>CM060901.1:616534548-617876215 GCA_030737815.1 Allium fistulosum | reverse complement strand
TCAGGATTCTACTTGCTTTCGCAAACTACAATAATTTCAAGTTATATCAAATGGATGTTAAAAGTGCTTTTCTAAATGGTTTTGTAAAAGAAGATGTTTATGTTGAACAACCTCCACTTTTCGAAGATAATAAATTCCAAATCATGTATATAAATTAAAGAAAGCTTTATATGGTCTGAAACAAGCTCCTAGAGCCTGGTATGAAAGACTAAGATCTTATTTACTACAATCTGGTTTTGAAATTGGTAAAATAGATACAACTCTTTTTATTAAAAGAAACAAAAATGATATTCAACTAGTACAAATATATGTAGATGATATAATATTTGGGTCAACTAATAACATAATGAATAAAGAATTCTCATATATAATGACTAAAGAATTTGAAATGAGTCATATGGGAGAACTAAGTTTCTTCTTAGGACTTCAAATCAAACAATTAGATAAATGAATTTTCATTAGTCAAGAAAAATATGCTAAGGATTTAATTAATAAATTTGGATTGACCACTTCTAGTGGGAAACCAACTCCAATGACAACTAATGTAGCTTTAAGTAAAGAAGATAAATCAAAAGATGTTGATCAAAAATTATATAGGGGAATGATTGGTTCGCTGCTTTATATAACAGCAAGTCGTTCTGACATCATGCACAGTGTCTGTCTTTGTGCAAGATATCAATCTCAACCTATAGAAACTCACTTAAAAGCTGTTAAAAGAATTTTAAGATATGTAAAACATACTTTAGATTATGGTTTATTTTATCCTAAAAATGATGTGTTTAATTTAATTTCATATTGTGATGCTGATTACGTTGGTTGTAAATCAGACCGAAAACGTACAAGTGGAACTTGTCACTTTCTAGGACATTCTCTGGTTTCCTGGTTTAGTAAGAAGCAAAACACTGTATCCTTGTCAACAACTGAAGTAGAATATATATCTACTACTTTTGCTTGTTCTCAAGTTATATATATGCAACAAACTTTAAAAGATTTTGGATTAACTATAACTAAATCACCAATTTATTGTGATAATATTAGTGCAATAAACCTATCTAAAAATCCAACTCATCATGCTAGAACAAAACATATTGATATTAGACATCATTTTCTTAGAGATAATATAAGTAAAGAAGTCATAAATCTTGAAGATATTAATACTGAAAAACAAATTGCTGATATATTAACCAAACCATTAAATGAACAAAACATTACTAAATTTAGAAGAGAATTAGGTATACGTTCATTAATTGAAATATTAATTATAAATAACACAAGTATAGTTAATAATTAATATAAATAAAAATTTCTCAAAAATTGAACTGGGCATGTCGACATGACCCATCCCCCTATGTCGACATACAGGCCGAGATTTTCAAATTTAAATTTCCCTCTAAAATTAGTTATTTGGTTATATATTTATATATTTCGACTTTTACTCCTTTTCTTTGTTCTATTCTATGTAATAAACTTCTAAAACATTAAATTAATGGCTTCCTCTTCTAATAATGAACCTTCTTCACCCACGTCTCCTCATTCTGGCTCTTTTCAATGTTCCACACACGTACGAGTCATCAAATTACAAGAGAAGATGAAAGATTTGCTTCAAATGATGACGGAAATTCAAGTAAGTCAACTGCGAATGGATAGAGAACAGATAGGCAAGGAAGAATCCTTAGGAATTTACAAAACTTCCTTATGGATAACCATGCCAATCCCATTATCATCAAAGAATCATCACAAGCCATGGATTCTGAAGAAGAAGAGCCTCTAGAAGAACCACAAGAGGATCAAGAAGAAGAACATCCTCTGCCGAATCCGGATGTTCATATGGACGAAGATGATGGCGTGATTTGCATTGGAGAGGTCCTTTTTGACGCTAATGGGAACTTGGTCGAACAACGTGGAAACTTTTGTCTCCACTATCCAAATTGTTCGGTCCATAAATCACCAATAGTTAAGGGTCCTCGTTAAGCGTTTTTTTGTTTTTCTCTTTCTTGATTGTATATTGGTTTGTTAATTTGTTTATAAATGTTATCTTAATTAATGTTCTTCTAAAAACAATCTTTGGTGTATAAAATCTTGTATTAACTTAGGATGCTATATTTCACTCATACATAGTTATTATTCTTATGTCATATGTTTGTTTATCTCATTTTCTATTAAGTTCAAGGTTTATATGTTATTTTTGTTGACGACAAAGGGGGAGAAGTTATATAAAATAGTAGGCTTTGAGTAAGGGGGGTTGTTGGTGTAAGGGGGAGTTATGGTATGATCAAAGTGGTAAGTAATTTTATAAGGTTGTCATCATCAAAAAGGGGGAGATTGTTAGGAACTGGAGATAGTGGTTTTGATGACAACAACCTTTGTAACTTATTTTATTATAACTTATATACTAAACTATTGTCTAGATATATATGAATGTTATTATGCAGGATATATATAAGGCAGGTACTGATTATTGAAGACTGTACAGTATAAAGATCAAGAATGAAGAAATCAAGTTTGAAGACTCATGAGTATCAAGATCAAGATTTCAAGATAAGTGTCTAGTTTTGTTAAAACTTCATAATAGCATGGAAATCTTCATTCAAAATTTCATTTGGGATGGAACCCATTTCTACCTTCTTAGTGGCTTACAAACCCACGACAAGTAGCTTACAAACCTACGACAAGTGGCTTACAAACCCACGAACATCCTGGTTTTGTGCAAGTTCTCGAGTCCTGATGTGATGAAATATTTTGCAGGAAGAAGCTTGCAAAACTACTTCAAAATGGTTTTTCAAAATGATTTTCAAAACTGTTTTTCAAAATGTTTTAGCCTTAAAAATTATCTTGTCAAATGATTTTCAAAAAGATGTTTGAGCCTTAAAATATTCTTTGTTTTTGTTTTTAAATAAACTCTTGTTTTAAACTTCGTTTGTTTTTAAACTATCTTCTGATTTTTAAAAATTCTTTTATAATATATATATACACACACTTGAGATTTAAAATCAAATTTATATATACATTCTAAAAATATATTTTTCTACTCTTCTTTATTTTAAATCATTGGAAAATTAGTTTATTTTACTCAAGAATCATTTCATCTTGTTTTCCTTTCAATACCATTTTCAAAACAAATTTTACATTGTTTTTAACTAAGGGACGTCGACATCATGGGATACCCCATGTCGACATGGTGGCCGTTAAATTCAAAAGTTTCAATTTTCAAAAGAAGTGTCTATTCGTTTAAATCTCTTCACGAATGGTTATGACCGTTACTGGTCTATAAATAGCCTTCACAAACGAATTTTTTAACTAACTATTTTTCTTATTTTCTTCACTCCTTCTTCTCCACAAAACCATATTCTAAAATTTTCATATTTTTAAGATCGTGCTAAAATTCTGCCGAATTCTCAAGTGAATCAAATTAGAATCTCATTCTTGTTTGATTCTCTTCCCTCTCTCGAAGATCAAAGTGCTATTCAGAGTTATAGGATCAATTTGTAATCAAAAGTTTATCGAGTCTCTCTATAAGGTGTGGTTGTGTCTAGAAATCAATTGGAAGGTCTTGTGTCCCATAAATCAAGAGAGTTTGCCCCGGACTCGAAGACAGGAGGGTACCTCAAGGCCTTTAGAAATTGAGGATTGTAATCTCGACATTGGTATAATAAATATCTGTACGAGGTGTTTGCCTTGGTACAGGACTGGACGTAGGGTTACTCCGAACTAGTATAAAATCTGGTGTGTTCTTTCCTTTTGCTGCTTTTTATTTACTTTCTGCATCTGTGTTTGATTCTGTGATTGTTCTGTGATTAAGTTCTGCATTTGTTTATATCATAATTTTTAAATTAGTCTATATAAGTCTTAGAATCCATTAAACACTATTCACCCCCTCTCTAGTGTTAAATTAGCCTTAAGATCCTTAATCCGCACTCCCTTTCAGGACCTACCTTAATAAGGTATTAAATGGTTAGTGTATGCCTAATTCCTATCAAAAGGTATTATGTGGCTTAAGTACTATCTCTTATATTGATAGAACGGTACTGACGAGAGATATCTGTTATTGGGTTGTAATATTAATAGTTATGGAGTTAGAATTAGAAAGCCTTAGGGCTTAAAGTTGGAAAGACTTAGAAAAAAGCCAGTATACAAAAGACGTATTCCTATTAAAACTTTACTACCATGTACTATTATAGCAAGGCTCAAGATTTTTATTCACCAGATATATGTTTTTCTGATCCGTCCTCATTAGAACACTGGTTAGGAAAGGCGATGTTGAAGGTGGAGATGAGGAGGAAACTTATGGAAATTTCCTATTTATCTATTCATGTTATTTTCTGATGTACCTATTGAAAAACAATGTTATATTTTGAAAATGTTGTACTACGGATATGTGACTGTTGTTACTGGTTCTTTGTTACGGATTATGACATTGGATTTTAAATGAAATGGGTACTGTTTCTATTTTTATATTTTATCCTTCCTCTATGAGTTCTGAATGTGTAGATAAATAGCTCTGTATTGTTCTTTATACCAACCAATCGCCAGCTTTGGAATGGGTCTAAGTTTCAATGGCCATTTTCTAGGTTGAAATTTAGTTTCATTCCAAGATGGGTTGTTGCATCTGGTATCAGAGCTTATATTACCCGATCAATGGGGATAGGTATACGTATGAGTGGCGTACTTGTTATTTTTGAAAGTATTTTTCAAAATCCTACTATATATAAATATATATGTACACTTATTTCAAACATACGCATAAACACTAGGCAAATCTTTACTTCAGCATATAATGCTATCTAAGGGAATGTATATGGAAAAGATCGTAACTCCAAAATTAATAGAAAGTTACAATAATTTAATAAAGATATAAATTGACTGATTAAAGAGATTATTAGAGTAATTATGGAAAAATTAGGAAGGAATAATAGGTAAAAATTGAATGAATATATAAATTCCTTTAAAAATTGTCCGTTAGAACAATAATCATTTATTATAATGATTGCCATGTATAGAAATAGCAAATAAACATGTTATATAGTAAATAAATATTATCAGGCAGTATAATTGCCATTATGGTAAATTATATAGCCTTAATTATATAGAAAAAGATCAGTAGGCCTAGCCCAATACATAAAAATAGATGGGATGTAAGAACATATGTGTTGTAAACATCCTAAAGTAAGGAATGGTAGGAATAAAGTAGGATGTAGTGTAGCAAGTTCCCTCAAGAATGTATATATTAATCACCACAAGGAGATAATCAGATTTTTATTAAGATTGAGTAGGAAAGAAAGAAAAATTCAAAAGAAAGGACAATTTAAATCAATTTATAAATCCAACCCCATGGGAAAAAATCTGATAAAAAGGTTTTTGGAAAATTCTTTGAAATTTTTTAAATAATTTTTCAAATGATTTATTGGGAAGTTGTTTTGAAAAAGTAACAAAATTTGGAAACTCATGATTTAAAAATTTGTTGAGTCAAAAGTCTTTGCTTAAAAGGTTTTTGTAACAAAGATTTTTCATTTTTAAAAATTCTAATTTAAAATTGGTTAAGTTAAAAAGTTTTCTATTTTTAGAGAAAAGGATTCTATGTTTTAATATAAATGTAAAATAGAGTATAAGTTGAACTTTATGATTTTTCTTCTATTTCATAAATCTAGAAGTTCCTTTTTTTAAAAAAAAATTCTTTCCAAAAAGGAGAACAAATAAATGAAAATGGAACATCATTAAATTAAGAAATGGAGAATAGAAAGATAAGAATAACTAGAATAGGAGGAACATTTCCGTATAAGGAAAATACAGAGAATAATAGCCGAAGTAGGAGCCAATTAGTTAGGAGAAATATAAATAGATGCATTATTGGGAGATTCAGATAGAAATAGCATTAGGAATTTATATAAAACATAATTAGTGATCTAGTTAGAAATTAATAGGATAAAACTTAAAAGATGTTTTAAAAAAAAATTATGATTGGATGGAAACAAATGATGATAATTAATAAAGGAATTAGGATAATTTTGTAAATGTTATAAGAAAAGGCATTTATGTGAGGACGATAATTTTATATATACAATTTTCTATTTAGAGTTTGTTTGAATAAGAATAAAATATTATTGAATTTAAAATGGTAAATGAAAGAGAAATAAATTGGGATTAATGAAAAAAGGATTGCGAATAATTATAGGAGTTCAAATAAGTCTTAAACAAAGTTATAAAAAGTATTTAGTTAAGTGATAGTACATTTTGAGTAATAAAATAATAGATATTGATGTATATTTTTGGGATAACATAACAACTTGAAAATAGAAATTTGGCATGCATGTGAATAAATTGTGGTTTGAAGTCTACTAAAATAATTGTGTTGTAACTGGAAATATCTTTGAAATAATAAATGTCTAATAAAGGAAACCTTTTATTTTGAAATGCTATTGAAGTTATAATCTTTGTAATAGATTTAAAAGGAGTTAAAATGGAAAATAACAATAATAATATATCCTTAATATGATAGTCAATGAACTTTTCATAAGTATAGACCATAATTTTATGAAGTAATAAGTGCTGATTTTGAATTTAATGTAATAAGTTTATTTGTATGAAAACAATTTATTGAAGATTATTTTTTACGTTGTAGAAGTTTTTTTAGAAGGGAAATTATTTTGCTCCTTTATGGAACTAAGCAATTTTTGAATTTTTTATTTAGTAATAGTTTGGTTTTGTAATTGAATTTTAAATGTTTTGAATTAAAAGTTCAACTTTTAAAGAAATAAATCTTTGTTGTAGGAAGACCTTAAAAAGAAAAGTTGGTTAAAAAAAGTAAAAAATTTCATGGCTCCTTTTGGGAACTAAGCAATTTTTTAAATTGACAAATAAGGCATTCAAGTTTATATTTTTAAAGATAAAGGTTTCGGATAAGGTACGTTATAATTGTGAAACTTTAGTTTTAAGAATGATGAGGACTGAAGCGAAATTTTTTATGGAGTAGATAGGGATTACTACCTAGGTACAGCAGTGCAAAGGTTTTAAGATATGAATAAAATAGGAATATCACGTAGAATGTTGGTAAAGTTGCAAAGATATTCCAGATTTATAATTGGCTTGTAAGTTAGGTTGTCCTCGTTGACTTGGAATGTAATATTTATGTTTTGATTTATTTGGAGTGGGTTCCATGCAAATTCCATAAATTATCCAAATCCAAAATAGATATAAAAGTGTGTCATTTGAATTACCAAGGGATATACCAAAAAAGGGAAAGTGGTGTGTAAGATATGGATATTATTTTCCATAGTTTACACTATCTATTTCAATAAAAGAAAAGAAATAATTCCTTGTAATTTCAAACGAAGCAAAGATCTCACTTTAGTTAATTAATAGAAAACTACAACGGGTAATCCTTTTTACATAGCTTTGATAAATTAAAATATGGAAAGAAATGTTCTAGTTTAGAAATTAATGATTATAAATAAGGAATATATACACATGTATACCGCACTAAATGTAAAAAAATAGAAGAATATAAATAACGTAATTTACAATGATATTCGTTTTAGTTATTATAGGACTAGGATTTATGAAATTTAATTACAAATTTAGTGGGCAATAAATTTGTAATTAACAGAGAATCAAAAGGAATTAAATGGGGACTGATTAAGGAATTTAATATGGCATTAATGGAGGAATTGAATCGGCATAATAAATGGATTTTTAAACTGTTAAAAAGATTATAAAGGGATTTAAATGTGAATTGATTAGAGATGGTCCAACTTTGACATTAATGGTCAATTATTATTGATATATTAACTGAAGTAATGGGTGGGCCGCATTTATTAGAAACAAAGAAGGAGAATTAAGGAAGATGAAGAATTAAGTGGAACGGCATACTAAGAATGTTCATCTTAATTTAGTAAGGAGTATCAGACCCCAACATCATTAACACCAGTTAATGATAAATAGCAACTTCCAGCAAAATTTTCTTTTACGGTTTTGGGATTGTTATTGCTAGTTGTCTCCCTTAGATTATTTAAAAAGCATATGGTATAGTGTAAGATATGTTCCTGTTTTATCATTGGGTTGATTTTATGGATGGGATTAGACCGCAAGATAAATATATATATGGAGGAATGACATAAATAAGGAAATTTCATAAGGACACTTAACTAGCGATTAACTATAGGCAAGTCTGGAAGTTAGTGAGGAAATTAGATTAGTAACTAGGAATAAAGGATGCTATAAATCCCAAAATGTTTAGGATTTTGAAGAAAATTTTTTAGCTTGCGAAGTGACATTATTCAAGGATGATCAATCACCGCGGAGGAGATAAGATGAATAGGGATATGCAGAGAATTTCCTATTGGACAGGGGTGAAGAAGAAGGTGGCAAAATTTTCCACTGGTGTTTGACGTGCCAAAATGAAAAGGATAGAATTAATTAGGCAACGAATAAAACCAACACAAGATTGCTAGAAATCCTATGCGGACAAGCGAAGAAAAGAGTTAAGATTTTGAAGTATGGGACATGGTGTTTATCAAAGTTTCCCCTCTTAGAAAGGTCGTGAGGTTTGAAAAGTCGGGAAAGTTGGCACAAATTTTTTTTGGCCTTTTCCAATTTTGGAAAGAATAGGAAAACTTGCTTACCAAGTGGAGCTACCAGATAAGTTGGTAGGAGTCTATAATGTTTTTCACATTTTGCACTTGAGGAAATGCCTTAATAGCACAGCCATTATGGTAGAGCCTGATCAATTGGGGGATACCGAGATAGAGCTAATAGCATCCTATGTCACCGCAAGCATTGTGAAGCATGTAACTAGGAAACTATGCAACAAAGAAATTAAGCTGGTTGGGTACAAAGGAGGGAAAATATGACAGAAAGCATGGGGGCTTCTCATCCTAAGTTTTTCTCTGGGGAACATATTCTCTCCAAAATTAGATTTTGGTTACATTGTGGTTGCTAGATTAGATGGTAGGAAATGGTTGCCACACTTTTCACCATCACTTTGCACTCATGTAGAAATTTTGTGCATGCTTAGGATATTTGCATACATGCATATATGTCACGATCATACACACGCTAAGATTGAGCTCACTTGTAGTATGTCTGCACGCATAATCATATTGCATTTTTGGTTAAGTAGATTATTGTGTAGATAACATGGTTGTATAACATTGATGATTATTACGCGTTACACTGTCCGCCCCCCGGGAAGAGCTCGCGGATGAAATCCATTTTAAGGGGGGAGAATGAAACATCCCGTAAAAATTAGTAAGAAATAAATAAAATAGGATAAGATAAATTAATTAAACAAGATAAGGTTAAAAATGGAAATTTTTCTAAAGTCAAAACTGGACCATGAAAGTTATGTTATTGCATTCTTGGCAATTTTCTGATCAATTTCCATATATAATATGTTGAAAACGTAGCTTAAATGGAAAAGTTATGAACGTTTGAAGTTTTCGAATTCAAAATAATTTAAATAGAATTCAAGTTCAAATAATTAAATCATTCTCAAATTTGAAATTCGAAAAGTAACAGTAATTTGACTTGTGGGTTAAGTAATCGTTGAAATTAACGTTAACGTTAAAAGGTCAAGTAAGGAATAAAATAAATTGATCAACGACAATTAGAAACGTTCCTCGAAATAAACGAACCGGTTGACCGCATACCCAGGACCGGTCGACCGCTAGCAGTTGACTGGTAGGGTAGGGGAAGTCGACCGGTGAGCAAGTGACGGCTAGGGTTTGTTTGCACAGTGAACGTTCCATATTTTATTATTTTAAACCAACTTAAATCCTACGATTTTGGTGCATTCCAACTACTATAAATAAGGGCCTATCCCCTTTACTTTTATTAACACATTATTTTAGGGAAGCCAGCGAAGCTCTATCGGTGTCTCTCTTTAAAGGTTCAGAAGCTTTAGGGCTTTAAGTAATAGATTCTAAATGTTTATTATTTTATTTTATAATTCTATTCTATAATTCTATTCTCCTCCGATCCCTCAATTTCTAGATCTAATCTATACATACAAATTACTTGTCGTATATATCTAAAAGGGGAGATCTGAAAGAGATTATTGAAGACATGGCAAATCCAAAAAAGAGGAAGAGCTAATGACCTATTGCGAGTGGAAATCTTAGTCTTTCTATTTTAGTAATTGAATAGTGTAGTTTGAATTTGATATTTTCCTGGGGAATTTTGGTTTATTAAAGCATCACATTAAAACCCCCAAAATTCCCCCAAAGTGAAGTATCAATTTTTAAATAGGAACCTCAATTATTTTATATTAAAATAATGGAATTTGTGTGTATTTTGCAATTTCGATGTTTTACCTTCTAATCCAATTCTTATCTTTTTCTTTGGATCTGATTATGGGTTTTGATTAGGAAATGGTGTATAAGGTATGAATTCTTATTCGTAGTTTGCACCGCATATTTCCATAATTTGAATAGATATTCCCTTTGTCTAATTTCATGTAAAAAAAGTTGAATAGAGCGTAAAAATATGTAAATTGTAAGTTTCTATTATTGATTTATTTCGTTATTTTAATGTAAAATAACTGGGTTTGGATTATGTTTTCATACAAGTCCGTTTATTTTATTTTGGATACTAGATTTATGGTATATGTGTTAATATGGAAATGAGACTTGTATAATTTTGAAGATTTGACATTTAAATGTTAGTTTAGGGCGTAAACTTCGCACGTTTAGGAATTCACTAAATGTGTGTGTGTGTGTGCGCGCGCGCATAAATAATGTAAGATTATAATGTATTAATGGTAGTTAATAGGTTATTAATAATCATTGAATTCCTCCTTAGGAAAGTAATTAATTGTAGAGGCGGAATAAGAAGTTTACTTATAAGGCTTTAATTATGGATACGGTGAGATGTATGATAATATGTTAAGAAAGTGTTATAAATTATGACTAATTCATAGGGATATGAGGTCAGTTAAAAGAAAACAACAGTCTGCGTAGCTATCTGGCTACCAACAGTGTGATTTTGGGGATGATGTAAGACATTGCTTATAATAAGTAACTACGGATGACGTGAGGCTAGTCCAAATTCTATAGGATAAATCTACCTAGATAATTTGGCTACCGATACCTATGAATAGTTAGACTAATGTGAGACGTTACTGTAGAGTGCGTGTCATAATACGAAGGACCTACTTCAGGGATTGAAGGTATTAAGTGGCTGTGTGAGGGCCCGCCTCTTCCCTATGTAGGAAGTAGTAAATGGTCGGGTTAAGATTAGGGGTTAGGCACGGTAATGGATATCTTGAAAAGGGTCCGCGTTAATATGAAGGATTAAGTGACCAAAAAGATTCAATGCAATGTCAGCTAGATAGTACTAGTGAGGAGTCCACCTTGGGATGGGTATTAAATGACAGGGGACCTGCCTTAAATAAGATATTAAATGATCAGAGTCTGCTTAATTCTCATTAAAAGGTATCCAGTGGCTTGGGTACTATCTCTTAAATTGATAGGACACTACTAACGATAGATATGGGTTATTGGGTTGTAAGAGTAGCAGTTATGGAATTGGGAAATCCATAGGGCATAAAGTTGGAAAGACTTAGAATAAAGCCAATATACGAAAGACATATTCCTATTTAAATTATACACCCAAGTACTATTACGGCAAGGCTCAAGACTTTTATTAACCGGACATATGTTGTACTGACTTCCTCCTCATTACAACACAGGTTAGGAAAGACGATGCTGAAGGCGGAGGCGAGGAGGAAACTTATGGTAGTTCCCTATTTATCTATTCATGTTATTTTCTAATGTACCCATTGAAAAACAATGTTATATTTTTAAAATGTTGTACTACAGATATGTGATGGTTGTTATTGGTTCTCTGTTAAGGATTTTATGACATTTGGATTTCAAATGAAATGGGTATTTTTGTTGTTGTTATATTTTATCCTTCCGCTGTGAGTTCTGAATGTGTAGATAAATAGCTCTGTATTGTTCTTTTTACCAACCAAAAACTAGTTTTGGAATAGGTATAAGTTTCGATGGACCTTTTCTAGGTCGAAATTTAGGTCCGTTTCAGGACGAGTTGCTATAGTCAATCATATACAATAGTTCATAGATCGAGTCCTAATTATGTTAAGACGTAGCCTGATTTGTTTTAAGGATATAGCAGCAAATGTTTTGAAAGATTATTTTTGAATGCTTTTGAATTTTTTTGTTTAAATGATTTTGAAGTTGGGTTCAAACGTTTTTGAAATTTTTTTCGCCAATTGCTTTTGAAAAAAAGAAATAATAATAATAATATGATGTTTAAATGCTTTTGTTAATATGATTTTTCAAACTATTTTGCAAGTTTGATTGGAAAACAGAAAATGATTTTTGGACAAAAAATGAAAAAAAAAATCGATTTTCTTGGACCACATGCTTAATGTAGGGCGGGTCCATGTGTTAGTGAATATGAATTTTATTGTCCAACATGGGTGATAGTATACTGAATATAAATAATAACAAGGGAAAAAGTTGTTTAGCTTTGGAATTCCTGTTTCCATACCCTATGGATAGTGAAACAAAACTTGCACTTAGGATAGTTACATTTTAACATCCAAAAATAAACCTCCTTGTGCAAATTGTACTTGGAAAAGTTGGAAAAAATTTAGAGCTAGAAGAGAAGGTTCCAAAGTACAACGGAATAGGTATCCAAAAGAATGGTGGAATTGTAAAATTTTCCATCTGAATTCCTTTTAAGACATAGGAGTATAAATTCAGAAATTGGATTTTTAAAATTTTTGGACAAAAAAAATGGTGTGTTGGGTTTTGGATAGAAGGGATTGAATGCAAAATTAGTTGAACCATAATCCTACTCGTAGGAGTGTGGAAATTATGTGAAAATGGATTTTTGAACACTTGCATACATATAAAACTACCAATATATCCAAGTTATTTGCATCATATTTCAAAATATTTTTAAAAGAATGCATTCGAAAAGGAGGCGTCAATTTAGAGTCATTCTACATACATGTTTTATATGTTGTGATACACCATGCACTTATATACATTTGGCTACAAAATTAGTGTACATTAATTAGCTGGATAGCTTAGATTGGTTGCGCTCTATGTTACATGATTCAACCATTGGGGAATTTTGGGAACGAAATTCTTTTAAAGGAGGATAATGTAATACCCTGTAAAATTAACGATAATTAATGAATATTTAATAAGGGTCCAAAAGTGGAATTTGAACAAATATTGGAAATTGATTGTGAAACTTACACCATTTTGTTCGTAGTGATTTTCTGAGAAACTTTCATATTTGGAGTTTCATGATCGGAGCCCAAACAAAAATTTTATCAACGTTTGAAGTTTTTGAAGCAAAAATAATTAAAAACAAAAAAGAAAATAAATAACATTAACTATGGGACCCCACCGGCCAACCCCCTCCTTGGGCGATCAACCGTTAGTAATCAACCGTCATAAGGGAGTGGTTTATCGGAACATGGCGGCTAGGTTTTGAACCTTGGTCAACGGCCTGGATTTAATTATTTTAATCTAACGTTTATGATTGATTCGTGGTCCTATAAATAAAGGCCTTTCCCCTCATATCTCTTCTCATTTTTCTTATCCAAGCAGCGAAACTCTGTCATTTTCTCTTCTCGGCTACTTCTAAAAATTATAAAATAGTATATATAAATATATAATTGGAGAAGGGTAGAAAATAAAAAAGAAGAAGAGAAGGAGCGAATTAATACCATGGAAAAAGGTAATTTTTATAATTATACATCAATATTCCCCTTAAGCTCAAATCTCTTCTCTAAACTGTAATTCTAATAGTATGTATACACCTTGTTATACATATTCTTTTGGATTAGAAAGGAAAAGGGTCAACTAAAGGAATGAATTCAGATATGGAGATTTGGAAAGCATTAAAAGATGAGTGGGAAATTATATAATTTATTTATAATATTGAAATTTATACTATTGGATTTTATTTAATTATTATTACTAAATAAGATCTGATGAATTTTAGGCTTAAAACAAATGTATAGGAATATTGTCTACATGTTCAATAAAATAGGTAAATGGAAGAGAAATAGTATGTACAACCTAATCTGGAAATTTATTAAGAATAATTATGTAGCGAATAAGTAAGTATAAATACTATTAAATATACGTAGAAGGCAATATAATTTTCATAGTAGAAAATTATGAAGCTTCAATTATACGTTTAGAACAAGCATGAATTAGTGGCCTTAGCCCAACATTTAGGCTTTGGGTGATTGATTCAGTTTAGTGGGTTGGATGCCAGGTCAGTAGAGTTACATAACAGAAGTTTGCCCTTCACCTAGAGACTACCAGTAGTTGTGTATACTTACCACTGATGTAGGATATCTCTAATCATAGGACTCGTAGGGGAGGGATATACATAGAACATAGGACCTGCTTTTGGGACAGAGGTATTAAGTAGCTATTATAGGGTCTGCCTCCTCCCTATTAGGAAGTATTAAATGGTCAACGTTATTGGTTAGGCATGGTAGCAGATGTCTCAAGAAGGGTCCGCTTCAGGTTTGAGGTGTTAAGTAGCTATTATAGGGTCTGTCTCTGTTATAAAGAAGTATTAAGTGGCCTGTTGAGATTCTGTGCGATGTCAACAAGATAATTTCGGAGAGGAATTCGCTTTAGGATCGGTATTAAATGACAGGAACCTGCCTAAAATGTAGGTATTAAATGGTCAGAGTCTGCCTAGTTCTTATTGTATAGAATTAAATCACAAAATCATTAATATAATTCATTTCAAATCAAAACATATATGAAAGGGGTTTATCTTTCAAAAATCCTCAAATTCGTTTAAATCTTTCGCAATTTGGATTATCTTCTAAATTGAATATAAAAATCAAAATTCCCTTTTGGAAAATACCCTTTGAATTATTTCTATTAAATATATATACCTTTCAAAAGAAATTCCTTTTCGGATATATTATTAAAACCCTTCATTTATTTTTATAAAAATTCCATATATTATTATTAAAAATCTCTACTTTAATTTTTAAAACAACATTTATATCAAAACAATTTCCAATTAATAATTTCATTTTCCACTCGCATTTATTTATTTAAAAAAATAATCCAATCCAGTTTTAAAACCCCGTAAATAATTTTTCAAAGTTATTTAAAATATTTCAAAATGAGAAAATAAATAAATCCAAAAATATAAATTATAGCGAAATTCCCCAAAAATATGAATCAATCACCAATGCAAATTTTATCGCATGACCCGAATCGAATCACATCGAATTCCGACCACCCATAAATGCACAGGCACAACAAATAAAACTTCATGATCCATCTTGACCAACATTTCTAATATGGGGAAGTACTCTCAACTGAATGGCCTTAAGAGATGTAAAATATACAAATCAAAATGCAATCGGACAACAACTCCTTTGCATTTTGGATAATCCAACATACAAAAAATCCCAATGTCGGATCCAAATTCATATCCAATATCACACAATCAATCAAATATCCCATAATCAATCCAATATCACAACCAAACATTTCAACCAAGTAATTTAATCAATAAGCGGGATAAATAAAACAAGCAACGAGATATAAATAATGATATAGATATAGATGTGAGTTTGAAAACTCCCTGAAACGATGCTTGCTCAACCAAATTAGCGACTTTATTGCTGCCAGCAACACGTTGATGCTGCCTTCGCTAATGCTAGCCACCGTTTTCACCCATCAGCCATCATTGTCATAGCAACAATGACCAATTCCAGCTACTTCCTCACCTTCAATGTCTTCTAAGATTAATAGCCACAACGCCCAACCCCAACCCCTATAGCAACCAGGTCGCGAGTGTTAGTTCGCCACCGCCTTCAACACTAATCACCATGCCCTTATGCGAATGCGTGAGCTTTGTCCAAATCGCATCTTCCCTAGCCACCTGTCATCTTGTGTCCCCTCTCCCCTAGTACGACGTCACCTTCAGCCAATACGTAACACCCTACGACTTTTTTTAATCTATTGTTGCAAATTTTGAATTTGGGTAAAAAAAATTAAAGATAGGGGATGCGTAGGGTTTTAGGCTTGAGAGAGGAAGTGAGGAGAGCCTTCTGGACACAAGGAAAAAAATGAATGGGCTTAGGCTTGGTTTTATTAAGGATAAATTCTAATTTTCTACTTTGCCCAATTATTTGCTATTTTAATTAGTTTTTAAATAAATTCCAATCTATTTTAAACTAATTTGCATTTCATTGTACACAACTATATTTTGATATTGGACAATTTTATTCAATTCGATGCTTGCTAATTTGTTTTTCACTATTTTTATCACATGATAATTGCTTACACTTTAAAAATATTTTATATTCAATTAAAACAATTTATTCAATTTCAAAATATTATCAAAAAAGAATTTATTAATTTAATTCAATTTATTTAAACAAAAGTCTTTTAATAATAGTCTTCAATTAAATAAATATGTATTTTCAAAACTAATAATTATCAAAATAGAATTTGAATATTTCTATTAAATTAAATTTATTTATTATACGGCGTAGAAAACAGGGTTTTATAGACTTCCCACCTTAAAAAAATTACATCCTCGCAATTTCCTATAGGGAAACGTCATACACAACTCATACTCTGAATTTCTTCGTATTCTACAAGCGTCTATAAGCTTACACAATCTTCTATGTGGCTTACCATTGCCAATCTCTCTTATCTTATGCTACAATTTAAATAAATTCATCCAACGACTTTCTATTATCGCATATGATAAAATTTGTGAAAATATTTCAACTGTCGGATTTTTCGAAAAATTTTAGCAGAGTTTTCTTTGTACGGAAAGCGTTCTGAAAAATCAAAACACAATATATCACAATAAATACACATCTCAATCAAGGGCATCCCAAAACATGAGGAACAATATAATATTACATATACACTAATATATCAAAAAACATATCTTTTAATTAGCATTTAAACGAGCATTTCGCTTTTATGCAAGCAAAAGTGAGCCAACATCGCCAAATTATCCAAATAAGCTTCAAAAGTATCTTTACTTAACTCAATTTAAACATTAGTCCCATATATAAAAGGTAAGACAAGAATGCATAGCAAAAGAAACATATCATCCTTATTTAACCCATTTTCCAACTAACTTTCAGAGGTTGAAAACCACCAAATCAAGTCATAGTTTCTAAAAGTAAATTGTTACATAGTGTGTTAGTTTTCCAAACCAACTTTCAGATTGCAAAAATATGGGCTACAACTCGAGCTATAAGGGATTTTATAAAGGTAAGAAAATTAAAATTTTCAATATAAGAGCAGTCCCACTTAACAAACTTGCATTTTAAGCCCAGAAAACAACAATATTTTGCAAAACACTTAAAGCCAAAGCTATTTCTTATGTTCTTAGCTTTCCAAAATAGGCAAGATCCTAGAAATCGGATAAGCCGTTCAAAAGTTATGGCCTAAAATACTTAGCCGCAAAATACTGAAAACAAATACAGGCCAGAATTGTTATCTCAACTAAAACAAGTTTAAACACCAACAAACTTCAAATTTTTGAAAAGTGACAAACATGAAAGTTATTGCTTATGGAAATATCTTTTAAAAGAAAGAAAAGTTAACAAATTTAGTTCAATGAATCAAAAGTTATTCCCAAAATGGAACAGCACATCAAAATGGGTAGTTAAGCTTCATGTTATAGTTTGTTCTAAGTTTAATCAAAAACCTAAACCATAAAACTAAAATTTTCAAGTTTAAGTTTTAAAAACTTCGAAAGAAAATTTTCATTTAGCCGTACTCACAAAGCAATTATTTTCATCATTATTTCACAAACTCGAAATTCTTTTATATAGACTTCTCTTTAAAAGCTTTTAGTCCAAAATGAAAAAACCCATATCATTTAATTTTTTCCACTTCATATATACACATGTATGTGTGCGTGTGTATTTTTCCAAGAAACAATATTTCACAATAAATTCAAAAATACCAAAATTTACATTTTAATAATCAAAGACTTCCTTACAATATTATTTTTGATCGTTCAAGAAGCTTTGCCAAAATATAAATTCTCATTTAAAAATTTTAGATTGAAATTTCAGTTCATCACTCAAAATCATAATTTAATTTATTTTTTCCAAAGCTTGTTTTATGTTACCAAATAATATACATATTTTCCCAAACTGCTCTATTATTCTTTATCAAAATACCATAAGATATTTCATTTTCAAAAATATAGCTCAATATATTCCTTTAAAAATATTATTCTATCTTCAAAACAACTTTTCTAAGATCATTACTAATATTTATTTTCCAAAATTTCTGTTTCTTTCGTATTAATATTCAGCTTATCTTAAACAATTACTTACTTTCCAAAATAATAGCTCCTTTTCAAAAACATTATTTTCGTTTTAAATTGTAACAACCCGCAAATTCGCACAATTCAAGCTAACAATAAACCGCAGAAGTCCAACCCAAACTGAACGGAAAAACTGTTAGTTATGGGAAAGAAAGAAGAAAGAAGAAGAGAAGAGAAGAAGAAGAGAAAAGAAACTAAAAAAACAACATAGAATCTCACAATTGCAGCGGAACAACATATAATATAAAATCAATGATCTTTACACAAAAGAGAAACTGTAATATACATACATCCATCAGAGTACAATAACCAATCACAATCATCAGCCTGGACAGTTATAGCAACATGTCCTCACAATTGCTGATAATTAAAATAACCAATATAGCGGAAAATAAACATATACATGAATGCGGCTTGAAGACCTCCAACTCGTCTCCTAAACCCCATGCATCCAAAGCAATCTATAAATATACTCGGTCTGACCCAAGTATTATAATAAAATAACACCCGAGTCAGTCTGCAAAACCAGCATGAGAAAACACACCCAACTGGATTTTAAAGTTATAGAAAACCTTAGAAAATTAAAAATATCTCGTAAGACCACGCCACACATAAACACGGACGGGTTTTTACCTTATGTTAACCAAAACATCTCATATGAAATTCTCCTATATTATAATAGTATCTAAGATACAAATATTTATTAAGCATAGCCGAAATTGTTACATCAATTAAATTCCAGCATAATAGGTATACAACTAAAACCGTAAAGGCTCATATTGGAGAATGGATTCCATACTATGACAAGGTAAGGAACTACCTTCCGATGGTGCATCTCTAGATAAAATGCACGGGGTCTGAAAAGAACATCTTGTACCCATGCCACACAGGACTGGCCTACCACTAGACTAGTAGTACTGAATATGATCACCCCTTCCGTTAATGGGCCCCAAAGCATACATAAATATATAGTAATCGATCTAGATTTGGAATGATCATACCTAGATGGGAGCGACCCACTTGGCTCTGCTGCATGCCTAATTTTTCATTTCCTAGTTGATGAGGCTCGAGGCTACGTTTTACCTCCATATAGCACTTCCCACTTGGAATGCTACATTACCCTCCAGGCAACAATGCAATACCAACATTCATCCATACAAGTTCGTTCTAGGACTAAACGAAACCGAAGGCACTACTTCTACTACATCCATTTTTTGAATCATCCTCAGGATTAGTAATTAGTAGCAGGTAGCCCTTGCACTTCAAAAGCTCCATTTCGATTTTTCTTCAAGATATTCCACTTCGAAACACTTATGTCGGTTCGAAGTTGTTTTCGGATAACATATATGATCCCGGTCTCTCCGAACTGATAACGATAATTTAAAACTGGCCAACATTTGATAGTCGATTATTTAACTATCAAATAAACAAACAATGTAACCAGAGGTTTAATTTTCTAAGGGAAAATAACATTGGTTAATTACAAGCAACTATGGGCCTCTTTTAATTAATCTTTTCATTAAATAAACACTTTCCAAATATTTATCTTAAAATATCTTTATGAAGATATACACACAAACCCTATATTTCCAATACTTAGAAAAGTATCTATATACTTATCTCAACGGTATAAAAATATTCACAGAATGGAGGAAGATTACCTTTTCACAAAATTCTAGAACAATTTATAAATCTCTAAACCCGTTTATAACCCCATTCATTCATCTCTGAAATTATGTATAAAACTCCCTTTTTACATTCCTAATATCATTTATAAACCCTTTATAAATCCATAAAACCATTTATAAACTACTTTGCCTTGTAAATAATCTTTCTTTAAGCCTTTAAATCATTTTATAAAATTTCCCTTATAAAACCCAAAGTCCGTTTATACAAACTCTATTTATAAGCCTCACAAAATATTATAAATAAATAGAAAACATTTACTTCAAAACACTTATATATAAAAATAATTAACTGTAAACATTAAAAATAAATAATAATTATTAACCTCAAACTTCTTAAAAATAATATTTAATAATTTCAAAACATTGTTAAATAAATAATAAAAGTTAATCTTTGCCATTATTATAAATAGTAATAATTTATTTCCAAAACTTTATTGATAAATAATTAAAATTAATTTCAACCCATATTAATCTATTACTTAAACTTAAAAGCACAAACCAAACTTTCCTGATATGGCACCATAATATTTCAATCCTCTTAATCTAATGACATTCCGTGGGTTTTGAGATTTTCTCAATTTTTTTACTACTTCAAAATTTAAATGCGGTTACCGATAATTAAAAGTCACCACTATTTTCACGTCCATCTTCCTTCCAGATCTTCACTCTTCTTCTCCATTCTGTTTTCAATGTTCTTAGATCCACTTTAACAAAAAAAAATTCTCAACTCAACAGTAATAAAAACTAAAGGCTAGGGTATCAACATTCTTTTTAACTTCCAGAAAAGCCCTTTCTTCTCCATTACCATAGTAATAAACTGCAAATCTGAAAAATTATAATTAGGGAAACTCTTCTCCCTTCCTCTGCCATATCCCCCGGTTCATCCATTTTAAAATTGTTAAACCCTTTTCTATTAGTTTATGTTCGTAAAAGATTGGCATCTCATTGTTATACGCATTGATTGATACCAAAAACGTACTTTATGGGGGATTTCGCTCATTTGATGGACTACTTCTGCTTTACTCATCATTGCTCCATCCACTTTCTCAAAACTGAGAGTACTTTATCTTTTATCACAATTTAAGATTTTGACAATTGAGTACTATTTTAGCAATGGGTATTTCAAGATCCCTTACTGCAAGAGGTATTTTTATTTTTTCATTTGAATTTCTCTTTTTATGCTATGTTTACAATGATAATTGGGTAAAATCACATTTAATTTTTTTTCAGTTATATAGCGAAATCTCTTAATGACTCCTTTTCGCTTTCTAAATCCTTGAATTATCGTTATCGAAAGTAAATTTATATCTCCATTCTAAGTTATATTTAGCATGATTTAATACCACTGCCTTTGCCCTTTTGGATGTCACTGTATATACACACAGACTGCCAAGTATCAGCATAAAATTGATTAGTTTAACGCACATACTTCTTTTCCACTATTTTGTACATTATCTTATTGTTATCCATTATATACATTGATTAATATGTACATATATAAAAATGCATATACATAATAAACTCCATACTCTTTAACATATCACGTAGAGGCTTAAAGATTCTATTTGCATCCAGGTGAGCATTCAAACATGGTTCTTCTTCAGCGATCAAGTTTTTTTTGCATGTTTCTTCAACGGTGTTCTAAGTAGACCTCCAAAGCATTGTACAGTAGTGAAAAAGCCTTCCATATCAAGGTTCCAATCCTAATTTTGTGGTTGATGCAAAATGGAGGTATAATTTTCATTACTATTGCTGTAATAATTTAAGTAATTTAACACATTATATTAACCATGTATTATATTGCCACTCTTTAATGTTTGTTCATTACTTCATAATAGTTATGCAAGCCTTGCTATTAGTGTATGGACATATTTCATTAATATATTACTGGTAACCAAATTTGGTATTATGTTTACTTCTGTATATTCCAAAACTGTTGTTGGTTGATCATAGATTTGACATGATTTTGTTGTTTGCGTGACTAGATTCATAGACACTAGGTTATGTGTTTGGTGATGTATAACTATGGTCATTTTTTGTGTATGATTCCGGGTTTGGAATTTATACATAGGTGTAGTTGAAATCATTGCTTTCACACACACACCCACCCGCACGCGCGTGTGTGCCACACAAACATAAAATTCTATAGATTGGTTACATATCTCTACAATTCACTAATTTTGTGGATTAGGCAGCATCAATTTCATTATTCAGGTTTTTATGTCTAATAGGGATTTCCATTACAGCGGTTTATTCTCATATCCACTATACCACGTGTTGATGTCTTTTAAATTTAATGTATAAGGTATTAAAGTTTATTAATGATACCACAGACCGAGCAAACATTTAAAATTGATCATTATAGGATCATTTTACGATCCTGCAAAAGATAAATTATGCATGATGTAATTATTTGTGATCTTTCTTTATGAAATAAATTTATTGTTACCCGACACCTTGGCCCGGCTACAAGACAGTGGTTGCAGAAGTTATAACTGAACGTAAGCAGGCGTAACGTCAAGGGTTGGTCCACTTCGAGTCGTAAGGGAGTTTACTTCAAATCAGAAAAGTGTTTACTCCTGGATTTCTCAACATCAACTCCGAGTTGTTGGAGGTCTTGTTCCGAGTCATAATGGCGGTTACTCCGAGTCGGCCTCGATGGGTAGGGGTCGGTGTGTAATGGATGATGGATCGGCATTAGATGATGGGTTCACCAAAAGCTGTGGATTAGAATTTGGAGCGTGGATCGGTTATATGTGGTCGGTTGTTTACAATCGATCATGAGAGTTTGGAGTCGGCAGAATAGCTTGGGTTCAGTGCACTCGATCAGGTCGGCAATTTTGGATCGGCATGAGTGGATCGACATAAGTGGATCAGCAACTTCGAATCGGCATGAGTGGATTAGCATAAGTGGATCGACAATAGTGGGTTGGTTATTTTGGTTCGGCATTGGCTAGAGCGTAGGCTATTCCGAGTCCTTCGAGGAATGGCTTCGGGTCGCTCTTCTAGGGTCGGTCGTATATGGGTCGGCTAACTTGGTTCAAACTCACGAATGGAGGAGTGGATTAACACGAACAAAAACATGAGTTACTTTGAGTCACGGTCCAGGTTACTTCGAGCGCATGTGAGAGCTACTCCGGTCAACATCCAGAGAGTTCCGGGTCGGTAGTGAGGGGTTGGCATACTCGGATTGGTCTACCTAGCTTGTCAACTTTGGCCGAGCTCTCTTAGTCATGGGCCTGGACAGGGAAGCCAGACTATCTTTGCCTATAAATAGAGGGGCAGGGGTCCAGTTTAAGGGACCTTTTTCAAAAAACAAAGGAGAGACTCTGCCATTTTTTGTACTTATTTCCTTTCCATTCTAAACTAAATTCAAGTTGTTCTTTATGATTGTATCTGTATTCAGGCAATTGGAAGAGCAATAAATATTACATTCAAAGTGGACGTAGGCAGTTACACCGAACCACTATAATTCTGTTGTTCTTGCTTTTACTGTTATTTTTGCATTAATTTGTGCTACTCTTCTATTTAAATTTACTGTCTTCATTTATCTCTCCATACAAATCTATTCTAGGGTGTTAGTGACCAATTCTGGTGCTAACATTTTGGTGCTTTCACTGAGAAAGATTCATTCTCAGGCTATTAGGATCTACTTTGTTCCTACTGGATTAAGGAAATCCCCCGAAGGAGATCCAAGTTCGTTCCCAAGTGTTTACAGAATTCTATTCAGAGTTTCCATGAATAACTCTAAGATGGCAAGGTCACGCATCAGATCCGCCTCCCATAACGCTGATGCTAATGAAACCTCTAGTGTCCAGCAAGTGGGACCAAGTAATCAACCAGCTAATGCAGGGACGGAACCCGCCGCCATGCAGAAGCTATCACCAAGGCTGAGTTCAATGATTTGATAAGGAAGCTCATGGAAATCAGTAGACAGCTTAATGAGCAGATTCAAGCAAATGCCAACCTGATGAACCAAATTGCTCATCATCAACGTCAGAATGCTGGAGGAAGCCCCGCTTCCTACTCGTCATCTGACAACTCAGCTTCGTCAGATGAACACCACAAGCGTAGGCGCCGCAGGATAGGAACAACGCAAACTGGGGCGACAGAGCAATTTGTGGCAAACCACCATGCACATGCTACCTTTTGCTTCACCTATTGGGTCTTCTTATTACTTCCAACTTCCAGCATAGTGTGCCCCTCATCTCACTTCAGGCTAATGCGAGATCACCGTGTGTCCATAGAAAAATAAGGGAAATGCTGTTGGTATTGGCCCTTCATCCAAACAATATCTAGTTGCGCCCCTTATCCAAATCCCCCATGATTTGGACTTCTATTTGACCAATTACTACCATTCTTAGCATAAGCGTGCCCTAGGCTAACCGTTTTGTCTAATAGGGAATGTTATTTGATACAGGTCCTACTTTCATCTTTGCTTATTAACTTAGATAAATTATTTAAATAAGCCTTTATTATCATTTTTACTTTCTACGCTTATTAATTTATCCCAAGTCTTAAAATAAGTCCCATTCTATTCTTTTTCTTATTATAACCTATGTTACAATCATGCTTATTACTTAACCCAAGGTCTAAGTGTGAAAATAAGCTCTTTCATCTTTTACTCTTTTTTTAGTTATAATTCTACGTTATAACTAAGCCAATTAATTAGTCCAATTCTAATCATAATTAGGCATAATTTTAGTCCAATTCCATTTATATTACAGTCTTTATAATTTACATCTCATAATTATAAATAGGCCAGTCTCTTTAATTCAGTCCAATTAATATCATAATTAGGCATAATTTCAGTCTTAATTCCATTTTATAATTTACATCTTATCTTTCGTTATTTCAGAATTCTTATAATTTAATCCAATTTCGTGTTCATTCTATTCTAATCCATACGCGAAGAAGAAGGAGAAATAAAAGAAAACTGAAAATAGAAGAAAATCTAAAGCGTAGGAAAAAGATGTAAATAATGCGTAAATAACAGTAAATAAATTAAAATACTGTAAATAAATTGTAAATAAATGGAAATGCTATAATTAACAGAAATAAACTAAAATTAACTGAAAAGAATAGCTAAAAGAAATAGAATGAAAATAATTCTAAAAACTGTAAAATAAACTACTAAAAAGGTTATTCAAAAAATCATAGTAAAACTACAACTATTGGAAATCCTATTATTTTAAATCACTTAAAGAAATCTTTAAAATAATTACAATCACTCACCTGATACAAAAGATAGAATCCCATTTTTTTACTGCAACCAAAATTCTTTAGAAATCTCCCCTAATTTGTACATTCTCCATCTTTTATTTGAATGTATATATATAATATAATTTTATTTTATAAATGAAGAATGTAGGTAAATATTTGAGAGAGAGAAATGGAGGCTAGGTTTTGATTTTAGAGTGAAAACCTAGGTTAGTTTAGGTCTTATTTATAGTATTTTAGGTGTGCTTTCAACCGTAGATTAGAATATCTAGAAACTTCTGCTGACTCATTGCTGTGTCAAATCTTACAATGCGCCTTGTCAGCGCCTTATCTTATATTTAATTTAATTAATTACACCCTCAATAATATACAAACTATAAATAGCGTTTTCTTCTCCTCAATTAATTTCTAATTTGTGACATTTTATTTTCATATTAAATTTTCCATGCGTCTCTCTTTATTCGCATGTTTCATTTCAGTTTTCAACATCTAATTTAATTTACATGTTTATGTCTGAAATAAATAAATAAACAACATATCAATATCTTTCCAGATTTACATCTGAAATAAGTAAATTAACATGTCAATAGTTCTCCATGTTTATGTCTAAAATAAATTAATAAATAACGAGAAATTCTTATGCCAATATTGTACATATTCACGTTTGAATTAATTGCATGAATAACATGTGAATTGTTATGTCAATATTCTATATATTCAAATCTGAATTCATTAAATAACATGTGAATTGTTATGTCTGCATTTTTTTCCATATTCACATCTGTTGTAATTAGATAAATAACATATGTCCACAAACGTGTATATATGTTGTGTATTAAATAGTAACCTAATTCTTTACCTTTAAATGGAGCATTCAATTACATTAATTGATTGGTATTAATGTTTTTATGTTTAAAAATCAAACTGACCCTTATTCTTTACTAACAAAGAAATAACATACCTTATATTTTCTGTAAGAAATGTAATCCTTCCATAATACACTCTTGCCTTTTCTTTTCAAAATATAACGTTTATTTTATTAAATGTCTTCTTTTTATAAACATATGGTTACATTTTCTCTCATTTACAATAACCCATGTCATTTGAATATCATCATCTAAATTTATTAAAGTGGATGCCTTTTTTTAAATACACTGTTATACCCTTTTTTCTCTTTTGTAACAAAACAAACTCCCTGTTTATAAAATCATACATATATTCAAAAATGAGAAGTTTATTTTATTTATCTCAAAACATGCATTTATTTTTATTTAAAATGTTCGTTCCATTTTGACACAAATGCAAGTTCTTATATTAAACTCGATCATTACAATTTAATTCCTTTTTCCCTTTCCAATTGAAACATTTCAATAAATCTACTGCCAATTAATTTCAATACTAATTTCAATACTAATTTCAAACGAATTCTAATTATAAAACACTATTTCTTTTCACTTATAATTATTTATTAATTCCTCCTCAAATTTTGGGTTGTTACATTCTCCCCTCATTAAGGGATTTTGTCCCCAAAATCTCTAAGGATAGAAGAATGAAATAAAAAATTTCATCCAAGTTCTACAACCAACTACTCAATCATCACCCATTACATCCATTGTCCTTAAGTTTTTCTAATGCGATTTATGATACTTATGCAATTAGTGTAGGGTTAATGTCCCTAACTAATGCAAAATATTAGGTGGTCCACTGATTCAGTTGACCTTCTTTTATGCAATCATGTCCGTGCCATGTATCCAAATGAATGCAAAAATTCTCTAATGATAACTGATAGTTCTATATGCGTGCTACAATCATCATCCAAATGCAACAATCATGTAATAAAAATCCATTTATAGCAATCATGAAAAAAAAAATGCACACACATCCATATGCATATGCTCTAGTGTCCGAGTTAGGCCGATCCCTAAAGAATAATAGTGCCTAGTGTACCTATATGCATCCATTAGCATCCACTAGCAAACACTTGCAACCACTAGCATACATCATTCATAACATGTTCTATTAACATGTTTACATCAAATCCTACCATCCATAGGTTAAATCCTAAGTTCTACCCTCCCAAAGGATAATAAAGGAAAGAACCTATTCAAAATTAAAGATGGAAAAAGGAAATTATAAAACCTATTATCAAAGAGACATGGATATGAGATACGAATTTTCTCCTAATCAAATTAGTCTTCTCCGAAACCTCTCTAACCATGTCGGAACCAAGAAGCAACCTTTCCATAGACTCCAACCACATGAAGGCGTCTTACACGGCCTTCCCGAAAAGAACTTCAAAAGGTGCCATTCCAAGGCTAGCTTGAAAACTACTACCATAAGAATTCCACTAATTTCATTTTACTGTTCTTCATGAATCAACATTCCTAGGTTCTTACTAGTGTCCTATACCCTTTACGGAAACTTCCATTATCACTTCTAAAAGTAATTACTGCTACCTCCTTACACCTTTTCCGTTACTTCTAGGAAATGATTCTTATCTACTCCACATTTAAGAGTTTGGTTTGGTATTTATCACCTTGTTTTTTAAAAACTAAGGTTTCTAAAAAAATTTAAAACATCAAATCCCACAATCTTTGTCTTTAAATCAGCTTCTATTAATTTCAAAAATACTTGGTCACTTAATATTATTTCCCAAACCTAGAGTGAAAAGCTTCCAAATTTTTTTAAGTCTAAAACTTATATCTCTCTTTCTTTTAAAGACTTTTACAGTTTTCTATAAAAATTTGAATTTTCAAATTTTACTTTTATTAAGTTTTTTATTTCAAAAACTTATTTACTTTTTCACCAAACCATTATCCTTTAAAATATCTTTAATCATCTTCTTATTACACTTAACAGTTTTATACCATAATGTATTGGAACTACTTTCTCTTATGAGAAACTATTATTGGTAAAACCTTCTATGAATCCTTTAAAAGAGGATTTTATGTTTATGTGAAATTACAAGGAACTTATTTTATATTTTTCGAAATAGGCTATACAAAATATGGTGCTTCCCACACCTTGTATATCTCTTTCACGTATTCTTTATAACTTGCAC
Source organism: Allium fistulosum (assembly GCA_030737815.1). Taxonomy (NCBI): domain Eukaryota; kingdom Viridiplantae; phylum Streptophyta; class Magnoliopsida; order Asparagales; family Amaryllidaceae; genus Allium; species Allium fistulosum. The sequence continues at coordinate 617,847,922 of CM060901.1, read as the reverse complement.
AAAACATCTTTATTTATAATTTGGTTTCATAGAAAATTTTATCATTATTCATTTCGTTCCAATAGATTACAGTATTTTTAATTTATATTCTCTTACCATAGACAATTTCTATGAAATTTACTAATTTCCTAATATTTAACTTACACTTTTCTTTTCAGAAAAACTCATTTTCAAAACTGTTTTTAATATATCCATAACTGGAAAACATTTCCTCATACTTATTTAAATATTTAGTGTACTTACAAACCACTTTATTTCTATACTTGAAATTTTTCTTCAAAACACATTTTTATGTGGGTCAAAACAGATGTTGCGTAAGACACTGTTACTATAACCCAAAAATACTAGTGTATGGATTCAATTAAAATAAATACTAATAAACCTCATATACTATGTAAAAACATTTCCTTTGGAAGTCACCTACCATAACAATAGTGCTATAGTCTATGCTCCCTTTACTTTTCACGAAAACATATATTACAACAATAAATGTTATAACCTACGTTTCCGATACTTAATAACCTCTAGGTTTTTATATTTAAAATCTTCGTTTACCTAAAAGAAACTAGCGAGCTATAATTCTTCAAAAAGAATCCTACTTTTAACAAAATTTATATCATATAAAAACCAATTTAAATTTCATACCATTTTTCAAAAACCCAATATTTATTTCCTAAAAGAAAATATTAACAATGAAAATTTTCAGTTCTAACAATTATATTCTATTGAGCTAAACATTAGGTGGATTTTCTTCTCGCTACCCTAGAAGTACCCTTCCTAAATCTTGGAAATCTCATTTCCTTACTAAAGTCTTTTACTCATATTCCTCTTTTATGCTCATATTTATTCCAATGCACTACCGTTAAATCCATTTATCTGAACCTAAATGTACAAAATCATTTCTCAAACTCTTTCCATGAGTTGACCTTCTCTATGCCCTAAAAAACGCACTTCCTTACTCCAAAAGTGACACTTGAAGAATTTTGCCATCAACCGATGAATGCGAAGTGTACAAAGAACCTCCTCAAAATGTCAGGGAAATCTTTAACGACTGGAATAGAATCTAGCTCTCATAGTGATGAATCAAGGGAATAACAGAAGCTCAACATGACTGACCCCTATTAGCGACTCCCTTCTCGTAGTCTAATATCGCACCATAAGTGGATAACCAATCCATTCCCAAAACCATCCCATACCCCGAAAATCCCAGTACATAGGCATCACAATCAAACTCTATGCCTAGTATAAAAAATTTCAAACCCCTACAAATCATAGACAAGTGTGTCGATCCTCCTATGGGGTTTGAAACAACAATGGGGTCTACTACTAAAGAGATGTCTAAGTGCAAATAATCTACCAAATAACTAGATGAAAGAGTGTGATGGTCTAGGATCGAAAAGAGTATGAATGGGAAAATCAGAAATAGAAACCAAATTTTCCTACCTCGATCCGGTCCGCTGCTGGAAGGTGTTGCATCCAAAACCTGAATCTGCGTTGCAGTTGCACTCGCTCCCTGCCCCATCTTCTGAGGACAAAACTTACTAAGATGGCCGGGTTGTCCACAATTGAAACACCTTCCCTTCATTCCAACCTTCTTACAGTCTCTTGTGTAATGACCAGTCATTCTACAATGGTTACATCTCCCACTTTTCTTGATTCGCTTCCAAGGGCCTTCCCTTTTCCTCTTATCCTTCTTGCCCTTCCACCATGGCTTCTTAGAGCTTGTAGGAACCTCCTTAAGTTCTTCTTCCAGCTGCCAAGATATAGGTTGACCACTCTGTCGGTCCCCCAAACCTAACTGCCTATACTTTCGCTCCATATCTTCCAACCTAGCTTGTCTCCACGAAATCCTCTATGCCATAAAACATTCTGCCCCCATGCTAGAGAAGTCCTTGCATAGCTTAGAAAAATCGGTTGGTGTAGGTGGATTAAAGGGATTTCCACCTACCGGTGTTGTATTGGGCACTTGCCCTTGCACCTCTGGTACCCTACCTCTACGGAACCAGTCAGCCATACTATGCAAAGAAAAGGAAACTTAGGCTTGAAAGAATCGAAAGAAGGTTGAACTGGACTTTGAGGGGATTTTTATAAAAACTCTTTTATACTTGAAAACTATTTCTAAGAGTTTCTTTTCTAAAAATACTTTTTAAAACAAGTTATTTTGGAAAATACTTTATTTTTAAAACAAATTTTTTGGAATCCTATAATCTTAGGCTCTGATACCAAATGTAACACCCCACACCCCTTAATATACCCAAAAGGACACATTAAAAAGCATGGTGCATTGTAGGTATAAATAAAACTAACAGAGACTAAGATTCACAAGACAAAAAAAGGTAAGAACAGCGGAAACTAAAATAATAACTTATTTAAAATAAAACTGTCATAATTGCTTCATAAATAAATCAAATACCAAATACAACATCCATATCTCAAAACCATCATGTCTTATGAAATAAAAATTCATATTCTCAAAAATCAGAGTACATAATATCCCTTATAATAAGCCAGTACATAGAAAGAACAAAAGCTGGAAATAAAAGAAATACATAGTAGAGAGCTCCTCCAAGAAAACTTCCAAGCAACTGCAATCTACAGACTTCTCCCTTGATTGCCTATGGAAGGGAAAAGGGGAAATAGAGGAGTGGGTCAGACTAAAAGTCTGGTGAATGATAGTAATTACTAGAGTCTTTAAGAAAGATAAAAGTAATAGACTCTACAACAGTTCCAGCCTAAATAAGGATAATAAAGGAAATAGGAAAGAGATAAACTGGAATAAGTACGGTTAAATATTGCTCAATTTATAAGATAGGTTAACTTTGATTGCTTGCACTTGTCCTTGATTTCTGCTTTGATTAGGCTGAATTCCTAATCCTATAATTAGGATGTAACCCTAATTCTACCCTTTTTGATCGGCCTGCTACTCCATAGACCTTACTATGGACCAGCCGCTATATAACTCCCTACACGACAGCCAATGGTATCTACGAAAGATGCACAGAGCAACTACTGTGGATCCGGACAACATATATAGCTCCCCACACAGAAGGCAATGGTGTCTACTAAAGATACCCATAATAAGCGCTTGGAACTCATGGCTATTACTGAGCACCCGAATAAAAGTCGCATGCGTGGCTGCCACCATGCCCATGCTACCTTTTGCTCCACTTATTGGGTCTTCTTATTACCTCCAACTTCCAGCATAGCATGCCCCTCATCTCACTTCAGGCTAATGCGAGATCACCGTGTGTCCATAGAAAAATAAGGGAAATGTTGTTGGTATTGGCCCTTCATCCAAACAATATCTAGTTGCGCCCCTTATCCAAATCTCCCGTGATTTGGACTTCTATTTGACCAATTACTACCATTCTTAGGATAAGCGTGCCCTAGGCTCACCGTTTTGTCTAATAGGGAATGTTATTTGGTACAGGTCCTACTTTCATCTTTGCTTATTAACTTAGATAAATTATTTAAATAAGCCTTAATTATCATTTTTACTTTCAACGCTTATTAATTTATCCCAAGTCTTAAAATAAGCCCCATTCTATTCTTTTTCTTATTATAACCTATGTTATAATCATGTTTATTACTTAACCCAAGGTCTAAGTGTGAAAATAAGCTCTTTCATCTTTTACCCTTTTTTTAGTTATAATTCTACATTATAACTAAGCCAATTAATTAGTCCAATTCTAATCAGAATTAGGCATAATTTTAGTCCAATTCCATTTATATTACAGTCTTTATAATTTACATCTCATAATTATAAATAGGCCAATCTCTTTAATTCAGTCCAATTAATATCATAATTTCAGTCTTAATTCCATTTTATAATTTACATATTATCTTTCGTTATTTCAGAATTCTTATAATTTAATCCAATTTCGTGTTAATTCTATTCTGATCCATACGCGAAGAAGGAGAAATAAAAGAAAACTGAAAATAGAAGAAAATCTAAAGCGTAGGAAAAAGATGTAAATAATGCATAAATAATAGTAAATAAATTAAAATATTGTAAATAAACTGTAAATAAATGGAAAAGCTATAATTAACAGAAATAAACTAAAATTAACTAAAAAGAATAGCTAAAAGAAATAGACTGAAAATAATTCTAAAAACTGTAAATAAACTACTAAAAGGTTATTCAAAAAATCGTAGTAAAACTACAACTATTGGAAACCCTATTATTTTAAATCACTTAAAGAAATCTTTAAAATAATTACAATCACTCACCTAAGACAAAAGCTAGAATCTCATTTTTTTTATAGCAACCAAAATTCTCTAGAAATCTCCTCTAATTTGTACAATCTCCATCTTTTATTTGAATGTATATATATAATATAATTTTATTTTTATAAATGAAGAATGTAGGTAAATATTTGAGAAAGAGAAATGGAGGCTAGGTTTTGATTTTAGAGTGAAAACCTAGGTTAGTTTAGGTCCCATTCATAGTGTTTAGGTATGCTTTCAACCGTAGATTAGAATATCTAGAAATTTTTACTGACTCATTGTTGTGTCAAATCTTACAATGCGCCTTGTCAGCATCTTATCTTATATTTAATTTAATTAATTACACCCTCAATAATATACAAACTATAAATAACGTTTTCTTCTCCTCGATTAATTTCTAATTTATGACATTTTATTTTCATATTAAATTTCCATGTGTCTCTCTTTATTCGAATGTTTCATTTCAGTTTTCAACATCTCATTTAATTTACATGTTTACGTCTGAAATAAATTAATAAAAAACATATCAATATCTTTCCACATTTACATCTGAAATAAGTAAATTAACATGTCAATATCTCTCCACGTTTATGTCTAAAATAAATTAATAAATAACTAGAAATTCTTATGCCAGTATTATACATATTCATGTTTGAATTAACTGGATGAATAATATGTGAATTATTATGTCAATATTCTATATATTCAAATCTGAGTTCATTAAATAACATGTGAATGGTTATGTCTACATTTTTTTCCATATTCACATCTGTTGTAATTAGATAAATAACATGTAACGACCCAAAATTTTGAACAAATTAAATTGAAAATATTTAATTAATTTTAAATATTTGAACGATGATTTAATTTGAATTCCCGATATAACTTTGAAATTTGCGATTAAACTTTAAAATTTAATCGATTGAAAGTTGAATAAAAATTTGAATCTTCAATTTTAAGCTGAAGAAAAATATTTCAAAAACTTTTAAAATCCGTATTGATAATACTGGAGATAATAGAAGCTTCAGAACCGAATTTAAAATTGATTTGTTCAGTTTTGAAAATAATCGTTCAAACCGATATTTAAAAATAGTCATTTTTCAAACAGTCTCAGAATTCGACGGAACCAGTTCCAGTGGGTCCGTAATATTGAATTATTGTCGAATTTCAATTTTCGTATTGATTGGAGTTATTCTGTGAGCGTACGACACCAAAACGTGTTGAAATAAAATTGAATTTAATTTTAACATTTTAAATTTATAAGCCTGCCGACATACACGTTCACTCCTTTAACATCGCCTATAATCACGGAGGAAATCATGTGACCCATGCCTTCTTCTGATTTTTTAAATATCCCTCCTCGTATACAAAATCGAACCGAGATTTTCTTCCCCTTTCATAATTTATCTCGTTCGTTTCCTCCACTCGTTCCCAATTCAAAAGAAAGAAAAAAAGAGAATTAATGGCCGAAGCCATTTTCGCGATTTGGACGAGCGCAAGCGGCAGTGATGGCAACAGGCGATTCAGTCGAAGGCGAGGCGCGTTCGAATCGAGCAGTGGCGACGACGTGTGGGTCGCGATAAATTTCAGAGGCATCAGGCGATTCGATGGGGGGTTCGCGGCATCAAGGGAGTATTGCGAGTTGGATGAGGGCTTGGTTGTGAGGTCGATCTCGCGTAGGCGTGGGGTTTGAGGTCGTGGTGGTACGACCTAGGGAGGTTCGATCGACGTAGAGGGCGAGGGTCAGATGAAGGCCTGCAAACTCGAACGAGGTCTGGGTGCTCGTGGTAGGCGGGTTCATGGGATCGTGATGTGCTGTTGGATATCGAACTCGAGTTCGATCGCAAGGAGGGGTTGACTGCATCGTTGATTTGTGGCCAGTCGAGTTCGAGCATTGTGACGACCGCCCATGACCCCTGCACCGAATCTAGAGATAGTGCGCTGTAAAGTGTGCCAGGCGACCATGGACGATTGTCAGGATAGATTAAAACAACAGAATCTATCGTATTTCTCACAGCGCATGGACAAAATACAATAGAACATATGTATAGTGAAGCTTTACAGAACAAAATGTCATCATATAAAACTCCATAATAGTTGAATACAAGCATCCACATAGTCAATACATCAAGCCTCACTACATATCTCTCAGAGAATACAAAACAGCAGAATATCCAGTACATATAATAAGAAGATAATATGCAACCCTCCAGCTCGTCTTCGATATCAGCATCGTGAGAAGAGAACAGCACCTGTCACCTGCTACCTAGTCTGCCCGTCCCAAAATGGACGAACAACCCAAGGCAATAAGAATTAAAAACATAAAGCCTTGAGTCAGACAGCAGTCTTAGTGAGCAGTAAATTAACTAACAACATACCAAAAGAGCATAAAGGAAAAGGAATAGGAATACAACCCTCCCACTCCAACCTCATTCTACAGTGATAGCCCCCAGACACACACTAAGCAGAAGCAAACATAGCAGAGCACATAATTTAAAGTAAAGCTACTATCACTCGAGTCAAGGGCGATGTTTTCCAAGTACCAAGGCCTAAATCAGATAAGCATCCAGAAAATACCGCTCTTGAGTCCGAAATGACATTACAACCAAACATCCATGACTCTGGCTATCACTGTTATCATTGCTTCGATATCACCGTTAATTGAATGACCGGCACATTCTTTCAGCCGTCCGTCAAGGGCTAATGGAAACCCCGGTTCTAGACATAACTCCCGCACGTCGTCGCAGCCCGTGCCTAGGACTATCGAATCTGCCCAGAGTACTCGACCATCAACAGTTAGTCGTTGGGACTATCGAATCTGCCCAAACGTACTCTTGCTTAGAGCATGCTAGAACCTTCAACAACAATGCTATCCAAACCTCCTAGTCATCCTCCTCGACGACTATTCTCATATCCATTCATTATCCTCAACTCGAATCATATCACCGAGTTATCAACATGCTTGGAATGATCCCGTCTGGATTAGACCAAGTCTTCATCACATGATGACTCGCTTCATTACATCCTCGCAAAGCCTCATCTCAACATCACATCATCGAATCTATGCATAAGAGCTTCATCATCCCGCTACATATGCCACGAGCAGCTTTCCCAATTCAAGAGCCTTTCCCTTAGCTTTTGAATCGTCTTCGGTCTAAATCTAATCATCAATCATCTAGTTCATAACAATCAATCAAATCAAACATCAATCCAAACAATCAAGCATTCAAATATGATCTAAGTAGACAATTATAACAATAATGGCATTTTCGTAATTAAAGAGTTGAAAGTCCAATAAGCATGAAAACATGGATTATATCTCTACAAACTTGATGAATGAACTTGCATAGGTTAACGTATGATAAAATGGATGTAACATCATCATGAACAATGGATCTATATGGATCTACACTTTGGATGAAGAAAATGCATGGAAATCCCTATCTTAACACCAAATCGAGCCAACAATCCGATCTACTCCTTTGGATCCGTGTGAGAGATAATCACCACTCACCAAATCACCTAAACAACCTCTAATCAACACGCTTCAGATCCGGACAGCAAGGGATCAAGCTTGATCTATCACGAATCCGCTTCAAACGAAGAAATCTCTCTTGAAAAGATGAAGATCTCCAATCTAAGCTCTTGAATCTTCAATCTTGATCTTCGATTTGGATGGATGGAAGCACTAGATTAGAGTGGAGAAAAGAAGTGAAGAAGTGTAGAAGTCGAGCTCTCAAAGTGGCAACACTTCGTCGCTTCAAAATCCCGATCCCAAAAATGAAGAGAAGCTCTCCTATTTATAGCAGAAAATACCCTAAGTCGTAACTCGTCTGCCCTCATGAGTCGTCTACGACTTACGACTCAGCACCCTACGACTTAACTTCTGGCTTCAACGACTCAACACACTCTTGCCTATGACTCACGACAAAACAGCTATCTCCTAAGTCGTCTCCGACTTATAGCATGCGCCTACGACTTACCAGACCCCCTGTCTACGACTTAAATGCGCACGCCTTACTTGGTTAGACGACTCAACTACTAACTCGTACACGACTTATCACAAAGGCTACGACTCATCCACTTACGCGAGTTATCACCTACGCGCGACTCAACAGCTTACGATTCATCCCTTAACTCGTCCACGACTCAACTGGTTAGACGAGACAACCCATTCTACGACTTATCAAATAACTAGGTACGACTCATCGGATAACTGGGGTATGACTCATCACTTAACTCGGTCAGCTCTTATGTCGTAAATCCCTAGGTCGGTCACTTACTTAGGTTGTCTATCCCTTAACTCGGCGACGACTTACAACCTACGACTTAACACTTGCCGAGTTAACTTCGATCTACTGACTTAGCCCAGCTACGTCTTATCCCCTTAGGTCGCACTTTCCTTAAGTCGGTCAGTCAATTTAAGTCATCCCACAACTTACTTCCTACACGACCTAGGCTCCAAACATTCCAACTCTTAAGTCGTTCAAATGACTTAACTCCAAGTCCTGGGTCACTCCTATCTCCTAAGTCGTATACGACTCACGACTCATGCTAAGTCGTGAACGACTTAGGACTTAGGCAAAATTTGCCTAAAATCTGAAATGGCTCAAAATGCTAAAACTCCAGATTTGACGAACTTTTCGATCCGTGAAAATACGGGTCGTTACATTCTCTCCCCCTTAGGAATTTCGCCCCCGAAATTCCAAACAAACAAAGCAATCAAAGACTATTCTGTACGCCTACCAACCATAACAACCAGCAAACCATGCATCCAATTCTAGCTTAGCGTACAGAATTCTAAGACTTAGAACAAGTTACAATGTTGTTAGATGATACGACACCTTAGAGCCATACCTTGAAGAGTTCGGGATGAGCTGCTTTCATCCTCTCTTCCACCTCCCACGTACAGTCGTTATCATCGTCACTCCATTGTATCTTGAGCAACTTAACTACCTTCCTCCTAAGCTGTTTCGTGTCGGTTTCAACAACACGAAACGGCTTACGAGGTCTTCTATCGACTGGATCAACTTCGAAGTCTTCACAGCTATCAGCAGAAACCACTGTATTCGAGTCGTGCACATACTTCCGTAGATATGATACATGAAAAACATTGTGCACACCCGACATCTTCTCAGGTAACTCCAACCTATAGGCAAGCTTTCCAATTCGCTCGATGATCGGGAATGGTCCAACAAATCTCGGAGTCAATTTTCCTTTCCTCCCGAATCGAATAACATTCTTCAGTGGAGAAATCTTCACAAAAACCATATCTCCTACGTCGAATTCCAAATCCTTTCGACGCTTATCAGCATAACTCTTCTGACGGTCTTGGGCTGCCTTCATTCGTTGCCGAATGATCTCTATACAATCTGAAGTCTGATGAATCATCTCTGGCCCAAGCATCAACTTTTCTCCAGTTTCCATCCAACATGTAGGAGAGTTACATGGTCTTCCATACAATGCCTCATATGGTGCCATACCAATACTTGACTGGTAACTGTTGTTGTATGCAAACTCCACCAAATGAAGGTGATCTTCCCATGATCCTCCGAAGTCCAAAACACATGCTCTAAGAAGATCTTCCAAAACTCGGTTGACTCTCTCGGTCTGACCATCCGTCTGAGGGTGATAAGCTGTACCCAAACACAACTCGGTTCCCAAAACTTCCTGGAAGCTCTTCCAAAATCCACTAGTGAACAATGGATCTCGATCGCTCACTATACTCTTCGGAATACCATGGAATCGAACTATCCACTTAACATACAACTCAGCCAACTTTGATGCAGTCCTAGTCGATCGAACAGGAATGAATCGTGCACTCTTAGTCAGACGATCCACAATGACCCAAATCCCTTCATTTCCCGTCCTGGTTCTAGGCAATCCATCGATAAAATCCATCGACACTTGTTCCCACTTCCATGTAGGAACTTCTAATGGCTGAAGCAATCCACTTGGCTTCTTCTGTTCGGCTTTTACCAACTGGCAGTTCATACATTTGGAAATAAAATTTCCAACATCCTTCTTCATACCTTCCCAGTAGTAGGTTCTCTTCATATCCTGATACATCTTATTTCCACCTGGATGAATTGTCAACTTCGAGTGATGACTTTCCTTCAAAACTTCACTCCTCAATTCATCTATATCGGGAACAACTAGTCGCCCTTGCTTTCGAAGCCAACCCTCTCGATCGACCTCGAATCCTTTATCCTTTTCTGGATCCAATCCAGATTCCAATTCACGGATAATCTTGACAAGCTTATCATCTCGCTTTTGGCTCTCACCAATTCTTTCCACAAGAGTGGGTCTTATTGATAAGTTTGCCAACATCTCAGGTTCCAATTCGCATCTAGGCCTGAAGTCAAATCCAGCTAAATACTCGAGACTCTTCCATTCTGAAAACATGGCTCCCAATCCTGCATGTCTTCGACTTAACGCATCTGCCACTACGTTACCTTTTCCCGGAGTATAAGCTATACCAAAATCATATGATGCTAAAAACTCTAGCCAACGTTGCTCCCGAAGATTCAAATCCTTTTGGGAGAAAAGATACTTCAACGACTTGTGATCCGTAAACAACTCGAATCGAACTCCCAACAGATAATGCCTCCACATCTTCAGAGCAAATACAATCGTCGCTAATTCCAAATCATGAGTTGGGTAATTCCTTTCATGCGGCTTCAGCTGTCGACTTGCATACGCAACAACTTTATCCTTCTGCATCAGCACTGCTCCAAGTCCAGTACCACATGCATCGGTGTAAACCACCATCTCATCATTCCCACTAGGAATAGTCAAAACAGGAGCACTCGTCAATCGCTCTTTCAGGATTCCGAAAGCTTGCTCACACTTAGCATCCCAACTGAACACTTGGTTCTTCTTCGTTAATCCTGTTAACGGTGCAGCTACCTTGGAGAAGTCTTTGATAAACCGTCGATAATATCCTGCTAATCCAAGAAAACTTCTCACGTCAGATGCATTCTTAGGTCTAACCCAATCTTGGATTGCTGCCACCTTAGCGGGATCAACCGCTATTCCACTTCCAGAAATCACATGGCCTAAGAACCTCACTTCACTCTTCCAGAAGTGACACTTCGAAAACTTAGCCTTCAACTGATGTTTCCGCAAGATTTCCAAAACCATACGCAAGTGCGTCTTGTGCTCCTCTTCCGTTCTGGAATAAATCAGAATGTCATCCACGAACACAAGTACGAACTTGTTCAACTGATCTCTGAACACTCTATTCATAAGATCCACAAAATATGCTGGCGCGTTAGTCAATCCAAACGGCATTACCAGCCACTCAAAGAAACCGGATGGTGTCCTAAAAGCAGTCTTCGGCACACTATCCTTAGCTACTCTCAACTGGTGAAATCCCGTTGCCAAATCCATCTGAGAAAACACCTTAGCTTCGTGAAGCTGATCAAACAAGTCATCTATCCTCGGCAATGGATACTTGTTCTTCTTAGTCACCTTATTCAGCTCACGATAATCCACACACAATCTCAACGACCCATCTGCCTTGGTTGCGAACACAACTGGTGCACCCCACTCGGACACACTACGCCGAATGAATCCTTTCTGTAAAAGGTCATCAACTTGCACCCTCAACTCCTGCTGTTCCCTAGGCGCCATCCGCCTAAGAGGCATCACAACAGGTCTGGCTCCTTCTACTAGATCTATTCGAAACTCGATCTCTCTATGCGGCGGCAACCCTTTGACTTCGTCAAAGACATCCTCGAATCCATTTGCGATAGGCACTAAAGACAGTCCATCCCGTGGAACAACTAGCGAATACATGAAGCTCATGAAGACGCCTTCCTCATGCTTACATCGTATCACAATCTCTCGCCCCTCCACATTCTCGACTGTCACCTCCAGCCTCTCACAATCAACCTTTGCCGCATACTTCCTAAGCCAGTCCATACCCAAAATAATTCCGAACCCCGCAAAGTTCAGAACAAAACAATCACAAACAAAAGAGCAACCATGACTCGATACAACTAGACCACGGCATAACATACACAAACAAGACGAACCCCCAACTGGATTAGTCACAACCAATGGCCTATCAACAATATCCGGCTTCAAATCTAACCAGCCTACGAGTTCATTACAAACAAACGAATGCGATGCTCCAGTATCAAACAAAACTCTAACTGGAACACCACATAGGAAAAGAGTACCTTGAACCACCACACTCTTTCCCTTCTCTTCAGCAGTAGGAGCTTTTGAAGACGACGGAACAGCTCCCAAAGCATAAGCTTGCACAATCTGCTTGTCCTTCCTCGGCTCTGGACAATTCTTCCTGAAATGTCCCGGCTTGTCACAGTTGTGACACTTCATCGGCACCTTAGGATTCTTACAATCCTTCGAGAAATGGCCCTTCTGCTGACAGTTGTAGCAAGTCACCTCGCCTTTCGGCTTCTTCTGACCATCCTTACCCTTCTGCTGCTGCTGCTTCCTCTTCTTGTTTCCACCCTGCTGGGGTTTAGACTCTTCCCTGGTCACAGCAACAACAGATCCATCCTTAGGAAACAGACTCTCATGCCTGAGAGCTTTCTCCACAAGCTTCTCAAATGAATCGTCCAAATGATCCACCAACTGCCTCCCAAGATAGCTATCCAAGCCGGTCACAAACTTCTCATTCTTCTGATAAGCAGATTCAATATATGACCGGGCATACTTGGACAAAGCTTCAAACTCAGAAACATACTCAAGAACAGATCTTCCACCCTGCTTGAGCTCTACAAACTTCTTGAACAGAACAGACTTCTGAGCTGTAGAAATGAACTTAGCTTCAAATCTGACTTGGAATTGCTCCCAAGTAATCTCTTCTTCCGGAGTAGTGATGGTAATAGAGTTCCACCAATCAGAAGCTCTCCCTTGAAGCTGCCTCGATGCCAACTTCCTCTTAGTTGCATCATCAATTCCCAAATCACCAAAGATCCTTCTACAAGCATCCATCCACCTCTGGACCTCAATAGTTGATTCTGTTCCCAAGAAAACCTTTCCTCCAAGAGCAGTATAATCCTTGCACAGCTTAGCAAAATCCACTGGTTTTGGAGTTTGGACTTGAACTCCAACATCAACTGCTGCCCCCGGAACTGGTATCCTTCTCATGATCGAAGTCATCATAGCTTCGAACATGGCTGCATAATCAGCAGTCTCTTCAGTAGCACGGCCTTCCCTAGCGGCTGGTCTCCCTCTTCGACTCATTCTCAATATCTATAAAAAGGAATGATTAGAACATCTAGAGAAACAACTGCATAAAGGACTCAAACTCTACTAAGCTACTATATTATATATAGTATTCATCCATCAAAATACAATTACGTCTCTCATACGTAGTTACGACAGCGAGCGTTGGGTAAAATCGATTAACCAAGGCTCTGATACCAAATGTGACGACCGCCCGTGACCCCTGCACCGAATCTAGAGATAGTGCGCTGTAAAGTGTGCCAGGCGACCATGGACGATTGTCAGGGTAGATTAAAACAACAGAATCTATCGTATTTCTCACAGCGCATGGACAAAATACAATAGAACATATGTATAGTGAAGCTTTACAGAACAAAATGTCATCATATAAAACTCCATAATAGTTGAATACAAGCATCCACATAGTCAATACATCAAGCCTCACTACATATCTCTCAGAGAATACAAAACAGCAGAATATCCAGTACATATAATAAGAAGATAATATGCAACCCTCTAGCTCGTCTTCGATATCAGCATCGTGAGAAGAGAACAGCACCTGTCACCTGCTACCTAGTCTGCCCGTCCCAAAATGGACGAACAGCCCAAGGCAATAAGAATTAAAAACATAAAGCCTTGAGTCAGACAGCAGTCTTAGTGAGCAGTAAATTAACTAACAACATACCAAAAGAGCATAAAGGAAAAGGAATAGGAATACAACCCTCCCACTCCAACCTCATTCTACAGTGATAGCCCCCAAACACACACTAAGCAGAAGCAAACATAGCAGAGCACACAATTTAAAGTAAAGCTACTATCACTCGAGTCAAGGGCGATGTTTTCCAAGTACCAAGGCCTAAATCAGATAAGCACCCAGAAAATACCGCTCTTGAGTCCGAAATGACATTACAACCAAACATCCATGACTCTGGCTATCACTGTTATCATTGCTTCGATATCACCGTTAATTGAATGACCGGCACATTCTTTCAGCCGTCCGTCAAGGGCTAATGGAAACCCCGGTTCTAGACATAACTCCCGCACGTCGTCGCAGCCCGTGCCTAGGACTATCGAATCTGCCCAGAGTACTCGACCATCAACAGTTAGTCGTTGGGACTATCGAATCTGCCCAAACGTACTCTTGCTTAGAGCATGCTAGAACCTTCAACAACAATGCTATCCAAACCTCCTAGTCATCCTCCTCGACGACTATTCTCATATCCATTCATTATCCTCAACTCGAATCATATCACCGAGTTATCAACATGCTTGGAATGATCCCGTCTGGATTAGACCAAGTCTTCATCACATGATGACTCGCTTCATTACATCCTCGCAAAGCCTCATCTCAACATCACATCATCGAATCTATGCATAAGAGCTTCATCATCCCGCTACATATGCCACGAGCAGCTTTCCCAATTCAAGAGCCTTTCCCTTGGCTTTTGAATCGTCTTCGGTCTAAATCTAATCATCAATCATCTAGTTCATAACAATCAATCAAATCAAACATCAATCCAAACAATCAAGCATTCAAATATGATCTAAGTAGACAATTATAACAATAATGGCATTTTCGTAATTAAAGAGTTGAAAGTCCAATAAGCATGAAAACATGGATTATATCTCTACAAACTTGATGAATGAACTTGCATAGGTTAACGTATGATAAAATGGATGTAACATCATCATGAACAATGGATCTATATGGATCTACACTTTGGATGAAGAAAATGCATGGAAATCCCTATTTTAACACCAAATCGAGCCAACAATCCGATCTACTCCTTTGGATCCGTGTGAGAGATAATCACCACTCACCAAATCACCTAAACAACCTCTAATCAACACGCTTCAGATCCGGACAGCAAGGGATCAAGCTTGATCTATCACGAATCCGCTTCAAACGAAGAAATCTCTCTTGAAAAGATGAAGATCTCCAATCTAAGCTCTTGAATCTTCAATCTTGATCTTCGATTTGGATGGATGGAAGCACTAGATTAGAGTGGAGAAAAGAAGTGAAGAAGTGTAGAAGTCGAGCTCTCAAAATGGCAGCACTTCGTCGCTTCAAAATCCCGATCACAAAAATGAAGAGAAGCTCTCCTATTTATAGCAGAAAATACCCTAAGTCGTAACTTGTCTGCCCTCATGAGTCGTCTACGACTTACGACTCAGCACCCTACGACTTAACTTCTGGCTTCAACGACTCAACACACTCCTGCCTATGACTCACGACAAAACAGCTATCTCCTAAGTCGTCTCCGACTTATAGCATGCGCCTACGACTCACCAGACCCCCTGTCTACGACTTAAATGCGCACGCCTTACTTGGTTAGACGACTCAACTACTAACTCGTACACGACTTATCACAAAGGCTACGACTCATCCACTTGCGCGAGTTATCACCTACGCGCGACTCAACAGCTTACGATTCATCCCTTAACTCGTCCACGACTCAACTGGTTAGACGAGACAACCCATTCTACGACTTATCAAATAACTAGGTACGACTCATCGGATAACTGGGGTATGACTCATCACTTAACTCGGTCAGCTCTTATGTCGTAAATCCCTAGGTCGGTCACTTACTTAGGTTGTCTATCCCTTAACTCGGCGACGACTTACAACCTACGACTTAACACTTGCCGAGTTAACTTCGACCTACTGACTTAGCCCAGCTACGTCTTATCCCCTTAGGTCGCACTTTCCTTAAGTCGGTCAGTCAATTTAAGTCATCCCACAACTTACTTCCTACACGACCTAGGCTCCAAACATTCCAACTCTTAAGTCGTTCAAATGACTTAACTCCAAGTCCTGGGTCACTCCTATCTCCTAAGTCGTATACGACTCACGACTCATGCTAAGTCGTGAACGACTTAGGACTTAGGCAAAATTTGCCTAAAATCTGAAATGGCTCAAAATGTTAAAACTCCAGATTTGACGAACTTTTCGATCCGTGAAAATACGGGTCGTTACAAGCATTGTCGAAGTCGCGAGGAGGCTGGCAGCGAGTATTGGAGATGGGCTTCGATCGCGAGAGGATGGTGGTCGAGCCTTGAAATGATCAAATACAGTAAGGTATTTATAAAAAAATTTCAAATCAATTTAGAATTGGAAATTAATCTGTTTGATAAGTTTATAAAAAAATTACAGAAGATTTTATATACAGATAAAGTTTCGAAATTTAAAAATAATTTATTAAGGTAATTTATCTGGCTAATAAACTTATTCAATTATTTTGTCACTTAAAAAGAATTTACTTAAAGGGAAATAAGTAGTCTAGAATGAATTATTAGATAAAATAATTTATTAGAGGAAATTTGGTTTTAAATCTAAATTTTATTTGAATCAACTTATTAAAAAGAAATTAGTTTAAATTCAAAAGTATTAGTGTAAGACAAAGAATATTTGGAAATGAACAAAAGAATAAATTTTTAGTTGAGATGAAATTTATGATTTAAAATCGATCATTGGTTAATTTAATTTATCAAATGAAGTTTAATTTATTCGATTGATTCGAATATTTATAAATTGTGTAAATATTTATACAAGGTCGAATACAATGACGAAATCGAGGCTGGAATAAAAATGGATTGCAAAATGAAAACAAAGGTGAGATCTTCTCACTCAGATTTAAATTTGGATTGCAGTTATTGATTGCTATTTGGATGTGATATTAGATATAGTAGGATATATCTATATATATAGCAATATATACATATTGGCATATGTATATATTGGATTGATGATTTCCCGCCTCGTATAGCGGATGAGACCCTATTGCGCCGTTAGTAAGCGGATCATTATAAAAACCCATATACCGCGATATTCCACCTCGAAGTGGAATTGGTATTGTGCTAACGTCTTCGGATGCAGGGAAACAGGTTGGAGGGATCCAACTGGACCCCTCACATTGATTGAATTTATTTCTACTGTGACGTGATAATCTGTGAATGATTATTGATGTTATTTAATTGATGTTTGGAAATTGTTTGAAAGCTAAAAATTTAGCTGAATGGATGTTTGATATCATTGGATTCCAAAAATAAATGAAATTGAATTTTTGAAATCAAAATAGAAATTTTTAAGTAAATAAATTTTTAGAAGTTGAATAAATTCGAAGAAAAGAATTTAAAAGTATAAAAGCTTATTTTTATAATCTTATTGAATAAATCCCAGAATAAAGTGAAAATGCTAAATAAATGGATTTCATAAAACAGTGATTATAAATTAAAGAATTCAATTTAAATTTGGATTTTTAAATAGATTGAAAGAGACAAAGAAATTTATTTTCTTTAAAAGGAATTTATTTAAAAAGAAATAAGTGAGAAGTCCAATTAGAAATTTAATTGGCAAATTGAAACGAATTTGGAAAATCGATATGAAATTTATAGATTTATAAATTGTGAAGTTAAAATGAATGAAATTGTAGAATGGAAGATTTATAAGAAATTAACTTATAAATTGGATTTTTGCCTTCAAATGGAATATTGATCGAACTGTTATTAAAGAAGATTTATAAATCAGAGTTGTTAAAAAAATAGAAATAGAATTTATAAACGTTGTTTTATAAATTCGAAATCGGTTGAATTTGATAAATTGAATATAGAAGATTATTAAAGAAGATATATTCGCGATTTTGGATAGCGAATTTTTATTGAAATAAAAATGTGTAGAAATGATTGAAATTGGGTTAAGTGAATTATATTCACGATTTTGGACAGTGAATATATTATTGAATAAAATAGATTCATTTTTGAAGAAGTGATATTTTAAAATAAAGATTGTTTTAAAGATGTTTTTAAAACGTGTTAAATATCGAAACATAGATTTCAACATTTATTGTTGAAATAGACGTTTTCGAGAAATTTAAGGAAATGGTGGACTATAACACTGTTGTTATAGTAAATGATTTTCGGAAGGAAATGTTTTATATAGTATTGGGATTTACACATCTATCTTAATTCTGAATCCCTATACTAGTGATTTTGAGTCGTCGTAACGATGTTTTACGTAACATTCGTTTTGACTCAAATAAAGGTGTTAAAAGAATATTTTCCTCAAAGAATGAAATTATACTTAATTTGATTTAAGTATATCGAATATTTTCCAAGTGTTGAAAATAAATGATTTGTGAAATACTTATTATTAAATAAGTAAGGAAATGCATTCCCAAAATGAAATGAAACGTTTTGAGATTTTATCTTCTTAAAGATAAATTGAAATTGAATATTGAAATCGATTTGAAAATCGTATATCAGAAGATATCTTGAAATATGAATTCAATATGGAATTTATAAAGGAAAGGGAAACTGTTAAGAAAAATAAACGTTGATTTATTTTTGAAGTGTGGAAATTATATATCTAGTAAAGATATTTTGGAAAACAAATAATTTGGAAAATTATTTGGAATCTGATGATGTTGCGCATCTTTATTGATAGTTAAATAACCGACTATCAATAATTACCTTGAATGATATTTGTGTGAATTGGATGAATTTGAATGCCACACTTATTTTTAAATAAGCGCTCACTATTCGGGTTAGCCGGGAAAGGACCATGGGGTCGTATAACCCATTCCGAATATGTGATACGTCGTTATGAATTGCATTCGAAGACCGGTGTTGAAGACCGGATATTTTTGAAAACGAAAGGATTACCGTCGAGTTACTCTACATCGGCTGATCTCCGATTTAGAGGTTTTATCACCCTTAGTGACGGGAAGTCCGGACGTGATTAGAAAATTATCCGGAAATGCAAGGGCTTCGTGAGAAGTGCCTTCGGTTCTGTTCGATCCCGGAACAGACTTATATGGATTGTGTGTCTGACGTTACAATTTGAGATATAAAGCTGATTTCTTTCAAATACATTTCTGTTGGTGGCGGAGAATTTATTCTCTTAGCTTAACACCCTTCTCTGAGACGTACGAGCTCAGAGGTTATGTAGTTGAAATTTATCAGCGATATATTCCCAATTTGGTAACGTGGCATACTAAGTGTTGCTGTGAAATGATCAGTGTTTGATCATTTGCGATATGATCATTTGTTTGATCTTATATCTTGGTGATCATAGGTTGATCATTTTGTTTGACCCGAAGCAGGGCTTTATAGAAAGCGTAGCTTTGTGGACGAGACTTCGTCGAGCCTCACACCCCGGAAATGGTCAAAACAGGAAGGATGCAGCAAGGTTCTAGGGAGTAGCGCCCCTTAGTGTATGTCATTCCTTCTGGATAGAGGTGGTATCATGGTATGGAGCCCAGATACTTAACCTATGTGGTTGCTGCATTTTTACTATGTGGTTTGTTGGAAATCGGGGATCCTCGGGAAGATCGGTTACGATCGGGGGATGGCATACGCGTGTCAGTAGTTACCTATTTTTGCAGAGGTAACCCGGCCTTGTGTTGGCAGAGATCCGGTTAGGTTCTCGGGTCGTCTATTCCAGGGACGTACCCATCGTGGAAAGGAAGTTCCTTAGCCTGACCATTTGTTGGAAATCCAAAGAAACAATACGAGCCTTGTACGGTATTAGTTGTAGAACCTATCATTCACTTATGGTGGCGCCCCACTGTTTGGATGGTAGCTATAGTAGGCATACGATACTGGTCGTATGTTGGCTAAGATTAATATTATACTTTCGAACTGTTTTCTACACTATGCACTAATAATAATATCAAAAATGATTTGATTTTGCGTAGTAAGCATCTTTGACTATCATAAGAAGAAATCTCCTCCAATTCTGCGTTTGCATTGTGTGTGTGGTGGGAGGTCTTATGGTAGTTTCATTTTCCAAAAGCATTGCGAATTTGTTTTATTTTCTTTGTGAAAAAAATAACTGTTTTACGATCTCACACCAGTCACCATGACTGACTCGGAGTTTATTGTTTTCCCTTCTAAACTCTGGGTGCCCACGAATTTTCCACACGGGCAGCCTAGAGTTATGTTATCAGGATATCCTGGATATTCTGGAGCTTTGGAAGCAAGCTGGATGGCGAGGCGTAGTATTTGTATCTGATAGTATTTATTCCGCTATGTATTCTGTATGAGGACAAGTTTATATAACTGTCCATTGTTGTATATTGACTCTGATGATTGATGTATGTATAAACTGATATAGTTCTTTGTTTTAAAAGACTAGTGTTATCTATTATATATTGTTCCGCTGCGATATGTGAGATTCTGATATTGTTTTCTGTTCTGATGTTGTTCTGTTGTCCTTCTCTTCTTCTCTTCTTTCTTCTACCTTCTTCTTCTTCTGCCTTTTTCTTCTTTCTTAAACCCTCACTATTGGAGTTTCCGGCACTCGATTGCTCGACAGTGGATAAAGTGAGTATCGATGTCGAATTTTCGAAAGTCGAAAATCCCGTATGTGACATAACATATGTCCACAAACGTGTATATATGTTGGGTATTAATTAGTAACCTAATTCTTTACCTTTAAATGGAGCAATCAATTACATTAATTGATTGGTATTAATGTTTTTATGTTTAAAAATCAAACCGACCCTTATTCTTTACTAACAAAGAAATAACATAACTTATATTTTCTGTAAGAAATGTAATCCTTCCATAATACACTCTTGCCTTTTCTTTTCAAATTATAACGTTTATTTTATTAATTGCCTTCTTTTTATAAATATATGGTTACATTTTCTCTCATTTACAATAATCCATCTCATTTGAATATCTTCATCTAAATTTATTAAAGTGGATGCCTTCTTTTTAAATACACTGTTATACCTTTTCTATTTCTCTTTTGTAACAAAACAAACTCCCTGTTTATAAAATCATACATATATTCAAAAATGAGAAGTTTATTTTATTTACCTCAAAACATGCATTTATATTTATTTAAAATGTTCATTCCATTTTGACACAAATGCAAGTTCTTATATTAAACTCAATCATTATAATTTAATTTCTAATTGAAACATTTCAATAAATCTACTGCTAATTAATTTCAATACTAATTTCAAACGAATTCTAATTATAAACATGATTTCTTTTCACTTATAATTATTTATTAATTCCTTCTTAAATTTTGGGTTGTTACAGATAACATCTTACAAGCTGAGTACCCCAGGAAGTTTAGCATTCCAACTATACCCACGTACGAAGGGAGGTCCGACCCTCGACAACACATAATGAGGTACAAGTGGATGATAGACTCGGCTAGGGCGAATGATGCGACCAAATGCAGGTGCTTCCCAATAACTCTCTCCGGAATCGCTACCATGTGGTTCACAAGACTTCCCCCGTGGTCGATCTCTAAATTTGATGAGCTAGCGATGAAATTCGTGGAGCAGTTCAGGGTCCATGCTTCCCGCCCGAAAGACGTGATGTCATTATCCAGTGTGATTCAGGCTCCAGGTGAGTCGTTGAAGGACTAGTTGTAGAGATTCCACGTTGCTGCTACCGAAGCCAGTAATCTGAATGACCATGCCATTCTTATGACTGTGATGCTTGGTGTTGATTCGGAATCTAAGTTTGGTGACTGGTTGGCGGGGAAACTGCCAACCACCCTGGAATGTTTTTATTCAAAGGCGAGTCGGTTCATGAGAAAGGAGGAGGCCAGGTTGTCGAGAAGGGGAAGTGCTGCAGGATCTAGTAGGGAAGCGGTGCAAATCAATATTGTAGTGAAGCAATCTGGCGAGAGCTCGGGAAAGGTCCAAGTTAACATTCAAAATAAACCGGAACAACCTAAAGGACTCGGAGGAGGAAATCCCGAATGTAAGAGGGAAGCAGGAAAGTGGAAGCCGAGGATCCCGACTTATAATGAATATACGCCACTGAACACATCCTTGGAAAATATTTATCTGTCCACTTGTAATACTTTTCAATACCGAAAGCCGCGCCTAAAAGAATCTATGGAAGAACAAAAGCAAACCGGAAAGTACCGCAGGTTTCACGAGACCTATGGGCATAACATTGATGAGTGTAGGCACCTGAGCGACGCTATAGAAAAGTTGATTTTCCAGAAGAAGTTGCAGTGGTTTGTTAAGAATCCGCAGGAAGGTGGACAGGGGACGTCTGATCCAAGTCGAGGACAAGCTCCACGTCGACCCAAGGAGCCCGCTCAAACCTGTGGAAGATTGGTGATAAACACTATAGTTGGTGGGCCTTATCCCGCAGATAAGAGTTGGCAGGAAATGGAGCGTTATGCTAGTTCTTCGAGACATGCGAGTTTTGAGTGTTGCTCGAACATGGAGGATGGGACTTCGGCAAAACAGTAGCGAATGATGACAGATGATATAGTATTCAGGAGTAGGGATGTCGATCAGGTGGAGGCACCAACCATCAATCCGATGGTTATCTCAGCTATGATCGGACCGGTGCTTGTGAGGAGAATGTTGATCGATTATGGGAGTTCTGTTAATACTATCTTTAAGAAGGCATATGATCAAATGATGATGGAGGTTAAGGATCTGAAACCATCTAAGTCCCGTATCCATGGCTTTAATGGTGTGGCTACTAAAGCAATAAGCTTTGTTGAGTTTCTAGTCAAGTTAGGTAAAGGTGAACGTAGGAGAGTGCGGATTCTACCGTTCATTGTTCTAGACGTTGTTTTCCCGTATAATGTTTTTCTGGGCCGACCGACCCTGGCTGAGTTTAGGGCAGCTTTGGCCCTATGGTGCTTGACTTTGAAATTTCCGACGGACAATGGAGTTGGTGTAGTGCATGGCGATCAAGCGACTAATCGTGCTTGTTATGTGGCTAAGCTAAGAGAGGACTAGCGAAGAGAGAAGGGAAAGGTTGTGGACAAATCCGTCCGCATCCATGTTGCTGAAAATTGACAAGTAGCGCCTGAGCCTTGGCTTGGGCAACACAGTCGGATCCATATAGACATAGATCCGAGAGATGACCATGAAGAACCCAAGGAGGCCAAGGCAGTGTCGGTTGAACTGATAATTGATATCACAGTCAGCCACAATGACCCGTCGTGGGTATTGAAGATAGGATCACAACTCAACCCCTCGATGATGAGGGATCTTACGGATTTCCTTCGAGTGAATCTCGATGTTTTTGCTTGGACCCATTCTGATATATGTTGAATTTCACCTACCATTACAAGTCATATGTTGAACATTGATCCAAAGTATGTACCGATAAAACAAAAGAGACAAGGCATGGACCCGGAGAGGTCTGTTGCTCTCAAAGAGGAGGGGGATAAACTCAAAGCCAATGGGTTTATCCACGACGCCCTCTATCCTGAATGGATATCCAACCCTGTACTGGTGAGGAAGGAAAATAGGAAGTGGAGGACCTGTGTTGATTATTCGGACCTGAACAAGGCGTGCCTAAGGATAGTTTTCCTTTGTCCAGAATTGATCAGCTTAGTGACTCGACAGCAGGGCATGAGTTGTTGCCATTTATGGATGCATATTCGGGATACAATCAAATCCCGATGCACATCCCATATCAGGAGCACACCAGTTTTGTCACAAATGTTGGATTGTGCTGTTATATGGTAATACCTTTCGGGTTGAAGAATGCAGGAGCAACCTATCAGCGTCTGGTGAATCGGATGTTTAAGGACCAAATTGGCAGATCGATGGAAGACTATGCCGATGATATGCTCGTGAAGTCACGGCAATCAAATGACCACATTCGAGACTTGGCAGAGGTGTTTGATATACTCAGGTTTTACGGTATGAAGATCAATCCATTGAAGTGCTCCTTTAGCGTTGTGTCGGGAAAGTTTCTAGGCTTCATTGTCAATGCACGAGGAATTGAAGTGAACTCGAAAAAGATTCAAGCCATTCGGGATATACGGGCACCCAGAACCATAAAACAAGTGCAGAGCCTAAATGGGAAGGTCGTTGCATTGAGTCGATTTATATCCAGTGCAACCGAAAAATGTATTCCCTTCTTCGATTTGATAAGGAAAGGGAAAAGAAATTTTGAATGGACATCGGATTGTGAAGACGCATTCCGAGCTTTGGTAAATCACTTGGAGAAGCCCCATATTCTGTCGAAGCCCGTAGATCATGAGGAGTTATACATTTACTTAGCTGTGTCTCAGCATGCCATCAGTGCAGCTTTGATCCGTGAGGAGGACCGAATCCAAAAGCTGGTGTACTATGTAAGTAAGTGTTTCAAAGGGACAGAGAGAAATTATCCCAAAATAGAAAAGATGGCTTACTATTTGGTGATCGCATCGCGCAAACTCCGCCTGTATTTCCAGGCGCATCCGGTCAGTATTTATACCGATCAACCTTTACGGCAGGTGCTCCAATGACCAGAGACTTTTGGAAGGTTGCTTAAATGGAATATCAACTCAATCAGTTCGACATCACCTACTTGCCCCGAAGAGCTATCTAGGGACAAGCGTTTGCGGACTTTATTGCAGAGTTCACTATGCAGGACGAACCAAATGGATGTGATGTGATTCCTATTGCACGATGGAAGTTGTATACCGATGGAGAATCTAATGACCATTTTTCTAGGGCTGGTGTTATTTTTGTAACTCCCGAGGACCGATCGATTTGTTATGCTTTGAAGCTTGATTTCCCCGCCACGAACAACGAAGCCAAGTATGAAGCGTTGATCGCTGGACTAAAACTTGCCAAAGAACTTGGAGTGAAATCGGTTGAAATCTTCTGTGACTCATAGCTGTTGGTATACCAAGTCTGGGGAGACTACCAGGCAAAGGGACAGAGGCTTGCTCCATACCTCACTCGGGTCCAGGAATTGTTGGCGGACCTCAAGTACTATGATATTTCGCACATCCCACGTGAGCAAAATGGGGAAGCCGATTCCTTGGCAATATTCGCGAGCACTGGCGATGCGCAACAGATGTGCCTAGTTCCCATCGAAACTCTACATACCTCGAGTATAAATGCAATGGAAGTTGATCTTGTGTCAGAAACGAAAACTGAAAGGGAGTCGTGCATGTCCCCATTCAAAGAATACTTATTACACGGGACCTTACCTGAGAGAAGAAACGAGAGACGATAAGTCCTTCGCAAGGCCTCGCTATATGTTATGCAAGATGGAATGATGTATCGAAAGGGATTCTTCGTTCCCTTGCTTAGGTGCATTGCCCATGACGAGATAAAACGAGTTTTGAAAGAAGTCCATGAAAAAGAATGTAGCGACCATACTAGGGGGCAGACACTAGCCAAAAAGATACTTTGCTATGGATACTATTGGCCGACTATAAATCGGGATGCTGTGGACTATGTGAGGAGATGCGACAAATGTCAGAAATACGCAAAGATCCCGAGAGCGCCGCCGACAGAACTCGCACAAATGGTTAGTCCATGGCTATTTGTGATATGGGGGATTGACATTATTAGCTCGTTGCCAATCTCCAAAGGTGGTGCAAGATACGCAATTGTCGTGGTCGACTACTTCACCAAATGGGCAGAAGCAGAGCCGTTAGCTACGATCACTACCAAAAAGGTCATTAATTTTGTTGTGCGGAACATTATATGCCGCTTTGGTCGCCCGCGGACTATCATTACTGACAATGGAACTCAATTTGAGAGTAAAGAATTCAAAGAGTTTTGTCGGAAGTATTGCATTGAGAAAAGGTTTACAGCAGTCGCTCACCCTAAAGTGAATGGATAAGTTGAAGCCGTAAATAAGATAATCAAGTCCATCTTGAAAAAACGTTTGGAGAAGGCTAGAGGCAAGTGGGTGGATGAGCTTCCAATGGCACTATGGGCATACAGAACCACTCACAAGTCAGCGACTGGCCATACTTCCTTCTCCTTAGCATACGACACCAAAGCAGTTATACCCGTGGAAGTTGAAGTTCCTTCCCACCGGGTAACTTATTACGATCCCAGAACGAACCAATGTCTTTTACTAGAATCGTTGGACTTTGTCAACGAGAAGCGCGAGGAAGCTTATTTAAGGGCGGTCGCGCATCGGCACCGAGTCGCCGGATATTATAATGAAAAAGTCAGACCAAGAGCTTTCGATGTGGGCGACCTTGTTTTGAAGTGAGTTTTTTCGGTCCCATCACATATGAATCCCATATGGGAAGGTCCTTACGTCATCGAACGGAGGCTTGGAGAAGGAACCTTCAAGCTAGCGACTATTGATGGCGTGACACTCCCCAGAGCATGGAATAGCGAGCATTTGCGCCGTTATTATACTTAGTTTATTTCTTTTGCATTTTAGTAGCAATTGTTTCCAGTATATGTTTCCTTTGTTGTTCTCTGTTTTCGACATGTAATAAGACAATTCAGTTTGTCCCTATTTTTTACAATCAATAAAAGCTTGAAGCTATTTTTCTCTGAAATGTTGATGTTCCGTGCTGTATAATTTCATGACAAGGTTAATTAACACTAATCGGTGTGACATGTGAACGCCCACACAAAACTAAAAGTTGACCAGCTATGTACATAAAATCTCTAAGTCCTTGAAGCGAATTAGAATACCCTGAGTCCCCAGAGCGCGGACTAGAGTATAAACGATTTCAAAAATCTCCAAGTCCTTGAAGCGGATTAGAGTACTCTGAGTCCCAAGAGCGTGGACTAGAGTATAAATGATTTCACGAATCTCTAAGTCCCTGAAGCGGATTAGAGTAATCTGAGTCCCCAGAGCGCGGACTAGAGTATAAATGATTTGAAAAAAATCTAAGTCCCTGAAGCGGATTAGAGTACTATAAGTCCCCAGAGTGCGGACTAGAGTACAAACGATTTCAAAAATCTCTAAATCCCTAAAGCGGATTAGAGTACTCTGAGTCCTAGAGCGCGGACTAGGGTATAAACGATTTCAAAAGTCTCTAAGTCCCCAGAGTGCGGATTAGAGTGCTCTAAGTCCCCGGAGCGGGGACTAGAGCATTAACAATTTCGAAAATTTATTAAGTCCCCAAAACGTGGACAGAAGTACTCTAAGTCCTTCGAAAGCGAACTAGGGTTTAAATGACTCATGAATCCTCGAATATCAGTTGCAGATTGAATTATAAGTGATGTAATGAAAATCCGTAAATGCAAAGGAACAAAATTTTATTTACTTCTTAAAAAATTTCCTTACAGCTCCTTCGAAAGTTCGAAGGCCAAGTCTATCTACAACAACTACTGACAAAAGAAAGAGAAAAGGAAAACAACTACATGATTCTAACTTATTTAAGCTAAGCAAGATATTGCAAGACGACAACTATTTATTTAGTTTTCTCTCCTTCTTTGGCTTCTCCGAAGTCTCCTCAGCTAAGTGTTTTTTTCCTGGACCCTTTAATTCCCAGCGACGTGGTACCCGAGGAAGGGGAAGGAACCTCTAAGGGTGTGGTCCCGCCAGGGAGAATGACTTTCAGCGGCCTGTTTAGGGGGTCGTCTATCTCCACCACCTTGGGTTCAGTCTTTACCTTGATTTTCTCTTTTTCTTCCTCCTCGAGCTGCTCCTTCATGCTAAGTTTGGAAGTGTGCTCGAAAGCGCCTGTGATTACGACATCATTATGTTCTTCGACCGGTGAAGGGTCCTCGGGTTTATCCTCATCTAGCTCCCCGATTACTTGAGCATTAGGGCCAGGAGTGTCTCTGACATGAGGTGCCTTGGCTTCTTTTTCTTCGAGCTCCGTGGCGATGTCGCTCCTTGGAGTTAGTTCAAGACCAGGATGACCTACATGATTTCATGAAAAGCAGATGTTAGAGTACATCCGTTACCCACCGAAAATGGCGACTTCCTGAACTTTAGAAGGTAAAATTAAGTACCAGCGTCCGGTTGACTCTTGGTGGTAATCGGAGTATCCCCCTCGATGATTGGAGATAAAGTATAAATGCCAAGCCTGGGCCTCTCCGGATCGTATCAGACATGTTGCTCGGAAGGTTCAGGAGATGAAGTCTTGGCCGATTGAACGGGAGGAGGAACTTGGGGCTTAGTGCTAGATGGGCCAGCAATATCTTCTTTCTCTTTCGGTGTTAGGGAAGCTCTGCCAAAAAGGGCCTTTGCCGTAGATAAGTCCGAAGGCTCATTTCCTCGAAGCACTTGCCTTGCGAGTGCCTCCTCATCAATCCCTTCGGCACCCAACTCTACTTTCTTAATCTTAATCAGAGTGTCCCATGCTTCGGCAAGCGACTCGAGGTAGCTATCGCCCAGGAAAGATAAATCGCGGTGAATGAGGACCCTTGCATTAAATTCGGTGATGAGTGGGTCAAATAAGCTTTTAATCTCCTCCCTACCGGATTCAGTCGCTGCCTCTATTCGGGAATTAGCCTCAGCTAGTGCAGATTTTTTGCCCTCTTCGCGGGCGGCATCCTTCAACACTTCAATTTGAGACAGTTCTTCGTCAAGCGTTGACTTTAAGTTTCTGGTCTCGACAATTTCTTCGCAGTACTTCTGCGATTCCTCCTGCGCTGCAATTTTCTCTTCTTTTTCTTTAGAAAGTAGCTCCTCCAACTCTTTAACTCGGTGAGCTAGGATTTCCTTCTCTTTTTGCAGAGAATCTTTTTCCAAAGCTAAAGTGCAACTGCATTGGAGTGCTTCGTTCAACTCCTTTTTGTGGCTAGTCTCTAAGCGACTGACTGCCTCAGATGTCTCATTGGCATTCTTCTTTGCAGTCTCGAGTTAGGATTTATACGAAAGTATCTCTTCATCCAAGCTTTTGATAATGTCTTTATCGTGAATGGATTCAAGCTTGAGGCGGTCGATCTCATGCTGGCATTCGATGGAGACCTCCGAAACTTTCTCCACTAAGTGTGTGAACGCGTCATGCTGAACATACACGTCGTTGGTGTAGGCGAGAGCATCTCGTTTGAAGTTCCCAGGAATGGGATGTATTACGGGAAGGAATTTTAGACCGTCGAAACATATATTTGGAAACGTGGCCTTAAGCTCGGCTAATTTGTCCATCATGGTCGGATTTTGAGCGGGAGCTGGAGGAGTTTGTCTTAATGGAGTTAGCAATTTTTTGTGAGGCTCACGAGATTGCTTGGTGCTTGAAGAACCAGAATGTTGATCGTGGGGGACATCGGACTGAGAGCCTCGATGAGTGGACTTGTCTCTGTCGTGCGCCGGAGGGTTTATGGGTTCGCTTGGATACAAAGAGTGCCTATGGATTCTCCTTCTGGAGGATGAAGACGATTCTCTGGAATGATAATCTCTATCTCCGCCTTTGTCTCTATCTCTCCGTTTACCAGATCCTGAATCTCGACTGGAGTGATGAAAGATGGAGGATCCCCAAAGATGGTCAAAGCCATGTGAGTGACCCATCTCACCTGTATGTAAGGTTAAACGAGAATGAATTAGTCGAAGTCACATGACAAATTGAATGCAAGTTGGTGGTGGAGTGTAAGTGTTTGTGTGTGTCCTAGTACATCCCCCCAACGGACCAGTGGTTTTCGCTTTACTCATTAGAGTTTTTTCTCCCTGATTATGAAGTTGCACGCCTTCACCGCTTCTCGCAGGCGAGTTGAACCCCATGGCACTAGGATTGGTGAAGTCATAATTACGTAAGTCGTCAGGGATGGATAAGTCGGAAAGCCCCTTCAACGAGCTTTCCATTTTCTGGGAAGACGATCCCTTCTCGATAGGAGTTATCACAAACTTTGAGGTTCCCCCGACTTTACTCTTTTTAAGTTTGTACGCTAAAATATTTTTCTTTTTTGAAGGAGGCGGCGGTTGGTTGGTACGGGAGCGTTGGCTGCCGGCGCTTGTCCGGGGCTTATATTCTCATCGATTGGTGCTGGGACCTCCGTTTCTTTGATCTCTCCTTCCTCGGTGGTGTCATGAGCTCCTTCGACGGGGGCACCGAGGAACCAACTCTTTCTCTCCTCACTTCGATAGTTGCCCTTAAAGAGGTTGTACTTCTTGGGAGGCCGATTTTGTGACCATCCTCTAATAATCCAAATAACGAGCACAAGTCATCGGTGACTATTAGTTTGATGTCCCGGTCTTCTACTATAGTAGCACGAATATCCTCGACCACTTTGGAGTACTTAGTGCCTTCGGGCCATGGGTGTATACTTGGAAGGATTAAAAAAGTTCAAACTTTCAAAAAGATGTGACTCAAGTCCTAGAATGAAGGGTGAGACGAGAACAAAACTTACGTCCTTTCAGCCATCTCCTCACAAAGCCAGAAGGACAGCGTACGTAGAACCACTCTACTTGAATTGAGAGAGCTTGTTCCACGCACCCATAAGAACCTAGCATTTAGGAAACGGTTCGAGAAATATGTAAGATGGGTTATTGGCGTGTCTTTTGAAGTGGTAAATGTAGCGAATGTCCTCGGGAGTTGGAGGCCTGAACATGATGCTCATGAAGAGTAGAAAGGTGACGTGAATAAATGCATAGCTGTTGGGATGGAGTTGTGTGGGAGCGATCAGTATATACTTTAACACCTCGCGAATGAACGAGTTGAAGGGTGGCACGCATCCGGCCCAACACATGAATTTGTTGCATGCAGTATATCCGGCTGGGGGTAGATGGGGTCGATCTTGCCTCGACGGAACTAAAACATCTTCAAAGGAGATTCCATGAATGGAGCACAATCGATGAAGAGCGGCTTCGCCAATTTTCGAGGCTTGCGAATCGACTGGGTTGTCAAAGATTATAGCTCCGTCTACGGTGTCGGGAGCTGGATCTATGACTTCGGTAGGAAAGATCGAAATGTCGGGAATGGGGCAAAATGGCGGAATCGATGTCCCTACTACCTCCTACCGCTGACTTGGTCCAGGCTTGTCGGAGAGAGTGGCAGAACTTGATTTCTTATCTGATTTAGAAGACATTACGGGAAGGCTCTTGAAGTGAATAAATACCTGTTTAAGCTATACTCGAAAGATAATCGATATTAGACATAACAATAATATATTCCCCCGTATCGTGTGTGAACTAGTGCGATGATTCTAACATAAGTATAGAGAACTTAAGATTTAAAAGACAAGTGTGACACAATGAAGTTTTGAGTTATTGTCCTGGAGACCGTCATCGCTGACCGTCTCCAGCAATGTAGCAAGTAGTCGATAACAAAAGTCTTGGAATCGGCATTGGCATCATAGATTGTGAAAGCTGTTACTTGCATTTGTTGGGCTAGATTCACGTTTAGAACTGCTTAAGCCATGGATTCGTTAGTCTGAGTTAAGTCCATAGGCTTGCATGTCATGGTCCTTGTCATTGTTCATTATTTTATGCTCAGGCATGGGAGTGTGTAGTCATAATGTATGCGTTGTAAGTTGGGTTGGTCCTGATTGGCAATGCCGACCTCGACACTTAGTACCGACCCCATGCCTAACTCCTACTACCGAACCGATCGCCCACTATCGAAACATACCGATCCACGCTCCTTCAGAACACCGATCCGGCCTCACCACAGCTTATACCGACCCACTTTTTCTTAGAGTACCAACCCAGACTCGCATATCCTACCGACTCGACTCTAGTCCATGAACCTGCCGACCTCCCTCCTTCGGTCGGCATACCGAACACAATCCCTCATCTAAACATCCTCCGCACTGATCCCTTGCCAAACAGTCTCACATCTATCCCACCTCGAAGCTATTTCTCACTGACCCTTATTCTAACCCATCACAAGTCCAAAAGACTTCTGCCGAACCCTCCTGTTCTATCTCCATCTCCTACTCCTCCTTCTTCTTCTCCTTACCCTTATATCCTAATTCAATTCATCAATCCATCTACTTAAGAGACTCTCAGACTCATTACCCTACGCTTACGGTAAAACTCAGTACACAACTCAATTGCATGGATGAAAAAAAGTTCATACCTATGTGTATCGAGTTAGATTAACGGCAATCGTTTGGGGATTATAGGATTGGGGAAGTAAGAAGAGCGACTGTGAGAATTGGGCAGATATCGCATTTGGATTTGAGGTTAGGGGTTGAAAACTTGTTTTTGTTTGTCAGGGTTCGGTAGGAAAGTTACTTATGCGAAGGCAAAGAGGAAGTAGTGAAATAGTAAAGTAAAGAAAGAGGGGTGAAATGGTGACCTTGGGCTTTTATAGGGCTGGGTGGAATACGAACCGGTCTCATCCTGGAGACCCGGTCGTATTCCAAGGGGTCGGCTGTTAGATATGCCGACCCCAACCCATGTATGAAAGTTCAGGGATCGGTATTTAAGTGTTGATCCCCTCTTTTAAAAAAAATGATGATAAAATAATATATATATATACGCATGTAATGATAAATGAAGATGATAGTGCAATGAAAAGATGGATGTTGCCTGATAGGTGGAGAAGCGTGGGTTTGGAAAACCCACTGTGATTCAGCCTTCGAAAGACTGTATGCATCCAGCTTTTGAAATGTTAAAATAGGATTCCAAGAATTCCTCTGAGAAAAAATTAATGTGTTCAGACGATGCAGAGCTTCATCGAAGGCTAAGGTAAAGCGATAACCAGTTATCAATCTGAACGAGTTAGCTTTTGGAAACAGAGATTACTTGCTGATTCAAAGTGTGTCATGTCGTTCACAAGACACGCTTTGGGGGGCAAATGTTACCCGGCACCTTGGCCTGGCTACAAGACGATGGTTGCAGAAGTTATAACTGAACGTAAGCGAGCGTAATGTCAAGTTTGGTTCACTTCGAGTCGTAAGGGAGTTTACTTCAAGTCGGAAGAGTGTTTACTCCTGGATTTCTCAACATCAACTCTGAGTTGTTGGAGGTCTTGCTCTGAGTCATAATGGCGGTTATTTTGAGTCGGCCTCGATGGGTAGGGGTCGGTGTGTAATGGATGATGGATCGACATTAGATGATGGGTTCACTAAAAGCTATGGATCGACACTTGGAGCATGGATCGGTTATTCTCGATCGGTTATATGTGGTCGGTTGTTTACAATCGATCGTGAGAGTTTGGGGTCGGCAGAATAGCTTGGGTTCGGTGCACTCGGTCAGGTCGGCAACTTTGGATCGGCATGAGTGGATCGGCAACTTCGGATCGACATGAGTGGATCGGCATAAGTGGATCGACAATAGTGGGTTGGTTATTTTGGTTCGGCATTGGCTGGAGCATAGGCTATTCCGAGTCCTTCGAGGAATGGCTTCGGGTCACTTTTTTGGGGTCGGTCATATGGGGGTCTGCTAACTTGGTTCGAACTCACGAATGGAGGAGTGGATTAACACGAGCAAAAACATGAGTTACTTTGAGTCGCGGTCCAGGTTACTTCGAGTGCATGTGGGAGCTACTCCGGGTCGACATCCAGAGAGTCCCGGGTCGGTAGTGAGGGGTCGGCTTACCTGGGTCGGTTTACCTAGCTTGTCAACTGTAGGTCGAGCTCTCTTAGTCATGGGCCTGGACAGGGATGCCAAACTATCTTTGTCTATAAATAGAGGGGCAGTGGTCCAGATTAGGGGGACCTTTATCAAAAAACGAAGGAGAGACTCTGCCATTTTTTGTACTTATTTCATTTCCATTCTAAACTAAACTCAAGCTATTCTTTGTGGATTGTACATGTATTCAGGCAATTGGAAGAGCAATAAATATTACATTCAAAGTGGACGTAGGCAGTTACGCCGAACTACTATAATTCTGTTGTTCTTGCTTTTTACTATTATTTTTGCATTAATTTGTGTTACTCCTCTGTTTCAATTTACTGTCTTCATATATCTCTCCACACAAATCTACTCTAGGGTGTTAGTGACCAATTCTGGTGCTAACAGTTATGTGATAACCTTTATACTCTATTTCCATTTCATAAAATTTTCATTGTGATAATTCGCTTGCAAATTTTATTTAATTACTTTACTATATTACTGCTATGAAATTTTAATCTAACTACATATTTTATATGATACATGATATTTAAGAATATGATCTTCAATATCATTCAATTTTTGGGTTAATAACGATACGTTTTATTTGATTGTTGACGGGTGACAAGGTGTTTAACATGGTAGCACACCTGGGTTTCACAAGATAGCTAGATTCAACCCTTACCATTGGTACTGTGTTTAACATGTCATAATCCTTCTGTTGAATTCTTTAATTAAGTTTTAATTTATGTATTTCATTTTAATGAGAATTTTTCAAATGATTTGAGGGTTTCCTGCATATAAATTCCTCCTTGGATTAACTTTTAAATTTTGAATTAATCTACTATCATTTCTAAAGCTCAACTTAAGACGTTTGTGGTTTTTATATAGGTATAAATAAAATAAAGATAATGTGAACATGGTTAACCAAGTTTTACAAAATATGTAACTATAAAACATACTTTATGATCAACACTACAGTAACCAGATTCCTATGCATAAAGAATAATGTGTTTATGCGGTTATAAGATCCATGCTATTTTTATGTTTTATGATATAAAGTTTTCATTCTTAGGCACTAATACCATAGTACTTGCTGTATGATTCATACGAGATATAAATGAATAGATGGAAGATTACCCAGTGTTTACGACAATATTTTCCTTCTGTCACTTTTATTGCAATTGTACATTTATCGTTTTGTACAAAGTAGTTAAACCTTGAGCTTTTTTGAGCTTGGGACTTTTTGCGTGCTTTTTATACAAGGTTGATCTACTATTTTACCAACTACAAATTAAATTTCAAACCTTATTTTATAATTCATTCAACCATTTAAATATTTTATTAACTAAATTTTAAACCCTATTTTAATTCATTTAACTATTTAAATTTTTTATTCAACTATTTTGTAAACTAAAATTTGAATTTTGCAAAAAGGCTTCTCAAACAACAAAAATGCACACATAAACTGCTAAAAGGCACACAACGTGCGCCTGAGCCTTTCTTGAGCCTAGACGCGCCTAGGCGCGCGCCTTGGTAACACTGGTTTTGTATGCTTCCTGTATGATGTGAATTCCCAAATAAATTGATTATTTTTTTTTTCTATTATTTAACCTGTACAAATTTGTATATGAATGATTACAAAACTATAGTTATGGAATATCGGTGGATGTTGTGTGTACATATTCATTTGAAGGTATGATTGGAAATAGTGTTGGGCTTTGAAGTTATAAGTTGAAGCTAAAATTTCCTTACTAAGTATGAAATAAGTCAAACATGTACATTCATTTGAAGGTAAACTTAAAAATAGTTGTATAATACTAAGTTAAATTTTCCTATATGTGGTATATTTAAGTTGTTGAAATAATACTTCATACATATTAATGCATACACTTCATCATAAATGGCGTGTCATGTAATTTAAGTTGGATATATAAGATTGATTATTTACATTTTGTACACATTAATTTCTCAATATTAACTTATAGTTTTCAACCAAAATTATGGTTTTTCCCTATAAAACAATCATGTGCCCATTTTAACGCCATCTTGTGTCCTATTGATGTTCATTTATCATGGCTATGCATGTAGTAACAATAAATTGATCGTAATTAAAAAGTGGAATATTATAATAACTTTATGATAGACTAATAATATGTATAGACTAACTTGCAACATAAATACTACACAGTACAACAATTTGCAAGTGATGTAAATGACATATACTAAACAAGAAAAAGGCCTTAACCAAATATTACTACTACGTAGCAAGAATTTACGGTCAAACTTAATTGAATCCATGAAGTCATAGGTAATTTTTCATCTGTTATAAAGTTATTATGCACTACCTTGACCTGCCAAATGTTTTCTGACAACATTGTCGATGATAGAACAAAAAATAAATAAAGCAATAAAAGTTCAAAAAGAAGACATTCATATAATGAAAACATATCCTTCAGTACAACTATCTACTATTACCTGCACCGCCTACATAATTTTCTTCATTAATGTAATGTACTCATCAAAATACATGTTCATAATTTTAGCTGGAAGCTTGGGATTGTAAAATGAAGTGGGGAATGGTGTAAAAAAAATTCTTCTTTAGCAGATTCCTAAAACCCTTCACAATTCATATCTCCAACTATATCTAATCAATATCTATAGCATATACACGTATTAATTATCAAGATTACATACTCATCACTGCACCAATACCATATTGCTCTAAAACTACCCGTGCGCGAAGCACGGGTTTCAATCTAGTATTTTAAATAATTAACTTTCCAAAATATTAAAATTTTGATAAACGATATTAAAATAACATTAATATAAATAAACAAATTTTAAACATAAATATATTTTCTTGATAAAAATTCATACTTAAATTTCCACATAATAATTTTCATATTTTAAAACTATATTTAATAATCTCTTTCTATTTATAAAATCCCTTTATTTATAAAGCCCCGTTTATAACTCTATCCTTTTATAAATCTCACTTATTCAGAAAATCACATTTTAAACATCAATTGCAATCCGTTTTTAACATTGCTTCCATATTTATAAATTACTTTTATAAATTCCTTTCTATTTATAAAATATTGTTTAACATCTCCCATCTACCTTCACTTTCAATTTCCAAATAGAATCAACTATTTCTCAAAAACAACGTTCCACCTATTATCATAAATCCACAATTTGATTTCTTTTCCCAAACTATCCAATGCTAATAGTTCCTTTTTATTCATAAACACCGTTTATAAGTCTACCCTTTTATTTATAAAATAAGATTTTGCAATCTTCACTTTTATTTTTGTAAAATGCCACATTTATACATTTTCACATTTATAATTCCCACATTTATAAATAAATCTTAGCATGTGTGTGTGTGTGTATGTATATATATATATATATATGTCACTTTATATAAAATAGTTAATAAATATTTATACCAAAATATTTCTATCTTCTTTTTAAATATGTATTTCTTTATTATAAAAAAAGGACTTGATTTTATAGATTTTTAAAAATCTTTATTCACGGTTCAAAAATCTCTATTTCAAATATTTTATAAAACTATAAATTTATAATCTCTAAAAATCATACTTTTATTTTGGTTAAAATAAATTCCTTCTCTTAGTAATTCAAGAATTTTATATATATATATATGTATATTTGAAAATCACTAAAATTCCTTTTAAAACCTGATTCTTCATTTTATAGTATTTCAAAATACTAAAAATATGGCCCAGAGTTACTATATCACTAAATAGGGAAAAATCATTCATGTCGTCAATTATGGCGTCCAACATATCATATATCAAATTATATGAAAAATAAAATCAATAGAGTGAGGAATCCTATTGGATCCCTCCAACCTGCCCCCTTGCACTACATACAGTATATAACCAAATAATATAAATCAACCACTTCGAGGCAAGGTCATTTACAAAGGGTTATCCGCTCTTACACGGGAACGTAATAGGGTCTCATCCTCTCCATGGGCAGGAATATATCCAAACCAATAAAATAGTAAATCATCCAAATATTCAATCAACATTTTTTATTGACTGTATATCATACTAGTTAACCAAAAAGGTGAGTTTAACTCGCCTTGATTTCTGTTATCGCCGAAGCGTTTCAGTTTTCGTTTACCATCAAATAGCGTTTGATTTTCCCTGAAATTCCTACAAGCTCTGATTCCTACCAAACTAGTTCCATATTCTTGATCTCGTCGATACGATCCTAACGTGACTGACCGCATTTGATTTGGACCTATTATGGACAAGTTATTAATTTTACAAGGATTCGATTTAATTAAATTATTAAATAATCACTAATCACAGTAATTAGCCTTAATCACTCTACCTCCCACTCTCATTCACGTGCTCACCTTCAAGTCGCTCCTTAAATCGATCGTCGCTGCCACCTCCGGCCATGGTCGGCCACCGCACCACCACCAGCGGGAGCCCCATCCTCACCGCACCTTTTGCTACCAACGCGACCCCACATAGCGCCGCCTAGCACCTTCAAACGGCCAAAACCCGAACTCACAAGCCCCCATGAACGGAGGCGATTTCCAGCCACCTCCGACCACTATTTACCACCAAACTTTGCCAGCATATAGTCCTTGACCTCCTCTACAACTTCCCTTCAGGTCCCATCGCCAATCGAGCCACCAATTCGCCAAAAAACTCCAAAAAACCGAAACCCACTAACTTGCCTTCAAACCCAGATCTACGACGATCCGCTCTGATCTACTACGATCTAACCATTGAATAGCTTCACCTTGTCGAGCTCGATGTTTCTGTAGTTGAACTCGAAGCCTGAAAACAAACGGAATGGCTTCGATCGATTTAGGTCGTTGGATGTGGCCTATTTGAATTAGAGGGAGAAAATTTGAAGGAGGATGAATTCTCTAGTAAACGCGACTTATACAGGGAAGGGGTATGGGTTTAGACATGCTTGGGTATGGGCTAAGCATGGTGAATAAAGAAGTACGTGTGTGTGTGTCTATATATATATATATATATATATATATATATATATATATATATATATTCTTTTAATTAGAAAATATCTAGCTTTAAACGTCCGAAATTCTCGAACTCCAAACGAGACGTGCCGCTTGATGTTCTATATGTACTACCCCTATTCTAAACAAAATGGAAGTAGCCTCGAGACCTAATTCGATCATATTTAGAAGCTAACTTTTCAAACACAATTATATTAACTTAAATTCCTTAAATTAATTTCTATGCGTTTCAAACTCGCACAACCAAATGATACGTTCGATCGCCATGAAATTCAATGGCATATTATTATTCACTATTACGGATCCAATGACACCAATTTCGTCGAAATCTGAGACAGTGCCCTAGAACGCTATTTTCACACGTTAATTTAAACGATTTTTTTCCTAAAATCATTTTAATCATTTTTAATTCTAATTTGAAAGTTTACTATCTTCATTCTTATTTAAACATAATTTAAATTAGCTTTTGAAATCATTCTTATCCATATTACATTCAAGATTCAATTATTTAAACAATTCCATAAATTCAAATAACCCTTATATTTGAAGTTCAATTTATTTAACTTATCAAATTAACTTTTCAATTTTTTAAAATCAATTAAATATTCCAAAATAAAATGACTGAAATTCTAGTCGTTACATTCTCCCCCTAATAGAATTTCATCCTCGAAATTGTCAAGGTAAGAAAAATACTCCAAACCCATTAACTTTTCAAAACTAATTAGCTCAAATAGATTATAAAATTTCTAAGTCTTTAAAATTCATTCACAGATTCTAACTAATACCATCCAAGTTATAACATAAAAACCAAATTTTAGTTATCAAAAATTTTCCAAAATTCTCAAAATTTCCCAACGCCTTAAATTTATGGAAAATTTCGCCAGCTTCTCCTTTGCACGGCTTGATCGGAAAATTTTATAATATATATAAAAAATAACAAATATACATCTCATCTTCGAGGATGAGGCATTCCGTAGGGAAAATTATAAAAATATGATATGTAATCCAAGATGTGTACCTTTTATTAGTATTAGCAAGCATATACAACCAATCTAATACGAAAGCAAGCTCCAAATACGAAGCATACGCCATCCGCACCTACTAATCACTCAACAAATAATGAGAACAAGTATATAGAAAGTAAAGCCACTATATAACATAGAATATACAATAACTATATATGCAATTGTAGCAAATGTAACAAGAGAAACCGTCCAACAAATAATATCCGTCCAATTTATTTATCATCGTATCAATTTGCATTTTCAAATGTCAACATTATATTTATACACTTTCATTTCTTATTAGCATTCCATTGATTCGTTTTCAATTTATTTACATTCAATTAATTTACATTTAATTTATTCCAATTCAATTGATTTACATTAGTTACTCATATTCAATTATTACTTAGTATATTTCTTTCAATGCTAATATCACTTAACAACCGTTCCATTAAATTGTTACTTAAGTTCATTATAAACATTTTATACAACACTTCTTATGTTTATTTTCACTTCAAAACTTAAGTTCATATTCAATTCTATCAAACAACGCTCCAAACATATTCAATTCATTTTATAACTTAAGTTGAATTTCATCTTATAACTCAAATTCATATTCATTCCATGACTTCATTTCCTTAATTCACTTTATTAATTCATCTAATTCATTTCAAATCCAATTCAATTTCATTTAACCTCATATCATTAATCCACTTCATTTACCTTTTCTTGAGTCAAATTCATTTTTTAAAATTCATTCTTATTTAACTTAAGTTAAATCCCATTTCAAATTTGCTTTTCTTAACATTCATATTCAACAATTTAAAACTTTGTTTTAACTTACTAATTCTCAAAATTTTATAAGTTATCAAAATTTATTTTCTCATATTTATCAAATTATACTTTGGATTTTAAAATCAAAACTTGTTTTTCCAAAACACAACTTTAATGGTAATAATCCATCACTTAGAAACTCGAAAATGAACGTTGATGATGTTGTAGTCATCGCCAAAATTATTTTCCAGCGACTGGAGTGATTTCAGTGCTTTTCGTTTCTTTTTAAATCCTTTTAAAAATATTTCCAGTTAAAACATTTTCCAAAATAATATTATTATTGTTCTTCCAAAACCTTTGAAAAACAATTTTCAAAATCAATCGGATTTAAATTTTCAAACTTCTTATTTTAAATCCATTTTATTTATGAATCATATTTATATATATACTTATACAATTCCATTTCCTTTCCATTTATAAATCATATTTATATAATCTCACTTCTTATGTAATATCAATTCACAAATATTGATTATTTTAATTATAATCAGTACTCTATAATTCATACTTATAAATTTATTTTCTTATATAACTCAATTTACAAATGTTTATCTTTGTTTAGATTATAATAATCACAACTTTTATTAGAACAACAAATAACAAATGATAATAATCAAATATTATCATTCACTAACAGTAAAACACACCATATATAACTATAATAATTTTTGAAAAATTATTCCTTTATATATAAAATATAATTTATGTAAAATTATTTCATGTACCAATTCTCCAAACAATATTGTGTCAGTTTGTCTTGTTTAAGTGTTTAGAAACCCCTATTGATATCGTGGAGTCACACGTACTGACCAGAATTCATAAGCCACTCAATAGATAAATTAACACAATATAAAACATTCTTATATCACTAACAATTATGCGCTCATATCTATAATACACTCAAACTTAGAATCCATTACCTTATCTCTTAATGAGTTGCCCCACCAAAGCCAAATTTCTCGCTTAACCTTGCGCTCTAATATCAACTGTAACGAACGTAGGCCTTTCAACCATCTGTCAGTGACGACTGGAGGCTTTTCAACCATCCCAGCACCACCGTGGCATTACACTAGTACCTCGAATCTGCTTTTACGGCAAGCCTCGTGACTGTAAGCACCTAGCAACCCAACCCATCAAGGCCTTATACTACCTTTTCGGGACGTGTAGGGGTAAGAGTCTCTTGCTCGCCACTAAACAGAAAGCAAGAACCCCCTATCACGTTAATCCAACCAATGGAAACAGATTTGATTCTGGTCTCTCCGAACCGACAACGATAATTTAAAACTTTCCAACATTTGATAGTCGGTGATTTAACTATAAAATAAACAAACAATGCAACCAAAGGTTTAATTTTCTAAGGGGTAATAACACCGGTTAAATACAAAGAAACTTTGGGCCTCTATCAATTAATCTTTTCATTAATTAAACACTTTCCAAATATTTATCTCAAAATATCTTTATGAGGATATACCCACAAACCCTATATTTCCAATACTTAGAAAAGTATCTATATACTTATCTCAACGGTATAAACATATTCACAGAACAGAGGAAGATTCCCTTTTCACAAAATTCTTATAAATCTCTAAATCCGTTTATAACCCCATTCATTCATGTCTGGAATTATTTATAAAACTCCCTTTTTTACATTCCTAAAATCATATATAAACCCTTTATAAATCCATAAAACCATTTATAAACTACTTTGCCTTGTAAATAATCTTCCTTTAAGCCTTTAAACCATTTTATAAAACTTCTCTTATAAAACCCAAAGTCCGTTTATACAAACTCTATTTATAAGCCTCGCAAAATATTATAAATAAATAGAAAACATTTACTTCAAAACACTTATATATAAAAATAATTAACCATAAAAATTAAAAATAAATAATAATTATTAACCTCTAACTTCTTAAAAATAATGTTTAATAATTTCAAAACATTGTTAAATAAACAATAAAAATTAATCTTTACCATTATTATAAATAATAATAATTTATTTCCAAAACTTTATTGATAAATAATTAAAATTAATTTCTACCCATATTAATATTTTAATAATTAATTTTCAAAATATTAAGATTTTGTTAAACAATATTAATATAAATAAACAACTTTTAAACATAAATATATTTTCTTGATAAAAATCCATACTTAAATTTCCACATAATCATTTCTATATTATAAAACTATATTTAATAATCTCTTTCTATTTATAAAACTACCTTTTTGTAAAATCCTTTTATTTGTAAAACCTCATTTATAACTCTATCCCTTTATATATCTCACTTATAAAATCCTATTTTAAACATCAATTGCAATCCGTTTTTAACGTTGCTTCCATATTTACAAATTTCTTTATAAATTCCTTTCTATTTATAAAATATTGTTTAACATCTCCCATCTATCCTCACGTTCCATTTCTAAAATAGAATCAACTATTTCTCTAAAACAACATTCCACCTATTATCATAAATCCACAATTTGATTTATTTCCCCAATCCATCAAATGATAATAGCTTCTTTTTATTTATAGACACCGTTTATAAATCTACCCTTTTATTTACAAAATACGATTTTGCAATCTTCACTTTTTTTGTAAAATGCCACATTTATACATTTTCACATTTATAATTCCCACATTTATAAATAAATCTTAACATATGTCTATATATATAACACTATATATAAAACATTTAATAAATATTTATACCAAAATATTTCTATCTTCTTTTTAAATCTGTATTTCTTTATTATAAAAGACGGACTTATTTTTATAGACTTTAAAAAATATTTATTCATAATTCAAAAATATCTATTTCAAATATTTTATAAAACTATAAATTTATAATCTCTAAAAAATCATACCTTTTATTTTGGTTAAAATAAGTTCCTTCTCTTAGTAATTCAAGAATTTTTTATTCATATATGTGTTTTTGAAAATCACTAAAAACCTTTATAAAAACTAATTCTTTATTTTATAGTATTTCAAAATACTAAAAATATTACCCAGAGTTACTATAGCACTAAATAGGGAAAAATCATTCATGTCATCAATTATGACATTTAACATATCATATATAAAATTATATGAAAATTAAAATCATTAGTGTGAGGAAACTTGTTAGATCCCTCCAACCTATCCTCCATACATCACAGACAGTATATAACCAAATAATATAAATCAACCGCTTCGAGGCAGGGTCGTATACAAAGGGTTATATGCTCTTATAAGGGAACGTAATAGGGTCTTATCCGCTCCAGGGGCGGGAATATATCCAAACCAATAACATAGTAAATCATCCAAACGTTCAGTCAACAATTATTTTATCGACTATACTAGTTAACCAAAAAGGTGAGTTTAACTCACCTTGATTCCAGTTATCACTGAAGCGTTTCTGTTTTCATTTACAACCAAACATCATTTGATTTTTCCTGAAATTCCTACAAGCTCCGATTCCTACCAAACCAATTTTATATCCTAGATCTCGTCGATATGATCCCAACGCGACTGACCGCACTTGATCTGGACCTATTATCGACAAGTTATTAATATTACAAGTATTCGATTTAATTAAATTATTAATTAATCACTAATCATAGTAATTAGCCTTAATCACTCTCCCTCCCACTCTCGTTCACGCGCTCACCTTCAGGCCGCTCCTTAAATCGATCGTTCGTCGCTGCCTCCGGCCATGGTCGGCCACCGCACCACCACCAGCGAGAACCCCATTCTCGCTGCACCTCCTACCACCAACGTGACCCCCCCATAGCGCCGCCCAGAGCCCCCAAACAGCCAAAGCCCTAACGCACAAGCCCTCACGAACAGAGGCGATTTTCGCCCACCTCCGACCATCATTTACCACCAAACTTTGCAAGCATTTAGCCCTCGACCTCCTATACAGCTTCCCTTCAGGTCCCATCGCCAATCGAGCCACCAATTCATCAAAAAACTCCAAAAACCGAAACCCACTAACTTGCTTTCAAACCCAAATCTACGACGATCCGCTCCGATCCACGACAATCCAATCGTTGAATAGCTTCGCCTTGTCC
The DNA here is from genome assembly GCA_030737815.1 of Allium fistulosum. Taxonomy (NCBI): domain Eukaryota; kingdom Viridiplantae; phylum Streptophyta; class Magnoliopsida; order Asparagales; family Amaryllidaceae; genus Allium; species Allium fistulosum. The sequence goes on along the minus strand of CM060901.1, from coordinate 617,803,423 downwards.
AGCTTTACGTTTCTTTTGTTGAACTCGAAGCCTGAAAATGAACGGAATGGCTTCGATCGATTTAGGTCGTTGGATGTGGCCTATTTGAATTAGAGGGAGAAAATTTGAAAGAGAATGAATTCTCTGTTAAACGCAACTAATACAAGGCGGGGGTATGGGTTTAGAAGTGCTTGGGTATGGGCTAAGCATGGTGAATAAAGGAGTGTGTGTGTGTGTGTGTATGTTATTTTAATTAGAAAAGATCTAGCTTTAAATGTCCGAAATTCTCAAACTCCAAACGAGGCGTGCCACTTGGCGTTCTATATGTAATACCCCTATTTCGAACCCGCACGACCAAATGATACATCCAATCGCCATGAAAATTCTACGGCATATTATAATTCACTATTACGGATCCAATGACACAAGTTTCGTCGAAATCCGAGACAGTGCCCCCAAAAGGCTATTTTCACATGTTAATTTAAATGATTTTTTTCCTAAAATCATTTTAATCATATTTAATTCTAATTTAAAATTTTACTATCTTCATTCTTATTTAAAAAGAATTTAAATTAGCTTTTGAAATCATTCTTGTCCACATTACATTCAAGGTTCAATTATTTAAACAATTCCATAAATTCAAATAACCCATATATTTGAAGTTCAAGTTATTTAACTTATCAAATTAACTTTTCAATATTTAAAATCATTTAAATATTCCAAAATCAAATGACTGAAATTCTGGTCGTTACACAAATATTCTTTAAAAACATTCTCCTTCCCAAAATATATACGCTACTTTTTCAAAATAGGAATTCTCTTTAAATCATTGTGTCGAGATGCCTCGTTTAAGCGTTAGGAATCCCTATCGAATTCGTCTACACCTACATCGACCAGAATTCTTAAAGCACTCGATGGAAAAATTAACACCAAAACAACCACTAAATAATTCCTATCACTTTACAAAAATCAATTCATATTTTATTAATCATATGATTGTTTGAATAAAAATATTTATTTTCAAAATTCATATATACATCCAATTCATCAATCATCAATAACCATGAAAATCATCACGCATCATACAACGATAAAATTGGACAAGCATTGTACAGCAATATACACATTTTCAAACAAGCAAACCAATCCCTTTAGCTGAAAGCTATCTATCAGCTTCTGCTGCGCAACTCTGATCACTACTGGATCCTTTACTCAACTTACCTTATCAGAATGTAGAATTGTGAAGTATTTATAATGCGAGATTCAAATTAGGGACTATTACGGCTTCTCTAACCGAATTACTTCATTCACATATAGGCCACATAGAGGTTTATTCATCATTATCAATACCGACATTACTTATCAGGCTAACCACTCCTTACTTCACTACCTCCATCAAAAACAACAATTTTATATGAAAACAATACATACAGAAGAGGTAGATAGAAGGAATATATACAGTAGGAAAAATAATAAGAACATCCTCTGATGATTACCCTTGTAATCATCGTATATTCCTACTATTCCTTTATTAATATAGGGTAACTACCACACACCCAAGGGGAAAAAGAACTTTAAAGTCACTCTAAGGTCTAGACTCATGTCACAAATATTCTATATTGTTCTGAACCTGGCTCTGATACCAAACTGTAATGCCACGCCTCTATAGTCATACAACCAAAGAGAATTACTAGGTAATTCTATTTGGTAATACGAAGAATGAGGCTTGTTAGGAGCGACCATACGTGAATATTCCCTTAGGCTAACACCGATATGTATTAAAAATCTCATATAACACATCTATACGTATCTGGTATCGGCACAAAGCAATAAACACGTGGATTTACCATGACAGAACAACATACAACCTATACATATGAATAAGAGTCACAGATCGCAGCAGAAAAATATAATATAAATTGATACCAACTATAACAATGTCTTTCACACTATGATAATATATACACCAAGTCAAGTCCAAAATATACAATTCATAGCTGTCTCAATATAGAAAAATACAAGGAGACATCCACGAAAAATATATCGACAACTCAAACACGATATACTATATACTTTGTCTCCTCTAAAGCCAAACATCTGAAACAGTAATGTCCATGTACATGAAAATTATCGGGATGCCCGAGTATTATATAAATAATAAACAGGTTTGATTATATCTAAATCCCAATGTGTGTATGTAACAATACGCATGGTAGATGATAGCATAGCACGAACATGGCATAACATAATATACAATATAACATCATAACAATGTACCATGCCACTCATCTCAATAATCACCCATGAAATACTTATAAGCAAGTAAGGATCACAACAACTATAAATTGAGTGATAACAATCTAACCCATCAAAATCTCAAAATACTATGAACATGCAAGCAGTGTGTCCACAGCAATATGAAATGAATCAAGAATCACACTAAATAAAAAATTCAGTAACCAAAATATCAATCTTAGCTTGCAGTCCTAGTGGAAGTGAGGACTTCCGACTATTAAGCACTAAAAGATGAACCAAGAGATGCAAAATCTTAAATAATAATCAAAGCATCAAATCTTGACTTACAGCCCTAATAGAAGTAATAACTTCAGACTGCTAAGCCATAAAAGATAAATCGGGAAATATGAAACCAAAATAGAATGAAATCAAAACTAAATACAGAAATCAATATCTAAGAATACTATCTCGACTTATAGTCCCAATGGAAGTAAAATCTTCCAACTGTTAGTCCTAGGAGATAACAATAAGCACAAATCCCAACAAATGCATAACTCGGACAAAATATCAAAAGCAATATTCAAATATTATCTCGACCTACAGCCCAAATGGAAGTGATAACTTTTGACTGTTAGGCCCTTGGAGATATCTAGAAACAAAAACTCAAATCAATATCAAATTTAACCAAATACACAATGTGCAATATCATATATCTCGACCCTCGGTCCTGGAGAGGCAAAACTCTCGATTGAAAAGTCCTAGGAGATAGAAACAACAAATCAGGTAAAAAAAAAGTGATCTCTTAACCATATGCTCTTAGAGAAAATGGCAGATAAGCTCACAGTAAGTCTCTAATTTCATGGATAGACAACACACAGCTATCATGGGTCTCAAATGACAGACCAACACACAGCTAGTCTCCAATGTCAAACAACCATTGTCTCTAATGAGGTGATAATACCAAGCATCTCACAAATAATGGATCAACCTAAGTCGTCTAGATGGGAGACTGACGTACCACAGCACTGGTCCGGAAAATGCTAATGACCGCATCCCGTTTCCTACAGTCCCTTAGTTGCTCCTAAAATCGTGCACTCATATCCATCGCATGTCATAAACATGCTACAAGACTACATTGTGCATTGGTCACTGTGAGGAATGCGGATTACGGATCTTAAGGCTAGGAATAACACTAGAGGGGGTGAATAGTGTTTATAATAAATTACTAAATCTTTTTGAGATTATGTTAATTTTAACACAAATGTATCCAATATTCAGACACAGATATAATCACAGAAACAAACACAGATGCAGAAATAAAGTAAAAGCAGTAAAGGAAAGAACACACCGGATTTTATACTGGTTCGGAGATACCCTACATCCAGTCCCGCACAACTAAGTACGGATTTCCTTTCAAAACCAATTCAACAATTACAACCCTCGATTTCAAGGCCACGAGGTACACCCTCCAGAATCACAATCCTCTGGGTAGAGATACTTGATTTCCAGGGCAACAAGTTCACCCAATTGATTTCCAAGGCTACAATCACACCTTTTCTCGCTTGATTGATTTCCAAGGCTACAATCACACTTTTTACTCTATTGATTACAAAGAAAGCCTATAACTCTGAATAACACTGAGGATCTTGATGAGATTGTGACAGAGAATCAAACTAGGGATGATCTAGTTAGATTCAATGTTGATTTCGGTAGAGTGATGATAGGATTTTGAATAAGAAAATATGGAAGAAGAAGAGAAGTGAAAAACCAAAAAATCTGTATTAAAATTCGTTGAAACTAACCCCTATTTATAGAAGAACAACAGCCATGTCCATTCGTGAAAGGTTATGGCGAATAGACACTTCTTTTGAAATTCAAATTTTTGAATCTAACTGTCACTATGTCGACATGGGGTACTAGGGCATGTCGACATCCCAAAGCATTTTTTGATGATTTGATTTTCTATGAAAATAACCTTTATCTTATATTAAAAACTATTTAAACTTTATAAATATACTTGACTATAGATAAAATACATAGATCAATATAGAGAATAATATATATATATAATTTTACTATAATTTTATATTTAAATCTAAGTATAAATATATCATAATTAAAAGATAGTTTAAAACAAATGAAGTTTAAAACAAGAATTTATTTAAAAACAAAAACAAAGAATATTTTAAGGCTAGAAACATCTTTTTGAAAATCATTTGAAAAGATAATTTTTAAGACTAAAACATTTTGAAAAGCAGTTTTGAAAATCATTCTGAAGTAGTTTTAAAAATCATTTTGAAGTAGTTTTGCAAGCTTCTTCTTGTAGAATATCTCATCATATCAGTTGTCGAGAACTTTTACAAAACCAGGATGTTCGTGGGTTTGTAAGCCACTTGTCGTAGGTTTGTAAGCTACTTGTCGTGGGTTTGTAAGCCACTAAAAAGGTAGAAATGGGTTCCATCCCAAAAGAAAAATGGAGTGAAGATTTCAGTGCTATTATGAAGTTTTAACATAATTCTAGACTCAATACTTATCTTGAAATCTTGAACTCTTGATAATCTTGATATTCTTGATACTCATGAGTCTTCAATCTTGATATCTTGAATCCATATACTGTACAGTCTTCATTCTTTGTACCTGCATAGTTAAATCCTGTATATACATATATATCTAAACTATAATGCTAGTATTTATATTTTATAATCTTATTCTAAGGTTGTTGTCATCAAAACCATCATCTCAAGGACTAACAATCTCCACTTTTTTTTATGATGGCAACCTTTGTTTATAAAATATTACTTCTATCCTAATAACTCCCCTTGAAACTGATAACTCCCCTTAATCTATGTCTAACTCTCCTATTTTATATTTCTCCCCCTTTGTCATCAACAAAAACAAACTAACTTCAAACTATATAACTCCCCCTCATTCTTGTACTTAAGTACCTGCATTAAACTATATAATAGAGTATATAATATATAGATTAAGAAATAACTATACTTATAGACATGATATTCAATTAATATATCAATGTATATTTATACATTCATCAATCCACACCAAGTGTCAATCAAACCAATCAAAACACACAATTTCAATCAAAGCAATCAAATCAAACAAAGCAAACAAACCAACATCAAACGTTTTGAGGAACTTCCACCTATCCTTCTTCTCCGAAAATAGGGTCTGCTTTGATGGCATCCTAATTTTCATTGTCATTTGTGAGAGAGACAGGAGGATGTGCTTCATTATCATCCTTATGCAGTGAAAAAATCAACCATCGCATTGCATCGAAATGTCTTTCTTGCTCCTTGATCATGTGCATTTGACTCAACTCTAAGTGTCGCTGGTTACGAAGAATGAACGAAAGAATATTCTTGAACGAATTAAGAGTCTCTTCAAGATTCTCGGTTAAATTGTAAATAGGATTTGCCATTTTTGAATTTGTGAGAAGAATGAGAGATAAAGAAGATAGAAAATAATATCGAGTGAAGAATTCTGGAAGAAATAGGTATTTATAGGTGTAGGAATTCATTTGAAATGAATAGACACAGGGTAGTTATTCAAATTTGAAATGAAATGTCATTTCTGACCAGTACATGTCGTCATGGTCAAGGGGAGGATGTCGACATGGTCCAGTGAATTTTGATGACTTATTTTGTGAATAATTGTGTATATATATATTTATATAATATACTAACATTTATTCAGGAGATAAGATAAGCTAGATAACAGAAAAGGAAATCAATTTCATTGCATAATAGGATAATACAATGATTAACCATAAAGAACTACATAAACATTCAAACTAAAGCAAACTAGAGTAATACATCATAAAATGAAAAGATACAACTAGTTAGAGGATGATGAAGATGAAGATAATCCAAGTTTCTTGATGATTTTGGAGAAAAACTTGGTCAACTTGGATGATATTTTGTCCAACTTCTTACTAACGGATCGTTTAAGAATCCGTTGATTCTTAACAATTATCTTTTGGTTTTTGAGAAGGGTTTTATTGGTAGGATTGGAGGGATATTCAATACTTTCTAGGGATGTTTCACCTTCTTCCTTTTCTTCTATTTCCATTTCATCCCTTTCTTCTTCTTCCTCTTCCTCCTCTTCCATTTCTTCATGAGCCAAACGCTCTTCCTTTTTGGCAAGAGTCTCATAAGGTTGAAAAACATATGGGATTTTCATTAGAGTAATGTTTGAGATATTAAAAAAAATTCTTGAAATAAATTCTTCTCCTTCGAAATTTACTCCAAAATAGTTGAAAATCCGAGTAAGGTAGATTCCATTATATAAAGTGTTTTCTCCCATTTCAAAATTTTTAGGACGAAGTTCATCCAAAATAACTTGCGCCCAATTGATATCATAATTTCCGAAAATAGCAAAAAGTGATTTGCACACTTTTGAAGTAGGATTGTTAAAATTTCCCGATCTTGGGGTCAAAGTATGTTGTAAAAGAAGATTGACAATTCTTGTTTTAGGACGAAAGTTGCGGTTTTTAAATTCAAAGTTTTCATCTCCTTCAAAAATATGATGAAATGTCTCGCGATCATGTTCATCGATTTGAAAACTAGAAAGATCCATTCCCGTGCTTTTGCAATTGAGAATGGTACCCAAAAGATCACAATTCAAAACAATTTTAGTGCCTTTGACACTACTCCAAATTTCATTATCATTTCCTTTATAAAATTCTGAATTGAGATTTGCATAGAAAATTTTAACAAGATTTAGGTAACAAACAAAATCATTTTGAGAAGAATCTACAAGACTAAGAATTTGATTGTTTGCAAAAAGAGTATCAATTTCATAAGAAGCAAAATCTTGAAAAATAGCAAACTTTCCGGGATGGACTTTTCCATAGTTAGCATAATTGATGTATGCTTTTATTGCCTCCAGATTATTGAGGAGTTGCTCTTTCAAGTTTCTAGAAAGTCTCATGGTGGAGGGGTTGCTTGAAGAAGCCATTAAAGTAGAGAGTAGAGAGCTTGGAGTTTTGAAGAGAGAGTTTGAATCTGAAAGCGAAAGTGAAAAGTTGTGATAAAAGATAGTGAATAAATAGTTTTTTGAAAGACATGTTCTCTGGTCAAAAGATGCCTTTTCAGAGTATTGAATGAAGTTAAAAGGTGGAGAGAAATTCAACCATTTGAATTCAAATTTTGAATTTCAAATTCTGGTACCTATGTCGACATCAGGGTAGGGACCATGTCGACATATGCCTATGAATTTCTATGATTTATTTTTCCTAAGTATTCTAATATATATATACTTATTATTTTAATGTCTATATATATATATATATATTTGGAATATTATTAGAATTATAGTATATTCCAAAAAATATTATTATATTACTATAAAATAATAAAAAATAATAATAAGAAAATAATAATAATAATAATAATAATAAATTTTAAAATTCAATCAACACACCAATTCAAAATCAATCAATCAAGCAATCAATCATCTAATTCTAAGCATGCAATTTCAACCAATTGTATTGTAAATGTGTACCTTTTTCTGAGTCCGTTTCCTTGAATTTGTTGAAGTCGTGAACTGTCGTGAAACACAAATTTGAGTTATCTGTCTTCTGATCATCATCGCTTGAGGACGAGTCTGAGTCATCTAGAGTAGCAGTAAATGCACGCTTCCGTTTCTTTACTGAATCATTGTTTATAGGAGGATTCTGCCTATCTGGATACGGACAGTCTCTTTTCATATGGCCTGGTTCATCACAGTTGAAACATTTGACATTGTTTGGCACTGCATTCTGATTTCCAGAATTCTTATAGTTGTTTCTCTTGAGATTATTCATCTTTTTGTATTTCAGGAATTTCCGAAAATTCCTGGTCATAAATGCTATCTCTTCATCATTATCACTATTTGAGTCTGATTCATCGGTCAATGCATTGAATGCCATTGATTTCTTTTTAGATGCTTTGCTTTCTCTTCTCCCGATCATTTGGACTTCAAACGACACTAGATTTCCAATTAATTCTTCTATCTTTAATGTACTGATGTCGTTTGCCTCTTCGATTGCAAGTGTCTTTTGATCCCATTCTGGAGTGAGAGAGTTTAAAATTTTTCTGACTTGATCTTCTTCTGAAAATCCTTTCCCAAGGATATTAAAGAATGCACAATATCCTGAAATCGACTATACATATCTGAAATAGACTCATTAGTATTCATTTTAAATAACTGAAACTGATTTGTTAGCATGGAAATTTTGGTCTGTTTAACTTTGCTTGTTCCTTCGTGAGTCACTTGCGAAGTTTTCCAGATTTCATATGCAGACTTACAAACTAACACTCTATTAAATTCATTTCTATCAAGTGAACAAAACATAATATTCATTGCTTTAGAATTATTTTGTGCAACAACCTTTTGCTCAACGGTCCACTGTGCAAAATCAGTTGTGGGTTCAGAATATTCAGTTTGTGTGATATTCCAAGTATCTAATCCAACAGATTGTAAATATATTTTCATCCTACATGCCCAATATGCATAGTTACTGCCATTAAAAAGTGGTGGTCTGACAGGAGACTGACCTTCTACAAATGAACTAGTGACAGGGATACTAGTGTTAGTAATAGTACCAGTGTTGGTAGCCATTTTGAAAACTTTTCAAAATTCAGATTATGAAACTTTTGAAAACCTTGCTCTGATACCAAATGTGAGGAATGCGGATTACGGATCTTAAGGCTAGGAATAACACTAGAGGGGGGGTGAATAGTATTTATAAGAAATTACTAAATCTTTTTGAGATTATGTTAATTTGAACACAAATGTATGCAATATTCAGACACAGATATAATCACAGAAACAAACACAGATGCAAAAATAAAGTAAAAGCAGTAAAGGAAAGAACACACCAGATTTTATACTGGTTCGGAGTTACCCTACATCCAGTCCCGCACAACTAAGTACAGATTTCCTTTCAAAACCAATTCAACAATTACAACCCTCGATTTCAAGGCCACGAGATACACCCTCTAGAATCACAATCCTCTGGGTAGAGATACTTGATTTCCGGGCAACAAGTTCACCCAATTGATTTCTCAAGGCTACAATCACACCTTTTCTCACTTGATTGATTTCCAAGGCTACAATCACACCTTTTACTCTATTGATTACAAAGAAAGCCTATAACTCTGAATAACACTGAGGATCTTGATGAGATAGTGATAGCGAATCAAACCAGAGATGATCTAGTTAGATTCAATGCTGATTTTGGCAGAGTGATGATAGGATTTTGAATAAGAAAATGTGGAAGAAGAAGGGAAGTGAAAAACCAGAAAATCTGATATATAAAATTCGTTGAAACTAACCCCTATTTATAGAAGAACAATATCCATGTCTATTCATGAAAGGTTATGGCGAATAGACACTTCTTTTGAAATTCAATTTTTTGGTCTTAACTGACACTATGTCGACATGGGGTACTAGGGCATGTCGACATCCCAAAGCATTTTTTAAAGATTTGATTTTCTTTGAAAATAACCTTTATCTTATATTAAGAACTATTTAAACTTTATATATATACTTGACTATAGATAAAATACATAGATAAATATAGAGAATAATATATATATATATATAATTTTACTATAATTTTATATTTAAATCTGAGTATAAATATATTATAATTAAAAGATAGTTTAAAACAAACGAAGCTTAAAACAAGAGTTTATTAAAAACAAAAACAAAGAATATTTTAAGGCTAAAACATCTTTTTGAAAATCAGTTGAAAAGATAATTTTTAAGGCTAAAACATTTTGAAAAGTAGTTTTGAAAATCATTGTCAAGTAGTTTTGAAAATCATTTTGAAGTAGTTTTGCAAGCTTCTTCCTATAGAATATCTCATCACATCAGGACTCGAGAACTTGTACAAAACCAGGATGTTCGTGGGTTTGTAAGCCACTTGTCGTAGGTTTGTAAGCTACTTGTCATGGGTTTGTAAGCCACTAAAAAGGTAGAAATTGGTTCCATCCCCAAAGAAAAATGGAGTGAAGATTTCAGTGCTATTATGAAGTTTTAACATAATTCTAGACTCAATACTTATCTTGAAATCTTGAACTCTTGATAATCTTGATACTCATGAGTCTTCAATCTTGATATCTTGAATCTCTATACTGTACAGTCTTCATTCTTGGTACCTGCATGGTTAAATCCTGCATATACATATATATCTAAACTATAATGTTAGTATTTATATTTTATAATCTTATTCTAAGGTTGTTGTCATCAAAACCATCAACTCATGGACTAACAGTTTGGAGGCAAGTTCACATTTGTGCGGTTGGCATGGTTTGCCTTGCTGTTTGGGGGCAGATTGATATTTGGCTGTGAAGTCAGGTCGCATGTTTACAACCTTCTCAAATCATGCGCATAGTTTTTATAACTGGTTCATGCCGTCTAATATCCTTACATTCAGTGTGGTTATGTTAACAATATTAAGATAAAGGGGTTTTTATACTGGTTTAGTCCATCCAATATCCTTTCGTCCAGTTCGGTAGTTTGGATGAAAAGCCGAGCTGCATTTGTGCAGTTTTGTTTTGGTAATCGGTTCGAGCCGTCTAATATCCCTACATCCAGTGCGGCTATGTTAACATAATTAACATGGAGGTTTTTTATTTTGGTTTAGGCCGTTCAATATCCCTATGTTCAGTTATTTAGCTACGTTAGAGAGATTAACACAGAGCCTTTTGTACCGGTTCGAGCCGTATAATATCCCTAGGACCAGTTCATTGTATTACTATTTTTATAATAATTACAATGTTTATTACATATTAATGCAGATAATTCAGAATGAGGTCTGAGATCCCTAACGCAGTATCAAGCATTTTCTTTGCAGTCGTAGTAATTGCTTCACTTTTAATTTTCTCCAAAAGTCCCCAAGTGCATTAGGCTTTCGATCTATGTTCTTCTTCTGACATTTGTACTTCTTTACCTTGGGACTTCCAAATCGGTATGCATCTCAATCACTTCAGTTCCATGCTTAGCCAAGATGATGGTTGGTGCTGAGAACATAGTAATTGACTTTCCTAGTCTTCGAGCGGAAAGTGCTAATATCCTTAATGATTTGATTGTAGTAATGTTTTTCTAGATCCTTTTATGATGGCGGAGCGGGGTTCTCAGGTTCCGATTTTGGACTAGGCTTCATCCCATCATCGAAATCACTGTCTGATTGGTAGCCATTGGTTGATAAAGGTGGATAATCAGGGAGGAAGAGGCAGAGATCCTGGAAGAGGAGACGTCTTAGGGTATTGAGGGATCTAAGGAAACCAAGATTATTCCTCCCCCATTGTGGTGTTATCTTAAGGACATATGTAGTCATCCAAGTTGTCGAGCCTTCACTGCTTTTATGCGTCTCTCTTCTTGCCAGCTGGGAGCTTCATATCCAAAGATACTCTGGGGATTTCTATACTAGAAGGAATAGTAGGAGGGAAAAGCGAATGAGCCCCAAATTAAGAGCGGATCGAGTGGTCCTTGAAGGGTAAGGTAGCACTGTCGTTGTTGAGGGCAGATTGAACTATCTTTTCTCTTTACAGCAGTGGATTAATAATGGGTGACTTGGTTTTGACTCATAGGCCAGCCTCACCGTTTCCATTTCTAAGAGTGCCATTATCACTCACCTACTGCATAGTCAGCATGCTTTATGAGCGATGTCAGTGGGCTGTGGATGGTGGTGATGTTGTTGGTCGAAGAGCTATACCTTGAGTCATCGTTTCCTTTATGCCCTTCATTTGCTGGTCTGCCTGGTTAGAGAAGGTCTGAATCGTGATTATGATGAGATCCATGAGGGTTTCAATAGAGGCTTTTGCCTCAGTTTGGGCTGTTGATGTGCACGTAAATGTGTATATTTTTACCACCATATTTAATCTATTTAAATGAAATAAATGATCATATTGGGTATTTTAACTTATTTAAACCAAAATTCAAATTATTTCAAATTGTCACATATTCATCTTCATCCAACGGCAAAATGGTCATTTTTGTGCATATATTAATTTTCTAAAATTTAATTGAAAATTTCTATATTATTTTGTAGGAATTTAAATTCATATACAAGTCGTTTTATGATGATATATGCATGCACAAGAGTGAAGCGAACAAATGAAGATGAAAATAATTCAAAGTGAAGATAATGGAGGACCCCACCTACCCACCTACCTTAATGTACAAATTAGAGGATAATGCACATGCTTAGGGAATTAATGGCTTTATGTACATTTAAGTGAGGGATTATTGAAGCTAATGATAACTTGCCACCACACTTCCTAAGAGGGTATTTTGGGCATTCCCTAAAAATATGAATTAGGGTTTAGCACATGTATAAAATCCCCTTATGTTTCATGTAATTCCTCCCTAAGTCTCTCTTTAGTTTAGTTTGGGCCCAAAATAAAAAGACAAGCTCTCTTTCTATTTTCATGGCTACTTAGCCATTTCTACTTCATGTAACTTTCCTTTTTTTTATGCAATGTAATTATTATTTCCTTTTAATTACATGTTCATTTTCTTTCATGCTAGTAGCGTAGATTTTCTTTTATGCAATTAGAATAGTTTTCTTTCATTTAGCTTTCATTTTGCTTTCTTTTTGCTTTCATGTTGCAAGCTACATTTGTTAATCAAATGATAAATATGAGAGGCTAAACCCCTTCAATTTAGGGGTAATGAAGCTCTCTAATTATGTAGCTTCAACTATTTGTTAATTCATGCTCTCTTTTTGTGCTTAATGATGATGATAGAAATGGTTTACTAGTTGTTTTTGCTTTGAATTTGATAGCATATACTGTTGACATCAAATAGGCTATGCTTAAACAATCACTAACACTAATTGCCTCTTCATCAAAATATGATTATGGCAAAAGAAAGCGATTTGAAATTAAAATTTGATGGTCTATATTTCTAATCAATAGTTAATAGGTCATACTTAAAATAGATTTCATTTTCATTGTCAAATTTCATGAAAGTTAGTAAGTGGTTTAAGGGGTGTGTTATAATTTGATGGCTTATGTTGGCTAATCAATAGCACAAATATGTCATACTTATGATAAACACATCAATTAAAGCACTAACGACCATAAAAGAGGGATTATGATTTCATATATGTTGAACTACATGATCTAGAGAGTGGATTTATTCTCTAAATTTTCATTTAACTTTTATATTTGCATTTCTTTTCTTTTGGTTAGTTAGCTAATTTTTTAATTCTCTAGTTTAACTTTCACTCGACTTTGGTTTAATTTGATTGAATAGAATTTTAAAATCATCAATTCCCTGCGGATCGACCCGTATTCGCCACGTACTACAAGTGTACGCCGTGCGCTTGCGGTTATTTTTAATTAAATTCGTTCGACGGTTTTCTAAACCGATAGAATTTCCGTCGACGAACAAGTTTTTGGTGCCGTTGCCGGGGTATTTATTTTGATTTTATCTTCTATTCTTCGAATTAATTTTTTTTGTTAGTTTTTGTGTGTGTGCATTTAAAAAAAATGGTGTTTGTATGTTTGTTTTGTGTGCATTTGATTTGTGTGAGTGTATTTATTCTATTTGTTTTCTAGTTTGCATTGCATTTGCAATTTTATAAAAAAAAAAGAAAAAAAAACATCACAAGTCATTTCAAAAAGAAAAAAAAATAGTTTTTCATTGCATTTTTTTTACATTACAATATCACTTTTATTTACAAAACAGTTTACACTGTTTTTCATTTACTTAGTTTTCTGCACATAGTTCTCTGCACCATTTCCCATGTTGTCTCTATTCTTTGCACCATCTCATTCAACACATTTACAAACAAACCACCCACCACAGCCATTCACTTCCTCCATATCTAACTAACTTCTCCCTCATACAACTATGCAAACCTTTGGCTACCATCACTGCCTCAACGACCACAAACTAAAGCAACCACTTGCAGCCATTTACTCAACATCAATCAATAACACCTATTACTGCTTTCACTATAGAATACTTGCTTTCACTCATCTTTCACCTGCCATCTCCTCATCATTCATCCCACCATCAACAGTAAGTGCAAAAACTATGCACAAACTTCATCACTGACCGACCACATCAGTTCACCACACATCCTCAAAACTAACCAAATTACTGTCTCACCCAAACATCCCCACAACGATCACCAGCCTCACTTCCTCTGATCATCTCCTTCACAAAGCCAAACTATCATACCATTTTCCTCTTCACATACCTCGACAAATTCCCCCTTTCCTCTTCAAGATCACAAACTGCCCACAGTCTAGTGCTTCACATCATAACTCCATCAAGTTCAACCCGTTCACCACAAATTAGCAATCTACTGCCACCATTACAGTCACACTGCCTACTGTTCACACAATCATTTTCAAAGCCTCATCACCGGCCAATACCATACCACAACATCAACCTTCCACATAACTGCTCACGACATACACCCACTCCAACAGTCCAAACTCGACCACATACCAAAGCACGTACAAAAGGTGACTTCCTATCAACCATCACTGCCATACAAAAGACAACCCCCAGAACCACAGTTCTCGAACTACCGCAACCAAACTGTACCTGCAATAGCCGCAAAACCACAGCTTCGAACTCCCTTAATTTCTACAACCACTTACCCTCAATTTCCACAAACGTCACTACAACTGAATCTCAAAAGCAGCCTCCATCACCATCAAATTGCAGCACCACAACATCCCCCTAATACACTACATACACGACCATCAAACCAATCGCCAGCTCCTCCAATTGTTTCAATCGCCTACTGGCAATTCGAACTTCTAACAGCAGCAGCGACCAACCCACGTACGCACTCCTCAACCAGCCACCACTCACTAATCACCACATACAACATCCAACCATCACAAACCACCGGAACCCCTGCTCCATCCCTTACAATCGCCGGAATTAAACCAAAAATCAAATCGCCTCCAATCCAATCACCATCACCATACCCAAACCAAACTCGAGAATCGCATCTCTGCCTCCAAGTCCATAAATACGCATACTTCAAACAGAGATGCGACCAATTTTTCTCTCCTGAGAATCAAATTGGAAAACGAATTGGATAGTGATTTGAACACTTCGATTTCGATTTTGAGTGTAGCAGTGAAGTTTTTTTTACGGAGATTAATTTGGGAAGCATGTTTGGTTTATTAGTAAAGCGGGCCGGGCTCTAGCGTTGTAAAAAAAAATTTGTGTGTTAAAGCTTTCTTTTATTTTATTTTTAGTTTCTTTCAGATCTTTCAAAAAAACAAATTTTTTTAAGTAAAACTGCACTTTTAAGTTTCCTCTCCAAAAAAAAACACACAAATTGATGTATGCAACAAGTTCACCCAATTGATTTCCAAGGCTACAATCACACATTTTCCCGCTTGATTGATTTCCAAGGCTACAATCACACCTTTTACTCTATCGATTACAAAGAAAGCCTATAACTCTGAATAACACTGAGGATCTTGATGAGATAGTGACAGAGAATCAAACCAGAGATGATCTAGTTAGATTCAATGTTGATTTCGGCAGAGTGATAATAGGATTTTGAATAAGAAAATATGGAAGAAGAAGAGAAGTGAAACCAGAAAATCTGTATTAAAATTCATTGAAACTAACCCCTATTTATAGAAGAACAACAGCCATGTCCATTCGTGAAAGGTTATGGCAAATAGACACTTCTTTTGAAATTCAAATTTTTGAATCTAACTGTCACTATGTCGACATGGGGTACTAGGGCATGTCGACATCCCAAAGCATTTTTTGATGATTTGATTTTCTTTGAAAATAACCTTTATCTTATATTAAAAACTATTTAAACTTTATAAATATACTTGACTATAGATAAAATACATAGATCAATATAGAGAATAATATATATATAATTTTACTATAATTTTATATTTAAATCTAAGTATAAATATATCATAATTAAAAGATAGTTTAAAACAAACGAAGTTTAAAACAAGAATTTATTTAAAAACAAAAACAAAGAATATTTTAAGGCTAAAAACATCTTTTTGAAAATCATTTGAAAAGATAATTTTTAAGGCTAAAACATTTTGAAAAGCAGTTTTGAAAATCATTCTGAAGTAGTTTTGAAAATCATTTTGAAGTAGTTTTACAAGTTTCTTCCTGCAGAATATCTCATCATATCAGGACTCGAGAACTTGTACAAAACCAGGATGTTCGTGGGTTTGTAAGCCACTTGTCGTAGGTTTGTAAGCTACTTGTCGTGGGTTTGTAAGCCACTAAAAAGGTAGAAATGGGTTCCATCCCAAAAGAAAAATGGAGTGAAGATTTCAGTGCTATTATGAAGTTTTAACATAATTCTAGACTCAATACTTATCTTGAAATCTTGAACTCTTGATAATCTTGATATTCTTGATACTCATGAGTCTTCAATCTTGATATCTTGAATCTCTATACTGTACAGTCTTCATTCTTTGTACCTGCATGGTTAAATCCTGCATATACATATATATCTAAACTATAATGTTAGTATTTATATTTTATAATCTTATTCTAAGGTTGTTGTCATCAAAACCATCATCTCAAGGACTAACAGTCACGACTCCTACTTGCCCTCGGTAATGGATTGTTGGTCCTTAAATGACGTCTGGGAAATGGCTCTAATGAGATAAATAACTTTCAACCTATAAACTCAACAAGGTGATGTCACGAATCTGGGGCCCGACCCTACAATCAGGACCACTAGGATGGATAACTAGCCAATTTGGTGGTGTAATTCATGCGCTCTCTGTAGTGGCATGAAACCTATGATGTAGATTCCCAACAAATACTCTCGACTATACAAGTTCTAATAAGAGTAATAACTAGTACTCTCGACTTTAGAAGTCCTGATGAGAGTAACAACAACCACTTTCGACTTGATAGTCCTATTGAGAGTGATAAAAAATACTCTCGGCTCGATGAGTCCTGATGAGAGCCACATCTAATACTCTCGACTCTAAGAGTCTCAATGAGAGTGGCTGCTCTGAACTATACGGGTCCTATTGAGAGCGTCTCAATAAAACAAATCCTCAACTCTAGCCTTAAGAGTAAATAATAATACTCGACTAGCTAGTCCTTGGAGGATGCAACCAAATACTCTCGACGAGATGAGTCCTAATGAGAGTAATAATCTGTAACGACCCATAATCTTTTGTCTTCAAATTTGAAAATGTAATTTATTTTATTCGAATTTGAATTTAAATATAATAAAATCTATGTTTCAAATAACTGCCCATTTTTAGTGGCGTGTTTTTAAATGAAATTATAGGATTTATACATAATTTTTAATTTGAAAAATAATTGAATTTTCGTTTGATGCATTTTGCGGCAAACGTTGGTATTTTTGAAACATCACGGAATAAATTAACTTATGTATTTTTGTATTGTTTTATGATCGTGTTGCATTATTGTACGTGGTTGTATTTTTATTCCTATCATTTGCGATTCGTATGCGAACGTGATATTATGTGGCAAACTACCCAAAACAAATCAAATCAAAAAATAAACTTTTAGAAGAAGCCATAATTTGTGCCTTAATTTGTTGATCTTCGTTGTTGACTTTGGTTTTCTTTGCTTTGAAGTAATCTAGTTCATTTTGTTTATATATATGCATGTATTTCCTTTGTTGCGCATTACATCCTTCTGCATTTTTTTGTTTCCAGTAAATGAAAACACTCCTCCATCCAACTTCAAAAATCCATATCTTCCAATCCATAATCAATTAACTAAAAGTGTAAACATGAAAGTTGTTTGCTATCATCCTTTTTCTAAAACTATCTTATGTACTTCTTATTTTCAGCAAATAAGCCATTCTGGAATACCGAGGGCATTGTAAATAGGCAGAACTTGCCCGACTTTTCTTAATAAAATTGCTTTGCTTTCTAAACCAATAAAACTATATTCATAAAAGTAACCTGCTGCGTCGATGGGATCAAATCGGCTCAAAACCATCCAATCGCTACTTGAGATAGTGGAACCATGCTCAAGTACGTCCCACTTACCCGTCGGGTCGATAGAAGCAAATCGACGCAAACCGTTGGATCGCCGGAACCTGATCACCGCCTTCTAAGAACCGATGTTGCTCCGGCAACTCCGAGAAGGCCCAAATCGAAGCCACGCATTCCGTAAGCCGCGCATCACATCTTGGATTGTGGAATCACATCCAGGAAAGCACAACCTCAAAAGCCGCTCCCGAAGCATGAACTCCTCATGTTACCCGAAGATTGGTAACGTCGAGGAGTCCCAAGCCGCTCCGGATCGACGGGCCATATTGATCCCAAAAGCCGTGCTCTCCAATAAGCCGCGCATTACTTTTTGAGCTGTGGAATCATGCTTTCGAAGCAAAAACTCTTGCCTGAAGATCGGCAACGTCGAGAAGTTCTGAACTGTTCCGGATCGATGAGTCGTATCGATCACAAAACCCGTGCATCCTATAAGCCACGCACAATCTCAAAAGTCACACATTTCATTAGCCGCACATACTCTTACGTACCGGTATTGCCCCAACGATGCTGGGAAACTTGTCCAATGCAGGAATAACAAAAATCAATCCACTCCCACTATCAGGAGTAATGGGTATGAATCTGGTAATGTCAAACGGCCACGAATCGGTAGAAAACAAGTCTAGTTACGGACATTCAAAAAAAATCACTCGGATAAACCGGTCATTCATCAAGTGTTCGGAGTAACCAGTCCCATGAACTGGGGGGCACACACACCGATACTTAGAGAAAATACTCCAAAACAAAAACCAAGCACTTCACAGTTCTGTTACTCCAAATAAAGAATCTTGGCGGTAATCACGGGACTAGATAAAATAAAATAGCAGTAAATAAAGTTGGCATAAGAGCATGAAACACAGATAAGTAAACAGATAAAGTTACAATCAAAATGTCAACATTGTATTACTTATAGCATTTTCTATACAAAGTCAAAAATGTGAGGGTCGTACCAACATAATACCGGTCAACAAAAAGAGAAATACAAATGCTACAACAATCAAAGCAGTAAGTGCAGACTGCATTTGAACAAAATACATATCAAACAAAACAAAATGTCTCAAAAAATGGCTCCACTGCTACCCGGACCTGTCAATGCCCCTTACCACCGCTCCCCTTCCCACCTTTAGTTAGAAGTTTCTGCTTCCCCTCATAATCCCGACCAGGGGTAGTGTCGCTGCCCATGATATTAACAATCTCATCGGTGCCGGCATCTCCTACCTGCTCACTGACCTTCTTGGAAGATTCCCCCTTGGCCTTGCGCTTCCGGGATTTGCGGGAGCTCCTCGAAGATTTTTCCTTTTTAATGGAAATCAGTTGCTGTTCAAATTTATGTAGTTGGCTAGTCTGGTCTTCCTGCTCTCGAGCTTCAGCTACCGTGAAGTCTCTCTCCAAAGATACAGAAGGGTCGTCTAGACCATGCAATGCAGTAATCTTCTCAGATTCCGGCCTTGGCTGCGATCCAGACGCAGGCGTAGCAATCGAAGAGGTTACGGAAATAAGCGTCAAGGTAGTTGAAATAGCGGCAAGCCCAAGCACTGAGGAAACTAGCGATTCAATAGGTAAAGGGGACGGACATATAAGATCAAAAATGAAAGCATTAAGTTCGTCTTGTTCTTACGGTGTGAGCTGAAAATTGTCGAACTCGGAGAAACAAGAATGTTACCTGCATCAGAGGAATGACCGAGAATGTCAATCTTGTGTTACCCTTCTTCTCCTTCTTTTGATGGCTGCATGATCTTCAGAGAAGTTCTGGGGCCACTTGAAGTTTCAAAGACAGCTGCCGAAGGAACAAACGACGAAGCAACACTGGCGAAACCCGCCAACTGATCGCAAGGCTTCCTTGATGGTCCACCAGGCCCAGAAATGAAAGGCTCTAACAACGCTTTGGCAGTTGCAATCATAGCAGCATCGGTAGCCTCATGTTCCTTCTCGATTTGAAGGACCTCTCAGCTCTCTATCAGTGCTTTCTTTGACTCCTCATTGAGGTAGGCATCCTCCAGCTCTTGCTCGGTATATACATCCCCGTTTTCTCGAAAATGGGCGAAGATTTCTTCCCAAACCACGATAAGAGTACGCGGAAATTTGGGGCCCGAATAACCGAGGCTCCCCTGATGCAGCAAGGAATTAACATAGAAATTTAAGATGGTATCATCCATATTCTCCATCTTTTTCTCGAAAGTGTCCTACAGCTCTGGGTAATCCGCTGTTACGATGACCTTCTCAACTTCACCTCGAGTCTTCTTGGCGCCAAGCTACGCAACTCTTTCTTGGAGCAAAGCAGTCGTCTGGGCTTGCTCGGAAACAGTCCTGTCACAGGATTCCATGATGCCCACGTATTCAGCAATTTTTTTGTTATGCCCTTCAACAGTTTTGTCATGATCAACAATAGTCTTCTTTTGAGCTTCAATAATCATGTCACGGGCTTCAAACTCCTCTTTCAGCTTAACTTTGTCCGCATGGGCTTTCTTAATCTCGTCTCGAAATATGATCTCTATTTTTGCATGGGCCTCCTTAAGCAAGCTAGCATTGTTCTTACTCTCCCGGAGTTTGGCGTCCCTCCCTTGTATCAGTCGCTTAATTCTGACATTACGTTCCTCTAATACCCTCTTGAAGTCATCTTTCTCGATTCAAAGGAGAGTATCTCTTGATAATTATTGCGGTTCGTGTCGGCCATCTGCTTGCATAACTTTTCCCATCCCTCAGCTTGCTCTAAATCACTTCAAATCGCCTGAAGGTAGGGCATATAGGAATCTATGTGGACTGGGAGAAGGTCGCGGTCAAACTTAACTCCTTTCAAAAATCACCCGAGGAGCGCAGCTTTGATCTAGGGGGACCGAATGGAAGAATATAAGCCGGCCTCCTATGAGGACACGAGGAACCAAAAGCGGGCACCGCGTGAGTCGATGGGGCTTGGGATGAAAACAGAGTCTGAACAGAAGAAATCAAAACTTCAAGACCGACAGAAACTAAGGCCGGGGCAGAGTCTGATGCTCGGAAGGATGAGAACTACGATCAACCTTTGACCTCTTGGACGGTTCCTCTCGGTCGTCAAGGGTTTTCCTCTTCTCATAGCCAATTTTATACGTCCGATCTCGTTCCCTGTCATTACGGTGACGAGCTTCGGCCTCCGAGTCTTTCCGCCTTCTCCATTGCTCCTCGATCTTACAGGGCTGGTGGCGTCTTGTAGACTATCTTGACCAACGTTGCAAATTAGTGAATTGCTCGAGATCGTTGTAAAGTCCATGGCCTCTCATGGTACATGATATGAAAAATAAATAAAGAGCTTTAGCAATGAGAAATAGGCCTAAATAATGCATGTGTAAGTGAATGTGACCCTAGTGAAATGTGTAATGTGTCTTGAAGGGCCAAAAAGGACGTCGCAAACTAGATCGGGAAGCCACTGTGGTAGAAATCAGGCTGACTTTAGACACGATATGACCAAGGTGAGGAGACGTTCCCTCGAATTCTAAATCCTCCCCATAAGTTCATAGATATCCACGTAAACGTTGCTCAAATCCCCAAAATCTACATCGGCATCTCTAATCGGGGAACCCTGGCATCGCACGGCTACTGGGGGAGCATCTTTATTGCGAATCTCTCGGGGAGGCAAATCCGGGAGAATGGGACTTATTCTCGGAGTCTCATCACACGATTCGGAGTGTCCGTCACTAGAGCTTACATCGAAAATCATCATCACTGGAGGAAGAATCATGACTATTGCTGCTCTCAACTTCATCCTTCTCTTTTTCTATTGCCACTACAGCCTTGCCCACTCACTGCTTGAACTCTTCTTCCCCTTCCTCTGGAATTGGGGGCATTCTGGCCGAATAGCTGGCTTCAATCGTGACACCCCTTCTTTCATCAGTTTCTTCGGTTGACTCGCCAAACGGACCTTCTTTTTTTGGAAAAACACCTTCTTCAAATCCATGCGATGAAGAAGTGGAGTGTGTTCGTACTCTGGAACGGGAAGGAGACGGGACTTCAACGGCCATAGCGGATCTCCCGAGAAGCAGCAGCCCATATCGAAGCAAGTTTTCATCCATTAGCAAAAATTTGACCGATCTCTTTTTGGCATCTACGGCCTTCAGAGTATGGAAAATTTGATCGAGTGATGGGTCTTTATTCAGCCTTGGAATAACTGCAAGGAGCATTTGATCAATTAGAAATCTCCTAGCGACATATCGAAACTTAATAAGTAAAAGTGAGAGCTTACCCCCGTCGTCCAAAGGCAGTTAAATCCTTCGGGACATCTAACAAATAAATACTGAGTCTTGAACTGAGACAGATTACTTTGGGGCTATAGCATGATCTTGCGATTCCTTTGGTCCTCGACGACGACAAGGGATGGGCACTCGTCTCTCTTCTTAAACGAGAGAAAATATGTCAACTCATCGAAGCTCGGGGCACGATTAAACGTCCGCATAAACAAGACGTAAAGGCAAGTCAAGATTGCATATCCATTAGGATGAATTTGGAATGGAGCAATTCCCAAGTTCAAAAGAGTTTCTTTCAAGAAGTCATTGAAGGAGGCACTGCTCCATTTAAGCACATATACCGATGGCAAGCGGTGTATCCCGAAGGCGGCTTATGAGCAAACTCATTCTTCTTTGGAAGGTGCATATCGTCCTCTGGAATGCTGTGTTGTAAAAAAATGTTATGAGAACCTTAGCGGAGATTATGGAGGAAGCTCTCTCCAGGGGGTTAAGTAGAACTCTGAAATTCGGAGGAGTTCGGTCTACAATGGGGTCAACCGGAACCAGTTGACCGTATTTGGCTCACGGAATTAAAGAGGAAGGTGCAACAGATGATGACTCAGCTTTTGAAAGTGCTGGACTTCCTCCACTGGACTTACGGCGAGAGGACGGGTGCTTCATTCTATACAACAGAAATTGCATCCAACGCAGTTAGGTAATTCTATCTTTAACTAAAAATTCCCCTACAGCACATGAATTTCGAAGGAAAATCAATTTACACCGACACATCGGTTTTCAAGTATAGACTGGGGCAAGTGCAGTGTGTTATCTATGTGGGATGAGCTCGGTGTCCTAAACACTACAAACGCTCTATCTATTGTAGATAGTTCGCTTGCAGTGAAGAATGGAAAGGGCTTCTCATATCATTTATCGAAATTATTTCTCCTACACTTACCCGTTATCGATCAACGATCGATAATGGATCCATTGTCCGAAGTGATGTGGAAAGCTCTTCCCATTTCAAGTACACCGAGTGTGCAATAACGGAACCAATCCAACTCTCTGAAAGGCGATAACAACATAAGCTACATGCGAAATGCTACCCTAAGCCATTATTCCCCTCCAGAAGGACTAAAACCAATTTGTGAGATGTCGTGTTGTATCAGCAATGTAACTTAGTGCAAGTCGATTTTGATTCTGTGGACGAAGATAACAAAACATGTCAAGCACCAAAGTAAAGCCCGAGCATCGTTCATGAAGAACTCAAGACTCGATTTACTACCTTCATCCAAAAAGTCGCAATCAACTTGAATTCTCCACAACGATCATCACCAATACAACTCCATCATCGAATTGCAAACGAACAAAATCAACATTGCCCACCTATAATCAAGAATCAAGAAGAGAACACAGATGGACTTGGAATGTTGGCGGCCTATGACAAGAAGGGTCGGCGACGATCCAGGAGAAGATTCGTGGCGATCTAGAAAGGTAGAATGACAAAGTTGTATGGCTAAGTCAAGGCGGCGACAAAGTCAAGGGTGATTGAAAGCTAGGAGCTCTGGTGGCGGTGAACGACGGTGGCGATGGCAAAAGAGG
Organism: Allium fistulosum; assembly: GCA_030737815.1. Lineage (NCBI taxonomy): Eukaryota > Viridiplantae > Streptophyta > Magnoliopsida > Asparagales > Amaryllidaceae > Allium > Allium fistulosum. Next base: position 617,779,401 of record CM060901.1, on the reverse strand, counting down.
AGTTAGGTTTTGCAATTCTCGGATTGGGTCGCAGGAATAATCACTCAGATCGCCGAATGAAAGTATGAAGGGAAATATGGTCGGCTCGAGTAGATTAAATAGGAAGTTGTACAAAAAATGTCACTAATTCCTTGGATCGCTAGAGATCCATGGACTATGGATCGCTAGTGATCCATCAAACGGGGACCAACCTTCTCCAAATTTGGCCAGCGTGATCCCCGTGTTATTTAAAGACATCCTGAAAGTTATGGGGTCGAAATTGGTTTGTTATGATGAGCAACGACGACCCACGTCAAAGTTCAACAAACAGCCAAAACCAAATTTGCACGACGACCTTAACACGATCACCCGAACTTCACCAAGCAGGAACTCAAAAGCAGTTATTTCTAGAGCACGCCTTGTTTCCAACGAAGGCATACTCTGGGGGACAAACGTTATGTGAGTTTTAACCCAACAGGATTCAATGGAAGTTGGAACATCTACGTTGAGTCGGAGCAACTCAAGAACCAACCAAAAGGAGTAGAATAACCAACCAAGAAAGGCTAAAGGAAAAGAAAGCAAAAACATGCTAATGTGATGGATCGCTAGCGATCCATCTCCTATGGATCGCTACCGATCCATATGGGTCGCTCGTGGATCCTCCAATCCTCTTGCACCATAATCCAATAGGTATTCTAGGAAAGATTGTTAAGTTTGATGGAATTCCAAGCAAGTTAGATTGAGGAATGAGCATTCGTCTGATTCCATCAGCAGTTCAATGAAAATAGTGTATGAATCATCATCAAAACAAGGCGACAAGCTACAAATTTACATGGAGAACACTAACACGAGACAACAAATGTAATTCAAAAGATGGAGTCCAAAAATCCACTAAGTACATAGATCGCTAGCGATCCATGCACCATGGATCGCTAGCGATCCATATTATTATGCTAGATTACCATAAAGTTTAAAGGAAAGGATGAAGGAGAGCATCCCAAACAGTTGAATCATCAGCGACCCAAAAACTATGGATCGTTAGCGATCCATTGCTTATGGATCGCTAGCGATCCATTAAATTGACTCGGTTGGCTATTAAACTTTCAGTGCACCTTCGTATTTCCAAAGGCAAGCTTCTGGCGTGGTGACCTAGCTCAATAGCTCTCCAATCCCTATAAATACAATCCTACCTGTAGCATAAACAGAATCTTCTGGATTGGCTGCTGAAACTCTTCAGAAACTACTCTTCAGTCTTCTCCTCCCACACAACAGTCATCTACCGGGTTCATTGTGATTCTCCAGTGAACTCTAACATTGGTGACTTGATCTAACTTACAAGATTCAGTCACACTGTAATCAGATTCAACTTGTAATTGTAGTCAGTCAATATTAAAAGTTATAAAGTGGACGTAAGCTTTGTTAATAGCTGAACCACTATAAAAATCTCTTGTTCATTTACTCTTTTCTGTGATTTACTATTTCTTTTTCTATTTTATTTGCCTTGATAAACAAGGCTGGTGCTTTCATACTCAATCCAGGGTGTTGATCTATTTTTTGGGTTAACAACTACTAAACTCTAAGGAGTTACCTCTAGACGATATCACAAATTCCTAACCCATCTTTAGAATATAAGTGAGATTTAGTTACCAATAGTGATCGAACAAGTATTACTTAGCGTCCCACACCACTCGGTATTACTCGATAGTTTACTAGAAGCTAGTAAACTACATTCTTTAAGCAATAAATATTCTATATTATAAGTCAATAGAATAACCAGAAAAATATTATCGAGCGTCCCATACCACCCGGTACTACTAATCTGTTTGTTCAACCTCCTCGATATATAGAATTAAATCATAGAATCATCAATATAATTCATTTCAAATCAAACCATATACGAATAGGGTTTATCATTCAAAACTCCCCAAATTCATTTTTAATCTTTCAGAATCTGGATTATTTTCTAAATTGAATATAAAAATCAAAATCTCCCTTTTGAAAATACCCTTTGCATTCTCTCTATTAAATATATATATACACTTTTCAAAAGAAATTCTCTTTCAGAAATATTATTAAAACCCTTCATTTATCTTTATAAAAGTTCCATATATTCCAATGCTATTGAAAATCTCTACTTTCATTTTCAAAACGACATTTATATATCAAAACAATTTCCTATTAATAATTTAATTTTATAACTGTATTTATTTATTTAAAATATACTTCAATGCAATTTTAAAACCTCATAAATAATTTTCCAAAGTTATTTAATATCTTTCGAAACGAGAAAATAAATAAATCCAAAAATATAAAGTATGGAGCAAAATTCTCTAAAAATATCAATCAATCGTTAATATAAATTTTGTCGTGTGGCCCAAATCGAATTACATCGGATTCTTGCCATTCATCAATGCATACACATAATAAATAAAACTTCATAATCCATCTCGACCAACAGTTCTAATAAGAGGAAATTCTTTCAACTGAATGGCCCTAGGAGATGTAAAATATACAAATCAAAATCCAATCAGACAGCATCTTCTTTGCATTTTGGACAATCCAACATACACAAAATCCCAATATCATATCCAAATTCTTATCCTATATCACACAATCAATCCAATATCCCATAATCAATCCATTATCATAATCAAACATGTCAACCAAGTAATTTAATCAATAAGCGGGACAAATAAAATAAGCGACGAGATATAAAAAATCGATATAGATATAGATGTGAGTATGAAAACTCATTGAAACAATGCTTGCTCAACAAAATCAGTGATTGTATCGCTGCTAGAAACACGTTGAAGTTGCCTTGCTACTGATAGCTGCTGTTTTCATCCCATTAGCCACCATTGCCGCAGCAACCACTAACGCCAGTTGCTTCCTCGCCTGCAACGCCTTCCAAGATCACTAGCCACAGCGCCGAACCCCATCCCCTACAGGCGCTAGGTCGCTACTGGCTTCAACTCTATTCACCATGCCCTTGTGTGAATGCGTGAGCTTCCCCAAATCGCGCTGTCTCTAACCGCCAGTCATCTTGCGGCCCCTCTCCCCTAGTACGGCGTCCCCTTCAGCCAATACGCACTACCCTGCGACTTTTTTTAATCTATTGTCATGATTATTGAATTTGGCAAGTTATGGTTAAAAAATATAGAAGACAGGGGATGGGTTGGATTTTAGGCTTGAGTGAGGAACTAGGAGAGCCTTCTAGACACTAGGGGAAAACTGAATAGGCTTGGGCTTGGTTTTGTTAAGACTAAATTCTAATTTTCTACCTTTCCCAGTTAATTGCTCTTTTAATTTACTTATAATAAATTCCAAACTATTTTTGACTAATTTGCATTTCATTGTACATAACTATATTTCGATAGTTGGAAAATTTTATTCAACTCGATGTCCGCTAATTTATTTTTCACTATTTAATCACATAACAATTATATACACTTTAAAAATATTTTATATTCAATTACAAAAATTTATTTGATTTCAAAATATTATCAGAAAAGAATTTATTAATTTAATTCAATTTATTAAAACAAAAGCCTTTTATTAATAGCCTTCAGTTAAATAAATATTTACTTTCAAAAATAATAATTATCAAGAAATCAAATTTGAATATTTATATTTAATTAAATTTATTTATTAATACAATGTAGAAAGCATGGTTGTTATAATATGAAATTCAATATATAACCAAGTTAGAACAATGGTTAACCAAGCTAATCACGAATGTAAAAGTTAATTGGATGCTCAACCTAATCGGATATGTATGGATACAAAAGTTAACCGAATGCACAACCCAATTGGGTATATATGAAAGAAAGTCCATAACCAAGTTAGAATAGTGGTTAACCGAGCTAATCATGAATGCAAAAGCTAACCGAAAGCACAACCTAATCAGGTGCATATGGATGCAAAAGCTAACCAGATAACCTAATCGAGTACATATGAATACAAAAGCTAACCAAATGCACAACCTAATCGGGTACATATGAAAACCAATCTATAACCGAATTAGAACAATGGTTAACCGAGTGAACCACGAATGCAAAAGCCAACCAGATGCACAACCTAGTCAAATACATATGGATGCCAAAGTTAATCGAATGCACAACCTAATCGGGTGCATATGGATGCAAAAGCTAACCGAATGCACAATCGAATTGGGTATTTATGGAAACCAATCTACAACTGAGTTAGAACAATGGTTAGCCGAGCAAATCATCGAATGCAAAAGCTAACCGAATACACATCCTAATTGGATACATAAGGATGCAAAAACTAACCCTATACATAACTTAATCAGGTACGTATGGATGAAAAATCTAACCAAATGCATGACATAATCAAGTAAATATGGATGTCATAGTTGACCAAATGCACAACCTAGTCAAGTACATATAAAAAGCAATCTACAAACGAGTTAGAATAATAATTAACTAAGCTTATATTCAGAAACAACACCTAAATAATAAAACATATTACCTTGACAATATATATATATATATATCTGTGTGTGTATATGTACGTGTGTGTATGCATGAAAAAAATATAACAAGAAAACACAGCCTACTTTATATATAACTACCAAATATTTTCATGGCAAATATTTGCCAGTCTTATATTTTCCTAGCAAATATTTGACTGATGCACAACCTAATCAGGTATGTATAGATGTGAATCTAACTAAATGCATGACCTAATCACAAACATATGGGTGCAAAAGAGAACCAAATGCATAACATAATCATGTACAAATGGAAAATTATCAATAATCGAATCAGAATAATGACTAACCGAGCTTATCTTTGAAAGCAACACCTAAACAATAAAACATATTATCATAAAAAAACACACATACATGCATGCACACATGCATACACACAGATATATAGAAGTACAAGGTTTTAAATCTCGCTTATCTCGGCCGAGATCTCGGCCGAGATCTCGGCTTCAAGCCTGGGCGATTCGAAACAGGGTATTTCGTTTGCATCTCGTCTGACCCAAATCTCGGACGATATTTCAATATCTCGTCCGGTATCTCGGACGAGATTTAACAGCGAGATATCGGCCGAGTTGTTGAATTTTGGAAAAAATCAACTCTATTTCCGTATTGGGCTAGCTCATCCTGTACCTTAATTTAAGCCTTCTTAATTGTACTTTTTTTAACCCTTATTTCTTATATAAATCTCATTTAATCTTCATCTCTTATTTTACGGCAGTGACGAGTGTAAGAAGATGATAAAATCTACATCGATTATGGTAAATATTTCACTTTATGATTTTCATTTAGGTTTCTGATCCAAATTAATTTACATCTGATTTCATTTTTCTTTTTTTGACACTTTCTTGAGTTTTTTTCCTAACCCTATTTTTTTGCGGCTATAAATTTTGGGCTTCACTTATTTATCTTTATGTTCCAAATGGATTCCCAATTTGATTTCATTTAGTCTTTGCTGCTATAATTTTTTTCCTCAAGGCTTATTTTTAAGCAATAAAGGAATTCACTTTTATCTATTAATTTCATTTGATGATTACATGATCATTCATACATCATTTTTTTGCTTTTCTTATAATATTACTAAATGTTTGAAAATTGTTTGTACTATGTATGCTATTTTCTACGTTTGTTTGAAATATCTATGCTATTAGTTGCTTAATGAGATTTTATTTGCTAATAATTAAATATTATATTCAGACATAGAATATCTTAATTCTACTTGTAGACTTTTGTATTTGAAGTTATAAAATTAAGATTTCCTTTGCAGCACTATAAAAGGTAGAAATGAGACATTATATTATGTAGGAAAGTTAAGTGAATGATCAGACAAAGTAAAGGTGCATATGTTATGGTTTGTTTCTTGTCTACTTTATCTCATATGATATTATATTGAACATTATTTATGAAATCTAGTTATTTGTTTATTTTACATGATACAAGTGATATTTTTCCATATTAAATTACTAATGATAAGCGTGTGATATATTCAATATAAGTGCATAGTGTTTTCCTTAAGGTTGTGCCTGGTATTATAAATTTAGGTGTATGAAAACTAATTTTCGACATGACATATACTCCGAGATAACTCCGAAATTAATTTTAGAAACCGATATGTAAATCCGAGATGGATGACCGAGATGCACTCATCTCGTTCGAGATCTCACCCGATACAAGATAAGCTCTCTAAATTTTTCGAGACGAGACGTGACCGAAATCCAAGATTTAAAACCTTGAGAAGTATACAAACATACATGGAAGAATGATATACAACAAGCAAGCATAGACTGCTAAATATATCATAGGTATTTTTTTACGAAAAATATCGGCTTGACAAATATTTGCCAAGCAAATCTTTATCAGGTTATTATTTGCTAAGCAAACAAAATTACAATATTAAGGAAATGAATAAAAATAATAATAAATAAACCATTTAATTCAATTAAGCGGAACATCAAATTACACTAATAGTCTTCAAAATATGAAGCCTATAAGGTATAAAAGCTACACTTGATTTCTTAACAAAAAAGATCTTTCATTATTGCTGGAACTGGATCAGCCCACAGCGGGGTTAAAGGGTAAATTTCAAAAAAAAATCCTCTTTGTTTTTGTTAAACCTAGGAAGTCTAAAGAGATTTTAGATCCAATCTGAAAGGTGTTTTAAATAAAATCCTTTATTTTGTTTGATTAGTCTAAAAGAGTTTGAATTTGATATAAATTTAAATGAATGAGTGTATCAAATTAATTTATGTGTGTAGCAATTACTTATTAAAACTAATTCGGAGAGGAAACCTTTTATGTTTTCAGCCATGGAACATTAGAAGGGGAGAAGGGGAAAAAATGAATGAGAAAGAATGAATTGTCTATAGAAAATGAATTAACGGATATGTTTTAATTGAAAGAATGAAACCTTTCCTATTCTTTAATTAAAACTTCCATAATTAATTTCCTTGATTATCTCTTTATCCACTCCTCTCTCTTCACATGGTGTGACTGAAATTACATGCCATCAAATGACATACAATTTCCATAAATCACTTCATACAATTATCTTTTATTTAAACATATTTAAAAATTACATCGATATCGTATGTCAATGCACCCAAATATAACTTTTATAAACGCATTCTAATAATTACAAACTACTCCCAAACGTCAAATAAATTAAATATTAATTAATATTTGTTAAATATCAATTAATTTAATTAATTTAGAATATTTTATAAATTAATTATCATGTGATTTTTTGGAGAATTCATCATTGCGGTTGTGCAATGCAAATGTGTAAATTCGGTTAGAGGTTAATATCGAACAATTCGAATATTAAAGTTCACAGGTCATCTTAACTAGTGGTGTGATATTTTGGTAGAATTTATTGCTTACTCATCTTTTGATAAAATCCAATTTTACTTATTATAAGACGTACTTGATAGTGGCTATTATTTACACCAATTCTCTTCATCAAAACTGTATCACTTTGGAGTTAAGGAATTTGATAATGGTAAAAATTCCAATATTGTCATATTCAACTTTATAGTCCAAACACAAAGTCCTTTGTTCAATGGTAGCAATTATTATTAACCTAACTACTTTAGCTAGAGATTTTGACTTTGAGTTGACTTCAGTTGACCATGATATTAACCCTATATATTTGAGGAGACAAATCCTCTCTTATTAGTGTTTCATTTCCAATACTTCCACTCGACCCAACTATAGTCATTCGATGGATGTCGTGCTATGATTTAACTATAATCAAAGTGGAGCTTTCATTTTGAAGATCAACAATATTATCATGTCAAGAGAACAGTGGGGAGTTCTTTGATCAATTATCCTGAACTCAAAGAAATAAATCTTATAGAAAACAATTTTCTAAATGAAAAAATATTTCAAAATAGAAATCATATTTCTTATTCCAATGCTAAGTATCAATTATTATTTTACGATTTCCATTTACAATATTTCTTTATGAAGTAGAGGTGATCATTCACTCTCTTCATCCCAATTGTACCTTAAATCACATCTACTCTTGTACATTCGTTTTCCTTTTCCAATGGTCAAACCATTCAAAAGAAAAACCTTACTACAATATCATAACAAACTCATTACAAAAACGCACTTATCATCCTTAACATTTAAGGACATTAAATATGTTGCACCTTCTATAAACTGATCAAACTGACATTTCAAGGATCGAGTTCTTAGATCTTTCTTGTAGTTTTGGCTTAGTGTTACATTTAGCAGAATACGATCTTTATTATAATCAATCAGATAGAGTACTCAATCTCACAGTATGGTTTATTTGCTTACTTCAAACGAATTAATTTCATTGAAGTATTGTACAGTACAAACTATGATCGTTCTTCATGTCGCATCTATATGTGATATTATATGGCTCAAATATCCATAGTCTTGTATTACTTTTAGAGTTTAAAACTCATAGAAAGCACTACATGGTCTTGGGCAAATAAACAAGTAAATGACCAAATTATGAGTTTATTTAGTAGTCATAAAATTAGGTACTTGCATAGGTATAGAAAACATTAACATGCTAGAAGTACTTAATAGTAAGTATATATTATATTTCTATTTATCAACCTTCAATTCAGTTCATTTATATTTTTAATTGATAAACTATTATCAATTATATTAAATGCATAAATTTGTCAGTGTAGATTATTATAAATTTATATAGCAAATGTTCTTACAATATTAGAAAGGTAAATGTTAATATTTCACTTTTCTAATAAGGCTCCCACTAGATTTTTTATGTTTATCATAACCCTAAGAAAAACATAGAAATAGTTTGATTTCTCTAGTGGGTGTTAGGATTCGCTTGCCTTGGGATCCCGACCTTGAGTTTGCTCAATAAGTCATAGCCCCACAAACAATGGATAACTCCTTAATGATTGTATCATATACAACACCTAACTCATGGTTCCTTATCCTAATCTCATTTCGAACTTGAGTTTACTCAACAAATCTAAGGAAATTATTCACTTGTACCTATCATTTCGCAATGGCCCAAGTATAGTATATGTACGTTGAGTTTGCTCAATACATATAGTTATCTTATATCGTCTAGTCAATATATTAATAATACTACATAGAACATCTCTAGCTTGAGTTTTCTCAACAACCAACGAACATGCATGAAATTTATTATTATATAAATGATAGGGGACAACATATATTAAAGTTTCATAATCTTCAACATATTTAATTGAGTGATATCAACTTATGGAATAATGTATTTCTTATGAAATACCCTCATGATCCAAGTGTCGGTCATATTAGAAATCACGGTATATGTACATTTACGTATTTATTTATTCCTTAAGTCTATTTAGGTTTCTTTAATATTCTACCTTTGGTTTATACATTCATATTATATACGTTTAATTATTATATAACATTTATATTTCATTAACTTATATAATGATTTTATATATAACATTATATAATTAAATAGTATTTAATTAACTTTAATTAATTAACTCTTTAATTAATTTTATATTATTATTCCAATATAACTTTAATATTGGACATGTATAATATAACCTTTATAGTGATACATATCACATATATACTTAATTAATTAACCTTTAATTAATTAATTTAATTAAACACTTTTAATTAAATTACACTGTTAAACCAAAAATCGGCATAAAACCCATGATATTAAGTATGATGAGCCAAAATTTGATTCTAGCACCTTTGATGACATGACTAAGCGCATAGCTTAGTTGATGTTGACCAAATAGTGTTAAGAAACCAAGAATGGGCTTACCATTCAAGGTCGAGTATAAGATGATATCATTAAGAAAATCCATTTGGCTATTGAAAATTGCTCTATCTTCGCCTTGAAGCATAATAGCTTATATTTGGTCAATCTTCCTTTAGAAGATTACTTTTTCTTTGGAGCACTAATGGCTCATTTTTGACAGATCTTCCTCTAGAAGATAGCATTAATCCTTCTTTCGAATTGAGTTAGATTTGAATTTGATTAATCATCCTCTAGAAGATAGCCTCAATCCTTCTTTCTGATTGAGTTAGATTTGAATTTGATTGATCTTCCTCTAGAAGATAGCCTCAATCCTTCTTTCGAATTGAGTTAGATTTGAATTTGATTGATCGTCCTCTATAACAGCCTCAATCCTTCTTTTAGATCGAGTTAGGATTGCTTTGTCATCATCTTAGGTGATGATTTTGGTATTTTTTCAGTGCGTTTGGTTTGCAATCTTAAGCAAAACCAATGACTTACTCGACCTCCCTCTAGGAGGTGCTTCAGTCAGGCCTTATTGATGGTACTAAAGGCTGGTTCGGTGCTTTTTTCCGCATATCCTTCGCCATTTTTTCCGCCATGTTCCTCAAGTAAGCTTCATCACTGTGATAATTGCTCCCATCAGGCTTATACTCTTTAGAGATGGAACTTCAAGACTGCTCATTGGAATTCTCTACTAATCTTCCTTGATGATCAGCTTTAGCCTTATTATTCGCCAAGGATTTAGGGGAGAATTCTGCTGCTTCAGCTTCTTGATTTCCTCTTCTTTTCTGTGAAGTCATAGTGAGTTTGCCTTTGCTTTTGCTTATAAAAAAAGAAGTATCCAAATTTCTTCTTGGAGATTCAACATCTTCTCCCTCGGTGATCTTGGAAGAATTTTGTGCAAAGATTTTTTTTCTAAGAGCTCATGCATCATTGCCATCTGCTGAGTTAGATCTTTGATCTTAGCTTTGCATTGGTAGGCTTTGCTAGCTCTGATGGCTGTCTAGGTTCTACATTTCCCAAGTTGAAGTTGGGGACGACATTTTCTTCCAATGTTGCCGTTTATGTGACTTCTTCATTTGGAACATTAATTTACCTTGATCTCCCCATTTTCTTTTAAAAAAACTTATTTAATTTGTTTGAGGAGAGAGTTAAATAGAATCGAAGGTTTGAACTCTCCTTCTAGTGTTAAAATGTTACATCAAAAATTGGTATAATACATATGATATTAAGTATGAGGAGCCAAAATTTGATTCTAATACCTTTGATGACATGACTAAGAGCATAGCTTAGTTGATATTGACCAAATTGTGTTAAGAAATCAAGAATGGGCTAATCATTCAAGGACGAGTACAAGATGATATTATTAAAAAATATTTCAATGATTTCACATGGCCTTTGGAATAAGATATTCGAAAGCATGTATGGACTTTTGGAATAGATTTTTGAAGGCTTATGCCATATGATCAAAGGAGAAAAAGAATAAGCCACGAATATGTGTTATAGCCCATTAAACATGTTAATGGACGAGATAGGCAACCCTCTTAGTTTATTTTCCAATGTCCGTATGTGGTAAGCAAGATAGTGACTATGCATATAAATAATAGTTTAGACCGAAGCTCATGTGATTTTATAGGAAATAAAATCATGAAAAGCTTTGGATCCAAAGAGCTTTATTATATGCATATCCATGTTCAATATTGTCCAAAGTGCACAATCAAGGTATTAGGCATATTCAAATCCTTGTTTATATAACTCTGCCATGATTACAGTCAAATCAAGTTTGCCCCAGTCCATTTTAAGGTTACAATTGCTTAATTTTGAGCGAAGAGAAAAGAAATGATCGCCCCTTTCTTCATACCCCTAAGTCCGTATTTATAGAGGTTAAGAGGTGCGGCATGATTGCCAAGTGTCCGTGCATCATGCTTGACCTTTGGCATTAACCATTTTGATGGCACATGGCGCTATATTTTATTTAGATTATCTTTGGCATCAAGGTTCATCTCTATGGTGCCCAGCATTATGCTTGTTCTGATATTCCACAACATCCCTTTTGTATATTGGTGAACTATGGCATCATTAAGACATGGCATTAATAATAGGCAGCATTGATAATAGGCAGCATTGATAATAGATGTAGCGTTGGTAATAAGCGACATTGATAATAGACGGCACTGATAATTGATGACATTGGTAATAGGTAGCATTGAAGAGATACGGCATTGCTTGAGAGGCAGCACTACCAAGAGGCGGCATACATTCTATCTTCATGGGTGAAGTGCGACATTGATAGAACGCAGCATCAATGAGATGCGATACATCATGCCGCTATAACATTTTGTGCATAGCTAAAAAAAGTATTATTATTATTTAATTTAAAATTTATTTTTAGTTAAATATTTATTCAAAATTAATAAAATATCAATAAAAATTAATTTTGAAACTTTTATTTGAAATTTAAAAATTCCAGAAAACCATAACTGATATTTTATGGTTTGGAAATAATTCACATTTTTTTCAGCTTAAAATTATTTAATAATAATTTATTTATTTTTGGTCGTTTTAAATAATTAATTTTTAAAAATAGGAAAAATAATTTTTTATTTTTCAGCCATGAGCTTATCTAGTGCTTATATAATTTTATAAAAATTAAAAATAATTTTCAGAACACTTTTTAATTAATATAATTTATTAATGAAGTAATTTGATTTAAATAATATTAAATAATAAAAAATATTAAAAATATTATTTATTTTGGCCAAAAATTAATATTGTAATAATACATTATAAATAAAATTCTATAACTAATTTTAATTATGATATTGGGATTCTCAACATTTGGAATCACCCTCGGCTCGGTTATAAATTTATACATTTATATTTATATACATTGCCTTTATTATGCCGCTATTCAAGGCAATGTACTTAGCTTTTTATTAAATCAGCCATAGTCTTCTATTAGGAACATTTCCAAATTAAAGATTCTTAACTTGAATTTATTATTGGCACATTATTCTCAATATCAATTCTGAAGTTTGAATCCAAACACTCCTTCATAAGGAGTTCGTTGTTTCTGTAGATGGTTCTCTAGTATTTCATAAATACACGAAAACACCTCAAACACCCATTTAGTGATATCTATTTAGATTTGGTATTTGCTTCACGTATCAAATACATAAACAACGTAGACAACATAACATGCATGATAATTCCTATTACCAATGCTTAAGGAATCAATCTTACATGTTCCACATTAAACATTCTAATAAGGTGTCCTTGCATGTCGTTATTCCCAATATTTTTTATACTTACTACTAAAGAAATCATTTACAAATCCAACGTTGAGTAATAAAACAACTAAAACTGATTTTAACATGAGCACTTCATTAACAATCAATAGTGTGTTGTTTACTTATGATTTTGAAATATTTATGTACCTTTTAATTTTCTTTCTTATGAGCACGCGCTTTCTCTGAATTTTGATTGACAATTAAACTATTTGATTATTCTATCAAAATATTTGTTCAATTTTGATGCTTTTAAAATGATACTTTCTATCATTTCTTGGACCGTACCCGAAAAACCCACAAACTCAATAGCACTTCGACTGACTTTGAGACACTTTGGTTATTATGCTCAAACAAACTAATCTAAATCAACATTCAAAACCTTCTGTTTCAACACACACACACACACACACACATATATATATATATATATATATATATATATATATATATATATATATATATATCAAAGCATAAAGTCATACTAGGGGATAATTCTATGAGTAAATCTGAATTAACTTGAGCACATCAAATGGTGAATCTATTACGTTAATTTCAATAATTGAATTTCATGGTAATTATTTATCAATGTGGCTCACTATATTCGAATTGCATTGGTCTTTATCATAAAGACACATTTATGGTCAATGGATCATATCCCTTCGAATACAACTATCATAATCCTATTTTCATAATGTACTTGGAATCTATTTCGGATTAGCGCAGCATGCTATATCATAGAGTCAATACTCTTAATGGCTTCATTAAACAACTGAGGATTATTTATTCTTGACATTGATAAGAAACTCATATTTCTTTTTAACGTATAAGAATACTCATTAGACATTCTAATGTATTTGTGTTCATTATGGTTCGGTCAATTTCATTCCATTTCTTGTAATCGGTTTTAACAATGGATCGTATCCAAATTCATTTTATAAGAATAATTTCTCAAAGAAATTCCTTCGCTGTGAAGTTGGTATTACTTGAAACAACAGTTGTTTCTCAGTATAAATGAATGGGCATTCATAAGCATATTATGAATTGTCTTATATAGAACTAATTTTTGCATTAATTCATAATATATTTATGTTCACAGCACAAATTAGTCATCTCATGACTATCGTTCCCAAAATTCCTTTGGCGTGATTCATTCAAGATCCCTTACGTACGATTATTATGTACAGTCTTTTGACTTGCACAACCTGTCAACCCCTTATACTAGGATATGTAGGGGTTTCCTATAAACCCTCATATGATTTTGTAAACTATTCTTTGGACGATATTAATTTTAACATTGTGGATTACTCTTAAGTACACGCCTTATAGAAAGAGTTTAACTCAACTTCACTCATTATTAATCGTGCATTGTCCAACAAAGTTTGATTACTCCTAATTAATACATCATTATGAATTATAGAAATGTGTGATCTTTGAGACTGAATCTTTATTCATGTTAGGTACATTTGGAACTCTTTCCAATATACTTACCCATTCGATTAAATCGAATCATTTCTATCGCATGTTATTATATTTATTTTCGTTTTATATTCTATGAGCTTATCATAGACTTATACATGCACATCAAATACACATGTCTATGTCTGCGATAACTCATCGATGAATATGACGAAGTACATGGAAACATTTTGGTATTAACAGACTTACGATTGCATACATCTATATGTATCAATCCGAAGAGTTCATCAACTCTTATGATGCTCCCACTAAATGGGTGCATTGCCTTAGTTGTTGAGATATAATTAACCAGTATCATATGATTCATAGTCATATAATAAAAATTATTTCTCAAAACTATGGCTTAGTCTATATTTCCAAAATAATTATAAATAATTTTAGATACTTTTGTATTTTCCAATGCATCACTTTTGTTGTGAAAATAAATGCCATGTTATAGTTTTATTTCATAACAAATATTCATAATATTCACATTGAAATATAACTATGTCTATTTGTCAATTAACAATGAAAAATAATCATTATTTCATAAATAATTTTCGGTATTGTAACAACCCTGTTGTTAATGATCTAATTAATTTCAATTAATTAGTGTGATAAATTTAAATCTGGAATTTCTATAATTTGATTATGAAATTCAATCTACTTTGAATAAATGATTTAAAATTTTATATTTCGATTTAATCGAAATATTATCTGAATCAATCCTTGGGTTTATATATTTATAACTAAATTGGTTTTTGAAAATTTACCTTAACCTAGCTTAGTTGATTTAAGTAGTTAAGCTAATTAAATCTACTAGTTAAGCTAAGAAAAGGATTCTCTTATTTAAATCAATTGGGCCTTAAGATTAAATTAAGCCCATTAGTTCCTTAATCCAATTCTATTACTTAAGTAAGTAAATAGGTTTACTTCTCTCCTCTCTACTTTATTTCCGATAAACAGATGTTGCTCCATTCTCTTCTCAATTCATCTCAAATTAGAAAATAAAATCCCTAAATCCCCTTCCCTAATTACTAAGTCCAGACTATGCGAATTTGGATCTGCCTAAGGCATAGCCCGGCATAGAAGAACATGGAGACAAGGCAGCGATGTGGTGGAGCAACGGCCAAGGGGAGGTGCACGTAGTGTTTTTGGTAATGGGCGCGACGTCCGGGGCGAGGCAGATGCGATGTCGAGGCTGAGATAAATAAGGAGGGAGAGCACGACTGTGAGGCAATCGCGGTTGATGATGATGGCAATCGAAAGAGCAGCAACAAGGGGAGGTCGCGGTGGATGGACGTGGCAGCGTTCAGCGAGACGATCGAGGGTTTAGAGGTGGTTTCGATTTTTATGGTGAGTTCACTCTCACAATTACTATCTCGAAATCCAATTACATGTCTATAAGGTTGAGTTTCATTGCTTTTGCTTTGCTTCAGGTTGCGTGTTCTGCTCCTTTATAGTTATGCATGATATACTTAACAGTATATTAATTCATAGCCTTGTGATATTTTCAGTTACTAGGTTGTTATAGATATAGTATAGTTAGGAATATTTAGTGAATGATTTCTAGACCATTAGATTCTTTTGTTTATTGGTAGCTGTTGATATATGTGTGTTTTACAATGTTTGAAGTTGAGTATCAACTAGTGCGGCAACAAAAAGGAACTTATAATTAATAAACTTAGGTTAGTAATAACATGGTTTATGAATATATATATATATAGATAAGGCTGTATTGTCAATTACGTTCCTAGCTAGTAAAACTGTAAAAGCAAAAGACCATAGTACAACCCTATATTGATTCAAGTTCTGACTATATATATTAGTATTGATATTTTACCAGTTTTCGTATTGTAGCCTGGCACTATGCTTTGTACTTGTTATTTAATTAGCCTCGCATTACTTAAATGCAAATAGGAGGAATCTTGTTCATGTCCACTATTCTATATTTAAGCAGTTGTACAAATGGATGGCCAAGCACATTTGCTTTTGAAATAGTAGCCTTGCCTATGCATATTCAAGCTCTAGGCCTAGGCATTTGATGATTTCGCCCATATGGTTTAGTAGTTTTGAAAAGTGATCACCTATTTATAGTTTATTATGTAAGTTTGCAAAGCTCTGTAGCTTTGTTAGTTGCCTTCTTTGCTTTTGCCTTATGCATGGAAATAACTTAAATAATGGGTTGTATTTTATAAAATAAGGTGTCATGTTAGTTAGTCTATGCACTAAAAATAAGTGACAGGCTACACAAACATGCAAATTACTTTTGGAACAAAGTAGCTTAAAGTAGTCACATATATTTGCTTTTGCATTATGACATACGTCCCTGACAATTCCTATGTGAATAGTAGCAAATTTTGTAGGCTACTTTCATGTCTTGTTTAGTCCTATACCTTAAAGTTATTTAGTACTTTTTTCTCACTGTGCTTTTGATTAGCTTCTCAACTTTCTATTTTAGCTTGTTTCTTTGAATACTCAAGGACACACGTCCTTTAATAATGCATGGAAATGAATCTTGCTTCTTTTGCCTGTGACTTGTTTTGTTTGTCACATCCTTGCATGGTGTCTTGAATTGGGCATGCTTCTTATTATATTGTTAACTTCTTTTGCCTTCATGTTTTTTTTATATGTTGTTCCATTTCATCGATTTATGTTTTGTTTTGTTATTTGGAATTTTATAAAAATATACCTATCTAGTATATAAATATAAATATATGATTTGCATACAAGCAATTTTACAAAAGAGAGTTTATTCTAATTTACTAATCTCAAATTTGTTTCCGAATTAATCTATTTGCTTTTATAAATGGTTATAATAAGTAATTATGTGTGTGTGTATTAAGTACCGTCATTAGAAAAAGTTAGAATTTAAGAACTATGGTTTTGAAAATATAAACTTATGTTGTTTCTAGACAAGTGGTTGGATATCAATATGGTTTTGGAATATGAGTATTTATGGTTTTATTAAATAAATGGTTATTAATATATCTGGATTTTTGAATATGATTGGTGAACTATATATTTTATGAGAATTTGGAACAACTATTTATATATATATGTAGTATTTTCGAAATCCTTAAATAAAAATATATTACTTGTTTTCAGAACTAGAAACTTATAATAACTTCTGTGGTTTTTCTTATTTGGTTTCTAATTTTCCGAGTTTGGTTCTTGGATTCGGTAGTTTCTTTTATTTAAGGATTTGTAATAAACTTAAAAGAGAAAAATGTTTTGAGAACCTTAATTCTATAATTTGAGAAGTACTAATAATCGACTTAGGGTCATCGATTGGTTTAAATGCTTTCGAATAACTCTTCGTTGAATATGGTATAACTCATTGAATAGAATGTTTGAGTGGAACTTACTAGCCCATTAGCGAATACTCGAATTTCACCGGGTAGTATGTGATGCCTTGGTTAAATTCGTGTGATTGCTATTAGGAAGTATTTTACACTTTAGAGTTGTATTCTCTTCTGGTGTGCGACAAGTGGTTGCTAGATCATTAAGAGAATATGGTTCAGGTTTTCCAGTGGCATCCGTAATAAGTAATATTTACTAGCTTTTAGTAAATACTTGAATTTCACCATATGATATGGGACGTATTGGTTAAATTCTAGTGATTACTGAATGTGATAGTATTTGGTACTTTAGAGTTCTCTCTTTTGGTGTGCGGCAAATGGCTGCTAGATCCTTAAGAAGTTTATTCCTGGATTTCTTTTCAAACATAATAATTTAATAATATTAAATAAATGTGGATTTATCGAGTCATGGTTTCTACGATCACCTTGATCGGTATGGACTATCCTTGAGATCATTCTGTGATTCTGTGTTCCTGGTCTGAGTACGATCCTTGGTATCGGATCGGTTTGAGTGTTACCAATTTGTTTGTTTGTTTGCCACGGGTTTTGAGTACAATCATTGCGATTGTTTTGGACGATCATTACGATCGGTTTGGATTAAGATCTCTTGGATTCTGGATATTTGGATTCTGTGACTATTTTGTGTTAGTGAAATTAATATATATATTTATTCTTGTGTTTTGTGTTAGTGAAATAAAGATGTGTTCTTGTGTCTTGTGATGGATGTTGAGTTGATTCTGTTATTTTATGTTTAATAGCTAATATGCGTCCGTGACTTAAATGTATAATCTGCCTTGTGATGAACTCTAAGTTAAATTAATTCCCATGTCTTGTTATATCCCGGACATCTGTATTTAGTTATATATTGTTTGTTCTTGTGTTATATTCTATTCTCACCTTATTGGATATTTAGAGATAATCTGACCCGGGTGTTATTTTGCTTGGGTCAGGCCAAGACTTTTCAGGTTACAGGACAGGTTGACTTTTGGATGTTTGGGCTAGCAAGGAGATAAACACTTTTGACTTTTTAGTTTATCTCATTTAGGAAATTTGTGAATATATTTATAAGACGTACAATTGAGATTGTAGAATTGTTAAACTTGTATAACAATTGAGTTTGGTATTTCATTTTGTAAAATCAAAATTTGTATATGTGTAAGTTGAGATTTATTCCGCTGTGATCCGTGACTGTTATTTATATGATATATTGTTCTGATTCTGAGAAATCGGTGTGTCTATTACTTTGTATTAATATTGTACACGTCAAATTCAGTTCAGATATTAAGTGAAAATGCATAAATGACGTGTCAATATTAGTATAAGGATATATTCACATTCGATCGCCCTTAACAAGCCGTATTCTCCGGATTAGCAGACGACATTACTTATAATGTTCTTTGCTAAACTGGACATCGCGGTGGGGTCGTTACAGGTATGTTTTACAAAAACAATTTTTGTAATTTGATGTAATCAAAGTGTTATATAGCATGTTCCCACTATTTTCACTATTACAATAACAACGCACTGAATTTGGAGGTCTGTTGTCTCGCCTTTTGGTAAGGCCGTGACACCAAGAACTTGACTAGAGACCAAGGACAGTTCGTCCCGAAGATCGGTTATACAAAGATTCACCATGGATACTAACGAATTTTATCCTAGACCGGATCGAGCTACAATTGATATGACACGACAAGCAAAGCTATGGAAGCCAACGTTCCAAATTTCAAGTCAATCCGAGGTCGTA
Source organism: Allium fistulosum (assembly GCA_030737815.1). Classification (NCBI taxonomy): domain Eukaryota; kingdom Viridiplantae; phylum Streptophyta; class Magnoliopsida; order Asparagales; family Amaryllidaceae; genus Allium; species Allium fistulosum. The sequence goes on along the minus strand of CM060901.1, from coordinate 617,759,804 downwards.
TGCTCAAGATATGATCGATGCAAACCAAAGGAATCAATTCGTTCACCTCCATCTGTTCGCATCTATCTGTTCGTCTCCATCTGCTCGCCTCCATCTGTTCGTAGCCATTTATTCGCATCCATCAAGCTTCATCTGTTCGTATCCATCAATTGTCTGTTGTTCGTATCCATCACGTACACCTAACTTCGTATCCATCGATTGGAGTCAATTCGTATCGATCCCAATTGCACAGCTCGTATCGATCGATAACGATCGATACGAAATGGCCTCCAGCTATCGATATGAAGTAAGCCATTAAGCGATCGATACGAACAGAACGATGACAACCGATACGAATAAGGCAGAGCTGATCGATATGAACAAGGCCGAAATGCATCGATACGAACAAGATACACTCCAATGAAAGACTTAGTCACTCGGCATGAAAAGTGGATCGATCCGAGGAGCTAGCTCCACGTCAACTCGTGAGCACGTGCACAAAGAGCGATACGAACAGATCGATGCGAACGATATCGATACGAATTCGACAGCCTAGAGAAAACACAAGTTTGCATCGATCATAACACAAAATCTACAAGTCCAAATGCCACCAAATTTTCACAAGAGCTTGCGTACATCCTCAAGAATGTTCATGATCGATTTCGATTCGATTGGACTAAATTAAGATCGATATGAAATTCATTCGTATCGATCACATATCGAGCGCACACTGCATGGGATCGATTGTGTGGGCCCACCCACATGCCATAAGAGGTCTCTCGAGATCTGGGTGAGATATTTGCAGCCTACGCCTATAATTAGCAGTCCATAACCTACAGAAAGGGGATCTTTTGGCGCTTTGACGTCCAGACTCTGCCGAAACCATTATTGCACTCAAAAATCACTGTTGTACTTGAAATTTACTGTTGTAATCCGCTGTAACCAGCAAGCAAAAGTTAATAAAAGTCGATCATTTCATAGTGGACGTAGGCAACATGCCGAACCACTCTAAATCTATGTGTTCCTTTGTTGTTTTTCTGATTATTGTTTGGAGTGTTTGTTAGATAATCCTCTTTTTACATTTACTTTCTTCATTTTATCTCTTCAAATGCTTCCGAAGAGTGTTGTGCCCAATTTTAGTACAAACAAGGTCCATCATTTAGTTAATATATGTTATTTATTTAATATACAGTAACTAGTTTACAGAGGAGAATTCTTTGATCAAATATACTAAACTCAAAGAAACAAATCTTATAGAAAACAATTTTCTATAAGAGAATACATTTCGGAATAGCAATCGTATTTCTTATTCCAATATTAAGCATCAATCATTATCATTACGATTCTCATTTTCGACGTTTCTTTATGAAGAAAAAGTGATCATTCACTCTCTTCATCCCAATTGTAACTTAAATCACATCTAACCTTGTACATTCGTTATCCATTTTAATTTATTGAACCATTCAAAAGAAATTTCTTACCACAATATCATAACGAACTCTTTACAAAAACGCATTTGATTATCCTTAACATTTAAGGACACCAAAATGATGCAACTTAGCTAAACTAGTCAAACTGAAATTTCAGTGATCGAATTAGATCTTTCTTGTAGTTTTGATCTAGTGTTACATTTAACACTATATTATCTTTTTGTAATCAATCAAATTGAATACTCGATCTCATAGTAATGTTTATTTGCTTATTTCGAATGAACTATCTTCATTGTAGTATGGTACATTACGAACTGTGATCGTTTCCCATATAACACTTATATGCGATACTATATGGATCAAATATCCATAGTCCTATATTTCTATTAGAGTTCGAAACTCATATAATACAATACATGGTCTCGACCAAATAAATACATAAACAACCAAATTATGAATGTATTTAGTAGTTGTAAAATCAGGCGCTTGCATGAATGTTGAAACATTAAAATGCAATAAGCATTTATTAGTGAGTATATGTTATATTATTGTTTACCCATATTTAATTCAGTTCATTTGTGTATCTTAATTGGTAAACGTTTTATAAATCATATCAAATGCAAAAATTTATCAATATAGATTATTATAACATTATATAGCGTATGTTCTTATGATATTAGAGGGGTTAAATGTTATCATTTCATTTTTCTAATAAAGCTCTCACTAATATTTTATGTTTCACCAAACCCTTAGCAAAACATAGAAGTCTTTCGACTTCACTATTGGGTGTTAGGACTCGTCTATCTTGAAATTTTGACCTTGAGTTTGCACAACAAATCATAGCTCCACGAACGATGGATAACTCCTTATCGGTTGTATCATATACAACTCCTTACCCTTGGTACCTTGTCCTAATTTCATTTCAACCTTGAGTTTGCTCAACAAATCAAAACAAAATTATTCGCTCGTAGTTACCATATCGCGACAACTTAAGTATAGTATATGTTCCTTGAATTTGCTCAACAAATACATATAGTTATCTTACCTCGTCTATTCGATATATTAATAATACTGCACATAACTTCCCCAGCTCGAGTTTGCTCAACAACCAAGGAGCATGCAAGTAATTCATTAATATACATATATGGTAGAGGACAGGATTATATTACATATTCATAACCTTTAATGTATTATATTGAGTGATATCGCCTTATGGAATAATGTATTTCTTATATATTAAGATATATTTTAGGATCAAGATCCTACATCATCTCTTACCAATTCTCTTCTGTCTTAGCCCTCCATCTCAAAGTCTATGGTGCACCATCTTATGGGCACATTAACCCCTCATTATGGCCAAATTTTCTGGCCCCCTTCATGGGCTTTTAAACCCATTTATAGCCCAAATATAATATTATACAATTAAATCCAATTTAATCGCTTATCGATATCATATATCGACTGATATATTTATAACTATAATAAATTTATCTAATAATATTTATTTATCAAATTATAATCAAATTTTAAATTTAATATTTCATAAATATTAATTAATCATAACAATTATAAATAATTAAATCATTTAGTCAAAGGAGAATTTATCGTTTCGGTTATATGACTCGTCATATGTAAATTCGATTAGTGATTAATATCGAACTATTCAAATAGTAACGATCACACATTACTTAGCAGGTGGTGAGACATTTCGGTCAAATTTATCGCTTACTTGATTTCGGTAAAATCTAATTTTACTTTGTTAAGCGTTACCCGGTTGTGACTTTGATTTACGCCAATTCTCTTCGTTAAAACTATATCACTTTGGACTTAAAGAATTTTTTAATGGTCAAAATTCCAATATCATCCACATTCAACTCTATAGTCCAAACACAAAGTCCTTAGTTCAATATAATAATAATTATTAGCCAAGATGCTCTAGCGAGAGATTTTGACCTTGAGTTGACCATGATAGTAACCCCATATAACTGAGGAGATGAATCCTCTCTTGAATAGTGCTTCACTTCCAATACTTCCACTCAACCCATCACTCGATGGACGTTGTGTCATGATTTGACTACAATCAAAACAGTGCTTTCATATTAAAGATCGATATTATTCTCAAGTTGAGAAAAACTGTGTAAATTAGTCACATCGATATTTTCTATTTGACCTTAGTTACATTAACCAACAGAAAACTATCGAGTGGGTCATTTCATAGTTATCCAATATCTATCAGTACATAACCCTTTGGTGCCCCCAGCAGCCATGAGCAATAAACTTTCCAACATTTAGAGAGCATTACGTACACTAGTCTCTAAGAATGTATCAATATCCAGTCTCGATACATCTTAACTAGGAATATTTAAAACGGTATATTTATTTTCATTATGATAAATTACTCACGGTTGCAACACTTTATAACTACTACCATAAAACATGCCATTTATGGATTTTCTATTAAATATACCTTTAATTAAATTAGTTAGTTAATAGAACACATTATATCAAGTATGTAATAGAAAGAAAACACCTTTTATTTCGAACAAGATTGGTTATCGAGTTAGATATATGTAACAAATTACATAATTGCACATAGGGCGTACCCCTAACTCTATCACGATGGACGCCATGCCACATTTAACTGTAGTCAAAGCGAAGCTTTCATTTTGAAGATCAATAGTATTCTCAAGTCAAGAGAACTGTGTAAAATTAGTCACTTCGATATTTTCTGTTTGACCTTATTATATTAACCAACAAAAAACTATCGAGTGGTTCATTTCATAGTTATCAAACAACTAGTTGGAACTGGGCCTATGAAGTCTAAATACATTTAGATCTTATCTAAATCTTCTTTTAAATAAAATTAATAATTTGTTTAATTTGGTGAAAAAATATATTTCAAAAGAGATTGAATATTATATAAATTTAAATGAATTAGTGTATCAAATACACCCACATGTGTAGTAGTTACTTATTAAAAAATATGAGAAGGAAACCTTTAGTTTCCTTCTCTAATAGTTATGCAATTAATTAAGGGAGTAAACAACATTAATTGAAGAGAGAGAAACCTCTCATTTTTATCTCTGATTAGATTGATAATATGTTAAATAAACATGTTAACATTTTAATTGAATATTTTATTAGGAATGCATTAGCCTGATTAATCTGAGCACATCACAGGTGCCCGTGTGTATAGCGTAACTGCAACATATAAAAGTGTACAAAGTTCAATTAATGCGATGATTACCAAGTTATTATCAAGTTATGTTAGAATGATTTGAAACATGACAATTAAAACATCATATTAATTGGATGACAAAGATTAATTAATGCGATTATTACTAAGTTTTAATTACATGGCAACCGATGTCTAAATATTCAAGTGTTAACCTTTTGATATGAAAACTAAATTATGAATAAAAAAATCCAAAGTTCAATTATGTTCTGTTTTTTTTAAATAACAAAATCAAACGACATAGGCATATATAGATTTGAGATAAGAAGATCTAGATCTAGATTAAACAAACTTGGTAAACAATCACATAGAGTACATAAAATAAAATTAAAAAGGTTTAGATCTAGGTTAAATTAATTAATCAAACAATCATACATGAGACAGAAAATGAAATGTTATAATTTATAACAAAATAGTAGTAAACAAAAGAAAACATTCTATATGTTTTAACATGATAGAACAATCGATTCAAGCAAGGAAATGGAGATATTCAAATCAAGATTGAAATTCACAAGTATGAACAGAAGGGAAAGACAGAGATTAAGGGGATAATAACAAATTATAAGATATGTAAATATAGAATTATACACACATATAATTACCTTAAGATGAAGCATGTAGAAACACCTTGAATGATAGAACAATACCTATATCTGATTAATCAATCTCTAGATCTGATAGACCTTGCCCTTCATCAAACCTTGATTTGTGGTTTCTCCTCATATTTCAAACAAATCACCATCCAACTTTGCAAGAGAAGAATGAACTACCTTTTTAATTTAGTTTGATGTTGATTTGAATTTGTTTTGATGTTTTTTGGATGAAATTTCAGCCATGAATGAATGATAGAGAAGAGGAAGAAAAGAGAACAAAAATGAAAGTCACATTCTGTGTACTTTCAAAAATGAGGAGATTCTTTTTAATAGAATTGAAGGAACCTTTCCTATTCTCCTATTAAAACTTCCTCCTTTAATTCCCCTTTTTAAATCTCAATCAATCCCTTAATTGATTTCCTTCTCTCACCGTTATATTGCTGATCCAAGCACATTCCAAATGTGAAACTTTTCCAAATAAAAGAAAAAAAACAACTTTTATATAACTATTTTATTATTTAAAACATATTCAAAATTATACCGACATATGCAAATATAACTTTTACATATGCATTTAAATAACTACCAACAACATTCAAAACATCAAATAAATTAATAATAATTAATATTTCATAAATATTAATTAATTTAATCAATTTGCAACATTTTACAAATTAATTAAATTGTGTGGTTTTCGAAGAAATCACAAATGCGGTTGTGTGACTAAGAGGTGTGAATTCAGTCAGCGATTAATATTGAACAATTCAAATATTAATTTTCACAAGTCACTTAGCAGGTGGTGTGACATTTTGGCCGAATTATCGCTTATAGGTCTCTTCGGGAAAATCAAATTTCACAAACACTTAAGCGGTACCTTTTAGTGATAATTATTTACACCAATTCTCTTCGTCAAAATTATATCACTTTGGATTTATGGAATTTGGTAATGGTCAAAGTTCCAATATCATCCACATTCAACTTTATAGTCCAAACACAAAGTCCTTGGTTCAATAATAACAATTATTATTAACCGAAATGCTCTAACCAGAGACTTTGACTTTGAGTTGAATTCTGTTGGCAGTGATACTAACCTCATATAGCTGAGGAGATGAATCCTCTCTTGAGTAGTGTTTCACTTCCAATGCTTCCACTCGACCCAACTATAGTCGTTTGATGGACGTCGTGCCACGATTTAACTATAATTAAAGCAGAGCTTCCACATTGAAGATGAACGGTATTCTCAAGTCGAGAGAAATGTGTAAATTAGTTTCATCGATATTCTCTGCTTGACCTTAGTTATATTAACCAACAGAAAACTATCGGTAACGATCCTGACTCGGCCTTCGAAAATCGCCACCCGTACTTCACTTGTACTCGAATGCCGCAGATTCAAACGCCGAATCTGGCTCGCCGGAGCTTATAACACAGTAAGTATAACAACACAACGGAAGAAAGAAATGAATAATATCATATACAACTCCAAAGAATACAATATCCAGAATGATATACAACAGTGATATCAATATGATACAAGAATATCAGAGATAAATAAAGATGCTACAGCGGAAAACAGAAGTGATACTCCAAATGGTCTGAAATAAGAGAATGAGTCCAACAACTCCAATATCAAGCTCGAACCACCATCACGTTGCACCAAGATAAGCAAGGTCAGTGACGATCTCCAAAAACTGAACTAGCTCCCGATAATCTACTAAACCTGACTATTTGAAAAACCAAACTCTAGACTGTGTGTGGAAAATTGTGGGCACCCAAAGTTTAGGAAGGGAACAATAAACTCCGAGTCAGTCATGGGACTGGTGTGAGTAACAAAAACAGTTTATCTTTAAACAAACAAAAAAGTATTTTAAACATTGAAATCCACAATGCTTTTTTGGAAAATGAAACTACCATAAGGCCCCCCGCCACACACACAATGCAAATGCAGAATCGGAGGAGATTTCTCCTTATGATAGTCAAATATGCTTACTATGCAAAATCCTTTTGATATTATTAATAGTGCATAGTGGAAAACATTTCGAAAGTATAATATTAATCTTAGCCAGCATAGACATTCTGAACTATGCCTACTATAGCTACCATCTAAACAGTGGTGACCACCATAAGTAAATGGCAGGTTCTATAACTAAAACCGTACAGGGTTCGTATTGGGAATTGGATTTCCAACAAATGGTCAGGCTAAGGAACTTCCTACTGCCACATGGGTACGCCTCTGGAGGGACGTCCCGAGAACCTACCCGGATCTCTGCCAACACAAGGCTGGGTTACCTCTGTAACTAGGTAACTACTACTCGAGTATGCCACCCCCGGTCCTTTGGGACCTTTATCCGAGGCCTCGATCACACAGCAACAATCACATAGTAAATGAGATTGGAGCAACCACACAGGTAAATATCTGGGCTCCATACCATAATATCACCTTTTTCCAGAAGGAAATGACATACCCTGAAGGGAGCGACCCTCATAACCTTGCCGCATCTTTCCTGTTTCGACCATTTTCGGGTTGTGAGGTCCGATGAGGTCTCGTCCATAAAGCTACGCTTTTTCACAAAGCCATGCTTTGATCAACAAATGATCAGCAACACATAGCAACACTCAGCATGCCACATTACCAAATTGGGAGTATATCACTGATAACCTTCAACTACATAACTCTGAGCTCGTACGTCTCAGAGAACGGTGTTAAGCTAAGAGAATAAATCTCCGCCACCAAACAGAAATGTATTTGAAAGAAATCAGCTTTATATCTCAAAGTGTAGTGTCAGACATACAACCATACAAGTCTGTTCTGGGTTCGAATAGAACCGAAGGTACTTCCGAAGAAGCCCTTGCAATCTGGGTATTTACAATCCCGATCGGACTTCCCATCACTTAGGAAATCTCTATACCGGAGCAACTCAGTGCAGAGACAATCGATAGGTTATCCTATCGTTCTTACAAATACCCGGTCTTCAACACCGGTCTTCAAATGCTATCCATATACGCCATATCATTATTCGGAATGGGTTATATGACAAAAAGTCCTCTCCCGGCTAAACCGAATAGTGAGCGCTTAATTTTATAACATATGGATATTGGGATTTCAGTTAAGTCACAACTTATTACCCCAAAACTTTTCTTCAAATGGTTTAAACAAATTACCATTTTAATCTTTTACACAAAAAGATTCATCTCACAAAGTTCAACCAGTTTCACAAAGATCTATTCATAATTTGAAAACCATTTTCATTTCAATTTGAAATTCCTTTGACACAAATTGGAAATTCATTCCTTATATGAAAGCTTCTATTATTTGGAAACAAATAGTTTACATTTTGGAAAATCCGATTCATTTATACGAGTTAAAGTTTTTGGGTTAAATTCAAATTCTCAAAACCAATACTTTTAAAATGGTTTAAATTCATATAAACACATTTACAACATCTTTAACCATAATTTCCAAACATAGAATACAATTCCAAATTTTGAATTCAAATTCAAATTAAATTATTTAAATTGGAAGCTTTACCAAGTTATTTAAAATAACTTTTATCTTAAAAACTCCTTTTCAAAAGCTTTAACATTTAACCCAACATTTCCAAAATCAATCGAAATTAAAATTCCAATTTCAAAAACATTAAATTTAAATCATCTGTGACTTAACCGATTTCCTCGTGAAATCCATATTTGTGTGTGTAAAAGTGTGGTCCAGGGGTTTTACACAGTAGTGCAACATCATCAATCATCACAGATTCAAGCATAGAAATATCGATAAGCGGTATAATCTATAACGCTTATCTTCATTCACAAATTCACAGATAATATAAATTTATCACAGATAAATAAATTACATTCATCACAGATCACACCAAAACAAATTCATAGCACAAAGCATAATATATCAGGGATATCAAATAATTTAGCCTTCAATAAAATCCAAACATTCATAAGTAGGATCAATTAATATCTGATTATAATTAATTTATACCAGATTAATTACTTATGAATAAACTACAAATCGTGGTTAATTAATCATTAATTAATTATAAACCATTTTAATTAATTAACCTTTAATCATTTATTAATTAACCTTTAATTAATTAATTATCCTCAAATTAATTACCTTAATTAATAAATCATATTAATTAATTATCCTTAATTAATTACCATGAGTGATTACCCCTAATCACTTATATTAATTAAATCACAAATCAATTTTAATCATTCGATTAATCAACCTTAATCATTAATTAATTAAGTAATTATCTTTAGTTACTTTCATTAAATAATTACCTTTAAGTAATTAATTTCCCTTAATTACTTTCATTTATAAAATAAACCTTTATTAATAAACTTTAAGACTCTTAAGTTAATTAATTAAATTAAAACATTATTTAATATAAGCCATTTTATCTTAATCATATTTAATTAAACATAATTAAATCCCATTTGAGAACTTAGGAAATTTTTTTAATAAACTTAATAATCCAAGTTAAAACAATTTATTCATCTCTTATTTATCCAAACTTTTTAAATCAACATCATTTATTTAAAAGTAATTTATTTTAAGGAGATGGTTCAAACTTGGTTGTTTTTAAAATTTTAAAACTTGATTTATTTGAAAACTTAAAATCTGCTACTATTGTACCCGAGATAACTCGAGTACTTAACCGAGCCAAATACCATTTTTCCCGAGATTAGCTTCGAGCCTCCCTATTTTTCTTTGTTTTAAAACCTGTTTTTGTTTTAAATTTTTAAAACCTGTTATACTGTTAAACTTACGCAAATGTCTCGACACCCGAATCGAGCCCACCCTTACTTTTCTCGAGCTATTCTTTGAGTTTTACGCGATATTTTCGAAACGAACCCAAGCTATCTCCTTTCTTCTTCAAAGCTCAAACAACCAGAAAAGAACAAACGTGCACGTGCACAGATCGTCGGAGCCACTCCGATCAACCACGCCATCATCAACAAGTCATCGACGACGCCCTTAGCCATCACAAACACCCAGATCATCGATATACGCTAGAAATCAAAATCGAACCAATCAAGCTCCCATTGGAACCAATTCGATCAACTGAAACCGCTTCGTACCGCCGCCTCTGATTTTCAGAAGACTCACGATCACGTTCAGATCACCATTGAAGTTTCACGCTTCTATCCTCACCACTCCAGTCAACTCCGATGCAACAACGACGAAGAAATCATCTCGATTTCACCCTCAACCCAAACAGTCAAATAAACCCTAGTTCAGCGATCTCTGGCCACCACGACCATCAGAAAAATCCTCCACTATTTTTCCTAGGTTCATCAATCTCTAAGCTATCTTCGATACAAAGCACAACCCAAGAATCGTCGGCGATCACCAGAGATTGATGAAAATGTCAATCTCGTTCATCTCATATTTTCTCACAATTAAATAAATTAAAAATCTTGAAATGATATTCAAAAATCATTATTTTCAAATTCGAATCGAGTTATGAAATCGAAACACAAATTTATGGTCATTAAATTTTAACATATATATGATTCTTACTGTAAATTCATTGTTCCAGATAGTTTTACTTGCTAGTTCAACTTGATAATATTTTTAAAAAGAAGATTTCATGTTGAAAAACACATTCCCTTAAGACAACATTAGCTATCAGTAATTGGTTAAAGAGAATTGAATTTCTTTTGAATTGGTTGGGTTTGTAAAACCAAACAGAGGTCTATTTATATATACAGACATGCACATCTAAATCTACACACACACACACACACATATATATATACATGCAGATACAAACATTTTTCAAGTCATCATCATCACAAGCATACAAAATCAAGCAAAAATATATTGAGGGTGGAAAGTTTGCTCACCGTGATTTAGGAAGAACAGAGTTTGATATGTTGAACCAGGCTGGAATTTTGCTAGCTGAAATAATGTCTTCTTAATCTCTGGTTTGTCTCGACTTAGATTGTTGTTTTAGTTTGAATGTTTGGTTTGATTTTTTAAACTGAAGCTCATTTCAGATTTTCTCAGTTTTAAAGTGATCGAACTGGAATGAAGATGATGTGTGGAAATGAAGTTTACAGGAGATATATTTTTGTACTGGTTGATGAAGTTGATTATACTCTTGTTTGTACAAATTTTTCAGAGATATTTTCTCTTGTTTGCTGATATAACTTGCCTTTGTGTGCTGCATTTATTATGTTGTACAACTTATATTTTTTTTCATTTTTAGTTATACAATGCATAAGAATAATGTGATGGCTTCCTTTGCAAGCTACTCTATACAATTTGTTTACTTGTTTAAATGTATATGTTTTATATTTGCATATGTATTTTGTTTGGTTCTTTTCTTTTTATTTGTTTCATTACTTGGTAATATAAGTGAGTTCCTATTTTATTTTCTTTTCTTTTTCTTTTATTATTTTTATTTGTTTTATTTTATTTTTATTATTTTGTATTGATTTATTAACATGAGATTAAAGATATATATATTTACTTTATATTGTATAAAACTATATATATTTATTTTTGTAATATAGAGGAGTTTCTAGATTCTAATTTGTTGTTAAAATTTGAGCTAAGGTTTTTCTTTATATTTTTATAATTTATCTTATATTTATTTATTTTTAAACCATTTATCTAAGATTTAAATTCAAATCAAATATATACATATATATTCAAATTATTATTAAACCATTTACTTGAAATTTAAAATTCAAATGATTTAACATATATTCTATTGGAATTTGGGGAAACTCAAATCAATTTATCAATTAAATTTCATAATTTTTATTCAAAAATTCAATTAATTATCAATTTAAATTTAATTAAAATCCGGGATCGTTACACTATCGAGTGGGTCATTCCATAGTTATCTAATAACTATCAGTACATAACCCCTTGGTGTCCCCAAAAGTCATCAGTAATCCACTGCCCAACTTTGGAGAGCATTAGGTACTCTAGTCTCAACGGATAAATCAATGTCCAGTCTCGATGCATCTTGACTAGGAACATTTAAAATAGTATATTTGTTTCATTGTGATAAATTACTCACGCTTACAACACTGTGCAACTTCTATCACAAAACAAACCATTTATGGATTTTCTATTAAATATACTTTTTATTAAATTAATTAATTAATATAACCACATTGTATCAAGTATATAATAGAAAGAAAATACCTTTATTTCGAACAAGATTGGTCAACGAGTTAGATATATGTAACAAATTACATAATTTCCCCTAGGGCATACCCCTAATTATATCAATCTCCTACTTGCACTTGGGGTCAAGTATGGAATCCTATTCCAACTTCTCCAATCGGTTTTCTCAAAACCAATTGGGTCGGTCCCTTTGTGAGCGGGTATGCTGTTATGTTTTAATTATCTTTCTGTCAATCAACTCTCTACGACGGTGGTAAACTGCTTTATCATGTGGAACAATTCGGTGTATGTCTCTTGACTTCTAGTGAGCTATAAGTTCTGTTACAAACTATATCGCGACATTGCTATCATATAACAATGTTATGAGATTCTCAACATTTGGAATCGGCTCAGTTATAAATTTGTGCACTTATATTTTTGTATACATTGTTTTTATTGTGATGCTATTCAAGGCAATGTACTCAGCCTTTTTCATTGAATCAGCCACAGTCTATCATTCGGAACATTTTCAATTTAAAGATTCTTAACTTGAAGTTATTATTGACATACTATACTCAATATCACTTATGAAGTTTGAGTATGAACACTCCTTCGTAAGGAGTTTTTGTTTCGGTAAACAATTCTCTAGTATTTCATAAATACATGAGAACACTTCAAACAACCATTTAGTGATATCAATTTGGATTTGATATTTGCTTCATGTATCATATACATAAACAAATCATGTTATCGTAGACAACATAACATGTATGATAATTCATATTGTTAACGCATAAGGGACTAATCTCACATAAGTATTAAACAACTTAATAAGATGTCTTTGCATATCGATTTTGGATATTCCCAATAAATTTTATACTCAATATAAAAGACATCATTTACAATCCAAAGTTGAGTATTAAAACAACTAATGTTTATTTTAACACAAGTTCACTGTTAAAATCAACGTGTTGTTATAGTTTACAAATATCAATGTACCTTTTAATGTTCTTTCTTACGAACACATGTTTTCCTCTGTATTTTGATTGGTAATCAAACTATTTAATATTTTTATCAAAATATTTTTTCAATTTTGATGCTTATATAATGATACTTTCTATTATTTCTTGAATCATATCCAAAGACTCACAAACTCAATATCGTTCCCACTGACTTTGAGACATTTTTGGTTATTATGTGTAAATAGTTTACTCTAAATCATTATTTAGAATTTTCTGTTTCAATACATATGCACCAAACCTAAAGTCATACTAAGTTGTAATTTTGTGAGTAAATCTGAATTAACTTGAGCATGTTGAATACCAAATCTATCACGCTAATTTCAACAATTGAAATATGCGATATTATTCTTATCAACATTGCTTATTTAGTTCCAACTGCATTAGTCTTGCTCATTAAGACATAATCGCGGCCGATGGATCACATCCCTTCGGTTACGACTATCAAAATTATATTTTGATATCGTATTTGGAATTCTTTTAGATTTGCGCATCATACCATAGAGTCAACGCTCTTAATGATTTAATTAAACAACCGAGGATTATATATTTTCGACATTGATAAGAAACTCATAGTTTCTCTTCAATGTGCAAGAATACTTATTAGGCACTCTAATGTGCTGTGTTCGTTTAGATTAGTTAACTTTATTTCATCTCATCTAATCAGTTCTACCTATGGATCATATCTAATTCTATTTTACTACCAGTAATTCCTTAAAGAAATTTCTTCACAATGAAGTTAGTATTTCTTGAAACAACAATTGTTTCTCAATGCAACGGAATAGGTATTCATAAACACTTTATGAATTACCTTTTATATAAAACTGATTTAGTTTTTAGTTTACAATACTTATGTTTAAAACATAAATATGTCATCTAATGACAGACTTTTCCAAACTCCTTTTGGGGAGATTCATACAAGATCCATCACAAACAATTATTATGTGTAGACTTTCGACTCGCACATCCTGCCAACTCCTTGACCTAGGATATGTTAGGGATTCTTATAAACCCTTATCTTGTATGTTCTGTAAACTATTATTTAGATGAAATAGTATTAACATTGTGTACCAATCTTAAGTTCATAACCTTATAGAAAGAAATTAACTCAACTTCACTTACAATTAGTCGTACATTGTCCGACAAAGTTTGATTACTCCTTATCGATGCATCATTATGTATCACATAGAGGAGTGACTTTTGAGATTGAATCTGTAACGACCCGTATTTTTGGACCTCCGAGTTTGAATATTTAATCTGTTTAAATATTCGGATTTGAATTAAATTATACTAAAAATCTATGTTTCAAATTAAGACCTGATTTTCAATGACGTATTTTTAATTTAATTTATAGAATTTTTCCATAAATTTTAATTTGGAAAATACTCGAATTTCCGTTGGACGTATTTTACAGCAAACCGGGGCATTTTTGACACTTCATGGAATAAGATAACTCGTCTATTTTTTTTCATGATCGTGTCACATTGTTGTGTGTGATCGTACATTATTTTCTATCATTCTTATCTCGAACGCGGACGCAATGTAGGGTAGTCGGGCACGTATATACACACACACACAAACAGTATAAGCACTTACATCTAGCCTCCATCTTGTTGCTTTGTCTCTGTCTGACACTTTTCTTTCCCTTTCACTTCTCCTTCCTTTTGGTTTCTTTGTCCCCTTGATCTTTTCTTTGGCCATGCTATAAATAAGAAATCAAGGTGGGCAATAGAGGGATTTTGTTATTTCTTCGTTTGCTTACAATAAACATTTCAAAGCAAGAGAAAATATAGTTTTCCACCTTTCAAAAATCCAAATCTCGTCATCTATCAACAATTAGCCTTCGCCATCAAAAAAAAGTTGCTCGCATCGGTCCCTAGTATTTTTAAAAATTGATCGTGCTTGATTTCATCGAGAATCGAGCGAGATATCACCATTTTACACTAAAGGGATAAAAATGTTCATAATCTTAAAAAAACGATTTCTCTCAATCCGAGTAGAATGGATCGACGCCTTATGCGTCGTTGGGATCATATGGCGATGTAGGATTTTTGATGCAGTTTCGGGGCAATTCCGCGTTGATGATTACGTTGGTCAAAAGCTAGGTTTAAGATTTATCTTCGATTCGAGCATCGACTAAAGTTTTGAAGCTTGGGGTTGTGATCGGGATGGAGAGGCGGTCGAATGAAGAAATTTTGGTGAATTTTAGCGAGAATTTTAGTCGCGTTTTTTTTATCGCCTTTACGTAATGGCGATGGTTGGTCGGAGCTGCAGGGGATTAGAGGGCGTGCCGTTGGTGCCGTTGAGTCGAGTGGGTGAAGGCAAATGCGATGGCGGGGCTCGTTCATGGATTCGGGTGGTAGGGACGTATGCACGTGCACACGAGTCATGCACGGTTGAAAAAAAAGGAAGAGCTGGAGGAGGATGAACGAAATTGGGGAAGGAGGTACTGTAGGTTGGTTGTGGGTTCGCGGGCTCTGGGTTGTAAACTTTTGAGGTGAGAACATTTTTTTTAATTATTAATATTATTAAAGAATGTAAACTTTGAAAACTTGATATCCTGCTCGTTTGAACTCCGATTAACCTCCGGATTTTTGCGTTGTACTCGTATGGACGAGTACAACGTTATAGTGTATCCTGTTGATAGTTTTGGCCATATACAAATTTATGACATATTAAAACAAACTGAATTTTAAACTACGTTATTTTAGCTAATAACGACGTTTAAATTTATATACCTTAATTATGGATGTTTATTTGACCAAATAAATTACTATTAAGTTAAATTGGATCGAATATGGTAATTGGACATCTACTAGCAGAATAAAACTCCGTTCCGCTAATTAAATAAATTTGACAATTAATTAGCAGAATAAATTCTCATTCTGCTATTTTATAGTTTTGGACATTTGATTATATATCGTAAACTGATATTCCACTTTGAATAAGTTATATATTAACCAATGATGGTTAAGAATTGGATTTATTTACATAGTCGTGGATTATATAAATGTTGGCGTCAAAATTGGCTACCAACACCCAATTATGTGAAAACACCAATATCCAATCTAGTCACAGAAATATGAAGAGAAATAAATGAAGAACAAAATTAAAACAATCAGAAAGTAAGTAAATAGAAACACAGATTTATAGTGGTTCGGCTAACCTCGGCCTACGTCCACTCTAAAGATTTTTCTTTTATTAGCTTATACTGTTGATTACAGTTACAAATCCGTGAAATTCAAGAATAAAAATGGCAGAGTATGGCCTAGGTAGAAGATGAAGAGAAGTAGAATGAAGATCCCCTTTTCTGAAGCCATGCCTGGTGTATTTATAGGTGAAACTTCGGGTACATGACCTCCTTATCTATATAGGCCCATCATAGGGGTCGCTAGGCCCAAATCCCCATGGAGAGGGATCGGTATCTATCCCTTCCTTGGTTGATTCTTGGGCTACGACTCCTATGATGGATTCCCTATGATAAAATACATCTGATCTCCAAGTTTCATGTCATTTGAAGTAAGGGAGCTAGAGTTATCGATTGTTGAATGCAAGAATATACTTCTGCATTGATGAACACCGACCCATAGCCACCAACCATGTCGATCCATATATTGCCTCTACCATACCGGTCCATACTTTGCCTTTTCCAAAACCAATAAAGCATGCCGACCCCTTTGTCTTCATCTATGCCGAACCCTTTTATACTTCCATCTCTTGCCGATCCAAGCTATGCCGACCCTTCTTACGTCATAAAACTATACCGATCCATCACCCTCCATCGTGTTATACTGATCTCTCCTCGTGCTAAATGATATGTCAATCCCTTAGATAACTATTAGTGCCGATCCATTTATCATTAACAATGTCGATCCCTACATTTTTAACAATGTTGATCCATCCATTATGTCATCTATGTTGACTATCCACTCAAACAGTCATGCCAATCCCTATTGATTCACCTTGCTATGCCGATCCCTTGACCATCCAATCTATTTTCTATATTTCTAACATCTTGCATCATCTATCTTCCAACTCCGTTCAATTACGACTTCATGTAACCATCTGTACTTGATTTCTGGGCCATCCAATCGCCGCTCTACACTCATCGGACTTGATAATCGTGAAGTTTGTTGGGTTAAATCCGCCTGTATACTGCCTTGATGAAAGGCAGGTTAACACTTTGCCCCCAAAACATGCCTTATGATAGGAAGGCGTGTTTTGAAATACCTTAAGTCCAATGTTCAAAACCCATTGATGACCTGTGAACAAATCAATGATCTTGCCTAATTGTTAGTAACGACCGTTCGGGATCATTAATCAAATTTTTGGCCATTCTCGAGTGTCTATTCAAGGCAAAATGCGATCTTTCAAGGTCGAGTGTCTATTCAAGGCGAAATGCGACCGTTCGAGGTCGAGTGTCGTTCGAGGCGAAATGTGATCGTTCGAGCTCGAGTGTCGTTCGAGGCGAAATGTGATCGTTCGAGATCGAGTGCCGTTCGAGGCGAAATGTGATCATTCGAGATACAGTGCCGTTCGAGGAAAATGTGATCATTCGAGGTCGAGTGCCGTTCGAGGCGAAATGTGATCATTCGAGGTCGAGTGCCATTCGAGGTGAAATGTGATTGTTCGAGATCGAGTGCCGTTAGAGGCGAAATGTGATTGTCCGAATGGGACTCAAAATCATCAATGTCAGATTTCGCGTTCGAGTGAGTTTAACCATGTACCAAAAGAGAAATGGAAACAAAAGCTAAAGACTACAATACATGCATCTTCAGGTGTGACAGTTCATTGTCATCTCAGAGCATACCTAGGGACCATTCTCGATCCCGTACATGTGTAAGTGACTTAGCTGTTTTATTATGGAGTTTATTACTTATCCTTTGCTATTCTGGTCAATTGATGACAAGTTGACGCCTCGATCCCAGGTAGTTCCCATTCGATGCAGATGGTGGTTGCTCCTGTTCCACTGCCGTTGCCCGAGTTCTCACATATTGCAACAGCCTGCCGTTCTGGACATGTCCCTTGATCTCATCTTTTAAGTGCCTGCAGTTGTTTGTGCTATGCCCGTTCAGCTCATTGGATAGATAGTATTTATCGGACTTCTTTTCATCGTTCGTGGGGACTCTCCTCATTGGTCTCCGACAGGGGATCTGCCCCCTAGTAACCAAATATATCTGTTCCAATGTTTCGGTCAATTCCATGTAAGAAGTGAATCTTAGTTCCCTTCGTGGACGCTTCGATCCATCAAAGCCATCCTCTGCTTTCCGTTTGCCTTTATCATTCTTGTTTACATCTCCTGATGATCCTCCACTTTGCACAGCGAGAAGCATAGAGATGAAACAAATCGAACTATCTTATTTGATTAACTTAGATCCAACCGACTGGCGGATCTGTATTGCCCCACCTATGGATTTTGCGGACTGCATGTAACGACCTGGTATTTTGAACCATTCAAATCAACAATCATCCACACATGTCGGACTTGAATCGCTCAAAATAACAGATTATTAATTTTATATTTGGCAAAGCTTAACATATATAGTAAATAAATCAATCACAGAATCACGGACATAGAGTAATATAACAATAAGCAGCGGAATAGATAAATAGTAGTTCGTGAAGCTACTATAGAACATCAAAGTCAAAACAAAATACAACAGATGTCCCAAATACAAAGGAATCTCTAATACATAAGCAAATAACAAGTCTGAACATAGTAACTGGAAACAACTGGAATAGCTGGAAAGCTGAATAGATCAAGATAGATCTCCAAGAAAAACTCCAAACTTCAAAGGTGAGTTTCAAATGCTGTGACGCTTAGTCTAACCCGAGCATAAAGCAAAACACAAAACACTCGAGTCAGGATTAACATTCTTATGCAAGTAAATCAACTCAAGTGAAATGCAATATGACTTAAAGGATGTTTGGGATTCCATCCCTTAAGGATCCGTTAAACTATCTGCATACATAGTACAATACGCTACATAGATAATGTCTACAATAAATTAAAATATTAAATAGCGTTAAGGCGTTACCCATATCCCCATTAACACATTTTTATATATATCCCTGTAGTCTATATATTATTGTAATTCCTCCATAAACTGGAGGGCTATCAGAGGGCACTCCATAAGTATGGTACAAACCAAACTCGAAATGGGCGCGATAAGGCATGTGACAAGGCACACGAGGCAATGCCCAGGGAAGTTTACTACCGTTTTGCAGATCCGGACTGGTGGTAATGCATAGCATGTAACAACCCATAATTTTTAACAAATATTTTAAATTAATTTTTATTCGAAACTTTGATTTTTAAATCATTTTAAATTTGATTTTGGAATTTTCCAATGTATTTCGGATTTTATTTATAATTTATTTTCCAAATATAATAAAATAATGGTTTTTTGAAAATTTTATATTTTGGTCAACTTTGGTCAAACTTTGACTTTCAGTTGAATTTGTAAATTTGAATTTTAAATTTCCAATCTTTTTCTTTGAAACAGTATTTGTTTCTGATATTCGTTCTGCTTTTCGTTTCGTCAAATTCTGTTTTATACTTTTTAAATTTGATAAAATTCAGCGTTTTACACGCAATTATTTTCAGAATTTCATTGTTTATTTTTTTGTTTTATTTTTCCATCTTTTATTTGTTTTGGCTTTGAATTTTATTTGTTTGAGTTTTGAAGTTGTTTTGATTTGGGCTTGATAATGGGCTTAGGAAATGCAAAGAGACATGAGTTACTTGTTTGAATTGGTGCCTTTTCACTTTTCCTAGCTGTTCATTCTTCCTAGCCGTTCAAAAACTCTCTTCACTTTCTCATTCACGTACAACTCTCCTTATCTCCTCACGTTCTCATTTTCATTTCTACTGAGAATTTTTTTTGCAGTAAGTCTTCTTCTCTTTCTTACATTTCTTATTTTGTTTCTTTCTCTTCTAAACTATGTTCGGCCATGGCTATTCCCAACCCCTAGCCGACCTTCTCCTTCACTTCATCACCACCACGATCGACCAGCACCCCTCACCACCTCACCTGATGACCTGACCTACCATGGCCGTGACCCTTGATCAAACTCCTCCACCAAAACATCACCACTAGCCGAACTCCTTGACATGACCACCACCATCTCCTTGCTAGCCTCGGCCACCACCATCACTTCCACCATCTCCAGCCCCATGACATGACCAGACCTGACCCCTTGCTGCACCATTTCAGATGTGCACCTGACCTGAACCAAGCATGAACCAGACCGAACCCAATTGCTTATGGTCGAACCACTTGAACCCATGACCCTTCACTTGCCTTGCTTCTTGCCTTCATGTAACCCCTACCTCTTCACCTACCATTTCCTAGTCATACATTTTCTGACCATGGCTGAGCACTGCATGCCTAAATCAGGTCAGGGCCGAACCATTTTTGATAGTGGTCAAGCCTATTTCCTATGAGGCCGAGCCCACTTATTTGTTTAAGCCACTTCTTGTTCCACTTTGTTCTTTGTTTTTGTATTGTTAATTCATATATTCTTTGTGATTAATCTATACTTATATTTGTTGTTTTATTTGTTGTTGCAAGATCTGAATCTTGGCTCGTCTTCTCCTCGAATCTAGTCGTGCTTTTTCGTGCTTTGCGGAGTTTGGATTTGTGTTTTGAATTTGATCTCTAGCTTTAGAGGTGAGTTTATCACTCTCGACAAATCGTACTTATATAAATGTGAAACAATGTCACTTGGATATGTAGTAGTTGATATGCTATGATATATGCTCACATTTGCCTGTTACATGACATTATATGATGATATAACCTGTTTAAATACCGGTTAAATCACCTGACATCATATGATATGCTATACTGTTTATTTTATTTTCTGTTTCTCACACTGCAAATTCCCTCACTATGGGTTGAAATAATACATACCCGAACGGACTTTAGAATAAGGAAAAGTCGTTATGAGCTGAAATGATAGGCTCGAGCAATTTTTATTTGACTTAGGATTGCGGGTTTGAAATGATAAAACCCGGGATTTTAATTCATTATGGATTGAAATGATATATATCTGTATTCACTTGACCTAGTCACCTAGGTTAGAAAATATTATATAGGCCCGTGGTTAATTTAAAATATAAATATTTTCTGAAAATTCTAAGTATTTGGAAAATAAAATATATGATATTTTAACTTAAAATTGGATTTAAATTATTTAAATAAATTTTATAGTGATTTTCTATAAGTTAAAATTGTATGAGTTAATAAATGATTAAAAATGTAAAATAAAATGTGAATTAACTTAATAATTGAAAATTTGATTTGAAATGGAATTTTATGCTTAAATTAGTGATAAAATATTTTATTTATGAAATGGATATTTTAAAAAGTAAATAAAATATCAAATCTTTTGTTAAAAGTAAAGTTAAGAAATTTAAATGTAATTTTGACTTAATAAATGAATTATGGTTAAATTTGGATATTTTATTTATAAAATTTATTTTATAAAATCTTAAGTGAAATGATATCCAAATAAATAATTTTGGAAAGTGAGATATGTTCTATAAGTTAAAAATGGTGAAAAACTGAAATTATAGTGTTTTTGAAATGTTATAGTAAATCTCATATTTGTATTGGCAGCATTTCTGAAATGCTGTGGTTTTAAGGTAGCGTTTTACAAGTGCTACCATTTCTGAAAATGTACTGTATTTTCCAAACACCACTATATCTACAGTAACGTTTTCTGAGTGCTGTTTTTGAAAAAGAAAATATTTTGAAATACTACTATATCTACAGTAACGTTTTCTAAGTGCTGCTATTTCTGAAAAGATAATAAATTTCGAAATGTTAATATATGTATTATCACATTTTCAAAGTGCTACAAATGCTAAAAATACAATGTTTTTGGAAATGTTATAATTTAATGAATGAACTTAGAAGTGCTACAACTTTGTAAATGAATATTATTTTTGAAGAATATTGACATCGAATTTAAGTGGTTTAAAATGAATATGTTTTGATTTGAAATATAAACCATTTTGAAATTTATAACCACGGGTTATAATAACAATTGGTTGTTAAAGAGACCGGAATCGGATATGGACATACTCTATGTCGATACCAAAAACCATTTTAACAATTGTGTACACGGTGGAGATTCCAGAATGAAGTAGGATGGTGGCGACGATTCTATTTTAAGGTATAAACGTGGACCCAACTCCCGTGAGTTGGCATAAGGTGGCTAAAACAGGAGCAATCGACGGGCTAATGAGGTAGCTCCTCTTATCGGACACATTCCATCGTATACCATTCTATTACTTTGTGATTGATTGGGTGCACCCCTTGACTCGGGAGTGTGGCTCGAGGTGGGCGATTGCTGCGACTTTGCGTTACCACCGGCCCGGAAGTGTAATTGGTATATCTACCCTGGCATTGCCTAGTTGTACCGTGTCACCTACCATAGCGTGCTTTACTACGAGTTTGATTTGTGTCGTACCTATGGAGTATCCTCTGGTAGCTCCAGTTTACGGGGTATTACGGTACTGTATAGACATTGGCATACCTAAAAATGTGTTAAGGTGGAAAATGTAAAGCCTTAACGCTATTTTTAAATAGTTTACTTTACCTTAGACATTATTATAATAGCGTATCTTACTACATAGTAGATAGTTTAACGGATCCTTAAAGGATGGGCGATCCCAAGCATCCTTTAAGTTATTGATGCATTTCTATTACAGTTCACTTGAGTTGAATTACATTTTATAAGTATGTATGTCCTGACTCGAGTGTTTTGTATTTTGCTTTACGCTCGGGTCAGCCTGAGTATCACAGCTTTGGATTCACCTTCTAGAGCTAGAGATTTACTGGACCTTATCTGTCTAGCTAGTTGTCTATTTCCATTTCAGTTATTTCCTATTCAGCTTTGCTTATGTATTTGTGAACTTATGTATTCAGACTTCTGTTGTATCTGTTTTTCAAACTATGGTATTTTGTATCTGTTTTGAGACTATAGTGGCTTCATGAACCACTATGTATTTTTATTTCCACTGCGAGTTATTCTGATATTCTGTGTTTGTGACTCTGTGATTGGTTTTATTTGCTCCAAATTTATTTACAATCTATTTTTTTGAATTATTCAAGTCTGACATGTGTGGTTTTATTGTCGATTTGAATGGTCCAAAATAGTGGGTCGTTACATAGCAGCTACTACCGCCCACCTCGAGACACACTCCCATAATCAAAGGTGCACCCAATTAAATCACAAAGTAATAGAATGGTATCGAAGAAGCATGCTCGATCGGAGGTGCGACCTCACTTGGCCCGGCATGGCTCTTGTTTTAGTCACATCAAGCTAACTCGCGGGAGTCAGGGCTACGTTAATACCTCATATAGACATCACCAAACCATCCTACTTCGTTCTGGAATCTCCACCACGTACACAGTTGTTAAAGTGGTTTTCGGTATTAGCAGAGAGTATGACAGTATCTGATCCCGGTCTCTTTAACAACCAAACGCTTATTTCACACCATGGTTATTTTATATTTTTCAAACAGTTCATACTTCATATCAAAATATCATATTCATTCCGAAATCATATCACTTTCGAAACCATTACTTACTTTCAAAATCATATCACTTTCGAAATCATATTCATTTTCGAAATCATATCACTTTAAATCATATTCATTTCCAAAATCATAACTACAAAATAGATTAAACCATTTTATCAAAGTATTCGCATTTAAATCTAAATCATAACAGTTCCGACTTAAACGGTTTGAATATTGAAAGTAATTTATATATTGGAATAGTTATACATCAAAAATAGTTTATACTTAAAAATAGGTTATAGATTAAAATAGTTTACATATTAAAAATAGTTTAAATATTAAAATATATATTAAAAATTGTTTATAAATTTAAAATAATATATATTACAATAGTTTATATATTTAAAAGAGTTTATATCGAAAATAGTTTCAAATTAGAATTGTTTCTTCCAATTTCACAAATCAATTCAAATAAACTTTAGTTCCAATTTTCAATTTAAATCAATCCTTGTTCAACAATTTCAATTAAAAAGGTTAAAGGTTCAATTCAAATTCTCATTAAAACTATTTTAATTTATATTTATTTCAAATCCAGAGTTGAACTTCGAATTTAAACCACTTCCAATTCAATAGGTTTCAAAGTTTAAATATTCAAACAATTTACAATAACTTAATTTGATAAATTTTATTTATCTCAACTTTAATTTTAGTTAAATTTGAAAATATTCACTTAATTATTTTTAATAACATTTGAATAAAATCTCAAATTACAAATTTAAATCAAAATTAAATATCTAACTTCAATTATATTCAAATTGAAATTATTCACTTAATCACCTTTTTATAAATATTTAAATAAAATCTCAACTTACAAATTTAAATCAAAATTTAATATTCAATTACAATTTTGTTTAAATTTGAAATATTCATTAAATCACCCTTATCAAAAATCAAGATACTAAGTTATAAAATCATATCATTAAAAATCTTAAAATCAATAAGTTTCAAATCAATACTGATTTAAATTCAATTCTTAATCCAATTAAATTACAAGTCAACTTAATTTATCTTTCCAACCTTAATTTTATTAAAGTTATTATAAAAATCTATTTTGAAAATATTAATATAAATTTTAAATGAATATTTTATATACAATATATACATATATTAGTTAAATTATATTTTTATTAAATTACTTATATTAAATTTTATTATTAAATCTATTTTAAATCTTAATTATATATTTAAAAATAATAAAGTTATAAGTAAAATCTTAAAATTTATATTTTTAAACTTAACTTATAAATTTAAATTTCCAAACATAAAATTTAAAAATCTAAATTTTCCACATATATTAAAATAAAATCTATATATTATATTTTAAAATCAATATTTATTAAAACCCATATATTTCCTTTCAAAAATTTGGAAATCATTTTCAAAAAAATAGACCAACGGTGTCCGTATATAATTTTCTATCCTATGGTCAAGTGATACGAATATTTATCATTTCATTCTGCAATATTTTAATATTTATGGGTATATATCATTTCAACCCGCAATCTCAAATTTAAATTCAATAAAACCGCTTGGGTTTATCATTTCAACCCATAACGATTTTCCCTAATATATAATATCATTCGGGTATGTATCATTTCAACCCATAGGAAATTCCTAACTAACAGGGAACTTGCAGTGTGAGAATATAAAATAGCATAAAACGACATACATATCAATGACAAGCATGTATAATCATAATTAACAATTAAATAAAATATATGCAATAGGTTATGGTGTCATATGTCAATTAATATAGATAAACAATTGTAGATAATAAGATATCATACTTAACAATTTAAATAACTAACAATTCAAATTTTAACAACATATTTCAATCGTCATTTCATATAAATTAAATTTACTAAATATATGAATGTTAACCGTGAGTGATCGCTCACCTTTCGAGGCTAGAGAAATTTGACAATGAAATGAGCTACGAATCCAAGCACAAATTCCAAACCAAAGCACGATGGACACGAATTCGACGAACAAAGCAAGGTAGACTCGAGATTGATGAAAACAAAATCTAAAAATCTAAAATTTACTCAAATATTTAAAATAAAATCTTTATATTATATTTTTAAAATCAATATTAAATTTATAACACATATTTAAAATAAAAATCTTTATGTTATATTTTAAAAATCAATATTTATTAAAAACACATATATTAAAATAAAAATATCCATATATTATATTTAAAACCAATATGTAAAAATCAATATATATACTAAATAAACTTTTTTTTAAATAAGAAAGAAGGCTGAAATAGTAAGATGATGCTGCAAGCATACATAGGCAAGTGTATATATACAAACAAATATATACGAGCGTATAACATATATATGCCGCTGTAGTGACGTGGCGGGTCTGACTAGTGGAGAGATAAGGCAGGTTAGGTGTAGGAATAAGGGGCGACGGGACGGAGGATGGTCAGTGGAGGGTGAGGAGATTCGGTCGGAGCAGCTGCTAGGGAAGGTGATGGCGTTTGGCAAAGGTGAGAGGCTTAGCTGCTGCGGCTGTTCGCTTCGGTGTAGGGGACGAAGGCGGGAGGAGTAGGTCTGGGTACCGGAGCAGGTTGAACGAAGGCATCTATGTAGGTGGCAGTCAGGGAGGCTAGTGGGTTCGGGTATGTGCTGTGATGTTGTGAGGTTGTGTTCGGCTGGACATGAATGGCGAGGCTGAAGGTTTGGCTGGCGTACAGGCGGTTGGAGGAATGACAGTGGTGGCAGCGAGGTGTTGCGTGGCTAAAGTCGAAGGGAGATACAGGGGGTTGGCTGCTGCGTTAGGAAGTTGGCGGAGGCTATGGTGGGAGGTCGTGGTCAGGTGCAAGGAAGGGAGGAGAGGCACTGATGGTGAGGCGGATGAAGGTGCGGTTGGAAGAGGAAGGCATGCGAAGTGTTCATGAGGAGTTTCGGTGGCAGGTGGACTTTTGGGCAGTGGAGACCGTGGTTGCTGTCATGTGGCTGGACGAATTTGGAGTGGAGAGATGGGTGTGGTGGAAGCTAGGCTGAGCATGAGGACGAGGTCAATGTGGTCGTCGCGGATGGGAGTGAGGCTGGACAGTGGAAAGGGATGGTCGGGGTTCGGTTGTAGAAGCAGCTTCAAGCAAAAGAAAAAGGACGCGAACAGGGGAGCAAGCTAATACAACATATATATGTATATTTACGTATGTATTTATTCCTTAAGTCTATTTGGGTTTCCTTAATGTTCCACCTTTAGTTTATACATTCATATCATATAAGTTTTATTGATATATAACTTTTATATTTCATATTACTTATATGATAGTCTTATGTATAATATTTGATTTAATTAAATCTTATTTAATTAATTTAAATTAATCACGTCTTTAATTTATATTAGTATTCCAATACAACATTTATATTGCACATATCTACTATAACCTTTATAGCGTATACTATAACCTTTATAATATAACACATATATCTTACATATGCGTATATTTAATTAATTAATTAACCTTTAATTAATTTATCTAATTAAACAATTTTAATTAAATTATATTAATTTTAAAATTTATCTCATGTATACTTATGTTTAAACACTTTAAAGTAACATAACATATATCAACGTATATAATACATGCATATAAATATTAATTAATAAACTTAATTAATTAAATTTTTTTACTAATCATGTTAATAAATTTTAAATTTTGAAATTAATATTTAAATAGTTTCAAACATTTTGAAATTTTCATTACATTTTCAAACATTTTGAAAATTTATGTTATATTATAACCAATTATAATAAACATGTTTTTATTTTAAATTTAAAATCTTGTCTTGATTTTCAAAACTATTTTGAAAATTAGCCCAAGGCCCAATTCAAATCGGGCCTTTTCTATCAGAGGCAACCTTTGGGCTCACTTCGCCTTTAAGGCTAGGCATGAAACCAGGTAGGATAGGGTACTTGATTACCCAATTTCAATCCTAGACATCACCTTTCTAGACATTATACTAAGTGCGCAGGCTTAATTAGTTAGCCCTAAAATGACTAATTTAAACTGCATAGGCTATTGGGCTCTGATACCATTGTTGGAACTGGGCTCGCCTGCAGCGGAAGAAATGAGTGAATTTCAAAAAATTTACTATTTTGGATCTTTAATGGTCCTATAAAGTATAAATACATATAGATCGTATCTAAATATTCTTTTAAATAAAATCAATATTTTATTTAATTTGGTGAAAAAATATATTTCAAAAGGGTTTGAATATTATATAAATTTAAATGAATGAGTGTATCAAATACACCCACATGTGTAGTAGTTACTTATTAAAATAATATGAGAAGGAAACTTTTAGTTTTCTTCTTTAATAGTTATGCAATTAATTTAGAGAGTAAACAACATTAATTGAAGGGAGAGAAACCTCTCATTTTTGTCTCTGATTAGATTGATAATATGTTAAATAAACATGTTAACATTTTAATTGAATGTTTTATTCGGAATGCATTAGCCCGATTAAATCTGAGCACATCACATGTGCCCGTGCATATAGTGTAAGTGCAACATATAAAAGTGTACAAAGTTAATGTAAACATTGCATATGTGTTTGAATTTACACCACAATGGACACATTTCCCATCTATATATGCCTTTTTCATCCTAAACATTAATAGTTTTATTTATTTATTAATATATAAATATATATATATATATATACACATACACACACATTGTAAACACACACACACACACACATACAATTAATGTTAAACATAGCACTTCAATAAAATAGATTTCATTTCAATTACAAGCAGTAAATCAAAGAATATTAAGATTAATGAAAATGGTTTGAAACAGTTGTGAAAAGAATCCTTCCTTTTTAAGCAAAGATATAATTTTTAATTAGATGGAATTGCAAATCATGGAATATACCATTGATTTTACGTTTCCCTTTTTCTTTTAAAAGGAAGAGTTCATATTAGAATGGTTTGAAACATGACAATTAAAACATCATATTAATTGGATGACAAAGATTAATTAATGTGACTATTACGATGTTTTAAATACATAGCGACCGATGTCTAAATATTCAAGTGTAAACCTTTTGATACGAAAAACCGATTTTTACATAAAAATCCAAAGTTCAATTATGTTATGTTTTTTTAAACAACAATATCAAGCGACATAGGCATATATAGATTTGAGATAAGAAGATCTAGATCTAGATTAAACATACTTTGTAAACAATCACATAGAGTACAGAAAATAAAATTAAGAAGGTCTAGATCTAGGTTAAATTAATTAATTAAACAATCATACATGAGACAGAAAATGAGATGTTATAATTCATAACAAAATAGTAGTGAACAAAAGAAAGCATTCTATGTTTTAACATGATAGAACAATCTATTCAAGTAAGGGAATGGAGATATTCAAATCAAGATTGAAATTCACAAGTATGAACAGAAGGAAAGATAGTAAGGGGATAAGAACAAATTATAAGATATGTAAATATAGAATTATACACACATATAATTACCTTATGATGAAGCATGTAGAAACACCTTGAATGATAGAATAATACCTAGATCCGATTGATCACTCTCTAGATCCGATAGACCTTGCCCTTCATCACACCTTGATTTGTGGCTTCTCATCAGATTTCAAACAAATCACCATCCAACTTTGCAAGAGAAGAATGAACCACCTTTTTAATTTAGTTTAATGTTGATTTGAATTTGTTTTGATGTTTTTTTTGGATGAAGTTTTAGCCATGAATGAATGATAGAGAAGAGGAAGAAAAGAGAAGAAAAATGAAAGTCACGTTCTGTGTACTTCCAAAAATGAGGAGATTTTTTCTAATAGAATTGAAGGAACCTTTCCTACTCTCCTATTAAAACTTCCTCCTTTAGTTCCCCTTTTTAAATCTCAATCTATCTCTTAATTGATTTCCTCCTCTCACCATTGTATGGTTGATCTAAGCATATTCCAAATGTGCAACTTTTCCAAATAAAAGGAAAAAAACAACTTTTATGTAATTATATTATTATTTAAAACATGTTCAAAATTATACCGATATCGCATACCGATTTGTGCAAATATAACTTTTATATATGCATTTAAATAATTACCAACTAGATTCAAAACATCAAATAAATTAATAATAATTAATATTTCATAAATATTGATTAATTTAATTAATTTGCAATATTTTAAAAATTAATTAAATTGTGTGTTTTTTGGAGAAATCACAAATGCGGTTATGTGACTCAGCGGCATGAATTCAGCCAGCGATTAATATTTAACAATTCAAATATTAACGTTCACACGTCACTTAGTAGGTGGTGTGACATTTTTGCCGAATTATTGCTGATAGGTATTTTCGGTAAAATCAAATTTCACAAACACTTAAGCGGTACCTTTTAGTGACAATTATTTACACCAATTCTCTTCATCAAAATTATATCACTTTGGATTTATGGAATTCGGTAATGGTCAAAGTTCCAATATCATCCATATTCAACTTTATAGTCCAAACACAAAGTCCTTGGTTCAATAATAACAATTATTATTAACGGAAATGCTCTGACCAGAGACTTTGATTTTGGGTTGACTTTAGTTGACCGTGATACTAATCTCATATAACCGAGGAGACGAATCCTCTTTTGAATAGTGTTTCACTATCAATGCTTCCACTCGACCCAACTATAGTCGTTCGATGGACGCCGCGCCACGATTTAACTATAATCAAAGCGGAGCTTCCACATTGAAGATCCATAGTATTCTCAAGTCGAGAGAACTATGTAAATTAGTTACGTCGATATTTTATGCTTGACCTTAGTTATATTAACCAACAGAAAACTATC
Organism: Allium fistulosum; assembly: GCA_030737815.1. Taxonomy (NCBI): domain Eukaryota; kingdom Viridiplantae; phylum Streptophyta; class Magnoliopsida; order Asparagales; family Amaryllidaceae; genus Allium; species Allium fistulosum. Next base: position 617,728,982 of record CM060901.1, on the reverse strand, counting down.
GAGTTAGTCATTCCATAGTTATCCAATATCTATCAGTACGTAACCCCTTGATGCCCCTAGCCGTCATGACTAATACGCTGCCCAACATTTGGAGAGCATTAGGTACTCTAGTCTCAACGGATACATCGATATCCAATCTCGATGCATCTTGACTAGGAACATATAAAATAGTATATTTGTTTCATTGTGATAAATTACTCATGATTACAACACTTTGTAACTACTATCACAGAACATACCATTTATGGATTTTCTATTAAATATACTTTGAATTAAATTGATTAATTAATATAACCACATTATATCGAGTATATAATAGAAAGAAAATACCTTTATTTCGAACAAGATTGGTCGACGAGTTAGATATATATAACAAATTACATAATTTCCCCTAGGGCATACCCCTAACTTTATCATAACTATCAGCACGTAACCCCTTGGTATCCCGATCAGTCATGAGTAATATACTTTCCAACATTTTTAGAGCGTTACGTACTCTAGTCTCAACGGATGTACCGAAATCCTGTCTCGATTCATCTTGACTAGGAATATTTAAAACGATTTGTTTATTTTATTGTGATAGATCACTCATAATTACAACACATTTTAACCACTATCACAAAATATACCATTTATGGATTTTATATTAAATATACTTTTAGTTAAATCAATCAATTAATATAACACATTAAATTAAGTATATAATTGAAAGAAAACACCTTTTATTTCAAACAAGATTGGTTATCGAGTTAGAAATATATAACAAATTACATAATTTCCCCTAGGACATACCCTTAACTCTATCAGTTATGACCAAATTTCTTACACAAACTACAACATTTTACGTACTCATCTCACTAGCTGACTTAATCTATTCAAAAGAAGGATGCCTTCTTGCACTATGTTCTCTCTTAGGTGGATGAACTTCAACATCTTCAGGTAAAACATTTTCCATTTGAAAATTAACAAGTGGATGAATCTGGTGATAATAAGATGCTCGGAAATATGATACTTTGAAATAGTCATCAATATAAGAATAAACATTCAAATCAAAAGGAAGAATGCATCTAATAACATGAGCGCATGGAAGCCCCTTAATGCATCATGAGATACAATTACATCGTTGAACACGCAAATCTGCACGATGTGATTATGTTAATTGAACTTCATAAACATCAATAATAGATCAAGTAACTTTCCATTGAATACCCTCAAGGTATAAACCTCTTAAACGCTTTTCCATAACATGGGACAATTTACTATTCCAAGTTTTACTTAGTTCACGTCGATTAGACATGAGTTTCATGAGCTTCAAACGAATTCTATTTAAATATGAAGTAATATGTAAATATCTTTTCTCCAAAATCAAACGATTAGACCTTTCTACATAATAAGAACCCATTTTCCCATATTAATTTCCAATAAAGATAACATTAAGAAACTTTTGAAAAGGCAAACCATGCAAAAAAAATCTACTTCAGCCCCTCCAAACTAAGTCAAAACTTGATTAAATATATCTGTTATAATAGCATTAGCAACTCAACAAAACAAAACAAAAAATCCTTTTTTTGCCTTGATGAAACACCCCACCTCTATACTCATACTATCCAAGAGTATTACTAGGTAATATTGTAAGATAATACAGAGAAAGGAGATATTGGGCTGTTATATGTAAATATTCCCTTGGCCTAACACTGGTACGTATTTCAAAATCGAATAAATAAACTCACCTATATGTACTTAGTATTGATACAAAACAATAAACATACGTGTTTCTAGGATAGAACAATACATAAAATATACAATAAATGATAGGGAATACAAATTCATTAGACGCAGTGATAATATACAATAGAAAATACACATAATCTGAGTAGGATACTAAAATATAAGTCAAGTCCACACTATCTCAAATAGATACAAAGTGTCCAACATACAACTCAATAATACACATAAATGACGTAATGACCCGTATTTTTAGCTATTTTAAATTATTAAATTTGATACAAGTATTAAATAAAAATGGGTAAAAATAAAGGTTAAATGATTATGAATGTAAGTTATTGGATGTGAACTTGAATAAAATTTTGAAATAAACTAATTTCGAAGACTAAAGTAATAACAAGTATTAAAAGGTAATGCTATGTATTGAATGTGTTTACAATCAACAGTTGGATTAAATAATAAATGTTAAATTCATTAGATGTAAATAAAGTAATGATTGATAACTAAAATTCATTTAAAATCTAATATTGAAATTTGTTGAATATTGAACGATTAAATTGTTTAAATTTAATATTGGAAATTATTTGAATAATTGAATTCTGAATTTAATACGATTGAAAATGATTTCGGAAGTTGATGTAAATTTTATATAAATAACAATGAAGATTGTTAACATTTAAAATTGGATTTAAAAATGAATAATTAGAAATTGGAAATTTTATATTATAATCGAGAAGTTAAAAATAGCGATCCGGAGCACAGTCTCGGATTTTGACGAAACTAGTTCCACTAGATTTATAATAGTGTATTATTATCGAATTTCAAATTTCGTAGTGTTTGGAGTTATCATTTGGTCGTACGAGATAAAAACGCATTGAAATTTATATCGAAAATTCAATATAATAATTGGGTCCAAAAACCTATCTTCTCCATACGATCGAATTAGGACTCGAAACCTTTTCCATTGCATTCGAAATAGGGGTATTACATTATGAATGCCTAGCGGCACGCCTTGATAAGAGTTCGAGATTTTAAGTTGCATAGATCGAGACATTTTGAAATTAAATTATTATATTAACTAGTCAAACTTCCTTTCAGCTGTTATTTTATCTTTTCACTATACCAACTCCCTCTCCTACACACCAACATCACGTCTTGTTCCTCCCTTCATTCTATTTTTAAAATACACGCATCCTACAGTAAAGGAAGAAAAAAAAATTCCAAGCTTTGAAAATTCCTATCTCTCAAAATACTTGATAAAAAAATCTAAAACCACTTTCTAAAATCCTAATTCGATTCATACTTCGATCTGGAATGTTTTGAGAGGGTGTAGTTGCATTTTTATCAAGCTCGACTTAGAGCTATAAACTAGGGTTTCGTTTCTCTTAAAATTCTGGCATCGAATCGAGATTTGGAGGTCGTATATGGACTCGCGAGGTGATTTAGCATCTTGGGTGTCGATTTGGTGGTGTGCGGCTCGACATGGAGAGGTGCGACTATTTGGTAGTGGCGTACGAACTGCTCCAGGTCGCGATTGGTTAGGGGTGGTCCAACGATGGTTTCCTGGTATGGTTGAGTCGAGCTCGACGAGAGAAAGAGATTGACGTCGTTGGATTTTGGTTTCGAGCATCAGAGCTCCGTGTCACAGGAAAACGTGCACGCGCGTGATGGGTTCCTCCTTGTTTTCATGTACAGGCATTGGCAAAAGGGGAAGAGAAGTTCAAGTGGGCTGGGCTTCTTTGCTTTTGGGTATGAATTAATTTAAATGTAATATAAATTGTTTTTTATAAATTCAAATGTTGATAACTTAAAAATGTATAACTCTCATATACGAGGTCAGATTGGAATGAAACCTTTTGCATTGCGATCGTGATAACGAGAGCTACGCAATGAAACTAGTTTGGGTGAATTCGGAGACAATCGAAATTTGGTCTAAAACTGGGCGTCACCCGGTTTTAGTTCTAAACGGGAACCTCTCGACTACAACGAAAATTAATGTGAGTGTTTTATAACGCTCATAAGTACTAGAATATTTTTATGCTAGTTGAATTTGAAATTATGAAGTGATATGAATTTATTGGTCGTTGTTTGATAAATTTAGTTGTCATTTGAATTAATTGTTAAAAATCAAAATTGACAGTTAGATTTGAAATTGGAATTGAATTACCAGTAAAACACCAGATTTTTATAACGATGAAATTGTTGTGAATTATATTAACTGTTTGGATGATTAATTGCGATGGATGCTATTAGTTGATATTTTAAATGATTTGGACGTTTATTTATTATGATATATCCTAATATCACCCTACATATTATTTACAGTATATAAACTGTAAATTGAATTATTTCGAATAAATTAAGAAATGAGTTGAAATGATATATACCTATGACACTGTGATTTGGGTTGAAATAATATATATCCATCCCTGAAATTAATTTGAAATACTAATCATTTGGCCATAGGATAGAAAATTATATACGAACACCGGTTTGGTTAAATTAAATAATTTTAAAATTCTTGTTTTGAAATTATTTAATGATTCTGAATTTTAGGAAATGAAAAATCGAGTTTATGAAATTTTAATTAATCACGACTTCGAGTTTGAAAGGTTAAAATTAATTTTGGTTAAAAGAGATTGTTTAAATAATTGAAGTGGAGATTTTGAAGTTATAATCGAAATAAGATTTGAAATTTGGAAATTTGATTGTTTATAAAAGATTGGATTTTTATTCGAACTTCGAATATTACTAAGTAAAAGTGATTTAAAACAATATTTCGAAATTGAGCTCGGAATTGAATTATATTTGAAAATTGGATTTTAAATCGAATATTGAAAGTTAATTTGATTTAAGTGCTTTGAATCGAGATTTTGAAAATCGAGCTCGAAATCGATATAAATTGAAATTGAAATTGAATTAGTTAGACTTGAAAGTGGAATTGAATTAATTGAAATCGAAGTTGAAATTGATTTGAATTGAAATTGAAATTGAATCGATTGAATGGAGATTGGAATTGATTTGAATTGGGAAGTTGGAATTGAATCGGTTTGACTTTGAAAACTATTTTCAAATTAATTATTTAATATAAAACTATTTAAAAGCTATCTTCTTAAATATACAAATTATTTTGGTTTTCCAAATAATTTTGCTATATAAACCATTTTAACACTTAAACTATTTTATAGTAAACTATTTAACCATTTAAACTATTTTTAACTATTTTAACCATTTACACTTTTTTAACTATTTTAATTATTTAATCTATTTTAAACTATTCAAACTTTTTTAATTATCTAAACTATTTTAAACTATTCAAACTATTTTAATTATTTAAGCTATTTTTAAACTATTCAAACTATTTTTCAAAATTTCAAACTGGTCAAGGGTGGAATGTTTATTTTTAAATCATGGATTTAAATATGAATTGGATTAAAATGAAGTTATAACCTAAAATTGAAATTCGAAACAATTTTGGAAACGAAATCGAGATATTAAGACGAAGATGATTCTTGAAATAAAGTGGTATATTTTGAGTAAATATGACGATTTCGAAATGGATTTGATTTTGAAGCGAATATGATATTTTGATATCAAGTATGAACTATTTCGAAATGTAAAAGTACCAACCGGTGTGAAAAATGAAGTTCGGTTGTTAAAGAGACCAGGGATGGATATGAGCATACTCTCTATCGATACCGGAACCACTTTAAAAACTGTGTACGTGGAGGAGACTCCAGAATGAAGTAGTTGGATTTGGCGACGATTGTTGGATTTGAAGAAAGAGAACGATGATGGATAGACCCCGGCACTCGTGCCAATTTGAAATGACTAAAACAGGACGGCTTGACAGGGCCAAGTGGGCTAATTACCCTGAGCGGACATCCGTTCTTCGATTTTCTTGGACTCGGTCCATATTATTACTCTTGTTGTTGGTTTCGATTGGTGCACCTTGATTTGGGATAGCCTCCATTTGACTCGATATGGCATGGATGGACGCAGTAGGCGGTCATGGCTATGATGCGTTACCACCGGCCCTGCGACCCGAACTGGTAGTATCCTACCTTGGGCATTACCTCACATGCCTTGTCATACTTTTATCCTTATACGAGACCCATACGATTTTGGTTTAGTGTTCTCGTATCACGGCGCATCCCTGATTACCGACGTTCTACTAGTGGTGTCAAATGTAAACTGTACGCCAATGCTTAAAAACGCGTTAAGGAGGATTAATGTAAAGCCTTAATGTTAAGAAAAATATTTATTTTATTGATTAAACATTATATATATAGCGTACTCTACTACATATAAATATTTTGAGGGATCCTTAGGAGATGGGAAATCCCGTAACATCTCTTAAGTTATTGCATGCACGTTATACACGGGATAAGAGATGTGAAATCCCACAAACGTCTCTAACGCCATGACACTCATTTTATATGCGATATCGATTTGACTTACATAAGGATATTTTAGTCCCGACTCGAGTGTTTTGTCTTTTCATTACGCTCGGGTCAGTCCTGAGTTTTTCAGCTTATTGAAGACTTACTCTGGAGGACGAAGACGAAGATTTGGTATATTATTATTACTATTATTATTCCCGCATCATGTTGTCTGCTGCATTACTTTATTTATCCCTGATGTATATATATAACTCTGATAAATGTTGTATTGAATATAATCAAATGTATAATAGAAACAGCTTCATGAACTATTTATTTGATTATTATATTTTATCGTTCCGCTGCGAGATTTTGTATTTGTTTCTTCTTATTTTTCTTAATTAACCCCTAAAGATTCGTATTTCTGTTCAATATGAGTTGGACACGTGTTATTTATTGTCTACTCAAATGGAACGAAGATACGGGCCTTTACAGTTGGTATCAGAGCTTTGGTTTAGCGATAACCTTAGCTTTGTGGGGTTTAACTCATTAGAGATAGGGTCAGTAATACTCTAGGATGAGTTCGAGTGTATTAATAGATATGAGCGCGTATTTGTTAGTGACTATAAAAATTGTTTATATTGTGTTGGTTGATTTGTTGAGTGGTTATGGATTCTGGTTAATACGAGTAATTAACGTTATTGATAGGGATCTCTAAACACTTGAACAAAACAATTCGACATAGTATTGTTTTGAAATCGGGTAAATGAAATAATTTTACCTTGATTATATTTTGTATATAAAGAAATAATTTTCAGAAATTATTATGGTTTATATAGCTTGTTAGGTTGTTAGGAATGATAATATTGATTATTATCATTAATTGGTTATTGTGTTTTAATAAAAAGAGGTTTATTACAAAATAAACAATGATAAACAATTCGTGGAATGTTTTAAAAAGTGAAATTTTGTAAGTATAATTTATAAATGTGACTTATAAATTAAAATGGATTTAAATTGAGAAGTTTTGAATCCAAGACCCGAGAATTTTGAAAATGGTTTTCAAAGTTTTTGAAAAAATATAGTGATATTAGTTGAAAATATTTATGAAAAATATTTTTAAAAGAATTTTTAAAAGGGATGAATTCAGTACTCCTCTCTTCTGTCGCTGGAAAATAGTTTCGGTGATGACTGCGCAGCATCATCGACGTTCGTTTTCGAGTCTCAAAGTGGGGAGACTTATGAGAAGCTTTGCTTCGAAATTGTTTTGATAAACAGATTTTGATTTAAACTCCAAAAGTATGATTTGATATATAAAAGATATAAGTGTATATATTTATTTCAAATGATTTGAAATGAACCTGGTGTTTAAATTATTAAGTTCTATTAATTAATAATCTTCAAATTATTTGAATGAAATGAAATATTTGAATAACCGAAACTTATAAAATAAGAGAATTAAGAAATCTAAGCTAAATGTGTAAGAAACTTTAGAGTTAAATTAAATGTAAAGAAAATTTAAACAAGTTAAAAATAGTGAACATTCTAATTAAGTAAAATGAATCTGACTAATCGTATAATACCAAATTGCATTCTAATAACATATAATAAGACTTACAACATGTTAAAGGTAAAATGAATAACATATAATAAGACTTACAAAATGTTAAAGGTAAAATGATGATTTGGATATGTAATGGGATATTATACAAGTAAGCAAAACTTAAAAGTAATTAAAATGTAAATAAATGGAAATGAAGAAAACGTAAATAAAGGAATTTGGTGTAACTAAGGAATCAATTGGAAATAAATACGTAAGGTGTATGTATATTATTTTATTCGCATAATGATTTGATCCAGATTCGAGCACAGAATTTCGAGATAATTTGTATCGATCCGAGTTAGAATTTTTCACTCGATTCTCGACGGCAAACCCTAGATATGGGTTTTTGATTTGATTCTGGAATTCTCTATCATAGTATAAGGCTATGCAAGGAGAATAACGGTTTCTGATCAAGGAACCAAATCTAAGTCCGCACTAGAGAGTCGTGTGAACGATACTAGTTCAGAAGTGAAATTGTGGGACCGAGTGAGCGATCAGATTTGATAGTGCGTACGGATGATATATGTACATCGTACAGGCTTAAGTAAAGCAAATATTGGAAATTGAGAATGCAAAATATAAATTGATTTTAAATTGTATGATTGGATATCATTGGTAAATAAGATGCAGGTATTTAAAATCAAGAAAATTTTGGATTGCCCGACAAAAAGGTACATATTTATTTTGTCATTGGATTTGACAGTTTTATGATGGAGCCACTTGCCTTTTGTTTTCTTTTGTTGGTTTGGGGCCCATAGTGGAGTTTTGTAGTTTTTCCGATCTAGCCGCGCAAATGAGACTCTGCCGAAATTTTCCAAAAATCCGGGTGTTAGAAAAATTTTGAAGTTTAAAATTTTTTATAACTTGTTTTAATAACTAACTTATATTTTCCATAAGCCGATCGGAGTAGCATAGTAGGAACATAGTAATGGTTTTATAAATGAGATTTTATTGTTTTATAAGTTGATAATTTTGAATAAAATATCTCGAATGTTAAATTCTTTACTTAACATCTTTTCGAGAACGAAAAGTTTTGAGTGAGGGTGATTGTAACGACCCATATTTTTAGCTATTTTAAATTATTAAATTTGATATAATTATTAAATAAAAATGGTTAAAAATAAAGGTTTAATGATTGTGAGTGTAAGTTATTGGATGTGAACTTGAATAAAATTTTGAAATAAACTATTTTCGAAGACTTAAGTAATAAAAAGTATTAAAAGGCAATGCTATGTATTGAATGTGTTTACAATCAATAGTTGGATTAAATAAGAAATGTTAAATTCATTAGATGTAAATAAAGTAATTGATTGATAACTAAAATTCATTTAAAATCTAATATTGAAATTTGTTGAATATTGAACGATTAAATTGTTTAAATTTAATATTGAAAATTATTTGAATAATTGAATTCTGAATTTAATACGATTGAAAATGATATCGAAAGTTGATGTAAATTTTATATAAATAACAATGAAGATTGTTAACATTTAAAAAGTTGATTTAAAAATGAATAATTAGAAATTGGAAAATTTATATTGTAATCGAGACGTTAAAAATAGCGATCCAGGTCACAGTCTCATATTTTGACGAAACTAGTTCCATTGGATTCGTAATAGTGTATTATTATTGGATTTCAAATTTCGTAGTGTTTGGAGTTATCGTTTGGTTGTACGAGATAAAAACACGTTGAAATTTATATTGAAAATTCAATATAATAATTGGGTTCAAAAATCTATCTTCTCCATACGATCGAATTAGGACTCGAAACCTTTTACATTGGATTCAGAATAGGGGTATAAAATTATGAATGCCTAGCGGCACGCCTCGATAGGAGTTCGAGATTTTAAGTTGCATAGATCGAGACATTTTGAAATTAAATTACTATATTAATTAGTCAAACTTCCTTTCTGCTGTTATTTTATCTTTTCACTGTACCATCTCACTCTCCTACATGCCAACATCACGTCTTGTTCCTCCCTCCATTCTCTTTTTAAAATGCATGCATCCTACAGTAAAGGAAGAAAAAAAATTCCAAGCTTTGAAAATTCCTATCTCTCAAAATACTTGATAAAAAAATCTAAAACCAGTTTCTAAAATCCTAATTCGCTTCATACTTCGATCTGGTATGTTTTGAGAAGGTGCGGTTGCATTTTTATCAAGCTCAACTTAGAGCTATAAACTAAGGTTTCGTTCCTCTTAAAATTCTGGCATCGAATCGAGATTTGGAGGCCGTATATGGACTCACGAGGTAATTTAGCATCTTGGGTGTCGATTTGGTGGTGTACGGCTCAACATGGAGGGGTGCGACTATTTGGCAGTGGCGTACGAAATGCTCTAGGTCGCGATTGGTTAGGGGTGGTCGAACGATGGTTTTCCGGTATGGTTGAGTCGAGCTCGACGAGAGAAAGAGATTGTCGTCATCGGATTTTGGTTTCGAGCATCAAAGCTCTGTGTCATAAGAAAACGTGCATGCGCATGATGGGTTCCTCCTTGTTTTCGTGTATAGCCAATGGCAAAGGGGGAAGATGAAGTTCAAGTGGGCTGGGCTTCTTTGCTTTTAGGTATGAATTAATTTAAATGTAATATAAATTATTTTTTATAAATTCAAATGTCGATAACTTAAAAATGTATAACTCTCATACACGAGGTCGGATTGGAATGAAACTTTTTGCGTTGTGATCGTGATGACGAGAGCTGCGCAATGAAACTAGTTTGGGCGAATTCGGAGACAGTCGAAATTTGAGCTAAAATCGAGCGTCGTTCGGTTTTAGTTCCAAACGGGAATGTCTCAATGACAACGAAAATCAAAGTGAGTGTTTTATAATGCTTACAAGTACTAGAATATTTTTATTCTAGTTAAATTTGAAATTATGAAGTGATGAATTTATTGGTCGTTGTTTGATAAATGTAGTTGCCATTTGAATTAATTGTTAAAAATCAAAATTGACAGCTAGATTTGAAATTAAAATTGAATTGACAGTAAAACACCCGATTTTAATAACTATGAAATTGTTGTGAATTATATTGACTCTTTGGATGATTGATTGCGATGAATGCTATTAGTTGATATTTTGGATGATTTGGACGTTTATTTATTCTGATATATCCTATTATCACCCTGTATATTATTTACAATATATAAACTGTAAATTGAATTATTTCGAATAAATTAAGAAATAGGTTGAAATGATATATACCTATGACACTGTGATTTGGGTTGAAATGATATATATCCATCCCTGAAATTAAATTGAAATAACCGATCACTTGGCCATAGGATAAAAAATTATATACGGACACCGGTTTGGTTAAATTAAATAATTATAAAATTCTTATTTTGAAATTATTTAATGATTTTGAATTTAAGGAAATGAAAAATCGAGTTTATGAAATTTTAATTAATCACGACTTCGAGTTTGAAAGGTTAAAATTAATTTTGGTTAAAAGAGATTGTTTAAATAATTGAAGTGGAGATTTTGAAGTTATAATCGAAATAAGATTTGAAATTTGGAAATTTGATTGTCTATAAAAGATTGGATTTTTATTCGAACTTCGAATATTACTAAGCAAAAGTGATTTAAAACGATATTTCGAAATTGAGCTCGAAATTGAATTATATTTGAAAATTGGATTTTAAATTGAATATTGAAAGTTAATTTGATTTAAGTGCTTTGAATCGAGATTTTGAAAATCGAGTTCGAAATCGATATAAATTGAAATTGAAATTGAATTAATTGGATTTGAAAGTGGAATTGAATTAATTGAAATCAAAGTTGAAATTGATTTGAATTGAAATCGAAATTGAATCGATTGAATGAAGATTGGAATTGATTTGAATTGGGAAGTTGGAATTGAATAGGTTTGACTTTGAAAACTATTTTCAAATTAATTATTTAATATAAAACAATTTAAAAGCTATCTTCTTAAATATACAAATTATTTTGGTTTTCCAAACAATTTTGCTATATAAACCATTTTAACACTTAAACTATTTTATAATAAACTATTTAACCATTTAAACTATTTTTAACTATTTTAACCATTTACACTATTTTTAACTATTTTAATTATTTAAACTATTTTAATTATTTAAACTATTTTAAACTATTCAAACTATTTTAATTATATAAGCTATTTTTAAACTATTCAAACTATTTTTCAAAATTTCAAACTGGTCAAGGGTGGAATGTTTATTTTTAAATCATGGACTTAAATACGAATTGGATTAAAATGAAGTTATAACCTAAAATTGAAGTGAGAAACAATTTTGGAAACGAAATCGAGATATTAAGAGGAAAATGATTCTTGAAATAAAGTGGTATATTTTGAGTAAATATGACGATTTCGAAATGGATTTGATTTTGAAGCGAATATGATATTTTGATATAAAGTATGAACTGTTTCGAAATGTAAAAGTACCAATCGGTGTGAAAAATGACGTTTGGTTGTTAAAGAGACCGGGGCCGGATATGGGCATACTCTCTGTCAATACCGGAACCACTTTAACAACTGTGTACGCAGAGGAGACTCCAGAACGAAGTGGTTGGATTTGGCAACGATTGCTGGATTTGAAGAAAGAGAATGATGATGGATAGACCTCGGCACTCGTGCCAATTTGAAATGACTAAAACAGGATGGCTTGATAGGGCCAAGTGGGCTAATTACCTCAAGCCGACATTCGTTCTTCGATTTTCCTAGACTCGGTCCATATTATTACTCTTGTTGTTGGTTTCGATTAGTGCACCTTGATTTGGGATAGCCTCCTTTTGACTCGATATGGGATGGATGGATGCAGTGGGCGGTCATGACTATGATGCGTTACCACCAGCCCTGCGACCTGAACTGGTAGTATCCTACCTTGGGCATTACCTCACGTGCCTTGTCATACTTTTATCCTTATACGAGACCCATACGATTTTGGTTTAGTGTTGTCATATCACGACGCATCCCTGACTACCGACGTTCTACTGGTGGTGTCAAATGTAAACTGTATGCCAATGCTTAAAAACGCGTTAAGGGGGATTAATGTAAAGCCTTAACACTAAGAAAAATAGTTATTTTATTGATTGGACATTATATATGTAGTGTATTCTACTACATATAAATATTTTGACGGATCCTTAGGAGATGAGAAATCCCGTAACATCTCTTGAGTTATTGCACACACATTATACACCGGATAAGAGATGTGAAATCTCATAAACATCTCTGACGCCATGACACTCATTTTATATGCGATATCGATTTGACTTACATAAGGATATTTTAGTCCTGACTCGAGTGTTTTGTCTTTTCATTATGCTCGGGTCAGTCCTGAGTTTTTCAGCTTATTGAAGACTTACTTTGGAGGATGAAGACGAAGATTTGGTATATTATTATTACTATTATTATTCCCGCATCATGTTGTCTGCCGCATTACTTTATTTATCCCTGATGTATATATATAACTCTGATAAATGTTATATTGAATATAATCAAATGTATAATAGAAACCGCTTCATGAATTGTTTATTTGATTATTATATTTTATCGTTCCGCTGCGAGATTCTGTGTTTGTTTCTTCTTTATTTTCTTAATTTTCTTAATTAACCCCAATGATTATCTATGTTTTGAATTGTTTGGATTGGACATGTGTGGATTATTGTCAATTTAAACCTTTCGAAATATGGGTCGTCACAAATGACTAACATATGTATAATTTTGTCTAATCTCCATTAGGCATGTTTGGATTCTTTGGATTGGACATGTGTGGATTATTGTCAATTTCATAACATACATGACTACACATACCATCTAATCTCCATTAGGCCCCGAAAACATAAGTTAGTCTCCTCGTCCTTGAACTTGAAATGTCTTAGACTGGTCCGGGTATTATATAAATAACACACGGGTCATATTATGTCTAAAATATAGATGTCATAATAGCTTAAAATGATAATATGAATGGTATGATGGTGACAACATAAACAATATCTAAGTATTCCAAAACAGCATCCATCGCAAAATCTTGCAGAAAAGCATCATCACCCATATAATTCAAGTTAATACAAAATCAGGTAAACCATATCAAATAGGTGAATCATTCATACATTAAATCAACATCAAGATATAAAAAATCATCAAATAAAATAGCGCTAACACAATAATGCCTCAAATATATATAAATAGACATTCCTGGGTTTGTTAACATAAGTAATAAATTAAATAATGATCCAAACAAATAAATGGCAACACATGCCAAATAGGAATAGTTGGCAACACACGCAAATGATAATATAAGTGGCAACACATGCCTATGAAAATATAAGTGGCAACACATGCCAAAGAAGGATGCAGAAACTAATCATACACTAGACAAAGTCATACATATAATCATAGCTCACCATATTATATGTCTACCTACCACACACAGCGGAACCAGACGGGAGACTAACAACACATATGCTTGCTTCTAGAGCCACACGTGTGTTCGTTTGACACAACTCCTGCAGTCTTCGGTTACCTTCCCTCGGTATCCTGAGAAGATCCACTAGTTTGCTCGTCAACATGAGGACTCTACTCAATCATGACCCAACACATGCTCCTATGGTAACAGACTTCCAGCTTAGGTGACACATGGGTGAGCACACACACCGGTAGCACACAGATAAATAGACATAAGGGTGTCATGGATTCAGAGCACGAGGGTGGATACTGGCCAATCTGGTTCACTTTTGTATCATAAGACAAGTTGGAAAATGATAGGTAGACATATAGTATTTATATTCAATGGCTAATACATAGCCTATACATATGTCGACAAACGACTCTATAGATATGCCGAAACTCGACTATAATTATAAATATTGCTCACCGCAGCAAGCTCCATATCGTAATATCATCATGCTTATCCCTGTATGAGTGTCATCCACGATCAAAGGATAACCGAATAAATAACATAACGGCGTCTCACACCACCGCGTGTGATTGGTCCGCTTATTCAGTGCTCACATATCACTCTTGCTTGTTCGGAGTATTCTATATCACGAGTCATAGGAGTGATTAAAAAAATATTACCAAGAGTCCCATACCAAACGGTAATACTAATCCATTTACTTAAATTCCTCATAATCTAGAATCTTAGCAAAAGATTATTCTATATAACGAGTCTGAAGAATAACCAAAAAAGTATGTATCATTGAAAGTCTCGTACTAAATGGTATTGCTAACCCATCTATTCAAATTCATCACTATATAGAATTCAAATATCTCAAAATCAAGCAGAAGGATATCATCACCGTATCAAAAACAACTAAACAAAACAATATTTAACGTCGAATCATTCATAATATTAAAAATCAACATAAAAGAAAGAAATAAGAATTGTATAATAAATTTTTTTAATTAAATATTTATATTAAACATGCAACGGTAATTAACTTTAATTCAATAAATAATATCTTATTTATATAATTTCAAAGCTTCCAAAATCACTATAAAATTCAAATATAACTTATATAAGTTGCTTTAGTTATGTTCCATTTTTGAAATAAATTTATAAACTTCCAAAATAATTTCTTTTTATTGTAAACTATAAAATATAATTCAAATCCATCATTTAATATTCAAATTATTTGATAGCTAAATTTATAAATTTCTCAACTGTATTTAAAAATCATTTCATAACTTTTCGAAATTATAAAATATTTTTAAGAAGTTATTTATATCAAAAATGAATTCCCTTAAATAATTAAATTACTTTTATAATAAATTTAAACTATATTTCCATTAAAACATTTCTCAAATACTTCAAAGATATATATATATATATATATATCTGTATGTGTGTGTATTATATAAATCATGTTATAGTTACATATTTAAATCATTAAAGTATATATTTAGAGTTTATATATATATTATTTTTTATTTCTATATATTTATTATTTTATTTTAGCTATTTATTATTATTATTATTATTATTTTTATAGTGCAGCCATCGGTCGACATCACCGGCCGACCGCTAACGGTCGACCGGTGTAACCCACCGAATGCAGCATTTGATGTTTAATCCAAAATTCAATCATAGCAACTTAGCACAATTTTGTTCATATTCAAGAATGGAATCCATGTACCATTCACTAATAAATATATAACAAGAAATTCAAACAAAAGGCATAGATTAGTGGGCGATATTACTCACCTAGCTTCAGCATCCATCTTCTCCAATTTTCTTCTCATTTATCCCCTTATTGTAAATTTCCTATGCTCCAATTCTTGATCAAAATTTGAATTTCTTCTTAACTATCTGTATGTACATAAATGTCAAGAAGCTCATATTTAAATTTGGGACTTTTATAGAATTTTATTTGATTTTATTTTTATTTTTAGAAGAAGAGGGGATGAGGGTTTTTAGTTTCTTGAATTGGATGAATAAAAATGAAGCATCAGGATGCATAACCTACGAAAACCCATGTTTCTAAATGTTATAAGAGAAATCTGGATCTTGAAAAGTCTGGGCCTAAGACTAAAGATTTTGGGCTAAGTGGGCTTAGGCTTAGTTAACTTACTAATCGCATTTTTACCCTCATTTCATAAAACAACTTGTGTATTCACATTCTATCCCACTTAGAAAGCAATAAAATTCACATTATTTTCTTATGCGTTTACTAACATTAAAAAAAATTACAATATTTATTTTCCATAATTTAGCCTATTAGATAATTCTTTCCATAATTACACATTTAGGCCTATTTATTAAATAAATTCAAAATCTACTTTTTATATTAAAGAGAAATTTTTTTTTCTCACTAAAATAAACTTCAAATCTTATTTATTTAAAATTAAACTTTACAAAATCATTTAACCACTTTAATACATTTAATAATCATTTCAAATTTAAAATATCCTTGTTATTCAAAAATAATTAAATTTATCAATTGTTAATAATTCACGTTTTTCAAATATTTATCTCAAAATGGTTTATCATCAAATTCCCCTTATTTCCATAAAATTCTTAATTATTAAATCTCAATGTTACCATACAAGTTCCAAATTATTCTCAATTAATCTTTATAAACCCATTTTAAATAGTTAAATCATTATTATTAATGTTAATTAATTGCTCCACGACAACGGGCTATTGCACCTGAGGACACTTTTTTGCTAAGAAAATGCTTTAAATTATTCTTCAAATGATAGTAAAATGAATCATGAGCTGAACTGAAAAACCTTGAGAAACAACAAGTAAAATACCTGGATGCGGATTGGATATAAAGGTGAAATCACAATCATCATCACATAATATTTTCCTAAGCTTTGTTAAAAACCAATACCAATTAGGTTCATCTTCACCGAATACAATGTCAAAAGCTAATTGGAAAATAAAATAAAGAAAAATAAATATGTCAGATTCTGTGACGACCCTGAATTTTTGACATTGGAAATCAGAATATTTAATACATTTCCAATGTCAAAAATTCAGGGTCGTCACAGATTCATAAAATAAAATTAGATGCACAAGATATACAAATTGCAACAACATAGCATGTCAAATATTTGCTATAAAAATAAGGCAATATTTGATGTTTAAATATTTGACAAACTAACCTATAGGCCAATAACTAGTCTTGTTTGGGAATGGCGTCCTCCCCTTCGTTCTCACCTTCTCTTTCGTTCGCTGGAATCTCTTTCGTCCCTTCCAAGTACTTGCTTGATCTCCCCCATCCTCCACCCGTGCCATCTTCAGGCTTCAAAGCTCAATCTCTTGCATGTCCTCTCCACCGCCCCCTGAATCCGAAACTGCTCCTCCTATCCCTACTATAAAACCCACCCCACCTGTCAACTTCACCAATGGGAGATCTTACGCTCAAGTAGCTGCAACCCCTCGCTCCACTCCACCATCAAATCAACAGCCACTTCTCCCGACCCTCCCCCCCCCCAAATTCAACCGACGGCGCCCGATCCCGTTATTCAAAACATACCGCCAAACCTTCGAATTTTTGAAATCGAAAAAAAGATGTTTCAAATGCGCAGGATTGGGCCACGTGGCGTCCATCTGTAAGGACGCTAGGATCTGCTGCCACTGTGGTTATTATGGCCATTATTATGCCCGTTGTCCCTCAATAACTTCTATATTGGGACCCTTAAAAAACTCTTCGGTTCCTCTTAGTAATCATCTCCCTACTCACAATTCACGAATTCCAAAACACGCTTCAGGCAATTCCACTACTAAGAATACATGTGTGCTGCAATCAAATCAACCCACAGCTGGACCCGCACCCAACCCCATTATCTCCAATCCATCCAATCACTTCAATTCCCTCTCTCTTCTCCAAACAAATCACTTTCTTCTCCTCACCATCCTTCTCTTCCTTCATTCAATTTTCCCATGGCGGATCTCTCGCTTTACATCACCGCAACCATCATTGACGGCATTTGGAGCGTAGAGAGCCTCAATATTGTCCTGTCCTCCACCTTCAACCACAGTGAATGGACGATCTGGTTTCTTGACAATAACCGATTTTTGGTCTATTGCCCCTCTGATCATATGAAAACCACCGTGCTCAACTCCAAGATCCTTACCAAAGCTGGTGGCTCGATTTATCTCGAGGCATGGCCAGACTATAAGCCGCCGCCATCCATTAAGCTAGAGCCGCCCAATTGGGCAACCATCAAGGGCTTTCCAGAACTCCTTCGAAACAACCCGGATGTTGTCCAGACCGCCTTAAATCCAGTAGGGCGATTCACTGAATTTGATAGATGCGAATGGTCAGAGTTTGATCGCCGTCTGATCTATGTTAAAATACAGTTCCTGGTGGGAATAGCCGCTTCCTCCTCGTACATGGTCCGCCTCAACAACGCTGATTACCTCATCTCGGTTTTATGATGGGACCATTCACACCCTCGTTTCAGACTAGAGATCTACCCCCTTGGTATTGACATTGAAAAGGAGCTCAAATGCTTTGATGACCCGCTTGACATTCCTTCCGACGACCTGGACTCCGAAGAACGCTTCGATGCTATGATCCACGAGTCAGCCTCGTCTTCCCCTCCTCCGAATTTTAACGATGACGTTAACCTTATGATGGTCCATAATGCTGAGCCAGCTCCATCGCGGTGGGACCCCCTCCTCGACTATGACCTCTCTGTGCCCTATCTCCTTCAAGTCCCGCTTCCTGATCCAACTCCAGCACCTGATTATTTTCCAGCCTCCCCCCTCCTCCGGCTCCAGTTCACCCTATCTTGCAAGGCCTTTCTCCAGTGGTAGTCAGACAAAGCTCGAGGACCGCCTGAGCCTCTTCCTTGCCTGGAGCTACAGGTAGCTTCTACAAACCTGTAGTTTTTTCTTCTGCTAATTCTAGATTAAATAAGAAATTAGCACGTTGCATGGGTGTTTCTATACTTGATGAACATTATTCTGCCATGCAAACCCTAGAACAAGAGCGTCTTTCCCTTTCCCAATGAAATTTGTCTCCTGGAATATTCGTGGGCTAGGGGACCCCTCAAAAAGGCATTCAGTTTACCTGTCCTTGTCTCCCCTACACATAGATATCCTCCTGCTCCAAGAATCTAAACTTTCTAATCCATCTCCCACCCATATTCGTCAAATTGGTGGTCCACAGCTCTCTGGGTGGACCCACGCAAACGCTATTGGCTCCAGGGGGGTTTAATAACCATGTGGGATGAATTTGTATGGTCTCTTGGTCAAATCATTCATCAGCCATATGTCCTTCATATAACTCTTAGACACCTGCAGTCCAACACCATCTTCTTCTTTTCAAACATTTATGGTCCTCAAACTACTCAAGAACGGACAGATCTTTGGAGGAACTGCATGGAATTTGCAACACACATATACGGCCCATGGGTGCTAGGCGGTGACTTCAATACAACCAGATATTCGGACGAAAGAAACTCAGGGAATTTCTCGCCTGACTCAGATGCTTTCAATGCTTTCATCAGCTCCTGCTCATTGATTGAACCCCCTATCAACAATCGCCTTTTTACCTGGTCTAATAGGCGTTAAGCCCCCACCTTGGCTAAACTTGATCGCTTTCTCTTCAACTCTGCATGGGACGATATCCACCCTCTATCTACCTGTCAAGGTCTCGCAACTGTCCTCTCTGACCATTGTCCTCTCGTACTTGATTCGGGCTCTCTCTCCAATCACAATCGACCATTCAGGTTTGAAAGACTCTGGCTACTTGAACCATCCTTCAAAGAATTTATTAAAATTGCATGGGCCCAGCCCATCAGTTCCAATTCTGCTTCAGCCCGGGTAGTAGGCAAACTTAGATCGCTGAGAAGACTTCTTAAACCTTGGGCCAAATCCATTTGGGGCTCACTCAGAAACCGTATCTCCTCCACCTAAGATGAAATCCTTAAGCTGAATATTCTCAAGGAGTCCCACCCACTTGATGATTCCGAGACACTTAAGCTTAGAAGTCTGGAAGCAGAGCTCGAAAGGCTGATGAAACAGGAGGAGATTGGATGGAAACAACGCTCTAAGGCTAAGTGGTTAGCTGACGGTGATAAAAACACGGCCTACTTCCACAGACTTGCTAACGGCCGCCGCAGATCCCTGTTCATCCTCGAAATTATTCACAATGATTCGCCAGTCACCGATCAAACTGAAAGTTTATATCTCTTTACCAATTATTACCGCTCCGTCCTTGGCAAACCCTCCCCCTCCCTCCCCCCTATTGATTGGAACCTCCTCTATCCCAATCCATCCGCCATCCCAATTGATGCTCCTTTCACCGAAGAAGAAATCATGGCTGCTCTCAAGAATATGGACGACAACAAATCGCCGAGTCCTGATGGCTTTGGCCCTTTTTTCTTTAAACACTTTTAGGAAGTTATCAGGACAGATATCTTAGACTTGTGCTCTGAATTCTATTCCAACCCTATGACCATATCCCGACTCAACTATGCCAATATCGTCCTTCTCCCGAAATCTGAGGGTGCCAATTCCCTTGCAGTCTTTCGCCCCATCAGTCTGCTCAACACCACTTTCAAGCTTATCACTAAAGTCCTCGCTAACCGTCTTCAACTTCACATGAATCAGTTGATAGGCACGGAGCAATCTGCCTTCATCCAGGGTCGCAATATCCTAGACTGTGTGGCGGCAACATAGGAAGTTATCTCTTTTTGCCACTCAAACAACCTACCAAGTGTCCTCCTTAAATTAGACTTCTCTAAGGCTTTTGACTCTATTAATTGGAACTTCATTCTTGAGCTCTTGTCACACAGAGGCTTTCTCGTGAAATGGTGTGAATGGATAAAATGCATTCTGATCTCCAGCCTCTCTTCTATTCAGATTAACGGTTCATCGGGGGGTCTTATCAAATCTGCCCGTGGCCTCAGGCAGGGAGACCCTCTCTCGCTGCTTTTATTTGTGCTGGTGGCGGATGTCTTTAATCGCATGACTAAGTTGGCAATCTCGAACAACTGTCTTGCCGGTATTGGCCTTCCTAACTCTAACTTAATTGTATCCAACCTCCAATTCGCTGATGATACCATTCTCTTCGTCTCTCCCTCGCCAGATCATATCCACTGTCTTAAGGTCCTTCTATACGTCTTTGAACTCATTTCGGGTCTCTCCATCAATTTTCACAAAAGCTCTATCATTATGCTTGGTAATGCTGATCACCTCGGTCCCACCATCTCTTCCATCCTCAACTGCAACATTGCTCACTTCCCAATCTCCTACCTTGGTATCCCCTTGCATCCCACCAAACTCCAACGTGCCGATTGGGTTCCCCTTGTCTCTAAAATTGAATCCAGATTTTCGGGCTGGAAAGCTAATGCACTTTCGGCCGCGGGCCGACTGGTTCTAATCAAATCAGTGCTTTCTTCCATTCCCCTATATTGGCTCTCGTTCCACAAACTACCTATCTGGGTATCCAAGAGAATTGATTCCATTAAAAGAACCTTCCTTTGGAACGGGGGAAAAGCCAAATGCCTTGTCAACTGGAGGATAGCTTGTTTACATCAAGACCATGGTGGCCTTGGTATTGTCAACCTTCGAACCTTCAACCTTGCTCTCTTGGCCAAATGGATATGGCGACTTCTTACACCCGGACACTTCATCTGGAAAGACTGGATTCTCTCAGTTCACTATCAAGCTAACCTATTTTGTGTCCTTCATCTTGCTCCCCTCAACAAACCCTCCCCCTTCTGGTCCGGCGTCCTAACTTCCCTCAACCGTATTAAGCCTCTCTTTCAAGTGATCCTAGGTGATGGTTCTAACCGTCTTTTCTGGTTTGATTCCTGGTTCCGTCACTCTCCTCTAAATCGCAGATTCCCTACCCTTTTCTCCTCCGCATCCCACCAGTTTCTCACGGTAGCTGATGCCGTAACTATCGGCCCCCCTTCGCTTTGCCCTGCTTCCCTTTTTGGTGATAACCTGCTTCGGGAATTCCTTGCCGCCACTAACCTGCTTCAATCCGTTAACTTGTCTCCTTCCTTCCCCGATAATTATTCATGGTCCTTATCCCCCTCAAAAGGCTTCTCTGTGTCCCAATGCTATTCCTTCTTGAACCACCCTGGCAGACTCTTCTCCTTCGCGCGTTTGTGGAAATGCCACCTTCCTCCCCGAATCCTATTTTTTCAATGGTGTCTGATCCATGGCCGTATTAACACCAAAGACCGTCTTTCCCGCCTCAATATCTTAACTGATCAGACTTGTGCCCTCTGCAACCTTGAAGCCGAATCCATAAATCACCTTTTCTTCGACTGTGACTTTGCCTATTATGTTTGGGTCTCAACAAGTGCTCATATTCTTGGTTTCATTCCATCAGTATCAAACTTCTTTGAATTTTGGCAGTACAATGCTCCAGATCTTCTACTCGATTCTTTTCTAGCCATTTTTTGCTGGGTAATTTGGAAAGAGAGAAACGCCCGCGTTTTTAACAAACCTGCTAGTTTGAGGGTGTATATCTGCAATAGGATAATTAATATCTTTGCTTTTTGGTCAGGCTCCAGCTTCTCCGCACCAGTCAGGCTTCGTCTTCCGACACCCAGATCACCTCCAGCTGAGTCGGTGGGCAGTGCATCATCTGCCGCGCCGGTTGGTCCTCATACTCATGGTTAATGCTTCTTCTGCTTCTTCTACATGATGGGTCGGTTGGAAATCGTACGTGACAGTTGCATGTATCTTTTCATCTATAGCTCTATCTGACTTGTATTTATGTATATTGGGCTAGGGTTGGTATTATGACTCTATATCCTTTTAGCTGCTGCTGATGTATGTTATTTCAAATCACTTTTTTTGGCCAACGATTAGGCATATTGATCGTAATATTATTATATTAATATTTAGCACTAATCGGCTGTGTAATTCCACGCTACACATCCGTTCTTCTCAAAAAAATCATCAAATATAATAAAGAAATTAAAACATGCCAAAAAAAGGTTTGCAGGGTAAATAAAATAACATTTATAATACTAATTTAACAAATAAAACAAACACACAAAATGAATAAACTGCAATCTCTGTAAAAATACCTACCGGCCAAAATAAAACAAATATTTGACCGATTGAAATACTGAACAATTATATTATAAATTTTAGAACTAAATCATACCTTGATTATCATTCTTAGCAGTAGTAGACATAATACAACATTTTCCTCTATCAGTTATAAAAGCCCCATCAAGAAAAATCAAAGGACGACAATAATTAAATCAATCTTTGCATGATTTAAACCCAATAAAAACCCTCTCAAATTTAGGACTAATAACACCACCTTAAAGTTCAATATTACTACTAGGATTACAAACTATCGCACCTTCACAAAAAGATTTCAAATGATGGTACGAAAGCATACCATTCCCATGTATTTCTTCGATAGCCGATCTTTTTCCCGTATATGAAAATAGTAATTTAACACTATGTATATTCGGTCAGAAATAAACAAACAATATCTTTCATTTTCATTATGGGATTCAAACGAATAAAATCAAAAATCAACTTTTAAACTAATCTGCTAGAAACAGGTGGATAGTTAATAGCTACAATACCAGCTCCATATGAATGATTAAGTTGCATAATTTTAATAACCAAAAAACCTGATAGATCAAATTTAAAAGAAGCATGAATATGAAAAGTAGAACCTTACCGTGAACAAATAGTTGTAACTTGCTTCCTATTATTTTTAACAACATTAACTTTATATCCATTCTTAATACAATATATCTATAACGACCCGAAATTTTTAACGTTTTGAATGGGAATATTTAATTTATTTAAATATTCAAATTTGATTTGAATGCGATAAATAATAAGAAATTCAAATGTTAATATAACGACTTGATTTTTATTGTAGTATTTTTAATTTAATTTATATAATTTTTCCATGATTTTAATTTGGAAAATATTTAAATATCGTTTGATGTATTTTATGGCAAACGTTGGTATTTTTGAAATTTTACATATAAGAAAACTAGTGTATTTTATTGTTGTTTTGGGATCGTGTCGCATTTTTGTGCGCGATTATATTTTTATTTTTGTCTTTCACGATTTATACGCAAATGAAATGCTGTGTAGCGAAGTGCCAAAATTTGTAAAATAAATTAAACTTTATACCGTAAGACTTTTCCTCCATCCATTTCATTTTTTCTCTTCCCTCTCTTCAATCTTTTTTCTATTTCATGTTAAAAGAAAATCAACTTCTTTCTTTAAAAGTCAAACCAAAAGACTTAATTAACTAAAAATCACCAAACCAGATCCATTGAGTTTGTATTGATGAGATCTTCAAATCTATGTGTGTTGTGATGGTTGCGGTAGTGATTTGGGAGATCGACATGATGAAGGAGGAACTAGGGTTTGCGATTTTAGGAGATGTAGGCGATGTTAGGGGACGACGTTTGTTGCTTTTGAGTTTGTCATGCAAAGGGGCATCTCGCGGCCGAGTTTGGAGATGTGCGACTCATGGTGGTGGAAAGCGACATTCAAGTCGAGGGGAGCATAGCTATAGGTTGGAATTTGGAGGGTTCGATCGAGGTTCGAGTTGATAGGACGATTGTGGAGAGGAGGCAAAGAGGAGTTGAACGGAGTAAGTATGGCACGATTTCATGGACTGGGAAGGTGGTTTTGGTCATTCAAGCACAGTGAAAGTGGTCGTGTGCGTGTAAAGGGGAGATGTATTTGGGAAGAATGTTAGGGAAGGAGGATTTGTTTAAAATGATAATTACTGTATTAATAAGTTAATTAATGTTTTAATTTCAAAATATTATAAATTGAATAACTTTTGCATACGAGATCCAATCGAGACGCGGTCTTTTATGTTATGCTTCTAGAAGTGATATCTGTGCATTGGAATTGGTTTCGTTGAGTTTGAAGCAAGTGGAAATTTGAGCTAAAATCGAACGTCGTTCGATTTTAGATCGAGCCGGAATGCCTAAGCGTCCATTGTAATTTCGGTGAGTTATTTTACCTCTGGCTGAATATTATATGATATATAATAGGTATAAATTATTATTTTTTAGTTTGAATGATTAATTGGTTTGGTTTGGTTGGATGTCCGCTTTTAAAAGCGAATGCCATTTAAAATGAAATATAGAGAATTTTGATGAGAAATCCGAATTTCTCATGGTTGTGATTTTTAATTTCAGTTATAAACTTATTAATTTTAATTCCATTTATATACTTGTTATATAAATTGATGAATGTTAAAAGTTGATAGTTAGCCATATTGGAAATGACATTGATATATGTTAAAAATTCAACCTTTTTAGTGATAAAGGTATTAATAGCATTAGTTAAGTGTTATAGTAGCTACTAGCCTTATTATAGTATTTTGGAAATACTATTAATTGCTGTTTGGATTTGAAAATGTTTTTGATTCGGAGAATGATTTTAAATCTGACTTTTTGAATTTTCCATGATTTTTTATTTTAATATAGTTTTTGCACTTTTCTAGTTTACTCCAACCTTTTTGAAATTTCTTAAAAGTATTTTGAAAAGTGTTTATTTTACAGAAAAGTTAATATAATGAAGGATGTTTATTTTAAATAAAAAAGAATTTGTCTTTTGTAATAAAGTAATTCGGTTTCAAAAGAAGATAGTATTATTTTGGAATAAATATTTGTGAAAACATTTTATATCAAATATTGTATAGAAAGATAGATTTATAAATGGTATTTTATAAATAATAGGATAGATTTTTAAATGGTGTTTTATAAAAACAAAAAATTATATCATTTTGATAAGTTGGAAAATAAATCATATCTGTGAATTTATAGTGATGTATGGAATGATCGTTTTATGGAATTTGGTAATAGAAACGAGATTTATAAATGAAGTTTTATAAATGATGTTTTATAAGGAGATTTATAAAAAGGAGTTTATAAATGAATTTAGAAATATATAAAAGAGTTATAAACAAATTTGAAGATTTATAAAAGGAGTTTTATAAATCATATTATATAAAAAGAGTTTATAAATAGAAAGGAGTTTTATAAACGATATTTTATAAATGGAGTTTGTAAATATAAAGGAGTTTTATAAATAGAAAGGAGTTTTATAAAAGAATTTTATAAAAGGATTTATAAAAAGAACGAGAACCGATTTCCATAAGTGATCATTTTAAATTATGATGGTATGTAAAGTATTCTTTTCATACTTAACACCAAAAAGAGAAAAGTGGTTTGGGTTTTATTATTACTTATATTCTAAATAACATTTGTTTTAACCCAATTAAGTATGGTATGGAAATGAAATCTTTCCTAAGATTTGTGAATATATCTATACCGTTGAGATAAGTATATCGGTACATTTTCTGAGTATTGAAAATGGAGTGTTTTGTGAATAATACTTATACTGTTGATATAAGCATATCAATATTTTTCAAGTATTGAAAGGTAGAGAAGACTTGTGAATAGGGTTGTGATCGTTTTTCGGTACTATCTAGAAAGAGGTGGGCCAGTCTTGCTATGTAGGGGTTAAAATGTTTTCGACCTCGGTACATTTTCTAGAGGTATACTGTGACGAACGGCACTCCAGTAGCCCTGTCATTGATGAAATCCATTCTCCAATAAATGCCTTTACAAGCTTAGTTGTATACCTAATATGTTGGAGTGTAATTAGTGTAACTTTTTCAACTATGGTTAAATATTTATTTTAAACCCTAGACGTTAATGTAATATCATAAGATTTCCTATAAATGGTTTGGCTATCGTAAGGTAAAAAACCGTCCATGTTTATGTGTGGTATGGTCTTACGAGATACCTTTATTTTTGAAAGTTTTTTTAACATTAAAATCCATTTGGTTTGTGTTTCTCACGCTAGCTTGTCAGACTGATCCAGACTTTATTTTCTTATAATGCTCGGGTGAGACCGAGTATATTTTCAGATTTAGCTTTGGATGCTTTGGAGCTTCAAGAGATGAGCTAGATGCCTCCAAGACGTATCCATATATTTTATTTCTGTTGCATTTGTTGTTTTGTATTTATCAGCATTTGTGAGGACATGTTGTTATAATAACTGTCCACGTTGATAATTGGTTAGTTAACTCTGATTGATGTATGTCTATTACAGTTTCTTTTATAAAGTTCTGTTGTATATTACATATTACTCACCACGATGTGAGATTATGTTCTGTCTTTTCTTTCATTCACCTGAATAATCCGTCTTTCTGGCACTTGGATACTCGATAGGTGAATACTGTGGATGTATTAGTGTCGACTTTTAAGGGTTGAAAAGATGGGTCGTTACAATACCATAAGATACAATCAGAGCTCTTCAATACCACTAGCAAATCTTTGACCAACACCAGTAAACACTGAATTGCTAGAATCATTTTTAACAATCGTTTCAAAGTAGAACTAGAATCAACCGAAGAACAAAGCATTGAAGAAGTAGATGAGCCACACTTAGTAAAAGAACTAGTAAATGAAGAACTATTAGAACCAACATCAACCGAACTACTTTTACATTGCATAGATATAACTGCAACAAGTAAAAAATCATCACAGCCATGAGCAACAAGCAACAATATAGTTTGCAAATTAGAGTTGGTTTCAGCTACTCTTTTCCATCTCTTTCATAACCCAATTCAATAGAACCAGATGTTAATTTAGGCTAATATTCATAAATATTATTTCTCAATCTCAACACACAATCACTCAAACCAAGCAGCCTATTATAAGTATTGTTACCCAACATAAAAATGACAAGAATTTTAATAGGTTCTGGCCTGCAAAAATACATTTAATATTAAAATAAAAGTATCACAATGGAAAAAAAAGGATAAACTGCCATGACAAATATTTTCCAAACAAATATTCGTATAGCAAATATTTGTACTAGACAAATATTTGTATAGCAAATATTTACCATACGAATAATGGTTTGCATAAAATTTCACTAACAGATCCTATACTTTTCCCGTCATACGATACCAACAACATAGTTGAACTATAACAATAACAACATAATTAAGCTAACCAACTACGACAATGACAAAAACAACCACATTCAATTCAACATAGGCAAAAATTTGCCATGCAAATAATGACCTACATAAAACTTCACTAACATATCTTATACTTTGCACATCGTACAATACCAACAACATAGTTGAACTATAACAATAACAACATAATTAAGCTAAATAATTGCAATGATGACAAAAACAACTACATTCAATCAATGCAAGCAAATATTTGCCAAACAAATAATGATCTGCATAAACCTTCACCGACAGATTTTATACTTTTCATGACTACAATACCAACAATATAGTTGAAATATAACAATTACAACATAATGAAGCATCAATTATAGCAACAAAAAAAAACAACCAAATTCAATTCAGCACGATGCTATAACGAACAAAAAATAACTAACATCGAACTCATTTTAACAGCGCAAAGTAGAAGAAAAGTAAGATGTGCAAATTTAATTAAATTGACTAAATTTTTTTTTCCAATCAACAAACAGTTCGAGATGTAGAAGAGCTCACGATCTGGAAAAGCACAAAATCTGTATGCGCACGAGATGGAAGCACGAAATCAGATCGAGATAAGAAGCGACGAAATTCAAAGTGCTGGGGCGTTGATTTTGAAAGGAGAGGGGTAAATACGGGAATGAGCGTATAAAATTTTGAAAAATAAAAGTAAAGACGTAAAACATAATGTAAAATTGAAAAAGATGTAATTTATAAACTAATAAAAAATAAGAATGTGTAACCAATTTCCCTTTTTTAAAATATCCAAAAAATGTTTCAAAATTCACCTTCTCTTCCTCTCAAAAATAATGTTTCACCAAACACCCCATCAACTTTTACGATGAAAATATGCCGTTTAAACCACATATATTTGCAAGCAAAACTACAAATTTTCGTTTTACAAAAGGGAGAATTAATTTAAAGGACAAAAATTTGTATATTTTTAGCCTCAATGACAAGATCTAAATATTTTATCCACAAAAACAAACATTTTTCTAAAAATTATTCATAAGGACAAACATTCTTTCAAAATTATTCAAAAGGACAAACATTCTTGCAAAACTGCTACCGAACTAAAACTGATACTTAAAAATTGCTACCGATAACTACAAACTGATACCTAAAAACTGCTATCAATAACTAAAAACTGATACCTAAAAAAAGTTGTCTGTCCTTGAGGTTAAAATGCTGAGAAATTTTATCCTTGACAATAATGTCCTGTTTACAAAATTGTGTATGTAGAATTATAAATATTTGCATTTTAAAGTGCAATTAATTTTCAGTAAATCTTGTGCGTTTAGGATAACCGTGGTTGTTCAAAGTGGTTTTTCTAATATATTTTTTGTAAAATTTTAAGTTGCTATGGAGTATTAGTGGGAGTATTAGCACCCTAACCCGGTGCAAAATATGTGTGTTGTCATTATGTATAACAGTTGGCGGATTTTACCGAAGAGCACAGTGTATTCCATTGCCATTCTTGTAATTTTGGTAATTTTTTGGTCATATAATCAGAGTCTAGGAAATGAGCAGGTGAGGAAGAAGATTACGAAAAGGAGAGGTATAGAAATGAGCAGCAACGAAAGAGCAGTAAGGTATGGAATAATAGGAGTGGGGATGATGGGTAGAGAGCACATACTCAATCTCTCTCATCTCCATTTTCAGGGCGCTATTCTCACCTCCATCTCTGACCCGCACCTCGACTCCCAAAATCTTGCTCTTCAACTCACTCGGTCTCTCTCTGTTCCTAATTGGCCTCCTCTCCAGGTAATTTTTTCATCTCAACTTGCATATCGATATCCATTTACTTCATGTTTAGCTATTAATCAGGAATATTTTAGGTATTCACACGGCATGATGAGCTTCTGGATAGTGGGATGTGTGACGTCGTGGTGGTTTCATCGCCCAATATGACCCATTTTCAGATTTTGATGGATGTTATTGCACACCCGAGACCTCATCATATTCTCGTTGAGAAGCCCCTTTGCACTCTTGTTCATCATTGTAAAAAGGTTGCTTTCTTCTTCTTTTACTTCTATTATCTTTTTTGGCTTTTAAGTAATTTTTAAGGGAAGTTACTTTAAAGCCATAAGCACTTTGTGTTGCTGGTCCATGGTAAGGAAGTAGCATTAGAACTCAATACAGAGAAGTGCAACTTCCGTGCACCCTCATCAAATGAGGACGAGGGTTAACATAAATCCTTTATTTTTAATGATTGATGCATAATAAACGAATGATTGCTATGAACCATTTTCGCTTTGAATGCATCAATCCATCAAGATTATGGGGCTATGTTATCTCTCACTTGATGATTGCTTGAACACACAATATGTACAATTGTCTCTTGAACACAGATAGTTTCTTTGTAGGTCACAGTGATGAATGTTAGAAAGATAATCTAAGAAAAGGCAATTGACATGGGGCATTGTTCATAAAATCCGTTCCTTTTTTTTTCTTTCTTTAAGGTGATTGAAGCAGCTAAGAAGAGACCTGAGATATTGGTTCAAGTAGGGTTGGAATATAGATACATGCCTCCTGTAGCAAAATTGCTTGATATAGTTCAGAGCGGCAAACTTGGGCATGTTAAAATGGTTGCTATACGTGAACATCGATTTCCATTTTTGGTCAAGGTAAAATATATCCCCTCTGCAGTATGCAGCAAAACTATTCAGTACTTAAAGTAAGAAGTGAACAATGTTGGGTATCTTTTAATTTAATCAATGGTTAAAACTGAAAATTATTGCTAAGGGGCAGAAATGCTACAACGAGCATGAAGTTCACCCTATACAAATGGCGAGTTCATTTGTTTTATTTTCTTATCAACTTTTTAACTTTGTGGTTGTTCGGAAATGCTTGAGCTAATTCTGTATCCAATTATTTCGTAGATGCACGTATGGTCCCTAACAAATTGTCCCTACTTTAACGACAAACTGTGTAAAAATGTGTGTATTGTCCAAATCTAACTAAAATACAAAGCATGTAATTTAGTATCAATGCCGCATAGGATGAAATTCTTAAAAGTGTCCATGAATGAAAAATTAATCATTTCATTACATTCATTTGTCAATATTTTTGTATCTGTTGTGTATTTAGGTATGCATGATCCACGAAAAATGACACTTGGGGTTTTGAAAGGTGTGGTAAATATCCTTTTTCTTTTGTCTGAAGACCCAATACACACACATATCCATATAAGTTAATAGGGTTTTCTAAACTACAAAGAGATATACGGAGTTTAGCAATTGAAAATATTTAACCATATTCTGTTAACTATAGATGAGCGTTTGCTTGTTTATTTCCTACACCGGGTAATTTGTATAGGTGAACAACTGGAATCGGTTCAATATCAATTCAGGAGGAACACTTGTCGAGAAGTGCTGTCACTTTTTTGATTTGATGAGGCTTTTTACATCAGCAAATCCTGTACGTGTGATGGCTTCTGGAGCAGTTGATGTTAATCACAAGGATGAAGTTTACGATGGAAAGGTTAAAATTACATTTTTCAACTTGTCAAATAGATTATTGAAATCAAACATTTTGCAACATCTCTTCTGATGGAAACATTGTGCGAAATTAAAAGTTTTCAAGAAACGAAAGCTAAATTCATTACTCTTGCATTCCAAGCAATTTGCAGTACACGATTCTCACTGATGGAAACTATGAACCAGGTGCCTGACATAATCGACAATGCATACGTGATTGTTGAATTCGATAATGGTTCGCGTGGAATGCTTGATCTGTGCATGTTTGCTGAAGGTAGTAAAAATGAACAAGAAATTTGTGTAGTTGGCGACACTGGCAAGGTAATGTTGAAAAATATTTGCACTAGTTTGTTTATGACATTGTGTTTTTTAAGAGGACAACTTAGCATATATTTGCGAACATCACCAATGTGGGTTTGCGAAGTGGAATGAACAAAATGAACATAAGTTCGCTAAAGTGGGGTTGGATGAATAAAGTGTTTGTGGTTGGGTTGGAAAAAATGGTTTGGAAGTGGGATTAATTAAAAGTGAAATTAGTTTTATATCGTTTTAATATTTGTGTCATTATGTTATTTTATATTGAATATTATATTATTTAATTAAGTAATATAAATTAATAAATAGCGGAAAAAATAACAGTTACTATAGTTTCAAGAACGATGCATAATGCATAGTGAAATATATGACTGAAATATACAACTGAAATATAGAAAACACTACTCTACTTTGCGGCCTAACCCATGTTTTTAGAGTAGTACGCTAATCACACTTTCAAACTCCTCACTAGGCTGCATAGTCATCCATCATGTGGTACATCAAACTATTGCCACTTCCCCGGTTGTACAGTCTTAAACTTGTTATTCAAGCCTTTCAATTACTTGTATAAAATAGTAATAATTTTTAATTGTGTTATTTTATAATCATACCATCATCATATTATAATCAAAACTAAAATAAAATATTTAATCCTTGATGACGGCTCACAGTCACATACACTGTTTCTTTCTCAGCATCCCAAGCTGTACTAGGAAGAGTTTATCTTGCAATCTCGACTTGCAGGTCTAGTTCCGTCTTCTGTTTCAATCTTGTTTATATCTACGTGAAAATAGATAGAGCCGTGCATGTTATGTGTTAGTTTGTCGCAGTTCCACTTTATTAATTTCTTGTAGCTTTCTCACTTTACCTAAATAGATCTCCTCCAGACGTGGAGGCTGTTATTTTGTCTTAGATGGGCCATGTTGAATCACCCAACTGCAATATGGCCCACTTAAGAATTAACCACTTAGATGGACTGAGTCATCATGCAATATAAGTGATCCATTTGTCTAAGTTTCATGACTTTGGATTTTGAAGTTGTCTTCAATAGACTGTTCTTCTATTATGTTATTAATTTTATTTTTGTCATTTGAATTATTTTGGTTACATCTCACTTGTGCTATCCAAACTTTTATCATCATACAGAATTGATATTAGAGAAAATCAAATAGTTTATTAAAAAAGTTGGTAGGAATAAATATATTATTATGAGTTTTAATCTGAATAACTAATATGATCAAGTCTAGAGAAAAATTGCTCTATTGGACTCTTTTGTTTTGGTCAAAAATTCTTTTTCAAAATTATAAAAATCCATAATTTTTATTTTGTCTTATTTTATTTGAGAAATAGTTCAAAGGTGAATTTAATGTTGTAACTTGTAAATTAACACACGTTTAACATTTTCTAATGTATGTTTTACACTGTTCAATATATATAAAAAAATTCATTAAATACAATTGAACAAAATGAGGAAGTTAGCCAAAAGAACAGTCTTCATACAAAAAGTGGATGTAAGCTACGAGTAGGCCTGTCAACAGATGCTTTCAGATGCGGATAGTGTCATATCCGCATCCGCATCCGAAATTATTTTCGAATATCAGATAGGGGTTTTTAGGCTCAAGGAAAAAGTTAGTGAAAAATTTAGTTTTAGGGACAAGAAGTTTATTTTTTAGGCTGAAAGACACTTTTTAGTGTAAATCACAGAATGATAGTTGTAACTATCATTTTCAGTTTACACTGAAAAGTGTTCTTCAAACTAAAAAACAAACTTGTTGTCCCTGAAACTAAATTTTTTTGTAACTTCTTCCTTGTGCCTATTTACCTGTATCAGATATCCACATCCGCGAATACAGACGGATATCGGATAATTATCCTATCCGCTAACGATCGATAAATCAAGAATTACAAAATGAAAATTTTAGTTTAACATAAATATTTTTCAATCTCATTAATTATAAAAGTGTTAAAAATTAACAAATATGATGCTAATAAATAGTTTCGAGCGGTTAGTAAGCATTAAGTGCATATAATATAAACCACTAACTTAATAAAATAATAAACGAATATCATTTACTGCATTAAAATACACATAATTTGAACTATGATCTTGACATAAACCGGATGGATAATTTTCGGATGTGGATGTCTTCGTATCCGCATCCGTTTTTCCGGATATTGGATATTTATCCGCCTTTCGGATGCGGATGCGGACGGATTTCGGATTTTTCAAGTATCCATTGACAGCCCTAGCTATGAGTTTTGAAATTTAGGTTCAAGGATTTCTCCAACTTCAAATCTCATCTTTATACCCACATCGACTTCAAATTACGTCATCAGATTCTGCCTCCATCTCACTGCACTACCATTTGTCATCATCGTCGCCTCTACATCCAATCTACTGCTCATCGTCTTTGCCTCCAATCAGCAACACCTTTGACCCGCAGCTCAAATAACAAGAAACCTTAGATGCTCCAAATCATGCTGCCATAACACCTCAGCGAAATCCTAATCGACACATTTTTGTCGTACACCAGTATGTCGATAACAAAAAAAAGCAACAACAAATAAAAAAATACTAAAGTAAATGAGCATTAGTTGAACATAATGCTATATTCATATTTATAATACAAAAATGATAAAGTAAACTAGTATTATATGAATATAACACTCACTCATTTACAGTTCAAAAAAGTACTACTAGCATTAGAAAATATAGTGCTAAATTCATTTTGTAGTATAAAAGTTAATTATGTTTAGCATTTATGGTTGTTATTCCAAAAAACTAAAAAAAAGACGTAAACCACCAGCCATAACCACCTCCTCCATCACCATCAACATCGAACCTCGATCAAAAATACCTGCAACACCGCCTTTAATCTCCGTTAGTTCTGCCTCCAAATTGTCCTTATTCAAAACTGAACCATAACCTACCTATCATCACCAGCCACCAACCGCCACCCTTGCTATTGTCGCCACCAAATGAAAGCCATCACCGTTGTTGTCGCTTCCGCTTTAAAAAAACCCCAATCACTACTGTTATCGGTTTGCACCATCTAGTTTGGCTGATCAGCCTTGGTTTGAATTTACACCAAAACTTTGTCCTTGGGTCCAGAATTTATGTTCTACGGACCAAAATAATTCACATGATCGTCCTTATGTCTATTTTCGTGAAACAAACTTAAAGAAATGCTGATTTTTTTATATAGTGTCAAAAAAACAAAGGGTTTGTCGAATATTATACCTTTAAAAAAATTGGTTTAATAAGACACTTTAAACTCCAATGAAGTGTGTACCGAATCTAAGTTTCACCATTTAGGCTTATTGCTTAAGGACAAACATTCTCAAACTTCAAATCTCATCACTATACTTGCATCGACATCAAATCCCATCACAAGATTCTACCTCCACCTCTCCACACCATCGTTTGCCATCACCACTGCATCATCCTCCAACCCGCTTCTCATCATCGTTGCCTCCCATAATAGTAACTTCGCCCACAACCCAAGATAACAAGAAAACCCAAACGCTCTGAATCTTACCGTCGCACCACCACACCACATCTTCTCACCAAAACACTGACCAACACCTCCTTTGTCGTACACCAACATCAACGATAGATAGAAAAGAATCAACTTAAAAAAATGGTGAGTTAAACTAATATTAGATGGGCATAATACTATATTCATTTTTTCAATACAAAATATGGTAAATTAAACGAGCATTATATAAATATAATATTATTCTCATTTTTACATTTCAAAAAATGCTAGTTATAACTAGCAATAGGAAATATGGTGCTAATATTCCTTGTTATTTCAGAAATAACCGACCACCACGAGCCATCATCGACCAGTGTTTTTAAAAAAAGATGCTCGAGGCACGTCTTGAGGCGTCCCTCAAGGCGAGGCGTAGGCAAAATGGCATTGAGGTGCACAACAAAAGGCGTCTTACCTGTGAGGCTTACGCCTTAAATGGTTGATGAGGCGCAAAAAGCGTATGTCCTAGAACCTCAACCTAATGAAGCTTAAGCCTTTAGGTAAAAAAAAACCTTGATTGCTTTGCATTTCACAACAGGTAAACATTTAAAAAAAATTCCTTCCACAATTGTAATTATCTGGAATTAAAGTCGATTCCAGTCCAATAACCAAAATTGAGTTGATTTTGTTTACCGGAATCTTAAAGGTTTTTTTTTATTTTTATTTTTTAAATAATAGAGATGCATACTATAAAAAAATAATATTATTTTGTTTGAATTACTTCGAATGCTTTATGAATCATTTATGTTTCTTGTTTAATATTTGACAATTAATATTATTCTATGTCAAATTTCGTTATGTGCTGTGTTTTTTCTACTCAAAAAACTTACTCTTTAACGTTTCGAGGTTTATGCCTTGCCTCACGGACTTGAAAGCCTCGCGTACGCTTTCGCCTTATAAAACAATGTTGTCGACTCCTCCATTTCCATCGACATCAAACCTCCACTCTCCCATTCAAAATAGAACCCTATGCTACCTATCATCAACATCCATCAGTCGCTGCCCTTGCTATTGTCAGCTTGCGCCATTATGTTTGGTTGGTCGACCTTGACCTGTATTAACTTTAAAATTGTCCTTCAGCCAAAAAAATCAAGTCTTTATGGTCAAAATAAACTATTTTCTTGTAACAAACTTATAGAAATGATGAAACCTTGAAGGTTGGAAAAAAATAGATATTTAAAGAATATTTTACATTTAAAAAAGGCAATAGTACACTTGTAAACTCCAAGGAAATATGTGCTGAGCTCCTACACGTACTTCAAACAAACCACATATTCATTTTTACAGTATAAATAATGTTAAATTAAACCAATCTTATATGAATATAATGATATATTCATTTTTTTCAGTTTAAAAATTTTAGTTGGAATTAAAAAATATTGTGCTATATTCATTTTTATAGTAAAAATGCTAATTTTATTTAGCATTTCTGGTGTTTATTAAAAAAATACCAGTCAGTGCTAGCTGCTCCTCCATCGCTATTGACATCGACCCTCCACCCTTCTTGTCCAAAACCAAACCTTAACCTTCATAGCTACTACTACTTGCTTGTGCCATCAGGTTATTAGCTGTGCTTGTATTATATTAAAGTAGATACGTAAATTGAATTACGATTAGTTCTACATCGCAAGATATTCTAAAGGAGATGAACATATATATAAGATTGATAGCATGTATGTGACAACCCGCACCTTCCGACATATCGATCCAAAGCCTAGGTTGACTTTTGGACTCTCGTCGGTGCCGAGAAATACAAGCTGTCGGGTTTTTTTAAAACAATTCAGAGACTAAAGATTTACAGATATATCTAAGATATACAACACTTTCAGAAATCCCAGCGAAAGGAAACAAATATAGATATAGAAAATAACCATCTCGGAAAATATCTCAAAACAGTTTAAGAAAAAGAATACGTAGTCAAATACAAAGTACACAGAAATACAACTCAAAGTCCGATAAAATACTAAGTATTGAATAAGATAAAAAATTACATGGAAATTAAAATAAAATGATAAGCAACTTCAGTGATGAGCTCACCTCTCCACGTACTGAACCTGGGTCTGTCATTTGGTGCCCCGTCCTCCTGTGGTGGGAGAAAGAGAAAGGAAAATGGACGGGTCAGACAAAAGTCCGGTGAATGAATACATATTTAATATATGATGATCATGTGCAATTGAATTTAATTCTATCCTATGTGACCTAGGGTGTTCTACCAGTATCCGTGTATTACTAGGGTTCTTTACTTAAGGGTTTTTATATTATACATACCTACACTAACAACTTGTGTAGGCTTCTACAAGAATCGAACTACAGATCAAACCTCAATAACTAACAATCAGCTAATAGCTACCAGAGCTTCTTCAACATAGGATCATCCTAGAACTTTCCTATATAAGACTACATTTCACACATTACGACTACGCGTAACTATCTTACATAGGTTTCCCTATAATTTCCACATGAGAATAAATTTCCTACAACTACGACTACACGTACCCCAACTACGTATTGAGGGGGAGTCCGCAATGCCGACTCGTCGAAGTGTCTCATTATTTGCATCTGTATCTACCTCTCAATGGTAGTTTACGCCTTTTATTGTACGCGTTGGGATCCATCAACAACACAGAATCACGTCGCGTCAGGTATCCGTGAATGCCAAGGAACTCCCATTGTGCTGGACCTACACTCTTTATTAGACATCAGTCAGTGCTGCATCGTCCACCGTAGAACCTGATGTGAGTGTCATTTGCGATAGAATCGCCTCCAGTCGAATAATCAATCTTCATTGGGTAAAAAACAGTTAGCCAAACGCATAACGTCATAGCGTCGTCCCATAGTGTAACACCCCTAATTTTTGATAACATTATTCAGGAAATTTAATTAGAATAAATTAAATAGAATAATGTAGAGTGATAAGGAGATTGAGGTTGATTAATTAATTTAGTGGCCGTGCTATTTAAATTGAATGAGCTTAAAATGGGCAAGTGTTAGCTAATTAACATAAGGGCATGAGAGTAAATCGTCACCCATGTTTCCACCCTTATACTATTTTCCCTTAGCCATACACGTTCATTTTATTATAAGCAAACTAAACGTAAGAAAGCAAATATCAAGGCCGACCATTAGGAAGAAAGAAGAGAAGAGAAATTCAAGTAAAGCTTAGTATTCAAGTTAGAAGAAATCAATCTCAATCAATTTTCTTATCCAATCTAAGGTGAATAATAATCACTACATCTCTATTTTTGGTTTTATAATCATATGTTTTCGGATTTAAGAGTAAATTCGTTTTTATGATATATTGGATGATGATATGCTTGATTTGTAATTTGTTTAGATTAAACAAGATTGTTTCAAGGGAGATATGCACGGTTTTAGGGTAAAACCAAGGTTAAATGATTTTTTAATGCCATGGAAAAATTATATGTTATGAGAAACATAATTTTGGAGTCGAGTTTCAATTTTTATAATTTTCCAAGCCGTGGAGAATTAGTTATGAATTTTCAAAGGAAAATATGGTTATATGAGTTTATAAATTTATTTTGGAAATTTTATTAAGAATGTGGGCCTGAGATTTTGATATTGTAGGCAACATGATTAAAGTGAATTTCTGAAATTTTTGGGAATTTTTACTGAGTGATTTAGTATGGAAATTAAATTATTTTGAAAGTGGGACCTAAATGATTTAATTGCTTTATTACTTGGAAGGGCTTATGTGTTAGTTGTTAATTGGTTTTAGATCTGAGAAAATGCGGCAAATATTAGCCAAATTATTTGAAAGTTTATGATAGCCAATCAAGTGTTTACAAGTGGGCAAGTTTGTTGCAAAAAGTTTACTTTATTTGGTAAAAACATTCTTTTACTCTTAAAAGTAGGTTTCGCCTTCTTTGAAAGGAGCTTTTGACCCAAATCTTCCGCCTCCAACCTAGTCGAAACCTTCTAGGTCAAAACCAGTAAACCAATACACATGGTATCATTTAGCTGGTACATGGTGAATTGAAGAAAGACGGAAGGTAGGGTGTCGAAACGTAGCTTCCGAAGGGGTTGGTTCCTTATTTTTGTTTTGTTTTAAAAGAAAAGCGCTTGCCTGTTTACAAAAGGGTTTCGAAGTAGAAACCAATGGTTTCGAAAGGGTATTTCTAAAGAAGCTTTTGAAGGAGAGCTGCCGCTTTTGTTTTCAAGTAGTAGCTTCCGAAGAAGTTACTTAGTTTTTATTTGAAGCTTTCAGAAGGAGTAGTTTCGACCAAGTCGAAACCCTTCTGTGATTTGATGCTTTTCGATGGTATTGAAGACATCAATGCTGTCGAAATGTACCATTTGTTTTATAAATATAAGCCACTTCCTACTGCTTTCGAAAGGGGTTGGGGGTTTCGAAGGCAATGGTTTCGGAAGGGGTTTTGAAGCCAACCTTCAATTTTTTACCTAGATGTTTTAATGCTTTCGAAAGGA
Source organism: Allium fistulosum (assembly GCA_030737815.1). Classification (NCBI taxonomy): domain Eukaryota; kingdom Viridiplantae; phylum Streptophyta; class Magnoliopsida; order Asparagales; family Amaryllidaceae; genus Allium; species Allium fistulosum. The sequence goes on along the minus strand of CM060901.1, from coordinate 617,689,061 downwards.
TGGTTTCGACACCATCAAGTTCCTCCAATACTTTTTGAAATAAAGAACGGTTTCGAAAGAGATGCTTTCGCTTATGTTCACTTTGATCCAAAAATGTTATTTTAAATATAAATCCAATGACTTCGAAAGGTATTGGTTTCGAAGGGTAACCTTCAATGGTTTCGAAAGGGGAATTTTTGAATGGTTTCGAAGCTATGCTTCTATACTTATATGATAATACTTTAACAAGGTCGAAAGGTTTCGAAAGAGATGATTTAAAATATTCGAAAGGCAGGAGCCTAATGTTTTAAAGATATAATTTAATGCTTTCGAAGGAGGTTATCCAATGAAGTTGAAAGCAAGGTTTCGAAGGTGTTGAAAGGCTTTTTAAACCCAAACTCATTTTTAAAGAAAAACCCATGGTTAAATAAAGGAGTTTTGAAAGGATTTCGAGTATGTAAATTTGAAGAAGTATTTCCTAGATAAAAGTATAGATTAAAGGGATTAACCATGTTTTATATGTAAATGTTTTCAAGGATATTAAACCCACATGAGTGGTATTGTTAAGTTGTTATATTTGTTTCTTCAAATAGGAATATATTTATATGATTAAGAACTCATAACTGCATCTTGGGGATAAAGGAGCAGAAGAACCAGCTAGGTTAACACAGTAGTGAATATAAATTGAGTAAACTCATGAATGAGTAGAATTGCATCCAGAGAGTCGGGGAGACCAAAGTATAGGATGCTTAAACCTTGAAGTTGTCTGGGAGATAGGTTCATAGTAAACCCATGCAAACTATGAATAGTAAGTTATTGGGGGTAACCAACAGGTTCATAGTAAACCCATGAAAACTATGTATTAAGGATAGTTGGTATGGCCTAATTGGTTTGTAGTGAACCCATGAAAACTATATCCGGATTAAGTATTGACATCAGTCAAAAGTTTCTAGTCAACCCATGAAAACTAGGATAAGAAAGAAGTTAATGGAGGCATCAGTAGGTTCCTAGTCAACCCATGAAAACTAGGCTAAGAAGGGAGTTACTGGAGTAATCCATAGGTTCCTAGTCAACCCATGAAAACTAGGATATAAGATGAGTTATTGAAATGACCAATAGGTTTAGGGGAACCCATGAATTAATTAAGTTAATTGACAGGGACCTGTAGGTTCTTAGTGATCCCATGAAAACTCTGAAATATGACAAGGAATCCATGAATTATAAAAAAGTTATTAGTAAATCCATGAAAACTAATAGGTTAATATTGACCCAAACTATATATCTGACAGGGAGTCAATTAAACTGAGGATGAGATATCCAAAATGTTTATATATGTATATCATCATCATATTTTGAAATGCTATGTTTCAATTATTGTGGATGCAGCCGCACAGTGTATGGTTTTATAAAGAGGGTTTAAGATACTAGTGAGGGGAAAACCCATTCCGCTAAGCGGCGTGGTCTCACTAGATATATAAATGGATTGAAATGTTAGATTATTATTCATACCAGGCTTTATGTCTGACTCGAAGTTTTTGTTTTCCCCTTAAACTCTCGGGTACTCAATTGATTTTGAGTAGTTTGAGGTTTAGGGTTTCCAGGTTCTCCTCTTAAACGAATAAAGGCTTCCGGAGGTGTGCAGGAGGCAGTTAGTTATTTAGAGTTATCCTTTTTCGCGGTGTATCTTGGATGTAAAGGCAGACTTATTAGCCTTATTATATACTCTGACAACCAGAGGGCATCCTCATATGTCGCTCTTGGTGTATGTGTAATAATTATATTTTTCTGAACGTGGTTAATGTTTGTGGGATTATGTAATGAACATGAAATGTTTTGAATGGAACGTGGAAATGTGTTTTTAATTTGTTAAATTTTTTCCATATTCTTGTGATTTGTGTATCAATGTATCTAACACCGTCGTATTTGATCGTCGATGATTAATAACTATGGATGACTACAGCATCCGTAGCTGTTAGTTTTGGACCTCCAAGTAGAGGGATGTTACACATAAGGAACTAGTTTCCATACTATTCCTAACACCCGTATATATATATATAACATATAAACAATTAATCATAATTTAAAACCGAGGCCTTAGGCCGAGGTTCAACTTTCAACTTGCTCTTTAGAATGCCTACCGGTCGATCGCTATATCCTGGGCGGTCGACTGCTTACTGTCAACCGCTCAGGTAGTGCGATCGACCGGTCGTTGTGTAAATTTTAAGGTTTTTGATCGTTTTGATTAGTTAGTCGCTTTTTATTAATTACTGTTTACTGTCGATCGTTTTTAAACATCAGCAAAATTCTGGCTTTGAGGTTTAACAGTTTTTGGTGAACTCTCAAGTAATATTTATCCAACTCCTAATCAATTTGCATTTACAGTAATTAGTTTTCACCTAAGGTTAACCTCAATAATATTAAGTTAAATTCTATTTAACAGGTTTACATCAATTTAATTTATTATCAAATCTCAATTATGATCCTTATGATTTACAATTTAGTTACTAACATCCTAGATTAGATAGTGTAAATTAAAATTAACTACAACTAATCATCTTATTGAAATGTTCTCACTCATGTCGGATCCAAGCCTTACTCTTAATCTTCACTCGGAAATCTACCCTCGTTTGTTTTCCCCTTCCTTGATCCGATCTTCTTAAGTTCTTTTATTTTATTTTTATTTGGAGAATTTTATAAGTGGAGGAGAAGAGATTTTGACAGAGTTTCGGTATACCGATGATTTCTAATGAATTAGGGTTTAGATTAGCTCCGTATTTATATGGGTTTTAGATTAGTCCTAACTATTAGATTAACCCTAGAGAATCTTAGACTTTATCCAGAACGTCCAACAATTACTTCACGACCAAGCAAAAATATTTTGTCCAATCTAGACCGTTCGTCGCTTCAGAATTATCGACTTTTAACGACAATCGATCGACCGTTTGGGGGACCGGTCGATCGCTACCTGTCGATCGACGAACCCTATGTTTTCAACCGGTTAGGTTGTTAATTAAGGAAGGTTTATTTAATTTATTTCGTTTTCAAATTTTAAAACGTCCGTATCTTCTCCATACTAGCTCCGATTTTAAATTATCATATATGAAAATTGTCCAAAAATCACTACGAATGCAACGGTGCAAGTTTCGTAACCAAATTCGAACGTTTGCAAAAATTACGTTTTTGCCCTTGTTATGTTTAATCTTAATTCTTTATTAAATTTCTCTGCTTAAATTTTCAGAGTGTTATATTCTTCCCCCTTAAAAGGATTTCGTCCCCGAAATCTCCAAAAATGAAAAAATGTAACTTTTGCGTATAATAATCAATAACTGCAATGATCTACTCATCCATCATTCATGGACAATCATTGTCCTTAGTAACTTTTCTAATGTGATATGTATATGCAAGTCGTGGGATGCAAGTGAATCAAGGCTGTAAAAAATCGTTAGGCGGACTCAAGACAATTAGTACAGATTAGGGATTAATTGAAGCTGGGAATTGTCGATAATTCATGTAGTTTGGATAAAATTTTAGTGTTTTGTTTACTGTAGATTGATATAAATTAGAATTTTGGAATTTTGAATATGCTTAAGAGTAGCTAAGGAGGCAAGACCGTATAAAACTAGCACATTGATGCTTATATGTGACATTGAACTTTAAATGATGCTTAACTGGTGTCTAAACACATGTTTTGATTCTTACACGAGGTGGTAAAACTTATATAGACGGGCCTAGGCAAATCGCTAGGTGATAAGCCTCGTCTAGTGCTTAGGCGAGGCCTAGACAAAGGCCTAGAAGGATTTTTACAACAGTGATGTGAACCTACACTAATGCAAAGAGTAGTCGGTCTCCTAATCTAGTCGACCTCTTGTCATGTCAGTGCTTATGCCATGTATCTAAGATGTATGCAACATCCTAAGTAATTATACTTGCAATTCTACATGTATGCGCAACCATTCAATCCATATGCAACATCCATATGCAATAACTCAACAAGATAAAACAAATAAACAAAAGATGATTTGAGTGTGTACTATCCAAAGAATATACTTTCCTAAGTGTGTAAAAGAAACTATCCAATTAATACATTCATTATCATCCATCATCTATAACATGTCCTAATGACACGTTCGCAACCATTTCTACTATCCACTTGTCTCTACCTTAAGAGGTATACGATTAAACTAAGTCCTAATATATAAGTAGCTTATGCTTATTTAATTAAATTGGAAACGTATCAAAAAAGAGTTGTGGGTAGGTAGCTCGTATCTTCTTCTCGGGCTCCAATGTACTCTCTGCTGGATCGTCTCCATACTGAACCTTAACAAGCTTAATAACCTTGTTACGGAGTCGTTTTGTAACATGCTCAAGAATATAAGTGGGTGCACGACGAACAAGTGACCCCTCTCTACTTTCACCTCCTCTAGTTGACTCGGCTCGACTACGGTAGCTGAATCATGTAAGCACTTTAGCAAGTACGACACATGGAAAACATCATGTATTTCCGTCAACTTCTCAGGAAGCTTTACTCTATAGGCTAATTTTCCTATCCTACTAGTAATCGGAAAAGACCTTACAAACCTCGGTGCTAGCTTTTCCGAACTACCAAATCTCATAACGTGCCTAAGCGGTGAGACATTTACAAATACTATGTCGTCCACTGTGAACTCTAACTCCACACGTCTCCCGTCAACATAAGATTCCTGCCTATCTTGTGCAGTTTTCATTCTTCTACGGATCAAGTCTACCTTCTTAGATGTCTCCCTTACCATGTCCGATCCAAGAATAATCCTATATGTAGTGTCCCACCAACACGACAGTGATTTACAGGCCGTATAATGCCTCGAATGGTGTCATCTCAATACTCGTTTGATAGTTGTTATTATAAGTAAACTCTACTTGTGCCAAGTGATCCTCATAGGAGCCTCCAAAATCTATTATACACATCCGATGCAAGTCCTCCAATAGCCTCTCTCTTCGTCTGTGGGTGATAAGCGGTACTTAAGCTCAACTCGGTGCCCAAAGCCTTCTGTAGACTCATCCAAAACTCGTTGGTGAAAAACGGATCTTGATCGTTAACGATGCTAGAAAGAAATGTGTAACCTAACGATCTCTCACGTATAATGCCGCCAACGACGCCGCGGTCCTCGTACTCCTTGCCGGAATAAAATAAGCACATTTGGTCAGCCGATCGACTATGATCCAAGTACTCTCATTCCCTTTCCTACTCCTTGGTAAATCATTGATGAAGTCCATAGAAATACCCTTTCACTTCTACTGAGAAATATCTAACGGTTGTAATAATCCTCCCGGCTTCTTCTGCTTCACCTTTACCCTGCTTCACCTTTACCCTCGGGCAAGTCATACATCAAGCTACATATTACGCTACATGCTTCTTCATTCCAGACCAATAGAAGACTCTTTTTATGTCACGGTACATTTTGTCTATACGGGGATGTATGGTTATCCTAGAACGATGAGACTCGACTAGTACCACGTCTATGAAATCCATATTGAGAGGAACACATAACCTTCCATCTCTCTGTAACCATCCCTTCGAGGCAATGGCGTAACGCCTCAAATGACTCATCTGCTCTTCCTACCAAGCTTCACAAAAATATCAGCTAGCTCCTTATCTTGCTTCTGATTGGATCCAATACATTCCATTAGTATAAGCTGCACATCCAAAGCTGCTAACAATCCCGGAGTAATGTCTGATGATGGTCATAAATCAAATGTAGAAATGAACTTCAGATGCTTCCACTTCAAGAACAAAGGACTCAATACTGCATGATGTCTACTCAAGGCGTCGGCCATTATATTGCCCTTGTCTGGAGTATATGAGATATCGAAATCGTACAAGGTTAAAAACTCCATCCACCTTTACTGCTTTAGATTCAAGTCCTTTAGGAAAACTTTAAAGATTTGCAATTCGTATACAGCTCAAACTGCTCCTCTAGTGGATGATGCCTCCATGACTTGAGTGCAAAAACAATGGCTGCTAACTCAAGATCATGGGTATGGTAGTTTCTATCATGGACCTTCAACTGTCGACTAGTGTAGCTCATCACTCTCCCTTCCTGCATTAAGACCGCATCCAATCACATACCACAAGCGCCGGTATATACTATGAATGTCTTCGTACCATCATGTAATACCAAAACAAGTGCACTAGTCAATGCCTTCTTTAACTTAATAAAAGCATCCTCGCACTTTGCGTCCCATGAGAAAACTAGATTCTTCTTGGTGAGCCAAGTCAGAGGGACATAGATCTTCGCGAAGTCCTTAATGAACTTCCTATAGTAGCTCGCCAAACCAAGGAAACTTCTCGCTTCTGTGGCATTCTTGAAACATGCCAATCTTGAACCGCTACAACTTTATTAGGATCGACCGTCGGTCCACTTTCTGAGACAACGTGTCAAAAAGCGTACCTCATCGCACCAAAAGTGGCATTTAGAAAACTTCGCCTTCAACTTATGCTCACGGAGTGTATTGAGCACTTCTAAATGCAACCTGTGCTCCTCCTCGCTCTTCGAATAGACCAAAATGTCATCTACAAATACTACAACGAACTTGTTAAGCAACCATTTAAAAACTCGGTTCATCAGATCAACAAAATAGACGGGTGCATTGGTTAGTTCGAAGGGCATGACTAACCATTCATAAAGTCTGTCGGGTGTACGAAAAGCAGCCTTTTGGATACTATCCTCGGCTACACGCAACTGATGGAATCCGGTAGCCAAATCAAATTGTGAGAACACTTTCACTCCAACTAATTGATTAGTTCAGTCTATACTGGGCAGTGGATACCGATTTTTCTTTATCGGCTTATTTTAGCTATAATCGACGCACTAGAGTAAGGAATATTCATCATATCCATTTTGTCTTCATTCGATGTGGGGCATAAATCTCTGGATAGTTGAAATTGAGAGCCTAGTGGAGTAGCCACCGGTTTAGCTTTCTCCATATCAAATCAAGATAGGACTTTCTCGATTTGGTGAGTTTGAGTGAACCTCAAAACTATTTGTTTTCAATCCCTTTGAATCTCCATTCCCAAAATTTTATGTACATTTCCTAAATCTTTCATATCAAACTCCTTGTTGAGCTTCGTCATTAATTCTGAAACTCTAACCATGCTTTTAGAAGCTACCAACATATCATCAATGCAAAACAACAAATAAATGATATCTTCATCACGTTTTTTTAAAATAGACGCATTAGTCTTTAAAGCTTCTAGAGTAACCATGTGAGATCATAAACTTATCAAATTTCTTATACCACTATCTAGGAGATTGTTTTAAACCATAAAGAGATTTGTTAAGCTTACACACGTGACTGAGCCTGCTACTGTCAATGAACCCCTCTAGCTGCTGTAGGTAAATGTCATTCTCAAGATCACCATGCAAGAATGTTGTCTTGACATTTAATTGTTCCAACTCCATGTCGATATGGGCAACAAATGCCAAAAAAAATGCAAATGGAATTGTGTGACAACTGAAGTAGAAATATCATGAAACCCCATACCTTTCCTTTGAAAATGCCCATTTATCACTAATCTCGTCTCATACCTCAAGTTACCATTGTTGCCATCTTTCATCCTGTAGGTCCACTTACACCCAATTGCTCTCATGCCTGAAGGAAGTGGCACTAAATCATAAGTGTGATTTTTTGCGAAGACTCAATTTTCTCCTCCATAGCTACTAATCAACTGAAACTATCAACTGAACTAATGACATCTCTATTGGCTCTGGGCTTATTATGGACTATGCTTAATGCATAGGCTTTCATGTCATCAAAATTAATGTCTTCAATGCTCAATCCCATAAAATTATCAAACCATCTAGGTCTTTTCTTCTCTCTAATTAATCGAGTTTGAATTTGAGCTCCATCTTGAGATTGATCATCTGTCCTCTTCTCATCAATCACGGTGCCATCGAAAACACCATTTGTACTTGTATGGAAGTTTGATGATCTACTTATTATCTGGTACTCTGAATTTGTTCTCTCAACATCATCGTTAAATGAAGGAGGCTCCACCTTCAGCATAGCTTTTTCATCAAAAGCAACATGCCTACTAGTAATAATCTTCTGGATAGTAGGAGACCACAACCTATAATCCTTAACTCCTCTCCTATAGTGAAGAAAAATACACTTGCGCTATATTGGATCCAACTTCCATTTGCTCTCGTGCACATAAGCTAGACAATCAAACACTCCGAGAAAGGAATATGAAACAGACTCTCCCTTACATACTTCTTCAGGAATCTTCATATTTATGGCGGTTGAAAGTGTACAGTTGATGAGGAAAACTACCGTAGATAATGCTTATGTCCAAAATCTTTTCTTTTAATCCAGCAGTCAGACGTAAACGAGTTCTTTCTAATAATGTCTGATTCATTCTCTCTGCTATCTCATTTGACCGAGGATCGCCTGGTGTGGTGTAGTGCCTTTTGATTCTCTTAGACTCACAAAATTTTGTGCATTTTAAATAGTGAATTCACCACCATTATCTGAATGAAAAACCTTTACTTCTTTCGAGACTGCTTCTCAATAAGAAATTTTCCACTGTGAAACTTACTATAAGTTTCGTCCTTCGACTTCATAAAATAAACTCATACTTTTCTAGAAAAATCATCAACAAATAAAACAAAATACATGATTCCTCCAATAGATAGGCATGGTGTGGGGCTTCAAACATCAGTGTGAAAATACTCCAAAACATCTTTGGACTTATGCTCTGCAATGCCGAAAGAAACCTTCGTTTGCTTTCCAAGTACACATCTCCCAAAAGCCAAGTTTTGGATGGCGAATGCCATTAATCAAATCTCGCTTTCTCAACACCTCCAAACCGCGCTCTCCAATGTGTCCCATATGAATATGCCACAATCTAGTAGAATCGAAATCAACAGAATCAACAACCGATAGAAGGCTCCACAATAACAGTGACACCCTTCAGTAAATATAGATTTTCAGCTTTTACCCCTTTCATCACTATCAATGAGCCATTTGCAATTTGCAATTTTCAATGAATCTTTTTCTATTACACACTTCAAACCAAGATTGCACGACGCCTTAACAAAAATCAAACTACACCATAAATAAGGCACATGCCTGACATCACACAATGTACAACACCATCAAACATCCTGATCTTCACCATTCTAATACCAATCATGCGGCAAGTAGCGTTCTTTCTCATGAGAACCTCTCCTCCATCAAACTGACAATAAGTGAAAAAAGAATGTCTATCAGGTGTCACATGATATGATGCTCCAAATTCAATAATCCAAATAGTACTCTTAATAGAAGAGGCAGAAGTTATAAAAACGTTAGGATCACTCTCTGAATCTGATATCTCCGCTGTAGAAGCTGAAGCCTTTTGAGCAACGGCTTTGTTTCTATTCTCCAACTTGGGACAACTTGTAATATAATGTCCAAGCCTTCTACTATAACAACAAACTCTCTTCGAAGCATTCCTTGATTGAGATCTTGACTTGCCTCTATCTCCATCATATTTGGGTTTACTCTTACATCTTCCCCTCTGCGCAATTAGGCATTCAAAATCATTCTTCATGTTCATCTTTGTTAACTTTCCCATCAACATATTGTCATGCAAATTTGTCTTCACAGCCTCCAAGCAAATAGAAGAGCGTTCTTATATTATTGAGTTAACAAAAGTGTTATACTCCACAGACAAAGAATATAAATGAATGACAGCTTGCGCTTCATTCTCAAATTTTACTGCAGCTACTCGAAGATTCATGATAAGTATGTTTAGGGCATCCACGTGAGCTAATACATCGGTTCCAGGCTTCATCTTGAACGAATAAAGTTGTTGTAGGATGATGCAGTTGGTGAGAGAATTGTCATATAACTTTCTCTGAAGAGAATCTCATAATTTCTTAGCAGTTTTCACATGAGAAAACTCTCCAAGGGCTTCATTAGGAATGCTAAGTTGGATGGTGGTAAAAGCATCCTCATCCAATTCCTCAATCTCTTTAGGTGTCAATTTCTTTAGTTTTACTGGATCTGAGACAACCTTAAAAGTCATCTTTTTCTTCAAGACCGCTTCAATCTTCATTTTCTATGTGCTAAAATCTTCTTTTCCATCAATCTAACGACTTCATAATTTGTACAACTTCTATCAATGCTATTGGACATACCTGAAATAGTCTTTAAACAGAACAACAAACTCTGATACCAAACTGTAGCGCAAAATCAGAGTTTTGGATAACAGAAGCATGACAATTAATAATCCAATCTGCGGATAATCTCAACAATTCCAATCTAACAAAAAAAATCAAAGGACACAAATTACATACAAAGAAACAAAGGAAAGAACACACCGATATAACGAGATTCGGTTACGCATATGTACTCGGACCCAACAACCTTTATTATTTTTCTACTTCAAGAGGGAGCACAACAATATGAGAAGAATATAAACCACTTAATAAATTTCACTCAGCCTAAAATAGATACAGAAATAAAGATCAATTAATATACTCCTTTTTAGTATTTAAAATATATTTGAATCGTTCGAATTTAACACAGGTTTACTCCGAGTAAATCGGATGGTATTATGGCCACCGTCATTATGGGACTCGAACTTGTGATATTTCGTCACTCAACTTAATAGTTTCCACCAGGCTCCGGTTTATGTTTTGAGAACAATGATTGTTAATCTCTTCTAAAGACTTTAGTGGGTTTCTATTGAGAAAGAACCTATTGTACACAAAAAACTTCCAGAAGTTATATACGCGTCCTATTTTGGTGAATATAATTCCCGCCTCACATGGCTGTACAAACTTTCCAGATTTTGAAATGCTTTTAAATAAATAAAAGCATTTGTATCAAAATATAAAAGATAAATTTTAAAATAGCTTTTTTACAAAACTAACATTCAAACCAGGTCGATTTTCAATCAAAAAGAAAGGAAAAAAAAAATTAGAATCTCTTAAATTATTTCCAGGCCTATTATTATCCCATGCACGTATGATTCTTACACATTAATAAAGTGATGCTTAATGCATCCCAAATTAGTATTCTATATTAACCTACTTGTCATTTTACCCAATCCAATAATATTATCTACTTCATTTTACCCCTAAATTAGAAATCATGTCACCCAGAAAAATAAATAAATATTAAATCGTCCTCTCTTCTCTTCTCCTTCGCCATTGTCCTCCTGAGCTTCAAATTGTAATCGCCTCTACTGAAAACTGCTTCCAAACCCTAATTGCCTTGCATCATTCCGAGATCCAAACCGTAATTGCCTCCACTTTATTCTCGCCGCATCATATCGACTTGCTGCTACAAACCCTAAAAACTTATCATCAATGAACCCCCTCCATCGTTGAATCTGAAATCCTAAAACCGTCGATATGGCTCGAAATATGATTCTACATCTTGAAGTGGTAAACTTGATGTGTATATGTGTTATGTTCCACATTGTCTAGTATGAGATATGTGATACCTATAAAACATATTAGACACCCTCATCTTACAAGCTAGCTTTTAGGGATGAGTTCTACCTAGCACGGTTCATTGTACCATATGTCTGCACATTTTTATTTCTATAGCTATAACGTCTTTAAAAAAAAGAAAAAAAAAGAAGAGTTATAGTTAGTAGGCTGCCAACCAAAATGGGTAATTTGAAGTACCGTAGTTAGTCGTGTATTTATGTTTTCTTTTGGTACATTGAAGGAGGTATAACGTTGCGTTTAGCACCACTCCTAGTATAACATAAACCACGTGCGAAACAACCAATGTTGAACTTGACAACAGGGGGAGGCTTTTATTCCAGAGAGCATTGTGTGTGTAGGCACTAGAGAAGCTGGCAGAGCTGGAGTCGAGACTTTAACAGCCGTCGATGAACGAATCAAGTAAGTTCGTTATCCATAAAAAAAAAATCACACATTTAAGTAAGTATTTCACTTCAATTTCAATACAAGCAGTCCATATGTTTTATGTTTGGTTCATTACTCGTTATATTGTTTCTAGATATGACGGGTTGCATCATGGATCGAGTTTTATAGAGCATCTAAACTTCCTAGCAGCTGTTAAATTGCATGGAAGTGGCAGTGACAGTGCACCAACAGTCAATTTGAATGATGGGTTGCTCTCTGTTGCCATTGGTGTTGCTGGTCAGCTGTCTATCGAGAAAGGCCAATTCATTGCCATTGAAGAAGTCTTGTCCTATATGGAAATATAGTTTTGTATACATGTCCTTGAATGTCATATATCATGTGTACCCCCTTTTTGTATGTATCGTTAAATGTCATTTATCATGTATTCTACTTCTGCATTGCCGTTTGTATATTATATACAGAACAGTTTCTGCAAGTTCATATTTGCAGTACAATAGCATCTACAAAGCACTACTTGTTTCATTTATGTGTGAGATTAACATGACTACGAATATACTGTAATTCAGATACAAATATCAGTAGATTACACAGGGAATTGGTGCTAGCGTTGCTAATTTTATTTGCACAAAAGTTAATTGCTGTTCTTTACCACTGTAAAATTTTGAGTACTTGTAGCACCCACGGTCAATTTCAGAACGATGGGTTGCAAATTGCTGAAGTTTTCATGTTTGGAAATAAAAACAATGCCCATTATAAAGGGAACGTGCACACATTATTAATATCCTCGGCAAAAGGTTAACTATTAGGTGAGTTCATCTTCAGCAAATAATAAACTTCAAAAGACATAATAGTATATATATGAATTAGGATAACAAAAGAGATCATTTATTGGGAATGATCTTAAAAATATTGTAGTTTATGTACCTCTATCACGATTCGAACTTCTGACCATATCAATACACAATTTAATTTTCTACATTGGCAAATATTGGTAGGACATTTGGGAAATAAAATTTGAAGCAAAGAAAATTGACCGCGCTATACAAATTGTACTGCTACCTCAGCGGAAAAAGGAAAAAACATATGCCTTCAAGTTTGTGAACAAGTAACCTAGTTTTACTTGATTCCCGAAATATTGTCTTCGAATGTATACTAAGCATGGGGCTGCCAATGATAACTGATAACCACACAACTGAATCGAACCGATCAAAAAATACCTAAATCCGAATCGAACTCGATGAATTTCGGATCAGGTCTAGATGATTAGAAGCACAATGAACACCCGATCAAATCCGACTCAAACCGATCCGACTAAAACATATTATAATATATGCATTTTTAGTGTTATCATCTAACCGGATCCAACCCGATCCGAAAATCGGATCGGATCGGGTCTATGTTTTTGAAATGTATAGTTTTAACTCGATAAAACCGAATCCCATCAAGAATTGAGATCCGTCGGATTGGATTCAGGCTTATCGGGCCGGGTCTAATTGACATTCCTACTCAACTAGGGAGCATTAATCAAATCAGGACCTGTGAATCTTAAAGCCAAATATTCTCAGATTATGTATCTCTGTGGATTCCATGGTAGTGTATATACACACCATGCTTTGTTCTCTGACAAGCTAGTGACGGTCCCTCTTCGTAACTGGGAGATAACATAATCTTTAAAATGGAGCAGCTACGAACATTCTGTGTGATCATCTAGTCTCTTTTTGTCCAACATGCGTCCTAGTATTTCGAGCAAACTACCCAGATATCTTGGCCAATCGACTGGTGCTAACAGTATTTAATTGTTGTTTGTAACTAAAAGTATCGTATATGATTAGAAAATCCAATAATAAAATCATAACAATTTATAACAAAAAACAAAATGTAATAGATAAAAACACACACACAATTAGTAAAGTCATGCTGCAATTATTTCATTTCTTATGTCCTCTCCTCTACTAGAAAAACAGTATATTCCAACGCCACTGTTCCAACGGCCGCCAACGGCTATTCCAATGGCTTCCAACGGCCTGTTAATTTTTTACGTAGCCGTTGGAAGCCGTTTGAATCCATTGGAAATAAGCCGTTTGCGGCCGTTGGAAGCCGTTGGAAATTTTCCTGAGATATCAGCCTGCGAGCCATCTTCTCCCTCATTCTCATCTTCCCCAAATCAAATCCCCAAATCCCCCATCTCCTACCAAACTGCCGCCGCCTCAAAAACCATCCAAATCACCTCCTACGCCATCTACAAAGTACTCCGGTCCATCTCCATCCTTCTACGTCTCCAAATCAGGTATTTTTTTCTATACCTAAATTTTTGGTTTTTTTTATTTACGGTTTAATTTGACTTGTGCTTGTTTCCTACTTGTTATTGTATGCATATTACATCATGCTATCCCCTAATGTTAGTTATTATCCCATAATAAACAAGTTATTACCGATTGAAAATTTTGTAATTTAGGATATTTTAATAGTTTATATATGTTGATTTGGTTAGTATTGAACGTATGTGTGAGATAGAGTTTATTGCATTTGGAATCCGTTAGAACGGATATTGGATTTGTGCGAATATGATTTTTGTATTTGTAGGAACACGTGAATTTGTAAAAAATGAATTTTGTGTACAAATTTTGTGTATAAATGAATTTAGTATATTATGTAATAAAACGGTTAAATGTAAACCAATAATAATTAAACGAGTTATATATTCAAATTTAATATAAACAAATATTTAAATCCTTAGATATTATTCGGCCCCGTCTGACAAGTGTTGTATATGATCGTTTTAGGGATATTCGTTTTTTCTACAAAACGGACAACTCTATTCATCTGATACATCATTTGTCGGATTTGTCCCAGTATTGGACAAGTTACAAACACTATAAAGTAATTATATTCCATCAATCATATCACTTTAAATGGTTCACAAAATTTCGACGGTATTTCCTTTACGTTCCTTGTGTACACGCATTTGTGTACGATACAAGGAACACGGGGGAAATGCTGCCGAAATTTTGTGAATCGTTTAAAATGATATGATTTACGGAATATAATTACTATTGTGTTTGTAATGGGAAGTAGGATGATCGACCATCAAAGAAAGACACATAAGTGGCAATGAAACAATAGTTGCTTATTTAAAATAAAGTTTGTGAAATTAGCAGTTTGCGGCCGTTGGAAGCCGTTGGAAAATTTCCTGCAAAATATAAAATGAATGATTTATAACATTTTTACTCTATCATAGGTTTTATAGTAGGGAAACATGGTCAATTACTTTAATGATCGGAGCTGGATGTATCAAAGAAGGGAAATTAGTGGCGCAATAAGCGAACATTTTCTAAAAGGGGTACAAGTGTTCATCGAATTTGCTATAAGTAATATTGCAAACGATGAAGAAATTCGTTGTCCGTGTAGTAGATGCAAATTGTTGAACTATTTAGAACCGAATATGGATAAGGTTCATTTGCGCCAATTCGGTTTCGTATCCAATTATTTGCTGTGGGATCGTCATGGAGAAATTGAAGCCCCTAATAATCAAGAACAGTCGGTGGAGGTCATCAACGAAGAAGGTAGTACGAATCTCATAGAGCATATGGTCGAAGATGCAGCACGATCAATGTTCCCTACCGTTGTAATTGATAACGACGATGTTAACATCGAAGAGGAACCAAATGTTGGAGCTAAAAAAATATATGATTTATTGGATCATGCTAAAAAACCCCTTTGGAATGGATGTTTAAGCGGCTCTCAATTATCGGTAACTGCAGAATACATTGCAATGAAATCAAAATACAACCTTACAGAAGCTGGATTTACGGCTGTTGTTCAAGCTGCTAAACGTCATATGCCATTCGATAATTTAATGTGCGAAAATTATTATGAAGTGAAAAAACTTATGTCATCTTTCGGTTTTCCATATCAAAAAATAGATACATGTTTAAAGGGTTGCATGTTGTATTGGAAAGAAGACATCAATCTTAGAAATTGTAAAATATGTAATCAGGAAAGATACAAATCGAGGAAAAAGAAGGGAAAAGAAGTTCTGTACAAGCGTATGCATTATTTGCCCCTCACCCCTAGACTTCAACGATTATATGCATCATCTGTAACAGCGCATCATATGAGATGGCACAGTGTGAGAACACCTCAAGAAGGTACGTTGACACACTCATCCGATGGAGAAGCATGGAAACATTTTGACAAGAAATATCCCGATTTCACAGCGGAGAGCCGAAATGTTAGACTATGTATATGTACAGACGGCTTCTCACCGTTTTCTCAGTTTGGTTCTAAATATTCATCTTGGCCTATAATAATCACACCTTACAATCTACCTCCGTGGATGTGTATGAAAACTCCATATATGTTTCTCACGATTGTCGTCCCTGGTCCTGATGATTTGACATAGGGCATTGATGTTTACTTACAACCGTTAATCGAAGAGTTGAAAATATTATGGTATGAAGGTGTTGAAACATACGACATATCAAAAAAGAAAAATTTTCGGATGTTCGCTTCTTTGTTATGGACTATTAGCGATTTTCCTGCATATGCAATGCTTTCGGGTTGGAGTACGGCCGGTCGTTTTGCTTGTCCTTATTGCATGGAAGAAACACGAGCATTTTCTTTGTCAAATGGAAAGAAAATTTCATGGTTTGATTGTCATCGATGTTTTCTTCATATTAATCACCCTTTTAGAAGAGACAAAAAAACTTCATAGCTAATAGACATGAGACTCTACGACCACCAGCGGTATGGTCAAGCGAGGATATATATGAACTTGTAAAAGATTATCCAAAGATACACGAGACCGGACAACAAGAAGAAATTCAAGGTAAATCGACGTTTCATAATTGGTGCAAACAAAGTATATTCTGGGAATTGCCTTATTGGAAAAATCTATTAATCCGTCATAACATTGACGTGATGCATAACGAAAAAAACGTATTTGATAATGTGTTTTATACAGTTTTGAATGTGAAGGGCAAGACTAAGGACGATCTGAAATCTAGACGTGATATAAAGCAAATATGCAATCATCCTGAGCTTCATATGACTCCCGACAATAAAAATCCCAAAGCATGCTATGAACTAGACAGCAACCAAGTTAAAGTACTGTTACAATGGGTGGAAGGATTACGATTTCCCGATGGAATTTCCTCTAATCTTCGTAGATGTGTCGACTATAAAAATGGGAGACTGAGTGGAATGAAAAGCCATGATTGTCATGTAATGATGGAAAATTTGTTACCCATCGCTTTCAAAGAATTGTTACCGGTAAAAGTTTGGACGATAATAACAGAACTTAGTTTATTTTACAAGGATCTTTGTTCAACTACGTTAAAAGTTGACCGTCTACTTAAACTTGAAGAAGAAATTCCTATACTGCTCTGCAAACTGGAGAAAATATTTCCTCCGGGTTTCTTTAATGTAATGGAGCATTTACCTGTTCATCTTCCATATGAAGCACGTCTTCGAGGTCCTGTGCAATATGGATGGATGTATCCATTCGAAAGGTATGTTACTATATTGAGTATGTAAATGTTTATTTAAGTATAAATATAGTAGTTAATACTTAACCCAAATATTTTTTATTAGGTACTTAAATCATTTAAAGAAAAAAGTGAGACAAAAAACTCGAGTTGAAGGTTCTATTTGCAAATCATATATCGAAGAAGAAGCTTCTTTTTTTTTCTCTTATTATTTTAAAGACCATGTGAACTTATCATTTGTAAGTGTTCCGCGTAATGACGATCAGGCCGTTGAACAAGATTCTTCTTCTGAATCAGTATTATCTATTTTTAAACAACATGGCCGACATGCTGGAAAATGTGAGGAAGTATGGCTAGATGATAAAGAATACCATGTAGCACACACATACATTCTTCTTAATTGTCCTGAAGTTGCACCATTTGTTAGGTAATTAGCACATTCCAAGTTTTGTTAAATTTAATACTACACGTGTGAATAAATAATAATGTAATATATCATGTTTGTGTTTGCAGTATTTATGAATCACAAAATCCAGGCGGCGATTTAAGCAAAGATTTCAGTACTTGGTTTTCGAAATACGTTTCTGATCCCACAAATAATATGCTCGATAAAGGACTGAAACATTTGGCGTTTGGACCGAAAAGAAAAGTTAATACGTATCCAATATTTTTTGTTAATGGATATAAATTCAACACCAAAGAATACGGTGCTGAAAAATTAACAAACAATACTGGTGTATTTGTTAAAGGCAGTGATGACCCTAATAATCATATAAATGATTTTTATGGCGTGTTAACTCAGATATTGCAGTTGACATATTTTACAAGACCCGTGGAGGATGTTTATTTGTTTAGATGCAACTGGTTCAGCAATGTTCCAGGTTCTGGTATTAACGTGCATCCACAATATAATCTTATAGAAATTAAACATACCCCGCGTTATCAAAAGTACGACCCATTTATACTAGCCAAACAAGCCCTACAAGCTTATTATGCCCCTTATCCATCTCTAAAAAGGGATAAAGCAGATTGGTCTGCGGTTTTTAAAACCAAAGCAAGATTTACGTTCGATGGACAAAATATTCCAAACGAACAAGCCTATCAAGCAGATCTGGAGGAAAATGCTGAAATAGCAATTACAGACGATCAAACTGATTTTGGACCTTTAAATGATGAGACAAATGTATTAGTCGAAGCATTTAAGAGTGTAGAGGAAAACGACATAGAGCACGAAACCGAGTCTGAATCAGAAAACGATGAGTACGACTGAGTAATATCCGGTAATTTTTAAAAGTATTCACATTACATTGATCTTTGATTAATAATGCATTTATCCACATTTTTTAATGGTTCATCATATCATGATTATTATGAATTGTATATGTATGTATATATGGCAGGTATATATATTATGTCCGGTTCTGGTTCTGGTTCTAGGTCTCGACGACGTGGCTCTTCACGTCATATTGGAGAGGGTAGTGGTGAGCCACCAGCTCGGCCACTTGTTTACTTGCAGCCTAAGGCTGATGAGACGTAAGTATCATAATTAGCAAGCATATCATTTTAATTTTTTAATTGTACATGATATATCTATAATTGTCTAAAGTTTAATTTTATATTTAACGCAGTGGATTTGAGTTGGAGCCATCCAAAGTGGTTCTGAACATTTCGAAGCAGGCGTACATGGCTAGGATGACCGATTGCTGGCCCAAGTGGAGCAAGATCCCCGACGACGTGAGAGAGACGATTTGGCAAGATTTTCTGGTAAGTTTATACCGCTTTACAAGATGATTAATTAAATACAAATAAATAATTAGTAATATTTTCTCATTTTACAGGGCGCCATAGATTTGCAAGAGCCTGACGTCAATTTAGTTCAGCGACACTGGAACTCCAGGATCGCGAAGAACTATAGGGAGACTATGTCGGAGATTAAAAAAGTAGGAAAGAAGCCCAAGTGGATGAGCGCGACTGTATGGGAGAAGTGGGTTGAGTGGTGGAACTCTGAGGAGTTCAAGGTAAATCTACAATAAATCTCAGCAATTTTTTACCGTTTAATAAATAATTAATCATTGTAAATTTGCAGGAGGAGTCAGCTAGGAACTCGGCAAACAGGAGCAGGAATCCTGTATCACACCGTGGAGGCTCCAAATCTTTCCAGCATCACCGCGAAGATTTGGTAAATTTATCTATTATCACATTTGTATATTGATCAGTTCAGTAATTAGTTATGTACAGTTAAATTATCCAAATTATCAATTGCAGGAACGAGCTCGTGGAGGCTCTGTTGGCTTAGTGGACGTGTTTGCTCACACCTACGCGTCTAGGCAAGTAGATGAGGCTGGCAATATCATATATCAGTGGGGTGATCAAGATAGGGCGACCGAGGCATATGTATGCATTTTTAAATTTCTAATACTTACACCGATAAGTTTATTAATTTCTAGCTATGCAAAATAATTACATGCTACTATTTTTCAACTGAAATTGTTTTTTTTTTCATTATAGTCGAGGTTGTAGGAGGCACAGGCTTATGCGCTTCAGCAGTCTGGTCGTGATGCGCTGACACAGGAGGAGCAGGATAACATTTTTACCGCTGTTATGGATCCGGCGCAACGGAGTAGACGTTAGGGCTTCGGGAACCTAACGGTAATTAATCCTTTTACATATTTACAAAAAATCAGCGTTTAGATATATAATGTTATAATATTTTATATGCTGAGACAACCTTATTGCTATTATTTCTATTTGCAGGCTCGACAAGCTCAAAAAGACCAAGACAAAGAAGAAATCAAAGAGCTTAGAGCTATGGTTGAGCAGCTACGGGAGGAGAATCGTCTACGAGCCATCCAGGTGGAGCAGCTGGATCAAAAGCTTGCGCAGTATTTGCAGAATCATGGTACCCTTCCTTCGTCGTCTGGTGCTTCTGGAGGCGACGAGGATCCTTGAGGAGGTATGTTTTTGAGTATTTGTGTTTGAACAATGTATATATTGACTTGGAGATGTTTTGATGTTGATGGTGATGTTGTATATATTGGTACAGAGTGGGTAAGAAATATTTTGATGGCATGTACATGGTTTATTGACATTTGTTGATGGTATGTACGTTGATGGTATATTTTGTGATGTTTGATCGGTTTGCTTTGTTTATATTGGTGTTTTATTGATTTATGTGTGTTGTTTGTATTGATATTGATATATATGTGTGGAATTGATTGGAAATAGAATGGAAATTGAATGGATTGGAAATGGTGTGGGTGAAAGGTAAATAGGCTTGCTGTTCTACAGCAAAATAAACCCAGTATTTCCAACGGCTTATTGGCCATTTTATTTTAACGGTTTCTAACGGATTCCAACGGCTCCAAGCCGTTAGCGGCCGTTGGAAATTCCGTTGGAAATGGTCCGTTGGATCCGTTGAAAAGCATTGGAAGGCGTGGGATTTATTCCAACAGCTTCCATCGGCCGCCAACGGCTAGGAGCCGTTGGAATAGCCGTATTATCTTGTAGTGCTCGAACCGAAGCTATATTATTTTCGACACTTCTTTCGATTGCTCGTTTCCTTTTTCTTCCATCCCTTAAATATTGTAGTATTTTTCATGGTATTTTTCTGAAATAAAATCAGAATAATCATCATATCATCATATGATATAAAATCTACATCCACACTGTTGTTTTTCCGTATGAAATCGTTAGTAGTCATTGTGAAGACAACCACCTTAATTTGAACTAGATATTGTTAAGTGTACATATTACTCAAGATCTCAATTTTTTTCTTCCATGTTTCGAATGTTCTTTCGATTACCATACGTAAACTTAAAATGTCAAAATTGAAAATATTATTTTGTTTTGGTTCCTTCCGAGTTTCACCAAAATTGGGGATGTGATATCTCACAGTTGGATATGTAGACATATAACCATCTATTACCAGATATCCTAAATTAATTAAATAATACCGATCTAATGGAGAATATGGTTTGAGTTCCAATCGTTTATTACATAATTGAATGCTCTACTATTATATGTAGCTCCTACCAACCAACCATCATATATTTGAAAGTCATATCAAATGAACACTGTACCATAATATTTTGCATGTCATATGCTTTTCGTCTAATAAGTAGTTGTGCACTGCTTCTGGCTAAGTGTGCAACTATTTGCGTACAATCTAAAGCTTCGATATGATTTTTGAAAATTGGATAATATCAATTAGAACTTCTAATTTATTCTGGTACAATGGTAAATTGTTGATCATCCAGTTTAACTGTATCTTTTGAAATTAACGTAGCAACCTTCAAAATAGTATGAAAATAAGCACGAATAGTGGCACTTGATCTTTGGAACTTGTCCACAACCCAACGTATTGATGGAGCCAAATCGATGATGTATAAAAGTAATGCAACCATATTTTTAATGTATATCTACTTCGTAGACTGCAACCGTAAGAAATGTGAATCGGCTTATTTTTGTATTTTCTTCCATTCAAAAATCCGTTTATTACAATCAAATATTTTGGATCTTCATAGATGGAATCACCATCTGTCGTTAATTTGGAAGAAGTGCATGAGAAAGCGTCAGAAATTGTGCTTGTGAATTGTTTAAAAATTAAATTTCTTGGAATAAGTGCATTTATTGCCTGAGTCTCACACCATAGAGATTATTGAAAGATACTCATATATACATGAATTTCTTAGCTTCTAAATTGGGCCCTTTGAGCATCCAAATATTGCTTTTGTGTTAAGGAGGAAGCGCATGCATGACCATCACAGCGCGCCGACCGACCGACTCGATCCGACCCGGGCACGGGCTTGTTGTGATGCAACACTTATATTTTTGGACGAAATTTGTTAGGCGTTTTCTGACTGTTATTTTATTTGAAACGGTAAAAAGATCTGAATTTTTATCCAACGTCACCCCACTATTCAGTAATACGTCCGACTTGGTATTCCGTCTATTTAATTAGTTTATAGACGAAATCAAAAGAGAACGACATTTTTTTCTTCTGTGAAAACCTAAACCTATCTTCATCTCCACAAAATTCTTCAAATTAAAAGACGAGCAGTCACTTTTGAGTGCAATTGAATCGGTTTCGTCTGTGCAAGCGAATCGATATCGAATGAGAGGCTGTTTTATCCTAGAGGCGGCATTGGCTAGACTGCTTTGCACCATTGAGCAGAACGCCGAAATGTCTTCAACAGTGACCAAGTACACGACTCAGCCGAAAATTATTTGTTTACAACAAATTGAAGACGACGCCAACAACAAGACTGTCTGCTGCACCCTTCAGGTTCGAGGGCCTCCATTTCAAACGCTGAAGACAGAAGATGAAGTTTTTTCTTACGATGAGGAAGGTGGCCGTTGTGCTGACAATAGATAAACCGCGGCTGCCAAACAAACCCAACGAAGCAGACGCAGATCAGATGAGAGTTTGGACAGAGAAATCAAAGGAGTTGTAGAACTGGTCAGAGCAGGATTACTTGTGTAATAACTTCATCCTCAACGGACTCAGCAACGATCTCTATGACTACTACAACTCTGACAAAACAGCAAGGAAGATCTGGGAAGCGCTGCAGAAAAAGTACGATACAGAGGAAGCAGGAGCAAAGAAGTATGCCATCAGCCGCTACATCAAGTATCACATGACGGATGATAGGTCGGTAGAAATGCAGTCTCGTGAGCTTCAGAAAATATCTCATGAGATCATCTCCGAAGGTATGAGTTTGGATGAACAGTTTCAAATAGCAGTTTTGATTGATAAATTACCTCCCAGTTGGAAGGATTTTAAGAATAATCTTAGACATAAAACTAAGGAATTTTCATTAGAAACACTACAACAAAAATACCCTATTACAACGTCCTTTTTACAACGAGCATTGGTTGCCCGTTGTAATAGAAGACTATTACAACGGTCCATTAGCGCCTGTTGTAGAAGATGTCATATTAAACGCCCTTTTTACAACGGGCATTGGTTGCCCGTTGTAATAGAAGACTATTACAACGGTCCATTCAGACCCGTTGTAATAGATGCCAACTTCAACTTTACAACGGTCACAAAATATCCGTTGTAATGCATGCCCGTTGTAATAAAATTTTAGCCGGCCCAACTATTAATGAAATAATAAAACAGTCCCCTTTTCTTTTATTCCTTCGGCCGTTACTTTGCTCGTGAAAAATGGCGTTCGTCCTCTTTTCGAAAACTAGGGTTTTTTGGGAATTGAGTCGCCGCTTCAATTTGTTGCTGATGGCAGAGTGGGAGCCGATGGCAAGCCTGATAGATGCAAACATTCTGACCTTTTACGTAACAAGGTACAATTTCTATTCCCTAATCTTTTAATTCCAAACAGCTTTTTATGTAGATTGATTAGATTTTGACATTTTTTGGTTGATTTTGCAATAATCTGAAGGTTGTTAATTCTTCTACGAAAAAAGTTAAGAGGTCGATTTTGGATCCATCGACTCCAGTACGTAGATCTGGACGACTGAATGGAAAAGCAAGTGATTTTCCCTCTTCTACCCGAGGTAATTTATTGATGGATTGCATTACATGTATATGACTGAAAATGTGAAATCTTGTATTAATTTCTTGATTAGATACTTTGATCCAGAATGATAAAACTGAAGAAGATTGCAGAAGTCCTGAAATTGAACAAAATAACAAGGTTTCATTGTCATTGCCTTTTTTATTCACTGTATGTGTATATCCTTCATGTTTATGTAATATTTTAGCATGTATTTTGAAATTATAGGCTAGAGAAAATGAGACTGATGTTGAACTTAGTTCCAAAAGTAGCAATGAAAATAAGAAGAGGAAAATGAGGTTGGACTTAGGAACTCCACCACGCAGATCTGAAAGAGTGTTATTGACAATACCTTGTGATTCCGATTCTTCGAGTTCGCAAGGTAATAATCATCCTTTTATTACAGATATATTTTGATTGTTTGATGCTACCACATGGTATTTCTGTGTGCACTTAAGGTGTTTGTTGTTTTTAACAACTAGGCCTAGTGTATTCAAAGAAGTTAAATGGATTTGGGTCATCTAGTCTGGTAAAAACCATAGAAGAAAGCATGAATGATCATTGAGTTCAGTGGATTTTCTTTGTTTTTTCCATAAAATAGATTATTTCTTGCATTTAGCACCACTTTAACAAAGTTAGATTGTCAAACAAAATGGGCGAAAATGAAGAGATTTTTCAGTGGGAAATAAATTAAAATGCAGAGGACGTAATTAGGAAAGCTCTTTTTCATAAACCACTAGTCGTTTCGACGCACAAACCTGCCATCGTTATCCTTTTTTTTGAAGGCCCATTATATTTCTGTATTGGATCCCTTTGCATGGGCAAGAATTAATGCGCAGTATCCTAAGCCCATTATCGCTTTTTATACCAGTTTCCAAACTTTATGCTTACCAGCACCCGTCCATCCATTATTCTTCCATCTGATTCAATAATATTCTAATTTGGGTCCAATTATTATTTAGCTTTTTGCAGTCATACTTGTAATAGGAATATTTTTTCGAGCTTTCAGACAATTAAAATGATTAAGTTCAGTATAATGGCAAAAGGTTTTACTAGCATTTGCATGTATTTCTTGTTATACGTTTTCGAAGTGAGTGTAAATTAAATACAGCTAATCTAACTATAACTTGGAGAAACCCCAGATGCCTCAGAAATATTTTCCATTTGAGCATGATAATACATGTCTTTATTTCATGTACTTGCATGCAACAGGATTATAACAATTGCGCAACGCGTGTCCAATTTATTTGATGTTTTGTGAACCACACTCGTGATTAAATGAGTACGTATAAGTACGCTTGAACTTTTTTAAAAATAGTAGTACTTTCCAATTTCCAAAAGCAATCTCAAACATGCAAGTAAATCAAATAAACTCAAGTTGCACAACAAGGAAGAATAGAAAAACTACGAGCACTATTAAAAAAAACAGCATAAAACATGTCTAACGCTGATGCTAAAATTCAAATAGAACTGCAGTTATAATTTGTTATTACATGGGTTGTTTGCGTTTTTAGATGGAAACCGTTCTAGAACAAACGTCATTAATGAGATTAGAGTTCATTTTGGAAACATTTGGAAACGTTTGAAGGTGAAACTGAACTAATACATGAGTCTATCCACGTAATTTTATATGCTATGTCAAATGTTTAACAGTTCAATTGATTGTGTAGTTCGTTAAATCTACGATCTTGTTGTGCAAATACAAGCATCTAAGATCCAATGACACTGCTACGAACACCGATGGTGATGTTAAAAAGAAAGCAAAGGTTGCAGTAAAAGTAAGTTCATTTTCAGTCTTGTATACTGTTCAGTTTCATGTAGACAGTTCCAATTACAGTTTTTTTTTAATTTAATCTTTTTGTGTGTGTGTGTGTGATATCATGACATTATGTTAATGCAGGACAAGAAGAATGTAGATATTGCACCAAATATTCGAATCTCCAGTTCTTCCATTTCTGAAGTTGAATTGGACAATGATTCTAAAGAAGACAAGATATTAAATGCTCTTAACTTGAATGTGTGGAAAAGAACTAGCAGAGCTTCAGTAATTGATCCACAAAACCTATACGCAAAGGTATGCAATTTAATTACTAAACAACATAATTTACATCTACTCTGTATTATATGAACATGTGATATAAATTTGTGTATGGAAGCTTATAAGTTATTACGTACAGAGAAGAAGAACAAGAATCAACTAGCGATTGAGAATACTGCAGAATCTAGTTCCTAGTGGAACAAAAGTAAGTGTTTCATTAACTTTCTTGAATAGTTTTAGGTTGTATATTTAGAGAATATCATATTGAGAGTACAATTGCAGGATTGACGTGTATTGTTTGCTTGGTGTAGGTTAACATTAGAACAATGCTGGAAGAAGCAGTTCATTATGTTAAGTTCTTACAGCTCCAAATTAAGGTATAAACTAATTTTGTTTCTTTCATCTGGATTATATCCTGGGGAAAAAATAGTTAAATGTATATATTAATTTGAATGCGGGTGTTAAGCTCTGATGATAGGTGGATTATTGCATTCATTCCACACATTTCAAATAGTTGCAGCGATAGCTATCTCCATAATTACCGCCTTCGCTAAATTTGTAATGGTATTTGCTACACTCGATCGAAAATCTCATGAAAATTATATGTAGAGTTTGTTAGTTGCAGTTTTCTTTTGATGTCCTGCCAAATTTTTTTAAAGTACCAATAGTCAATAGATGATCTCCATTCTCTAAGTGTTGATCACAAAGCACGCATATAGAGTCGACTGTGATATTCCACCTTTGAATTCTCTCTGCATGTTTTAGTCTACTGAGTTTTGCTAATAACGCACAACTAGCAAACTTTGGGGCATTGTGATGACCCCACACCACTTTTGTTCTCATTGAGTTCCTTGCTGATTTAGTAGAGAATTGTCCCTTAGGACATGGTAACCATTTCCAGTTTTCTGCAAGTCCATCAGTTTCCACTTTTTGTGCATAATAATTGAGCAAATGTGTTGAGGCAAACTAGTGTTGTTCGTGCTCCATGCTTCTTGAGTGAGAAGTGAGGAAACTTTCTTGTAGCATAGCCATTGAATTCCACCCCAATGTGCGCCGACCATCTAGCGAGCATGTAACCATGAATCCATCCATAAGTTGGTGTCATTGCCATTGACATCTAGTGAAAGTGAACTTTAAGTTGGTGTGTTTGATATATTCTAATTTGCATCTTAGATGCTTGTATTTGCTATAATGAATCATGTCTTTTCAATTTGTGAAATATGAAATAAGCAATGTTTGTTGTGTGCACAGGGGGAGTTTCAGGTGGCTGAAGTGTTGAAGAAGAGAAGAGCTGGTGGTGGGCAGTTTTTAGGTGGAGTATGATGAAGCCAAGCAGTTTGTGGTCAGGAAGGAATGTTACAGGGAAGAGTGGGTCTGAAGACAGTGATGTGTATGCTTGGTTGCTGGTCACTTGAAAGGAGATGGTCACTGTGGAGGCAGTGCGAATGATGAAAGCAGTGGGTTGTGATGGTGATGGAGTAATATTTGGGGGATGCTAGTTTTGACTGCAGTTTCTTGGCAGTGGAAGTCTGGAAGTGGTTGTTATGAAACTAGTTGTCATGTGTATATTAGAACTATGTCGATGTAAACTTATCTTACTTTTTGGAATGTGTTGGAATTTTATGATTCTAGCTTTTAGTCTTTTCGTATGTGATTTTGGTTGTTTTATGATAATATTTATTACTCGTTAAATTATTCATTATTAGTATAGATGTACTGCATGGATGCTGCTATAATTTTTTTTTAAATTTGCATTTATTTTGCAACGGTCAGAAACCGTTGCAATTTCATGTATTACAACGGGCATTGCCCGTTGTAAAATATGGTCGACCTATTACAACGAGGCCTAATACAACGGACGCATGCCCATTGTGAAATCCATATTACAATGGGCATTGCCCGTTGTAAAATGGCTGTTTTGTTGTAGTGAAAGTCTAATAACCCGTCTTCGTATTAAGGAGGAATCTCGTAAACAGGATATGAAGGAAGAAGTGTTTGCTGTTTCAGCCAACACTAAGAAAGTTGCAGTTCTGAAACCGAATCCCAAAAGCTTAAGAATCAAAGCCGCAAGCTTAATCAGAACTGCAACAAACAGAATTTGAATTTGCAGGGAAACTATAGAGGTCAACAGAAACCACCCCAAAAGAATGACTCTGGACAGTTATTTCTTTATTACAACTGTGGAAACCAGGTCATATGGCACGCAAGTATCGAAATAGACCAAGCTCTGCACCACATGCTAACCTGACTAAGGAGCCTCTTATGGCTATGATTTCTGATGAGATTCACCTTATTGGGGGATCAAACGGTTGGTGGGTAGATATTGGCACTGCACGTCATGTCTGCTATGACCGTGCTATGTTCAAAGCATACACGGAGATTGAGGACAAGAAAATGTTGTTAAGAGACTCTCACACCACTTTTGTTACTGGGATTAGAAGCGTAGAGCTGAAGTTTACCTCTAGAAAGACCGTCATTCTGAAAGACGTCATGCACACTCTAGAGATGTGAAAGAATCTTGTTTCGGGTTATCTTTTTAATAAGGCTGGGTTTACACAAACCATTGATGCCGATATATACACCATCACTAAGAATGATATGTTTGTGGGTAGGGGTTATGCAACTGATGGAATGTTTGAAGTGAATGTTGAATGTAATAAAATGTCTACTTTTGTTTATATGTCGTGTGATTTTAATATCTGACACTTTAAAATATGTCATGTAAATAAACGAATAATAAAGAACATGAGTAACTTAGGTATAATCCCTAATATGCCACTAAATAATTTTGAAAAATGTGATTTTTGTAGTCAAACAAAAATAACTAAAACCTAGACCTGTTAAAATATGACCCAACCCATTTACCCTATTTATAAATGGGTTGGGTCAACCCATTTATGAATATTATTAAATGAGTTATGGGTTGGGTTGATCCATTTTTAAAAGGGTTATAAATGGGTAACCCATTTATCCATTTATTAAAAACATTAATTTTTAATATAAATTTGAAAAATAAGAATTTTGAATATACATTGTAGTTTTTCATGGAGACTAACAGTTGTACTTAGAAAGTAACAGACAACCGCATCCCCATATTTGAATTCCGCCTAGTGCAGAAGCTGCTATTTTTTTTGTTCAGACTGCAATAACTCCTTCGTTCTAAATCGGAATCAGGCGAGACTTCGACCGATGAACTCCCACCTAAATTACGGACAGTATGGAACACTCGATACTTCATCGTGTGAACACACACTGTAGTTCTCCAAGGGGACTGACAGTTGTACTTAGAAAATAATATGTCACCACATCCCCATATTTGAACTCTGCTTAGTGCAGAAGCCGCTATTTTTTTTGTTCGGACTGCAATAACTCCTTCGTTCTAACTCGAAATCAGGGGGGATTTCGACCGATTAACTCCGACCTAAATTACGGACAGTGTGAAACACTCGGATACTTCACCGTGTGAGCGTACTTTGTAGTTCTCCAAGGGGATTGACAGTTGTACTTAGAAAATAACAGGCTACCACATCCCTATATTTGAACTTCGCCTAGTGCAGAAGCCGCTATTTTTTTTGTTCCGACTGCAATAACTCTTTCGTTCTAACTCAGAATCAGGCGAGACTTCGACCGATTAACTCCCACCTAAATTACGGACAGTATGAAACACTCGGATACTTCACCGTGTAAACGCACACTGTAGTTCTCCAAGGGGACTGACAGTTGTACTTAGAAAATAACAGACTAACACATCCACATATTTGAACTCCGCCTAGTGTAGAAACCGCTATTTTTTTGTTCCGACTGCAATAACTCCTTCGTTCTAACTCAGAATCGGGCGGGACTTCGAGCGATTAACTCCCACCTAAATTACGGACAGTATGGAACACTCGGATACTTCATCATGTGAACGCACACTGTAGTTCTCCAAGGGGACTGATAGTTGTACTTAGAAAATAAGCCACCGCATCCCCATATTTGAATTTTGATGAAAATTTGAATTTTAAATTTTTATCGAAACTCAAAACATAAAAATTAAAATTAGAATTATTTTATATTTATTTGTTTTTTATTAGACAAATTAAATTTAAATCTTTAAATGGGTTAAATGGATAACCCACTTATTAAGTGGGTTGAGTCATAAATGGATTGGGTCATAAATGGATAAAAAAGAACGGGTCATAAATGAGTTGGGTCAAACTCGACCCAACCCATTTTGATCCAACCTAACCCATTTGACAGGCCTACTAAAACCCCACATAAATCTGTAATTAGAGAATCAGAACCCTTGACTTGATTCATTCTGTATGTGAACTTGATGGCACTCTGACTAGAAATGGACACCGCTACTTTATCACTTTCATTGATGATTGATCTGATTTTACTTATGTATATCTTATGAAAAATAAAAGTGATGCATTTGAGATATTTAAATCTTTCATAACTGAAATTGAAAATCAGTCTAATAAGAAAGTTAAAAGATTGCGTAATGATAGGGGAACCAGATATGAA
This sequence comes from Allium fistulosum, assembly GCA_030737815.1. Lineage (NCBI taxonomy): Eukaryota > Viridiplantae > Streptophyta > Magnoliopsida > Asparagales > Amaryllidaceae > Allium > Allium fistulosum. The sequence continues at coordinate 617,658,667 of CM060901.1, read as the reverse complement.
TCAAATTTGTTTATTGAATTTTACAACCCACATGGAATAATACATGAAAGAACCGCACCATATTCACTTGAAATGAATGGTAAAAGCTGAAGGAAAAATAGAACATTAACAGAATTAGTAGTTGCTATTTTACTGAATTCTAGTGCATCGTCACCTTGGGGGGGGGTGGGGATTTCATTGATCGTGTGATGTTTTGAATAGGATCCCTAAGTCAAAAAGCAAAATTTTACCTTTTGAAATCTTAAAAAATTATAAACCAAATGTGTCTTATTTTAGAACTTGGGAATGTTTAGCATATGTTCGTATACCTGACCCTAAGAGAATAAAATTAGCAAGTAAAGCATATAAATGTTTATTTATTGGCTATGCTATTAATAGCAAAGCATATATATTTTATGATCTGAATACATATAATATAATAGAATCTAATGATGTTGATTTTTATAAATTCAGATTTTCTTTTAAATTGAGGAATAGTGGGGGCACATCAAGTAACACTATGCCTATTAGAACAGAACATAATGAATCTTCTGAAAACGAACCTAGAAGAAGTAAAAGAGCAAGAATTACAAAAGATTATGCTTCAGATTTTTGCACTTTTACTATAGAGGATGATCCTTTAAACCTCCAAGAAGCCTTATTTTCTTTAGATGTCGATTTTTGGCAAGAGACTATAAACGATGAGATGGATTCTTTGCAATTCAATAAGACTTGACACATAGTAGATTTACCACCTGGTTGTAAGTTTATAGGTTGTAAATGGATACTTAAAAGGAAATTAAAACATAACGACACAGTTGATGAATATAAAATCCGTTTAGTAGCTGAAGAGTTTAAGCGAAGCAAAAATGTAGACTTTTTGACACCTTTTCACCTAACTAGAATTAGGTCCATTCGAGTACTAATTTCGCTAGCATCTATTTATAATTTAATAATACACCAAATGGATGTTAAAACTGCTTTTTTAAATGGTGAATTAGAAGAAGAAATTTATATGAACCAACCTGAAGGCTTTGTAATTCAGGGTCATAAAGTTTGCAAATTAGATAAATCATTATATGGTTTAAAACAAGCACCTAAGCAATGATATGAGAAATTTGATAAATCTTAATATTTTATTTCCACACAGCATATACTAAAAATGCATATTGTTACAGGGAAAAAATTTGAAAGATTACGCGCAACATCTTACCTACATTTACAAGCACTAGGAGGGTGCGATAAAGAGGGGGGGGGGGGGTGTTGGTTAATCTTCATCAAAATACTTTTCCTCGGCATCAAGACTAGCTTCCCTGGACCAATAGTCATCCAGTCTCTCATCTTCATCTATTTTTGAGTAATCAACATGCTCACCATCTTCCCCTGATAGAAATTTCTGATGCATTATACTTGTGAACTGATCCAACTGCTCTTGCATTTCTTCTTCTGATATCAAGGGTTCTAATGGTTTTGAACTGCTGAGTTCATCTTCTTTCTTTTCCTGCATGAGAAGTCAGAATGTTCACATTAATTTTGACAATAAATTGAACTGAATACATGCCCTAGTCACCAACCATATGTTACATTGTTATTCTATACATAAATACAGTAATCAATACTCTACTGATAGTGGGTTTATTTTGGGGGGGGGGGGGGGGTTGGTTTGCGGTGTTATTATGTAGTAATGGTCATACTAAAAAGACGTTATTATGTAGTAATGGTCATACTAAAAAGACATGCTCTCCATCTATCTAAATCTAGATCTGTCAACGGATGCTTTCAGATGCGGATAGTGCCATATCGCATCCGAAATTATTTTCGAATATCAAATATCCGCATCAACGGATACGGATGGATATCGGATAATTATCATATCCGCTAACGACTAATAAATCAAGAAGTATAAAAAGAAAATTTTAGTTTAACATAAATATTTTTCAATCCCATTGATTATAAAAGTGTTAAAAATTAACAAATATGATGATAATAAATAGTTCCGATCAATTAAAAAACATTAAGTGCATATAATATAAACTACTAACTTAATAAAATAATAAACAAATATATTTCACTGTACTAAAATACATATAATTTGAACTATAATCTTGACAAAAACCGGACGGATAATTTTCGGATGCAGATGTCTTCGTATTTGTATCCGCATCCGTTTTTTTGGATATCGGATATTTATCCGTTTTTCCGGATGCGAATGCGGACGGATTTCGGATTTTTTCGAGTATCCATTGACAGCCCTATCTAAATCCACATATTCATAAACAACGACACAGGTAAACCAAACAGATGGTGTTATTACTGAACAAAGAAGTGAAAACATGCATATGTACAGCCACAAGTGCCAACAAAGTAAATGAACAAAGTTCAAACTTTTTGTTTCCGTCTCGTTTGTTTAAGATATTCAAAATTTTGGTAAAATTTGAAAATTACACGAGTTCTAGTTGCAACTCCATTTCGGATTTAGTTATTATACGTATGTGTGTGTAGACACACACAGTAATAGACAGTACATCCATGTATTTACAAATATAAACAATGTATTTACAAAAATAAATATGTATTTGTACATAAAAAGTTGATTCAATTATTAATTTTCATTTTTTCTTTCTGAACTGGATTGAAATTTGAAACCGACAAAAGTATCATGATTTTCCCTCAACATATTTGGAAATTGTCGTTTTTTTTTATTATCTTGTTTGATCTGTTGTGGTTCAAATGCTTTTGCAATTTTATTGTAGATTTTTTTCATCATCTCCTATTTTTTAAGTATTTTTTCAACATTTAATAGAGCAAATCCAAAATTTACACCGGAACCAGAATTTAGACCCTATTCTATTCGCTTATCATCAGAACGAAATTACGAACATTCCGCCAGAATTATAAACCATGAAATGGACAAAAACATATCAACTACCAAATTGACAGACAATCCAGAACAATATAAAAGAATAAAAACATTACGGTTTCTAAATTTCAAAATTAAAGTGCATACCTCTATGACTTTTTCATCATCGCCCTCCTCACTTTCGTCTTCACTTTCAACTTCCTCCATCTCCTCTTCTTCCTCCGCTTGATCTCCACCACCAACCCATTCACTTTTATCCACCCCTCTTCTAATTTGCTCTCCTCTAATATTTTCCACAATCTTCGCCTCCTCACACCTCCTCAGTAGTGTCTCGGACCACTTTTCTCCTGGTCGTGGCATCATTCTTCCCACTGGATCCTGATATCTCCCCACCAACTCATAATGCAAGTACGGTTCTCTTTCTCTCATTGCTTCTTCTGAGAAGTACTCCCCTAAATTCAAATTTATAAGTTTGAGATCAAATGACATGCAAACGTCAATTTAAGAACGACTGACAAGCAGCGACGAAACTAGGATTTTCGTTTGCATTGGGCAAAACTATGCGAGTGATCAGGTATTTAATGGAAAAAAGTAAAAGTTTAACAGTATAGAAAGTTAGCACGTAATTTTAACTGAACAAATAATAAATAGTCTAATTATATCATTATTAAACTAGTAACAGCAAATTTATATTTTAGTTAACAAGTGGTAGCGAGGATAAGATTAGGTTTGGCACCAGATTATTAATTCACTATTAGCAAATCAAAACATTAAACAAATATTTACGGATAGAGACTGGATTTATTTTATTTTATTGGCAAATATGGCACTAACAACAATGCGGAAAACAAGTATTAGTATATTACTCTAAAATAATACAGCAGAAAATTATCTAATAAGCGGTAAAAAATTATCATACTGCAGCAAACTGAATTAAACCAATGGATGCTAAACTAATAACCCAATGGATCTCGTATCGTTGAAGAACCACGAGAAGCAATCTGAATATTGTCAAAAGAAAGTGTGAAAATCTACTAGATTTTGACCGGAAAGAATCACCAAAGCAATTGCAAAAATCGTTTTCACTTTCGTTCCGCGGGTATGATTGTAAATAGGAATTGCAATGAAGTGGATTAGGGTTTTATTTCCGGGAGTAGATTTGGTTTTTGGCTCGGGTTTATATTTTTTGGTTATTTTGGGTAGGGCAGTTGCCCACCCCAACCATAAGCTGGTTACGTCACTGCTGACAAGTGATAACTAGCATTTGTATTAGCATAATCTGAAACATTTGTTGGTACTATAATGTTTAGATGTGGAAAAAAAAAACATTTCAAAATATTATCAGGTGGCATCATCTCATCTCAATAAGAAAGAGAATATCCTATATACATTGGCCTCCATATCTACTATAGTGAATTCATGCCTCAAATTGTTGTTTTCACCAGCGGCATGTTTCCACATAAGTAAACAAAAAAGCGAGGGAAGAAAGCATGCCTCACTATTTCAGTTTCTTTGTTTGAGTAAAGAATTATAGGCTAGAAACTACTGTGTATACTTTCTCAAGTGTATTTTTGACACTTTTCCAGCGTTGCTAATGTTTATTGAAATTTCCCTATTACATCACATCTATTGCCATTTATTCAAATTGAAATTTTAACTGTCATTCCTACAAATGGAAAAGTAGGAAAGTTGTAGCTTTTCGTATACTTCTAATGAAATAAACAAGATAAAAGTTAAAATGCATATTTCTGATTTACACTTCTTTATCAAATTCTCCCATGTTTGCTTTCTCAAATTACTAATGGCAGCTAATGGGCCATGAATATGACACGGACTTAATGAAAGGCTAAATACACTAGTAAAAAATCCAGCCAAACTTAAAATTCTTACTCGCAATCAAATGGTACACTATTGTATATAATGAATCATCATAATTGATTGTAGGTTTATGTTAAATTGGTTCCTTAAAGGAACTTGTAGATCAACCAGCTAAGGCCAATGCATATTAATAGACATACCAATTTCAGCATTATCAATTATGTAAGCATCAAACTACAACGTAAAAAAAATACAGAAATTTCAAAACAGCGACTCACCATTCTGCACCAACGTTTCCAGATAAGCCCTGCGGCGATTCTTCACAGCAACAGACCTCGATTTGACAAGTTTAGGGTTAGGATTAGGATCAAGAATGACACTAAGCCTTGACAAATGAAATTGGATGGAGTAATCATAAGGAAGCTTCTCCAACAACAAAGTTAGGGTTTGGAGCTCATCGTGAGTAAGAAGATGACCATGGCGTTCGAGGAATATGGAAGGATCGTGCGAGAGGAGATCAAGGAGATGCGATTTGCGGGAAGATTGAGTCGGAAGCTTCAGGTTGTGCGGGTAGTGAGTTTCCGGTAGGTCGGAGAGGCGGTCGGCGATGGAATTCATTAATTTTACGTAAATGTAAAAGGGGTCCATCAAAGGGCACGTATTATACAGATTAGTTACCGACAAGTGCCTTTGCACCGAAAAACGACAGATTATTTGAGCTGGACATTTAGAATGGCAATGGGGCGGTTTTTTTTGCGCCCCAGAATTGTTTTGGGTTTTTTAAATCCCGCTCCACGTTCTGAAAATTTGGTGTAGATATGAAACAGGATGGTTCTTGACGGATTAAAACAGAGATAAATCTACTGAGTTTAGATCCTAGACCCGTCCACTGTCATCCCTATGACATTTTAACGAGAAAGTTGAGTGACGGGGAATGTGTGTGCTACAAACAGAGAATCTGAGAGGAGTATTTAAACTAAGTATTTGAAGAGGATGATGGGAGGAGAAAATAAATCAACGGCTGTTAATGTAAACCGTTAGGGACGCGTCGGACGTCAACGTACCTTCCCCCACCATTCTCACAATGAGACTAGTAACGGGGCTAACACCGTAGGGCTTCCGATGCATCTCCAATTGGAACGGGCCAAAATATGGCTACAAACGGTACCTTTATCAAATTAGTAGATTGACACTCTATATTCCTATGATGGGTCTCGCATATTAATTAAATAACTATAATGTATGACTGTAATTTAGTGGAGGACAATAGTACACAGAAAATAAGGATGGAGGAATTCATATCTCGCTAGAGCCTTTTCCTTTCACATCACACCCTAGTGTATTTCTTTCATCCCCTGTGTTATATCAATTTTACCATTCTACCTCCAATTTCTTTTTCATCCACTTTTCATTCTTTTATCTTCTTAAATTGTCAAATTCATAAAATCTAAAATCACGGTTACTAAACGATATTTTTATCATCTCTTTTTTGTAAAAAAAAGTTAGTTAAGAAATGCATACTCTAAATAAGTTTCATCTAAAAAGGTATATTTACTATGTCATATATAGATCAGGGGCAGATATGAGTTTTTTTATGAAATTGGTTAAATGTATTTGGAACTTGTTGAAATCAATCGAAATCTTCTATATTTTTAGTTAATTGAATGGAATTAATATGAAATTAAATATAATTATGTGATTTTCTTTAACCTTTCAATTTGAGATTAAAGAATGGATGAGGAGGAGGAAAGGGCAGGATGGAAGAACGGCTAGACTGCTATGTTGGTTGATGTTGAATGAAACTCTCGAAATTAATCATTTTAGTGTTAATTGGGGTGTGAAAGAAAAAAAATGGGGGTGCTAATAAATTTAGTCGTTTGCCTTTTGCTCCTCATCGTAATACATGTCGTGCACGATAATATTGTACAATATAATATTTATACTTCTATTGTTATTTATTATACAACGTATGATAAATTCGGTGAAATAAATGAACTACAAATTAAAATTATTATTGTTTACGTATAATTTTATGTTATGTAGCTTATATATCTTTTATATTAAAAAAAATAATTTTATCATTTTTGTTAGTATGACATACATGTTGAAACTGGCATATTTTTAATGGTTTATCAAATGAATTAACAAACATTATTTTATCGATTTATTGTAGTACGCCAAACTTAAAATTATGCAATTAGTTTAAATATATGGACTTAAAGATAACTAGTAGAAAATGTTGGGGAAAATCCCTTCAGACGATCAGTCTAAGGGAATAAAAAAATCCAACGCAGCGGAAAACAACTGGATCATGATTGTAGTGAGACGAAACAAACAGAGATAAACACCAGAACAAACAGTCAAAGGTCAATGCAATGTAAAAAATAAATAAATAACACCAGTATTTATAGTGGTTCCACTACCGCGAGGCAGTGTACTTCCACTTGGGGAGATGAAATTTTATTAATCACTGAAAGATTAGAGTTACAAGATTGATTCACTTTTAGATACTATACATAAGAAGAATTTATAATACAGACAAAATTCTGCAGAGTTTCAGTTCTCTAGAATGGCTGCCATTATTGTCCACAAGCTCCATAATTTATAGAGTGAAGAAATGAGGAGGGGCAACTGCTATATAGTAGCCCAGCAATCTGGTTCGGCACACGTTTGGTTCGGCAAACACAGCGGCTCATTTTGGTTCGGCATTACCCACTTCAGTTTGGACCAGCATGCCCAGATGACCGAACGAAATATGTCGTTCGGCAAATCACCGAACGAGATATTTCGTTCGGCAAATCACCGAACGAAATATTTTGTTCGGCAATTTTCTTTTTCTTTTGCTTCTCTATTTTTCCGAACGAAGTCACTTTACCAAACGAAGCTTCTTTTTCTCACTGCTCCAAATCTCGTCGTCAACTTTACCGAATGAAGCTTCCTTTTCTCACCGCTCCAAATCCTTCCAAGCCATAGCAGTTCACTTCCAGCTTCCTCTACGCAACGTAATTTTAGTTTTTAGGGTTTCACCTGCGTCTCCTCCTCCGTAACTCTTTCTTCTTCTTCTTCAACTGCTGCTCTCAGATGGAATTCAGGTATCAATTTCAACAATCTCTACCTTGATACCGAATTCCAAGCAAGCCTTCCAACTTCATCTACACCTTCATGCTCCAAACAATGGACACTTACCCAATGAGCTTCGGCAATGCCATCACCCATTACACTTTATCAACGAACTCCGGCAAGGCCACCGCCCGTCAACAAAGTGTTCGAAGCACCCAGTCCGTGTAGAACCTATCAATCTCCACCATGAAAACAAATGTCTCCATAAACCATCTCAACCCTCCCCCCGTGCCACCCCGTGGCACCTAGCACTTCATTAAGCGAATCAAGTTCGAGCAATGCTCGAACTTAGCAACAGACAACGACTTGGTAAACATGTCTGCTACATTCTCCTTTGTGTGAACTTTCTGAAGACGAACTAGCTTCTCTTCACTCATCGAGACAAGGAACGACTCTCTCACCTCAATATGCTTCGTCCTCGAGCTGAACGCCAGATTTTCAGCTAAGTGAATTGCACTCTGACTATCATAGTACACATCCATGCCTTCGTATACGAAGCCCAAATCACACAACAATCGCCTTGAATAAAGTGCCTCCTTAACTGCTTCAACCTCAGCTATGAGCTATGCCTCTGTAGTAGACAAAGCCACAATTGTCTGCAACCTCGCTCTCCAACTGATTGATGTCCCACCAATGGTGAACACATATCCGGAGGTTGACTTCCTTCGATTTCTATCACCGGCATAGTCGGAATCACAAAATCCAACCAAGCTGAAATCTCTTCCTCTACCGCCAAAGACAAGTCCATGGTTTGGAGTTCCTCTAAGGTATCTGAAGATACACTTCACTGCTTCCCAATGCATCTTTCCTGGATTCGACATGAATCTACTCACCAATCCAACAGCCTGTGCAATGTCAGGCCTAGTGCAGACCATGACATACATCAAGCTGCCAACTGCACTTGCATATGGGACCTTCATCATATAAGCCTTGTCCTTTTCCGAGATCGAAGAGCCTTTACTAGAAAGTTGTATGTGCAAAGGATGGGTGTGCTGATTGCCTTTGCCCCTTCCATGCTAAACCGAGCAAGCACCTTTCGAATGTACTCCTTTTGAGTGAGGCTCAAAAGTCCTAGCTTTCTATCCCTTTGAATTTCCATACCCAAAATTTTCTTTTCTTCTTCAAGGTCTTTCATTTCGAATTCCGCTTTTAGCTTTAGCTTCAAACTATCGATTTCAACCTTATCCTTGGAAGCAGTCAACATATCATCCACGTAAAAGAGTAGGTACACCCATCTACCATTCTTTAAATGCTTGAAGTACACACAAGTGTCTTTGATGCTACGATCAAAACCAAGTGAAAGCATAAAAGAGTCAAACCTCTTGTACCATTGTCTAGGCGACTTCTTAAGTCCATACAACGACTTCTTCAATTTGCAAACCCAATTTTCCTTCCCATCTACAACAAATCCTTCTGGCAGCTTCATGTAGATGGTCTCATCCAAGTCTTCATACAAGAAAGCGGTTTTCACGTCCAGTTGCTCCAGCTCCAAGTCATGAGCTACGACGATAGCGAGCAAAATGCGGATGGACGTATGTCTCACTACTGGAGAGAATATCTCATCATACTTCAATCCCTTTCTTTCTGAAAACCCTTTAGCAACTAGTCTAGCATTGTATCTCCCATCATCCTTTACCTTAAACACCCATTTGCAACCTATGGCTCGGCTTCCTTGAGGAGGTGGTACCAAATCCCAAGTCTTGTTCTTCTTCAATGACTCTAACTCCTCTTCCATAATGCACATCCACTTCGAACTGTCACATGACTTCAAAGCTTCATCAAGGTCAAGCGACTCCTTATGAACCACATGTAGGGTATCGTCAAACTGATCACCAAGGCTAAGGTTCGCAAACTGCCAATCATCATACCTTTCGGGCGGCCTAATAGTCCTACGACTGACCCGGGTAGGTACTGCTTCGCCTAAACTCCTTTCAGCTCCACCTTGAACTGGACTTCTTCTAGATTCATGCACATCACCAGCACTACTAGAAGGTACCTGTGGACTATCCTATGATGTTTCATCAACTGTGTTTTCCTCGACAGCATCAACAACAACTCTACTATTTGGCTGGAACATGGGAACTTCTTCCATCTCCTTAGGCTTATCAGAATCTTCTGATGTGGTAGGTAGCTTCTCCTTCGGATTGAACATAGCACGCTCATCAAAGGTAACATGTCTGGAATGAACAATATTCCGATCAACAGAGTTCCAAATTCGATACCCTTTGATACCATCGGTGTATCCCATCAGTATGCCCTTGTATGCTCTAGCCTCCAACTTGTCATCGCCTGTATGGTGAACGTACATAGGACAACCAAAAATTCAAAAGTAACCAAGATACACTGCTTTACCTCTCCACTTTTCCTTTGGAATCTTCCCATCTATGGCTGAGCATGGAATTCGATTTATGATATGCGCCGCAGTTGATAATGCCTCAGCCCAAAAACCTCTAGACAAGCCCGCCGTCAATCTCAAGCAACGAGCCTTCTCCAGTAGAGTCATGTTCATCCTTTCTGCAACCCCATTGGATTGCGGATCGCCGGGTGTAGTGAAATATCTCTGAATGCCATGCTATCTACAAAAGTCGAGGAACTCCCTAGAGACAAATTCACCACCATTATCATATCTCAGCACTTCAACCTAGAACCAGATTGATTCTCAACAAGCACTTTCCAGTCTTTGAATTTCTCAAAACTCTCTTATTTGGCCTTCATCACATACACCCATACTTTCCGAGAAAAGTCATCAATGAAATAGATAAAATACTTTGCTCCTCCAAGAGAAGGAGTAGCAACCGGTCCCCAAACATATGTATGCATGTGAAAGGTACGCGGAAGATGATCTTAAGGCTATTTAACACTAGAGGGGGGGGGTGAATAGTGTTTTAAGAATTTCTTTAAAACTTCTTTGATTTAAATTGAATTAACTAACTTAATGCAAATACACAATCACAGATCAAATCACAGAATCACAAACAAATGCAAATATAAATAAAAAGCAAGTAAAGGAAAGAACACACCAGGAATTTTATACTGGTTCGGTGTTACCCTACATCCAGTCCCGCACAACCCGTACGGCTTTCTATTCAACAATAATCTAGATTACAATCCCTCGATTCCAAGGCAACGAGGTACACCCTCCAGATTCTCAGGTCTCTGGGTAGAACCACTTGATTCACAGGACACAAGTTCACCCGATCGATTTCCAAGGACACGATCACACCTTTATAACCCCACACAAGTTTCTTTGAGTACAAATGTATCTATAACTCTGATAAGCACTGATATTCTTTGGAGAGAGTGGTAGAGAATCAAACTAGAGATATTCTGGTTTGATTCACTTAAGATTTCGGCAGAATATGGATAGGATGATTAGAAAATAAGATAAGAGAATAAAGAGGAGAGAAAATAAAGAAAGTAGTTTTTTTGGAAAACGTCCATAACAGTCTCTATTTATAGAGAATGAATGGATGTGTCCATTCGAAGAGGTTTAAACGAATAGACACTTCTTTTGAAAACAACCTTTGCTGTAACGGGAAGCATGTCGACATGACAAGTAAATAGGATGTCGACATGGTCTAGTAAAAAGTGATGATTTGCTTTACTTTGAAAATGATGATTTAAAACATATGCAACTTTATTCAAATGGACTCTATGTATTTGTAGAAGGTATTTAGAAGTAGAAATACTTATGAATGTATATATGTATATATACTAAAATATATTTAAAATCAAAGTAAATAAACTAAAGTAAATATAATATTAAAATAGATTTTGAGGCTAAAATATCAAGGACAATTTTGAAATCAAAATATAACAAAATGATAAATATGATTTTGAGGCTAAAACATTTTTGGAAATGTGAACGAATGTTTTTTTTCTTTTGAAAAGGGATATTTGAAAATCATTTTATAAAACAAGAGATAATTTTGAAAATCATTTTGAATCAAAATTAGTGGATAACAAAATAGGGCTACTATCTGTTCCACTAGATATTTCGTGAGTTCCATCTCACTAGGGTTCCATCCCTTTAACAAGAACGAAGTGGATTCCATTCCATGAGTAAATTGGATAAAAAAGAATGATAGTGCTTTCAAGGAGTTTTAACAAATATCTAACCTAACTATATTATTTGTCTTGAACTCTTGAATATCTTGAATCTCATGAGTCTTCAATCTTGAACTCTTGATCTTTGTCTTCATCAATTTTGTCTTCTTTACTGTACAGTCTTCTTTTGTTGATACCTGCATATAGATTTCCTGCACACATATATTTTATAACACTTCTATAGTTGTTGTCATCAAAACCACTATCCTATGGACTAACATTCTCCCCCTTTTTGATGATGACAACCTTTGTTTATAAAATATTTATATTCTCCTTATAACTCCCCCTAAATCTAATAACTCCCCCTTAATCTATGCCTAACTAACCTATTTTATACTTCTCCCCCTTTGTCATCAACAAAAAATGACACTAACTCCCCCTAAATCTATGATATTAATGATAGTGTTATCATTAATAATACTGAAACTAGATATAACAATGCTAAATATTGTATACTCAGAATGATATATATGAGTAATATAAGAATGAGAATAATAAGTGTAACCACAAATTATTTTATTCATATCACTATATACATAACTGTTAAATGGAAAGAAAATGCATACAATAAGTAGACAAATCAATCAAACATAAGCACACCTATTTATGTCTTATTACATAATAAATATAGTTAGTTTATCATAAATCAACCATGTTTAAAACCAAACCAAATCAAGTATTTCAAATCAAATCAATTTTAAACCAAATCAAACAAGTTAAATGTTACGTGGAACTTCAACCCATCCCTCTTTTCCAAAGATGGGATCCGCTTTGATTACTTCCCAATCTTCATCGTCCTGGAGCAATGTCTTCGGTGGATTTACTTGGAGATCCTCTTTGTTGAGAGCGGAGATCATCCATCGTAGTGCATCGAAATGCCTTTCTTGTTCCTTTATCATCTGCATTTGACTCAGTTTTAAGTGCCTCTGATTTCGTAGAATAAAAGTAAGAATATCTTTGAAGGATTTGAGAGTCTCTTCAAGATTATCACTTAGATTTGAAGAGGATGAAGCCATTTTGATGATAAGTAAGAAGGAAATAAGTAGATAAGAGTAGAGAGAAGTTATGAGAAGTTTTCTGGAAGAAAATAGGACTTAAATAGACAGGAAGGTCGTTTGAAATGAATAGACATAAGGAGTTATTTTGAATTTCAAATTGAAATGTCCATTCAGAATATTACCAGTATATGTCGACATGACCTCTATACAGTATGTCGACATACATAGCAGATTTTGCACATCTTATTTTTGAATTTTCAGTGTATATACATATGATTTATATATATTACTTGATATAAATAAGAGTAACAGTAAGATAAACAGAGAATAAGCTTCATTTCATACTAGAACAGAGAAGTACATGAATTTCATAAAGAAAACATAAAGATACAACTTTCAATACACCAATTTTCATTGATATACAAAAAGTAAACTCTAGAAACTAGTAGATGAGGATGAAGATGATGAGATATTGAGCTTCTTGTTGACTTTGGAGAAGAACTTGTTCATAGTATTGGACATTTTGTCCAATTTTTTGTTTACGGAGTGTTTGAGAGCTTTTTGATTTTTCACAATCACTCGTTGATTGTGAAGGAGAGTCTTGTTTGATGGTCGTGTGGGAAAATCAATACTCTCTAAGGAAGTTTCTTCACTTTCTTCCTCTTCTTCTTCCTCACCTTCTTCTTCCTCACCTTCTTCTTCCTCCTCTTCCTCTTCTTCTTCTTCCTCCTCATCTTCTTGCATTTCCTCATACCCCAATCGTGCTTCTTTTTCCGTTAGTGTTTCGTATGGTTGAAACACGTGCGGAATTTTCATAAGTGAAATATTGGAATGATTAAAAACCTTTCGTGGAAAGAATTCTTCACCTCTCATATCCACTCCAAAGTAATTAAAAATTCTAGTGAGGTATATTCCATGATATAATGCATTCTCTCCCGAATCCAAGTTTTTGTGTCGAAATTCATCCAAGATAACTTGTGCCCAATTAATATCATAATTTCCAAAAATTGCAAAAAGAGCCTTACACACTTTTTGAGTCGGGTTATTGTAATTTCCCGATCTCGGAGTAATAGTGCGTTGAAGGAGAAGATTAACAATACGAGCTTTTGGTCGAAAAAATTTGTTTTTGAAATCCATTTCTTCCTCAAAAATATTGTGAAAAGTTTCACGATCGGTTTCCTCGATTTCAAAAGAAGAAAGATTGGAACCGGTACTTTTACACTCAAGTATGGTTCCTAAAACATCGGTATCCAAAACAATTTGTGTCCCCTTGACACTACTCCACACTTCATCATCCCTTCCATTATAAAAACCACGATTTAAATTTGCATAAAACATTTTGACAAGGTTTGGATAGCAAACAAAATCATTTTGGTTATTGTCAACCAAGCTTAGAATACCATTGTTTTGAAAGAGAGCATCAATTTCATAAGAAGCGAAGTCATTAAAAATAGCAAAATTACCCGAATGAACTTTTCCATAAGTTGCATAATTAATGTATGCAAGTATGGCATCTCTATTATTGTAGAGATGATCTTTGGTGGCTCTTGACAGCCTCATTCCGGCTACGTTGCTAGTGGATGCCATTTTTGAAGAGATAAGAGTGTTTGAAGATAAAAGTTGTTTTGAATTTGAATTGAAGATGGAGATAAGTGTTGATAGAAGATAGATATAAAGAGGTTGAATAGGTGGATTCTCTGGTCAAAGAGTCATAACTATTCAAAACATAGGAGTTAGTGAAAAGGTGGAGGGAAATTTGAATTTTGAATTCAAATTTAGAAATCTGATTTGCTACAGGTATGCCGACATTACCAATACGTGCCATGTCGACATGCACATCAGATTTTGCAAAAATGATTTCAAGCATGTACAAGATTTATATATATATATATACTTATATATATTATGATTATTGTCTGAATATATTTTGAAAATATATTATACAGAAAATATATAAAAATAATATTTTATAAATTTTTTTTTAAAAGATATTTAAAAAATTTAAGTTAATAAAATCAATTATATACTTAACTAATAAACTATTCTAAGCAACCAATTTTCCACCAATTAAAATAGTAAACGTGTACCTTGTTTGAGTTCCATATCATCCTGATTATCTGAATTCTGAGTTGTCATAAAACACATATTTGCCAATTCTGTTTTCTGTTCATCATCACTTGAGGACGTATCTGAATCATCCAGTGTTGCTGCAAATGCTTTCTTTCTTTTCTTTGAATATTCTTTGTTTGATTGAGGAGTTTGCTTTTCTAGATGTGGACAGTCTCTTTGATAATGACCAAACTCATTACAATTGAAGCATTTGATGTTGTTGAGTGATTCAGTGTTATTTCCAAAACTTTTTCTCTTGTGATTATTCATTTTTCTATACTTCAAGAATTTTCGAAAGTTTCTTGTCATGAAGGCTATTTCTTCATCATCATCACTAGAGTCTGATTCACCAGTTAGTGCATTGAAGGCAATGGACTTTTTTTCTGATGACTTATTCTCCCTTCTTCCCTGAATTTGAACTTCATATGACATCAGATTTCCAATTAATTCATCAATCTTCAAGGTACTGATGTTATTTGCTTCTTCAATCGCCAGTGTCTTCAAATCCCATTCTGGAGTGAGTGAATTCAGAATTTTCCTGACTTGATCTTCTTCGGAGATTGCTTTTCCCAGAGATACTAGTGAATGAACAATATCCAGAAAATGACTATACATATCAGGAATAGATTCACTAGGCAACATCTTAAATAATTGAAATTGATTAGTAAGAATAGAAATTTTGGTCTGTTTAACTTTGCTTGTTCCTTCATGAGTAACTTGCAGAGTTTTCCAGATCTCATATGCAGTTTTACAAACCGATACCCTATTAAATTCATTTCTATCTAGTGAACAACATAAAATATTCATGGCTTTTGAATTGTTTTGAGCCACTTCTCTTTGAACGGTCGTCCATTGAGCAAAATCAGTTGTGGGCTCAGTGTATTCAGTTTGTGTCATATTCCATGTTTCTAAACTAATAGATTGTAAATATATCTTCATTCTACATGCCCAATATGCATAGTTACTGCCATTGAAAAGTGGTGGTCTGGCAGTGGACTGACCCTCTACAAATGAACTAGAAATACCAGTGTTGGTAGCCATTGTTACTTTTCAAAAATCAGGTTATGAATACTTTGAAAAACTTGCTCTGATACCAAATGAAAGGTACGCGGAAGATGATCGTAAGGCTATTTAACACTAGAGGGGGGGAGGGTGAATAGTGTTTTAATAATTTCTTTAAAACTTCTTTGATTTAAATTGAATTAACTAACTTAATGCAAATACACAATCACAGATCAAATCACAGAATCACAAACAAATGCAAATATAAATAAAAAGCAAGTAAAGGAAAGAACACACCAGGAATTTTATACTGGTTCGGTGTTACCCTACATCCAGTCCCGCACAACCCGTACGGCTTTCTATTCAACAATAATCTAGATTACAATCCCTTGATTCCAAGGCAACGAGGTACACCCTCCAGATTCTCAGGTCTCTGGGTAGAACCACTTGATTCACAGGACACAAGTTCACCCGATCGATTTCCAAGGACACGATCACACCTTTATAACCCCACACAAGTTTCTTTGAGTACAAATGTATCTATAACTCTAATAAGCACTGAGATTCTTTGGAGAGAGTGGCAGAGAATCAAACTAGAGATATTCTGGTTTGATTCACTTAAGATTTCGGCAGAATATGGATAGGATGATTAGAAAATAAGATAAGAGAATAAAGAGGAGAGAAAATAAAGAAAGTAGTTTTTTTGGAAAACGTCCATAACAGTCTCTATTTATAGAGAATGAATGGATGTGTCCATTCGAAGAGGTTTAAACGAATAGACACTTCTTTTGAAAACAACCTTTGCTGTAACGGGAAGCATGTCGACATGACAAGTAAATAGGATGTCGACATGGTCTAGTAAAAAGTGATGATTTGCTTTACTTTGAAAATGATGATTTAAAACATATGCAACTTTATTCAAATGGACTCTATGTATTTGTAGAAGGTATTTAGAAGTAGAAATACTTATGAATGTATATATGTATATATACTAAAATATATTTAAAATCAAAGTAAATAAACTAAAGTAAATATAATATTAAAATAGATTTTGAGGCTAAAATATCAAGGACAATTTTGAAATCAAAATATAACAAAATGATAAATATGATTTTGAGGCTAAAACATTTTTGGAAATGTGAACGAAGGTTTTTTTCTTTTGAAAAGGAATATTTGAAAATCATTTTATAAAACAAGAGATAATTTTGAAAATCATTTTGAATCAAAATTAGTGGATAACAAAATAGGGCTACTATCCGTTCCACTAGATATTTCGTGAGTTCCATCTCACTAGGGTTCCATCCCTTTAACAAGAACGAAGTGGATTCCATTTCACGAGTAAATTGGATAAAAAAGAATGATAGTGCTTTCAAGGAGTTTTAACAAATATCTAACCTAACTATATTATTTGTCTTGAACTCTTGAATATCTTGAATCTCATGAGTCTTCAATCTTGAACTCTTGATCTTTGTCTTCATCAATTTTGTCTTCTTTACTGTACAGTCTTCTTTTGTTGATACCTGCATATAGATTTCCTGCACATATATATTTTATAACACTTCTATAGTTGTTGTCATCAAAACCACTATCCTATGGACTAACAGCATGTACTCAAATACTCGCCTCGATCTATGGAGTCCAACTCCAAAAGATACTTTAGTTTGCTTGCCTAACACACACTCCTGGAAAAATTCCATCTTGTCGAAGTTTTCTCCTTTGATCATCTTCCGTCTCCGAAGCAACTCTAAGCCCTTCTCTGAAATATGACCCAACCTGAAATGCCAAAGCCTTGTGGCATCCAAAGCACGAGAACTGTCTACTCCAACACACGACTCTCTATGAACTGTGCTTCCTTTCAGCAAATACAGATTTCGGAACACATCTCCTTTCATAAGAACTAGTGCACCTCTCGAAACCTTTAGACTATCCTTCTCGATTGTTACCTAGCATCCCAATGATGCCAATTGTCCTAAAGAAATTAAGGACTTCCGAAGACATAGAACATACCGAACACCTGTCAAAGTGCGTACCACTTCGTCAAACATTCTGATCCTCACTGTACCTTCACCCATTGATCTACAGCTAGCATCATTACCCATAAGAATAGAACTTTCCTCTCGTCCAACGAAAGAACTGAAGTAATCCTTATTAGGCGTCATATGAAAGGACGCCCCCGAGTCCAGCACCCAATGGTCAAAGACATCTGATGCTGCTGCAAACAACACATCGTCAGATACAGACTTCTCCACCACAAATGATGAATATCCATCTTCTTCCTTCTTCTTCAAATCTGGACAATCTTTTTTCCAATGACTAGGTTTCTTGCAGATAAAGCACTTCCCATCCTTAAACTTTCCTCTCCTGCCATTACCGGGCTTCCTGGACTTGGAACGCCCTCTAGAGTGCCAATTCTTCTTATCTTCTCTACCTCTTTCAACAAACAGGCCGTGACTACTACTTCCACCTCTACTTCCTTCACTTATCTCCTTCATCTGATCTCTCAATCCCTTAGATAGCAGGCCTGGCTTCACATCTTCCACGTTCAATGTGTCTCTAGCGAAGATAAGGCTATTAGCGAAACCTGTGTAACGCTCTGAAAGAGAACACAAAAGAATCATTGCCATTTGCTCCTCATCCATCTTCAAGTCAACAGTCTTCATCTTCATCACGAGATCATCAAAGAAATTAAGATGTTCCTTCAATGAAGTACCATCTCTCATCCGCATGGTGAAAAATGTCTTCAGTAATATCAGACGGTTAGTCAGAGATTTCTTCACATAGAGATTTTCTAGCTTGGTCCAAATGCCCCTAGTAGTGGTCTCACTGCTAATCTCTGAGATAACATTCTCTCTCATAGCTAATTGTAAAGTAGTAAACGCTCATTTCTCCATCTCCTTCCTTTCCGTGACTGAGATGTCAGCCATCAATTCCTCAGGGGCAAACACTACTGGATGGACTTCATTCCTCATTAGAACAGCCTTTATCATCTATTGCCACTTCTCAAAGTCTTTATCCCCATTCCATTTCTCAATTGCCAACTGTGATCCTGACGTGATGTACGTCCCTCTAGTATAGGGTCTTGTAACAACTGGAGTCGCTTCATCTCCTACCATAGCATTTAACACTCCTCAATCAACCTTTCAGCTCTGATACCAGACTGTTGGGGAAAATCCCTTTAAATGATCAGTCTAAGGGAATAAAAAACCCAACGTAGCGGAAAACAACTGGATTGTGATTGTAGTGAGATGAAACAAACAGAGATAAACACAAGAACAAACAGTTACAGATCAATGCAATGCAGAAAAATAAAGTAAATAACACCAGTATTTATAGTGGTTCCACTACCGCGAGGCAGTGTACGTCCACTTGGGGAGAGGAGATTTTATTAATTAGTAAAAGATTAGAGTTACAAGATTGATTCACTTTTGGAGGCTATACATAAGAAGAATTTACAATACAGACAAAATTCTACAGAGTTTTAGCTCTCTAGGATGGCTGCCATTATTGTCCAGAAGCTCCACTATTTATAGAGTGAAGAAATGAGGAGGGGCAACTGCTATATAGCAGCTCAACAATCTGGTACGTCGTCATTTGGTTCGGCAAACATAGTAGCTCATTTTGGTTCGGCATTACCCACTTCAGTTTGGACCGGCATGCCCAACTGACCGAACGAAATATTTTGTTCGGCAAATCACCGAACGAGATATTTCATTCGACAAATCACCGAACGAAATATTTCATTCAACAATTTTCTTTTTCTTTCGCTTCTCTATTTTTCCGAACGAAGTCACTTTACCAAACGAAGCTTCCTTTTCTCACCGCTCCAAATCTCATCTTCCCGAACGAAATCACTTTACCGAACGAAGCTTCCTTTTCTCATCGCTCCAAATCCTTCCAAGCCCTAGCAGTTCACTTCCAGCTTCCTCTACACAACGTGATTTTAGTTTCTAGGGTTTCGCATGCGCCTCCTCATCCTTCTTCAATTGCTGCTCTTAGATGGAATTCAGGTATCAATTTCAACAATCTCCACCTTGATACCGAATTCCAAGCAAGCCTTTCAACTTCATCTACACCTTCATGCTTTATGCAATGGATACTTACCCAATGAGCTTCGGCAATGCCATCGCCGATTACACTTTGTCAACGAACTCCGGCAAGGCCATCGCCCATCAACGAAGTATTCGAAGTACCCAGTCCGTGTAGAACCTATCAGAAAATAATTTAGAATGATTTTGTAAAAATATTGTAGAAATCTTAATGCGAGATTATTTAAAGTTAAAAACATGATTTTATTATGTAGTGTTATTTGAGATAAATGATTATAATCGATTTACAAATTAACTTTGTCATAATTGTTTATGTGCCTAGTTTAATGTATGTGATATATATATATATATATATATGTGTGTGTATGTATGTATGTATGTATGTATACATAGTTGAATGGAAAAATATAATTTTACTAGTTTTATTATTACATACACACACGTACACACACAGATATATATATATATATATATTAAAATTAACATATATTTTTCGGATTTATTATAAGAATAGACTAACTATTTACTGAGATTATTTAAATAAATTAAATTTGAGATTTCATAAGTAATTTAAATACACGGATTAAAAACATAAAGTATTAGAAAAGAATTGAGGGGGCTGTAAATAATTGTAGAAATGTTAAAATATACGTATTTGAAGCTAAATACATAATTTTACAATTTAATGTAGAATAAATTTATTGAGATAAAGGAATATTAAATTAAATTTGTTAATATTGTTTTTCTATATTATTTACGTTATGTGATTTATATATCTTTATATATTTGAATGAAAAAAATAATTTTACCACTTTTATTGATATGAATATGGTATACATACTAAAACCTTCATACTTTAGGATTTTTTAGATGAATCAATAAATATTTATTAATTGAATTCATTCAAATAATTCAAATTCCAGATTACATAATAAATATATCGACTTAAATGTACAATATTAGACATATTGAGGAGGGTTTTGTAAAAAACTGCAGAAATTTCAAAAATGTAGGCACTTGACATTAAAAAAGGAATTTTATAATGTGATGTATTGTAAATATATTGATGTTAATGAATTATGAATCAAATTTGTAATTATTATTTATGTATATAATTATGTTATGCGATTGATGTATTTATAATTATAAATGAATTTCACACCGCTTTTGTTAATACGAATATGGTATAAATATTGAAATTTTCATATCTTTTTTATTTATTAAACAAATCAACGAATAATAGTTTACTGAATTTATTTATATAATTAAGATTGCGTTATAATATATGGAGTTAAATGTAAAATATTAAAAGGAAACAGTAAGTTTTGTAAATGATATAGAAATTTTAAAACAAAGGTATTTAAAGTAAGAAAACATAATTTTATAATGCACTACATGACGAATTTATTGAGATAAACGAATTGTAAATTTAATTTGTTATCATTGTTTATGTACATATTGCATGTTATGTGACTTATGTGTCTTACTTTAATGGAAAAGTAATTTTACTATTTTTGCGAATATGAGTATAGTATACATATGAAATTTTCATACCTTCGTAATTTAGTAGATGAACTAATGAATATCATTCAATTGTATTTATCTAATTGATTTAAATTTAAGACTGCATAATTAATTTAAACATATGGACCGAAACGTAAAATGTTAGGAGTAAGTGGTGTGGGTTTTATAAATAACTGTGATAATTTTAAATGTAGATGGTTGAAGTTAAAAGTAGAATTTTTCAATGCGATGTATGATAAATTTATTGAGATAAGTTATAATTTAAATTTGTTACTATTGTTTTAAGTGATTTATATAACATAATTGAATAAAAAATTAGTTAACCGTTTTGGTTGGTGTAATAGTGATATATATATTAAAATTGCATTTTTTTAATATTTACGAGAAATGTAATAAATTTTAGTTAATTTTAATTAAGTTAAATAGTTTAAATTTTGGATTATGTGATTAACCTAAATATATGGACTTGAATATAAAATTTTAGGAGGTAATTGATGAATTATTTATAAATAATTATATAAACTCTTAAATGCACATACCAAAATGTAAAATAATGGGAGAGATTTAGTAAAAAAAGTGTAAATTTATAGATTAAAAGATTTGAAAATAAAATATCAAGTGAGAATTAAGAAGAAGAAAGAAAACTTCTAAAATAACTAAGAGAGAGAAATTTTTCTGCGTTACTATTACCTAATAAATGGTTGATTGGGATTGCAGTGCCTACAGCTTTGCGAGGTAGGTCGGTTCTATGTTGCCCATATAGTAGATTTGTTTTTGTTGCTCGGTGCATTGTTAAGTATAAAATGTGTTATATGGTATTTTTTCCAAGTGACATTTTTGACGAAATCGGAAAATAAAATGATGACGAAATGTATGCCAGACTCGGATGATCGAGTATGAGGGTCAAACAAAGAAGAGGGGGACAAAATTTGGCTAAATCGATGAATCAGTATCGATCCGTTAACTAGTTTGTTTTTGCCTCCAAAATCCTAATAATGGAAAAGACATTGATACATGTAAGGAAAGACAGGAAGTAGGGTAAGGCCATAGATCGATACTGATCCATCAAACCACGAGATTTTGTCCATTTCTCCCTTAATTTTTTTTCCTATTATATCAGATTTGATTATCGATGAATTATATTGCGATCTGATGGATCTGAAGTTTAATGGCAGCCTACTACAGTTATAAATAGGAAGCTGTCATAAACAGAAGGGGAACTTTTGAAACAACCCGCCTCTATACTCATACTACCAAAGAGTATCACTAAATAATACTGTTTGCTAATACGAAGAATGATGCAATATTAGGTTTACACACGTGAATGTTTCCTTGGACTAACATTGGTAGGTATTTCAAAATTGAATAATACTCACCTGCATGTACTCAGTATTAGCCCAAAGCAAAAAACACATGCGTCTTCAGTACAGAATAATACATGACACATGATAAATAATAGAGTACACAGAGTCTAAATGTAGCGAGTAAATATAATATTTCACATATACATAGTCTAATGGGTCTACAAAATGTCAGTCTCTAACCCACTATATACATACATACATACATCACATCATCACATCACAATACACACACACACACACGCACAATGAGGCTATAAAATACAAATGGGAATATATCATCCTATGTAACTACTAGCCTCCAAAATATGCATATGTCCAAAAGGGCTACTATGTACCTACACCTGAAATACCTCAGATTGACCCAAGTATTATAATAACAGACGGGTTAGACTATGTCTATAATGAAATATCAATTATGGTAATATACATTATATATATAAATATAACAATGGAAATGTATATGCATTTTCTAGTCAATTTACATCACCATTTATTCAAATATTATATATATATATATTGAAAATGATATATATATATATATATATATTCCTATCATACATTCATAAATCACATAGAAACCATAAACACATGTCCAAACAACCATGATCATGTGTGTGTGTATGTATACATACAAACATATATATATATATATATATCACAAAGTAAACAGTGATGGGAAGTGACTGTACAGTAGACACAAGGTCTCAAGTAGAGTCATATCTCAATATGTGGTTCACCGAACCCTAAGTCGCTTAACTCATATCCTTGCTCGGGTGAGGTGTATAAATGTAATAGCCCTAATTTTGATTAACACAATTTAGAATATTTAATTAGATAAATAACATAAAATAATGAAGAATGATAAGGAGATTAAGATTATGTAAATATAATGGGTCGAGCCTTAATTAATAAACTAATGGAATTAATTAGAACATTAATAAGAAGGAGGATATGCTAAGGGAAAAAAAGGAATAAGTTATAATTCCTAATACATATCCTTACAGTCCTTCTCCCTTATTCACTTCATTCACACAAACAAAACCAAAAGAGCAAGGCCGGCCATAGGTAAGAGGTTCAAGAGAAGAAAATCTCAAGGAATCCAGACCAAAAGCTAGGGGAAATCAATCAACACTCAAATTTCAACCTTCTTATACCATTCATAGTGAATAATAGTTATGGATCTCAAATTTTAGTTATTATTTTCGGTTTTAAGTATAAATCTGAATTTTTTATGTTATTATGCCATGTTTTAAATGATTGAATGGTTGTATGCTTATTGATGAATATTTGGATTTATTTATTAAATTAGTTAATAGATTTAAGTCTGAAAACCAATCATGTGATACCCAAATGACTTGAAATTTTGATATAATGTTAAAAACATTATTTTAGAAGTGGATTTTAAATTTCATAATTTTCCAAGCAAGTGAGAATTTATTATGAATTTTCTAAGTGGAGAAAATGGATTGTTTTGGGTTTTAATTATTAAAAATAATTAAATATTGTTTTTGGTTCCGAAATTTTTATATGTTATAATAAATTGGATTTATTATGATTTTAGGGATTTTTCTCAAGTGTTTATGAGTGGTTATAAAATTATTAAGCTAGATGGGCTTAATTATCATATTAAGATATTAATATAAGATTAAAGTTTTGCAAATGTTTTGGAAACGATAAACCTGCTTTAGATCAGTTTCTGATAAAGATTTTGATACAGAAAGTTGTTACCCAATAGAATTTTGCCGCGTTATATCAATATAAATATTTAGAAGGATAAAGACCCTCGTCGACTATATCTTTGCCGCGTTATATCAATATAAAGGCTTTATATTGTTTTAACTTTATAGCCTATGGTTTCGAAGTGAGCTAACTTCCAAGTGATTTTGAGGTTCATCAATATAATTTATAAAAACATATATTATGACATAAATATGTTGAATAAAGTAAAAGGCCATATTTTCCTTGTTTTAAATATGATTTCAAGGGTTAAATCATTTATAAAGAAATTGATTTAAAGAAAATAGAAAAGGGTATTTAGCCCAGAGTTTTACTAAAGAATGATTACTTTTATCACTTCTGGATAAATTGTGATAAGATAAATTTGACTCAGAGATTAGAAAACTAGATGAGGCTGGTGTATGGTAGTGCCCTATACTTCAGCTGTTAGCCCCTAGCTGATATAAGTCTAAAATTTCAGTGCATGGGGCTTTGTAAAGGGTAAGACTAAAAGTAGGTTTACGCACAGAAAGGAATACATAAAGATAAGATTGGTTATAGGTTGTCCTGCAAAACCTTTAGGTTTATAATAAGCCTAGCAAAACTATGAGATTGATAGATAGTCAGGTAAACACTAGGGTAAGTGTATTTGGACAGACTGTTCGGTTTTCTTCTAATGGTCAGTTATGAAATTTGGTATATTTGGTAGGCCTGAGTCAGCCATGTAGATTAGTAATTACTCTGTGAAGACTAAACATTGGGACGGATAGTCTACTGATTTGACGGATAGTCATGATTACCCATGTAGCATGTATGCACATGATCATTTATTATCTATTTGACCATTGTGGTTGCAGGATTTTGTTTTGCAAAAGATATATTTTAAAAATTGATATTAGTGAGGGGAAAACCCATTCCGCTCAACGACGTGGTCTCACTAGATATATATAAAATTGAGATGGTGTATTATTTTTCACACCAGGTTTTTTGTCTGACTCGAAGTTTATGTTTTCCCCTTAAACTCTCGGGTGCTCAAAATTTGATTTAAGTAGGTCGAGAGTAAGGGTTTTTCGGGTTAAGTGGGTTTTGACAAATAAAGCTTTCGGAGACTTGCAGAAGGCAAAGCTAGCTATGTAGGAGTCTATTAATATTTATTATCCGCTGTGTTAAAGTTATTTTGTTTGGAATGTATGTAATGACAAATGTTATAACCGTTTAGTAGTAACTACTCTAATCAACCAAGGGGGCATCTTCATATGTAGCTCTTGGAGTATTTTGTAATGATTATATTCTATCTGATCCCGAGCAACGTTTGGGATTATGTAATGAATATGAAATATCATCTTTAAAAGAAATGAGAAAGTTTGTTCAAAATATCTCGTATTCTTATGCTTTGATGTTATTGATACAATCAACATTACCGTATTTTGTCACCAAAAATTAATACTATAGATGACTGCAGCATTTGTAGTGCTTAGTTTTAGGCCTCAAAATGGGGGATGCTACCATAAATAGTATATGCCTATCCATCACTCTGTTAGAACCAAAAAAGAGACTGATGGCCATCTGCTTGCTTCAAAGTCACACACATAGGTCATCTAACCCGACTCTACAGCCTTGGTTATCTCGACGGTCATTATGACACATATCCACCGGTTGCTCATTTACACAAAGCCTCTATCATGACCTTACAATTTACAATATAGATAATAGACTGTTGGGCCTATATGACACAGGGTCGAATGCACACAGCGATATCATATAGCTATATAAATATAAGGGTGTCACAGATTTGGAGTGCGATCCGGTAGGATGGATGCTAGCCTAATTTGGTTCCCTTCAATGTGAATAATTGGAGTACTTCATGATATATGACATATAGTATTTATAAATATAGGCACAAACCTTACTCACACCTATGAGCATCACCTCACATAAGCATAATCTCGACATCACTATTCCCATCACTTGAGTGTTATTTACTTACAATGAATAACTGAATAAATATTGCAATAGCATCCTGTACCACTATGTGATACCCAATCGTTTATTCAATGTTTATAAATAACGCTCAATCTCCACAAGATCTATGCAACAAGTCCAATGAATAACCGGATGAATATTACCGAAAGTCTCATACCAAATGGTATTATAAACACGTTAATACCAAATTTCTCGTTGCGCATAATGTACTAATAATATATGATTTATAAAGGTAATCATACATTTAAAAAATATTATATATATATATATATATTGGAAAGCGTTAATAATAATATTTAATAAAATAAAAGAAACTTTATTACCATATATAATATTTAAAATATCTCTTGGAAATATTCAAATCAATGTATAAATTCTTTGTAATATTTCAATAATTTCGTAATATTACTTTTAAAATCATCACAAAATACTTTTATAGTCATTTATATATTTTATAGTAATTAAGTTGAATTTTCATATAAATCATTAAACTCTATAATCAATTAATTATTTTACATGCAAATTATTAAATAATACTATGTTATCAAAATAAATTCAATTTTATAATATTTATATCATCTACTTTGTAACATAAATTTAATTTCTTTTTAAAGTATAAACCTTAACTATCTAATTTTTAAATATGTAATATGCATACATACATACATACATACATACAACATATATATATATATATATATATATATATATATATTTGAAATTGGGTAAAATTTTACTGGGGCATTTTTAGCCCAAATTCTGATCGGCCTAAACTGCCATAAGCATTACAAAACTAAACATCAATACAAAAGTGAATTTTATAAAACAAGTACAATCTCTCACTTTTCTTTTATTAGATTTACTTTCGAACTCAATTAGAACTCTATCCAACCTCCAACTTTCCTTATTCTTTATGGCGGCCGCAAATCAGAGCTTGTACCTGGGTTTCCTTCTGTTCCCTGCCTCTGATCCATTGCTGCAATCAAGACTACTGCTTGTCCCCTTTTCCTAGTAAGGGTCTTCGCACTAATTCTCTTAGATACTATTTGCATGTCGATTAGTGCCAGTTTTCTAACTTTAGTTATGTTTCTTTCCTGCTTCTAGAAAACCCTCCTATTGCGCTCCTTCCATATGCTCCCACACAATAATTTTCAAAGCGATGCGATTCATTTTAGCTTCCAGGTTTTCATTCTACCCTAATCCTACCAAGTAAGATATAATTTGTTACAAATTATAGGTTGTTATATTAAAATTAACTACTTGTTTGCGTTTACCCAAATTTCTTTCAAAAAATCACAATTGAAAAAGAGATGCATGTGATTTTCGTCTCGTTTGTCGCATAGAACACATGTTTTTTCTTTAATTATCCCTAAATTAAATAATCTATCTCTAGTTGGCAGTCTCTCCATCATGGCTTTATATGTGGTTAGGGCCATTTTGGGCTATTAACCCTATCCCCGATGATCTTACTCCAATTGACTTTCTGTTCTTTAACTCTGATCGCCTCCCATGTTGTTTTGGTAGTGAACTCCTACCTACTATGCTTCTAAGTCCATATGTCATTGTCTCTACCCGAAAGCAATGTCACGTATTCAATTTGGTTTCTCTGTTTAATGTTGCATGGTATCGAGCCACATTTCCATCCACCTTCTTAAATAATTGTCTCTACTCTATGCCGAAAAAGTATCCCACCCCAATTTGTCAATTAATGATTTTCCATCAATCTAAGGATCTTTCCAGAGATCAATTTCTTTTCCTTGAGCAATCTCCCTACCATAGTTCTCAACAAGAGTGTGTGTGTGTGTGTGTTGAGAAAAATGAGTGATCCTCTATTCGAGGAGGAGAGCACTCATGCATTTTATTCTACACTTAAAAATGAAGCTATCAACAAGCCTGGTAGGTAATATAACCCCCTATACTATACAATAAACCGAAAATCCCCAGTCCTAATGAAAAGTCCATAATGTAAGTAAAATGACAATAAAATATAACAAAACAAAAAACTAAACTGATCCCTAGAAATACTCATATATAAACTATCAATGAAAGTAAGATCTGCTAAATCCATCCATGTGCTTCCATATCTAAAACTGAAAACAAACACTCAACAAAAGCTTAGATCATCACATATATATGTATATAAATGTATTTATATACATACATATACATACATACATATATATATATATATGCCAAAATAAGAAAAACAAGCACATTAACTATGAACTAGGTAAAAGATAATAATGTAAACGACGATCATTATGTGGTGGTATAAAACATACGTATGTAGTTATAAAATCAATGTTAAATGTTGAACCACATTTTATAGTCTAACCAATTTCCTATTGAGAATAAAACATCAGAAAAACTGTTAGCACACATATGAATTATATAGGTATTTAGGATGCTATTATTATTTCTAATTTAGAGGCAATATTTTCCTATATATATAATATTACAATAATCATTTTTAGTATTAATAATCTATAAAAATTCTAGATTCAAAAATAATTTGTGTGTAATAATTTCTTGTTTATATTTCATTTCATTTTTATTTATTTATTTTTCTACAAGGTGCAGAATTCGTGTACACCGGTGGACTGGTGGATGCACACCGGTGCACCAATATCGTGAATTCTATGGCCCTAATTCGATCATCATAATCGAATTTGGCTACCCCTCCTCTATCTCCTTGCCATCTTCTCCTCTGATTCAATACAAACACTAGTACACATCCATATTTCAATCCAATCATGCATATATATACCAATTCATCACATAGAATGCATGACCAAAAGAAAAGAAGATAATATGATTATAGTAAATGAATTTTTTTATTAGGCACAAATTAATGAACACGATTTATCAATATAGACATAAATGATGAGTTTGATCACTTACCTTAAGATGTAGAACTTCAGTTTCCTCTCTTACTCCTACTTCAAGCTTGCTTGCACTTCACTGTAAATTACCAACCTCAATATTTGATGATCAAAACTTATATTTCTCCTCAGCTATTGGCATAGATTGATGTTAAGGAGCACATAGTTGAGTTTGGGAATCCATCGTAATTTATATGATTTGTTTTGGATTTTAGAATGGAGAGGAGGAAGTTGAGCTTTAATTCTCAAGGAAGAAACATTAGGATAATTAAATATATGAATGTATCTTATATTTATAAATGGGAGGGAGATATATAGATTTAGAAAAGTCTAGAATTAGGAAATAAGAGTGGGCTAACTAGATTTGTAGGCCTAATTAATTTATTTACCAATTTCCTTTCCATTTTCCTTTCAAGAAATCACTCTTATTTCATATTATTACACTTATTGATCAAATAAACATATTTTACTCACATAACTTTCTGATGATATTATTCACATTTTATACAATTGTTTCTTTTAATTCAATATATTTAATTTACCATTCTCCTTAAATAGTTATTTAAAAAATTTAACTCCAATTTCCTTTAATAATTAAAATAAAAATTCTTTATATCATTAAAGTAAATTCTAAACTTGTTTATTTTAAGACTTATACTTTATAATGTTTTATATAATAATTTTATTTGAAATTATTATTTATTTATCTTTGGAATTTCAAAATAACTAAATTAGTTTACCAAATCAATATTTTTCACTTTTAAAATTCTTTTCATTTTATATAAAATGATCTCCATCTAATTTACAGTTTATTGCTTCTCAACAATAGCTTGTTACAAACACCCCCTTCAAGAAAATTGCATTCTCGCAATTTCTTCTTAAGGAAAATCTATAACTAGATAGTTATTAGCTTACCTACACC
The DNA here is from genome assembly GCA_030737815.1 of Allium fistulosum. Lineage (NCBI taxonomy): Eukaryota > Viridiplantae > Streptophyta > Magnoliopsida > Asparagales > Amaryllidaceae > Allium > Allium fistulosum. The sequence goes on along the minus strand of CM060901.1, from coordinate 617,628,237 downwards.
ATTAAATAATAACAAGCAAGTATCAAAACATACCCGACTTATGTGCATTAGAAAAAAAACTCGAAGTAATTCCGTTTCCATAAGCTCCTGAGTCTCCTAGGTAAAATCCAACGGGTTTTCGAACCACTATTTTTATAATAAAGGAACCTTTTTACTTTAAAGATGTCAGACTTTCGAGTCGATTATCCAAACAGGACGTTGCACATATGTCAAATCTAGGGATATCTCAAGATCTTGTATGTCTCTCGGCTCCACTACAGTCTCTAAATCCTGCAGATACTTCCTCGATTGGGAAATATTAAAGATACTATTAATACTCGAAAAGCGATCTGGAATTGCAACTCTTCTAATTCGTTCAGTAATCGAATATGGGCCAATGTAACGAAGTGCTAGCTTTCCTGATTTTTTAAATCTCATAACTCCTTTAGGAGGAGATATTTTCACATAGACAAAGTCACAACTTCAAATTGTATTTCCTTTCTTCTTCAATCAGCATACGATATCCGACGATCTTGGGCCTCTTTCATTCTTTGCTTAATCAGCTCGATCTTCTCATATGCTTCTCTAATCATATTTGGACCCATTTGTTTATTTCCAATTTCCAGCTAACGGGATGGTGATCAGCATGGTTTTCCACATAAGGCCTTAAACAGAGCAATACCAATGCCAGATTGATAGTTGTTGTTATAGGCAAACTCAAATAAGCAAAGATAGTCTGCCCAACTACTACCAAAATCAAGCATGTATGCTCAAAATAAATCTTCTAGTATATGATTCACCTGCTCTACTTAACCATCAGTCTACCGATGATATACTGTGAAAATGCAGTGGTATAATATGGCTTGTGTATTAATATGCGAGTGTATACTGATATATGTACTAACTAAAGTAATATAGCAGTGTATAATAATAGTAAAGAATAAAAACAAGCACACCAAAGCTTTTATACTGGTTTAGACCTCCCATCCTATATCCAGTCCCAAAGCCCTCTTTCGCTATTTCACTAACTAACAACCCTCGCTTCGCCCGGAGGAATAGGCTTATACAAAAGTTTCTCTAACAAGCTTGTGTTCTAAATAACACAGATATTTTCTTCAAGTACAATTCTTTCTATAATCTCCGTTGAGTGTTTGTGAGTGTAAATACTTGGATTTGTAGAAAGTAGGTTTACCAAAATGTAGATTCTAGTTGTAAGTGATTGAGAGTATGAAATTGTTGATAGCATAAGCACTTAGAAAATAGAGAATAGTAGAGCAAAAAGGTTAAGTTCAATCTCAGATTTTGAATGTATTTATAGATGATTAATAGTTGTGTTTCAAAGAGTATGTCTTCTCAAAGAGTTTTCCTTTTGATCAAGAGTTGCAAATATAAGAAAGAAGGCATGAAAATTTATAATGAAGAGAAGTGACTGTTCAAAATATGACAGTTAAACAGTGTCAGACATCTGGCATATATTGTTAGACATTTAAGACATTTCAAGTTTTTAACCTGAACTATCTGTCAGACGTCTGGCATTATGTCCCGGACGTCTAAGACTGTTTTGTTTGTAAAATATGAGTATTTTTTTCTTCTAAGATTCGCTAAGTGTTTTGATGATATGCTTTCGTGTATGCTTATGATAACTCAAGGGGACTGTACAAGATATTCTAAGACCATGGTACAAACATATAACCTTACTTCAATAGTATAATCCATCATTCTTCTGGATTATCTGCATGCCATGATATCGATGAGTGGAGTGATCTCTTCTATCATATACATGTAAATAGATAAGGTATTTCTTGTATACATGATTGTATAGTTGTTGTCATTAAAATCACAGAAGAGAGGTTCTAAAATTCTCCCCTTTTTTGATGATGATAGTTATACAATCTTTTGTAATGACATTTTAAAAAGTTAACTCCCACTAAATATGTTCTCTCTCCCTATCTATGTACACACGAATATTCTAATATTCTCTCCCACTTTGTCATTATCAAAAAGAATAATGTAAATGTGTAATTCATAGAAAGAGAACATTGAAAACTAAAAGAAAACCCTACAATGTTATCAACAAATCACAGAAATAATACATAGTTCAACATAAACTTTTTCGTTTATAAAACCATTTAAAAATGCACTTTTAAAATCCATTTGAAATAATTTAAAATTAGGATGACATGCAAAAGAAAGTGATTTTTTAATAGTTTCAAGACATGCTACATGGGCAAACATTTCTTCATAATCAATTGTTTCTTCTTGGTTATATCCCTGAGTAACTAATCTTGCTTTATTACGAACTATATTTCATTCTCATCTGCTTTATTTTTAAAAACCCATTTGGTTCCTATTACGGATTGATCATTTGGTCTTGGTACGAGTTCCCATACATCATTTTGTTCAAATTGATTAAGTTCCTCTTTGTTATCCCGCCTTTTGGTCAAGGCCGGGATATCAACAAATTAGCTGGAAAGGATGAATGTTAGGATCAGAGATCGATTGAAAGCATGGCTATGATCGATGTCGTCAAAATTTGACCGTGCTCCAACCAAGACGGGATCGATTGGGGATGATAACCAAGGCTGGGAGAGGCTACGTTTCAAATTTTAGGTCAATCGGAGTTTGTATGCTCAAGATATGATCGATGCAATTCAAGCAACCAACTGTTCGTATCCATCAATCCTCTACTGTTCGTATCCATCAATCCTCTACTGTTCGTATCCATCATTCTTCTATTGTTCGTATCCATCAAGTGCAACATCGATGGAGTACGAACAGTGCAACATCGATGGAGTACAAACAGTGCAACATCGTTCGAGTACGAACAATGCAACAACGATCGATACAAACAGTGCAACATTGATCGAGTACGAACAGTGCAACATTGATGGAGTACGAACAGTGCAACATCGATCGAGTACGAACAGTGCAACAGCGATCGATACGAAGGAGACAACCTTCGAAAAACACAAACTTGCATCGATCATATCTCACAATCTACAAGTCCAAATGCTACGAAATTTTCACTAGAGCTTACGTACAACCTAAAGAATGTTCATGTTCGATTTCGACTCGATTGGGCAAAATCTTGATCGATACGAAATTCATTTGTATCGATCATGGATCGAGTGCAAACCACATGGGATCAATCGCGTGGGTCCACCCACATGCCAGAAGAGGTCTTCCGAGATCTAAGCGAGATATTTGCAGCATATGTCTATAAATAGCCTCCCAATAGCTTCAGAAAAGAGGGACTTTTGGCTCTTCTACGTCCAGACTCTGCCGGATTCATCATTGTACTCGAATTTTGCTATTGTAATAAGTTGTAACTCGTTGTAATCAGCAAGCAAACTTCAATAAAATTATCAACTTCAAAGTGGACGTAGGCCGGATTGTCGAACCACTATAAACCCTGTTTTCTTTACTACTTTCATCTAAATTTTCTGAGTGTTCTTCATTTTTAATTCTCTACATACTTGTTATCTGTGATTGTGAACTGGTGCTTTCATTGGTAATTGGGTGTTTGTGACCAATTTTGGCGCAAACATTTTGGTGCTTTCACTGAGAATTGAACTCAGGAATTCTGCAACTTGGACTTTGGATCTGAAAGCTTGAAGATTTGGATCTGGAAAGCTATGGCAAGGCAATCAACAAGAAGACAAAGAGCTGAAAGGAGTCAACATGAAGGGAGTCAGGAGGCTTCCTCTGGGGCAAATCAGACCTCAATCTTCATCACCCGGGACGAGATGGAGATGATGATGGAAGCTATGCAGGAGGGAATGCTGAAAAGACAAGAAGAGATGATGTAGAACTTACTCCAACAAGCTGGACAAACCAGAATGTAGAATCAGAGGAACGCTACTGCTAGAGATGCAAGAAATAGAGATCAGGAGCCTGGAGCAACCAGAGTCCAGAATAGAGCAGGACCGTCAGGAGCAACACCAGAACTTGGGGGCACTCATCCGGAGGACGTTGATCCAACCTCAGGCAGGATACCAGGTGGAGCTGTTCAACATGTCTTTGGTAGAGGAATGGATGCCCGTCCAAGAGACTAGATTCTAGGATTCCCTTACGAACTCAAGGGGCAGGTCGGAGGCAACAGACAAGGGCTACAACTTGATGACATCGACAGATTAGCGAAGATGGTCAGACGAGCTATAAGAGGAGGACTAGTAAATAGAGATCTGGAAGATGTGAATAGGAGTCCTTTTGCTCCTATGATCAGGCAAGCTAGGAATCCACCAGAATTCAAGCTACTAACATTAGAGATGTATGATGGAAGGACAGATCTTGCTGTTCATTTGACGAGATACATGAGGCATATGGAAGTACTGGGGGCATCGGAGGAGGTCATAGTGCGATGCTTCCCTTTGTATTTGATAGATATAACAGCATTATGGTTTAGACAGCTGGAGAGTGGCTCTATCGGCACATGGACGAAGCTGATTGAAAGGTTTATGAGACAGTTTCGGGTCCACATAGCCAGGCCCAAGAATGTGATGACTTTAACATCAATGAAACAATGGAAAGGAGAATCGCTTAGAGATTTCTTGACCATATTCAATGCGGTAGTGGCTTCGGTGGATCGACCTGATCCGTCGGTGGTTTTGATGGCAGCGGTTTCAGGAATTGTAGACAATTCGAATTTCAAGATATCATTGGAACGTGACCCACCGAGGGATCTTGGGGAGTTCTATCACGAGGCGGAAAGATTTCTAAGGCAGGAAGATGCACAGACTGAGAGAGAAGGGAGAGAGGCTGAAGCTTATGCGGTAAGGGATGGAGGTCCACCCAGAGAAAACCCAAACAAAGACGACAAAGGCAAAAGGAAGATGAATGACAACGGTAGCACTTCAAAAAGGCCACAGAGGGAGTCAAAGTTTTCTTCTTATACGGATCTGACTGAAACTCTAGAAAGGATTTATTTGGATACTCGAGGGCACCTCCAGTATCAAAGGTCAACAAGAAGGGAACCTTCTAATTACGAATGGGCATCAGGAAGGCATTGCCTATTCCATGAGTTGGATGGGCACAATACGAACGACTACAGGCATTTGAGGGATATCATTGAGGAGCATGTAAGGAATGGTCATCTACAGCAGTATGTAAGGAATCGAGCTGTGGTAGTGGAACAGGAACGACCATCGCCCACCTCGAACGAAGATGGCACTGGACCTAGGCAACGTCAACTTGTTATCAACTAAATAGATTTATGGCTTGGAATAAGTAATAGACCTCGAAGTAATGCGACTAAATCACTTACACAGGTATGGGATCAAGGACGGTCCCTAAGCATGCTCTGAGACGATGATAAACCGTGTTGCTCGAGTCTGTGAAATCCTATTTTTCTTTTTCGTTTTCCTAAAAACTTTGGTTTCTTCCTTGGATGTACAGACACTTATTTAGTTTTCCTTGGCTGTAAAAACTCTTACTTTGGATAATTGGATTTGGATTAATGTAATAAATTATGCAGGTCTTGCGATTACGATCTCGACTGGAGAGACAGGGCAGTAATCACAAATTACGAGTCCCTTCGCCGGAGAGCGATGGAATGGACTCAAAGCACAATATCAAAGTCCTTGGCCGGAGAGCCAAGGCCGGTGAATATCAAAGTCCTTGGATGGAGAGACAAGGCTGGGGAATATCGAAGTCCTTGGCCGGAGAGTCAAGGCCGGTGAATATCAAAGTCCTTGGTCGGAGAGTCGAGACCGGAGAATATTGAAGTCCTTGGCCGGAGAACCAAGGCCGGAGAATATCGTAGTCCTTGGCCGGAGAGCCGAGGCCGGTGAATATCAAAGTCCTTGGCCGGAGAGTCAAGGCCGGAGAATATTGAAGTCCTTGGCCGGAGAGCCGAAGCCGGAGAATATTGAAGTCCTTGGCCAGAGAGCCAAGGCTGGAGAGCATAAAAGCCCTTGACCGTAGAGTCGTGGTCAGAGCAAGATAACGCGACCCGGCGAGGTCTATGGATTTAAAGTCAAACCCGGAGAGGTCTTGGATTCAGAATTGGACATCGACTTGGAGCAGTCGCGGATTTGGATCAAGTTATGGCCGTGGCACTCGAATAGAATGGCTTGGTAGTGGATTGGATTGCGAATTGGATGATATGGCTATGGATGAAAGATGCACTTCAGATGTCGGATTTGAAGCTTTTCAAAACAAACCTTCTTACCATAAGGCATGTTTTGGGGGGCAAATGTTATCTCGCCTTTTGGTCAAGGCCGGGATATCAACAAATTAGCTAGAAAGAATGGATGTCAGGATCAGAGATCGATTGAAAGCAAGGCTATGATCGATGTCGTCAAAATTTGACCGGGCTCCAATTAAGACGGGATCAATTGGAGATGATGACCAAGGCTGGGAGAGGCTGCGTTTCAAATTTTAGGTTAATCGGAGTTCGTATGCTCAAGATATGATCGATGCAATTCAAGCAACCAACTGTTCGTATCCATCAATCCTCTTCTGTTCGTATCCATCAATCCTCTACTGTTTGTATCCATCATTCTTCTATTGTTCGTATCCATCAAGTGCAACATCGATGGAGTACGAATAGTGCAACATCGATGGAGTACGAACAGTGCAACATCGTTCGAGTACGAACAGTGCAACAACGATCGATACGAACAGTGCAACATCGATGGAGTACGAACAGTGCAACATCGATCGAGTACGAACAGTGCAACATCGATCGAGTACGAATAGTGCAACATCGATTGAGTACGAACAGTGCAACAGTGATCGATACGAAGGAGACAACCTTCGAAAAACACAAACTTGCATCGATCATATCTCACAATCTACAAGTCCAAATGCTATGAAATTTTCACTGGAGCTTACGTACAACCTAAAGAATGTTCATGCTCGATTTCGACTCGATTGGGAAAAATATTGATCGATACGAAATTCGTTCGTATCGATCACGGATCGAGTGCAAACCACATGGGATCGATCGCGTGGGTCCGCCCACGTGCCAGAAGAGGTCTCCCGAGATCTAAGCGAGATATTTGTAGCCTATGCCTATAAATAGCCTCCCATTAGCTTTAGAAAAAGGGGACTTTTGGCTCTTCTACGTCCAGACTCTGCCGGATTCATCATTGTACTCGGATTTTGCTGTTGTAATCAGTTGTAACTCGTTGTAATGAGCAAGCAAACTTCAATAAAATTATCAACTTCAAAGTGGACGTAGGCCGGATTGTCGAACCACTATAAACCCTGTGTTCTTTACTGCTTTCATCTAAATTTTCCGAGTGTTCTTCATTTTTAATTCTCTACATACTTGTTATCTGTGATTGTGAACTGGTGCTTTCATTGGCAATTAGGTGTTTGTGACCAATTTTGGCGCAAACACTCTTTCATTGCTATAATCCAAAATTCATCCTTTGATGCTTCTTCATAATTTTTTTGTTCTAAGTTAGGTATGAAAGCTACACGACTCATTTGATTTAGTTAATTTCTAGTTGAAACTCTTGTGTTAAAATCACCAATAACATTAATAATCGGATTATCTTTTAAGATTCGAGGTCGGGATCTTAAAAGATTATCATTATTGTATTATTATTTTCAGTTATTATAGTATTATTACTACTACTATTATTGAAAATTTCTTCATCATCATCATTTTTGTTATTAAAATCTTCGTTAAAGGAAACATGAAGACTTTCTTCTATAGTGTTAGTTCGTTTATTAAAAATTCTATAAGCTTTACTCTGATCTGAATAACCAATAAAAATTCCTTCATCGGCTTTTGGATCAAAATTTCCAATATTGTCTTTAGTATTCAAGATAAAACATTTAGAACCAAAAACACGTAAATATGATACTTTATTTTTCTTACCGAAAAATATTCATAGCATGTATTCTTAGTCACTGCTCTAAGTGTTATACGATTTAATACATAACATGCGGTAACAACGGCTTCGGCCCAAAAATTCTTTAGTAAACCACTGCTACTTAGCAATATTCGTGCACATTCTTGTAATGTTTGATTTTTCCTTTCTACTACACCATTTTGTTGTGGTGTTCGTGGAAATAAAAAATTATGACTAATCCCTTTTTTATTGCAAAAATTTCATTTTTAAATTCTCCACCATGGTCACTTCTTATACTTTTAATTTTATAATTCATTAAATTCTTTATTCTTTTAGCAATATTTTTAAACATTTCAAACATATCACTTAATGTTTCAAAAACAATGTCCAAGTGTATCTTGAAATTCTTCAACAATCACTAAAACATATTTGTTATGATTTATTGATCATACTTGAGTTGGACTAAATAAATCTAGATGGAGTAGTTCGAGTGGTTGTTTTGTAGAAATTTCCTTTTTAGATTTAAATGAACTTTTCCTTAATTTTCCTAGTTGACATGCATCACATAGATTTTTTAACTCATAATTTTGTTTTGGGTACTCCTCTTACTAAATCATTTTTTTCTAATTTATTTATATATTTAAAATTTATATGACAAAAACGTTTGTGCCATAGCCATGGGTCATTATGATTTCCGTTTAAACATAAATCACTACTATTTTTAATACTCATATTTAAAACATAAATGTTTTGATTTCCTAATCCTTCAAATATTAAAATTTTATTTTGATCGAGTATACTACATAAATCTTTTTCGAAATCGGTTCTAAATCTTTTATCACATAATTGACTTATACTTAATAAGTTATGTTTTAAATTTTTTATTAACAAAACATTAGTAATAAGGGTAGAAGTAGATATACCAATGTTAATGATGTCTCCAATGCCGATGACAACTCCTTTTGAATTATCTCCAAATGTCACAGTGCCGCCATCGATATATGTTATATTTGATAACATATGTGTATTTCCTATCATATGCTTGGAGCATCCGCTATCGAGTATCCATTTCTTCTTGTTGTTAACTTTGTTTTTAAGTACCTGCAAAATAATAAGAGTTTAATTGGTGCCCACTTCCTCCGTTAGGGTCCTATGTGTTAATGGGGGAAGGTAGCCATACCCAAGAGGGTTTAGGACCTTTAAAAACGTAATTATCATTATAAACAATATTTCTCAAGTATTCATCTATGTGTTTCTGCCTAATCAACTTGTTATTTGATTTAGGGATCCATATTTTGACAGTATTTGTGTTAGAAGTATTAATCTTAATGTTAGATATAGGATTCTTGAACTTAGAATAAAGTGTACTATAGTTCCTATGCTTTTGTTTACCTTTAAATCCTAATCCATTTCGATTTCCTGATGGTCCTGATATCTTGATCAAATATTTTATGTTTTGTTTTCCTTTATTAAACTTCGATATCTTATTAGTAATTTGATCTAACTTAGTCTTAAGATAAGGTATTTCAATGTTGGTAGAATCTAAACTTGTTTTTAGTTCAAGCTTTTCTTTTTCAAGATTATTATTTACTGGTTTGCTATTTCCTAAATCATGTAATAAAGCATTATTTTGAGAAGATAATCTTTTACATTCCTTTTGTGCTATTTCTAATTCTTCTTCTAAAATTGTTTTTTATCTTTTAGTAAACCAATTTCTAGCTCAGCTCTATTCAGTTTTCCTACACATTCCTTATTTTGTTCTTAGATTCTCTATACTTATCGTCTAATTCTATGCTAATTTCCAAAATTTCATCATATGGTAGTTCAGGACGTACCTCATCAGTGTTAGCCATAAAATAAACATTTGCTTGTTCTGAGTCGCTTTCACTATCACTATCAGAAGAAGAGGCTGAATCAGAGTCATCCCAAATTACTTGAAAGGCTCTTCGCTTTTTCTTGAATTTCTCTAATTTGCTTTTCCTTTTGTCATTATTGAGTTGTGGACAATCTTTCTTCATATGGTTGAACTTGTCACATCCATAACATTTGATTGACGTTTGATTTTATGAATTCGAATTGCCACTATTCTGAAATTTTGTCATCTTCTTGAATTTCTTAAATTTGTTCTAGTTCTTGGCGATAAACGCAATTTCTTCCTCGTCCAAATTGGAACTATCATTATTTTCTTGAAAGACAATATTCTTCTTTTCTTAATTTTTCTCATTTCTTGCTTGCAAATTAGCTTCATATGACATCAATTTTCCTATTAATTCTTCGATTTTGAGTGAAGAAAGATAGTTAGCTTCGTTGATAGCTAAAACTTTTCTTTCCCATTCGACAGTCAAAGAATTTAAAATTCGTGTAACTAGATCAAAATTAGTGAATTTGACCCCAAGTGTCATGAGATCCTGTTATATAGTTTGGAATCTAACATACATGTCAATAATTGATTCATTTACTTTCATTTTAAAAGATGAGATTTGGTTTTGTAAAATAGAGATTTTTGTTTGCTTCACTTCTGTTGTGCCTTCGTGAGTTACTTGTAAAGTGAACCATATATCATATGAAGTTGTGCAAAGCATGACTCATGGAAATTTATTTTTATTAAGTGAACAAAATAATACATTCATGGCTTTTGCATTATTAGTTTCCATGTTCTTTTGTGCATTGGTCCAACTTCTTATATCAGTGGTAGGTGTTTCATATCTAGTTTGACTAGTTTGCCAAATTTCTAAATCATTAGCTTACATAAAAATTCACATACGCGTTGACCAGTAAGCATAATTAGACCCGGCAAACAGTGGGGGATGCGCAGTTGATTGACCTTCATGAAATGTACTTTCCATATTAAAAAGTTTCAATCATCTGTTACTATAAATTGAACCAAATGAAAGAGCAGTGGATCGTATAATATGGCTTGTGTATTAATATGTAAGTGTATATTGATATATGAACTAACTAAAACAATATAGTAGAGTATACTAATAGTAAAGAATAAAAGCGAGCATATCAAAGCTTTTATACTGGTTCGGACATTCCGTCCAATGTCCGTTCCCGAAGCTCCCCTTCGGTATTCACTAACAAACAACCCTTGCTTTGTCCAGAGGAATAGGCTTATACAAAAGTTTCTTTGCTAAGCTTGTGCTCTAAATAACACAGATATTGACTTCAAGTACAATTCTTCCTATAATCTCCCTTCAGTGTTTGTGAGTGTAAATACTTTGGATTTGTAGGAAGTAGGGTTACCAAAATGTGTATTCTGGTTGTAAAGGATTGAGAGTATGAAATTGTTGATAACATAAGAACTTAGAAAATAGAGAATAGTTGAGTAAAAAGGTTAAGTTCAATCTCAGATTTTGAATGTATTTATAAATGATTAATAGTTGTGTTTCAAAGAGTATGTCTTCTCAAAGAGTTATCCATTTGATCAAGAGTTGCAACTATAAGGAAGAAAGCACAAATGTTTAAAATGAAGAGAAGCGATTGTTCAAAATATAGCAGTTAAAACGGCATCAGACGTCTGGCATATATTGTCAAAAGTCTGGCATATATTGTTAGACATCTGAGACATTTCAGGTTTTTAACTCGAACTATCTGTCAGAAGTCTGGCATTATGTCCCGGACGTCTGAGACTATTTTGTTTGTAAAACCAAGTATTTTTCTAAAATTCGCTAAGTGTTTTGATGATATGCTTTCGGGACTACTTAGATAACTCAAGGAGATTGTAAAAGATATTCTAAGACCATGGTACAAATATATAACCTTACTTCAATAGTATGATCCATCATTCTTCAGGATCGTCTTCACACCATGATATCGGTGAGTGGAGTGATCTCTTATTTCATTTACCTGTAAATAGATATGGTTTTTGTAACGCCCCACCCCGAGACCCACATTAACAAAGAGTATTACTAGGTAATACTGTCTGATGATGTGGAGAATAGGGCTGGTTAGGAGCGACCATCCGTAAGTCTTTTGTAAATGGTATCATTATACAAATAATTGAAAGGTGATTTTTAATTAATAAAAAGATTAGTTAAAGAGGCATAGTGGTTGCTTATGTGCTTAAATCTGCTTGGTTTCTTAAGAAACTAAATCTCCAATTTGATCGTTTTGTTTATTTGATAGTTAAATAACCAACTATCAAATCTTGACCAAATATAGCTCTGCAAATATCTAGAAGAAACATGAGAATTACATGGTACAAGTATCTTCAGTGATGTTATATTATACGTATAAACTCGTTGTGTTCTTTTAGGATAAATGATAAGGAAATCTGTCCGCTTAAATGGTTAGGAGGTGATCTCCACTCTTATGTATTATATGTTAATTTCCAAAAGAACCGAAGTTGAGTTTACCGGAATCTATTAATTGGTTTTGAAGCAACTGCTAAGCAAGGGAGTGTACTTATAAGAGATGACTTGAAACCCTAACCACTCCAAAACCATACACGTGTTCGATGCTTTAGAAGAGGTCAGTGATTGGCTCAAGTTAATGAAATTGAAGATGGAGTTCTTTGAAGTGCAAGGTTTACTTGATACTAACCCTGAGGGTGATTCTAAAAAGGGTGTAGTAGAAGTAGTGCATTCAGTTTGTTCATATCCTTAACTTGTATGGATGAATGCTGGCATTGGATTGTGCCTGGAGGACAGTGTTATCATTCAAAGTGGGAATTGCTAAGAGAGAACATAATTGTGACCTCACAAGTCTTACAACTCGATAATGACTAAAACAAGGGAGATGCAATAGAGCTATGTGGTTCGCTACCATCAGGAGCATCATTCCTCAGATCTAAATCGATATTTGTGGATTTTGGTATGTGTGCGTATATGAAGAGTGGGGCTTGGTGCAATAGGTTGCACCCTTGGTGCCGAGGGGATGATTTAATCCGTCTTGTTATGTTAAAGGGGCAGGCCGGCTCTGTGTTGGTAGAGGTGCAAGGTTTGCAGCCTCGGTTGATTTTCTCTAGAGATGGACTGTACAGAAGGTAGTCCCTTACCTTATCATTGTATAGAATCCGATATTTAATACATGCCTTATGGTTTTAGTTGCAGTTACTAATACCGTTGAATGTATTATGGGTAATGATTCCACATATGTTATATATTTATTTTAAACCCTAGATATTATTATAATATCACAAGATTTCCTATAAAATGGTTTGGTTATCATAAGGTAAAAACCTATCTATGTTTATGTGTGGCCTATTCTTATGAGATACCTTTATTTTTGAAAGGTTTTATAAGATATAACAACATATATGATTTGAGTTTCTCATGCTGGTTTACTATACTGATCCGAGTGTTATTTTCTTATAATACTCGGGTCATACCCAAGTACTTTTTCAGATTTAGTTATGGATTCTTTGGAGCTTCCGGAAACGAGTTGGATGCTTCCAGGACGTATTCCCATATTTTCTTTTATTTCGTTGTATTTTCTTGTTGGAATTTGTCAGCAATTGTAAGGACAATCTATTATAACTGTCCAGGCTGATGATATGTTAGTTACTTTGATTTATGTTGTATATCACATTTTCTTTTGTAAAGATCATTAGTATATTATATATTACTTGTGATGTTGTGAGATTCGGTTTTTTCTTTTCTTTTCTTTTCTTTTACCCCAACAATATGTCTTTTCGATACTCGAATGCTCGACACGTGAATACCGTTGATGTATTAGTATCGACTTTTAAGGGTCGAAAAGTCAGGTTGCTACAGTTGGTATCAGAGCAAAAGGTTAAGCGAGAACCTTGGCCTTGGTGGGGTAAACTATTAGAGATAGGGTAAGGACATCCAAGAATTAGTTGAGTGTGTGTGTGTGTGTGTATAAGAATGCGTATTCGTTAGTGCAATAAAGATGTTTTGTATTGTGTTGTTTGATCTGTTGAGCGATTTATAAATTTTGATTGATGCATCTAGCTGACGGTATTGATAGGGATTCCTAAACACTTGAACAAGACCAACCGACACAGAATTGTTTTTTTTTGAAATTTGTAAATGAAACAATTTTACCTAGGATTATATTTTATATATAAAAGAATAATTTTCAAAAATCAATATAGTTATTTAGTTGTGATTGTTTGTTAGGATATGATAATATTTACTTATTATCATTTACAAACGTTACCTTTTCCAATATAATCCTATTTGGAAGTATATTCTAAGGATATCTTACTTAGTAGTAAGGAATGAGTATGTGAGGATGACGTGGATGGGAAAAGGGATTGAAGAGAACAACCACTAAGGATGGCAAGGTTGATAAACATGACGGTAGAGCAGTTGTGGTTCCGGAGGAAGAGGTATTTGAAGTTTAGAAGAAGCCAACAGCCTCACCCAGTAGTAGCAGCATCAGCAACATGTTAGTCCATAGGATAGTGGTTTTGATGACAACAACTATAGAAGTGTTATAAAATATATATGTGCAGGAAATCTATATGCAGGTATCAACAAAAGAAGACTGTACAGTAAAGAAGACAAAATTGATGAAGACAAAGATCAAGAGTTCAAGATTGAAGACTCATGAGATTCAAGATATTCAAGAGTTCAAGACAAATAATATAGTTAGGTTAGATATTTGTTAAAACTCCTTGAAAGCACTATCATTCTTTTTTATCCAATTTACTCGTGGAATGGAATCCACTTCGTTCTTGTTAAAGGGATGGAACCCTAGTGAGATGGAACTCACGAAATATCTAGTGGAACGGATAGTAGCCCTATTTTGTTATCCACTAATTTTGATTCAAAATGATTTTCAAAATTATCTCTTGTTTTATAAAATGATTTTCAAATATTCCTTTTCAAAAGAAAAAACCTTCGTTCACATTTCCAAAAATGTTTTAGCCTCAAAATCATATTTATCATTTTGTTATATTTTGATTTCAAAATTGTCCTTGATATTTTAGCCTCAAAATCTATTTTAATATTATATTTACTTTCGTTTATTTACTTTGATTTTAAATATATTTTAGTATATATACATATATACATTCATAAGTATTTCTACTTCTAAATACCTTCTACAAATACATAGAGTCCATTTGAATAAAGTTGCATATGTTTTAAATCATCATTTTCAAAGTAAAGAAAATCATCACTTTTTACTAGACCATGTCGACATCCTATTTACTTGTCATGTCGACATGCTTCCCGTTACAGCAAAGGTTGTTTTCAAAAGAAGTGTCTATTCGTTTAAACCTCTTCGAATGGACACATCCATTCATTCTCTATAAATAGAGACTGTTATGGACGTTTTCCAGTAACTACTTTCTTTATTTTCTCTCCTCTTTACTCTCTTATTTTCTAATCATCCTATCCATATTCTGCCGAAATCTTAAGTGAATCAAACCAGAATATCTCTAGTTTGATTCTCTGCCACTCTCTCCAAAGAATCTCAGTGCTTATCAGAGTTATAGATACATTTGTACTCAAAGAAACTTGTGTGGGGTTATAAAGGTGTGATCGTGTCCTTGGAAATCGATCGGGTGAACTTGTGTCCTGTGAATCAAGTGGTTCTACCCAGAGACCTGAGAATCTGGAGGGTGTACCTCGTTGCCTTGGAATCGAGGGATTGTAATCTAGATTATTATTGAATAGAAAGCCGTACGGGTTGTGCGGGACTGGATGTAGGGTAGGGTAACACCAAACCAGTATAAAATTCCTGGTGTGTTCTTTCCTTTACTTGCTTTTTATTTATATTTGCATTTGTTTGTGATTCTGTGATTTGATCTGTGATTGTGTATTTGCATTAAGTTAGTTAATTCAATTTAAATCAAAGAAGTTTTAAAGAAATTCTTAAAACACTATTCACCCCCCCTCTAGTGTTAAATAGCCTTAAGATCATCTTCCACGTACCTTTCATTTGGTATCAGAGCAAGTTTTTCAAAGTATTCATAACCTGATTTTTGAAAAGTAACAATGGCTACCAACACTGGTATTTCTAGTTCATTTGTAGAGGGTCAGTCCACTGCCAGACCACCACTTTTCAATGGCAGTAACTATGCATATTGGGCATGTAGAATGAAGATATATTTACAATCCATTAGTTTAGAAACATGGAATATGACACAAACTGAATACACCGAGCCCACAACTGATTTTGCTCAATGGACGACCGTTCAAAGAGAAGTGGCTCAAAACAATTCAAAAGCCATGAATATTTTATTTTGTTCACTAGATAGAAATGAATTTAATAGGGTATCTGTTTGTAAAACTGCATATGAGATCTGGAAAACTCTGCAAGTTACTCATGAAGGAACAAGCAAAGTTAAACAGACCAAAATTTCTATTCTTACTAATCAATTTCAATTATTTAAGATGTTGCCTAGTGAATCTATTCCAGATATGTATAGTCGTTTTTAGGATATTGTTCATTCACTAGTATCTCTGGGAAAAGCAATCTCCGAAGAAGATCAAGTCAGGAAAATTCTGAATTCACTCACTCCAGAATGGGATTTGAAGACACTGGCGATTGAAGAAGCAAATAACATCAGTACCTTGAAGATTGATGAATTAATTGGAAATCTGATGTCATATGAAGTTCAAATTCAGGGAAGAAGGGAGAATAAGTCATCAGAAAAAAGTCCATTGCCTTCAATGCACTAACTGGTGAATCAGACTCTAGTAATGATGATGAAGAAATAGCCTTCATGACAAGAAACTTTCGAAAATTCTTGAAGTATAGAAAAATGAATAATCACAAGAGAAAAAGTTTTGGAAATAACACTGAATCACTCAACAACATCAAATGCTTCAATTGTAATGAGTTTGGTCATTATCAAAGAGACTGTCCACATCTAGAAAAGCAAACTCCTCAATCAAACAAAGAATATTCAAAGAAAAGAAAGAAAGCATTTGCAGCAACATTGGATGATTCAGATACGTCCTCAAGTGATGATGAACAGAAAATAGAATTGGCAAATATGTGTTTTATGACAACTCAGAATTCAGATAATCAGGATGATATGGAACTCAAACAAGGTACACGTTTACTATTTTAATTGGTTGAAAATTGGTTGCTTAGAATAGTTTATTAGTTAAGTATATAATTGATTTTATTAACTTAAATTTTTTTAAATATCTTTTAAAAAAATTTATAAAATATTATTTTTATATATTTTCTGTATAATATATTTTCAAAATATATTCAGACAATAATCATAATATATATAAGTATATATATATATATATATATAAATCTTGTACATGCTTGAAATCATTTTTGCAAAATCTGATGTGCATGTCGACATGGCACGTATTGGTAATGTCGACATACCTGTAGCAAATCAGATTTCTAAATTTGAATTCAAAATTCAAATTTCCCTCCACCTTTTCACTAACTCCTATGTTCTGAATAGTTATGACTCTTTGACCAGAGAATCCACCTATTCAACCTCTTTATATCTATCTTCTATCAACACTTATCTACATCTTCAATTCAAATTCAAAACAACTTTTATCTTCAAACACTCTTATCTCTTCAAAAATGGCATCCACTAGCAACGTAGCCGGAATGAGGCTGTCAAGAGCCACCAAAGATCATCTCTACAATAATAGAGATGCCATACTTGCATACATTAATTATGCAACTTATGGAAAAGTTCATTCGGGTAATTTTGCTATTTTTAATGACTTCGCTTCTTATGAAATTGATGCTCTCTTTCAAAACAATGGTATTCTAAGCTTGGTTGACAATAACCAAAATGATTTTGTTTGCTATCCAAACCTTGTCAAAATGTTTTATGCAAATTTAAATCGTGGTTTTTATAATGGAAGGGATGATGAAGTGTGGAGTAGTGTCAAGGGGACACAAATTGTTTTGGATACCGATGTTTTAGGAACCATACTTGAGTGTAAAAGTACCGGTTCCAATCTTTCTTCTTTTGAAATCGAGGAAACCGATCGTGAAACTTTTCACAATATTTTTGAGGAAGAAATGGATTTCAAAAACAAATTTTTTCGACCAAAAGCTCGTATTGTTAATCTTCTCCTTCAACGCACTATTACTCCGAGATCGGGAAATTACAATAACCCGACTCAAAAAGTGTGTAAGGCTCTTTTTGCAATTTTTGGAAATTATGATATTAATTGGGCACAAGTTATCTTGGATGAATTTCGACACAAAAACTTGGATTCGGGAGAGAATGCATTATATCATGGAATATACCTCACTAGAATTTTTAATTACTTTGGAGTGGATATGAGAGGTGAAGAGTTCTTTCCACGAAAGGTTTTTAATCATTCCAATATTTCACTTATGAAAATTCCGCACATGTTTCAACCATACGAAACACTAACGGAAAAAGAAGCACGATTGGCGTATGAGGAAATGCAAGAAGATGAGGAGGAAGAAGAAGAAGAGGAAGAGGAGGAAGAAGAAGGTGAGGAAGAAGAAGGTGAGGAAGAAGAAGAGGAAGAAAGTGAAGAAACTTCCTTAGAGAGTATTGATTTTCCCACACGACCATCAAACAAGATTCTCCTTCACAATCAACGAGTGATTGTGAAAAATCAAAAAGCTCTCAAACACTCCGTAAACAAAAAATTGGACAAAATGTCCAATACTATGAACAAGTTCTTCTCCAAAATCAGCCACTACAACAAAAACTACTATTAATTGCACTACAAAAGCGGAATAAATAGCGTTTGAATGGTACTTGCTGTCGTTGGTTATTTATGTTCAAAAACATAGCGTGGTACTCGCTGTCGTCTGGTAATAACATACGCACCGCATCTAAATAAAACTAAAATTGAAAAGTTAAAGCGGGTTAATATTTTCCATTCCCTCCTACTTTCTTATCCCAGTACCTACTGTCTTGAACATTCGAAACCCCTCTTTCGTCCTCATCCTTCCTTTCGAAACCCTAACTTGCTCTTTTCTTCGTCAATGCAACCTTCGGATCTGCCATCTCGCTTGAAGTTTCTATGGCCAGTAGGGTTGCAAGTAAGTTTCTTCTGTTTCTCAATTTTGCTCGATTTTGTTCAACTTCTCTCCGAAAACCTTAAGTTGCTCGAGTTTATCTACAAATTCTTACTTGTGTATGTGGTTAATTCTTGATTTTTGTTAAAAGCTTTTCCGTCTTTTCGAATTCGTGAACTTTTAATTCAGTTCCTACATACATTTACTGTGCAACTTTAATTCAGTTTGACTATAAGTTTGCTCAAACTCAAATGTCTAACCCTAAATTTATATGCTCAAATGAAGTTGGGGTTCACTTCAAAATTTAATAAGAGAAGATAACAGGTCAAATTAGCATACTATTGTTTTTGAAACTAAACTTCACTTCAATGTTATTACTGGTATACTCAAGTTTTTTTTAACTACTATTTTTTTTACATACAACACATAACAAGTGTTGTTTACTTCACTTCACCTGGTATTCCATTACAAAAAGCGCTATAACGATTGATGCCATAATAATATACATTTTAGTATGCATTTAGCATAGTAAAAGAAAGTACAACAACGGATGCTATATTTCTTGAAAAAAAAATCTTCATAGCTTTGGTATCTTATGAAACATGAACTTGGCTGACTTGTATAAGCATGCAGGCGAAGCACTTAAGATGGATGATGGTCATCTTGCATTTCTAAAGTTTATTTTATACAGTAAAAATTGATGTTAGATAATTAACCACTGTCTTTTTTCTTTCTGCAAGTAGTCATAAAGAAGCCATGAATTCATAAACTATGAGAAAACTCCTTGTACATAGTGAACTTATTATCGGTACCATCATACAATTTTAGCTTTAAATGGGTTTTACATTAAGAATCTATGGGATATGGGCTCTCTATATAACAGTGTTACATAACATAAAATTATTATTATATTCAGGCATATGGCCGTGAACTATTAGAAGCTCGTGAATTTTGCGTGAAATGCAGAACGGGAAAAGATGCAGAACTTACTCAGGTTTCAAGTATATATTGAATATGGCCCATCACACTCATTTGTCATTTTTGCTGAAACTTCATCTTTGGCGTAATGATACTGTATCTTGATCATTATTTCAGGCTTGGGATTTATATTAGCACGTGCTCAGGCGAATATATAAACAACTTCCAAATATCACTGCTTTGAACTTGCAGGCAAGATTAAAGGATTTATTTGAAGTCTAATGCTATCCTATTTCGCTCATTTGAATCATTCTGATGTACTTCTTAATGGCATGGTTACAGTCTGTTTCACCTAATTTGCTCAATTGCTAAAACTTAGAGCCTGCTATTCTAGGAACTCATCGTGTAGGTAACCCACTCTGTTTCAAACTTCCAGTATCTGTTTTATTTGGTTTGATTTGTACACTTAACTCAATCTGTATATAGTTTTGGTTAATGGAAGTTAGTCTGTTTTGTAAAATATAAGGGAAACAATTTAAATCCCATTTCAATCTACGCTTCTCATTTCGATTGATTCTCAAATTCTAAGTCAAAACTTTTAGAGAATAATTTAAACCCGTAGAAAATCATAATCAGTCTGTATTGGAAGACAACACTTCTGACATCTATGACTGTCAAGAGTTACCAGGAAATGTACCAAACACAAAACTATCCCCTCAAAATATATCACCCTATGGTCATTTAACGTTGCTCACTTCACGTCCTGAATGCTGTAAAACCCAGCTTAAACTCAACTAACGCAACCTGCATATACAGGGATTTGGACATTAACGAGGTCTGTGAGTTACTCAAGAGGTAATCAGCCAATGCTCCATGAATAACCCTCATATAGAACAGTTGCTCACATTCCCTAACATGCTTTTCTACTTTGGTTGTTCCACAGCTTCCGTAAAAGAAAACTACCGGCATTCACCGAAGAGGAGGTGTAGTTTGAAGGCCAATCGCCCGTTCTCATTGGAAAAAATATCTCCAAAATAATCGACTCAAATCTGGCATTGGAATATGAGGTAACCTATATACCATACAAGTACACGTTTGACACTCTTATCTTTTTTGCCTTCAACGTCCCTTAGCTATTGAAATTTTTTGTCAGCAAGGGAAATATTTAATGTAATTTTCATTAAATTTGAAGTACATTCCATGAAACAATTTATTACTGCCTCATCCAAATCGTAGATTGTCCACTTTCAGCCATTATTTTACGATTTACTGCCTTTTAGTATATAAATCTCTCAACAAGCAAGTTGATTTCTTCAATTCCGCGACCTAATCGGTTTGTTACAAGTAATTTTAGTACAATTACTTATTTGTTGTTTTATAGCTTAAAATTCTCTGCCCGTTGAATTTGCTTGTGGTTAAATTTTGAAAAAAACTTTCTAACTCTTTATTGTACTACATGGAAGATACCGAGTCTTATTTAGTTAAAGTCATCTTGCTTTCTAAAGGACCTACTTTTCCGTTGCATGCTAATATTTGATAACCTTCTCAGTTTATAGACAGTTGCAATTAAATGACAGCCTTAATTCAAATAATCGTGTTTTTTGGGATAAATATTTTTTTAAATCTATGCCTGTGCTTATCCTTATACTACATGGAAGTCTACAAGTTACTATTCTATTAAGTAATATGTCTGATTATTTAAAGATAAATTACTGTTATATAAAATTTATCCATTAAATTAATTTTTCCTTTCATAGGCATTGCATTAATTTATATTTTCAGCATGATTGGTACAATTTATCATGTTTTATTTTGAATACTTTTTTTACTCATCCATATGCTCAACATAGCCTTAGATAAAGATCTAAGATTATTTTTCTTCGCGGTAATTTAGTTGATGATTTAGAGAGAACTTACTTTCATAATTTATATCATTGTTATTCTATTCATTTACTAAATAATTGACCTATGTCTTTTTTGGTCATTTTTCACTGTAATACTGATCTTATTATTAAGTCATCTATGTCTCTAAGGTTATTTAGGTTTACCATTGAGAAAATCATACTAATTCTAAAAGAAGCTATAGTGGTATGAATAAAAAAAGATTGATATATCATTGATAATAGGTTGGTCCTTAAAATAAAATCAAACCAAATAGCACCTTAACCAAACAAATCATCCAATAGTAGTAAATATGATAAGTATGTTGCAAAATCATGCTCATATAATCCTAGAAAAACAAACCAATGTCATTTTTACCAAATATGTAGATTGGATGGATTATACAATCATTTCATGTTTTGACAAAATAAATTTTTTAACAGTACCTATATTATTCATAGTTCTGTCATCAAATTCATATAAAGCGATATAAACTTGTGACAACTGTATAGAAACACAGACAAATAGATACATACATCATGCATGCATGCATAAGTACATTACATATACACACACATTATTTACCTTAATTGAATAAAGATTTGACCAAAAATAGTTAATGTAATAACAATCCATATAGTTTACTTTCTGTTAAAAGTATTATGCATTAAACTTTTGCACATATGATAGCCTAAACTTGCCAAAACTATATTTTGTCTGACATTTTATCCCCAAAGCATACAATTTATTGTACCTACGCACATAATGCGATTGCTATAACTTTTACACTTTTGTAGCAAAGGATCTTTGCATTTCAAGGAAGAATCACTGGCTTTAATATAGCACTGGATGGGAATACCTTTCTTGCAACATTTGCAAGTCAGCTGTTGGCTAATCTGGTTCCAAAAATTACTGCCAGAAATGTAAAGCAGATTCAGAGTTTCCTTTTCGTAGGTAACACAACTACATATCCATACATTATCTTCTAATTTTATACTAAACGGATCAACCACTCTCAACTTCATGTACACACGCAGGTACCCTCTGAAATTGATGGTCAATGATGGTAGCTCTTCTACAGCTATTGTTCTATTCGACAAAGTGGCTGAATACCTCATAAAACACATAACCGAGTCTCTGTCCCGTGTGCGGGTCACCGAGGTACGCAAGATACATCCTCCCTTCACTACACAAACAAACGTCTGTCCATATAAGAACCACCTAACAGATTACAATACGTGCAGGTTGAAGGCATGAAGCGGGTTGCCAGTATTTTGCAACAATTCATTTGTACCACCGAGATTTTTCATGCTAAGCTTGACAAATTCATGGCGAGGAGTAGACAGCGAAAGCTTATTGCAACAAAGATTCCTACACGGGCTGATGAGGGCGGCTCAAAATCAACTGATGCATCCACTGCTAAGGTACAACTAAAATTGCTATCAAACTATCATGTAAAAGCATACCAGTTTACTTCCTTTTTCAGCATCTACAATGTGCAAGTTTTTATCCCAGTTCAGACATATATAGGTTTCTATCTTAGACATAAATTCAACAAATAATAGAAAGTACAACATGTAGATTTCAAGTGGAGCAACCTTAAAGCGCACCCAGTAAAGGTTATGCAAGGAAGAAAAATCATACGATCAACAACTAAAATGCTTTGCTCTGTCCTTATTTTACTTTATCTATGTGAACTATTATCATCAAGTACTGTCTTGGTTTCTGGTTTGTGTCTAACAATGAATTGCATATTCATGTCAATTACATTCTGCTTGCTATGTTATGATTTTATATACTTTTTCTTTGTCATTGCACTGTGCGTAAGCAAATTACCATTGCGTTGTAGCATCAAGGTTAAATTTATTGAAAAAGAGTTGGGTTATGATATCCAACTGCCACACTCACAATTTCACATCCATAATTCCTACCGGATATATATGCTCCAACTAATACATAAATGTCAATTCTGCTTTACTTGAATGATAATAGGTTCATGTAGCACAAATAATAACAAAATGGCCTGACACGTAATAAATGCCATGTTTACCTGTTTTTTTACGATTTACACGACTACTTGGAAATCGAAAAATTTTCAGTACCAATGCTTCAGCTACCAGGGCATTCTCCAATCTTAATTGGGCATACCTGGGGCTATGAACTACATCTACAGATATACATGAATTTTTATGTCTTTGTACACACACATAAGTGCATTTATGAATATGCATCTACACACTTACTCACATACACAAATAGACAAAAACAAAAACACACGCCCACATGCAACACACACACATGTGTGTGTATATACATATATACATATACATACATACATACTTATATGTATGTATGTATGTATGCATGCATGCATGTACATACAGAAATGTTTCCACTGTGCCAAACAGGTACCTATTACCCATTTTAATAACCTACATCGCTAACTGCTGCTGCTACCATCTGGACATAATAGGTGTACATCCATAAAATGAAATAGTAAAAAAAGTGTTAAATATCATGGGACTGCAATTCCATTTTGGAAATAGTATCGATAAGCCTTGTATTGGGCAAAAATATTTATATCACGTTTTGTCTTTACTAAAACTCTGTTAGGTGTATTGGACATAATAGGTGTCTTTACAAAACGTGTTTGTTCTAGAGTACTCAAAGGTAATGTTGTACTTCAAAATTTTATATAGAAACATAGCACAACAATGCTTAAATGAGTTCCACTTGATTATCTACAGATGAACTAATATTGTTTCTATGTAATTAAAAGAGAGCGTGCACTACGATGACACTTAACATATCTACACCCCTTGTAACAATACTAGAAAAATAACCTGTTATGTAAATTGGATTTAATTTTTTGATACTAATTACTTTCATTTCTATGAGATATTGCAAGAATTCAGTTTAACTCGCAAGGTTACATTCAACTTGAAGTAAATACTAATCTTGTATAAATTTTAAAACACTCCATAGAAATTCACCCAAGAGATCAAACAACCATTGATTTGTTCAATGTCTTAGACTTGAGACTAAAGTATACGTAATTAATATATATATATATATATATATATACACATACATACACACACACATGGAAACCCTTAAATCCTTTGCAACCGTTAGATATGAAGCAGCAAGGTTCTCAAAAATAGAATTTAAATTATAAATCGTAATGTTCAAACATCAAAATTGATATGGGATTGAAATTGTAAATCGTAAATTCAAAAATTCATATTATAAGGTTTGTACATAATTTGAAATCGATCTTGATGTTTGACTTGAGAATGTAGATACACTACTCTGTCCTAATTAACTATTAAGCCTGTGACATCTGTACTGCTTTTCAATGCAATTCATAACTTCGATCTCGAACATATTGATGTCGACACTGCGTTGCAACTTGCTAGGGATTTCATCTATCTATTTCTATCCAACACTTTTTTAGGAGCTTTTGTAAGTTTTGAATGTTCATATTTTCCCTTTCCTTGTGGATCTCATAATATTTAACTATGATTTTGAAATATCATATGCGGACTGGATTGCTCAGTGCATACATCATCAAAAGGTTATATTTTGCCAGGTTTGTTTGATCAATTTCTCTAATGAAGGAAAATAGAGACTTGCTAGTCATAAACTAATACCCATGAATTTAGTGTTATTTGATGTTTGGTATTTGATGTTCCAGGCACTCTACTGATCGTGAAGTTGCACTCATGATGCTTATGGAAAACCTATCATACATGCTGGCTGAAGGGTTTTCTTTCTTTTTTCCAATAACGTTAATATTTTAATTTTACAATATTCCGATGATATTAGATGCAAACTTGCTTTCTAGATATTGTGTATTTGTCTAATTTTGTATGCAGTTGGTTTATAAATTTTATCTCTCTTTACGGGTTTATGTAAACTTTGTTCATGGATATTGTGTTCAACTTATTTTATGGAAGTGATTAATAGTTATGCTTTTATTTTACAATTTTTAGTTTGATTTGTTTATGTTATGTACATTAACTGATTAAAATATAATTAAATGTAGTTTATATTAATGATATGTGTGAATATTGCAATGGCACAACATCGCTGTCAATTCTTTGAAAAAAAAATGCATATCCCTACGACAGCGTTTATACATTGCTGTCAATTCATTGGAAAAAAATGCATATTCCTACGACAGCGTTTATACATTGCTGTCAATTCATTGGGAAAAAAATGCATATCCCTACGACAGCGTTTATACCTTGCAGTAGAAAACTATTAACAGCGTTTATACCTTGCAGTAGAAAAATTATTAACAGCGTTTAAAAAACGCTGTAGAAAGTGGGTTTTTGACAGCGTTTATATTTTGCAGTTAAAAATTTAGGGTCAACGACCGCATGTCGTTATACAGCGTTTTTAAAAACGCTGTGAAAACTTTTAACAGCGTTTTTCAAACGCTGTGAAAAGTCTTTTTTGTTGTAGTGAGCAAGAAGCTCAATATCTCATCATCTTCATCCTCATCTACTAGTTTCTAGAGTTTACTTTTTGTATATCAATGAAATTTGGTGTATTGAAAGTTGTATCTTTATGTTTTCTTTATGAAAATCATGTACTTCTCTGTTCTAGTATGAAATGAAGCTTATTCTCTGTTTATCTTACTGTTACTCTTATTTATATCAAGTAATATATATATAAAATCATATGTATATACACTGAAAATTCAAAAATAAGATGTGCAAAATCTGCTATGTATGTCGACATACTGTATAGAGGTCATGTCGACATATACTGGTAATATTCTGAATGGACATTTCAGTTTGAAATTCAAAATAACTCCTTATGTCTATTCATTTCAAATGACTTTCCTGTCTATTTAAGTCCTATTTTCTTCCAGAAAACTTCTCATAACTTCTCTCTCTACTCTTATCTACTTATTTCCTTCTTACTTATCATCAAAATGGCTTCATCCTCTTCAAATCTAAGTGATAATCTTGAAGAGACTCTCAAATCCTTCAAAGATATTCTTACTTTTATTCTACGAAATCAGAGGCACTTAGAACTGAGTCAAATGCAGATGATAAAGGAACAAGAAAGGCATTTCGATGCACTACGATGGATGATCTCTGCTCTCAACAAAGAGGATCTCCAAGTAAATCCACCGAAGACATTGCTCCAGGACGATGAAGATTGGGAAGTAATCAAAGCGGATCCCATCTTTGGAAAAGAGGGATGGGTTAAAATTCCACGTAACATTTAACTTGTTTGATTTGGTTTAAAATTGATTTGATTTGAAATACTTGATTTGGTTTGGTTTTAAACATGGTTGATTTATGATAAACTAACTATATTCATTATGTAATAAGACATAAATAGGTGTGCTTATGTTTGATTGATTTGTCTACTTATTGTATGCATTTTCTTTCCATTTAACAGTTATGTATATAGTGATATGAATAAAATAATTTGTGGTTACACTTATTATTCTCATTCTTATATTACTCATATATATCATTCTGAGTATACAATATTTAGCATTGTTATATCTAGTTTCAGTATTATTAATGATAACACTATCATTAATATCATAGATTTAGGGGGAGTTAGTGTCATTTTTTGTTGATGACAAAGGGGGAGAAGTATAAAATAGGTTAGTTAGGCATAGATTAAGGGGGAGTTATTAGATTTAGGGGGAGTTATAAGGAGAATATAAATATTTTATAAACAAAGGTTGTCATCATCAAAAAGGGGGAGAATGTTAGTCCATAGGATAGTGGTTTTGATGACAACAACTATAGAAGTGTTATAAAATATATATGTGCGGGAAATCTATATGCAGGTATCAACAAAAGAAGACTGTACAGTAAAGAAGACAAAATTGATGAAGACAAAGATCAAGAGTTCAAGATTGAAGACTCATGAGATTCAAGATATTCAAGAGTTCAAGACAAATAATATAGTTAGGTTAGATATTTGTTAAAACTCCTTGAAAGCACTATCATTCTTTTTTATCCAATTTACTCGTGGAATGGAATCCACTTCGTTCTTGGTAAGGGGATGGAACCCTAGTGAGATGGAACTCACGAAATATCTAGTGGAACGGATAGTAGCCCTATTTTGTTATCCACTAATTTTGATTCAAAATGATTTTCAAAATTATCTCTTGTTTTATAAAATGATTTTCAAATATTCCTTTTCAAAAGAAAAAACCTTCGTTCACATTTCCAAAAATGTTTTAGCCTCAAAATCATATTTATCATTTTGTTATATTTTGATTTCAAAATTGTCCTTGATATTTTAGCCTCAAATCTATTTTAATATTATATTTACTTTAGTTTATTTACTTTGATTTTAAATATATTTTAGTATATATACATATATACATTCATAAGTATTTCTACTTCTAAATACCTTCTACAAATACATAGAGTCCATTTGAATAAAGTTGCATATGTTTTAAATCATCATTTTCAAAGTAAAGAAAATCATCACTTTTTACTAGACCATGTCGACATCCTATTTACTTGTCATGTCGACATGCTTCCCGTTACAGCAAAGGTTGTTTTCAAAAGAAGTGTCTATTCGTTTAAACCTCTTCGAATGGACACATCCATTCATTCTCTATAAATAGAGACTGTTATGGACATTTTCCAGTAACTACTTTCTTTATTTTCTCTCCTCTTTACTCTCTTATTTTCTAATCATCCTATCCATATTCTGCCGAAATCTTAAGTGAATCAAACCAGAATATCTCTAGTTTGATTCTCTGCCACTCTCTCCAAAGAATCTCAGTGCTTATCAGAGTTATAGATACATTTGTACTCAAAGAAACTTGTGTGGGGTTATAAAGGTGTGATCGTGTCCTTGGAAATCGATCGGGTGAACTTGTGTCCTGTGAATCAAGTGGTTCTACCCAGAGACCTGAGAATCTGGAGGGTGTACCTCGTTGCCTTGGAATCGAGGGATTGTAATCTAGATTATTATTGAATAGAAAGCCGTACGGGTTGTGCGGGACTGGATGTAGGGTAACACCGAACCAGTATAAAATTCCTGGTGTGTTCTTCCCTTTACTTGCTTTTTATTTATATTTGCATTTGTTTGTGATTCTGTGATTTGATCTGTGATTGTGTATTTGCATTAAGTTAGTTAATTCAATTTAAATCAAAGAAGTTTTAAAGAAATTCTTAAAACACTATTCACCCCCCCTCTAGTGTTAAATAGCCTTAAGATCATCTTCCGCGTACCTTTCACAACAAACATAAAAAGAAGAAATTTCTACCGCATTGGAAGAAACAGTGGGAGGGAAAATCAGAAGAAGGAGGTCCACAAAAGGAATTTTCAAAAAGAGGAAACAAATTATTTGCTACATGTGTCATAAGAAATGACATACTATTAATTATTGTGCAAATAGAGAAAATGCGATGGTAGTTCCCATAGTTCGGAAGAAACATTGCTTCATCTGCTAAGAGCTAAGACATATCCAGAAGAATTGCCCCCTTATGCAGAGGGTATAGCAGGCGGGGGATTTACCAAAAAGAAGAAACCATCCACCCCGGAAGGGATACAAAGGAAAAGGATTACGTGGGTAGATGTGAGGAACCTCTAGTTTGGATGGATATTTTAGTAGGTACCTTGAGTTTGTATTAGGAATTCCTAGTAGTCATATCTCATATGTACCCTTGGATGCGTTGTGGTATGATATGCAATTGTTGTTAGCTTTCCTTTAAATTTTTTCTTTTTAGTTTAGAAAGTAGTTAATCAATAAAGGTTTAAAAGGGTATTTTGATAAAAGAATATGTTGATGAATGAAATGTTCTCATAGATAATTTGGGGAGATAAAAAAGAGATTGGTATAGGTAAGAACCATACGAATAAGTATATAGGCTGTATGTAGATCATTTTTTCGCATGGTTCTTGATCAGATACATGAGTTTGAGATTCCACACCGGTCCGAATAAGGATTTATCACTCGATTCTTGACGGAGAACACTTGAAGAGGGTTCCTGATATGGAAGCGAAGATTTCTATCATAGTATATGACTCTTTAAGGAGAACTGAGGTTTTTAATCAAGAAGCCTGATCGGAGTCCGCACTAGGGAAGTCGGGTGAGAGATACTAGTTCGGAAGATAAGTTATGTGTTCAAATAAGTAATAAAATCAGATATTGCGTACGGATGATCTATGTACATCGTATAGGCTTATGAATAATGTAAGTATTCATGTGTTATCTCGTTTTCTTCTTTGTTTTGGTTGGGATGAAATTTTGGGGTCGAAATTCTTTTTAAGGGGGAAGAATATAACGATCCAAAATTTTATCACTTTGATTTGTGAATATTTAATTAATTTAAATATTTAATTAATTTAAATATTTAATTAATTTAAATATTTAATTAATTTAAATATTTAATTAATTTAAATATTTAATTAATTGTTTAATGATCAAATAACCCTCTTTTAATTAATAAGTAATGATGGTGAACTCATTTTGAAAATTGGTTTACAAAAATTTATATAATTTGGAGTAAAAGTGAAAATGTGACCGAAAAATGTTATATCGAAAATCAACTTTTTATTCACCAAAAAGTTTTTCAAACATTTTGGAACTTTTATAGTAGCAAATGAGCTTATAATAATAATTTAATGTATAACAGATAGGTTAATTAAAGTAAGTAGTCATTAGAAAATTCTAGAAAGTGATTAAATAAAGAAAGAAGACTTTTCTTCTTTATTTAAAATTGTTAAATGTCAAATGATTTGATCTTCACATGAATTAAGGCAAGCACATGGGTTCTTGTTCCCTTCACATCTCTTATCATTTCATTATTTTCATTTTTCAAAAGCTTCAAAAGTAGAAAACTCAAAAATGGCTTATTTACTTTCTTTTTTCACTTCTCTCTTCCAAAACTCACTCAAATCTTGTCTAACTCTCTTTAAATTCAAGTATGTTCTTTAGCACACTATAACAACACACCCTAGCCTTTAGAAAGTCAGAAAGTTGGAGCAAAGGGAGGGGGGCCTTGGGAGTTGCTTGAGCAATTTATGGAGGGAAGAGGAGTTTTGTCGTTTTGTGGTCAAAGGTGGGATCTTGTGTATTATGGTGATGGTAGGAAGTTAATCTTTGGATCTAGTGCTTAATTTGATTTGCTTTACTTGGTTTGGAAGTGATTTTAATATATATATTGGATAAAAATAGTATTTTGTGATGTGATTAAATTATATTGTGATGTGAATGTTGATTCTTATTTTGGAAAACATATTGTTGTATGTTGTAGTGCTTTGGAAAGCACTTTAATTTTTTGGTTTAAATAGCATATGTAACAGACACACAAATCTGGACTTACATTTTAAAAACTTATGTGAGCCCGATGGAATATGATTTGACTTGGACTTGTATTTGAGCATATTAAAGCACATAAGGATTAGTAGGGGACTTGAACTTGAAATGGAAGCATCCGCCTAGCGATAGTCACTACAGGAGCACTTTAATGACAAGTATTTTATTCGTGTTTCAATATTGTGTTTCCATGTATATAATGTTTTGCATATGATGTCTATACTTCTTGCGATGTGAGAACTTCTTTGATGTAAAAATTGACTTGAAAGTAAATTGCACTTGATGATTTGAAAGTTGACTTCTTTGATGTAAAAGAAAATTGCACTTGATAACATGCTAAGTTAGTCGCTAAGCCTCTTTCTGAATTTTACAAGTTATACTTTTGGATTTTATTTTTCTTCCACCTTTATTTTGAAATGAAATATTTTCTATACTTATAATAGTATAAAATATGAAAAAAATGTAGTTTAAAAGCTATTGGATTTATAAAACCAAGTTTTGAAAGTTATGGTCCATATAGCGATAGTCGCTATGGATGCAGTTTTGGAAATCTATGATCTTGATAAAATATAAAAGGTTATCTATTTTAGATATTTGTAAATTCCTTCCAAATATGGTTTATTAAGGTTATATAAGTATTTTAAAAGACATTTGTGATATAAAAGATTTATTTTGAGATATTTAAACAAGTGGTTTATTTAAAGGAAATCGGTTTACTTTTCAAAGTCGAATTCTTTTAAAATGTGATGGTTTTAAGTCATGGTTGAACGGAGTTATTAACTTTGTGTAAAAGGTTTTTAAGGAGGTATGAAATTTGATATGAGATTTGAAGGAATTATTTGAGATAATAAAGTAAGTGTTTATTTTGACATAAAGGAAAGATCCACTCTTTGTAAATCAAAAGTGGTTTTTAAACAAGGATGTCCAAATGAGATTTGATATGGAAATTATAAAGAGTATTTTAAGGATTTTTAAGTGGAATTTTAAAGAGACTATAATATTCTATTTATGGTAAAAAGAAATTTAGGAAGTGGAAAAAGAAGTTTGGTTTGTAATGCTTTGATTTAAATGAATAATATATGAACTTAAGAGCTTTATACTTGATATTAGACTTTAAGGTAGGTAGACATCCTAAAGATAAGAATGTTGTCTAGTCAAGGTTTGAGAGGTAATAGTACCCCAACTTGAACAACTTCATTGTTATCTTAAGGATAGTTTTAAATTTGAAACCAAAGGTTGCTTTCGGTATATGAAGTATTATTCTTGTATACAAATTGGGTTATTATGGAAATTTAGTAGTCCAATACTTGGTACTAAAAGTCGATGAGTATATTGATCCTCTATCTATGAGATCTAGAATCAGAGTTTCTAAACGAGGGATATGGTAAGTCGAAATATCGTAAACGTGTCAAGTGTAGGAGATTTATAAAGGATTTTTATAAAAGATTTTTAAAGAAGATTTATAAAAGAAGTTTTATAAATAAATTTTTTTAAGGAGATTTATAGGAGTTTTATAGGAGATTTACAAAAGTAATTTTATAAAAGGAAAGAGATTTAATTTCCATAAATGATTTTTATAAATTATGGTGGTATGAAAAGTATTTTTTTCATACTTAACACCAAATTCCGAGGTATGGAAACTCTTCTCTACCTTGAGAAGTAAAAATGTGTGTCGAGGCAAGGATATATGCTAACTTGTTCGACCATAGGGATAGTACTGTTTGAAATCGAAAAGTGGTGGTAAGTATAATTGGTCTAATTGCCATACGATCCATTTAAGTATACCAAAAAATAAAAGTGGTTTTGGATTCATAGTAAACAATATATTTTATAAAGGATAGTTGTTTTTAACCTAATTCAATATGGTTTGGAAAAATATGAAAGCTTCCTTAAGATTTGAGAATATACTTATAGCCTTGAGAGAAATATATAAATATTTTTCTAAGTGTTGAAAGAAAACTGTTTGGTGAGTATACTTATACAGTTGATATAAGTATATCAGTATTTTTCCAATATTAAAAAGTGTAAAGAGGGTTTATATCTTTTGTAAAAGGTATTTTTATACAATTAATAGAAAGGTGATTTTTAATTAATGAAAAGATTAACTAAAGAGGCTTACAGTTACTTATGTGCTTAAATCATGCTTGGTTTCTTAAGAAATTAAATCTCTGATTTGATCATGGTTTATTTGATAGTTAAATAACCAACTATCAAATCTTGACCAAATATAGCTCTGGAAATATCTAGAAGAAATATGGGAATTATATGGTACAGTTATCTTCGGTGATGCTATATTGTACGTATAAACTCGTTGTGTCCTTCTAGGACAAATGATAAGGAATTATGTCCGCTTAAACGGTTAGGAGGTGATATCCACTCTTATGTATTGTCTGTTTATTTCCTAAAGAACCAGAGTTAAGTTTACAGGAATCTATCGATTGGTTTTAGAGTGA
This sequence comes from Allium fistulosum, assembly GCA_030737815.1. Taxonomy (NCBI): domain Eukaryota; kingdom Viridiplantae; phylum Streptophyta; class Magnoliopsida; order Asparagales; family Amaryllidaceae; genus Allium; species Allium fistulosum. The sequence continues at coordinate 617,594,971 of CM060901.1, read as the reverse complement.
TCAGTAAGCATAGGAGTATACTTATATGAGATGACTCGAAACCGTAACCACTCTAAAACCACATACGTGTTTGATGCTTTGAAAGAGGTTCGTAATTGGCTCAAGATAATGTAATCGAAGTGGAGTTCATTGAAGTGCAATGGCTACTTGCTATTTATTGTAAGGGTGAATCCAAAAAGGATGTAGTAGAAGTAGTGCCTTGGGTTTGTTCATATCCTGAACAATTGGTATGGATGAATGCTGGCATTGCATTGTGCCTGGAGTGCAGTGTTAGCATTCCAAGTGGGAATTGCTAAGAGAGGAAAAAGATAATCATGACCTCACAAGCCTTACAACCTAGTAATAACTAAAATAGGGGAGATGCAGTAAGGCTATATGATTTGCTACCATTAGGAGCATGATTCCTCGGATCTTGATCAATATTTATGGATTTTGGAATGCGTGCGCACGGGAAGAGTGGGGTTGGGTGCAATACATTTGCAGTCTTGGTGCTCGGGGAATGATGTAATCCGGCTTGTCATGTTAAAGGGGTAGGTCGGCTCTGTGTTGGTAGAGGTGCAAGATTTGCAGCCTCGATACATCTTCTCTAGAGATGTACTGTACAGAAGGTAGTCCCTTACCTTGCCATTGTAGGGAATTCGATCTCCAATATGTGGCTTACGGTATTAATTGTAGAACATAGTACCGTTGAATGTAATTATGGGTAACCATTCTAGATATGTTATATATTTATTTTAAACCCTGGACATTATTATAATATCACAAGATTTCCTATAAAATGGTTTGGTCATCGTAAAATTAAAACCCGTCCGTGTTTATGTATGGCGTGGTCTTATGAGATAGCTTTATTTTTGAAAGGTTTTATAAAATGTAACAACCTGTATGATTTGAGTTTCTCATGCTGGTTTACTAGACCGATCTGGGTGTTATTTTCTTATAATACTCGAGTTAGACCCGAGTACTTTTTTAGATTTAGTTATGGATACTTTGGAGCTTTAGGAGATGAGCTGGATGCTTCCAAGATGTATTCCCGTATTTTCTTTTATTTCCAATGTATTTTCTTATTTGTATTTCTTAGCAATTGTAAGGACATACTGTTATAAATGTCCAAGCTGATGATAGGTTAGTTCTCTGATTTATATTGTATATCACAGTTTTCTTTTGTAAAGATCATTGGTATATTATATATACTCGTGATGTTGTGAGATTCTGTTCTTTGGCTTTTGTCTTTTCTTTTCTTTCACCTTAATAATCTATCTTTTTGGCACTCAGATGCTCGGCACATGAATACCGTGGATGTATCAGTGTCAACTTTTAAGGATCGAAAAGTTGGGTTGTTACAATGGGGAACTACCATTTGTATTCCGGAGATTGAATCACCAATTATTCTTGTAAAAATAACTAATCTAGTGTGAGTCAAGTAATAAAGCATTGATAAAGTAGATGTTGGCCAGAGATTTGTCGAAGCACTATAATAATTGTATTCTTCTATTTCCTTTTTATGATTAAAACGAGTGATCCTGTCAAGGAGGAGAACACTAATGTAATTTTATTGCACACTTAAAATAGGTGCTGCCAACAAGTCTGGTAGATAGCAAAGAAAACCCCCTTATAGAAAATAGAAAAATATACCCATGGAAAAAGGAAAATACCCTGGACCTATAAACCAACAACAAATATATTAAGAACTAAAGTAATATGCTCTACATAAAGCCTTGTATGACACAATACAGTAGAGGTTTGGACATCGTGTGGGCTTGATTGGGTTCCAAAATAGATACCTCGATCTGTGAGCGGGTGTAACCAATCAAAGAAGCTGGATGTGGCCTAATTTGTCCAAATCATAGCAGCCTGCTAAACCTAAAAATCTTAACAAATGATATGAGTCCTGCACATATATATGTATATAGGAATATGTTTGTACATATATATGTGTAGAGGCGAAGGCATACAAATATATAGTAAACTTAGTAATCAAGCATATGTGAGATACACGAGTGGCTAACTTCATTACTAGGATCCATAAGATCTGTGTTTATAGCCATATTATGTCTCTTATTATTGTGAACGATTTTTACCTAGGTATTAATCCTTCTTTTTACCCTTTTAAGGAATTCCTTAAATAATATACGTTTGGCTAATTTGTAGCTATGGTTTGTAATCCAGTTGTAAGCGAGCAGTGCAATGGCATAAGTCAGGTTATCAGAAGGGGTGCTAGTATCGTTGAACATTCTTTGGTTTCTTTTGAACCAAAGATACCAGCAAGAAATTGTGTAAATAGCTTCCAATGTAACAATGGATATATTGATTCTAAAAACATTCCATTAATGGTCACAACTAAAATCCATGTTAGTTAAAGTATATTCAAAAATATAAAGAGTGTTTACGTATACAATTAGTCAGCGGGTAGTTATAATATAAGCGTGTTATATTTTCTAAGTTTGAGTTACAAAAAACACATTTTTTGTCCAAAATTAGGTTCTTTTTCTTTAAAAATTCAATTGTGTTTAATTTGTTGTGGAGGGTTAGCCACATGTGTATCTTTGTTTTAGGAGGTGCATTGACTACCCAAATTAGTCCGAAGGTCATTTCCATTGTTCCATAGAAATTTAAGAATTTGTAGACTGAGTTTGAGGAATATAATTTATTATTTTCCCAATACCACGTTTTAGTACCACTTTCACTATCTAAATTGTAAAATTCAAACATTTTAGGGCACGGTTGAAATTAAAGTTCCATGGAAATTCTTTACAAGGCATGAAAACCTTAGAAATTAAGGCATTTTTGAAATTTCAAATATCATAAAAATATTTGAATTCACTCTCAAAGGCATAGCTAAAATCTAGCTATCATGCCAAAAGGACACATTATCACTAGAATGGACTATCTAATTAATACCAAGGTTAAAAATGTTTAGATTTTTCAAAATGGATTTCCTAAAGTAAGGCATATATCGGGGTTTGATGTGATATAATGCAGGTTGTAAGTTCCACCACAGAACTGGTTTGAATCATTTCTTTCCAAATTAGGTTTTCGTTACTGTTATTAAATTTCAAAAGCCATTTTCCCAGTAAAGACACATTAAGATTATAAATGTTTATGATTCCTAGACCTCCTTCATATTTGGATTTGCAAATTGTTTCCCAATTGACTAGACAATTAATGCTGCTAGATGAACTGTCACTTCTCTTCTAATTTTATCTATTTGGTTAATTACCCATTTAGGAAAGAGGAAATAAGACATCCGGTATGTGGGAAGTGCCGATAAGACCGAGTTAATTAAGATGATTCCGCCCGCTTTAGGTAGAAGTTTGCTGTTCTAATTTGATAGTTTTTGTTTGATTTTATTGATTATCACATGCCAATCCTCCTTTTTTAGTTTTGTTGGTCTTATCCTGAAACCTAGGTACTCTACGAGGAACTTCATGGTTTTACGGTCGATGGTATCGGCCATAAGATTTTCGACCTTGTTTACGTCATTCAAAATTAAAACCGAGCTCATGCCGAAGTTTATGTTAAGCCCTGAAAGCATTTCAAATGTTCTTCTCACTTTCTTACTCTTCTTCTTACCTTTTTCCCATTTATTTTATCGACTGGCTATCCTTCTGCCTGAGATTGTTATCTCTTCAAAATCAATTACTTTGAGTGTAATTACTAGTCATTTTCGACCCTATGATTTAACACCCGAATCGATGTTTAAACCATGAAAGCTTAACAACGAATCGTTGGTTTCATTACACAAATAAGCAGAGTAATATTTCTATCTACGTGATTCAGAACTCACAATGGAAGCAACAATTTATAATATTAAACTATTCATTTATTCAAACTGCTCCATATAACTTCATAATCATAAATCCATATAATACAAATCCATCAAACCAATACGCAGTACCATATTAATAATCAGATGTCAATATATACAGTATGTTCATAAGTAATGTCTCTGTCATCCACACATTTAACATCATCTATATCGGCACGAATTCGTATTGTTGGAACTGGGCCAACCCCTAGTGGAAGTTATGGGTGAATTTCAATTTTTTTTACCATATTGGTCTTTATTGGGTTTATGAAGTCTAATTTATTTAGAACATTTCTAAATTTCTTTTAAATAAAATGATTATTTTATTTAAATTTATAAAATGATTTTATATTAGGGGAATATCACTATAAGGGCCCATTACCATCAACTAATTATTGTCTAGGACACGTGTTCAAAAAAATTAGTTTCCAAGACACGGGTCGAAAATAAACCCACTACTTCTCGCTAATCCATATCTACTACCAAACCTCCGAATGAAAAACAAAACTGGGGCTTAGAAACAAAATCGCCTCAGTTGGATTATCGATTGGCTGAAGAAATCGTGCCGCCTAACTTTTCTCAGCTGAACAAGTAAGTAGTTGTTTATTTCTGCTGTTTGCTATATATCGATTGATTCACTATTCTTCAGCTGAACAAGCAAATTGTTAATCGCCTCACCTTTCTTCAGCTGAAGAAACTAAGACGCAATTTCTATTCACTAGTTGCAAGACGCGATTTCTATTCACTAGTTGCTGAACAAGTAAATACTTGTTTATCTTTGCTGTTTGTTGTTCATCGATTGTTTTTTTTGCTATATATCGATTGTTTTTGTTAGCAGAAGTAAGTAGTCATTCACTGATTGATTTTCTTCGCTATTTATGGGTTGTTTTTGCTTGTTTTTGAACAAGTAAGAAATAAGTTCTATTGATTGTGTTTATATATAACAGTTTTTGTAATGCATGTAAGGTGTTTGTTGTTTTTGTAATGGTTTAACGTGATCTAAAACTGTTCATATTCAACAGCTTAAAAAGATAAATCTGTTTATCTTTTAATCTAAATGATTTAATACAAGAATGTAATGGATTTTACATGTTTGTTTATCTTTGAGTTGCTTTAACGTAATTTTAACTTTAGTACTTCAAAAATCGTATGTATTGTGTAAACACAGTTATGTTGTAATGTTCCTATGTTCAACAGCTACGAAAGATAAACATATTTATCTTTTACTATAATTGGTTCAAATCAACTTAAGCCTTAGTTATCTTAAATAGTGACTAGTATATGTTATACATGTTTGCCATTTTTTTCATGATTTAAAAGTTATTACAAAAGATATACAGAAAATTTACACCCTACTTAAAAAAGATAAAAGCATTTATGTTTTTATACAAAACGATTTAATTAGATAATGAACTATATATGATTTCATAGTCAGTAATGCATATATGTATAACTCTTCATTCTTACTAACATATTATTACACATGATAATATTCATGCAGGATACAAATGCAGACAAGATCAAGAAAAACAAAAGTTTTTATTGAACAAGCTATATGCATCTTCATTAACAACGGAAAACAGTGTATCAACAGAAGACCAATATCTAGTCCATTTTGTGATGAACACAGTCAGCACAAATCTTTATCACTAACACCGTTGGTAACTTTTTTTCCCTTAATTATGTATACAATAATATTTAATTACATGTTGAATTGTTACATACCATATGAACATGTTACTGTATTTAACTGCTGAAGAAAGATAAGCACATTTAGCTTCATCTGTGTAGGACTTAATTAGATGTTTAGCTTTACTTATATTTTAAAAACAGCGATACATGTTAAACAAGCTATACATGTTTAGCATTAGTTATATTTAATTACATGTTTAGCATTAGTTATATTTGAAACAGGCTATACATGTTAAACTAGTTTTAAGTTTTATTCATTATTTAAATTTGTTTCATACCATATGAACATGTTACTGTATTCAACTACTGAAAAAAGATAAACAAATTTAGCTTTATCTGTATGGGATTTAATTAGATGTTTAGCTCTACTTACATTTGAAAAACAATGATAAATATTAAACAAGTTTGCTGTTTTATTCATTATTTACAATTATTACATGCCATATGAACTTGATTTAAAGCTTGCATAAAAATGATAAAAGCATTTATGTTTTTGTAAAAACAACTTAATTACATAATAAATTATAACGAAATGTTGTTACTTGTTTATGAATATCAAAAGATATGCCAATGTATTACTACATAGTTACTTATTTGTTATATACGTTAACTGTCAAAGCTTATTGGAAATGTAAATCCCTCTATAATCAATAGGATTTAAGGGCACTGTTGAATTTGCAGCATATTTATTTATGGACCATATTTTTAGAATTTTATTCACTAGCTTCTACATTATTAACACTACTGTATACAAACTACTTAACAATTCTTCATTGACAAAAAATATCTTAATCCCAAGAAAATACAAAATAATTAAAAAGATAAACCATATTATCTTTTTATACAGACTATTGTGCAGTACGATATTTTTTGACAATATTGCTTTGATTTATGTGCATTATGATTCTTGAGCAGAATGATATTATCTTCCTGAATATGCAGAAATAAATGTAGGATCCCAATTAATGATATTATTTTCATGAATGTAGGATGAAGTTGAACCAATACAGCAAACCTCACAAATTTCTGAAAAAGAACAGCTAACAAACTCAGATGAAGAGGGAACAATTTCGGAAAAAATGAATGAAGCAAATTCTGATTCTAAAGAAATAAATATTGAAACAGATGAGTCAGATGATGTTGAGAAATATGAGATTCAAAACAGACCGAAAAGACAGAAAAAACATCTGTACACTGGAACATACAGATGTAATTTAGATGCTATGTATAAAGTTATGATGACTATTAAGGAAAAAAACATTCTGTCTTCTGAAGCAAAAAGTTATATCAACAAAACACCATTCAAAAACTTTTTTAATATTTTTCTCACCAATGGCATAGAACGACAACACATACGGAAAACCGCTTCAAATTTAGACCAAATAATTACTTCTTTCAGTATTAAAGAAAAAGCCTTCAAAATTGGAAACAAACTGCTGAAAATCACACCTGAAGAAGTTAGCCTTATATTTGGAATGCATTTATCTGGAGAGGACTTGTTTCCGATACCAACTTCAAATAAGGCCACAACAATGGAAAGTTTTTCAGAGTTTCTGACTACAAATTTCGAAGAAAATGACATAATTAGCCAGAAGACAGTCACAAGAAGGTTGAAAAAAATGATAGAGGAAGAAAACGGGAATGAGGATTTAGTCAAATTGTTGTTGCTCTTGTTGATTATTACTTTTCTCTTTCCTAACAATCAGAGCTACATGCAGTGGGGTTCTTATTAAAGCTGTTAAACTTAAGAAAATTGAACTCAATCTCTTGGCCGAGAGCAATATGCGAAAATGTCATGAAAAATGTTCAAAAATACTATAATGATCCAAGAAGCACACCTAGATGTACTATGGTCTTATTGGTATGATTTAAAAACTTTAAGTGAATATAAATATATTTATACTAATGCTTTTTACAAAAATGTAAAATATTAATGCTTATTTGTGTGGTTTTATTGGCAGTATTGGTTTTGTGAAAGGACACAAATCATCGATGAAAAAGAAAATTTGGAAAGCAAAATCCCAAGGATGAGAAAATGGGATTTGTCAAAATTAAGACCTCGATGAAATAGACAATGATAAGGTATGCTACTTTTATATATATTTCTTGATATACAAAATCATATATATAAGTACATAATGATTTAAGTACAATTCAATTTCTGCCCAACTCCACAGTTCATAATTAATTTAGCATCACTACCAAACCACCAGAAAATCACCACGAACACCCCACATTCAATTTTTGCCCAAATCCACAGTTCGATACAATTCAAACTTGTTGAACAATGCTATTCAAACTTCGTAAATGGTGCAATATATCCACCCCACATTCAACCACAAACTACTCCTCTTCTCCACCTAATTTCATCTTTGTCTACAACCTGACTGAACGAACAACAAACTGCTGCACCAGCCACATGCTACTTGAAACACCTAAATTAATTCAAGAACTCAACCAAATTCAACCAAACAACCTTTTATCCACTCCTTGTCCTGCAAACCCATTACTGCTTACATCACTAAAGGCGGTTTGCCAATGATGATATGTATTCTGTTAACAGATTTAAGTTTTAATTTTACCATGCTTAAAAGCTATAAAAGATAAAAACATTTATCTGTTAATGTAAACGATTTAATAAGTTAGTCCTTACTTATATTTGATATATAGTTATACATATTAAACATTTTTCTTGATTTACTCATATTTTAAATTTATTACAAAAAATATACAACTAAATTAAACCCTAGTTAAAAAAGATAAAAGCATATATGTTTTTTCAGAAAATGATTTAAGTACATAATGAACTATATATATTTGTTGATATACAAAATTATATGATTACATATGTTTATATGTGTGTTATTTAATAGGGATAGTGTTCTAAATTTATGTAGTTTGTAGGTTAGTTAATTACATATCTATATTTATATGTAACGACTATTGTGTGTGCATTTTAGATTTTCCTAGTCTTCTCTCCTTCCCATATGAATGTGCTTAAATGTTGTATCCATTTATCAAGTGTCTAAAATTTTCTTACCTGTATATTTTTAATAATTTCTAATTTCTAACTTCAAAGTAATTCAATGATATTACATGTCCAAATTTAATTTCAAATACCTTCCATGCAGATTTTAAAGAAATTTTCAAATGCAACTAAAGAGGAAAAAGACTTTCTTTCAAAAAAAAATATACTGGGCTGGAAGATGACAAATATGCTACGGACTGCTCTAGTAGCATAAAAGAGTTAGAGGTGAATGTGAACTTTTTATCTGCTGAGATGAAAAGTATGGAAGAACAACTGAATGAGGAACAACATTCAAGACAACTGGCTGAACAAAGACTCCACAATCTTGAAATGAAACTTCAAAAGCTGGAAAATTTTGAAGAGCATAATTTGGAGAAAAAAACAATTTCAAAGAAAAAAGTGAAGTTGAAAAAGGTACGAAAAAAAGAAAGATAGTTGGTATGATGCACATAAATAGTTCTGCTAACTTTCCATGTTTTGATTTGATGCAAACTCAAGATTTCATTCTAGAAACCAAAGACGGTTTAAAATCTGAAAATATCAAACAAGATAGTGAAGAAATTGCTGCAGAAAAACCAATTGTTGTTGAAGATGTCAGTCCTAAAGAATAAAAAAAGAAGAAGAAGCAAAAGAATGTTGAAAAGTGTCCACTCATGAAGCATCTTACTGAAGAACAGCAACAAAATGTAAAACTTTTTTTCAAAGTTTTGGGAGGAAACAAGTAAGTAATTAAACTACTTTTCACTCATACAAACTATATATCAACTATCTGTTAAATTAATTATTAGTTCTCTTTTGGTTCTATTTTAGTTTGGTCAACTATCAGTATATCTTTCAACTACTGTACACTCACACACTTACTCAAAAATAAACAAAAACTACACAAAACTAAAAAAGATAAATTAATTTATCTTTAACTTTTCATACATACTTCCATAAAGGCTTCTATTTTGTTTTACTATCAAATGCAAACAACATAGTACGTACTAAACTTACTTTCTTTTATTAACAACCGTCCAATTTTTCAGCGACGAAGCATTTAGTTGTGATGATGAAAACTTCATCACCATAACAAAATTCATGATAGAAGACCTCCTCTATCAACAAAGTATTTCTGGTCAAGTAAGTACAACAAACTAAACTTTCCTTCATTATAAATTATATACTTTATCCATATTATTTTTCAAATGTAGATCATTGATTGGTTTTGGTTCCGAAAAACAAAGCAACTAGAAGAAAGCAATAGCATTATCTATGTTAACACAACTATGACAGTAAGTGAACTATATTCTCAAATTAACATTTTTTTATACAACATAAATTTTTTGAAACAATTTTTTTATAGAAAAGCGCAACGGATGGAAGCTTGGAAAATATCAAGAAAAAAATGTTCAATCCTTTTATGAAAAGAATACTTTTAGATCCATTATGTTGCAACATATTATTCCCAATACATGGCAATGAACATTGGAGCCTGCTTGAACTAGTTGTTGGAGAATTCACTTGGAACCACTACGACTCTCTGCACTTGACCATGAGATCAAAAACCTGCAGAAGTGGACATACAAAATTTGCCATTAATGTAACGACCCCGGATTATAATTACATTTAAATTGATAATTAAATGGATTTTTGAATTAAAACTGTGAAATGAATCGATTAAGGTGGTGCGAGTTTCCCCAGATAAATAAATTTTGGATAAATCATTTAAAATTCAAATATTGGACATATATGTATATATGTGATTTTAATCTAAATAACTCAATGCAATTATTTGTGAAATGGTTTGGTAATAATAATTTGGGTTTATAAAGATATATTTATGGAATTCAAAAATAAGTGTTGAAGTTAAATAAATATTTCAAACAAATCTATAGTTATATAAAAAAATATGAAATGAACACATAAACCTCTAGAAATAAATATTCAAGTAAAAATAGAAGTTTACTCATATTATAAAATAATGAGACAAGGCAAAATAAAATCTAGTAAACATTATAGAGTGAAATAAAATACAAACAGATTGTACTTACAAAGAAAACAACCTACATTCAAGTATGTAAAAAGAAGACAGTCAAATACAAAGGAAGATGTTAGTATATAGATAAGTATGCAAAGAAACAAATAAATAAGAATAACAATATATAACCTTGTAAGCAAGCCAAAGCAAACAAAATCAAGTGTAGACAGTAAAATGAAAATAAAATACATGTATAACAAAGCTTATAAAAGAAGCAACAACTATCTTCATATTGTACAGCCGTATAAATATAAGTGTAAGTGGTACACTTGCTAAAGAAAAGGAAATATATGTATGTATGAGCTTGCAAAGGAATGACAACAATAATGTATACAAGTACCTTCAGCCGATATCTTGTTTAATAAACCAAAAGGAAAAAAAATAATAACATAAGGTACAAATAGCATTAAATGTGCATATCCTAGCAGCAAACATAATCTATACGAATTGCATAAAACTTCTTTCAGCCTCCACATTTTATAAAAATCTCTGACAATGAAAAAAAATATTAACCCTGTAAATTGTTTTAAACTTCAACCTGGAAGCTATTCCCATTTCAGTTCGAACTAAACAAGACTAAAAATAAAAACTTCCATTTATAAACTTGAACAAGACTTCATTCTACATCATCAAATACAATTAAACATCAGACAACAGCAAGGCAAGAAGATCAAAGTGGAAAACATTTTCCAGTTTTTCAAGTTCAAACTGTTTCAAGTGGAGAAGCTCTGTTCTTCTTCTTAATCACTGTGAGAAAACTCCTATCTTTCAAACCTTAGCCTGTTTTGATTTCTTGTTGCTTGTGAGAAACTTTTCTTTTGAAACCATAAGTATGTTTGAATCTGTTTGTATGCTTGATGTTTGGAATTGATACTTCAAGTTGTTGTTTGAAAGGAAAAGTATGTGTATATAAGAGTTATATCACTCTGTTAAACCCTACAGGCTTCTGTCTTAAACAAGTAATAGGTGAGTAAACTTAATTCTTAAAGGTTTGAGTTTAATTAAACAGTTAAGAAGATTTTGTGATCGTATGGTAATATATATATGTTTTGATCTTGAGTGTGATCCTGAGTTGCCTATGCTTCTCTGTTAAATTTATACAGGGGAATATTTAGTTCAAAACTCAAACTTGTTTGCTGCAAATCCATGTTAAGTTTTAATTCTTCAATCAGACAAGGTGGTTTAAAATAAAACTAAGTTTTTGTAAGCTGTTGAAATATCTGTGTAAAGGTATGCCACTGTAATATGGTTTTACAGGCAGTCAAGTGATTTATTGACAAATTCTATTTGTTACAAGAAGCTAATTCAAATTGATAACTTGAATGCCTACTAAAATTCATGATTTTTGAAACAAAGACGAAGATTTTAAATTCAGTAATTTGAGAGTAGTTTGTATTTGAAATAAAATTGCATTTTTACCAATTCCAGATGATTGCTCCAATAATTACAGTTGATATTTTATTTGAAACTAGTATGATCGACGATGATCTCGAGAAAATTATTAGAAAGATTTTTCATTGCATATATTGATGGGTCGAGATCGTTTTAGGGTTTAGCGTTCGAATTAATCGTGGATGGAAAAATGGTGGTCGTGCCACCGTGGAGTCGCTGGAGCAGATCGGTCGTGGGGGAATCGAGAGCTTGGGTTGCGGCGGTGTTACAGGTGAAGTTTGGTGGCCTATAGGTGTCGGCGTTGCCTGGACGAGGCATTCACATGTGGATGGTGGGTTCCAGTTTCCAATCGCGCGTCTCGATTTTGATTCGCTGTCACTTTTGTTGACCTGGGTTATTGAGAGGGGTGGCGTAGTCGCCGATGACAAGTGGGTGGTCGTGGCGTCGATCAAGGATGGTCGGAGGGGTTGTACTCGTGCACACGTGCACGAGTTTTCTTCGCGTGTCAGTGAGATGAGTTGGGGAAGACGAGGGAAAACTCGAAGCAATACCCGAGAAAATGAAAGGAAAACTCGAAGCTGGGGTCGAGTAGTTTTGGCTACGTATCGGGTCGTTTATAACTTAAGCAAATTTTTGAAAAAAATGTATCACTCGGGTCAATCTGAGGAAAAACTCGAAGCACTTAGGCATTTTTCTCGGGTGCGACTCGAAGCAAGTCTCGAGACTAATATGTAAAACAGTTTTTACCTTAAAATTTTTTCAGACTTTTAAGACACTTTTAAACTATGTTCAAACAATGATTTGATTTGAATTTTAAGTTAATAAGATGTTTTCAAAGAAATTAAATTTTTGTTTATTTAGTTTTGATACAATATTTTTATAAGGTTATTTATATTTAATAAATAATGTAATTTAAAAGGAAATTAAGATAAAATGTTGTTTAAGTTAAATCTTAACCTTTCAAGGTGTCTAAAGTGAAAAAAGTGATTTATTTAAACAAGGTTTAAAAGAATAATTAAGGGAGAATTAAATAATTAAGGGTGAATTAAATAATTAAAGGATAATTACTTAATAATTAAAGGTTGATGAATTATAATTAAAGGTTAATTAATTTATTATTAATGAATAATTAATAACTGATTAAAGAATAATTAATCAAAAATGGTTTATAATTTATTAACAATTAATTAACCAGGATCAGTAATTAATTCATAAGAAATTAATCTGATTTGAATAAATCAGACAATTAAATTGACCCTATTCATGGATGATTGGATTTGATTGAATAATTGAATTGTTTGATATCTCTGGATTGTGATGCTTTGTGATATATTACGATTATGTGTATGATCTGTAATGTAGTTAATTGTCTGTGATATAATTTATTACCTGTGATATACACCTATGATCTGTACGATAAGCGTTATAGTTATATCGCTTATCAACTATGTTTCTGTATTCTGATATGTGATGATTCATTGTGTTGCACTACTGTGTGAAACCCCTGGACTACACCATACACACACAAATATGGATTTCACGTGGAAATCGGTTAAGTCACAGATAATTTAAAATTGATGTTTTTGAAATTGAAATTTTGAATTTCAATTGATTTTGAAATTAGAAATTTGGGTTTAAAGTGAAAAGCTTTTGAAATGGAATTTCAAAGATAAAAGTTATTTTGAATAACTTAATCGAGTTTTGAAATTTAAATAATTTGATTTAAATTTGAATTCAAGTTTGAAATTGAATCCTATGATTTGAAACTAGGGATTAAAAATGTTATAAATGTGTTTATATGAAGTTAAACCATTTTAAAAGTAAGATTTTGAGAATTTGGATTTAACCCAAGAACCTTAACTCGTATAAATGAATCAGATTTCCAAAATGAAAACTGTTTATTTTAAAGGAATAAAAGCTTTCAGATAAGAAATGGAATTCCGGTTTAATTAAAGGAATTTCAAGATTGAATTGAAAAATGGTTTTCCAAGTTATGAATGAATTCTTTTTGAAAGCTATGAATTGAATCTGTTTATTTTTAACAGATTTAAAAATGATGATTTGTGTAAACCATTTGAAATGGAATTGTTTTGAAAGCTATGAGTTAAATCTTTGTTTTAAAGATTTAACGAGTTAAATTGAAATGGAAATTAATTTGGAAAATCTGTGAATGAATCTTTTGTTTAAAAGATTAAAGTGTGGAAATTGTTAAACCGTTGAAGGTGGTTAAAATGAATCTTTTTGCTTAAAGATTTGGAAATGGTAATTTGTTTAAACCATTTGAAAGAAAAGTTTTGGGTAATAAGTTGTGACTTAATTGAAATCCCAACATCCATATGTTTTTAAATATCGCGCTCACTATTCGGTTTAGCCGGGAGAGGACCTTTGTGTCATATAACCCGTTCCGAATGTTGATACGTCGTATATGGATAGCATTTGAAGACCGGTGGTGAAGACCGGATATTTTCGAAAACGAAAGGACAACTCGTCGAATGTCTCTGCATCGACTGGTCCCCGGTATAGAGATTTTAGCACCCTTTGTGATGGGAAGTCCGGACGTGATTGGAAATTATCCGGAATTGCAAGGGCTTCGTGAGAAGTGCCTTCGGTTCTGTTCGAACCCGGAACAGACTTGTATGGTTACATGTCTGACATTACACTTTGAGATATAAAGCAGATTTCTTTCAAATACATTTCTGTTGGTGGCGGAGAATTTATTCTCTTAGCTTAACACCCTTCTCTGAGACGTACGAGCTCAGAGGTTATGTAGTTGAAGGTTATCAGCGATATATTCCCAATTTGGTAATGTGGCATGCTGAGTGTTGCTGTGTGATGATCAGTGTTTGATCATTTGTGATATGATCATTTGTTTGATCATTTATCTTTGTGATCATAGGTTGATCATCTGTTGACCCAAAGCATGGCTTTGTGACAAAGCGTAGCTTTGTGGACGAGACTTCGTCAGAGCCTCACAACCCGGAAATGGTCGAAACAGGAATGTTGCAGCAAGGTTATGAGGGTCGCGCCCTTTAGGGTATGTCATTTCCTTCTGGAAAGGGGTGGTATCATGGTATGGAGCCCAGATACTTACTCATGTGGATACACTTTATTATGTGTGATGTTGGTTTAGAGGCGCCTCGGATAAAGGTCCCAAAGGACCGGGGGGTGGCATATTCGTGAGTTACCTGTTACAGGGGTAACCCGGCCTTGTTTGGCAGAGAGCAGTTTGTCTCTCGGGACGTCCCGCCAGAGGCGTTCCCATGCGGCGGAAGGAAGTTCCTTAGCCTGACCATTTGTTGGAAATCCATTTCTCCAATACGGAACTTGTACGGTTTTAGTTGTAGAACCTGCCATCTAATATGGTAGCTATAGTAGGCATAGTATAATGGTACCTATGCTGGCTAAGATTAATATTATACTTTCAAATTGTTTTCCACTATGCACTAATAATAATAACCAATGATTTTGCGTAGTAAGCATATTTGACTATCATAAGAAGCAATCTCCTCCAAGTCTGCGTTTGCATTGTGTGTGTGGTGGGAGGTCTTATGGTAGTTTCATTTTCCAAAAGCATTGCGGATTTCAATGTTGAAAACCTTTTGTTGTTGTTTAAAGATAAACTGTTTTTGTTGCTCACACCAGTCCCATGACTGATCCAGAGTTTATTGTTCCCTCCCTAAACTCTGGGTGCTCATAATTTTCCACACGAGCAGTCTAGAGTTGGGTTTCTTTTCAGATATTCAGGTTTAGTAGATTATCTGGAGCTAGTTCATTCATCGGAGTTGCTTATCTTGGAGTTGTGGATTCATTCTTGTCTAAAGATCATTTTGGAGTTATCATTTCTATTGATATTGTTCCGCTGCTGTTAGTTATCTATTTTTCTTTTCCGCTGCTATTTGTTGTATCATCTCTGATGTATATTGATATTCATTGTATCATCATTGTATCTGGATATTGTATCAGATGTTGTATATCTATATTCTTTTTCTTTTCCGCTGTGTTATTTACTTAGTTGTGTTATAGCTCCGGCGAATCGAATTTGAACGGTCGAATCTGCGGCATTCTAGTACAATGTGAAGTACGGATGTTGATTTTCGAGCGGGCAAAATCCGATACGTTACATGTGGTATCAGAGCTAAGGTTGAACTTTAGCTCAGGAGTATAACACGTTAAGTAACTCATTAGAGATAGAGTGAAGTAAACTCTAGAATGAGTATTTCTCAGATATCCGTTCGAATGCCTTAGTAAATTCTCTTACTATCCACTGATAGTGAGTATGAGTGCAAGAAGAGGACGAGATAGGGGACAGGGGAATACGACTATGAAATGGTCAATACTCTGTAACAACAGTGGAAATAATCTTTTCTCTATCCATCTCTTTGTTCGTCATCTTTTTTTCAATTCTTCAATAATTTCTGGTAGATCCAGAAAGAAGATTCGATATATTAATATGGGACAATAAACTCTAGATAGGCCAGACTTGTTTGTTTGGATGTATTGGTTGCTTTGATTGCTATAGTTGATAGGTATATTTTGATTTTTAAACTGAAAGTTATGAAATTGTATCCATATATCTATTAATTCTTTGGGTCTGGAAATATATTCTATGGATGGTTAGTTATCCTTTCGAACTAACCGATGCCCCTGCATATTTCGTAGATCTGGATAACCCGAGTATCTTCTGAAGTGTTAAAATATATTCGTTCTTGTATCTGTTATTGATATTCTGATTTGGTAAGCCAAATGCAGAATAGCTGTTCAGTTTGATTTGATGAAACTTTCTTCATCTATCTTTGTGTCTCCTTGGCAATTTCGAGGACGAAATTCTTTTAAGGGGGGAAGTCTGTAACGACCCCGGATTATAATTACATTTAAATTGATAATTAAATGGATTTTTGAATTAAAACTGTGAAATGAATCGATTAAGGTGGTGCGAGTTTCCCCAGATAAATAAATTTTGGATAAATCATTTAAAATTCAAATATTGGACATATATGTATATATGTGATTTTAATCTAAATAACTCAATGCAATTATTTGTGAAATGGTTTGGTAATAATAATTTGGGTTTATAAAGATATATTTATGGAATTCAAAAATAAGTGTTGAAGTTAAATAAATATTTCAAACAAATCTATAGTTATATAAAAAAATATGAAATGAACACATAAACCTCTAGAAATAAATATTCAAGTAAAAATAGAAGTTTACTCATATTATAAAATAATGAGACAAGGCAAAATAAAATCTAGTAAACATTATAGAGTGAAATAAAATACAAACAGATTGTACTTACAAAGAAAACAACCTACATTCAAGTATGTAAAAAGAAGACAGTCAAATACAAAGGAAGATGTTAGTATATAGATAAGTATGCAAAGAAACAAATAAATAAGAATAACAATATATAACCTTGTAAGCAAGCCAAAGCAAACAAAATCAAGTGTAGACAGTAAAATGAAAATAAAATACATGTATAACAAAGCTTATAAAAGAAGCAACAACTATCTTCATATTGTACAGCCGTATAAATATAAGTGTAAGTGGTACACTTGCTAAAGAAAAGGAAATATATGTATGTATGAGCTTGCAAAGGAATGACAACAATAATGTATACAAGTACCTTCAGCCGATATCTTGTTTAATAAACCAAAAGGAAAAAAAATAATAACATAAGGTACAAATAGCATTAAATGTGCATATCCTAGCAGCAAACATAATCTATACGAATTGCATAAAACTTCTTTCAGCCTCCACATTTTATAAAAATCTCTAACAATGAAAAAAAATATTAACCCTGTAAATTGTTTTAAACTTCAACCTGGAAGCTATTCCCATTTCAGTTCGAACTAAACAAGACTAAAAATAAAAACTTCCATTTATAAACTTGAACAAGACTTCATTCTACATCATCAAATACAATTAAACATCAGACAACAGCAAGGCAAGAAGATCAAAGTGGAAAACATTTTCCAGTTTTTCAAGTTCAAACTGTTTCAAGTGGAGAAGCTCTGTTCTTCTTCTTAATCACTGTGAGCAAACTCCTATCTTTCAAACCTTAGCCTGTTTTGATTTCTTGTTGCTTGTGAGAAACTTTTCTTTTGAAACCATAAGTATGTTTGAATCTGTTTGTATGCTTGATGTTTGGAATTGATACTTCAAGTTGTTGTTTGAAAGGAAAAGTATGTGTATATAAGAGTTATATCACTCTGTTAAACCCTACAGGCTTCTGTCTTAAACAAGTAATAGGTGAGTAAACTTAATTCTTAAAGGTTTGAGTTTAATTAAACAGTTAAGAAGATTTTGTGATCGTATGGTAATATATATATGTTTTGATCTTGAGTGTGATCCTGAGTTGCCTATGCTTCTCTGTTAAATTTATACAGGGGAATATTTAGTTCAAAACTCAAACTTGTTTGCTGCAAATCCATGTTAAGTTTTAATTCTTCAATCAGACAAGGTGGTTTAAAATAAAACTAAGTTTTTGTAAGCTGTTGAAATATCTGTGTAAAGGTATGCCACTGTAATATGGTTTTACAGGCAGTCAAGTGATTTATTGACAAATTCTATTTGTTACAAGAAGCTAATTCAAATTGATAACTTGAATGCCTACTAAAATTCATGATTTTTGAAACAAAGACGAAGATTTTAAATTCAGTAATTTGAGAGTAGTTTGTATTTGAAATAAAATTGCATTTTTACCAATTCCAGATGATTGCTCCAATAATTACAGTTGAAATTTTATTTGAAACTAGTATGATCGACGATGATCTCGAGAAAATTATTAGAAAGATTTTTCATTGCATATATTGATGGGTCGAGATCGTTTTAGGGTTTAGCGTTCGAATTAATCGTGGATGGAAAAATGGTGGTCGTGCCACCGTGGAGTCGCTGGAGCAGATCGGTCGTGGGGGAATCGAGAGCTTGGGTTGCGGCGGTGTTACAGGTGAAGTTTGGTGGCCTATAGGTGTCGGCGTTGCCTGGACGAGGCATTCACAGGTGGATGGTGGGTTCCAGTTTCCAATCGCGCGTCTCGATTTTGATTCGCTGTCACTTTTGTTGACCTGGGTTATTGAGAGGGGTGGCGTAGTCGCCGATGACAAGTGGGTGGTCGTGGCGTCGATCAAGGATGGTCGGAGGGGTTGTACTCGTGCACACGTGCACGAGTTTTCTTCGCGTGTCAGTGAGATGAGTTGGGGAAGACGAGGGAAAACTCGAAGCAATACCCGAGAAAATGAAAGGAAAACTCGAAGCTGGGGTCGTGTAGTTTTGGCTACGTATCGGGTCGTTTATAACTTAAGCAAATTTTTGAAAAAAATGTATCACTCGGGTCAATCTGAGGAAAAAATCGAAGCACTTAGGCATTTTTCTCGGGTGCGACTCGAAGCAAGTCTCGAGACTAATATGTAAAACAGTTTTTACCTTAAAAATTTTTCAGACTTTTAAGACACTTTTAAACTATGTTCAAACAATGATTTGATTTGAATTTTAAGTTAATAAGATGTTTTCAAAGAAATTAAATTTTTGTTTATTTAGTTTTGATACAATATTTTTATAAGGTTATTTATATTTAATAAATAATGTAATTTAAAAGGAAATTAAGATAAAATGTTGTTTAAGCTAAATCTTAACCTTTCAAGGTGTCTAAAGTGAAAAAAAGTGATTTATTTAAACAAGGTTTAAAAGAATAATTAAGGGAGAATTAAATAATTAAGGGTGAATTAAATAATTAAAGGATAATTACTTAATAATTAAAGGTTGATGAATTATAATTAAAGGTTAATTAATTTATTATTAATGAATAATTAATAACTGATTAAAGAATAATTAATCAAAAATGGTTTATAATTTATTAACAATTAATTAACCAGGATCAGTAATTAATTCATAAGAAATTAATCTGATTTGAATAAATCAGACAATTAAATTGACCCTATTTATGGATGATTGGATTTGATTGAATAATTGAATTGTTTGATATCTCTGGATTGTGATGCTTTGTGATATATTACGATTATGTGTATGATCTGTAATGTAGTTAATTGTCTGTGATATAATTTATTACCTGTGATATACACCTATGATCTGTACGATAAGCATTATAGTTATATCGCTTATCAACTATGTTTCTGTATTCTGATATGTGATGATTCATTGTGTTGCACTACTGTGTGAAACCCCTGGACTACACCATACACACACAAATATGGATTTCACGTGGAAATCGGTTAAGTCACAGATAATTTAAAATTGATGTTTTTGAAATTGAAATTTTGAATTTCAATTGATTTTGAAATTAGAAATTTGGGTTTAAAGTGAAAAGCTTTTGAAATGGAATTTCAAAGATAAAAGTTATTTTGAATAACTTAATCGAGTTTTGAAATTTAAATAATTTGATTTAAATTTGAATTCAAGTTTGAAATTGAATCCTATGATTTGAAACTAGGGATTAAAAATGTTATAAATGTGTTTATATGAAGTTAAACCATTTTAAAAGTAAGATTTTGAGAATTTGGATTTAACCCAAGAACCTTAACTCGTATAAATGAATCAGATTTCCAAAATGAAAACTGTTTATTTTAAAGGAATAAAAGCTTTCAGATAAGAAATGGAATTCCGGTTTAATTAAAGGAATTTCAAGATTGAATTGAAAAATGGTTTTCCAAGTTATGAATGAATTCTTTTTGAAAGCTATGAATTGAATCTGTTTATTTTTAACAGATTTAAAAATGATGATTTGTGTAAACCATTTGAAATGGAATTGTTTTGAAAGCTATGAGTTAAATCTTTGTTTTAAAGATTTAACGAGTTAAATTGAAATGGAAATTAATTTGGAAAATCTGTGAATGAATCTTTTGTTTAAAAGATTAAAGTGTGGAAATTGTTAAACCGTTGAAGGTGGTTAAAATGAATCTTTTTGCTTAAAGATTTGGAAATGGTAATTTGTTTAAACCATTTGAAAGAAAAGTTTTGGGTAATAAGTTGTGACTTAATTGAAATCCCAACATCCATATGTTTTTAAATATCGCGCTCACTATTCGGTTTAGCCGGGAGAGGACCTTTGTGTCATATAACCCGTTCCGAATGTTGATACGTCGTATATGGATAGCATTTGAAGACCGGTGGTGAAGACCGGATATTTTCGAAAACGAAAGGACAACTCGTCGAATGTCTCTGCATCGACTGGTCCCCGGTATAGAGATTTTAGCACCCTTTGTGATGGGAAGTCCGGACGTGATTGGAAATTATCCGGAATTGCAAGGGCTTCGTGAGAAGTGCCTTCGGTTCTGTTCAAACCCGGAACAGACTTGTATGGTTACATGTCTGACATTACACTTTGAGATATAAAGCAGATTTCTTTCAAATACATTTCTGTTGGTGGCGGAGAATTTATTCTCTTAGCTTAACACCCTTCTCTGAGACGTACGAGCTCAGAGGTTATGTAGTTGAAGGTTATCAGCGATATATTCCCAATTTGGTAATGTGGCATGCTGAGTGTTGCTGTGTGATGATCAGTGTTTGATCATTTATGATATGATCATTTGTTTGATCATTTATCTTTGTGATCATAGGTTGATCATCTGTTGACCCAAAGCATGGCTTTGTGACAAAGCGTAGCTTTGTGGACGAGACTTCGTCAGAGCCTCACAACCCGGAAATGGTCGAAACAGGAATGTTGCAGCAAGGTTATGAGGGTCGCGCCCTTTAGGGTATGTCATTTCCTTCTGGAAAGGGGTGGTATCATGGTATGGAGCCCAGATACTTACTCATGTGGATACACTTTATTATGTGTGATGTTGGTTTAGAGGCGCCTCGGATAAAGGTCCCAAAGGACCGGGGGGTGGCATATTCGTGAGTTACCTGTTACAGGGGTAACCCGGCCTTGTTTGGCAGAGAGCAGTTTGTCTCTCGGGACGTCCCGCCAGAGGCGTTCCCATGCGGCGGAAGGAAGTTCCTTAGCCTGACCATTTGTTGGAAATCCATTTCTCCAATACGGAACTTGTACGGTTTTAGTTGTAGAACCTGCCATCTAATATGGTAGCTATAGTAGGCATAGTATAATGGTACATATGCTGGCTAAGATTAATATTATACTTTCAAATTGTTTTCCACTATGCACTAATAATAATAACCAATGATTTTGCGTAGTAAGCATATTTGACTATCATAAGAAGCAATCTCCTCCAAGTCTGCGTTTGCATTGTGTGTGTGGTGGGAGGTCTTATGGTAGTTTCATTTTCCAAAAGCATTGCGGATTTCAATGTTGAAAACCTTTTGTTGTTGTTTAAAGATAAACTGTTTTTGTTGCTCACACCTGTCCCATGACTGATCCGGAGTTTATTGTTCCCTCCCTAAACTCTGGGTGCTCATAATTTTCCACACGAGCAGTCTAGAGTTGGGTTTCTTTTCAGATATTCAGGTTTAGTAGATTATCTGGAGCTAGTTCATTCATCGGAGTTGCTTATCTTGGAGTTGTGGATTCATTCTTGTCTAAAGATCATTTTGGAGTTATCATTTCTATTGATATTGTTCCGCTGCTGTTAGTTATCTATTTTTCTTTTCCGCTGCTATTTGTTGTATCATCTCTGATGTATATTGATATTCATTGTATCATCATTGTATCTGGATATTGTATCAGATGTTGTATATCTATATTCTTTTTCTTTTCCGCTGTGTTATTTACTTAGTTGTGTTATAGCTCCGGCGAATCGGATTTGAACGGTCGAATCTGCGGCATTCTAGTACAATGTGAAGTACGGATGTTGATTTTCGAGCGGGCAAAATCCGATACGTTACAATTAATGTGGTAAGTAAAAATACACAAAAAGTAAAAATGATAAATGTGTTTATATTTATTCTAATTTCCTTTCACTGTTTGCAGAAATCAGTAGTAAACAACCTAAATAAAGAGCTACAAGAAGAAGGGCACAAAACAATTCTCAACAAAAATTCAGTGCTTAAAAATGTTGACTATGCTCAACAAAGCAATGGGTAATTTTGAAGATAGTTCAGAATTTTATACAAAAATTCACGATACACAATAACTACCTACAGACATATTACCAATTAGATAATATTATTTACTCACATACAATTACTTAGATAAACATAATACTAATTACAATTCATTATCAAAATAAAGAAAAGATAATCTGTTTTATCATTATATTCAAAGTACTAAACTTCAGAAATACAGGTACGACTGTGGAATTTTTGTGATGATGTTCATGCAAAAAATAGCACAAGGAGTGCAGACTACATCAAAAATTAATCTTGAACAAGTTAATGCATTCAGAGCATAGATAGCTGTAGAAATACTCTCTGACGAACCATACTGCTGGCTTGACAAGTTTTGCAGCTCTCCTTCAGCCCATAAAAATGTAATGGCTGATGAATGAGATGATGAATTTGTAATGGCTGATGTTAAAAATTAGATAATGAATTTGGTGATGAATTTGTAATGGCTGATACTAAATTGATCATAGATTTTAGGGAGTATATTTGAATTTACTGATGAATTACATGATGAATTTGTAGTAACTGATATTGAAAATTTGATGATGAATTTGATAATGAATTTCTAATGGCTTTGTTGATTTGATGATGTTATTCAGATAAATATGGATCATGAATTTGTAATCCAAAATATGATTCTACTGCTCTTTTAAGAAAGATAAATCCTTTTATCTTTTATTGATAATTTTTTTTTTCTAATTCCGTTGTTCTACACAACAAAAGGATGCAGTATGGGCTACTTTTCCTAGACAAGAAGAAGCTTTAAGATTTGTCCAAACACATGCAAAAGGTTCCTTGTTTCTACATATGATGAGTTCTGGAGAAGGTACAAAACCATGAATCCTAAGTTACGCCACCATTACGAGGTTATTCAAGTCGGACTGCCTTGCCACTTGTATTATGATCTGGAGTTCAATAAAAAGATTAACACTGGAAAAAATGCCGATGAAAAGGTAGATATTCTGATATCTATCACCTTCAAAACGCTAAATGACAAATACAAAATCCATGGAAATCAAGATTGGGTTATAGAGCTTGATTCATCTACTGAAGAAAAGTTCTCTCGACATGTGATCATTCGTATCCCAAATATTGCCTTCAAAGACAACTCGCATGTTGGAGCATTCATCTCTAAGGTATGCTCATGTATAATAAATTTAAGAGTAAGTGATCCACAGTTTGAAAAACTGTACATCAAGAAAGATTCAAGCTCATTAGACAATACAGAGCGTCTTTTCGTTGATACTGGAGTTTATACCCGTAATCGTTGTTTTCGTCTTCCTTTCTCATCAAAAGCAGGGAAGAATGCTTTACTCCTGCCAAGCGGACGCTTTGGATGTAAGAATCTGAATGAGGAACAAGTGTTTATCAAATCACTTATTTGCAGAATAGATGCTGATTTTGATAAGCTATTAGAGTGCAAAATGGATCTGGACTGTTGCAAAATTCTTCATTTTTAATCTGAGGTCAATGATAATAGCACCTACACCAAGGGAGATAAGTCATTACATGTTTATTGTAGAAATATACCTAAGTCCTATTGTTCAAGAAAATCTCCCTTTCCAGCTTTGGATGATAAAATTTCATCTTTTGCCTCTCATGGAAATGTTTCGGGTAAAATCAGAAGGTGGTACTGGTTTTCTGCACATGGCTACATAATTTATAGCATGTCCAGAAGTCGATATTGTGAACGAATTAGAAG
This sequence comes from Allium fistulosum, assembly GCA_030737815.1. Taxonomy (NCBI): domain Eukaryota; kingdom Viridiplantae; phylum Streptophyta; class Magnoliopsida; order Asparagales; family Amaryllidaceae; genus Allium; species Allium fistulosum. The sequence continues at coordinate 617,570,316 of CM060901.1, read as the reverse complement.
AGAACATAAAAGTAATCATGTTATGTACATTGTTGATTTCCAAAGGGGTGACTACTATCAGAAATGCTACGACCCCGATTGTAGAGGCTATCGATCTCCAGTGCGCCCAATACCATGGGATGTATTGTCAAACTGTTATGATATTGTGAACCAAGAAGGCAAGACTGTCTAGAACCAATGCATCTGTCAAATGAAATATTAACTACATAATCACTTCAGTCTATGTTGCTTTTGTGTATTGTTAACTAGCAAGTACTTACACAACTGATTTTAAATTTGATAATGAAATTCTGGTAATTGATAATGAATTTGTAATGGCTAATGTTTCTAATGCTCTATTAAAAAGATAAAAGCATTTATGTTTTATTGACAGTATGTTGCATCACTTTTATTGACAATTCTGCGTATGCTCTGTTGAAAAGGCTATACATAAGAACATCGCTTTTATTGATAGTATGTTTCGGGTAGCAATATACTAGTCATACTTATCTCCAGTTGTTCTGTTTGATTTGTATTCCTACTGCTGTGCGTGAAACTCGTGGATTAACAGATGATTTGGTTCGAATATCCATTGGCATTGAGGATATGGAAGATCTCATTGCAGATTTGGATTATGCTATTAAAACTGGTCCTATTTGATACCATTTTGATTTTGTTGTAGTGACCAGCGTCAGGGCTGGAGTGGATGAATAGAAAAGACTATATCTTAAGAATAGACATAATAACTACAGTAACATATAATAACAAAAAAAGACTATACATAAGAATTAAAAAGATATATCAATTTATCTTTTTTAACAGAACAAACAACATTGTATTTCAAATAACAGTTAAACATAAACAATTGCATACAACCAAAAGTAATCAAAATCAGATCATAACCAATTCAACATATGCAATTATCCAAATATTCAACTCAAAATATTCATAGAACAACCAAGTATTCATAGAACAACCAATCAAATACATTGGACTAAAACAATCAACTCAATTATTCAAAGAACACCCCTTCTATTATGTCCTAGTTTTTTACACTTTCCACATCTGTTTTGCTTAGCATGAAAATCAGTCCCTTCAATCCTATTCATCCTAGGCCTACCAGCTCCACGAACAGGCTTAGGAGGAAGAACAATAGATGATTCTTCAGCTTCAATTGCTTCCTTATCAAAAGTTGGAATAGGATTGATCAAATATGAATACGAAGCTCGATAATACTCAACAGTAAAGTAATTCTCAATGTATTCATAAATAGAATTTCTGGTTAAAGAAATACACTTCAAAGCATGCACACAAGGAAAACCTGTCACTTTCCATTAATTGCAACTGCAAATGCGATTTTTAAGATTAACCTTTTGAGATGTTGGAGAATGAACTTCAAAAATATACCTACAAAATTTAAAATTAAAAACAGTTAAAATATATAAACAGATTGCATTTCCAAAAAAGGATTATTAGCACTATATATATTCTCTCTAATCTATCTAATAAATAAGACCCAATTCATGTGCAGTGAACTAATAGTGAAAAATAAGACTCATAAACCAAAACAATTAACAACGGTCATACTGTTCATATTATTAAAGATCACAGAAGCTATGCCTTAAGGGAAGAAAAAAAAGATAATGTATGTTTGCTCATGAATTCTGCATGTGAGCATTGCTCAATATTTCCATTATATATTTACTGTTAATCTTTATACTTACAAACTTGAAAATATCTTGTCACAGCTTTCAGTTAGACCAAAAACCATAAATACTGTCAAAAATAAAACACTCATGCATGTGAATAAACCTTAAGCAGACACACTAATGCATCATACTCCTATGCACAACATTAGTTTTTACCATAACAAAATCTCAAAAATAAAACACTACAATGATACTTGCTTTATATTACTTGGTCCTTACATTATTCATATTATCATAAGCCTCAATACAAACAAAGACAAAATATGTAGCAAGCGACACCAACAAAATGAAATCATAGCACAGGCTACATAGCAAGTTGAAAAAAGATAAATGCATTTATCATTTTTCAGAAACTGTGAACATCATGTAAAAAAATAGAAATACATACCTAGATGATTTAGAAACACTCCACCCAAATCCTTCTTCCTTCAATTTCAACAAACGAGCTTCCATTTTTGGACATAGCACATTAGTCCACTTTGATGCCTCTTCTCTACGATTAGACATTTGCATCATAAATTTTACCCTAATTCCATCAAGACAAGCAGTAATAGGCAAACTTCTTTCATCCAAAATCCAAGAATTAAAACTCTCGGCTACATTGGACTTATTTTCACCATATCGCTTCCCCGGAAAAAACAAATCGGCCCAATGATCATATGGTTTATCATTCAAGTACTCTATAGCTTTGGAACCTCCAATTTCTTTGTACTTGGACAAGGATTTTTCAAATTCATGATGATTAGAAGCTATAGCACAACGCTCAAGTAAATGAGCTACCCAAACACCCCTTCCACTTTTCACAATGCTAGCAATATTATTTTGCATATGATGCAAACAATAAGATTGATGACTATTTGGAATTTTTTTTGGAATACTTAACAATAAACCCTAGTGTCTATCACTTAAAAAAGTTAATATTATATCACAACTAAGAGCATTCTTTAGGTGTTTTAAAAACCAACTCCAACACTCTTCATTTTCTTTGGGAACAAGGGCCATTGCTAATGGGAAAAAACCTGGAAAAAAAACAAAAATAATAATTCACTGTTTATGTATTACATTTGAAACAACAAAATGCACTATATTTGAAACAGTGTTATCTAATAGTAGACAATCACATGAACACAATGCCCTTGGCCCAAATAAAAAAGGAAAAATAAATTTGCTAGAGGCAATTCATCCTTTTTTTCTTTTTTTTTTAATTTTGCTACTTGAATGTGTAGTCTATGCAGGAAGGGTAGAAATTGCAAACATATGATAAATAATTCATGCATACAATACAAAGACTTATATTCGAACTTCTAAAACATATATGCTTTTATCTTTTCTATATGTTGTTTAAATCATTTGTATACCTTATGTAAGAACTTCAAATAATTAGAAAAATGATAAATATGTTTAACATGTAGTAGTAACTATGATATATAAGTACGGCTTAATATGTTATTTAATTCTTTATCTTAAAAGATAAATGCATTTATCTTTTTTAACTCCTGTATACAGTAACATTTTGTACATCAAATTAAAGAACATTAAATCTTTTACAGTGTTTGTTTTAGATCAAATTTACAATAAGAAGGAGCATGGATGTACATTGAACAATTGTACCTACTTTGTATGTGATATCCCGGAAATTTGGGGCAATATCAATTTAATAATCTGTTTAAATAATTAAATTGATTTGATAATTTTTGATAATAAAATTTGAATTAGTTTAATAATCTAATTGAATAAATATTTAATTAGTGGAATTTATCTTTTAAAACTAATAAAATGATTTCTATTTATAATGTATATATATAAGTATATATATTGTAAATAGATTAGCTTTGGGTTGAAATATAATAATAAATAAAATCTTGTTTTTAATTTCTAATATATATATTTTGATAGTTGGGAAATTATGATTTATTTGATATAAGTTTTTCAAAGCTATTTAAACAAAATAACTATATGGTTTTGAAATGAGATTAATAATCAGGATTATTTTATTTCTTTTTAAATATTGCTTAATAAATAAGATTTAAGAGTATATATATATAGATAAGTTTAAAACACAATATTAATAGTGTATTGTTTTATATATATATAGATAAGTAACTAATAAATTAAGTAAAGGGTTATTATTTACATTTAAAATAAATAAGATTTTGTAAAAAAAAAAGATAAGTGTAAATCTCTAAGACTTTATTTTAACATGTGTTAAGAAATTAAAGTATAAGAAAGACAAGTGTCAATCTTTTAATTTCCATTTTTCTTTTGTTTTAATAAATCATTTTCACTTATATATGCATCTACTTCTTATCTACATTTCGTTTGATTCTTTTTCAAAACTAAGAAAACATTCAGCTGTAAACAAAATATAGCTGAAGATAAATTCTTCTCTCAAACCACAAATCTATAATTAAACTTTCCTCTCAACCAAAATCCTCTCAAATACAATCTATAATCATTTCTTCAACCTGCATTTGTAAATCTGAGAACAACAAACCTGCACATTTTCTTCAATCTGGAATCTAAGCAAAGACTGCAATTTCTTCTTTTCGAATCTGAAAGTAAGCAACCTGATCTAGAGCAACATCTAAACAAAGCAAGATTTTAGAGCATGCATGCAAGTTTCCAAATCAACATTCAAGTTTTAAAATCAAAAACAGATTCAAGCAACTCAAGTTTTTAAAATTCAAAAGCTTTTCAAATCTGGAAGCCTGTTCATCATTTTCTGGTGAGTAACTTACATTTTCTAAAACTTAAGAATATGATATATGTTTGCATGTGATGATATTGGCTGGAACTGAAGTTTCTAATTTGAATTTATATGAATTTATATGAATATGTGTGTGAGCCTGTCTGTTTACATATAAAAACCTATCCCCTGTTATTTATCAAGTGAGTAACATTCATTTTAAACTAAAAGTATATGTTATCTGTTTACATATGGATTTCTGGAATGAAACATGTAACGACCCGACTTCCTATGCCCAGAAAGTCGCATCATTATGAAGAAAGAAAGGGGTAGAAAATAGAAAAGAAGAGAAGAAAGAAAGAAACAACAACAACGATCTCACAGCGGAACGAATAAATTATATTAATAACATAAACTATTACATAGTATACAACAATTTACAGAGTTACACAGCATATACATCACTTACTAGACAGTTATAAACATCTGTCTAGACATTACAACTCAAATACAAGACAAGACACTATCACAGATATCAACACAGCGGAATACTATATCTACGAACGCCGAAGCCTCCTGCTCCATTGCTCCTCCAGAATATTCGTCAAAGCTAAACCTGAATCCCTTGGCTACTCGTAAAAATTTGAGTACCCAAGAGTTTATAAAACAGAAATAAACACTTGGGTCAGACATGGGTCTGGTGTGAGTAACAGGTTAAACTTGCTTAACTTCAAAACCTTTAGAAATAAAAGGTATCACGTAAGACTCCCCACAAATAAACATGGGTAAGTTTTTACCTTACGCTAACCAAAACATTTGATAGAAAATCTGATTTTATTATAATAGGGTCTAGGGTTTTCAAGTAAAATATAGAAATAGCTGAAATGCTTACATCTCACATTCCAACATAGTTGGGCACAACTAATACGTACGGCACTTATTGGAGTTTGGATTCCATACAATGGCAGGGCTACTGGGGTACCGCCCGTCACAGTACGTGGCCTAGATCACCGTACCGAGGAGTACGCCCGCTCCCCTGCAACACAAAGCCAGAACCATCCCTTACTGGATAATTCCGAACAAGATAACCCCGTAGTTGGCGCGACCAACCACACACTAAGCCGAATAAAAAGAAAAGGGACCTCTAGACAGGGATCTATCTTGCTCTCAGTGGGTGCTACCCACGAAGCCTTGCTGCACCTCCCCTGTTTTAGCCATTCCCGGTTGCTGAGGCTTGAGGTTACGATTACCTTTAATCAGAACATATCACTTAGAATGCTCATCGTCCGCCTAACGATGTGCTGAAAGCATTCAATCCATATAAGTTCGTTCCGGGTTCGAACGAAACCGAAGGCATTATCTCGTTACACTCGTTTTGGAATCACCCTCAGAGTTAACGACAATAACCCTTGCACTCTGAATCTTCATCTTCACTTGAGATTCACGACCTATCGTTAATTTGGATCGATGTGGTATTCGGGTCTCCAGACCTGGAATTCCGGTATACGGAAACCCGATCCCGGTCTCATCGAATCCAAAACGTATCTTTTAAGGGCCAAGTTGTTTTAAAGTTAAAACAATTCAATTCTTTATCTATATACACAAAGATAGATAATTCAATAGATAATCTACATTATCATCACAACAGATAATTCATATTATCGTTACAATCAAACATCCATATCATATATCAGTATATATCTCATCAGAGATATCAAACAATGCAAAGCATTTAATACTACTATCCATCATAAGTAATGATTTATATCATCTCTAATCAATTTAAAGTGAATTAAATTAATTACTTCATTTTATAAATCCTGCTTACTTAATTATTAATTAAACCAATTAATTAATCATACTTTAAGTATCATCTTAATTAATAGTATCATCTTAATTAATCATTCCTGATTAATTATACTTTAATTACTTTAAGTAATTAATACTTAATTAATTTCACAAATTAATTATCTTAAATCATTCAGTAATTAATCTTAAATTACTTCATTAATTAATTAATTATACTTAATTACATTTATCCTTAATTAATTACATCATTTAAATTTATTATATTTAATAATTAATTCTTAATTAAACCACATTTATTAATCACCTTTGATTAATCACATTTAGTAATTAACTACCCTTAATTACTTCTTCCATAAATTAATTACTCCTTAATTAATTATCCTTTAATTAATCCCTTGATTAATTATCCAAAGTAATTAAACTTAAATTACTTTTATTAAACCATCTTTAGTTAATTATATCCACTAATTAACTTTAATTACTTTCCTTAGTAATTTATACTTTCACTAATTACATTTAAGTAATTATCAAATCACCAAGTGATTATCTTAAATTAATTAAACAAATTAATTTAAACTTATCAAATTTATTTAATTAATTACCTTAAGTAATTAATTTCTTCAATTACTTCCATTTAATAAATTATACTTAACCAATTTATAAATGATTACCATTAGTTAATTAATCTAATTGATTATTAAAATTAATCACATTAATCAATTATTTAATAATCCCTAATTAATGATCTCTCATTAATTATTAACAATTCTTTTATTTAAGTAATTAAACTTAAATCAACCATTATTAATTAATTCTTAATTACCAATTAATTAATCTCTAATTACTAAATTAATTTCTTAATTAATCTCTAATCACTTGATTAATTTCTAATCATTTATTAATAATCTATACTTATATAAATAAATGATTCTTAATTCCAAATTAATTAACCTTAATTAATTAATTTATAATCCTAATTATTTAATTAATTAACACTAAACCTTTAATTAATTAAATTATTAAATTATTCTTTAATTACCTTATTAATTTAATGAATCTTTAATCATTAAACTTTAATTAATCTCTAAATTAAAGTATTAACCTTTATAACAACTTTAATTATTATTAACAAAAGGCTTTAAAACATTTTACTTTAAAAGTTTCTTTTTAATTCATTTTAAATTAAAGATTTAAAATAAATTACAAATTTAACTTTAACCAAATTTAAATCAAATTTATAAAACCCTTTTTAAAATCAAATGTTAATGAAACATTTAACAATTTAAAGATTTTTAAACCAATTTATTTAAATTCAAAACCTTTTTAAAATATACTTTAAACATTTTAAAGATGTTTAAACATTTTAATACAATTTATTTATTTCACATCTGGGATTCAAATTAAATTGAATCCATATTTTAAATTTTGTTTTTAAAACTTTGTTTTTAAATCCTGTTAACATTTTAAACTTCATTTTAAATTTTTAAGACCCTGACAGGTTTAAAAACTGTAATACAAAATCTACCCGAGCCTATCACCATCTTCCCCGAGTCAAACCCTGAAAACCCCCGAGATAACTTCGAGCAACTCTCGTCCCTTTTTCCTTCGAGTCACACTCGAACTTTACTCGAGATCGTTCCCGAGTCTAAGCTTCTTCCCCAACTACCAAACTTCCAGATGCACAGAACTTACACCGTGCACATGCACCGATTGACCAACTATCTCCGGCCATCCACGACCATCCCTACACGTCGACGATTCTCCTCATACTCCATTCCGACCATTAGAACATCGATATCATCACGTATTCGAAATCGAGTAGCTCAACACCACCTGGAACCAAAAGCGAACCTGGAAAAAATGATCGAATCCTTTTCTCCGATCGCCAGAAGCTTTGAAACTCCGTCCAACCATTCTTCAACATCCAAACTACGGCGTCTTCGAATAACATGGCACTCGATCACTTAGAGGCCTCGCGAAAAATCAAACATCCCAGCACTGCAAAACTAGGTTTACAGACATTCTCGATCAATTCCCATCGCCACAGTCGTCAATACGGCCACCCACTATTTTTCCTCTAATCACCAATAGCTCTTCTTCCCCTAGAATGAACCACGACCCTCCAGACTAAGGTGATCATCAGAAATCGTTCGAAACCCAAATTTTGTTCAACCACGAACTGCTCTCTCTTCCTACTTCTAAAAATCATGATTCAAATCTTAAAAGTCATGTTTTCAATCAAGTATTCAGATCATGTAACGACCACGACTTTCTCTCCATAGAAAGTTGTATCGCTAATAAGAAAGAAAGGGGTGAGAAGTAGAAAAGAGAAGAAGAGAAAAGAAACAAACACAAATACTCACAGCGGAAATGAACAAAATATATTATATCACATAAATATTACATAGTATCATATACAACACTTATCAGAGTTACATAGATTCACATCATATACTAGACAGTTAAGTTTAAATGAAATTTGTTTAAGTTAATTAATTAAGTTTAATTAATTTAAACACTTGATGATATGATAAATAATTACTTAATGTAATTAATGGAGTATAATTCTTTAGTAAAATAATTAATGATAATTACTGGAAGTAATTAATGAAAGATGATTTAAGGATGAAAGAAATTGGGATTAAATTACTTTGAAATTAATCAAGGGATTAATTAAAGATAATTAATTAAGGAATAATTAATTTATAAAATGAAGTAATTAAGGGAAGTTAATTACTGAATAAGATTAATCAAAGGTGATTAATAAATGTGACTAATTAAAGATTTATTTATTAAATGTAATTAATTTAAATGGAGTAATTAATTAAAGAAGTAATTAAGAAATCATTAATTAAATATAGTTAATGATGTAATTAAAAGGTGATTAATTAAGACTAATTAATCAAATAATAAGTAATTAAAAAGTAATTAATTAATGTAATTAATTAAGAATTAATGTAATTAATTATAGTTAATTAATTAATGAAATAATTAAAGGTTAATTACTATATTTGATTAAGGATAATTAATTTGTGAAATTAATTTAAGGCTAATTACTTGAATGTAATTAAAAGATAATAAATCAAGGATGATTAATTGAAATGAATAATTAGAGGATAATTAATTAATTGTTTTATAATTAATTAATAGTTAAGTAATAAGGATTTATAGAATGAAGTAATTAATTTAATTTATTTTAAATTAATTAGAGATGATATAAATCATTACTTATGGATGGTTAAATAATATTGAATGCTTTGCATTGTTTGATATCTCTTATGAGATATGTGCTGATCTGTGATATGGATGTTTGGTTGGATTGAAATGATAATATGAATTATCTGTTTGGATGATAATATGGATTATCTATTGTAAATTATCTATCTGTGTGTAGTATAGATAAGAATTGAATTGTTTTAACCTTAAAACAACTTGGCCTTAAAAGATACGCTTTGGATTTCGATGAGACCGGGATCGGGTTTCCGTATACCGGATTTCCAGGTCTGGAGACCCGAATACCACATCGATCCAAATTAACGATAGGTCGTGAATCAAGTGAAGATGAAGATTCAGAGTGCAAGGGTTATTGTCGTTAACTCTGAGGGTGATTCCAAAACGAGTGTAACGAGATAATGCCTTCGGTTTCGTTCGAACCCGGAACGAACTTGTATGGATTGAATGCTTTCAGAACATCGTCAGGTGGACGATGAGCATTCTAAGTGATGTGTTCTTTTCTAAGGTAATCGTGACCTCAAGCCTCACAAACCGGGAATGGCTAAAACAGGGGAGGTGCAGCAAGGTTAGTGGGTAGCACCCAAGTAGGACAAGGTTACCTCTGTCTAGATGTCCCTTTCTATTTTCGACTTAGTGGTGCGGTTGCTGATCCCAACCGTGAGGTATCTTGTGCGGGAATTATCCAGTAAGGGATGTTCCGACCTTGTGTTGCAGGGGATTGGGAGTGATCCTCGGTACGGTGATCTAGGCCACGTACTGTGACGGGCGGTACCCCGGTAGCCCTGCCATTGTATGGAATCCAAACTCCAATAAGTGCCGTACGTATTAGTTGTGCCCAACTATGTTGGAATGTGAGATGTAAGCATTTCAGCTATTTCTGTATTTTACTTGAAAACCCTAGACCCTATTATAATACAATCGAATTTCCTATCAAATGTTTTGGTTAGCGTAAGGTAAAAACTTACCCATATTTATTGGTGGGGAGTCTTACGTGATACCTTTGTTTTCAAAAGGTTTTGAAGTTAAACAATTTTAACCCGTTTACTCACACCAGACCCATGTCTGACCCAAGTGTTTATTTCTGTTTTATAAACTCTTGGGTACTCAAATTTTTACGAGTAGCCAAGGGATTCAGGTTTAGCTTTGACGAATATTCTGGAGGAGCAATGGAGCAGGAGGCTTCGGCGTTCGTAGATATAGTATTTCGCTGTGTTGATATCTGTGATAGTGTCTTGTCTTGTATTTGAGTTGTAATGTCTAGACAGATGTTTATAACTGTCTAGTAAGTGATGTATATGCTGTGTAACTCTGTAAAGTGTTGTATACTATGTAATAGTTTATGTTATTAATATAATTTATTCGTTCCGCTGTGAGATCGTTGTTGTTGTTTCTTTCTTTCTTCTCTTCTTTTCTACTTCTCACCCCTTTCTTTCTTCATAATGATCCGACTTTCTGGGCATAGAAAGTCGGGTCGTTACAGATCATATGCCTGAATCAATGATTTAAGGAATTCGAATTTTAACAAAACTTGAGTTTTCCTGTTCTATTCTATTTTCCAGAGAAATCCTTATTTTATTTTAACTTAAACAAAAATTTAAACTCTAATATATGATAAAACAATCAATTTTTGTTTATAACCTGCACCATAATATTTACTAGATCTAGAGATACAGAATTTTTAAATCAAAACTTAAATTTGAAAACTGGAAACAGAGATACATATAAGTATCAGACATGAACACCAATTTACATCCATATATAAAGATATACACTCATACCAAACATATTAAACAATCATGCAGGCATATTACATCATAGATTCAAGGATTTATAGCATGCAAACAGATATACTTAAGTTTTTAAAAATGTAAGTTACTCACCAGATGAAGGACAGAGCTTCCCAGGTTTTATTTTTAAAACTGAAGTGCCTTTGAACTTTAAATTCTTTTAACTTGAATTGCCTTTTTGAAAACTGGTTTGCTTGCTAGAAAACTTGCATGTTGAAATATAGTTGATTTGCTTTAATTTTCCCTTTGAACTTGCTTTCAATCTTTGAAGAAGATGCAGGTTTGCTTGCTTCCAGATTTTGAAATGCAGGCTGAAACTTTGATTTAGTTGTATTTTGGAAAATGGGTTACAGAGATTTGATTTTTATAATCTCTGGTTTGAGGAAGATTTAGTTACAGATTATTGAGATGAGGGATTTTATTACTGATTGTTTATGAGAAATTTGTTTTTGAGAGGAAACGATTTCAGGTTTGTTTCTTTCTTCTTTTTTTTCAGTTTAGATCTGAGTTTACTTAATTTTCTTTGCTTTTGAATTTGTCAAAGAAATGGATAGAAAAAGTATATGTATTTAGGCTGAAAATCATTTAGTAAAAATAAAAGAAGATTAAATCTAAAAATGCCACTTGTTTTAGAATTCAACACTTGTCATATATCTTTGTTCATAACTTAACACATGTTATTTTGAGTCTTAATATGATAACACTTGTATTTTAAGTAATTAATACTTATTTTTAAAATGTTAATAAAGGCTTTTATACTTAAATTATAAATTTACAAATACTTATTTATATACATAGATAATTTTTAAAGAAATAAAACCAATTATATATATAAATAAAAGCTTATACAAATATCAAAAATCCAAATATTTAAAATATTACCCCTTTTTGAATTTCAAAATTAATTTAAATTCAAATTATATTTAAAAATCCAATTTAAAGTCAATTTAAAACAACACATTCAATTTGAAATAACAATCCTATTTTATTAATCTCATTTCAAAACCATATAGTTATTTTGTTTAAATAGCTTTGAAAAGCTTATATTAAAGAAATCATAAATTCCCAACTATAAGAATATACATTAGAAATTTAAAACAAGATTTCATTTATTAACTTTCAAATCAAAGACAATCTATTTACAATATATACTCATATATATATATTATAGATAGAAATCATTTTATTAACTTATAAAAGATAAAATTCACCAATTAAATATTTAATTAGATTATTAACCAATTCAAATTTATTATCAAAGATTATCAATCAATTTAATTATTTAAACAGGTTATTAAATTGATATTGCCCCAAATTTCCGGGATATTACATTCCTCCCCCCTTAAAATAATTTCGTCCCCGAAATATAAAACAAAGGTAATTTAATAATCTATTTAAATCACAAGGATGTATTATCATCCATATGCTAACAATCATAGCAACCAATTCACACAATCAAACAATTCTAATTATCCAAACAAAAATTCTGGATACAATTTCCTCGAGTTTTCCCAAATATAAATACCGGGATACTCGCTCTACAGAATCCAAAAAATCAATACTACTAAGCTATAGAGCTCCTACTCATCTAGATCTACAGAACTAAACAAGATATCAGACTACAGACGAGTCTGACTCAACAACCAAATACTCCAGAACTGCTGGTTCCAAAACCAGAGATAGATCAAACACGTACTCCCTCAGAGATACGTAAAATACATTGAATTCCAATTATCCAAACTGACCATTCAATCCAGTAGATCAAAGCTTTTATCCAAATCAAAACACAGAAGAGAACCAAAACAACTTGGAGCTGACTTCCCAGACTTACCTAATCTTATAGCTCCCTTTAACCAGAGAAAAACTTCACAACAACGAAGTCTCCAACTTTGAATTTCAAATTCCTTCGTCTCTTATCCACAAAATCCTTCAGACGATCCTGGGCTATCTACAGATCCTTACTGATCAGCTCAACTTTCGCTGATGCTTCTTGAAACAAACAGGGCCAAAGATAACTCAATAGAATGATCTCTCCAAGATCTACCCATAATCCAAAACACAACTCTACTACCAATCATCAGAAGATCGAACTAACTTCTCCTATCTGGAAAAGACAACAAGAGCACTCGCCAAACTGCTTCTGCTGCACCACTCTGATCTGGAGTAGAATGAAAAGGCTGATGATGAACACAAGCACAGACTGGACAACACATCCTAGAAAATCTCAGATAACTCAAGAGAATACTCAAACTATCGCAAGTCACTTTTGCGATCAACTCAGCCAAAATGCAAAGAAACTGTTCTCTCTTTACCAATCAAAACAGCTCATACTTAACTATCCAATCCATCGAAGAAATGGATCCACTCTACTACTTCTGAACTTCACCTTCAGAAAAACTGCTCAGCCAGAAAACTTCCTGCCAATGCATAGAATACTCCGAGCTGCACTGCTGCCACAGATGCCAAAGACTTCCTTACCAAAGCTCTTCGAGAAACTCGAACCTCAAACAGAATCACCATGCTGAACTCAGCCACAATACCGAAACAGACACACTTCATTAACTTGTTCCAAAAGAAAACATCTTCGGGAACATCCATATTCACTACGTCTCATCACACAGCTACAATTTCCTGAGATACCATCACTCGCTTCTGCCTAACCGACAGATCCAACTCTACTCATTCAACTTCAAAGATAAACTCCGAACCAAAACAGGTTTCCTTCAGAGATTGTGAAATCCTTACACAACTGCAAAGTTCACTCGAGACGGTATTAGGTTTACAGTCTCGACAAATACACTTCCAACCTCAACACTCAGACTCCTAATCCTAGATGATAAATTATTATGATCTCAACCAATCAATACAAATACCATATACATTTAAAATGATATATTTTTTTATATAGAAATTATATCTGGGTAAAATTATTTCATCTACCTTTTTAAAACAATATTGTGTCCGTTGGCCTGGTCCAAGTGTTTAGAGATCCCTATCAATAACGTTAGCTACTCGTATTGACCAGAATCCATATACCACTCAACCGATCAATTAACACAATATAAACCATTTTATATAACTAACAAATACGCGCTCTCGTATATATATACTCAGACTCAAACAGGTTGCTACAGATCCTGTCTCTAATGAACAACCCACCCGAACCTAGGTATTCACTCAACCTAGTGCTCTGATATTCACTTAACCAAAAGCTTAGGCATTCGCTCAACCTATGCTCTGATACCAATTGTAACGACCCGACTTCCTATGCCCAGAAAGTCGCATCATTATGAAGAAAGAAAGGGGTAGAAAATAGAAAAGAAGAGAAGAAAGAAAGAAACAACAACAACGATCTCACAGCGGAACGAATAAATTATATTAATAACATAAACTATTACATAGTATACAACAATTTACAGAGTTACACAGCATATACATCACTTACTAGACAGTTATAAACATCTGTCTAGACATTACAACTCAAATACAAGACAAGACACTATCACAGATATCAACACAGTGGAATACTATATCTACGAACGCCGAAGCCTCCTGCTCCATTGCTCCTCCAGAATATTCGTCAAAGCTAAACCTGAATCCCTTGGCTACTCGTAAAAATTTGAGTACCCAAGAGTTTATAAAACAGAAATAAACACTTGGGTCAGACATGGGTCTGGTGTGAGTAACAGGTTAAACTTGCTTAACTTCAAAACCTTTAGAAAGAAAAGGTATCACGTAAGACTCCCCACAAATAAACATGGGTAAGTTTTTACCTTACGCTAACCAAAACATTTGATAGGAAATCTGATTTTATTATAATAGGGTCTAGGGTTTTCAAGTAAAATATAGAAATAGCTGAAATGCTTACATCTCACATTCCAACATAGTTGGGCACAACTAATACGTACGGCACTTATTGGAGTTTGGATTCCATACAATGGCAGGGCTACTGGGGTACCGCCCGTCACAGTACGTGGCCTAGATCACCGTACCGAGGAGTACGCCCGCTCCCCTGCAACACAAAGCCGGAACCATCCCTTACTGGATAATCCCGAACAAGACAATCCCGTAGTTGGCGCGACCAACCACACACTAAGCCGAATAAAAGAAAAGGGACCTCTAGACAGGGATCTATCTTGCTCTCAGTGGGTGCTACCCACGAAACCTTGCTGCACCTCCCCTGTTTTAGCCATTCCCGGTTGATGAGGCTTGAGGTTACGATTACCTTTAATCAGAACATATCACTTAGAATGCTCATCGTCCGCCTGACGATGTGCTGAAAGCATTCAATCCATACAAGTTCGTTCCGGGTTCGAACGAAACCGAAGGCATTATCTCGTTACACTCGTTTTGGAATCACCCTCAGAGTTAACGACAATAACCCTTGCACTCTGAATCTTCATCTTCACTTGAGATTCACGACCTATCGTTAATTTGGATCGATGTGGTATTCGGGTCTCCTGACCTGGAATTCCGGTATACGGAAACCCGATCCCGGTCTCATCGAATCCAAAACGTATCTTTTAAGGGCCAAGTTGTTTTAAAGTTAAAACAATTCAATTCTTTATCTATATACACAAAGATAGATAATTCAATAGATAATCTACATTATCATCACAACAGATAATTCATATTATCGTTACAATCAAACATCCATATCATATATCAGTATATATCTCATCAGAGATATCAAACAATGCAAAGCATTTAATACTACTATCCATCATAAGTAATGATTTATATCATCTCTAATCAATTTAAAGTGAATTAAATTAATTACTTCATTTTATAAATCCTGCTTACTTAATTATTAATTAAACCAATTAATTAATCATACTTTAAGTATCATCTTAATTAATAGTATCATCTTAATTAATCATTCCTGATTAATTATACTTTAATTACTTTAAGTAATTAATACTTAATTAATTTCACAAATTAATTATCTTAAATCATTCAGTAATTAATCTTAAATTACTTCATTAATTAATTAATTATACTTAATTACATTTATCCTTAATTAATTACATCATTTAAATTTATTATATTTAATAATTAATTCTTAATTAAACCACATTTATTAATCACCTTTGATTAATCACATTTAGTAATTAACTACCCTTAATTACTTCTTCCATAAATTAATTACTCCTTAATTAATTATCCTTTAATTAATCCCTTGATTAATTATCCAAAGTAATTAAACTTAAATTACTTTTATTAAACCATCTTTAGTTAATTATATCCACTAATTAACTTTAATTACTTTCCTTAGTAATTTATACTTTCACTAATTACATTTAAGTAATTATCAAATCACCAAGTGATTATCTTAAATTAATTAAACAAATTAATTTAAACTTATCAAATTTATTTAATTAATTACCTTAAGTAATTAATTTCTTTAATTACTTCCATTTAATAAATTATACTTAACCAATTTATAAATGATTACCATTAGTTAATTAATCTAATTGATTATTAAAATTAATCACATTAATCAATTATTTAATAATCCCTAATTAATGATCTCTCATTAATTATTAACAATTCTTTTATTTAAGTAATTAAACTTAAATCAACCATTATTAATTAATTCTTAATTACCAATTAATTAATCTCTAATTACTAAATTAATTTCTTAATTAATCTCTAATCACTTGATTAATTTCTAATCATTTATTAATAATCTATACTTATATAAATAAATGATTCTTAATTCCAAATTAATTAACCTTAATTAATTAATTTATAATCCTAATTATTTAATTAATTAACACTAAACCTTTAATTAATTAAATTAATTAAATTATTAAATTATTCTTTAATTACCTTATTAATTTAATGAATCTTTAATCATTAAACTTTAATTAATCTCTAAATTAAAGTATTAACCTTTATAACAACTTTAATTATTATTAACAAAAGGCTTTAAAACATTTTACTTTAAAAGTTTCTTTTTAATTCATTTTAAATTAAAGATTTAAAATAAATTACAAATTTAACTTTAACCAAATTTAAATCAAATTTATAAAACCCTTTTTAAAATCAAATGTTAATGAAACATTTAACAATTTAAAGATTTTTAAACCAATTTATTTAAATTCAAAACCTTTTTAAAATATACTTTAAACATTTTAAAGATGTTTAAACATTTTAATACAATTTATTTATTTCACATCTGGGATTCAAATTAAATTGAATCCATACTTTAAATTTTGTTTTTAAAACTTTGTTTTTAAATCCTGTTAACATTTTAAACTTCATTTTAAATTTTTAAGACCCTGACAGGTTTAAAAACTGTAATACAAAATCTACCCGAGCCTATCACCATCTTCCCCGAGTCAAACCCTGAAAACCCCCGAGATAACTTCGAGCAACTCTCGTCCCTTTTTCCTTCGAGTCACACTCGAACTTTACTCGAGATCGTTCCCGAGTCTAAGCTTCTTCCCCAACTACCAAACTTCCAGATGCACAGAACTTACACCGTGCACATGCACCGATTGACCAACTATCTCCGGCCATCCACGACCATCCCTACACGTCGACGATTCTCCTCATACTCCATTCCGACCATTAGAACATCGATATCATCACGTATTCGAAATCGAGTAGCTCAACACCATCTGGAACCAAAAGCGAACCTGGAAAAAATGCTCGAATCCTTTTCTCCGATCGCCAGAAGCTTTGAAACTCCGTCCAACCATTCTTCAACATCCAAACTACGGCGTCTTCGAATAACATGGCACTCGATCACTTAGAGGCCTCGCGAAAAATCAAACATCCCAGCACTGCAAAACTAGGTTTACAGACATTCTCGATCAATTCCCATCGCCACAGTCGTCAATACGGCCACCCACTATTTTTCCTCTAATCACCAATAGCTCTTCTTCCCCTAGAATGAACCACGACCCTCCAGACTAAGGTGATCATCAGAAATCGTTCGAAACCCAAATTTTGTTCAACCACGAACTGCTCTCTCTTCCTACTTCTAAAAATCATGATTCAAATCTTAAAAGTCATGTTTTCAATCAAGTATTCAGATCATATGCCTGAATCAATGATTTAAGGAATTCGAATTTTAACAAAACTTGAGTTTTCCTGTTCTATTCTATTTTCCAGAGAAATCCTTATTTTATTTTAACTTAAACAAAAATTTAAACTCTAATATATGATAAAACAATCAATTTTTGTTTATAACCTGCATCATAATATTTACTAGATCTAGAGATACAGAATTTTTAAATCAAAACTTAAATTTGAAAACTGGAAACAGAGATACATATAAGTATCAGACATGAACACCAATTTACATCCATATATAAAGATATACACTCATACCAAACATATTAAACAATCATGCAGGCATATTACATCATAGATTCAAGGATTTATAGCATGCAAACAGATATACTTAAGTTTTTAAAAATGTAAGTTACTCACCAGATGAAGGACAGAGCTTCCCAGGTTTTATTTTTAAAACTGAAGTGCCTTTGAAATTTAAATTCTTTTAACTTGAATTGCCTTTTTGAAAACTGGTTTGCTTGCTAGAAAACTTGCATGTTGAAATATAGTTGATTTGCTTTAATTTTCCCTTTGAACTTGCTTTCAATCTTTGAAGAAGATGCAGGTTTGCTTGCTTCCAGATTTTGAAATGCAGGCTGAAACTTTGATTTAGTTGTATTTTGGAAAATGGGTTACAGAGATTTGATTTTTATAATCTCTGGTTTGAGGAAGATTTAGTTACAGATTATTGAGATGAGGGATTTTATTACTGATTGTTTATGAGAAATTTGTTTTTGAGAGGAAACGATTTCAGGTTTGTTTCTTTCTTCTTTTTTTTTCAGTTTAGATCTGAGTTTACTTAATTTTCTTTGCTTTTGAATTTGTCAAAGAAATGGATAGAAAAAGTATATGTATTTAGGCTGAAAATCATTTAGTAAAAATAAAAGAAGATTAAATCTAAAAATGCCACTTGTTTTAGAATTCAACACTTGTCATATATCTTTGTTCATAACTTAACACATGTTATTTTGAGTCTTAATATGATAACACTTGTATTTTAAGTAATTAATACTTATTTTTAAAATGTTAATAAAGGCTTTTATACTTAAATTATAAATTTACAAATACTTATTTATATACATAGATAATTTTTAAAGAAATAAAACCAATTATATATATAAATAAAAGCTTATACAAATATCAAAAATCCAAATATTTAAAATATTACCCCTTTTTGAATTTCAAAATTAATTTAAATTCAAATTATATTTAATCCAATTTAAAGTCAATTTAAAACAACACATTCAATTTGAAATAACAATCCTATTTTATTAATCTCATTTCAAAACCATATAGTTATTTTGTTTAAATAGCTTTGAAAAGCTTATATTAAAGAAATCATAAATTCCCAACTATAAGAATATACATTAGAAATTTAAAACAAGATTTCATTTATTAACTTTCAAATCAAAGACAATCTATTTACAATATATACTCATATATATATATTATAGATAGAAATCATTTTATTAACTTATAAAAGATAAAATTCACCAATTAAATATTTAATTAGATTATTAACCAATTCAAATTTATTATCAAAGATTATCAATCAATTTAATTATTTAAACAGGTTATTAAATTGATATTGCCCCAAATTTCTGGGATATTACAAAACATGTATTGAGTAGATATATATATGATTGAATTTCTATGTATATATATATATATATGTGTGGATAGATGCATGTTTGATTGGTTTATTGTTTCTGCCTGTTCTTAGTTCAGCAGCTATAGTTTTAAATCAAAAACTCATTATCCTTTATCTGATTTTTATTAGAACTTAGGATTCAAACATTACTGTTTGTTTAATTCATGGGTTGGTATTTAAAGGTTTATTTGAAATTGCTCTCTAAATAAAAAGAGAACAGGGAAGTTTAAATTTTTGTATAAAATTCAAATATGATAATTTAACATTCCAGGATAAAATTCAATGCATCGGAGTCTCTCGGAGGTGGTGGGATCGGATTTGCTACAGTACAACATGATAGGGGGTTCTCGCTTTGCGGTTTGGTGGCGAACGGGAGACTCTTACCCCTACATGTCCCTGAGAGGTAAAGGCCTTGTGAGGGTTGGTTGCGAGTCGAGAGGCTGGCCGTAAAAGCAAATTCGAGGTATCACTGTGTGCCACGGTGGGTCTGGGATGGTTGCAAAGCCTACCGGTCGCCACTGCCTCGGGTCGTCACATTTGGTATCAGAGCGAGGGTTGAGTGAATACCTAGATTCGGAAGGATTGTTCATTAGAGACAGGATCTGTAACAACCTGTTTGAGTCTGAGTATATATATTCGAGAGTGCGTATTTGTTAGTTATATAAAATGGTTTTATATTGTGTTAATTGATCGGTTGAGTGGTATATGGATTCTGGTCAATACGAGTAGCTAACGTTATTGATAGGGATCTCTAAACACTTGGACCAGGCCAACAGACACAATATTTTTTTTAAAAGGTAGATGAAATAATTTTACCCAGATATAATTTCTATATAAAAAAAATATCATTTTAAATGTATATGGTATTTGTAATGATTGGTTGAGATGATAATAATTTATCATCTAAGATTAGGAATCTGAGTGTTGAGGTTGGAAGTGTATTTGTCGAGACTGTAAACCTAATACCGTCTCGAGTGAACTTTGCAATTGTAAGGATTTCACAATCTCTGAAGGAAACCTATTATGGTTCGGAGTTTATCTTTGAAGTTGGATGAGTAGATTTGGATCTGTCGGTTAGACAGAAGCGAGTGATGGTATCTTGATACCTCAGGTAATAGTAGCTGTGTGATGAGACGCAGTGAATATGGATGTTCCCGAAGATGTTTTCTTTGGAACAAGTTAATGAAGTGTGTATATTTCAGTGTTGTGGCTGAGTTCAGCATGGTGATTCTGTTTAGTTTGGGTCCGAGTTTCTCGAAGAGCTTTGGATTGAGAAGTCTTTGGCATCTGTGGCAGCAGTGCAGCTCGGGAGTATTCTTTGTGTTGACAGGAAATTTTCTGACTGAGCAGTTTTTCTGAAGTGGAGTTCAGAAGCAGCAAAGTGGATCCATTTCTTCGATAGATAGGATAGATAAGTGTAAGCTGTTCTGATTGGTAAAGAGAGAACAGTTTCTTTGCATGTTGACTGGGTTGATCGCAAAAGTGACTTGCGATAGTTTGAGTATTCTTTTGAGTTATCTGAGATTTTCTGGGATGTGTTGTCCAGTTTGTGCTTGTGTTCTTCATCAGCATTCTTATCTATTCCAGATCAGAGTGGTGTAGCGGAAGCAGTTTGGCGAGTGCTCCTGTTTGTCTTTTCCAGATAAGAGAAGTTAGTTCAGTCTACTGATGTTTGTGAGTAGGATTGTGTTCTGGATTATGGGTAGATCTTGAGAGGATCATTCTGTTGAGTTATTTTTGGTCCAGTTTGTTTCAAGAAGCATCAACGAAGGTTGAGCTGATCAAGAAGGATTTGTAGGAAGCCCAGGATCGTCTGAAGGATCTTGTGGATAAGAGACGGAGGAATTTTGGAATTCGAAGTTGGAAACTTCGTTGTTGTTGAAGTTTTCTCTGGTAAAAGGGAGCTGTAAGATTGGGTAAGTCTGGGAAGTCAGCTCCGAGTTGTTTTGGATCTCTTCTGTGTTTTGATTTGGATAAGTACTTTGATCTACAAGGTTGAATTGTCAGTTTGGATAACTGGAATTCATTGTGTTTCACGTATCTCTGAGGTAGTACGTGTTTGATCTATCTCTGGTTTTGGAACCAGCAGTTCAGGAGGATTTGGTTATTGAGTCAGACTCGTCTGTAGTCTGATATCTTGTTTAATTCTGTAGATCTAGATGAGTAGGGTTCTGTAGCTTAGTAGTATTGTCTGTTTGGATTTTGTAGAGTGAGTATCTCGGTATATATACTTGGGGAAACTCGAGGAATTCTATCTATAATTTTTCTAGATAGTTTGAATTGTTTGATTGAGTGAATTGTTTGCTATGGTTGTTAGCATATGGATGATAATTTATGGTTGTGATTTAAATAGATTATTAAATTACCTTTGTTTTAAATTTCGGGGACGAAATTATTTTAAGGGGGGAGGAATGTGATATCCCGGAAATTTGGGGCAATATCAATTTAATAATCTGTTTAAATAATTAAATTGATTTGATAATTTTTGATAATAAAATTTGAATTAGTTTAATAATCTAATTGAATAAATATTTAATTAGTGGAATTTATCTTTTAAAACTAATAAAATGATTTCTATTTATAATGTATATATATATAAGTATATATATTGTAAATAGATTAGCTTTGGGTTGAAATATAATAATAAATAAAATCTTGTTTTTAATTTCTAATATATATATTTTGATAGTTGGGAAATTATGATTTATTTGATATAAGTTTTTCAAAGCTATTTAAACAAAATAACTATATGGTTTTGAAATGAGATTAATAATCAGGATTATTTTATTTCTTTTTAAATATTGCTTAATAAATAAGATTTAAGAGTATATATATATAGATAAGTTTAAAACACAATATTAATAGTGTATTGTTTTATATATATATAGATAAGTAACTAATAAATTAAGTAAAGGGTTATTATTTACATTTAAAATAAATAAGATTTTGTAAAAAAAAAAG
Source organism: Allium fistulosum (assembly GCA_030737815.1). Taxonomy (NCBI): domain Eukaryota; kingdom Viridiplantae; phylum Streptophyta; class Magnoliopsida; order Asparagales; family Amaryllidaceae; genus Allium; species Allium fistulosum. The sequence continues at coordinate 617,547,435 of CM060901.1, read as the reverse complement.
ACAAGTGTAAATCTCTAAGACTTTATTTTAACATGTGTTAAGAAATTAAAGTATAAGAAAGACAAGTGTCAATCTTTTAATTTCCATTTTTCTTTTGTTTTAATAAATCATTTTCACTTATATATGCATCTACTTCTTATCTACATTTCGTTTGATTCTTTTTCAAAACTAAGAAAACATTCAGCTGTAAACAAAATATAGCTAAAGATAAATTCTTCTCTCAAACCACAAATCTGTAATTAAACTTTCCTCTCAACCAAAATCCTCTCAAATACAATCTATAATCATTTCTTCAACCTGCATTTGTAAATCTGAGAACAACAAACCTGCACATTTTCTTCAATCTGGAATCTAAGCAAAGACTGCAATTTCTTCTTTTCGAATCTGAAAGTAAGCAACCTGATCTAGAGCAACATCTAAACAAAGCAAGATTTTAGAGCATGCATGCAAGTTTCCAAATCAACATTCAAGTTTTAAAATCAAAAACAGATTCAAGCAACTCAAGTTTTTAAAATTCAAAAGCTTTTCAAATCTGGAAGCCTGTTCATCATTTTCTAGTGAGTAACTTACATTTTCTAAAACTTAAGAATATGATATATGTTTGCATGTGATGATATTGGCTGGAACTGAAGTTTCTAATTTGAATTTATATGAATTTATATGAATATGTGTGTGAGCCTGTCTGTTTACATATAAAAACCTATCCCCTGTTATTTATCAAGTGAGTAACATTCATTTTAAACTAAAAGTATATGTTATCTATTTACATATGGATTTCTGGAATGAAACATGTATTGAGTAGATATATATATGATTGAATTTCTATGTATATATATATATATGTGTGGATAGATGCATGTTTGATTGCTTTATTGTTTCTGCCTGTTCTTAGTTCAGCAGCTAAAGTTTTAAATCAAAAACTCATTATCCTTTATCTGATTTTTATTAGAACTTAGGATTCAAACATTACTGTTTGTTTAATTCATGGGTTGGTATTTAAAGGTTTATTTGAAATTGCTCTCTAAATAAAAAGAGAACAGGGAAGTTTAAATTTTTGTATAAAATTCAAATATGATAATTTAACATTCCAGGATAATAAATTGAATCTTTAAACCAAATAATGATTTTTAGAAGAGAAATCACAATTTTTAGCATTAAGTTGAGTGAGCAGTTCGAACTTGAACAGAATTTGGGTTTTTTGTTGTCTCTGGTGATCTATGGGTTCGGGGACGTCGTGGTTCTCAATGAAGATGTAGGGATGATCGGAGAATCTGAGAAAAATATCAGAAGTGATAATAATTCACTGTGGCGATGGTAGGAGTTTGATTTCGTTTTTAGCCCTAGATTTTGGCATGGTCGAGAAATTGGTGGTCAAGGAAGCTCTGGTGGATCGAGTTCCACCAGACCCTGGGAAATTGAAGTGGGGACGTAGTCGAAGTCGCGGCCAAACGTTCAGACGCTCAGGCGATCGGAGAGATGAATTCGAGTGATTTCCAGGCTTTGGTTTCCTGTTCTTCATGGTGATGAGATACTCGTTTTCGAATACGAGTTGATGTTGAAGTTTTGGTGATCGAATTTGGATACGAAGGTGAATGTTGACTTGAGGAGATCATCGGCGGTGATCGAAGGCGAGCGTTTCGCCTGTGCACGTGCACATGAATGTTTCGAACATCTGGAAGAGTTGAGTTAGAGGAAGAAGATGCAGTTGTACTCGAGCAAATTGATGAGTGACTCGAAGTCATGATCGAGGAAATAAGGTTCTGGCTCGGGGTCGTTCAAGGGAACTCGCGTGGGTAAACTGTTTTTAAATTTCTAAACATAACAAAGTTTTTAAATAAAAAGGGGAAGGGAAACTCGAAGTCAGGCTCGGGGGTTTTCAACTTTTTCTCGGGTAATTTGATGATTGGCACGGGTCATTTGTGAGGTTGCAGTTTTAAACCCAGACAGAGTTTTTAAATTTTAAATTGAGTTTAAAATGTTAAGTAGGATTTAAAACAAAGTTTTAAATCAGATTTTAAAGGTATGGATTCAGTTTATTAATATCCTAGTTAATTAAATAAGTTATAACTATTTATAATGTTTTAACAAATATAAAAGGTTGAAAGTATAATTTAATTTAAAAAGATTTTGTATATTTGATTTAAATTGGTTAAAGTTAAATTGTAATCTATTTTAAATCTTTTAATTTAAAATGAATTAAAAGAAAGATTTTAAAGTAAAATGTTTTAAAGACTTTTGTTAATAATAACTAAAGTAGTTAAAGGTTAATACTTTAGTTCAGAAAGAAATTAAGATTTAATTATATAGGAGTAATTAAATTAATAAGGTAATTAAAGAATAATTGATAATTTAATTAATTAATTGGTAATTAAGAGTTATCAAGTTGTTTTAATAAATAATTGATTTAAAGATTAATTACCTAAAGAAATAATTAAAGAATTGATAAAAATTAATGAGGTATCATTAATTAAGGATTATTAAATAATTAATGAATGGGATTAATTTTGATAATCAAATAGATTAATTAATTAATAATAATCATTTTATGAAATTGGTTAAGTATAATTGCTTAATGGAAGTAATTTAAGAAATTAATTACTTAAGGTAATTAATTAAATAAATTTGATAAGTTTAAATTAATTTGTTTAATTAATTTAAGATAATCACTTGGTGATTTGATAATTACTTAAATGTAATTAGTGAAGTGTAATTACTTAGGAAAGTAATTAAAGGTAATTACTGGATGTAATTAACTAAAGATGATTTAATAATAAAAGTAATTTTAGTTTAATTACTTTTGTATAATTAATCAAGGGATTAATTAAAGGATAATTAATTTTGGAGAAATTAATTTATGGAAGAGTAATTAAGGGTAGTTAATTACTAAATGTTATTAATCAAAGGTGATTTATAAATGTGACTAATTAATTATTAATTTAAATAAGATAATTAATTAAGAATAATTAAGGATCATTAATTAATTAATGATGTAATTAAGGATTGGTTAATTAAGATTAATTAATAAATAATTAGTGATTAAAGTAATTAATTAATTGTAATTAATTAAGGATTAATGTAATTAAATATAGTTAATTAATTAATGAAGTAATTAAAGATTAATTACTGAATGGTTTAAGATAATTAATTTGTGAAATTAATTAAGTATTAATTACTTAAAGTAATTAAAGGGTAATTAATCAGGAATGATTTATTTAGATGGATACTTAGAGTAATGATTAATTAATTGGTTTAATTAATAATTAATTAAGCAGGATTTATAGGATGAAGTAATTAGTTTAATTCACTTTAAATTAATTAGATGATATAAATCATTGCTTAAGGATGGATGAATGAGATTGAATGTATTTCATTGTTTGATATCTCTGATGAGATATGATTGATATATGATATGGATGTTTGGTTGAATTATAATGATAATGTGAATTATCTGTTTGGGATGATAATGTAGATTATCTATTGAATTATCTATCTTTGTGTATATAGATAAGAATTGAATTGTTTTAACCTTAAAACAACTTGGCCCTTAAAAGATACGTTTTGGATTTCGATGAGACCGGGATCGGGTTTCCGTATACCGGGATTCCAGGTCTGGAGACCCGAATACCACATCGATCCAAATTAACGATAGGTCGTGAATCTCAAGTGAAGATGAAGATTCAGAGTGCAAGGGTTATTGTCGTTAACTCTGAGGGTGATTCCAAAACGAGTGTAACGAGATAATGCCTTCGGTTTCGTTCGAACCCGGAACGAACTTGTATGGATTGAATGCTTTCAGCACATCGTCAGGCGGACGATGAGCATTCTAAGTGATATGTTCTGATTAAAGGTAATCGTAACCTCAAGCCTCATCAACCGGGAATGGCTAAAACAGGGGAGGTGCAGCAAGGTTTCGTGGGTAGCACCCACTGAGAGCAAGATAGATCCCTGTCTAGAGGTCCCTTTTCTTTTATTCGGCTTAGTGTGTGGTTGGTCGCGCCAACTACGGGATTGTCTTGTTCGGGATTATCCAGTAAGGGATGGTTCCGGCTTTGTGTTGCAGGGGAGCGGGCGTACTCCTCGGTACGGTGATCTAGGCCACGTACTGTGACGGGCGGTACCCCAGTAGCCCTGCCATTGTATGGAATCCAAACTCCAATAAGTGCCGTACGTATTAGTTGTGCCCAACTATGTTGGAATGTGAGATGTAAGCATTTCAGCTATTTCTATATTTTACTTGAAAACCCTAGACCCTATTATAATAAAATCAGATTTCCTATCAAATGTTTTGGTTAGCGTAAGGTAAAAACTTACCCATGTTTATTTGTGGGGAGTCTTACGTGATACCTTTTCTTTCTAAAGGTTTTGAAGTTAAGCAAGTTTAACCTGTTACTCACACCAGACCCATGTCTGACCCAAGTGTTTATTTCTGTTTTATAAACTCTTGGGTACTCAAATTTTTACGAGTAGCCAAGGGATTCAGGTTTAGCTTTGACGAATATTCTGGAGGAGCAATGGAGCAGGAGGCTTCGGCGTTCGTAGATATAGTATTCCGCTGTGTTGATATCTGTGATAGTGTCTTGTCTGGTATTTGAGTTGTAATGTCTAGACAGATATTTATAACTGACTAGTATGTGATGTATATGTTGTGTAACTCTGATAAGTGTTGTATACTATGTAATAGTTTATGTTATTAATATAATTTATTCGTTCCGCTGTGAGATCGTTGTTGTTGTTTCTTTCTTTCTTCTCTTCTTTTCTCTTTTCTCACCCCTTTCTTTCTTATTGTCGATGCATCCTTATGTGGAAAAAGGGCGGGTCGTCACATTGTAACTAGTGCAACTAGATTGAAGATGTTAGAGATAAAAACATACATGCATTTATCGTTTGAAATATAACACATTCTGGCGAATCTAGTATAAGCAGCAGGTATAATGACATTTGGTGGCTAAACTGAAAAAAATAAAACATCTAAATTATGTATCTATCAAGAAAAAAAACAACCAACATTAATCATCGTTAATTTTCAATAGAACTAAATTGTGAGTCTGAATTCATTTCTGCAATAATTTCACATGCTAATCCCTAACGCATAAGAAACTATACTGAATTGAACTGGATATCACTACATTTGAAACAACCAAATGCACTATATTTGAAACAATACTATATAACAGTAGACTAATCACTTGAACAAAATGCAGTATGTACACAACAAAATTCACTAGAACAATCATTTAAAGAAACGGTACTATGTTACATAAATTTATAACAAGGAACTAATGCAAACAGTACAAAGTAAATACAACAGCAAAAAAAAGATCAAAATCAGTACCTTGATTCCCATTTTTTGCAGTGGCAGCCATCAAAATACCACTTTGCCCTTTCAAAAAGGTAGCATCTAAAAACACCATAGGATGACAATAGCTGAATCCAAATATACATGCCTCATAACATACAAAAACTCTCTCAAATCTATTGGCGTCAGAATCCACATCCATACTTGAATAACTATTCGGGTTATTTCTTTCCAATGCCTTCAAATACCAAACTATTTCATTGCAAGATTTCTTTTCATCACCGTAAATATCATTCATAGCTAATTTCTTACCCTTATAAGCAAAATAATAGCTCAGCTCCACATCATAATCTCTTCTAAAACTTTTAATGATATCCTTGGTTTTTCTTTTTGGCTCATCACGAATTTGATTGACGATTAAACTTTTCACAAGATCACTATTAATAGTTGGACTACCAAGCGAACGAAATCCACCACCACAAGTATGAATCAGCTGAATGTTTTTAACAAACAGTTGGTCCAATTGCTTCAGTTTGCAAGAAGCATGAATCCTAAAAGGAAAACTAGCTATAGCACATCGAACTATCAATCGTTCTTTACAATTCTTAATATATTGTACTTTAAACTCATTCTTCAAACAATAAGCACTAACCGTTCTACGGAATCCAATAGCAGAATCAAACTGTTGACCAACCCCAGTAAAAAATTCCATATTTGAATTCTTCTTCAGCAACTCATGTAAATCCTTTTATTGAGTAAAACCAAAATCTAAATCATCATCATAACCTAACATATTATTACTTGACTCACCACCAACTACTGAACCAGACTTGCTACTTTCACCAACAAAATTATCCGTTGAATCATTCTTCAACCGTAGAAAAAATACCAAAAATTCTTCCTTTTTAAACCAAGACAAACATAATACAGCTTGAAGATCACTATCCGTTTCAACAAAGGTAGTCTTTGATTCTCGAATATAAAAAATATCAAAGCATAATGGACTAAAATTATTTCACTCCTCGCAAATCCTATTCCTAACAGAAGAAATAGAAGCATCCAATCCAAAACGAGCACTAAAACAATTGTTATTGAAATTAAACACAACTATAACAGATGAATCACACCAGCAAAAAAAATGTAAACAAAAAATAACTATGTGAAACTAATCTTAATTAGAAACTAATAGCATAAAATACTACATAACAAATCATTTTCTACCCACTTTTCGAAAAAAGATAAAACAATTTATCTTTTACAGATCACAAATCACCAAGAACTAAAGAACAAACGACGTCAAATAATATTATTTCAGATCCAATTTCATACCCAAAGTGAGTACAAATAGAATTGACTGACAAAAATGACTGCTTTGATTGCTCAAACCAAATCTGAAGTGATAGTCTAAATACTAAAATCATAATCTAAAGTGAATGATGCAACCAGGCTAAATACACAGTGCTTGTGTTATCAGAATAAAAGAATACCATTCAGAGGCCATTATTCCAACTACATCAAACAAAACCATCCTCCAATAGATCAAAACTGCCTCCCCTGATAAGAAATATACAATAACATCATGAACATCATAAAACATCGGATTGACAATGAAAAACACCAAATAAAATCGAGACTCACCAAAGAACAAGCAATCCAATAGAGAAAATTGATTAGCCTATCCAAATGAAGAAAATCGCCTCACGATTTCCCACAATTAAAGTCGAATTTGATTTCAGAAGAAACTAACGCCTAATTTTTTCCAAAAAAATCAACGAGCGCTTTGATTGCACAAGAAACGACGACCTAATTTTGCCTAATTTCCACGAGCACTAGATTTCAGAAGATATGAACGTCGTTTGAGAAGATGAAGATCCACGCCGCCTAGAGATTTGTCATGGAAAATAATAATTTCAAACCCGTGTCCTAGAAAAAAATTGGGCCGTATAATTAGGCCCTTCACACCAATTTTCAGAAATGTATATATGTACGCGAAATATATATTCATACTATCTCCCATATATACAACTTCCATACCTAACATAACTTTATATATATATCCAACAAAAAAAATGAAACATACATATAACTCCTATACATAAACCAACATACTTTTAAAACTGACATATTAAAAAGGCTGTATAAACTTTTATACTTTATTTACTATATAACATATATATAAACTAATGTATATATATATATATATATATATATATATATATATATATTCTCACCTCTATAAAGCATAGAGGAGGAGAAACATTGGAAGAACAGGGCTATGGCGGGGGTGGTAGCCTGAGTTCGGCCAGAGAAGGATTGGTGGAAGGGAGAAAGATGAAGGGAAGGCCGAAATATAGAGAAGAGCAAATGGGTTTCGACAGTTCAGAGAAGGTGAGTGATGGTGAGAGGCTGATGCGTTCTGATGTGCATTGTAAAGACCCGCAAATCCGTCTTCCGAAAACTCGACACCGATACGTCCACTGTACCAAATGTCGAAAAATCGAATGGCGAAAACGCGAAACTTTAGGGTTAAAAGAAGAGGTAGAAGAAAAAGAAAGAAGAACAACATAGAAAACACAGAACAGGAACAATATCAGAATCTCACATATCGCAGCGGAACAATATATAATAGATAAATCAATAATCTTTAAAACAAAAGACTATATCAGTTTATACATACATCAATCATCAGAGTTTACAACAATGGACAGTTATATAAACTTGTCCTCATACAGAATACACAGCGGAATAAATAACAAGTACGATAGTACGCTTCGCCATCCAACTCATCTCCAAAGCTCCAGAATATCCAGAATCCTGATAAAATAACTCTAGGCAGCCCGTGTGGAAAATTATGGGCACCCAGAGTTTAGAAAGGGAACAATAAACTCCAGGTCAGTCATGGTGACTGGTGTGAGATCGTAAAACAGTTATTTTCGCAAAGAAAATAAAACAACTTCGCAATGCTTTTGGAAAATGAAACTACCATAAGGCCTCCCGCCACACACACAATGCAAACGCAGAATTGGAGGAGATTTCTCCTTATGATAGTCAAAAATGCTTACTACGCAAAATCAATTGATATTATTATTAATGTCTAGTGTGGAAAACATTTCGAAAGTATAATATCAATCTTAGCCAACATACAACCATTGTTGTATGCCTACTATAGCTACTACGTTCAATAGCAGGTTACCGCCACATTCCATAGCAGGTAATACAATTAAAAACCGTACGGAGTTCGTATTGTTTCTTTGGATTTCCAACAAATGATCAGGCTAAGGAACTTCCTTACCGAAATAGAAACGCCTCTGGAAAGACGCCCGGGATCCTAACCGGATCTCTGCAAACAAAAGGCCGACGCTACCTCACGCTCTAACCGAGCTGTAACTAGGTAACTAACACACGAGCTATGCCATCCCCCGGTCGTTACCGACCTTTATCCGAGGATCCTCAATCGAAAAGCAACAGCCACAAAATATAATCAACATAGGTAAAATATCTGGGCTCCATACCATGATATCACCTTTTATCCAGAAGGAAATGGCATACCCTAGGGGCGCTACCCCTACAAACCTTTGCCGCACATTCCTGTTTCGACCATTACCGGGTTGTGAGGCTCGACGAAGTCTCGTCCACAAAGCTACGCTTTTTCACAAAGCCACGCTTTTTCACAAAGCCACGCTTCTTCACAAAGCAACGCTTTGATCCACAATTGATCAACAGCACTTCGTGTGCCACATTACCAAATTGGGAATGTATCACTAGTAACCATCAACTACATAACCTCTGAGCTCGTACGTCTCAGAGAAGGGTGTTAAGCTAAGAGAATAAATTCTCCGCCACCAACAGAAATGTATTTGATAGAAACCAGCTTTACATCTCAAAGTGTAACGTCAGACACACATCCATACAAGTCCGTTCTGGGATCGAACGGAACCGAAGGCACTTCCAAAGAAGCCCTTGCAATCCGGATATTCACTAATCACGTCCGGACTTCCCATCACAAAAAGAGTGATATAAATCTCTATACCGGAGCAACTCGGTGCAGAGACATTCGACAGGTTGTCCTTTCATTTTCACAAATATCCGGTCTTCACACCGGTCTTCAAATGCTATCCATTCGCGACGTATCACTATTCGGAATGGGTTATATGACACAAAGGCCCTCTCCCGGCTTAACCGAATAATGAGCGTTTGTTTTAAAAACAAATCAAGTGTCATTTCAAAGGCAAATATTGATAGTTGGTTCTTTAACTATCAATAACATTCATAACAAACATCCAATTCAAATAATTTTTCCCAAATTATTAAATTTCAAATCTTTTCACAAGATATATATTTTTCCACACTTCACATTTGAAAAACCATTTCAAATCGTATTTCACACTTCACATTTGAAAAATCAATTTCAAATCACATTTTCACACTTCACGTTTGAAAATCAATTTCAAATCATATTATGGTCCATTTAAACCAATTTGATAAATCCTTATCGATTTATTTCAAATTTACATTTCAAATTTGTAAATTTATTTCCACACTTCATCACTTTGAAAATCCGATTTCAAACCATATTTTCCACACTTTTAAAAATAAATCAATATTTATTTTTAAAACAAATTTCCCTTTCCTTTACAACTTCTATTCGGAATTTACATTCCCAAAAATCCACTTTTACACGATTTTCAAATCATTTTCCAAATATTCAATTTCAACCCCAAATCAACTTTAAAAATTGATTTCTCCATTTTATTTCAAATCCAAATCGAATTCCAAATTGATTTCTGAATTTACTTCAACACCGAATCACATTTCAAATTGATTCTAACTTTAATCCCAAAGACTAAATCGTTTTTACAAATCGATTTCCAAATTTATTTTCAACACCAAAAATCAATTTTTGTCCAAACACCAAATAGATTTTTATATCGATTTCACAAATTATTTATTTCAAATACCCAATCAATTATCAATTTGATTTCAACAAATTTATCTCCTTTAAAATAAATTCTTTTATTTTTCCCAAACCATCTAAAATTCAATTTTAATTTCAGAAATCCAATTTCATTCATTTCTGGTATCCAACGATACCAAAAATACATTCGGCTAAAATTATAGCCTTCAACAAATTCAATCACAGATATAATCATCTACAGATTATAAATAATCAATCAAACAACATATGAAATCAATTCAAATGTTTTGAGGAATCCTGTTGGATCCCTCCAACCTGTTTCCCTGCATCCACAGATGTTAGCACAATACCAATTCCACTTCGAGGTGGAATATCACGGTATATGGGTTTTATAAAAATATCATCCGCTTACTAACGGCGCAATAGGGTCTCATCCGCTATACGAGGCGGGAAATCAATCAATCCAATATATACATATGCCAATATGTATATATTGCTATATATATAGATATATCCTACTATATCTAATACACATCCAAATAGTCAATCAAATCAATCAATAACTGCAAAAGAAAATCCACTTTCATTTGAGTGAGAAGATCTCACCTTAGCTTTAATTTGCCATCCATTTTTGTTCCAGTTTGTTTTCTCCAAATTTTGACCTTGTATATATAAATAATTTTATACAATCGATTAATATTCGAATCAACTGAACAATTAATTTCCGTTTAATAGTTTTTGATTAGCTGATAATTCTTTTTAAACCAATTTTTCTCCTTTAATAAATTATTTTCTTTTGTGACAAAGATACTTTAGATTCAACTACACAAAAATAAAATTTAAACTGTCTTTACAATTTAAAACTACTGCATACCTAAATCTTATATATATATTTCAGTTCAAACATGATAAACAATATATATCTTCATTCAGAAATTCCTCTCTATACAAAACTATTTCTGTTTATAACTGAATATATATATATATATATATTACCTTATTTTATCTTTTTAAACAGCAAACTGTTGTGTATATATATATAAACTTACTGTTATCAAAATACCAATTAAAAATTGATGTTAACATATATTTCCTCCTTTACTGTATTCATATATATTTATTTAGCAAAATTTTCTCTTTAAACTTTACTGAAATTTTATTTCTCCCAACCCAGATATAAATAGAAGTTTCTAACCTATGAATGAATATAAACGTGAATTAAATCCAAAACAGGTTTGCATACCTTACTCGATCGATCTGGAAACTCGAACTCGAGCTCTCGATCTTCGCTGCAGACACCAATCTCACCTTCAATCATGAATCGCAAGCGACAGTAGCGGTACCCCACAACCTCCACAGCGCTAAACCCTAACGCCATCACCCTGACGTCGATTTCACATACGCGCGCATAGACAATTGCGACACGTCACCGCAGATCCTCTCCAATGTCGCGTCTTCCCTCCAGCCTTCGAGCACGCGTCCAAGATTCGACTCCTTCCCCATCGGCATCGCCGCCTCGGCCCCGACACCACGCTAGCGCGAGAACGACTCGCGATCACCTGCTGTTGCCACGAGCCATCGCGATTTCATTTTTATTTATTTATTTGAGAAACGATTTCGAACAAGGAAGGGAATAGGAGAATTTCGTGATTTATGAAAGAGGAGGGGGCTACGGCCATTACTTTTAAGTTTTGAAGGGGAATTTCGATTTCAGAAGACTGGGATTTAAATTTTGGAATAGAAGATATCGGCCATTTTTAAATTTCGAACGAAATGATTTCGTTTTGAAAAAGAAAAGTCTCGGCTGTAAATGTCAAAGAGGGAGGAGACACAATGATGTTGGCGTGTACGAGTGGAGACAGTGATTTGAAAGCAAAGGCATTGACGTGAAATAAATTCAACTGATTAATATACATTATATTTAAATTTAAATTTAAAATCGTCTCGATACCACCACTCAAAATTTCAAACTCCTATCGAGGCGTGCCGCTAGGCGTTCGTAATGTTATACGCCTATTTCGAACACAATGGAAAAGGTTCCGAGTCCAAGTTCGATCGTATGGAGAAGATAGCTTTTTTTTTGGACCAGTTAAAATATTTAAATCTTCGATTTAATTTCAGCGCGTTTGCTTATCGTACGATCACACGATCACTCCAAACATTACGGAAATTGAAATCCGATAATAATTCAATATTACGAACCCAATGAAACTGGTTTCGTCAAATTCCGAGACTGTGCCTCGGACGGCTATTTTTAAATTCAATTTAAACAATAAAATTTCAAAACTGAACAAAAAAGTTTCAAATTCAATTCCGAAACTTTTATTATCTTCAGTATAATCAATATGAATTTTCAAAGCCTTCAGATTATTTTTAAATCAGCTGTTATATGAAAATTCAAATATTTACCCAATTTCAAAGATTAAATTCAATAATTTAATCGCCAAATTCATCTGATATTTGAATTTCAAATTAAACTATCATTCGAATATTTAAACTCAATTAAATATTCACTTTTCAAATGTCTAAAATTCAGGGTCGTTACAATCTTCCCCCCTTAAAAGAATTTCGTCCCGAAATTACAAGTTAGGAAAAATGGTCCTTATCTCGTCTGTTATTTTCCCAATTCAAACAGTTTTATCAACTCGATAAAATAATCTTTCTTATTAAAGACACTATCATTTCTCTTATTAACTTTCCAAACATTTCATAGTTCCAAGCAACTTTATTTTACTTCACAATTCAAATTTTAAATTCAAATTCAAATTTTAAACTTTCAATATTTCTCAAAAATTTTCTAACACTCGAAATCTTCGAAAAATTTCGCCAGCGTCTCCTTTGCGCGGCTAATACGGTACGACTACAAAACGTCCCTACGGACTCTCAGATCTCAAAAGAAAACAAAATGCCAAGTGGCAAAATCAGAATCTCATCAAATTTCATACTGAAATTTAAATACATACCTTTGCCGAGAAAATTCAATTTATCTTCAAAATTTAATCCAATTCCATATACCCTGTATGTTTTACCTAACAACAATGGCCAAATTTACTTATTGGATTCCCAATACCCGTTTTACTTAAGAATTTCATTCATTCATTTCTTAAGTGCAATATAAGTATCACATACTTCTTATATTCGTTTTCACTTCATTAACAAAGTTATATATTCATTTCCATTCAACTTTGCATTTCAATTTCATTTGAATTCAATTTGACAATTTCAATTCTATTTGAATTCATTTTATCTTCAGATTTTCATTCAGATTTTCATTTCGAATTTAACTTGAATTCGATTCATCTTCTAATTTCGAATATTGAGCTTTATTCACTTTTATCTCAAAATCACTTAAAAATCCTTTTTAAAAATGGATATGGAAAGCACATTCCCCCATGGATCACAGTTACTCGGCGGTTTCGCTACTATCCCAGTAGAATCGCTCGTAATCTGTAGATTTCTCATCTCTTAAATTTCGCCATGGTTGTTGCCATAGATCGTAGTTCACATGGCGGTTACACCACTATCTCAGTGGAATCGCTTGTAACCATAGGCATCTCGCCCCTCGAATTTCGCTGTGGCATCTAGATCGCAGTTTACACGGCGGCTGCGCCACTATCTCAGTGGAATCGCTTGTAACTGTAGGTATCACACCCCTCGAATTACGCTAGCATACGTCGTGATCAATCAATATGATCCCATCACGATCAAATGGATACTCATACTGAGTTCCAAGACCTTCATAATTTTTCAATGGAAGGTACTTTTTCATATCCTTAGTTTGGAAAACATATATCATATGTATAGTACTTCATTTCCAATTGATTCCATTCAATTTTTTTTATTGGCATTCCATAAATCAAATCTCATTGAAAACCATTCGAATTTATTCCATCTACTAATTTAATTAGTATATTCACTCATCCATTTTAAATTTCAAATTTCCATATTCAATTCGTCTCGAATTTTATTTTATCAATAACAAGGAAATTTCAATTTATTTTTCTTTCTTACTTACTTGAATTTATATACAAATTCAAACCATTTCATTTTATTCCTCCAAGTTTGGATTTTTATTCACTTGATTCAAATCAATCTCATTTCATTTTTCAATTCCAATTCACTTATTTACAAATGTAGTTTCATTTGTTCATTCATAAATTCATTCATTTTCAATTTGAATCTCATTCCAATCAGATTTCAAATATTTTATAAGTTATCAACTTATTTACATTCCATTAATGAATTTTGTTTCAAATATTTCTCTTGGAATTCTATTTCAATTTATCAATCACATTTACAATTTACATTTACAAATCTCATTCGTATATGGATTTATTTCTTATACTTTTAATTCATATTAATAAATTTCATTTGTTAAATGAATTTATCTTTAAATCTTTGGTTATATCATTTTATTTCTTATTTGATTCCATATAACAATGATAATAATTCAATATTATCTCTTCCTAACAACCAAGCATCCATATACTACGATAATTCATAGAAAATCATTTTTTTCTATACCAAAAATAGTTTTGGGCAAAATTATTTCATTTACCCTATTTAAAACAATACTGTGTCGGTTTATCTTGTTTAAGAGTTTAGAAACCCCTATCGATTACAGTTGGCCACCCTGCATCGACCAGAATCTATAAACAATCAACCGATAAGTCAACACAATACAAAACAAATTTTGTATTCACTGACAAATACGCGCTCATATCTATTATTACACTCACACTCATTCTAGAGTACTACTGACTCTATCTCTAATGAGTAACACCCAACAGAGCAGGGTTGTCGCTTAACCGGATGCTCTGATACCACTTGTAAAGACCCGCAAATCCGTCTTCCGAAAACTCGACACCGATACGTCCACTGTACCAAATGTCGAAAAATCGAATGGCGAAAACGCGAAACTTTAGGGTTAAAAGAAGAGGTAGAAGAAAAGATAGAAGAAAAAGAAAGAAGAACAACACAGAAAACACAGAACAGGAACAATATCAGAATCTCACATATCGCAGCGGAACAATATATAATAGATAAATCAATAATCTTTAAAACAAAAGACTATATCAGTTTATACATACATCAATCATCAGAGTTTACAACAATGGACAGTTATATAAACTTGTCCTCATACAGAATACACAGCGGAATAAATAACAAGTACGATAGTACGCTTCGCCATCCAACTCATCTCCAAAGCTCCAGAATATCCAGAATCCTGATAAAATAACTCTAGGCTGCCCGTATGGAAAATTATGGGCACCCAGAGTTTAGAAAGGGAACAATAAACTCCAGGTCAGTCATGGTGACTGGTGTGAGATCGTAAAACAGTTATTTTCGCAAAGAAAATAAAACAACTTCGCAATGCTTTTGGAAAATGAAACTACCATAAGGCCTCCCGCCACACACACAATGCAAACGCAGAATTGGAGGAGATTTCTCCTTATGATAGTAAAAAATGCTTACTACGCAAAATCAATTGATATTATTATTAATGTCTAGTGTGGAAAACATTTCGAAAGTATAATATCAATCTTAGCCAACATACAACCATTGTTGTATGCCTACTATAACTACTACGTTCAATAGCAGGTTACCGCCACATTCCATAGCAGGTAATACAATTAAAAACCGTACGGAGTTCGTATTGTTTCTTTGGATTTCCAACAAATGATCAGGCTAAGGAACTTCCTTACCGAAATAGAAACGCCTCTGGAAAGACGCCCCGGATCCTAACCGGATCTCTGCAAACAAAAGGCCGACGCTACCTCACGCTCTAACCGAGCTGTAACTAGGTAACTAACACACGAGCTATGCCATCCCCCGGTCGTTACCGACCTTTATCCGAGGATCCTCAATCGAAAAGCAACAGCCACAAAATATAATCAACATAGGTAAAATATCTGGGCTCCATACCATGATATCACCTTTTATCCAGAAGGAAATGGCATACCCTAGGGGCGCTACCCCTACAAACCTTTGCCGCACATTCCTGTTTCGACCATTACCGGGTTGTGAGGCTCGACGAAGTCTCGTCCACAAAGCTACGCTTTTTCACAAAGCCACGCTTTTTCACAAAGCCACGCTTCTTCACAAAGCAACGCTTTGATCCACAATTGATCAACAGCACTTCGTGTGCCACATTACCAAATTAGGAATGTATCACTAGTAACCATCAACTACATAACCTCTGAGCTCGTACGTCTCAGAGAAGG
The DNA here is from genome assembly GCA_030737815.1 of Allium fistulosum. Classification (NCBI taxonomy): domain Eukaryota; kingdom Viridiplantae; phylum Streptophyta; class Magnoliopsida; order Asparagales; family Amaryllidaceae; genus Allium; species Allium fistulosum. The sequence continues at coordinate 617,531,000 of CM060901.1, read as the reverse complement.
GTGTTAAGCTAAGAGAATAAATTCTCCGCCACCAACAGAAATGTATTTGATAGAAACCAGCTTTACATCTCAAAGTGTAACGTCAGACACACATCCATACAAGTCCGTTCCGGGATCGAACGGAACCGAAGGCACTTCCAAAGAAGCCCTTGCAATCCGGATATTCACTAATCACGTCCGGACTTCCCATCACAAAAAGAGTGATATAAATCTCTATACCGGAGCAACTCGGTGCAGAGACATTCGACAGGTTGTCCTTTCATTTTCACAAATATCCGGTCTTCACACCGGTCTTCAAATGCTATCCATTCGCGACGTATCACTATTCGGAATGGGTTATATGACACAAAGGCCCTCTCCCGGCTTAACCGAATAATGAGCGTTTGTTTTAAAAACAAATCAAGTGTCATTTCAAAGGCAAATATTGATAGTTGGTTCTTTAACTATCAATAACATTCATAACAAACATCCAATTCAAATAATTTTTCCCAAATTATTAAATTTCAAATCTTTTCACAAGATATATATTTTTCCACACTTCACATTTGAAAAACCATTTCAAATCGTATTTCACACTTCACATTTGAAAAATCAATTTCAAATCACATTTTCACACTTCACGTTTGAAAATCAATTTCAAATCATATTATGGTCCATTTAAACCAATTTGATAAATCCTTATCGATTTATTTCAAATTTACATTTCAAATTTGTAAATTTATTTCCACACTTCATCACTTTGAAAATCCGATTTCAAACCATATTTTCCACACTTTTAAAAATAAATCAATATTTATTTTTAAAACAAATTTCCCTTTCCTTTACAACTTCTATTCGGAATTTACATTCCCAAAAATCCACTTTTACACGATTTTCAAATCATTTTCCAAATATTCAATTTCAACCCCAAATCAACTTTAAAAATTGATTTCTCCATTTTATTTCAAATCCAAATCGAATTCCAAATTGATTTCTGAATTTACTTCAACACCGAATCACATTTCAAATTGATTCTAACTTTAATCCCAAAGACTAAATCGTTTTTACAAATCGATTTCCAAATTTATTTTCAACACCAAAAATCAATTTTTGTCCAAACACCAAATAGATTTTTATATCGATTTCACAAATTATTTATTTCAAATACCCAATCAATTATCAATTTGATTTCAACAAATTTATCTCCTTTAAAATAAATTCTTTTATTTTTCCCAAACCATCTAAAATTCAATTTTAATTTCAGAAATCCAATTTCATTCATTTCTGGTATCCAACGATACCAAAAATACATTCGGCTAAAATTATAGCCTTCAACAAATTCAATCACAGATATAATCATCTACAGATTATAAATAATCAATCAAACAACATATGAAATCAATTCAAATGTTTTGAGGAATCCTGTTGGATCCCTCCAACCTGTTTCCCTGCATCCACAGATGTTAGCACAATACCAATTCCACTTCGAGGTGGAATATCACGGTATATGGGTTTTATAAAAATATCATCCGCTTACTAACGGCGCAATAGGGTCTCATCCGCTATACGAGGCGGGAAATCAATCAATCCAATATATACATATGCCAATATGTATATATTGCTATATATATAGATATATCCTACTATATCTAATACACATCCAAACAGTCAATCAAATCAATCAATAACTGCAAAAGAAAATCCACTTTCATTTGAGTGAGAAGATCTCACCTTAGCTTTAATTTGCCATCCATTTTTGTTCCAGTTTGTTTTCTCCAAATTTTGACCTTGTATATATAAATAATTTTATACAATCGATTAATATTCGAATCAACTGAATAATTAATTTCCGTTTAATAGTTTTTGATTAGCTGATAATTCTTTTTAAACCAATTTTTCTCCTTTAATAAATTATTTTCTTTTGTGACAAAGATACTTTAGATTCAACTACACAAAAATAAAATTTAAACTGTCTTTACAATTTAAAACTGCTGCATACCTAAATCTTATATATATATTTCAGTTCAAACATGATAAACAATATATATCTTCATTCAGAAATTCCTCTCTATACAAAACTATTTCTGTTTATAACTGAATATATATATATATATATATTACCTTATTTTATCTTTTTAAACAGCAAACTGTTGTGTATATATATATAAACTTACTGTTATCAAAATACCAATTAAAAATTGATGTTAACATATATTTCCTCCTTTACTGTATTCATATATATTTATTTAGCAAAATTTTCTCTTTAAACTTTACTGAAATTTTATTTCTCCCAACCCAGATATAAATAGACGTTTCTAACCTATGAATGAATATAAACGTGAATTAAATCCAAAACAGGTTTGCATACCTTACTCGATCGATCTGGAAACTCGAACTCGAGCTCTCGATCTTCGCTGCAGACACCAAGCTCACCTTCAATCACGAATCGCAAGCGACAGTAGCGGTACCCCACAACCTCCACAGCGCTAAACCCTAACGCCATCACCCTGACGTCGATTTCACATACGCGCGCATAGACAATTGCGACACGTCACCGCAGATCCTCTCCAATGTCTCGTCTTCCCTCCAGCCTTCGAGCACGCGTCCAAGATTCGACTCCTTCCCCATCGGCATCGCCGCCACGGCCCCGACACCACGCTAGCGCGAGAACGACTCGCGATCACCTGCTGTTGCCGCGAGCCATCGCGATTTTGTTTTTTTTATTATTTGAGAAACGATTTCGAACAAGGAAGGGAATAGGAGAATTTCGTGATTTATGAAAGAGGAGGGGGCTACGGCCATTACTTTTAAGTTTTGAAGGGGAATTTCGATTTCAGAAGACTAGGATTTAAATTTTGGAATAGAAGATATCGGCCATTTTTAAATTTCGAACGAAATGATTTCGTTTTGAAAAAGAAAAGTCTCGGCTGTAAAAGTCAAAGAGGGAGGAGACACGATGATGTTGGCGTGTACGAGTGGAGATGGTGATTTGAAAGCAAAGGCATTGACGTGAAATAAATTCAACTGATTAATATACATTATATTTAAATTTAAATTTAAAATCGTCTCGATACCACCACTCAAAATTTCAAACTCCTATCGAGGCGTGCCGCTAGGCGTTCGTAATGTTATACGCCTATTTCGAACACAATGGAAAAGGTTCCGAGTCCAAGTTCGATCGTATGGAGAAGATAGCTTTTTTTTGGACCAGTTAAAATATTTAAATCTTCGATTTAATTTCAGCGCGTTTGCTTATCGTACGATCACACGATCACTCCAAACATTACGGAAATTGAAATCCGATAATAATTCAATATTACGAACCCAATGAAACTGGTTTCGTCAAATTCCGAGACTGTGCCTCGGACGGCTATTTTTAAATTCAATTTAAACAATAAAATTTCAAAACTGAACAAAAAAGTTTCAAATTCAATTCCGAAACTTTTATTATCTTCAGTATAATCAATATGAATTTTCAAAGCCTTCAGATTATTTTTAAATCAGCTGTTATATGAAAATTCAAATATTTACCCAATTTCAAAGATTAATTTCAATAATTTAATCGCCAAATTCATCTGATATTTGAATTTCAAATTAAACTATCATTCGAATATTTAAACTCAATTAAATATTCACTTTTCAAATGTCTAAAATTCAGGGTCGTTACATGCATGACCTTGGTTGGGTGCCGCGGAGAGTGGAGGAGGAGGCTGCCACGTGGGTTATGGTGAGGGGTTGCGTGGGTTGGATGAGGAGATGCTTCGGCTTTGGGAAGGAGATGTGGGGAAGGCCGAAAAAATGGGTAAGTGAAAGGAACAATACACATGTATAAGAGAACAGTTTTAAAAAAATTTTCTCAAAAGTAAATGGTACAAATTTAAAACCGAGAAGAATAGCAAAAGTCATGCTAATTGGATTCAGAAATACAAATTGGTAAGTGGCCATTTGGTTTCAAAAAATAGAGAGATGAAGGGTCACAAGAACCTAAAGACACAGAACCGATACCGATACGGTTACCGGTATTATGGATTCCGTTGTGTACCAAACTTCAATAAACAGAATTGAATATACTGCAGTGATCAGCACGACGAGACGATCAAAACGATATACAGATGCTAGTGGTACAATCATCCGATCAAAAGTCGATATCGGTACTGGAAATGTTGCAGATTTGCCGAAAATAAGATAAACGGAGCAATAGAATTCCAAATTTGACGAAACGTAAAAAGACGTCTAACTCAGAAGATGATTTAAAAATTTTCTATATAAAATATTCAGGTTTGGAAAACATTATATTACCATCTAATATTTAACTGATTTAAATTGAAATAAAATTACACGAGAAAATAAACTTCCAAATTATTTGGTGAAAATTTACCAGTTGCTATGTTTAAGAAGACGTATTCCAAATATCAAATTTTTATTTCAAAATTTTATTATTTAAAATTTCACAAAAAATCAGTTTATTTACATTATCAAAACCATTAAAATTTACGGGTCGTTACACTCTCCGCCACTCAAAACTTTTCGTCCCCCAAAAGGAAGGAGGTAGGAGAATGGGAGCAACCAGAAATAAAAATAGATTTTAAATACAAAATAAAACAATTAATTTAAACCATATAACTTTCAATTTAAATTAATTAATATTCAACAATTGATTTTAAATTCAAGGTATTTCATTAAGTTGATTTTATTTCCACTTATTAATATTTGATACAAAAGGGTTTCTTTCAAAACAAAATTTTATTTAATTTGTCTCATTTACTATTCAATCAACCTATTATTCTATTTATCTCTATTAACATTTTTATAATTAAAAATTAAGTGCATAAGATTTATTATGAACACTCAAATTTTATTGATAAATTTCTTTAACATCATTTACATTGTAAATTATTCAGTTACATAATTAACTTCTGAATAATTAAGGTAAGTTATATTGAAATGCAATTGAGTATTATACAAACAAAATTTTCCCAATTCAATTATTCAAGTTTAAATATTAATTCAAAATTTGGCTAAATGTTATAATTGAAATCATCCTTTAACATAAAATTTAAGAATTTAAATCTCCGATTAAATTCAAAATTTTTAGAGATAAATATATATATATATACACCATATATGTCAAATCAAATTAAATTTAAAATAATATACCTATATATATAAATCAAATCATACTTAAGAAATTAAAATCAAATTAATTTCTAAAACGAAAGTGTAGCAAAGCTACTGAATGGTCTCTCCACTCTGAAACTCGAAAATGAATGTCGATGATGCGGCCGCCATCACCGAAATTATTTTCCAACGACAAAAGAAGAGAGTATTGATTTAAACATTTAAAATTCTTTGGAAACTATTTCTATTCGAAAATACCTTTAAATAATATACATTTTAAAATTTTAAAAACAAAGTTTGAAATCACCGGAAATTAAATTCCCAAATTCCTGATTTAAATTCATTTAAATTCCTAATCAATTTATAAACCATGTTTATAAATTCATTTATTGAACAATAAATGATAATCAAATATTATCATTTCAAACAACCAATCTAATTAACTTATTAAATTCCAGAAACTTTTACTTATATATATATAATATAATCATATAAATTTATTTCATTTACCAAATTTGAAAATAATATTGTGTCAGTTTGCTCTGTTCAAGTGTTTTGGAATTCCTATCGATAGCGTTGATCAGAGGAATCGATCGAAAACCCAAATCAACATCAACAACTCAAACAACACAACATATAAACATTTTAATATTAATACAAATACACTTCTTCGCTCGACGATTCCAGAATGGATTTCAAAACAAGGATAGAGATCCAAATATTGAGGGAACCTAACCAAAGAATTTAACTAGAAGATAGGCTCGATAGGGAGATAAATAGATTTCAAGAGAGAAAAGAATGAATAGACTTATATAAATCATGGGCAACCTTAACCGGGTCAACCGTGACTTCAAGAATAAGATCGAGGTAGAATTTTGGAGCAAATCGACATTCGATTGTCAGAGATAGAATTCTGGGCATGGAAAAAGATAGATGGCATCGTAAATCGAGGATACAGAAATCTTTGGTGAACCAATGCTTGTTGTAAAGGAATTTCACCCCTTTACAATCATTCGGTGGAGCTATGGGATACTCCAGAATCAAAAGAATACGAATAGGGAGAGACAAAGATGGATTTTGGAACTGAGGAAACGTTCCAAAATTTAAAGGAAAACGAGTCAAAGAGGAAGAGATTCAAGCTCGAACAAAAGTGATTTCGTAATTAAATTTACTTTATATGTTGAGTTTGCCTATAACCAGAGCTCTAATACCACATGTAACATCCTGAAATTTTCAACCATTCGCATCCATACATGTCGGATTTGAATTGCTCAAAATATCAGATTGTTAATTTAAAACTTGGCAAAACTCAGCATATACAGTAAATAAAATAATCACAGAATCACTTACATGGAGTAATATAAAAATAAGCAGCGGAAACAAAAGAATAATAGTTCATTAAGCTACTATATATATAACAGAGTTAAACAAGATACAAAAGAAGTCTCGAATACATAGATGTCCCAATACAATAGTCAAATACAAGATCGGAATACATCACTGGAGTCAACTGAATAACTAAAAGCAGAATCGATAAATTGATCTCCAAGCGAAGCTCCAACTCCAAAGGTGAGTCTCGAACACTGAACCACTCAGTCTGATCCGAGCATAAAGCAAAACACAAAACACTCGAGTCAGGATTAACATTCTTATATCAATAAATCCAACTCAAGTGAAATATCAACTGAAATACAAGTAACTCAAAGGATGTTTGGGATCACCATCCTCTAAGGATCCGTTCGGGTATGTATCATTTCAACCCATAGTGATAGGGAACTTGCAGTGTGAGAAACAGTAAATAAATGAACAGTAGAACATATAATCATATCAGATGATGTAACAAATATATAAACAGAATTTAACATCATATAATCATATCACAGGCATATATGAACATATTAACATAACATATAATTTTCTACAATTCACATGCCATTGTTTCACAATTATAAAAGTACGTATGTCGAGAGTGATAAACTCACCTTTTTAATAGCTAGAATCAAATTCAAAACACACATCCAGATTCTGCAAAGCACGAAAAAGCACGACAAAGCACGACTATATTTTTGAGTGGATGAAGAGTCAGATCCAAATCTTGTATGCAAACAAATATCACAACATAAGAATGTGATTCAATACAAAATAATAGAAATTGGAACAAGGAAAAAGATAACGATTTAAATGACATAACTTGCTTTACCAATCAAGTAGGCTCGGCTACACCCAAAATGGTTTGACCATCTTCATGTGGGCTCGGCCATGACTTATTTTTGGTATGCTAGGCTCGGCCAAAGGTCAATAGGTACGACTATGGTTGTGGAAAAATGAGGAGGTGGAAGTTACAAGTGTGGAAGGCAAAGAGGCAATGGGTTTTGGGTCCTATTGGTTCGGCCCTAAGGAAAACATGGTTCGGCCATGGCTTGGTTTGGTCAAGGCATCATCTAAAGGCACGGCTATGTGGTCCCAAGGCATGGAGGAGGTGGTGTTGTTGTTTGTGGCCGAGGCAAATAGGAGAAGTAGATGCATAGGAAGGCTCGGCTATGGTTGAAACAAAGAGATGGTGATCTATTTTTGGATCAAGGGTTCAAGGCATGGCTTGGTGGTCACGGCCTTGGAGGAGGTGATGGAGATGATCATGGTGGTGGTGGAGAAGGGGGGAATGGTCAGTTAGAGGAGGTAGAGGCCGAGCATAGCAAAGAAAACAAAGGAAAAAGAGAAAAAAAAGAAATGAGAAAAGAGAAGAGGAAGAGGAGGCCATGGAAACATACAATATTTTCTCTCTAGATGCAAATGAAAATGAGATGTGGGAAAAATGTTTTTTGTACGTGAATTGATAAGGGTAGGAGGCAGCTAGGGTTTTCAATATATGGCTATGGTAGGTAATTAAATAGATAGGCAAATAAAAAGGCAAGAAATAAAGCAAATGTAACATATCTCTAATTAAAACAAGGTAACGTATGTCTAATTGATTTTTTTCCAAGCTATTAAATAAAAGATATACACAAGAAACATCTAATAAATAAAATAAAGTCTAGACAAATAAATAGAGAAATAAAAGTCAAGAGATGGACATAGGAAAATATAAAATAAAATACAGAATTTTATCGCATATAAAACGCTGAATTTTGACCAAATTTAAAAGTATAACTCTGAATTTAACGAAACAAAAAATAGAATGGATATCAGCATCCTATCCAACTTCAATTAAAAAGATTAGAATTCAAAATTTAAATTTTTAAAGTTTCAAATAAAAGTCAACGTTTGACCAAAATATAAAATTTTCGGAAAATGTTCATTTCATTGTATTTGGAAAATAAATTCCAAACTTACATTTATTATAATTAAAACCTTAATCAATTTATTCAACTTGGTTTCATTCTTTTATTTTTATCTATGAATAAAATATACATTTCCATTTATTTCATTATATTCACACCTTACAATTACTGTCCTATCTCATATTAATGAACATTTACTTACATTTAAATGTAATTGATTACCTACTTTAAATTTAGCTGCCTAAATAAAATGTAACTTGCAATAAATGTTATCATTATCTTTATATTACACACAAGTTTATTATGTCCACTAATCATCATAATTGCTTACATAATGTTTAATTCATTCAATTACCATAAATTATATACTAATTCATTTATCCATACAACACTTACATTTATTTACTTATATTCAGTTTTATACCCAAATGTAACATTTACAACTAGATTAATAGACCAATTAAATAGTAACTTACAACCGTTACTATAACTTTTAATCACACTTTTGAATTCATTGTTCACAAACATATGTTACCATTCTTATATACCTAATCTTTATTCAATGGTCATTTATTTCATACTAAATCATTTATAAATTTTAATGTTTGCATTTGTTTTCTTACATAAATTTATAGCCAAGTATAACAATTTACATTACTTCAATAAATTGTAATTTCATTTCAATTGTTAATAATTAGTTTTTTTAAATACATTGTTACATTTCATTTTGGCATTCATTTCATTATTAAATTACAAAGTTTTTTATTTCTTCCAAATTTATTTACCAAAATATTATTAAATTGACAACTTTAATTATTAAAAATGTACGGGTCATTACACTCTCCCCCACTCAAAACTTTTCATCCCCAAAAAGGGAAAAGAAGGGAAAAGAAAGAATTAAGTAAACAATACATCTTATTCAAAAACATTAACTTTATAAACAAATAAATTAACAAAATTAATTAATTTAAATAAAATATACCAATTTATATATAAATTCCTTCAATACCATTTTATATTTTAAATTATTCAATTAACTTTTTATTATGTTTACCTCTATAAATCTCTTTATAACTAAAATTTAAGCGTATAACATTTATTATAACCACTCAAATTTTATTTATAAAATCCTTTTATATTGTACATTATCCAATTACATTGTTAACTTCTAAATAATTAAGGTAAGTTATATTGGAATGCAATTGAGTATTATACAAATAAAATTTTCTAATTCAATTATTCAGCTTAAATATTTATTCAGAATTTGGCTTCATTTTAGAATTGAAATCATCCTTTAAGATAAAATTAAAGAATTAATTTCCGATTAACTTCAAACAATTTAAAGATAAATAAATACATATACAATACATATATATATATCAAATCAAATTTGAAATCATATACCAATATATATATTATAAATCAACTGCTTTGCCAAAAAATATTATAAATCAAGTCATATTTTAGAAATTCAAATCAATTAAATTTTTTCAAAACAAAACTGTAGCAAGGCTACAGGATGGTCTCTTTACTTCAAAACTCGAAAATGAATGTCGATGATGCTGCAGTCATCACCGGAATTATTTTCCAGCGACAAAGAGAAGAGCACTGATTTAAAACTTTAAAATTCTTTAGAAACAATTTCTATTCGGAAAATATTTTAAATAATATGTCCTTTAAGATTTTTAAAACAAAGTTTGAAATCATCGGAAACTTAAATTCTCAAATTCTTGATTTTAAATTCATTTAAATTACCAAATTAATTTATAACCATATTTATAGTTCAATTATTTATATATGAACAAAGCCAATGATTACAATATATATACAAAGTCAAATATTGTTACTTAACAATCAATTCAATTAACTATCAACATTCAGAAAACTATACATATATAAATTATGATTATACAAAATTTATCTCATTTACCAAATTTGAAAACCATATGGTGTCAGTTTTCTATGTTCAAGTGTTTTGGAAATCCTATCGATAGCGTTGATCAGACGAATCGATCGAAAACCCAAATCAACATCAACAACTCAAACAACAAAATACATATTAAAACATTTAAATATTAGTTTACAAAAAATACACTTCAAGAATGATTTGAAGATAAGTTGGAAACAAAAGACAAGATGATTAAATAACAGAATAAGGGAATGAATAAGCTTATATAAATCGCTGGCAAACTTGACCGGGTCAACCTTGACCTATTACAACGAGGCCTAATACATCGGGCGCATGCCCGTTGCGAAATCCATATTACAACGGGCATTGCTCGTTATAAAATGGTTGTTTTGTTGTAGTGTAACCACTAACCTAACACTTTATTTTAAAATAACCCTTTCATAAATAAAACTAAATTTCTATTTATTTACTTAACTTAAAATTTCCATTTGAAAAACCAAATTTCCAATTATCAAGTTAGGTCATAATTAAAGTTACACTTTTCCATTTAAAATCATAACTATTTATTTTCCAAAACATAATATTTCACAAAAGAATATTTTATCATAGTTAATATAACAATCAAAATTTTCCTTTAGATCTATTCATTTAGACATCAATTAACTATGATTTTCTAGTTAAATAAGTTTTATTACAAAATGTCCAATTAAAACTGTATTCCATTTTATCAGTCCAAAATACATTATTTATTAAACCAAACATGTCTGTTTCATAAAGTAAAGTTCATAACAATTACTAGGTTAGATTTAAAATTCCATATTAAGTCCAATTATATTATTAAGTTATTTAACATCAATAAATGTTTTTAAATTCTATTTAAAACCAACACATCTTTATAATTTCAATTAAAGCCACTTATAGACTTATAAAATCTTAACTTATAGAAAACCAACATCTTCTTATATTTAAGTCATTTAAACCAAATCTTTTAGCTCAAATTTCATATATTTAAAACATTCAAAATATTTAATAATTTTTAGGAAAATATTATTTAAAAATATAACCATGGGCCTGTATAATATTTTCTAACCTAGGTCAAGTGATACGGATATGTAACATTTCAATCCGTAATTTAAAAAGGAAAAATCCGGGTTCTATCATTTCAAACCCGCAATCCCAAGTAAACAAATACAATTAAAATCACTCGAGCCTATCATTTCAGCTCATAATGATTTTTCCTTATTCTAATGTCCGTTCGGGTATGTATCATTTCAACCCATAGTGATAGGGAACTTGCAGTGTGAGAAACAGCAAATAAATGAATAGTAGAACATATAATCATATCAAATGATGTAACAAATATATAAATAGAATTTAACATCATATAATCATATCACAGGCATATATGAACATATTAACATAACATATAATTTTCTACAATTCACATGCCATTGTTTCACAATTATAAAAGTACGTATGTCGAGAGTGATAAACTCACCTTTTTAAAAGCTAGAATCAAATTCAAAACACACATCCAGATTCTGCAAAGCACGAAAAAGCACGACTATATTTTTGAGTGGATGAAGAGTCAGATCCAAATCTTGTATGCAAACAAATATCACAACATAAGAATGTGATTCAATACAAAAGAATAGAAATTGAAACAAGGAAAAAGATAATGATTTAAATGACATAACTTGCTTTACCCATCAAGTGGGCTCGGCTACACCCAAAATGGTTTGACCATCTTCATGTGGGCTCGGCCAAAGGTCAATAGGTACGGCTATGGTTGTGGAAAAATGAGGAGGTGGATGTTACAAGTGTGGAAGGCAAAGAGGCAATGGGTTTTGGGTCCTATTGGTTCGGCCCTAAGGCAAACATGGTTCGGCCATGGCCTTGTTTGGTCAAGGCATCATCTAAAGGCACGGCTATGTGGTCCCAAGGCATGGAGGAGGTGGTGTTGTGGTTTGTGGCCGAGGCAAATAGGAGAAGTAGATGCATAGGAAGGCTCGGCTATGGTTGAAACAAAGAGATGGTGATCTATTTTTGGATCTAGGGTTCAAGGCATGGCTTATTGGTCACGGCCTTAGAGGAGGTGATGGAGATGATCATGGTGGTGGTGGAGAAAGGGGGAATGGTCGGTTAGAGGAGGTAGAGGCCGAGCATAGCAAAGAAAACAAAGGAAAAAGAGAGAAAAAAAGAAATGAGAAAAGAGAAGAGGAAGAGGAGGCCATGGAAACTTACAATATTTTCTCTCTAGATGCAAATGAAAATGAGATGTGGGAAAATGTTTTTTGTACATGAATTGATAAGGGTAGGAGGCAGCTAGGGTTTGCAATACACGGCTATGGTAGGTAATTAAATAGAGAGGCAAATAAAAAGGCAAGAAATAAAGCAAATGTAACGTATCTCTAATTAAAACAAGGTAACGTATGTCTAATTGATTTTTTTCCAAGCTATTAAATAAAAGATATACACAAGAAACATCTAATAAATAAAATAAAGTCTAGACAAATAAATAGAGAAATAAAAGTCAAGAGATGGACATAGGAAAATATAAAATAAAATACATAATTTTATCGCGTATAAAACGCTGAATTTTGACCAAATTTAAAAGTATAACTCACAATTTAACGAAACGAAAAATAGAATGGATATCAGCATCCTATCCAATTTCAATTAAAAAGATTAGAATTCAAAATTTAAATTTTTTAAATTTTCAAATAAAAGTCAACGTTTGACCAAAATATAAAATTTTCGGAAAATGTTTATTTCATTGTATTTGGAAAATAAATTACAAACAAATTCCAAACTTACATTTATTATAATTAAAACCTTAATCAATTTATTCAACTTGGTTTCATTCTTTTATTTTTATCTATGAATAAAATATACATTTCCATTTATTTCATTATATTCACACTTTACAATTACTGTCCTATCTCATATTAATGAACATTTACTTACATTTAAATGTAATTGATTTCCTACTTTAAATTTAGCTGCCTAAATAAAATGTAACTTGCAATAAATGTTATCATTATCTATATATTACACACAAGTTTATTATGTCCACTAATCATCATAATTGCTTACATAATGTTTAATTCATTCAATTACCATAAATTATATACTAATTCATTTATCCATACAACACTTACATTTATTTACTTATATTCAGTTTTATACCCAAATGTAACATTTACAACTAGATTAATAGACCAATTAAATAGTAACTTACAACCGTTACTATAACTTTTAATCACACTTTTGAATTCATTGTTCACAAACATATGTTACCATTCTTATATACCTAATCTTTATTCAATGGTCATTTATTTCATACTAAATCATTTATAAATTTTAATGTTTGCATTTGTTTTCTTACATTAATTTATAGCCAAGTATAACAATTTACATTACTTCAATAAATTGTAATTTCATTTCAATTGTTAATAATTAGTTTTTTTAAATACATTGTTACATTTCATTTTGGCATTCATTTCATTATTAAATTACAAAGTTTTTTATTTCTTCCAAATTTATTTACTAAAATCTTATTAAATTGACAACTTTAATTATTAAAAATGTACGGGTCGTTACACTATCCCCCACTCAAAACTTTTCGTCCCCGAAAAGGAAAAAGAAGGGAAAAGAAAGAATTAAGTAAACAATACATTTTATTCAAAAACATTAACTTTATAAACAAATAAATTTACAAAATTAATTAATTTAAATAAAATATACCAATTTATATATAAATTCCTTCAATACCATTTTATATTGTAAATTATTCAATTAACTTTTTATTCTGTTTACCTCTATAAATCTCTTTATATCTAAAATTTAAGCGTAAAACATTTTTGATAACCACTCAAATTTTATTTATAAAATCCTTTTATATCGTACATTATCCAATTACATTGTTAACTTCTAAATAATTAAGGTAAGTTATATTGGAATGCAATTGAGTATTATACAAATAAAACTTTCTAATTCAATTATTCAGCTTAAATATTTATTCAGAATTTGGCTTCATTTTAGAATTGAAATCATCCTTTAAGATAAAATTTAAGAATTAAATTTCCGATTAACTTCAAACAATTTAAAGATAAATAAATACATATACAATATATATATCAAATCAAATTTGAAATCATATACCAATATAAATATTATAAATCAACTGCTTTGCCAAAAAATATTATAAATCAAGTCATATTTTAGAAATTCAAATCAATTAAATTTTTTCAAAACAAAACTGTAGCAAGGCTACAGGATGGTCTCTTTACTTCGAAACTCGAAAATGAATGTCGATGATGCTGCAGTCATCACCGGAATTATTTTCCAGCGACAAAGAGAAGAGCACTGATTTAAAACTTTAAAATTCTTTAGAAACAATTTCTATTCGGAAAATATTTTAAATAATATGTCCTTTAAGATTTTTAAAACAAAGTTTGAAATCATCGGAAACTTAAATTCTCAAATTCTTGATTTTAAATTCATTTAAATTACCAAATTAATTTATAACCATATTTATAGTTCAATTATTTATATATGAACAAAGCCAATGATTACAATATATATACAAAGTCAAATATTGTTACTTAACAATCAATTCAATTAACTATCAACATTCAGAAAACTATACATATATAAATTATGATTATACAAAATTTATCTCATTTACCAAATTTTAAAACCATATGGTGTCAGTTTTCTATGTTCAAGTGTTTTGGAAATCCTATCGATAGCGTTGATCAGACGAATCGATCGGAAACCCAAATCAACATCAACAACTCAAACAACAAAATATATATTAAAACATTTAAATATTAGTTTACAAAAAATACACTTCAAGAATGATTTGAAGATAAGTTGGAAATAAAAGACAAGATGATTAAATAACAGAATAAGGGAATGAATAAGCTTATATAAATCACTGGCAAACTTGACCGGGTCAACCATGACTTAAAGAATAAGATCGATGTGGGGTTCTAGGGTAAATCTACATCAGATCTCAAGAGATAGAATTCGGGATAATAAGAGATAGATAGCATTGTAAACCGAGGATACAGAAATCTTCGGTGAATCAATGCTAATTGTAAAGGAGTTTCACCCCTTTACAATCATTCGAAAATTGGCGAGACCGCCAATTTATTATAAAGATCATTCGAAGTGGAGTTATGGAATACTCCCGAATCAAAAGAAGACAAATAGGGAGAGACAAGAATGGATTTGGAACCGTAGGGAACGTTCCAAAAATTCAAAAGAAATCGAATCAAAAGAAAGAGATTCAAGCTCGAACGAAAGTGATTCTGTAAATAAATTTACCATATATGCTAAGCTTTGCCTAGAGCCAAAGCTCTGATACCAAATGTAACGACCCACTATTTTGGACCATTCAAATCGACAATAAATCCACACATCTCGGACTTGAATAATTCAAAACAATAGATTGTAAATATAAATTTGGCAAAGCTCAGAATACACAGTAAATAAATCATCGATCACAGACACAAAGTAATATAACAATGCAGCGGAAGCAAAGAAATAGTAGTTCATGAAGATACTATATATAAACATCAGAGTTAAACAAGATACAACAGAAGTCTTGTTTGCACAAAAAATGGACAAACACCTCAAAGTCGTATGATTTAATTGATTTTATGTTGTTCTTAGTGATTTGGGTGATTTACACAAATATATGAAAAGCATGGGATAAACTGTAAAAGACACGCAGATTTATAGTGGTTCAGCCAGAATGTGCCTACGTCCACTTTATATATTATTTCTCCTTTCTTCTTCAGATTACAAGTACAAAGCTTTGATACAAGTATTTGAAAGTTGTTTGAAAGTTCTCTCCGTGTTTGAGCTCTCAAAACTTTTCCCTCATTGTTGTACCCCTACCCCTCTATTTATAGAGTGAGGCTGGGGGCAGGGGTCTTGGATGTATATGGCTGCTGGCGGGCCTGGGCTGAGGCAATCTGGCCTGGCTCATCTTGGTTCGGCAAAGCTTGGTTCGGTGGTGAGATGTGGTAGGTTGGTCCGGCCCTGATCTGGACCGGTGGCTGTTGGAGAGGAGGTGGTTCGGTAGTGAGGTTGGACCGGTAGGTGAGGTTGGACCGGTAGAGGAGGTTGGTTCGGTGATGAGGTTGGACCGGTAGGTTGGTTCGGTGATGAGGTTGGACCGGTAGGTTGGTTCGGCAAGCATGGGAGGTAGAGTTGATTCGGCAGTTCTGTGGTTGTGAGTCTGGTTCGGCAGTGGTAGGGATGCCGAATGAAGCTTAGGCAAGCCTGGGCGAACCTGGTGCTTCTTGGTCTTGAGATTGCCTGGGTGAGAATACGCCCAACAAGTCTCAATACAATAATCAAGTACAAATCAGAATACATCACTGGAATCAACTGGATAACTGAAAGCGAAAAAGATAGCTAAATCTCCAAGGAAGGCTCCAACTCTAAAGGCGAGTCTCGAATGCTGTATCGCTCAGTCAAACCCGAGCGTAAAGCAAATACATAAAACACTCGAGTCAGGACATACATACTTATACAATGTAAACCAACTCAAGTGAACTGTAATAAAGATGCACAAGTAACTTAAAGGATGCTTGGAACCGCCCATCCTCTAAGGATCCGTTAAACTGTTTACTATGTAGTAATATTCGTTATTATAATAATGTCTAATAGTAAAATAAACTTACTTTTAAATAGCGTTAAGGAGTGACCCAATATTCCCCTTAACACATAATAGTCCCAGTAGTCTATCCAGTATCAGTGTACCCCCAGATCGGGAGCTACCCTAAATACTCCACAGGCTACGGCACACAACCAAACTCGTAGTAAAGCTCGATATGGTAGGTGACACGGTGCAACAAGACAATTCTAGGGTAGATATACAAATTACGCATCCGGACTGGTGGTAACGCATAGCAGCCACTATCGCCCACCTCGGAACACACTCCCAATCAAAATCGAAGGGTGGCCACCAAATCAATCACAAAGTAATAGAATGGTATCGAAGAAATGCGTTCGATCAGAGGTGCTACCTCATTGGCCCGAGAATCGCTCCTGTTTTAGCCACCTTATGCCAACTCACGGGAGTCGGGTCCACGTTCATACCTCAATAAGATCGTCACCACTATCCTACTTCATTCTGGATCTCCACCGCGTACACGGTTGTCCAAGTGGTTTTCAGTATCGACAGAGAGTATGCCCATATCTGATCCCGGTCTCTTTGCCAACCAATCGTTATTATAACCCATGGATATTTATTCCAAAATCATTTATACTTTAAAATCCAAAATATCATATCCATTTCAAAACTAAATACTATATTATTTCATTTCATAGCCAAATCAATATATCATTTCCATTTCAAAAACCAAAGCCATAATATATCATTTAAATTCCAAAACCAAATCAATATATCATTTAAATAAAACCCAAATTTCTAAATCACTGAATATTTCCTTAAATTTATTAAACTTGAAATATTCCTTTAAATCATCTTAAACTAAACCACTTTATAAAGTCACATTCTTAAATCTTCAATTTCAATAAGTTCCAAGTTAATATATTTAAATACAATTCTTAATTAAATACTATTTCAAATAAATTCATTTCCAAAAGTCATAGTACTTTCAAAGTTATAACAATTTCGACATCAAAACACTTTGAAACCATAATACTTTGAAATCATAACCCTTTTTGAAACATTATCATTTGGAAATCCAAATACTTAGAAAATCATAACACTTGGAAATGTTATCCTTTGAAAATCATAATACTTTTAAAAATAAATTTCATTACCAAGGTTGTAGCATTTCAAAGTTCATTCATTTAGTATAAAATTTCCAAACATTGTATTTTCAGCTAACAACAGCACTTATGAAGTGTTACAGTAGATATATTAGTAATATTTCAAAACATTGTCAAGTTCAGAAACAGCAGCACTTATAAAGTGCTGTAATAGATATTTAGTTATTTACAAACAGCTTAGTTTCAGAAACAGCAGCACTTATAAAGTGCTGTAATAGGTATTTAGTTGTTTCAAAACATAGTTAAATTTCAGAACATCAGCACTTATAAAATGCTGTAATAGTATTTGGTTATTTCAAAACTCAGTTAAATTTCAGAAAGGATAGCACTTAGCAAATGCCATCTTAAAACCACAGCATTTTATAAATGCTACCAATAAAATTCCAGATTTTATTATAACTTTTTTGAAACATTAAGACTTCAATTTTAGCCATTTTTGACTTATCAAAATCATATTTCATGCTTCAAAAACATTCATTTGGATATCATTTAACTTATGATTTAATAAAATAAAATTTTATAAATAAATGTCCAATTTAAACCATAATTCATTTATTAAGTCAAAATACACTATTTTACTTAACTTTTATTTTTAACCACTAACCTAACACTTTATTTTAAAATACCCCTTTCATAAATAAAACTAAATTTCTATTTATTTACTTAACTTAAAATTTCCATTTGAAAAACCAAATTTCCAATTATCAAGTTAGGTCATAATTAAAGTTACACTTTTCCATTTAAAATCATAACTATTTATTTTCCAAAACATAACATTTCACAAAAGAATATTTTATCATAGTTAATATAACAATCAAAATTTTCCTTTAGATCTATTCATTTAGACATCAATTAACTATGATTTTCTAGTTAAATAAGTTTTATTACAAAATGTCCAATTAAAACTGTATTCCATTTTATCAGTCCAAAATACATTATTTATTAAACCAAACATGTCTGTTTCATAAAGTAAAGTTCATAACAATTACTAGGTTAGATTTAAAATTCCATATTAAGTCCAATTATATTATTAAGTTATTTAACATCAATAAATGTTTTTAAATTCTATTTAAAACCAACACATCTTTATAATTTCAATTAAAGCCACTTATAGACTTATAAAATCTTAACTTATAGAAAACCAACATCTTCTTATATTTAAGTCATTTAAACCAAATCTTTTAGCTCAAATTTCATATATTTAAAACATTCAAAATATTTAATAATTTTTAGGAAAATATTATTTAAAAATATAACCATGGGCCTGTATAATATTTTCTAACCTAGGTCAAGTGATACGGATATGTAACATTTCAATCCGTAATTTAAAAAGGAAAAATCCGGGTTCTATCATTTCAAACCCGCAATCCCAAGTAAACAAATACAATTAAAATCACTCGAGCCTATTATTTCAGCTCATAATGATTTTTCCTTATTCTAATGTCCGTTCGGGTATGTATCATTTCAACCCATAGTGATAGGGAACTTGCAGTGTGAGAAACAGCAAATAAATGAATAGTAGAACATATAATCATATCAAATGATGTAACAAATATATAAACAGAATTTAACATCATATAATCATATCACAGGCATATATGAACATATTAACATAACATATAATTTTCTACAATTCACATGCCATTGTTTCACAATTATAAAAGTACGTATGTCGAGAGTGATAAACTCACCTTTTTAAAAGCTAGAATCAAATTCAAAACACACATCCAGATTCTGCAAAGCACGAAAAAGCACGACTATATTTTTGAGTGGATGAAGAGTCAGATCCAATTCTTGTATGCAAACAAATATCACAACATAAGAATGTGATTCAATACAAAAGAATAGAAATTGAAACAAGGAAAAAGATAATGATTTAAATGACATAACTTGCTTTACCCATCAAGTGGGCTCGGCTACAACCAAAATGGTTTGACCATCTTCATGTGGGCTCGGCCATGACTTGTTTTTGGTCAATTGCTCATGTTTTAGCCACCTTATGCCAACTCATGGGAGTTGGATTCACGTATATACCTCATATAGGGTCGTCGCCACCATCCTACTTCATTCTGGAATCTCCACCGCGTACATAGTTGTTAAAGTGGTTTTCGGTATCGACAGAGAGTATGCCCATATCCGATCCCGGTCTCTTTAACAACTAATCGTTATTATAACACCGCGGTCATTTCAAAGTAGTTTATACTTCAAAACCAAAATATCATTTTCATTTCGAAAACCAAATCAATACGATATCATTTTCACTTCAAATATATCCATTTCCAAAAATCATAGCACTTTTCAAAATTATAACTCTTTCGAAATTATAACACTTTGAAATTATAACACTTTGAAATCATAACATTTGGAATCTATAACACTATGGAAATCATAACACTTTGAGATAATAACACTTTCCTCTAAACAGTTTGGATATTAATAATAGTATATAAAATAAATAGTTTATGAAATAAAATAGTTTATAAAATAAAATAGTTTATAAAATAAAATTGTTTTCATAAAATAGTTATAAGTTAAAATAGTTTAAAATAAAATAATTAGTATATTAAAATAGTTTATATTAAAATGATTTATAAAGTAAAATATAAAATAGTTTTAAATATAATTTAAATTACTTTATAAAATAAAATAGCTTCCTCAAATTTCACAAATCGATTTCAAATCGACTCGAATTCCAAAATTCACATTTTATTCAATCTCAGTTCATCGATTTCAATTCAATTCAGTTCTAAATAAACTATTTCAAATTATATCGATTTCAAATACAGATTTGAACCACAAAATAAACCATTTCAATATCAATATATTTCAAAGCTTTAAATATTCAACATTCCAAAACTAAATTCGATAATTATATATATATCAAATTCACTTTACTATTATTTAGTTTTGAAATATTTACTTAATCATTTCAATAACATCTAAATACAACTTCAATTTACAAATTTATATAAACAAAATAACCTATTTAAATTTATATAAGCTTGAAATATTCATTTAAGTCACTTTTAATCAAATTTAAGTTATAAACATATATTTAAAATTTCAAATTTAATAAATTTCAAATCAAACCTATTTAAGAAAAATTCTTAAATAAATATAATTTCAAATTTATCTTTCCAACCTGAATCATTATAACTCTATATTTGGAAATATATATTAAATAAATACTTAAACATATTATATATCAACTTTATTAAATCAACTTTATTAAATCTTTAAAATAATTATTTATTAAAACCATATATTCCTTTTCAAAACCAGAGAAATCATTTTCAATATATATATATATATATATATAGACCAACGGTGTCTGTATATAATTCTCTACCCTATGGTCAAGTGATACAGATATTTATTATTTCAATCCGTAATTTAAATATATACGGGTATATATCTTTTCAACCCGCAATCCCAAATTCAATGCAATTGAAAATGGCTTGGGTTTATCATTTCAACCCATAACGATTTTCTCCTATTCTACAGATCGTTCGGGTATGTATCATTTCAACCCATAGTGAATCCTATACTAACAGGGAACTTGCAGAGTGATAACAAATATGATAATAATATAACATGCATATATCATCAATATAAAAATAGATAATGGTGTCAGATGTCATAGGTGAACAGATACAGATAATAGCGAATATAATAATGTAAATAACTAACAGCAGCATATTTCAACTGTCGTTTCAATTGAAATCAAATTTAATAAATATAAGAATGTTAATCGTGAGTGATTGCTCACCTTTCGAGGTTAGAAGAGTTTGACAATAGAACAAGCTACGAATTTGGATCCTGATCTGGACAATCGACCAATCCAAGTGACAGATTCTCAAAGCAAGTGAGGTGAACACAGACTCGACGAACAGGGCTGATAGATGAGAATCGATGAGAACTAATCATTATCAACTGATATAAATTGAACTATGTATATATATATATATATTATTTTCTGAAATCTATTTAAGACATATATTTATTTTCAAATTTATATTTAATCCCATACTTTAAAAATAAAATATATACATTTATATAACTTATAAAATATATAACTCAGAACAATATATATACTATAACAACAGATCAACTTATACTACATACTTAATATATATATTAACACACAACTTAATATAACTTATAGTTTACTTTCCAAAATTAAAACAACTACACACATATGGAAAACAACTCACGTAACTTATATAGACAAATATATTACTTTATACACGGTCCTTTATTAACAGCATATAGCTTATAAAACCCTTATATATATATAATAACATATAACTCATGAAACTTACTTATATATACGCAGATACAGTTTTATATACACTGCAAATTTAATTTGAAATCTATATACATTAAAATTAACACAACTTATAGAATACAACACTTAAACAAGTTAAAATTTTACCATACATATATAGTATAACATAGAATAATAGAAGTAACCTTATATATATAAAACAGTCTATACATATTACTTAGTAAGTATGCTAATATATAAACAAACTGTTTGCACAAAAAGTGGGCAAACACCTCCAAGTCGTATGATTTAGTTGATTTTGCATTGTTTTTAGTGATCTGGGTGATTTATGCAAATATGTAAAAAGCAGGGACTAAACTGTAAAAGACATGCAGATTTATAGTGGTTCAGCCGGAATGTGCCTACGTCCACTTTATATATTATTTCTCCTTTTTTGTTTAGATTACAAGTACAAAGCTTTGATACAAGTATATGAAAGTTGTTTGAAAGTTCTATCTGTGCTTGAGCTCTCAAACTTCTCCCCCATTGTTGTACCCCTGCCCCTCTATTTATAGAGTGAGGCTGAGGGCAGGGGTCTTGGATGTATATAGCTGCTGGTGGGCCTGGGCTGATGCAATCTGGCCTGGCAGTGTCGGTCCGGTACGTCTTGATCCGGTAGTAGAGGGTTGAGGCTGGTTCGGCTGGGTATTGGAGGTAGGTTGGTCCGGTGGTGAGTGGAATTGGACCGATGGTAGATGGTCCGGTGGTGAGTGGAATTGGACCGGCGGTAGGTGGTCCGGTGGTGAGTGGAATTGGACCGGTGGTAGGTGGTCCGGTGGTGAGTGGAATTGGACCGGTGGTAGGTGGTCCGGTGGTGAGAGGAATTGGACCGGTGGTAGGTGGTCCGGTGGTGAGTGGAATTGGACCGGTGGTAGGTGGTCCGGTGGTGAGAGGAATTGGACCGATGGTAGGTGGTCCGG
Organism: Allium fistulosum; assembly: GCA_030737815.1. NCBI lineage: Eukaryota > Viridiplantae > Streptophyta > Magnoliopsida > Asparagales > Amaryllidaceae > Allium > Allium fistulosum. The sequence goes on along the minus strand of CM060901.1, from coordinate 617,507,651 downwards.
TGGTGAGTGGAATTGGCTCTGGCTCGGTAGGCATGGGAAGGAGCTGGTTCGGTAGGAGCCGGGAGAAGGTTGGTTCGGTAGGAGCTTGGAGAAGGTTGGTTCGGTAGGAGCTTGGAGAAGGTTGGTTCGGTCGTCTTGATCCGGTAGTGAGTTGGTTCTGCTGAAACTCACCCAACACTTGCACCCCAAAGTAGGGCATGTGTATGCACATGGCATGCTTTGTTTTTGTTCGGTTATTCTTATTCGGTTCGGTGTACCGAACCAGTTGGTCCGGTCGTTTCCATCTTGCCTATAAGTAGGGGTCTGATGCCACCGTTATCCCTTATCAGCCGAGCCAAACCTTTGTCTTCGCCGAACCAAAACGTGTTAGCCGAATCGAGCTCTTAACTTTTGCCGAACCCGATGAGATCTTTTTCTGCCGAGTGTGTTATTGCCGAATGGGATTGGGAACATGACTTACCGAATGGGCATGTGGATCCTGAGTGCCGAATGAGTTATTGCCGAATGGGCTTAAGACCGGATGAACATGAAAACTTTCTGTTTTATATTTCTACATCCTTTGTTCTAACAACGTGCCTTTTTGTGTTTGCAGATAAATGTCTCACAAAGTGGAAACCCGATCAGAAAAGAAGAGATCTCAGGACAGAGAAGTGCCTTCTGCCGTGCCCTCAGCCCTGTCAAGACCGGGACGTCATGGGCCCGCCCCGAGATCATTAGTAGATGGGTATGGTCCTCAGGAGCTTCTGAACTCGCCTACCGATTGTTTCCTTAGCTCACTCAAAGACGAGCAGCTCGATGTCATCTCTCGCTCCTTTGGGATTGATAGAGCACGCATGCTACTGCCGGGGGAGGGAGTGATGCCATATAATCCCCCCGAAGGATATTTCGCCTATAGTAGGTACCACTGTATGTGTGGGGCCATCCCCCCGATTAATGCCTGGATAACCAGCTTCATCACTTACTTAAAGGTGTCTCCATTCCAGCTTCAGCTGAACTCCTACGCCATCCTGGTGAGCCTGTTTGTCATTTTCCAAGGGAGATACGGGCGTCCTCCCTCCAACCGGGAGATTCGGTATTTGTACAACTTGAGAGGCTATAAGAAGGGGTCTCCATACATCAGCTTGGAATCAGCCGTATCTTTCAAGCCGGTCCTGGACTTATATTCGAAGTTCAGCATGTTTAAGAAAGAATGGTTTTTTTTGTTAAGGATGACTCTGTTTCCATCCGTCGCTTCACCTCAGGCTGTAAGTCGAAGTTTATTTATGATTTCTGTTCTGACTGCAATGCTTCTTCTCATGTGTTTTTATTTCTTGCTAGCGACAGGTGGCTTTGCGGTTGTAGAGAATGACCGCCTGGTTCAGATGGCTGCGGAAATAGAAACCATCACGGGAAGGGATAGGTCGGCTTCTTACTTGATTAGGAACGCTACACTTCTGGGGCACAACCTGATCCTACCACATCAGTCTGTGGTCAAGCAGAGAGACACGGCGGAGGAGAGGGCTGCCAAAGCCACAGGAGGGGCCACGGCGAAGAGCGGCAAAAGGAGACCCTTCTCGGCGCATCCAGTCGCCGGGGGGAAGAAACTTAAGAAGTCTGATGGACCCTCTCCCAGCACACATCCAGATGTTCAGGAGGAGGATAAAGTGGAGGGGAAAAAGGCGAGGATGAAGGAGGTAAGGCGGAGAGCGGAAGCGGTGGAGAAGGTGACGGTGATCGTCACGGCGATGATGGTGGCAAAGGACAGGGCGGTGATGGCACCGGGGCTTTGCCTCCTGGGCAGGCGGGCGTGATCCAAGAGTGGACAGATGATGCTCTCCGCCAAGCCTTTGAAGAGTTGGAGGAAATGGAGAAGTCCAAGAAAGTTGATAAGGTTGGGACCGGCGTCGATTTATCTTCCGGGAGTGCTTCTACTAAGGCAACTTCTGTGGTTCACGGTGAATTTCTCTCTATTCTTTTTAATTCTCGAATGATGGCTCAATGCATGCTGGTGACACTTGATTTTTATTCCAGGAGTGGGCAAAACGGCCAAGACCTCAGATCTTCGGCACAGGCTTGAACAATACAAACTCCTCAAAGCTTCCGCCAAGCCGAAGCCTCCTACTAACCGTCTTGGAGACGTAGTCGGCTATCGTCCTCTTCTTAGAGTTATTGAAGAAGATATACAAAAGAGGAAGAGGAGTCGATCTACGTTTGAATCTCTTCCTAGCCCTCCGGCCCCACTCCAGCCTATTCATGATATTGAGGAGGAGGACACCGAGTTTATACCTTCCCCACATCTGTCTGAGAATCCAACCGTCACCCCGATAGATCACCCTGGCTTAGTTTGCAATCCGTTTGCGGGTCATCCATACCTGGACCCGACATCTCATGACATCTCCTTCGATGAGGTTACTGGTGAGCATCTTCTCCCTCGCAATCCTATGGTACGGGTGCTTGACGAAGCTAAATCCCTGGACCTTGATTTGCTTACTACCCGGGTTGTAACTCTGGGGGATGAGGCTAAGGCAAATATTGACCGGGTTGCTGAGGAGACCAGGAAATTGATGGGGGCATCATGCCCGACTAGTCAAGGCCGGGGAGGAAATTGGGAGTGCCAACATTCGGCTACGGTTAATGGTCTCCGACCAGGCTAAGCAGCTTGCCGATCAAGCCATCCAAATTTCTCAGCACGAGGCCGCATCCAGGCAACTGAAGAAGACTATGGAAGAGGTCAGCAGGGCAGAGTTGCGAAAAATGGAGGCCGTCTGCAAGGAGCGAATTGACATGGCCATCACGACGGTGGATGAGGTTAGACAAGCGGACCTTGAGCGGGTGCAGGAATTATCGGGAAGACTTGAGGCCGCGAAGCTTGCTCAGTCCAGGTTGAAGGAGGAGATGGAGGCGATGAGGATATCCCTTCAGTCTGACCGCTCACGATACCGATCGGAGAGGGATGTTGCCGTCGCTAAGCTGCGTGCTTCTGAGGCCCGAATGAGGGAGCTTGAGGAGAACGAGGGGATGGTGGATGAGATGCTCCAGGATATGTATTTCCGCACCTGGAAGCAGGGTAATTTATCCTGGATGGATGATTATCCCTAGTTATAGCCAGGATTTATCTCCGGGCTCTGGAGGAGGCCAGGGATGATGCAGATAAAGAGGGTGGCGCGGTCTTCAGAATGGATGTGGTTACTGCCCAGTTTACTAAGGAGGAGAAGGTGGCGGTGAAGGAGGGTATGCGGCTGCTTGCTGCTGAGGAGGCAGGTGTGCAAGTAGAGGATGATGACCAGGATGGTCAGGAAGCAGGTGCTGGTAAGTCTTCCTTTCTAGTCTTTCCGTTAACTTGGTTGCTTATCATTAATGAATTCTTTCTTTGACCGGACAGGTGGGCAACAGGACAAGGATAAAACTCCGACGCAGCCGGCTCCTTGATTTGACCTGGATATCTTTTTGTGAACTTGACATTGTTGTGTAAGTTAGTCTTAGAACAGTAACGTAACTCTTAGGCTGTAATTATGCTACTTGTAATAAACAACATTACTCTTGACGTGTAATTTTTAAACTTAAGCTGATTCTGTCGTTTTTGAATGTTTTTTGTTATTTTGACATGTTGTATGAGAAATATAGCTATGCATATTCTTGTAATTCAATTGTGTTTGATGTCAAGTTCTTGCTTAAAACATAATTTCGTGTCTTGCAACGTTAGTGTGATGTGTGAATAAATTATAGCTACGTATTTATACACGAGAGAAGAAAATACCGCCCTTCATATGTTACTTGTAGATGGCAGCTTTGCATGTCTTGTGTGATTGAGTATGGAATGCGGCCTAGTGCCCCGTTGTGAGTTCCTGATTCCATTAGCGAATATCTCATATTCTGTGTCCTGTACTTTAGGGATTGTTATAGAGGACAGGAGAAAAGTTCTTTAAGTAGAATTGAAATATGAGAAATAGTAAAACTTCTAATCACGGAAGGCCTTCGATGTGCTTAAGTTCGTGGCAAACGGGCTTTGTAGTCACTTTCCCTAGCTGTGGGTCTTGGAGACATTTGTCACCCATCTTACGCCTCCGCGGGGAGTTAATCTTTTTTACCACAGCCGTACTTAAGACACATCGGAGCCGAGATCGCGCACAGTAACTACCCGGGCCATTATGGCCCGTAATCGTGGGTATTATTCGATTTACTATGGCCGGCTAGCGTGGGTGTCGATCGTCAACCGTGAACTACCCCTGGCTGGCCACACCTTATGTTGGGGCTTAAAGTAGGTTCACAGTTGCCGGCGAGCCGAACGCCGTAATGAGCTGCCTCGGCTATAGTCGGCCTTCTTGGTGGCTTATAATCGGCTCATTACAGTTGCTTTGAGGGCCGTCGTGAGCAATGAGTTAACCCGCAATAGAGGGATGCCAGAGCAAAAGTGTCTCATTAGCGAGGGCATAGAATCGTATAGTACCTGTTAGGTCTTGTCTAGAGAAGTCGCGCTGTGGAGCGCCTTGAGTGAAAATGCTATTTGCACAGGGTTTTGTTCAATAGAAAAGGATAAAGTTAACAAGCAGCCAAGATATAAAGGAACAAGTTAAAAAAAAGACAAGGTTTGTTAAAGTGGTTCGGCATGAAAATGCCTACGTCCACTGATTCTCTTTGTTAATTCACTTCATATGGGCAGTACAAGTTAAGAAAAGTATCGACGGAGGTGTTGGATGTTCCATGCCCTCTGGAACACCTCTCCGTCCACTGTTGACAAAATATAAGCTCCATTGTGGAGATCTTTATGAATTACATATGGTCCATCCCAGATTGGATCTAGTGCTCCGGGGCAAGGGAAGACTCGCTTGAGGACAAGATCTCCTTCTTGTAAGATACGATGCTTGACCTTGGAGTTGTATTATGCTGCCACCTTTTGCTTGTGGGCTGCTGCTTTGAGGGCTGCATCATTTCTTCTCTCCTCAATTAGATCCAAAGACATGTGAAGGAGTTCTTCGTTCTCTTCTGGGTTATAGTGGATCCTACGGTGGGAAGGCACGATGGTTTCAACCGGGAGCATAGCCTCCAATCCGTATGCCAAAGAGAAAGGAGTATGCCCCGTTGAGGTTCTGAAAGATGTGCGATAGGCCCACAGTGCCGTAGGGAGCTCATCCACCCAAGCGCCCTTTGACTTTTCGAGTTTCTTCTTGATTAGAGTTTTCAGAATTTTGTTGATGGCTTCGACTTGTCCGTTTGCCTGGGGATAAGCTACGGATGAGAAGTTTTTGTGAATTCTGTGCTCTTGGCACCAGTTGGCGAACTCCTCGCTGTCAAACTGAAGACCATTGTCCGATATAATTTTGAATGGGACTCCGTACCTGCATAGAACATTTTTAATCAAGAAGTTAATAACTTTTGCTGAAGATACTTTATTTAGGGGTTCTGCCTCCACCCATTTGGTGAAGTAGTCGACTGCCACTACAGCATATTTGGCCTCGCCTCGGCCCATTGGCAGTTCGCCGATCAAGTCAATTCCCCATACTGCAAAGGGCCAAGGGCTGGTCATTTGAGTAATCTCAGTTGTTGGTAGCCGCGGAATCTTAGCAAACTTATGGCATCTATCACATTTTCTGACGAAATCTAAGGCGTCCTTGCTTAAGGTGGGCCAGAAATATCTATATCGGAGTATCTTTTTTGTCAAAGTCTGCCCTCCAGTGTGATATTCGCAGCTTCCTTGATGAATGTTGGATAAGATTTCCTTGGCTTCCCTTCCAGCGACACACCTTAATAAGGGGTTAGAGAAGCCACGCCGATAGAGGGTGCCCTCTTGTATTGTGTAGCGGGAAGCTTTCCTCAAGATTTTCTTGACTTCGTTACGCCCGTTAGGCAGTGTGCCACTTTATAAGTAGTTTCGGATGGGAGTCATCTAAGTTGCTTCTTCGGTTGCAGCTATTAGACTTACTTGCTCAAAACTTGGGGTTAGTTGCTTTGAGATGGCTACTGCTTCGGAAATAGCACCGTCTCTCATGCTAGCTTGCTTCGCCAATTCGTCGGCCTCTTGGTTCTCTTCCCGAGGGATGTGTTTGACTAAATATTGGTCCAATCGATTGAGAAGTAACTTGGTCTTCTTTAAATATGCCATGAGTCGTTCTTCTCGAGCCTGGAATTCTCCTAGTATTTGATTTACAATAAGTTGAGAATCGCTATGAAGACATAAAGAATTGGCTCCGATTTCTAAGGCAAGTTCTAATCCAGCTATCACTGCTTCATACTCTGCATCGTTGTTAGTGGCAGTGAATTCCAACCTTATAGCATAGTGTAGCTTACTTCCCCTGGGAGTGATTCTTACCACACCTGCCCCCGAGCCTTGTTCGTTTGATGCACCATCCACAAAGAGGTTCCACTTGATGTCTTCTGCTATCTCTGATTGCTCCTTACCTTCGTTGGTAGTGAATTCGGCAATGAAATCGGCCATGGCCTGCCCCTTGATGGCGGTGCGAGGATGGTAGGTAATATCATATTGACTTAGTTCAATGCACAATTTAAGTAGCCGTCCGGAAGTGTCGGGACGATGGAGTACCTGCCTCAGCGGTTGATCGGTCAGAACTCTGATGGAATGGGATTGAAAATAGTGTCGCAGTTTTCGTGATGCGATTAGTAGACAGTATGCTAGCTTCTCAAGTTTGGGATATCTGACTTCTGCTCCTATAAACCTCTTACTTACAAAGAATACGGGCCGCTGCGTGCGGTTGTCTTCTCTTACCAAAGCAGCGCTTAGAGCATGAGATGATACAGCAAGGTATAGGTATAACTCTTCGCCTTCGTCTGGGGTCGAGATTACCGGCGGTTTCTGGAGGTGTTCGATTAAGTTAAGGAAAGCTGTTAAGCATTCGTCAGTCCATTCGAATTTTCCTTTGTCTTTCTTTAGAGCTTCGAAGAAGGGGACGCACTTGTCCGTTGCTTTGGAGATGAATCGACTTAGGGTGGCCACTTTCCCATTCAGGCTTTGCATTTCCTTTCGAGTGGAAGGTATTTTGATACCTTTTAGAGCTTTGACTTGTTCAGGGTTTGCTTCAATCCCTCTGGCATGGACGATGAATCCCAAGAACTTTCCTGATGACACTCCGAAGGAGCATTTTAGAGGATTAAGTTTCATTCCATATTGGCGAAGTACTCGAAACATCTCGTCCAGGTGGCTTACATGATCGTCGGCCTTCCTTGACTTTACCAGCATGTCATCCACATACACTTTCATAGTTTGTCCTATTAGCCCTGCAAACATCTTGTTGACGAGGTGCTGGTAGGTGGCTCCTGCGTTTTTAAGTCCGAAAGGCATTACCTTGTAGCAGTACAATCCCCGGTTAGTGATGAAACTAGTGTGGTCTTGATCGGGAGCATGCATGGGAATTTGGTTGTATCCTGAGTATGCGACCATAAAAGATAAGAGTTCGTGCCCGGCTGTGCTGTCTACAAGTTGATCGATTCGGGGAAGTGGGAAGCAATCTTTCGGGCAGGCGTCATTTAAGTTGGAGAAGTCAATGCATGTTCGCCACTTCCCATTAGCCTTCTTTACCAGCACCGGGTTGGCGATCCACTCTGGGTAGATGGCCTCTCGTATGAAGTCATTGGCAAGTAGATTCTTTACTTCTTCGTCGAGGGCTGCTGATCGTTCTGCCCCCATACTTCTCTTTCTTTGTTTTACGGGCGCCTTGGTAGGATCAATGTTTAGTACGTGGCATGCTATGTCAGGAGAGATTCCGGTCATGTCAGCATGTGACCATGCAAATACATCCAAGTTGTGGCGGAGAAAGTCAACGAGTTGTTCCTTCAATTCTGTTTTTAGTTGGGACCCGATTTTCAATAGTCTACTCGAGTCATGTTTGTCTACAGATACAAATTCCATAGCCTCTACAGGCTCGGCGGTGGCCTCCTCCTCTTTGTCCCTAGGGTTTAATTCATTGAAAGGGTCGCTGGTATATCGAAGAGGAGGGGCCTTCTATAGTTGCTATGCTTCCAAACTTTTTGTGCAGAGGGCGACCTCTACACTCTTCCCTTTATCCTTCCTGTGGTTGTTGCGAAGTTCAGTTACATAGCAGTCTCGAGAAAAGTCCCGGTCTCCTTCTACTTCCCCTACTCCATTGTCCGTTGGAAATTTCATCTTTAGGCACCATGGGGCCAGGACAATTTGGAAGTCAGACAAGGCTGGCCTTCCTAAGAAGGCGTTGTAGGCCGAGTGGTTTTCTAGCAGCACAAATGTCTGTTTCCGCACAACGGAGCGGGGATGACTTCCAATTTCAACAAAGAGGTCCAGTTGCCCAAGGGGCATCTTCGCATCTCCAGTGAAACCGTGTAGTGGTTTATTGCAGGGGGAAACATCCTTTATTGACAGTTTCATTTTTTTCGAATGCATGCTTGAACAGGATATTTACTGAGCTTCCAGTGTCTACCAGAATTTGGAAAACTTCGGTTGGACCGAGCCGGGCGGAGATAACCATGGGATCCATGTGAGGGTATTGCCTTCCCTCTAGGTCACGCCTACTGAATGTGATGTCATCACTCTCTTTCCGCTTCGGGTGGCATTCTTCTATGACAGAATTAACGCAGTCTTCATTGTTTCTAAGTGACTTTCCATATCTTTCCATCTCTGCCCAGCTTCTGTCGGCGATGTGTGGTCCTCCCGAGATGGTATGGACCACTATCTTCTCTTGACTGGGCCCGCTAGTGTTGCGATTCCCTCTACCTGTCTCTGGAGAGGGTAGCCTTGAATTTTCATTGGCAGGAGCTGGAGTCCTGTTCTGACTTTTTACATAGCGTTCTAGTTTCCTTCTTCTGATATGTTCTTCAATCAAGTCTCGGAGATGATGGCATTCATTGGTATCATGCCCATGGGATTCGTGGAAGCGGCAGAATTTTCCAGACTTAATTGCGTTATCTGACTCCTTCTTGTGCGGGGGGCGTTTGTATCTAACCTCATCTTGGGTGGCCAGGAAGATGTTTTCGATCGTTTCATTCAACGGGGTGTAAGTGTCAAATCTCGGTCCTAGCCGATATAGGCGCTTCTCTCCCTTCTTGCCCCCAGCGTTGTCTCTAGAATCATTTCTTCGAACGTCCCTTGCTACAGTGGGCGTGTTTCCGTGAGCCGCCTTATTTTGATGCCCTGTCTGCCTCTCAGTAGCAGCATCTTCAAGTCTCATATATTTCCCAGCTTCATGGAAGAAATCGGGTAAAGTTGCTGGTTTTTCTTTGGTCAATCTTCTAGCAAATTTAGTATCCGGATGCACACCACTACAGAGGGCCATTAAGACAAGCTTCTCATCGGCATCTTGGACTGCGGCTGCTGCGGCATTGAATCGGGTTAGATATTGCTGCAGCTTCTCTCCAGGTTTCTATTTGATACTGGATAAGGAATAAGCGTTCTTGGGTTGTTCCACATGAATGCGGAACTGGCTGATAAACTTTTCTTTCAGCATCTCCCACGAGCTGATGGATCCTTGGGGTAGATGACAGAACCAGGAGGTAGCTAGATATGCTAAGAATAGTGGAAAGCATTTTCATAGTACTCCTTCTGTTGCTCCACTCATGAGCATATGCTGTGTGTATCTCTATAAGTGTACAACCTGGTCGGAGGTTCCTTTGTAAGGTTCCATCGTTGGCATTTTCCATTCTCGGGGGGTGATGGCAATTTCGATATTGCGGGCGAAGGGGCTGGTTACCCTAGCGCCTATCCCTCGATCTCTTTGATCTCGTTGGACACACTCTCTGAACAAGCGTGCCATCCTTTCATCAGAATTTGGAGCAGATAGAAATGAGTTCGGTTCTGCTCTGTGGGATTGATTCCGTTCAGATGACCTATAGGGATGGTATCGTCTATCATTCCTGATATTTTCCAGTGGCTGTCTTTGATCTTCTGGGAGCATGCTAGGGTCAGCTACAGTTGGCCCTTGCCTTGATCTTCCCCTGCTGGGTTCTGATCTAAGCACTTCCTCGGGTCCAACTTCAGGCTGGACTCTAGCTCGGCCCCGTTCACTGGTGTTTCCGTGGTTAGGCAGTATGACAGGCTTGGCTACAGTTGACCTTCGCCCGGTACCTCCCCCGTTGGGTTCGGTTCCAAGCGTTTCCTCAGGTCTAACTTCGGGCTGAGCTCGGTCTCGACTCCTACCATGGCCGCTTCTGTCGTTAGCTCCTTCGAAGAAGGAAGATCTTTGTTGTCTCTGAGATCCTCCAGACTGGGACTCACCCCATGATTCAATGTTGCGGTTGGACTCTTCAGCATCCCTTAAGCGTGACATGAGTTGGTCCACCAAGGCTTCCTGCTGGGATGTGAAGCGGTTAGTCATTTCAGCCACAACCCTGTCTAGATTTGCCCTAGTAATTGCTGTCGGCTGTTCTGTGGCAGGGGTGATCGGATTTGTCTGACTTTCATTTGGTACTGTTGTTGGAATTGGACGATTTTCTTGATTTGTGATCACTGGATCTGGAATACTGCTAGCTGCGATGTTCTTTCCTTTGTTAACGTCTTTTTTCTGCTTGGGAGGCATGTTTTCTAAGCAATGAACGACGCTGTTAGGAAGAAGGTTAAGTGGGAGAAGCTGAAGCTTTGAGCTCCCTTCTCAGTGAAAGCACCAAAAATGTTTGCACAAAAAATGGGCAAACACCTCCAAGTCATATGATTTAGTTGATTTTGCGTTGTTTTTAGTGATCTGGGTGATTTATGAAAATATGTAAAAAGCAGGAACTAAACTGTAAAAGACACGCAGATTTATAGTGGTTCAGCCAGAATGTGCCTACGTCCACTTTATATATTATTTCTCCTTTCTTGTTTAGATTACAAGTACAAAGCTTTGATACAAGTATATGAAAGTTCTATCTGTGCTTGAGCTCTCAAACTTCTCCCCCATTGTTGTACCCCTGCCCCTCTATTTATAGAGTGAGGCTGGGGGCAGGGGTCTTGGATGTATATAGCTGCTGGTGGGCCTGGGCTGATGCAATCTGGCCTGGCAGTGTCGGTCCGGTACGTCTTGGTCCGGTAGTAGAGGGTTGAGGCTGGTTCGGCTGGGTATTGGAGGTAGGTTGGTCCGGTGGTGAGTGGAATTGGACCGGTGGTAGGTGGTTCGGTGGTGAGTGGAATTGGACCGGTGGTAGGTGGTCCGGTGGTGAGTGGAATTGGACCGGTGGTAGGTTGTCCGGTGGTGAGAGGAATTGGACCGGTGGTAGGTGGTCCGATGGTGAGTGGAATTGGACCGGTGGTAGGTGGTCCGATAGTGAGAGGAATTGGACCGGTGGTAGGTGGTTCGGTGGTGAGTGGAATTGGCTCTGGCTCGATAGGCATGGGAAGGAGCTGGTTCGGTAGGAGCCTGGAGAAGGTTGGTTCGGTAGGAGCTTGGAGAAGGTTGGTTCGGTAGGAGCTTGGAGAAGGTTGGTTCGGTCGTCTTGATCCGGTAGTGAGTTGGTTCGGCTGAAACTCACCCAACACAAACTTATATATACCCACACAGAGATATCAATGTATATATACACAGTCAATACAACTGAAATTCTGTACAAGCTGTATATACTTTAAAGTAAACATATATATTTAACATCACATACATATTATATTCTGAAGTCAAATATAAATTTTAAACACTTATAAAATACGGTTTATATATATTACTATATATTTTCTTTCGATCAAAATGGTAATATATATATATAATTTATACAACCTGTAAAAAGTTCTTTTACCAGATAATATATAGTAACATATATATTTCGAAACCCAAAACTGAAACATATTCAAACTGTATATATGTACGCGAAATATATATTCATACCATCTCCCATATATACAACTTCCATACTTGACATAACTTTATATATATATATATATATCCAACAAAAAAAATGAAACATACATATAACTCCAATAGATAAACCAACATACTTTAAAACTGACATATTAAAAAGGGTGTATAAACTTTTATACTGTATCTACTATATAACATATATATAAACTAATGTAGATATATATATATATATATATATATATATATATTCTCACCTCTATAAAGCACAGAGGAGGAGAAACATGGGAAGAACGGGGCTATGTCGGAGGTGGTAGCCTGAGTTCGGCCAGAGAAGGATCGGTGGAAGGGAGAAAGATGAACGGAAGGCCGAAATATAGAGAATAGCAAATGGGTTTCGGTAGTTTCAAAGGAGAAGGTGAGTGATGGTGAGAGGCTGATGCATTCTGATGTGCATGGCCTCGGTTGGGTGCCACAGAGAGTGGAGGAGGAGGCTGCCACGTGGGTTCTGGTGAGGGGTTGCGTGGGTTGGATGAGAAGATGCTTCGGTTTTAGGAAGGAGATGTGGGGAAGGCCGAAAAAATGGGTAAGTGAAAGGAACAGTACACATGTATAAGTGAACAGTTTAAAAAACAATTTCTCAAAAGTAAATTGTACAAATTTTGAACCGAGAAGAATAGCAAAAGTCATGCTAATTGGATTCAGAAATACAAAGGGGTAAGTGGCCATTTGGTTTCAGAAAATAGATAGATGAAGGGTCACAGGAACCAAAAGACACGGAACCGATACCGATACGGTTACCGATTTTATGGATTCCGCTGTGTACCAAACTTCAATACACAGAATTGAATATACCGCAGTGATCAGCACGACGAGACGATCAAAATGGTATACAGATGCCAGTGGTATGATCATCCGATCAAAAGTCGATATCGGTACCGGAAATGTTGCAGATTTGCCGAAAATAATATAAACGGAGCAATAGAAGTCCAAATTTGACGAAACGAAAAATGACGTCTCACTTAGAAGAAGATTTACCAATTTTCTATATAAAAATATTTAAGTTTGAAAAACATTAAATTACCATCTAATATTTAACTGATTTAAATTGAAATAAAATTACACGAGAAAATAAACTTCCAAATTATTTGATGAAAATTTACCAGTTGTTATGTTTAAGAAGACATATTCCAAATATCAAATTTTTATTTCAAAATTTTATTATTTAAAATTTCACAAAAATTCAGTTTATTACATTATTAAAACCATTAAAATTTACGGGTCGTTACACTCTCCCCCACTCAAAATATTTCGTCCCCGAAAAGGAAGGAGGTAGGAGAATGAGAACAACCAGAAAGAAAATTAGATTTTAAATACAAAGTAAAACAATTAATTTAAACCATATAACTTTCAATTTAAATTAATTAATATTCAACCATTGATTTTAAATTCAAGGTATTTCATTAAGTTGATTTTATTTCCATTTATTAATATTTGATACAAAAGGGTTTCTTTCAAAACAAAATTTTATTTAATTTGTCTCATTTACTATTCAATCAACCTATTATTCTATTTATCTCTATTAACATTTTTATAATTAAAAATTAAGTGTATAACATTTATTATGAACACTCAAATTTTATTGATAAATTTCTTTAACATCATTTACATTGTAAATTATTCAATTACATAATTAACTTTTGAATAATTAAGGTAAGTTATATTGAAATGCAATTAAGTATTATACAAACAAAATTTTCCCAATTCAATTATTCAAGTTTAAATATTAATTCAAAATTTGTCTAAATTTTATAATTGTCCTTTAACATAAAATTTAAGAATTTAAATCTCCAATTAACTTCAAAAATTTTAGAGATAAATATATATATATATATACCATATATGTCAAATCAAATTAAATTTAAAATAATATACCTATATATACAAATCAAATCATACTTAAGAAATTCAAATCAAATTAATTTCTAAAACAAAAGTGTAGCAAAGCTACTGAATGCTCTCTCCACTCTGAAACTCGAAAATGAATGTCGATGATGCGGCAGCCATCTCCGAAATTATTTTCCAGCGACAAAAGAAGAGAGTACTGATTTGAACATTTAAAATTCTTTGGAAACTATTTCTATTCGAAAATACCTTTAAATAATATGCATTTTAAAATTTTAAAACCAAAGTTTGAAATCACCGGAAATTATATTCCCAAATTCCTGATTTAAATTCATTTAAATTCCAAATCAATTTATAAACCATGTTTATAAATTCATTTATAGAACAATAAATGATAATCAAATATTATCATTTCAAACAACCAATCTAATTAACTTATAAAATTCCAGAAACTTTTACTTATATATATATATATTATATAATCATACAAATTTATTTCATTTACCAAATCTGAAAATAATATTTTGTCAATTTGCTATGTTCAAGTGTTTTGGAATTCCTATCGATAGCGTTGATAAGACGAATCGATCGAAAACCCAAATCAACATCAACAACCAAACAACACAACATATAAACATTTTAATATTAATAAAAATAAACTTCTTCGCTTGACGATTCCAGAATAGATTTCAAAACAAGGATAAAGATCCAAATATAGAGGGATCCTAACCAAAGAATTTAACTAGAAGATAGGCTCGATAGGGAGATAAATATATTTCAAGAGAGAAAAGAATGAATAGACTTATATAAATCACGGGCAACCTTAACCGGGTCAACCGTGACTTCAAGAATAAGATCGAGGTAGAATTCTGGAGCAAATCGACATTCGACTGTCCGAGATAGAATTCTGGGCATGGCAAAAGATAGATGGCATCGTAAACCGAGGATATAGAAATCTTCGGTGAACCAATGCTTGTTGTAAAGGAATTTCACCCCTTTACAATCATTCGGTGGAGCTATGGGATACTCCAGAATCAAAAGAATACGAATAAGGAGAGACAAAGATGGATTTTGGAACTGAGGAAACATTCCAAAATTCAAATGAAACCGAGTCAAAGAGGAGGAGATTCAAGTTCGAACAAAAGTGATTTCGTAATTAAATTTACTTTATATGTTGAGTTTGCCTAAAACCAGAGCTCTGATACCACATGTAACATCCTGAAATTTTCAACCATTCGCATCCATGCATGTCGGATTTGAATTGCTCAAAATATCAGATTGTTAATTTAAAATTTGGCAAAACTCAGCATATACAGTAAATAAAATAATCACAGAATCACAGACACAGAGTAATATAAAAATAAGCAGCGGAAACAAAAGAATAATAGTTCGTTAAGCTACTATATATATATATAACAGAGTTAAACAAGATACAACAGAAGTCTCGAATACATAGATGTCTCAATACAATAGTCAAATACAAGATCAGAATACATCACTGGAGTCAACTGAATAACTAAAAGCAGAATCGATAGATGGATCTCCAAGCGAAGCTCCAACTCCAAAGGTGAGTCTCGAACACTGAACCACTCAGTCTGACCCGAGCGTAAAGCAAAACACAAAACACTCGAGTCAGGATTAACATTCTTATATCAATAAATCCAACTCAAGTGAAATATCAACTGAAATACAAGTAACTCAAAGGATGTTTTGGATCACCATCCTCTAAGGAGCCGTTAAACTATCTACTATGTAGTAATATATGCTATTATAATAATGTCTATAGTAAAGTAAACTATTAAAATAGCGTTAAGGCATTACCCATATCCCCCTTAACACATTTTATATATTCCCATAGTCTATACAGTACCGTAATCTCCCTCGTAATGGGCGTCGTCAGAGAGCACTCCATAGGTATGGTACAAAACAAACTCGTAGAAGGCATGCTAGGGTAGGTGACACGTCACAACTAGGCAATGCCAGGGTAGATATACCAATTACACTTCCGGGCTGGTGGTAACGCATAGCAGCCACTACCGCCCACCTCGAGCCACACTCTCGAAATCCGAAGGTGCGCACTAAATCAATCACAAAGTAATAGAATGACATACGATGGAGTGTGTTCGATTAGAGGAGCTACCTCATTGGCCCGTCAATTGCTCCTGTTTTAGCCACCTTATGCCAACTCACGGGAGTTGGGTCCACGTATATACCTCATATAGGATCGTCGCCACCATCCTACTTCATTCTGGAATCTCCACCACATACACGGTTGTTAAAGTGGTTTTCGGTATCGACATAGAGTATGCCCATATCTGATCCCGGTCTCTTTAACAACTAATCGTTATTATAACACCGCGTACATTTCAAAGTAGTTTATACTTCAAAACCAAAATATCATTTTCATTTCGAAAACCAAATCAATACGATATCATTTTCACTTCAAATATATCCATTTCCAAAAATCATAGCACTTCTCAAAATTATAACTCTTTCAAAATTATAACACTTTGAAATTATAACACTTTGAAATCATAACATTTGGAATCTATAACACTATGGAAATCATAACACTTTGAGATAATAACACTTTCCTTTAAATAGTTTGGATATTAATAATAGTATATAAAATAAAATAGTTTATAAAATAAAATAGTTTTCATAAAATAGTTATAAGTTAAAATAGTTTAAAATAAAATAATTAGTATATTAAAATAGTTTATATTAAAATGATTTATAAAGTAAAATATAAAATAGTTTTAAATATAATTTAAATTACTTTATAAAATAAAACAGCTTCCTCAAATTTCACAAATCGATTTCAAATCGACACAAATTCACATTTTATTCAATCTTAATTTATCGATTTCAATTCAATTCAGTTCTAAATAAACTATTTCAAATTATATCGATTTCAAATACAGATTTGAACCATAAAATAAACCATTTCAATTTCAAATTTATTCAAAGCTTTAAATATTCGACGTTCCAAAACTAAATTCGATAATTATATATATATATATATATATCAAATTCACTTTACTATTATTTAGTTTTGAAATATTTACTTAATCATTTCAATAACATCTAAATACAACTTCAATTTACAAATTTATATAAACAAAATATCCCATTTAAATTTATATAAGTTTGAAATATTCATTTAAGTCACTTTTAATCAAATTTAAGTTATAAAACATATCTTTAAAATTTCAAATTTAATAAATTTCAAATCAAACCTATTTTAGAAAAATTCTTAAATAAATATAATTTCAAATCAATTTCAAATTTATCTTTCTAACCTGAATCATTATAACTCTATATTTGGAAATATATATTAAATAAATACTTAAACATATTATATATCAACTTTATTAAATCAACTTTAATAAATCTTTAAAATCATTATTTATTAAAACCATATATTCCTTTTCAAAACCAGAGAAATCATTTTCAATATATATATATATATAGACCAACGGTGTCTGTATATAATTCTCTACCCTATGGTCAAGTGATACAGATATTTATTATTTCAATCCGTAATTTAAATATATATGGGTATATATCTTTTCAACCCGCAATCCCAAATTCAATGCAATTGAAAATTGCTTGGGTTTATCATTTCAACCCATAATGATTTTCTCCTATTCTACAGATCGTACGGGTATGTATCATTTCAACCCATAATGATTTTCTCCTATTCTACAGATCGTACGGGTATGTATCATTTCAACCCATAGTGAATCCTATACTAACAGGGAACTTGTAGAGTGATAACAGATATGATAATAATATAACATGCATATATCATCAATATAAAAATAGATAATGGTGTCAGATGTCACATGTGAACAGATACAGATAATAGCGAATATAATAATGTAAATAACTAACATCGGCATATTTCAACTGTCGTTTCAATTGAAATCAAATTTAATAAATATAAGAATGTTAATCGTGAGTGATTGCTCACCTTTCGAGGTTAGAAGAGTTTGACAATAGAACAAGCTACGAATTTGGATCCTGATCTGGACAATCGACCAATCCAAGTGACAGATTCTCAAAGCAAGTGAGGTGAACACAGACTCGACGAACAGGGCTGATAGATGAGAATCGATGAGACCTAATCATTGTCAACTGATATAAATTGAACTATATATATATATATTATTTTCTGAAATCTATTTAAGACATATATTTATTTTCAAATTTATATTTAATCCCATACTTTAAAAATAAAATATATACATTTATATAACTTATAAAATATATAACTCAGAACAATATATATACTATAACAATAGATCAACTTATACTACATACTTAATATATATATTAACACACAACTTAATATAACTTATAGTTTACTTTCCAAAATTAAAACAACTACACACATATGGAAAACAACTCACGTAACTTATATAGACAAATATATTACTTTATACACGGTCCTTTATTAACAGCATATAGCTTATAAAACCCTTATATATATATAATAACATATAACTCATGAAACTTACTTATATATACGCAGATACAGTTTTATATACACTGCAAATTTAATTTGAAATCTATATACATTAAAATTAACACAACTTATAGAATACAACACTTAAACAAGTTAAAATTTTACCATACATATATAGTATAACATAGAATAATAGAAGTAACCTTATATATATAAAACAGTCTATACATATTACTTAGTAAGTATGCTAATATATAAACAAACTTATATATACCCACACAGAGATATCAATGTATATATATACAGTCAATACAACTGAAATTCTATACAAGCTGTATATACTTTAAAGTAAACGTATATATTTAACATCACATACATATTATATTCTGAAGTCAAATATAAATTTTAAACACTTATAAAATACAGTTTATATATATATATATATATATTACTATATATTTTCTTTCGATCAAAATGGTAATATATATAATTTATACAACATGTTCAAAGTTCTTTTACCAGATAATATATAGTAACATATATATTTCGAAACCCAAAACTAAAACATATTCAGACTGTATATATGTACGCGAAATATATATTCATACCATCTCCCATATATACAACTTCCATACCTGACATAACTTTATATATATATATCCAAAAAAAATGAAACATACATATAACTCCAATACATAAACCAACATACTTTAAAACTGACATATTAAAAAGGCTGTATAAACTTTTATACTTTATCTACCATATAACATATATATAAACTAATGTAAATATATATATATATATATTCTCACCTCTATGAAGCACAGAGGAGGAGAAGCATGGGAAGAACGGGGCTATGTCGGAGGTGGTAGCCTGAGTTCGGCCAGAGAAGGATCGGTGGAAGGGAGAAAGATGAAGGGAAGGCCGAAATATAGAGAAGAGCAAATGGGTTTCGGTAGTTTCAAAGGAGAAGGTGAGTGATGGTGAGAGGCTGATGCGTTCTGATGTGCATGGCCTCGGTTGGGTGCCGCGAAGAGTGGAGAAGGAGGCTACCACGTGGGTTCTGGTGAGGAGTTGCGTGGGTTGGATGAGGAGATGCTTCGGCTTTGGGAAGGAGATGTGGGGAAGGCCGAAAAAATGGGTAGGTGAAAGGAATAGTACACATGTATAAGAGAACAGTTTAAAAAAAAATTCTCAAAAGTAAATGGTACAAATTTAGAACCGAGAAGTATAGCAAAAGTCATGCTAATTGGATTCAGAAATACAAAGGGGTAAGTGGCCATTTGGTTTCAGAAAATAGATAGATGAAGGGTCACAAGAACCAAAAGACACGAAATCGATACCGATACGGTTATCGGTTTTATGGATTCCGCTGTGTACCGGACTTCAATATACAGAATTGAATATACCACAGTGATCAGCACGACGAGACTATCAAACGGTATACAGATGCCAGTGGTACGATCATCCGATCAAAAGTCGATATCGGTACCGGAAATGTTGCAGATTTGCCGAAAATAAGATAAACAGAGCAATAGAAGTCCAAATTTGATGAAACAAAAAATGACGTCTTACTCAGAAGATGATTTACAAATTTTCTATATAAAAATATTCAGGTTTGGAAAACATTATATTACCATCTAATATTTAACTGATTTAAATTGAAATAAAATTACACGAGAAAATAAACTTCCAAATTATTTGATGAAAATTTACCAGTTGTTATGTTTAAGAAGACGTATTCCAAATATCAAATTTTTATTTCAAAATTTTATTAACTAAAATTTCACAAAAATTCAGTTTATTACATTATTAAAACCATTAAAATTTACGGGTCGTTACACTAAAGTTTAGGATGTTTTCGTTGGGATAGCGATGTAACCATTATGCAAACTGCGATCTATGATTGATTACATGGTGGAAATCGGGAGGAAGAGATTGCCTAAGTTAAGTTTAGTTTTTTTGGGATAGAGACGCAACCATCGAGTTGCGATCCAGGGTCGATACCGAATGGCACTTCCATATCTATTTTTTTCAAATAGTTTTCAAGTATTTTTGAAAGAAAAGATTTATGAATTTACTTATTCCGATGAAATAAGTGTATGAATGTTTTAATAAGGAGATTCGATTTATCGAAATCAAATCAAATAAGGTTTAGTGATTTCAGTAGGAAATGTGATCTATGGTTGAATGTTTGTTTATTTGATAGTTAAATAACCGACTATCAAATCTTAGCTCAAATATGTAATCCTTCTTAATTTTGGTGGTAGAGAAACGATTTCCTACTTAACACCGAAGGGTATTAACTCTAGAAATATCTAGGGGAAACATGGGAATTATATGGTACAGTTACGATTGGTGGTGCTATACTGTACGTATAAACTCATTGTTCTTCTAGGATAAATGACAAGGAGATCCGTCCACTTAAACAGTTAGGGGGTAATCCCCGCTCTTATGTATTGTCCGATTATTTCCTAACGAACCGGTATTGAGTATTCCGGAAATCGACGATTGGTTTATGGAGCACCCAGGAAGCGGGAGAGTGTACTCGTAAGAGATGACTCGAAACCGTTACCACTCCAAAACCATATATGGTTCTATGGAGGAGTTTCATGTTATATTGAGATGATGAAATCCATGTATGGTTCCGAGACCGTTGGGTATGGGAATTGTGTGTGATTCCAAGATCTATTTGAGATATGGGAATCTGTATGCGATTTCAAGGCCATTGTGGTGTGGGAATCCATATGGGATTCCGTGATTTATTTTTGGAGCGGTGCGTAAGCTGGAATGCCGGACGTAGCCCCATCAGTAGAAATGACTAAAATTAGAGATAGGAGGCATGGCCAGTATGGTTCGTAAACCCATAGGGTGTAGTCGGCTCCTTTTTCTTGCAATACCGATACCTTCAGTTGTTTTTGGCATGCTGGAGCGATGTACTCGGTCTTAGCAAAACCAGTTATGTTTTTCCTATAATACCCCGGCTAGACGGGTATGATGCTTCGGAAGGATAACTCTGATCCTTGTGTAGGAGGACCATTCTCGAAGTACTAAGGGCACCTCTATGGAAATCCTACACAATTAGCGAACGAGCCTTATCGAGATTTGATTTTATACTAGTATTGTTGTGATGTACACAGCACGAGCATCATAGCTACTTGATTATTATTTTGACCCTTAGACATTATTATAATATTACTGGATTTTCTATAGAAATGGTTTGGTAATCATAAGGCAAAAACCCGACCGTGTTTATGTGTAGTGTGGTCTTACGATATCTTTATTTTGAAAAGGTTTTATAACTTAATAATTCAAATTGAGTGTGTTTCTCACGCTGGTTTACTAGACTGATCCGTGTGTTATTATTTTATAGTAATGCTCGGGTCAGACCGAGCATATTATAGATTTAGATTGGATTGCTTTGGAGCTCGGGAGACGAGCTAGAGACTGAGACGTATTCTCGTACTTATTTTATTCCGCTTCAGTGTTTTTTGAAATTATCAGCAATTGTGAAGACGGGTTGTTATAATTGTCCAGGCTGGTAATTATTGATTTGTGTACTCTGATTTGAGGTATGTATATTACATTTTTGATTTGTGCAAAGAGCTGTTAATATTATATATTATTCATTCCACTGTGAGATTTTGTATTTGTTTAGTTTCTACTTTCTTCTCCCTTAACAATCTATCTTTCCGACACTCGATTGTCTGACATGCTATACAACGAACGTATTGATGTCGATTTTCGAGGGTCGAAAGGTCGGGTCGTCACACGTGGTATCAAAGCTTAGGTTGGCGATATACCTAGGCTTGAGTGGGAATTACTCATTGGAGATAGGGTCAGTCGTACCCTAGAATGAGTTTGAGTGTATTATAGATATGAGCGCATATTTGTTAGTGAATATAAAATGTTTTATATTGTGTTGACTTATCGGTTGAGTGTTTATGAATTCTGGTCGGTACGGGAAGTACAACCGTATCGATAGGGGTTTCTAAACTCTTAAACAAGGTAAATCGACACAGTATTTTTTTGTAGAGGGTAAATGGAATAATTTTACCTAAATTATATTTTAATATAAAAGAAATAATTTTCATAAATTATTATAGTATATTTGGAGTGTTTGGATGATATTATTATAATCAAAACAAGAATGTAAAAATTGAAATGGTTTATATAACCAAATAGAAATTGTATAAGTATGATTATACATATGAGTTGTAACTAAAAGTGGATTCAAACCAGAGTTTGGAGATTTAAATCCCAAAAAGTTTGGAAAATATTTTCCGAAGTGTTGTGAAAATAAAATAGCATTATTTTTGGAAAAATTGTTTTAAGTTGGATTTAAAAATGGATTTTCGAGTTTTCATTTTTGAGTCTTCATTTTCGAGTTTCTCGGGATTGTTTTGGATTGCTTTAAATTGTTTTAAATTGGATTTTAAAATTGGATTGCTTTAGAGCTCAGGAGACGAGCTGGAGACTGAGAGGTATTCTCGTACTTGTTTTATTCCGCTGCAGTGTTTGTTGAAATTATCAGCAATTGAGAGGACAGACTATTATAACTGTCCAGGCTGGTAATTAATTATTTTGTACTTTGATTTGACGTATGTATATTACAGTTTTGATTTGTGTAAAGTGTTGTTAATATTATATATTATTCATTCCGCTGTGAGATTCTGTATTTGTTTAGTTTCTACTTTCTTCCACCATCTTTCTTTTCCCCTAACAATCTGTCTTTCCGGCACTCGATTGTCTGGCATGCTATACGGTGAACGTATTGATGTCGATTTTCGAGGGTCAAAAAGTTGGGTCGTCACATCAAAAATGATACATCAGAGTCACACAAATATAAATTCCACCCTTGGACAGTTATAACAACCTGTCCCTACCTAACGGATACATCGATGAAGCCTTCTGCTCCAAGCTCCTCCAAAATACATCCGTAGGAAAAGCTGAACTACTTGGTTGCACATAAAAATTTGAGCACCCAAGTGTTTTCGAAAAGAAAATAAAACTCTGGGTCAGACATGGGTTAGGTGTGATTAAACTCAAACACCTGAATTATTATGTTTAAAACCCTTTTAAAATTAAAGGTATCTCGTAAGACCCTGCCGCACATAAACACAGACGGGTTTTTACCTTACGATAACCAAAACACTTTTTATAGAAAATCCAGTAATATTATAATAATGTCTCAACATTCAAAATAAATATATGAAAATAGCCGAAATTGTTACCATTATTAAATTCCAACATACTAGGCTCTACAATCAAAACCGTAAAGGCATGTGTTGGAGATTGGATTTCATACTATGACAAGGCACCGAGGTACCACCTATCACGGTACACATCTAGAAAATGTACCGAGGACCTCGCCAGGAACCCCTACCAACACAAGGCCGGCCTACCCCTTACTGGATAGTATCGAATATGTCATCGCCCCGGTTGCTTTGCAACCCTTTTTATTCAGATCTCATGCACAACCAATCCATAAATATGTAATTGTATCTAGAAAGGTGATGATATGCCCTAATAGGAGCATCCCACTTAGCCTTGCTAAATCTCCCTTGATTTTAGTCATTCCTGGTTGATGAGGCTTGAGGCTACGCTTGCCTTTTGAATAGCAATCCCACTTGTAATGCTAACACTGCCTTCAAGGCAATAATGCAGTGTCAGCATTCATCCATATGAGTTGTCCAGGATAAGGACAAACCAAAGGCACTTCTTTTACTACATATATTTTAGAATAATCCTTAGGATTAATAGCAAGCAACCCTTGCACTTCAATGGCTCCGTCTTCGAATCCATACTCTTCAAGATCTCTTTAATTCGAAATGCTTGAGTTGGATGAAGTGGTTTTCGGATAACATATCTGATCCCAGTCTCTTCGATAAAACTTTCAATAACTTCCAGTAAACTATACCATGGTTCTTCTGGAAATAAACAGACAAAGATAAAAGCAGATTTCACTTCCTAACTGTTTGTGGATGGATTTCCTTATCATTTATCCTAGAAGAACGAAACGAGAATTATACGCACTGTACAACATCATTGGGGATGAATGTGCCATATAACTCACATGTTTCTCCTTGATATTTCCAAAGTTACATTTAGGTCCCTCTTCTCAGATTACATATGGGATCCACTAAGCCTTTATTACTTAATTTTTAATTAATTAAAATCACTGTATAAACATTCGATCAAAATATTTTTTCAAAACACTATTCCCAAAACCCTTTACATTCCTTTTATACTTGGAAACATTTTTACTTATCTCAAAAATATAAGTATTACCAAAAACATTTAGAAAATTCCCTCTTCTCAGATTCCATATTAAATGGCCAAGAAGTTCCGTTTTCAAAACATCACTTGCTATAAAACTCATTCACTTTATAAAGCTCATCCACTTATGCCTTATAAAAATTCTTTTTATAAGTTCACTTCATATTTCAAACCTCCTTATAAATCTTCAAACTAGATTTAAACTTCTTTTTAAAATCTCTAAAATGAATTATAAAATCTCTTTCCATGTATAAAAAACTCTTTATAAAATTTCCTTTATAAAATATCTTTAACATTACAAAATATCATTTACAAAATCTCATTTTTAAATCACTTTAAATAACCCTTTTATTTAGTAAAACCCATTTTATTTAAACAAGTTATTATTTATATATATCTTTATAAAATAATTTTATAACTTGAAAAATCATTTATAAACTTTTAAACCCCAAACTGATTAAAGAATTAGAGCTAATTTAAAACCATACTTTATAATTTCAAAAGGAGGCTTAGAAATCCCATTGGTACTTATTTAAGTTACCATTTAGTTTCAATTTTACATTCAGTTCATTCAACAATTTATTTATATAAGTTAACATATATGTAAATATACTTCATACCCAAATCAGGAAATAACATGTCGATGTAAACTAACAAGTATAAACATGTTCAAATAACATAATAGCAGGATGGTGATTTGTCCTGCCAAATAGGTGTCCAACAATCAAACAATTAACTTATAACAGAACGATGATTTATTCTGCTGATACATATGTCCGTACAATTAAACAACCAATATATGCAGAACGAGGATTTATTTTTCTAACACATATCCACACAATCAAACCATTTACATAACTCATTCATAATTGTTTGTCTACTTAATGGTATCGACACTTGAATCCCTTGTGTTCAAAACCATCTTTGAAAAAAGTACCTTTAAAACAATTTGATTCTTGGAAAATACGGAGTTTAAAACTTAAAACTCCTTTTTAAAATGATTAATTACAAGTTAAACTCTTTATAAAATCAAAATTAATCTTTATTAAATTTTAGCTTAATTTAATTATAAATTAATAAATAATTAAACCTTTAATAAATAATTTATTTATAAATTAAGACCTTAATTAATCCTTTATTAATTATTAAATAGTAATTTAAAACCTTTATTAATAATTAACTATTAATTAATCTTAATTAATTAATTAATCAATTAATTGAAAATTAAATAATTTAAACCTTAAATAAATTATTTATTTTAATTTAAACCTTAATTAATTTATAATTAAAAATAATTAAACACTTGACTAATAATTAATTAATAATTAACCTTATAATTAATTAATTGAAAATAAATCATATACTTAACTCACAATTAATTAAAAATAAATCTTGCTTAATCAAAAATTAATTTAAATTAATCTTACTTTTAAAAGATGATTAATTGGTGAATAATCTTCGCTTAATTATAATTAATAAACCTTGTTTAATACGTAATTAATTATTAATTATCAAAACTAATTAATTAATAATTAATTATTAATTAACTTTCTAAAATACCATTACTAAGTTTATAAAACATTTTCAAACACTTTTAATTATAAAAACTAAACTTTGCAAAAATCGGATTTTAAGCGAAACTGCAGCCATAGCGACTACCGCTATGGATGTCAGAACTTGAAAATGTTCTGGCTTCCCTCTTTGAAAAATTAACACTTTAAAAGCTTACTAATTTTTTCCCAAAACATAAAATAAAAGTTTGAAATCAAAACCAAGTTTGAACTTTGAAAAGATTTCATTTTTAAATAACCAAAATCCACTTAGTTTTAACACAAAGAACTCCACGTCGTAAAACTATACCAAGGTGTTAACTTTTTAGCATATATACAAAAGTATATAATCATAACATAACTTACATGCCATAACCATAATATATCTTACATATCATAGCAATAGCATAAGCAAGATCACATCTTTATCACTAAACACAATACTTAGACTTTGATTTCAAGTCTAATCCAACTATAGCATACAAGCAACATATATACATACAAACACATGAGAATTTGACAAATTCCAACCAACATAGCATGAAATGCACTAGCTAACATAAAATTTAAATTTTTTTCCAAATCAAAAGGTTTTACTCACCAAAATTCATGCATTTTATCCTAACCTCCATTAAAACCAAAATTGGTCCAAGATCCATGCTTTAAGCTTGCAAAGATGAAGTTTTGGTGGACCTAGGGGTGCAAAAGGGTTCGGCCTAGACTTGCATAGGGCATGGCCATGATTCTCAAGGGTGGTGGAGGCTTGGATTTTGAAGAAGAAGAGCTTAGAAATGGAAAAGAAGGAATTCAAACAAGTTTTGAAACACTTAAATGAAAAGGTTTGATTTTTCTTTTTCGTTTTCCTTTTGAAATTTAAAAATAAGCCATGGAAGAACATGAGGGCTTAAAGAATTTTGAAAAAAGGAAGTATGAAATGAGAAAAATATGAAAAGAAAATTAGGAAAAAGTATATATATAAACGGATATGCTAAACTACCAAAATACCCTTTGCAACACTACCCTCCACTACATTTGCTCCACCTCATCATATCTCCACTCCATTGTCCCCCCTTTCCCTTATAATACACGAAAATACCATGTTCCCCTTTAAACCAAACATGCTAAAACATGCTTAGATATGTTATGGCACCTAATGGTACTTATGTCCCCTAATAGTGTGACCTATGCTTTATATATATATATATATAATTATGCTTTATATATATATATTTAAAATTAGTATACCTAGGTGTAAACACATATATATACATACACTAATGCACATATACACCCCTATTCTAACTTATTTACAAATGTGTACTTATTCTAAAGAGTTCATAGCATTTCTGATAACTTTTAGCTGACGGAAAATCGAAGATTCGGAAAACGAATTCCGGTCACATTTTCAATTTTTCTTTGAACTAATTATTTTTGTAAACTAAATTTAAGAACTATTTCACCATCATTATTTATCATTTAAAAGAGTTTTATTTTCATTATAAAACATATATATTGAATATTTAAAATTAATTAAATATTCGCAAATCGGGGTGGTGAAATTCTGGGTCGTTACATTCTCTCCACTTAAAAGAATTTCATCCCCAAAATTACACCTCAACATAACCCAGAAAACACCTAACACTATACATTAGTTTGTATGATGTACATAGATCATTATTATATAAAATCTGATTCAATCTCTATTCGAATAAATAACTTCACTTCCGAACTAGTATCGCTCATCCGATTTCCTAGTGCGGACTCTGATCAAGCTCCTTGTTTTGGTACCTCTGTTTTTCTTACATAGTCATATACTATGATAGAAAATGTTGGTCTCATACCAATAATCTTCATCAAGTGCTCGCCGTCAAAAATTGAGTAATAGATCCTTATCCGGAATGGCAAGAAACAACTCAAAGCTATGTACTCGAATCTTAGTTCAAACTATATGAAAACGAGAAATGATCTACATCCAACTTATACACTTACTTAATTGGTTCTCCCTAATACCAATTCTATTTCCACTAAATTATTTATGAAAACATTTCATAAAACTAAACTTAGGTTCAACTTGGATACTACTCCACTACATCCTAAGAGTATATACCCTTATTTGATTCAACTATTTCCTTTTACATTTATTTTCCTAAAAAAACTCAAGAGCCAAATACCCGGTCTTATTTCAAGAATTTTTTTTGAATTGAAACAAAATATTTTAATCATAGAAAATATATATACATATATATAGCCCGAGTAACTCCAAAATGATAATAAGGAAATGGGTACTACCAAATATTATTATACATTCCCTTACCAAGAAGGGTAATACTCAAGAGAAGTGTTTACCATCCAAACACATCCCTTCCCTAATTTTAAGTTATTTTTGAGCCACTCGAACTAGTTAACTTAAAAATATTACTTTTATATCAAAATCCTATTTTTGAAACAATACTTTTCATTTTTCCAACAAAACATTTATCATCAACTCGCTTTGGTTCGTTCGGGGTTTGAACTTGTTTCGACTATACAATGATAAAGAGAATAATTTACTAAGTGCACTATAACATTCGTCTAGGCTGTGACGCCCCACCTCTATACTCACACTAACCAAGGTCACTACTGGGTAATGCCGTCAATTAGTATAAAGAATAAGGCTGTTGAGGAGCGACCATCTGTATAATTGCTTTGTGCGAGTACCGATATGTCAGATAGTATGTCATGAATTTCATTTCAAGAGGAAATATGACATATCACATACAAACTCAAAGCTACTACATAGTGGCTAAGTGGCCTTCGGAAACAAATATAAAATAAGCATAACATAAATCAGTCACAGATATTCATACCACTAAGGCGGAAACAAATATGAATATAACACATAGAAGTGTACATCAAAGTAGTGGTCATACAAGATCCACTACATCACAAAAGAATAGGTACAAGTGTTAGACAAAAGAATATGTATACATCAAGGAGTCTCTATCTCGAATGTATAAAAACAAAAACTACTAAGCTAAGTAGTTAGCCAAAAGTCAGAAGCTAGTTCCTGCTAAGAAGTCAAGTGGAAGCACCTGAAACACCTTGGTCTGACCCGAGTATTATTTAAGAAGAAAAATAATAAACGGATCAGTCTAGCTATATTTATCATGCAAGATGAGATAGGATAAGGGATATGACAAATATATATATGGTAACAGCAAAAATCATACAATATCTCAAATTTTCTCAAACACCAAAAAGAATGTCATATTCTTTAGCTTATTCACCAAATCAAAAATATTGATAGCGTTTATCAATGCAAATCACAAAAATTGGTGAAACACTGATTCTAGAAATCAATGATTAGAAATCCAGAAAACATAAAAAGGCGGAGGCCGATCATAAACGGGAGCATGAAAACTCACCAACACGTGTATAACAAACGGGATGTTATCCCATGGGTCGCTAACCCATAGAGCCGGTGCAACGACGTAGTACAACGATACGCCCGAGGAACCTGAAACTCAAATAAGCCGAAACAACGACGTAGTACAACGATACGCCCGATGAACCGAACTCCATAAAACCCATATGTCACTAGCCAATAAAAAATAAGGCGAAGCTCAATAGAATGGGGTACAGTCCCCCATGCAGACAATGAGACATCGCATATCGCTAGTCTAAACCTCAAAATGATCGTCATAGATCAATAAAAGTGTAAATTGCACCAAGCTAGTAAATAAACAAGTTTAGCTTCATGTACCATAACCACTGGCTTAACTTAAATATTTACAAACAAATTGTGGATTTCCACTCAAAAATTGTCACAAGATTTCAATCGAACAAGTCTAAGAATTAACCGACGAAGTAGACGCAAGCGTTTCATACCACTTGTTTTACTAAGTCGTTTAAGTGGATTTCTCGTACGAATGAGGTAAAGGTTTGTATATACTAATAGATTGGAAAACGGTTTTAAAAATGGGCTTTGTATTAAAAGTAATGTTGAAATCATTTTTGTGAAGGAGTTTGAGTATTTACTACTAGTATAGAAACCTTTGTATTTTAAAGTGACAAATCACCGAAACAATTGTTAAAACAATCTATCACCAAAAATTCACATTCGACGATATGAATTAAAACCATGAAAATCGATATCGAATCCATCAAATGGATATTCCCAAAAATCCAGAAAAGAAGTCATCAAAGTCGATAAAAAATGACCACAAATAACCAGATCAACAAAAATCGATAAAACGGAAACCCACATAAAAATAGGCAAATTGGCTGAATTTAACAACGCCAGACGTCTAGTGGTTTTCCCAGACGTCTGAGCTGAAGGCCTGGAAGTTTTCTTTCAGACCGCTCAGATGTCTAGGAATAACCTCTAACGTCTGAGCTGTAGGTCTGGAATTTTTATTCCTTTGCCTCAGACGTCTGAGTGTTTTCCCAGACGTCTGACCTGAAGCTCAGGGCAAAATTTGCCTAGGCCATTGATGGCCAAAACAACTCGGATGCGATCGAATGAGCGATGGTGGCTAGGGATTTATGTCAAGCGACAACCCAGCCCTATAGGCTCTTCAATACACTCCAAACAACATGTCCAAACATCCATAGTAGGATTTTCATAGATTTTGACTTTAAGATACCAAAAATTGGAAAATTCACCAAACCAATTCAATTCAAAAGCAATTGAACATGAAATAGATGTTAGGAATTCATACCTAACAAAAATGAAAGCTATAGACATAGATGTGAGTTCAAGAGCTCACCTTTAAATTCAAAAACAAAGAATGAGAAGCTCAAAAACAAAGCAAGATCAATCTCTCGTCAACTTCACTTCAAGAACCTTCAATCTATGATCAGATGCAAAGTTTTTCCTAAGTTAGGTTATAGGAATAATCAAGAATTGAAGAGGAATTGAGATGGAGAAGATGAAGAGCATGCTTACCTAAGCTTCTCCTTGATTTTGGAACTTGAATTTGAATTTCCTAAGAAAATGTAACGACCCGATATTTTCAACCATTCGCATCCATTATAAGTGTATAGGTAGACACTCATGCCGGAATTGAATTGCTCAAAATACCGCGTTGTAAATAAAATTTGGCAAATCTCAGAATATACAGTAAATAAATATAATCACAGATCACAGACACAGAGTAAAATAATGCAGCGGAAGTAAAAGAAATAGTAGTTCATGAAGCTACTATGTAAATATATCAGAGTTAAATAAGATACAACAGAAGAAATAAAATACAACATAAGTCTCAATATGATAACCAAGTACAAGCTGAATAGAACAACAGAACTGAGATGATAAAACTAGATAAGCAGATAATCTCCAACGATTCAAATCTCCAAGAGAGCGGAAATCCAAATCTGTGAATAACTCAGGCTGACCCGAGCGTAAAGCAAAACACAAAACACTCGAGTCAGGACAATATATACTTATATAATGTAAACCAACTCAAGTGAACTGTAATAAAGGTACAAGTAACTTAAAGAATGCTTGGGATCGCCCATTCTTTAAGGATCCGTTAAACTATTTACTATGTAGTAATATACGCTATGTACAATAGTGTCTAATTAGTAAAGTATAATCATATAGAAAATAGCGTTAAGGGGATGGAGAACCTTAACGCGATTGAATCTTAAAATCATAATCGTAGTGGGTTCGATATGGTAGGTGACACGACACACAAGGCAATGCCAGGGTAGATATACCAATTATGCACACGGACTGATGGATACGCATAGCAGCCACTACCGTTCCACCTCGAACAACACTCCCAAATCAAGGGTGGCCACCAAAAATCACAAAGTAATAGAATGGTATCGAAGAAGTGTGTCCAATATGAGGTGCTACCTCACTGGCCCGAGATCGCTCCTGTTTTAGCCACCTTATGCCAACTCACGGGAGTTGGGTCCACGTATATACCTTAGGATCGTCGCCACCATCCTACTTCATTCTGGAAACTCCACCGCGTACACAGTTGTCAAAGTGGTTTTCGGTATCGACAGAGAGTATGTCCATATCCGATCCCGGTCTCTTTGCCAACCAATCGTTATTATAACCCATGGTTATAACCTTTTAAAACAACACTTCACTTCAAAATAAGATATCATTTCAAAATCATGTCTTTATCAAAATAAAGATTTATCATTTCCAAATCATTTTAATATATCAAAATATCATATCCTTCCAAAACTTCATTTTCAAATCACTTTGATATCAAAATATCATATCCTTTCAAACTTCATTTCAAATCATTTTTAATATACCAAAATATCATTTGAGTTCAAATCTAAATATTCAACTTTAAATACCTTTTAAATTTAAAGATATAATTCATTTATTATCATTTCAAGTCACCTTTTAAATAGTTTATATTTCAATCAAAATAATTCATTTAAACCATTTAAAAGTGTAATTATTATACTTTCAAATCAAGTATTAAAATTCCCAAAGTTTCAATTCAATTCAATCATTTATTTCAATTAAATTTCCATAGACCATTTCAAATTTTATAAATTTCAAATATAGATTTAATCCACAAAATAACTATTCAAATTATAAAATAAATTCCAAAGCTTTATTATCCTATATTTCATAAGTCCAATATCTTTTAAATAGATTCAAATTACAAGTAAACCAATTATTTCTCATACTAAAATAAACTTCAATTATTTATTCCAAGATTTAATATCATTTCAAATTCATTTCAAAATGTCAAAATATCATTTCAAACATCATCTATTGAATTTAAATTTAAATACCATTTAATCATATTTCAAAATAGTTGTATTTCCCAAATCAACTATTCCATTTAAATCATTTAAAGTCAATTCATTATATTTAATAATTAAATATTTAATTTCCAAAATTTGATCTTTTCAAAGATCATTTATTCATTTGAATTTATTAAACAAAGAAAATTCAACTCTCGCGGCACTTAGAAAATGCTACGAGAATGTTACGTTTAAAAACAGTTCATTAACCAAAGACGGCATTTAAAATGCTGTAATATCTTAATTTAGTTTCAATTAAAAAATTTAGTTAAGTTTAACAACTATAGCACTAACAAAGTGCTATAATAACCCTTAGTTCAAATTTGCTATTTGGTTCATTTAAAACAGCTACAGCATTTTCCAATGCTGTAATATCTTTACATTACATTTCAAAAATGCTGTCAAATCAAATTCAGAGTTTTATTTACAATTTCACACATAATTAACTTTTAATATAAATCATTTTAACTTATAAAAATCATATATTTTCACATTTTAAAAACAATCATTTAAATACCTTTATTTCTATGATTTTATAAAGTCAAATTTCCATACAAAAACCAAATTAAATAACAATTAAATTTCCATTTTCTTTAATTAAATTCTTAACTTAACAACTAAGTTTAAATTTCCAAAATATAACTTATTTTCATTTATTTTACTTAATTAAAGATTCACTTTAAACAAATTTCACAAAATTCAATTTAAGTTATATTTCCCAATTCAGCTTAAATATTCATTTATTTCATATTTTAAGTTATACAAAATCATTAACACTTTATAAAATCATTATTTATTAACAAAATCATTAAATTCATTTTTAAATCAAATTTGTCATATATTCTTACTTTACATAAATTCCATTTATAAACAAGATCATAAATTCTACACTTAACTTATATTTCAAATTCTACTTCACCATTTTCCTAATTCATTTATTTAATTTGTAGAAAATCACAATTATTTTATAGAAATCATTTTAATAAAGTTTAAATCAAAATATCATAATATTTACATTTTTAAAATATTTTAAAAATTTTAGAAAAATATATAAACCACGGGTCTGTATATAATTTTCTAGCCTAGGTCAAGTGATACGGATATGTATCATTTCAATCCGCAGTTTACAAAGAAAAACCGGGTTCTATCATTTCAAACCCGTAATCCCAAGTTAAATAAAATAAATAAAAGGTCGCTCAGGCTTATCATTTCAGCCCATAACAATCTTTCCCTATTCTAAAGTCCGTTCGGGTATGTATCATTTCAACCCATAGTGAACCTAATCTATAGGGAACTTGCAGTGTGATAAACTGATAAAATAATAGAATAGCATGAAATAATAGTAATAGATGATATAACATATATAATAACAGGGGTAAACATTATATGATCATAATATAAAAGTTATAACAGGATGATAAAATTTTACAAATTCAAATGGTGTCAGTTTACTAGTTATATAAGTACACATCGTCTGGTGAGATTTACTCACTTGTTTGTGCTGGAGATATCAAAACCAATGACACAATGGAAACAAAAGCACGATGACAAGACTACGGACTTGAGTGGAGAGTGAATCCAATCTACAACTCTTGTGTACAACCCAAAACAAACAATCAAAACAGCAAAATTCAATACGACTTTAAAATGCAATAACATTGAAATAAAAGGAGATACGACTACGTAGTCTTTTGCTTTGCCTTCTCTATTGTTTGGTATGACTTTGGGGTCTGATGTGGTTCAGATGTGGTCAAGTTTTGGGTCAGGTTTGGGCTAACATAGCTCGGGTTCAAGGCAAGACAAGGTGGGGTTTGTACATAAGGAGGTGATGTGGTTTTGAAGGCAACCAGGTGGTTTTTGGTCAAAACAAGGGCTCGGCCATGGGGATTGGGCTCGGCCTGTGGTGCACCATGACTGGACAGAGGTGGGAGAGGGTGTGCCATGGTCAGGTCAGAGGAGTGGTGGCGGCTATGGTGGTGGTTTGGGTGGTGGTTGAAGTGGATGAGCAAGAAGTGGTCAAACAAGCATGGTTTTTGGCCTTTGGTTGCATTTGGAAGGGTTTGGCCATCAAGGGGTGTTCAGCCTTGGTCATGGCTGGTGGGGTAGATGGTGGTGATGGTCTGGAAGAGATGGAAGGAGGTGGTGGTCGTGGAACAAGGGGGAAGCCGCTCCAATCAGGGGAGAAAGCAAAGCAAATTTGCATAGAAAATAGGAGAAAAAAGTAGGAAGAAAAGAGGAATTTACCTAATTTTTTTTGCAAGATGGAGGCCATGATTTTTTTTAGGGTTTTGGAGCTTTGAAAATTATTGAATAACAAGAGGAAGATGGCTGAAAAAAAAAGAATGAGGAATAGTTAGGGTTAATTGGTGAAAGGTTAGGTTAAAACGTAAAAAGGGTGGACTATAAAAGCCCATATGAAGATAGAAGGTTTAGGGCATTTCATATTACTTTAATTTATTTTTATAACTTTATATTTCTGGAAAAAGATAATAATCCCAGGTAAAATTTCGAAATTTGAACAAAATATAATAATTTATATAAATATTTATCAATAATATAAAGTTAAATTAAGAAAATAGCTAAAATAGTAAACTAGTCTAGAAATTTGAAATTGAATAGAATAAATTTTAGAAAAATTCATATGAGCTTGTAATATATTTTTAAACATAAATAATAACATAAAATAAAAATATATTCACAAAATAAATATTTAAAATTAAATTTACATAAAATTTTTAATGACGAAAATAGCAGAAAATAGGAAAACAGCCTTTAAAAATAGGAAATCATCATAGTAAATTTTGGAAAAATTCTATTATTATTTTTGAAATATTTAGAGATGAAAATATACATAAATTAACATATTGACACATATAAAAAAAATATAAGAAAGAAAATATGATTTATAAAATTTAAAATAGGCAAAATTGCACAATAAAACAAATTATACTAAAAATTTAAATGTATATAACTTTTACATTTTAACTCCATTTCCAACGAAACGAAAAGCAGTATTCAAGTTATTAAATCTATTGTCATAATAAAAGATAAAATTTATAATTTCAAATATTAAAATTTAAATTTAAAAGTCAAAGTTTGACTATTTGACCAAAATTCACATTTTCTGGAAATATTAAATTTAGTCATATTTGGAATTCTAATCCACATCAAAATCAATTTTTATACTTAAAATAACAAAATTTATTCTTTTTCATAAATAAAGCTTTTGAATCTGGAAAAAATCAATTTAAAAATATTTGAAAAATACGGGGTTGTTACAGAAAACTAGGGCTTAGGAATTTTAATTTCCTTTCTTTTCCCCCATTTTTCCTTTTGCTTGAAACTGTTAGGAAATTATGAAAGGAATGAATGAAGAGGAGTGGAGTTAGGGTATTTGGTAGAGAAGTTTGGGTTAGTGGGCTAGAAAACAACCCAAAGCCCAAATGAAAATACCAAATTCCTAATCAACCCCAAACATATCAATGTTATACTCAAAAAAGTTGTAAACGTTGTTTTGAACTCAATGAAAGTAGTCTCAAGTCCGGATTCGACTGTTTACAAAAAGTCACATTTCAGACTTTAAATTAAATCAACGACGCTATATTTAAATAAAATATTTAAATATGAAATCGTAAAATATGAGGGTTTTTATAGACTCCCCTCCTTAAAGAAATTGCGTTATCGCAATACTTAAGAAGAAAATAAAGAGTAACAACCACTCTAAGGCATAACAACACAAAAGAAAATTTTGAAGTGAGAATTTCACCTTAAAGAGCACGAGAGAGTAAGTCCGGATGTGTTCGCTCGATGAATTCTCTGGATTTCCAAGAACAATCTTTAGGATTTGTGGACCATTGAACTTTCACAGGCGGAACATCTTTATTACGAAGGCGTTTAACCTCCGTAGCAATGATACGAATAGGATGTTGCTCATAAGTCAAATTAGGTGAAACTTCAATTTCTTCAATAACACCGGGCTCAAGAATAGAATCGGAATCTCTAAGGCATTTCCGTAGTTGAGAAACGTGGAATACGTCATGAATAGCAGAAAATTGAGCCGGTAATGAAAGGTGATAAGCCACGGAACCAATGCGTTCGGTGATGGTAAATGGGCCAATATATCGAGGTGCTAATTTTCTCGATCGATTGAAACGCACAACACCCTTCATATGTTAAATACGAATAAATACCAATTCTCCCACATAAAATTCTAATTTCCTTCTTCGGTTATCGACATAGGATTTTTGTCTACTTTGAGCTTCTTTCATCCTATGACGAATAAGGTCAATCTTTTCTGTGGCATCACGAATAAATTCTGGACCTAAAACCAGCTTCTCACCGGCTTCAAGCCAACACGAAGGAGATCGGCATGGCCTTCCGTAGAGTGCCTCGAAAGGTGCCATACCAATACTAGACCGGAAGCTATTATTATAAGAAAACTCAACAAGAGAAATATGATCTTCCCAACATCCACCGAAATCAAGAACACAAGCACGAAGGAGATCTTCAAGAGTTTGATTCACATGCTCCATTTGTCCATCGGACTGAGGATGATAAGCGGTGCTAAAATTAAGTTTCGTTCCCAAAGCTTTTTGAAGACCCTTCCAAAATCCACTAGTAAATAATGGATCTCGATCGCTAACAATAAAAGTAGGAACTCCATGCAATTTAACAATTTCTTTAACATAGAGTTTGCCAAAAGCGGTACGGCCCGATTGGACCGAACGGGAATAAAATGGGCGGAGTTTGTAAGTCTATCTACAATCATCCATAGACTGTCATGAACCGAACAAGAACGGGGAACACCGTCAATAAAGTCCATGGAGACTTGATTCCACTTCCAAACTGGAATATCTAAAGGTTGCAATAACCCACCGGGCCTTTGATGATTGGCCTTAATGAGTTGGCAAGTCATGCAATGCTTAATAAAGTTAGCAATATCAGATTTCATTCCATCCCAATAATAAAGTCGCTTCATGTCCACATACATTTTACTACTACCGGGATGAATGGTAAATTTAGAACGATGAGAATCTTCTAAAATGTTTTTACGAAGATCACTAATATTTGGCAGGATAAGTCTATCAAATTTTTGAATGCCCCCACGAGCAACGATTTCAAAGTCCTTCAAACCATCAACCTTATTTTTATCCCTACGACTTTGGCTAAGAAGAGTCAATTCAGGATCTTGCATTTGAGCTTCAAGGATGCGGTCTAAAAGAGAAGGATGAGCCTCAAGGCTACATAAAACAAGAGATGAACACGAATCAGATTCACGATCTCGAATCTCACAAGTAGACAAAGTCTCGAGATTATTCCATTCAGATATCATCATGGAAATAACCACTTGTTGCTTTCGGCTAAGGGCATCGGCAACACAATTTCCCTTTCCGGGAGTATAAAGAATATCAAGATCATAAGATGTAAGGAATTCGAGCCAACGTTGTTGACGTAAATTAAGTTCCTTTTAAGAGAACAAATACTTCAAAGATTTATGATCGGTGTAGAGAACAAATTTCTCCCCCAAAAGATAATGACGCTAAATTCTAAGGGCGAAAACAATGGCCACGAGCTCTAAATCATGAGTGACATATCTAGTCTCGGCAGGCTTTAATTGCCTAGAAGCATATGCGATAACACGTTCCCTTTGCATGTGAACGGCTCCCAAACCAACACGACTAGCATCGGTATAAACATTCGAGTCTTGGTTCCCTTTGGGGATCACAAGAATAGGAGCATCAGAAAGGAGTTCTTTTAATTTCTGAAAAGCAACTTCACATTTGTCTGACCAAATGTACTTAACTCCCTTCTTTGTCAAACTAGTAAGAGGTACGGAAATTTTAGAAAAGTCTTTTATGAACCGAAAGTAATAGCCCGCCAATCCAAAAAAGCTACGAATTTCCATCACACTTCTCGGTCTCTTCCAATTTTGAATTGCTTCAATCTTTGAAGGATCCACAGAAATTCCAGATTCAGAAATAATATGTCCTAAGAATTTCACACGGGATTGCCAAAAGTGGCACTTAGAAAATTTTGGTTTCAATTGATTCCTCCTAAGAGTTTCCAACACAATCCGAAGATGTTTTTCATGCTCTTCCTCGGTTTTAGAGTAAACAAGAATATCATCAATAAAGATGAGAACAAATCGATCGAGGAAGTCTTTGAAAATTAGGTTCATAAGGTCAACGAAATAAGCTGGAGCATTCGTTAAACCAAATGGCATAACAAGCCATTCATAAGATCCATAACGAGTACGGAACGATGTCAAAGGAATGCTATCCTCTGCAATACGAAGCTGATGAAAACCGGTTGCTAAGTCTAACTGTGAAAAGACTCTAACACCGCAAAGTTGATCGAATAGATCATCAACCCGAGGTAAGGGATATTTATTCTTGATGGTGAGATCATTAAGCTTGTGGTAGTCAACACAAAGCCTAAGTGTACCATCGGATTTCTTCACAAAGATAGCTGAAGCTCCCCAAGGAGAGGAACTAGATGGAATAAATTGTTTTGCTTCCAATTCGGATAATTGTTTACGCATCTCTTCATTTTCCTTATTGGACATACGATAAGGAGGACGAGTGATAGGTAGAGCTCCAGGGATTTGATTAATTCTGAACTCAATTGCTCGCTTAGGTGGTAATCCTAAAACAGGCTCAAATATATCGGGAAATTCACGAACAACGTGGATGAGGGAAATGACATCTTCCTCATCATCATTATCGTCGTCATGCGGATTTAGAGAATATAAGGATGCTACCGAATTGGAGCTGAATCTTTAAGAACAATAGAAATCTTCTTAACAGATTGGGGATGTCGAAGATGGATAGTCCTCTCGGGACATAGGATGTGGGCTTCATAACGATTAAGCCAATCCATTTCCAAAATCATTTTGAAACCTAAGTAATGCATAACATGCAAATCGGCACGGAAAGCATAATCACATAAAATAATTTCAACATCCTTACAAAATAAACTGAGTGTTGCGGATCCACCAACCGGATTCGCAATTCTTAATGAAGTCATCAAGCCCATAACATTTAAAGACAAAGTATCAACAAGTTCTTTTGATATAAAAGAGTGAGATGCACCCGTATCAAAAAGAATTCGAATAGGATGATCACGAAACATAATAATGCCATCAAGGATAGAATAAGAAATACCTTGACCAAGAGGAGTGTTCTAGTGGCTTGCACAACATTCAGCTTTCCCTCCTTCTTGCTTTGAAGTTTGGGACATGAAGATATAAGATGACCCGAACTTTTGTAATAGCAACAATAAAGGGGTTTCAGACACCTATTTGCATAATGGTCCTTAGAACCACAATTGTAGTATTGTCCACGACTAGAGGTAGGAGTCTTTGCTACCGAAGTTGCTTGCTTTCCTTTCTTGTTAGGATTAGGGCATTTGAACTTTCTGTCGGGTTGCCTCTTCTTGTTGATGTTTAAGTTCTGTTTGGCACCCACAACTTCAACATCACTTTCTTTATTGGCCTCTTCAAGTCGAAGAGCGATATCTACAAGCTGATCGAAAGAAACTTCTAGTTTCAGAAGTAAAGCCTTTTTGAGATTCTTATTCAACCCATAGATAAACCTCTGATTTTTCTTCAATGGGGTATTAATATACTCGACCCGATATTTAAAGAGGGATTCAAAAGATGCGACATAATCTGTCACAGAAGATTCACCTTGAACAAGGTCAATAAAGCGTCGAGCTAAAGTTACTTTTTCAGCTACCAGCACAAACTTCAACTCAAACCTTCCCGGAATTGCTCCCATGTAAGATCCGCTTCAACAATTTCTGAAATCAAAAGCTCATACCAATCTAATGCTCTCTCCTGGAGCATGCTAGAAGCCACTTGGACTCGATATAGATCCACAAGATTCATGCGAGAAAAGATGCGATCGCATGTTCTAAGCTAAGCTTGAACTTCTATAACGCTTTCGGAACCCTTGAATGGCCTTCCACCCAAATTGGTATAATCACTGCACAAGCGTGCAAACCCCGATTTAGGATGAGTGGACTCAGGAATGGGACCGGCAGCTTGGGCATTCTTTACAAGATCCAAAAGCTATTGGGCAAACATGAATACGCCATCCTGAGGAGTAGCACTAGATTGACCGGCGCTAGGATGGCTAGGTCTAACCATTTCTCTTCTTTAAGAAAGAAAGAAAGAAGAGGAAAAAAAGTTATTCTTAGAATGAATATCAAACAAACTTGATTGATAAAACAAGGCATCATAAAAGAAAATAGGATAGAACGGTATGAAGGCTCGAATTAAATCCTAAGGGACGATTCCTAAGGGAGACTTAGGACAATGATCCTTGTCATAATATCCTATATTGTTTCGAAGTTTGGCTCTGATACCAAGCTGTGACGCCCCACCTCTATACTCACACTAACCAAGGTCTCTACTGGGTAATGCCATCAATTAGTACGAAGAATAAGGCTGTTGAGGAGCGACCATCTGTGTAATTGCTTTGTGCGAGTACCGATATGTCAGATAGTTTCCATTTCAAGAGGAAATCTGACATATCAAATACAAACTCAAAGCTACTACACAGTGGCTAAGTGGCCTTCGGAAACAACTATAAAATAAGCATAACATAAATCAGTCACAGATATTCATACCACTAAGGCGGAAACATATATGAATATAACACATAGAAGTGTACATCAAAGTAGTGGTCATACAAGATCCACTACATCACAAAAGAATAGGTATAAGTGCTAGACAAAAGAATATGTATACATCAAGGAGTCTCTATCTCGAATGTATAAAAACAAAAACTACTAAGCTAAGTAGTTAGCCAAAAGTTAGAAGCTAGTCCTTGCTAAGAAGTCAAGTGGAAGCACCTAAAACACCTTGGTCTGACCAGAGTATTATTTAAGAAGAAAAATAATAAATGGATCAGTCTAGCTATAATTATCATGCAAGATGAGATATGATAAGAGATATGACAAATATATATGATAACAACAAAAATCATACAATATCTCAAATTTTCTCAAACACCAAAAAGAATGTCATATTCTTTAGCTTATTTACCAAATCAAAAATATTGATAGCGTTTATCAATGCAAATCACAAAAATTGGTGAATCACAGATTCTAGAAATCAATGATTAGAAATCCAGAAAACATAAAAAGGTGAAGGCCTATCATAAACGGGAGCATGAAAACTCACCAACACGTGTATCACAAATGGAATGCTATTCCATGGGTCGCTAACCTATAGAGCCGGTGCAACAACGTAGTATAACGATACGCCCGAGGAACCTAAAACTCAAATAAGCCGGAACAATGACG
This sequence comes from Allium fistulosum, assembly GCA_030737815.1. Taxonomy (NCBI): domain Eukaryota; kingdom Viridiplantae; phylum Streptophyta; class Magnoliopsida; order Asparagales; family Amaryllidaceae; genus Allium; species Allium fistulosum. The sequence continues at coordinate 617,465,652 of CM060901.1, read as the reverse complement.
TAGTACAACGATACGCCCGATGAACTGAACTCCATAAAACCCATAGGTTGCTAGCCTATAAAAAATGAGACGAAGCTCAATAGAACGGGATACAGTCCCCCACGCGGACAATGAGACATCGCATATCGCTAGTCTAAACCTCAAAATGATCGTCATAGATCAATAAAAGTGTAAATTGCACCAAGCTAGTAAATAAATGAGTTTAGCTTCATGTCCCGTAACCACTGGCTTAACTTAAATATTTACGAACAAATTGTGGATTTCCACTCGAAAATTGTCATAAGATTTCAATCGAACAAGTCTAAGAATTAACCGACGAAGTAGACGCAAGCGTTTCATACCACTTGTTTTACTAAGTCGTTTAATTGGATTTCTCGTACGAATGAGGTAAAGGTTTGTATATACTAATAGATTAGAAAATGGTTTTAAAAATGAGATTTGTATTAAAAGTAATGTTGAAATCATTTTTGTGAAGGAGTTTGAGTATTTACTACTAGTATAGAAACCTTTGTATTTTAAAGTGACAAATCACCGGAACGATTGTAAAAACAATCTATCACCAAAAATTCACATTCGACGATATGAATTAAAACCATGAAAATCGATATTGAATCCATCAAATGGATATTCCCAAAAATCCAGAAAAGAAGTCATCAACGTCGATAATAAATGACCACAAATAACCGGATCAACAAAAATCGATAAAACGGAAACCCACATAAAATAGGCAAATTAGCTGAATTTAACAGCGCCAGACGTCTAGTGGTTTTCCCAGACGTCTGAGCTGAAGTCCTGAAAATTTTCTTCCAGATCGCTCAGATGTCTAGGAATAACCTCTAACGTCTGAGCTGTAGGTCTGGAATTTTTATTCCTTTGCCTCAGACGTCTGAGTGTTTTCCCAGACGTTTGAGCTGAAGCTCAGGGCAAAATTTGCCTAGGCCATTGATGGCCAAAACAACTCGGATGCGATCGAATGAGCGATGGTGGCTAGGGATTTATGCCAAGCAACAACCCAGCCCTATAGGCTCTTCAATACAGTCCAAACAACATGTCCAAACATCCATAGTAGGATTTTCATAGGTTTTGACTTTAAAATACCAAAAATTGGAAAATTCACCAAACCAATTCAATTCAAAAGCAATTGAACATGAAATAGACGTTAGGAATTCATACCTAACAAAAATGAAAGCTATAGACATAGATGTGAGTTCAAGAACTCACCTTTAAATTCAAAAACAAGGAATGGGAAGCTCAAAAACAAAGAAAGGTCAATCTCTCTTCGGCTTCTGTGACGCCCCACCTCTATACCCACATTAGCAAAGAGTATTATATGGATAATACCGTCTGCTAATACGGAGAATAAGGCTGGGTAGGAGCGACCATCTATAGCCTTGCTTTAACTATCTATTGAATACATCGATAATTTCCCTACCTAGCAGATCGACATATCCAATGAATACTAAAACCAAAACCATAGGTGGCTAGAGGATCTATCAGAACAGAATATAACAACTCAAATGTAATATACATCACATAACAGTGGATCATCATAAACACATATACTGATACAAAACAGAGTATACAAAATGATACATATCAAGTGGTATAGCAAACCACAATATACAAACGAGTTCACAAGAATACATATCAGAGTTACAACAGATAAGGACTACACAAAAGCTAAGCCAAAAGAAACTAGTGGAATAATCCATGCGGAAGCAAAAGAGGCTAAGTCTAAAAGCACCTAACCTGAAAACATCTCGGTCTGACCCGAGTATAAAATACACGGGTCAGTCTAGCTAAACAAATCAGTTAGATAAACTGAACGATAATGAACCTGCAAGATCATATAGTATAACAATTATCTCTAAAGGAGATAATTCAATCATCTAACATATGATGAATCATAACAAAACAAACCTCATATCATCGGCATCTCAACAAGCAAAGGATATCATATCCCAAATCAAGCCAAAAGGCAAATAACAAATACCAATGAAGGTACACAAGTTCCACTAGATGATCGCTACATATCATGCGGCTCAAAAAGACCAACACCGAAAGGCGATGCACTAGGGAATATACATATCAATCAAAACAACAAAAGATGCTCGAGCTCAGTACTGTATAACAAGGATCCATAAGCCCGAAGGCTCCAAACCCAATATCACTTGAGCCGGGGTGAAGGACCAACTCCAAAGCGATATTAAAGGCAACAAACTCGAAGGCACAAACCCGAAGACACAAACCCGAAGGCACAAACCTGAAGGCACAAACCCGAAGGCAACATACCCGTAGTGGCGAAGGTCCGGAGGCCCAGTACTGGACACCACTAACTGGAGGAATGTGTCACAACTCTCGAAAAGGAATCCGGAAAGTGTTAACGTGAGTCCTATAACCACTCGTTCGCACTAAACGGTTTACTATCCGTCAATCACTTTCACACTCAAAGCAGTACAAAGTTTACCTCTTCTCATCGGTAAACCAGACCAAAGGTCAAAACGTTCAAACAAATAGATTGGGAATTAACTGAAAAGATGAACACACGTGTTCATTGCACGCGTTTTATCTAATCATTTAATTCTCCTCCCACATCGCTCGGAGTGCAAAGATGTGTGTGTGTTTTAATTAGAATTTATAAATTGGAGGAGGGAGCTTTTAATATGATTCGAAAGATTATTTTATAAAAACCCGTGAATGAAGTCAAGAATGAGTTATCAAAGCCAAAGAGGCAATAACAACCACTAAGAACCAACATGAATCGGTAAAATTCGGAAAACCAATCAAAATGAGCATAAATAGGCAAAACAGGAAAACAGGAGCAGGTCAGTCGACTGAAATCCCTGTTCAGTCGACTGAACACTGTCCAGAAAATTTCGGCTTCAGCTCAGTCGATTGAACAGAGGATTCAGTCGACTGAACCCAATTTCCTGCATTTCCTACCCTATAACCATTAAAGTGCAAACTCTCTCGATTCGCAACCGAACGAGCAACGACGCTAAGGGTTTATGCCAATCGACTACCCGACCATATAAGCTCTTCGGTTTATCACCAAAAACATGATTCAACATCAAAGCTATGATTCTTTAGAGTTTTAGACTTCCAAAACACCAAAAATTGCAATGCTCACAAAACCCATCCGAATCAAAAGCAATTGCACATGGATAATTGTTAGGAATTCATACCCAACATCAATGATATCAAGAGGAGTAGATGTGAGTTCAAAACTCACCTTTAACCCAAAAACAAAGAAGAAGGAGCTCAATTACAAGGAGAAGACCAACCAATCTCTACTTCAACTCAACAAGCTTCAATCTAAGATCAAAACAAGTATTCCCTAAGTTAGGTTTAGGAAACTTTCTGAAATTGAAGAGGAAAAGAGTTGGAGAAGATGAAGAGGAGGCTTACCTATGGCTTCACTTTGATTTTGGAGCAAGAAATCAAGATGCAAGAAGAAACTAGGGCTAGCAAATTTCTATTTCCTCTTTCTTTCCCCCATTTCAGTTTTTACTTAAGTTTGGAGAGTGGGAATGAGAGAATGGAGAGGAGAGGGCTGAGTTAGAGGGTTAAGTGAGTTTAGTTAGTTAGTGGGCTGAACCCAAACCCAACTAGAAAAAGTAGCAAATTTCAACTTACTCCAAACATATCGAAGCTTATACTCAAAAAGATTGCAAATGGCATTTTGAACTCAACGGAAGTGGTTTCGAGCTCCAATTCGGCCGTTTGCAAAAAGTAGCTTTTCGGACCATAATCCGACGAATGATGTTATATTTAAATAAAATATTTAAATATACGACCGATAAATATGCGGGTTGTTACAGACTCCCCTCCTTAAATAAATTGCGTCCTCGCAATTCTTAAGAAGAAAATATAAAGAGTAACAACCATAAAAGCATATCAACATCAAAGCAAATTTGAAATAAAAAGTTCATCATAAAGTGCATGAAAGGATAAGCCCGAACTTGCTTGCTCAGAGAATTCTATGGATTCCTAAGCTCAAAATAATTCGGAACACCGACGTGGTATAAACAATACGTCAAATGAACCGAAGCTCACAAATGAAGTGCAACAAAACGTCCGATGAACTTGGTAAAAAGATCATTCCATTCGGACATCAACAAGGAAACAATCACTTGTTGCGTACAACTAAATGCATTGGCAACACAATCCCCCTTTCGGGAATAAAAAGAATAAGAGTATTAGAAAAGAGTTCTTTCAAATAATATTCTTTACCGAAAAGCTAAAGCTTCAAAATTTCAATTACCTTCATGAAATCATCTTTCTGGAAAAATTTCCTTATTTCAAATCAATTTAGTGTGTCAAATTGTCTCATCAAAGCGTTTAGGAGATTCCTATCGATAACGTTGATCAAGCGCATCGACCAGAATTCTTAAAGCACTCAATGGGCAATACAATCACAAAATCATCTTCTATATGATAAACATGTTTCTAAAAACTTTTAAAAATTCTCTTTGTTCGTTTTAAGAACAAAAATCCCATTTATACTTAAAAATAAATCTTAGGAAAAAGATTCGCAAAAATTTTAAATTGCTAATTTCATCCAAAATCAATAAACACATGAATGGAGTCATCGAGATATTCGCAGAGTATTCGATTTATAAATTGGATGAGATGAGCTAGACAAACTGAATGACCCAATAATTTATCCATAAGAATCACAACGAGTGCGGGATGCGGTAAGTGGAGTGCTAACTTCCGCAACTCGTAGCCAAATCAAAATCGGTAGCAAGATCGAATTGAAAAGACCTTAATACCACTCAAAAGATTGCTTAGGTGATAATCCTAAGACAAGACTAAAAATACCAGAAAATTCTCAAACCACAAGAATGAGAGAAACAACTCTTTCCTCATCATGAGGGCTTAGAGAAAAATGATGCCATCAAATTGGAATCGAAAATGCATAGAAAAAAAAATAGAAACCTTCCAAAATAGATGGAGACATACCTTATCCCTGAGAAGAACCTCCAGAAGCATCTATTACATTTGACTTGCCAGATGGAGAATTATTCCTAGCAATGGGACAAGTGGAACTACGATGGCCTTCCTTCTTGCAATAGCGGCAGAAGAGAGGCTTGGGACAAGCTCGAATCATATGATCAGGAGAACCACAATTGAAACACATCCGAATGGAAGGTGTTCCAGCAGACTGAGACTGAGAATCAGATTCAACGGGCTTTTTCTTCTTGGAAGGGAAAAATTCCGGCTCATCCAATGGAGACTGCTTTTTGTTGGGGTTCTCGTGAATCTCAACATCATCACCACTATCACACTCCTTCTCGATGGCTTCTAGATGAAGTGCAGAATCAACTAACTCCTCAAAGGAAAGCTTAAGCTCAAGCATCAAAGTTTTCTTAAGATATTTCTTAAGACCAGAGACAAACGTCAGATTCTTCCTATAAGAAGTGCTAATGAATTCAAGACCATACTTAGATAAGGCCTCGAAAGATGCAACATATTCAGAAACAGAAGACTCCCCTTGCTTCAACTCAAGGAAGCGACAGGTCAATAGAGTTTTCTCAGATTCAGGAACGAACTTGAGTTCGAATCGTTCCCGAAACTGAGTCCAAGAAAGAGCAGACTCATCAATTTCGGCTACAAGAAGATCGTACCAATCAAGGGCACGCTCTTGCAATAAACTAGAAGTTACAAGAACTCTATCATGATCAGAAATATCCATTCTAGAGAAGATACGTTCGCACGTGCGAACCCAAGCTTGGACTTCAAGAACAGACTCGGAGCCTTTAAACGGCTTTCCTCCAAGATGAGAAAAATCACTGCACAGGCGTGCAAAGGTAGACTTGCGAGGTGGAGATACAGGAGTAGGAGCTGGAGGCTGAATGCTCCTAAACAACTCCATAAACTGATCGGCTGACATATAAACGCCATCCGGATGTGAGCCACTGGATTGCCCAGCATCCGAACGTCGTCCTCTGCCTCTTCCAGCCATAAGCTGAAAGTTAAAGAAGATAAAGATTAACCACAAGGTAGATATTTCAATATGGAATACTACGGAATAAAAATACATTCCTAGACGTATTCCCAAATTCTATCTACCCAAAGGCACGGAAAAAAAAAAGGTACGGTGATTCAAAGATTTGTAACATTCGTAATACACTTTGATGTACCGTAATATGTGTATGTTCTATGTTTATTATACTTTGTTCTGAACCTAGCTCTGATACCAAGCTGTGACGCCCCACCTCTATACCCACATTAGCAAAGAGTATTATTACACAAGTTCCACTAGATGATCGCTACATATCATGCGGCTCAAAAAGACCAACACCGAAAGGCGATGCACTAGGAAATATACATATCAATCAAAACAACAAAAGATGCTCGAGCTCAGTACTGTATAACAAGGATCCATAAGCCCGAAGGCTCCAAACCCAATATCACTTGAGCCGGGGCGAAGGACCAACTCCAAAGCGATATTAAAGACAACAAACCCGAAGGCACAAACCCGAAGGCAACATACCCGAAGGCAACATACCCGAAGGCAACAAACCGTAGTGGCGAAGGTCCGGAGGCCCAGTACTGGACACCACTAACTGGCGGAATGTGTCACAACTCTCGAAAAGGAATCCGGAAAGTGTTAACGTGAGTCCCATAACCACTCGTTCGCACTAAACGGTTTACTATCTGTCAGTCACTTTCACACTCAAAGCAGTACAAAGTTTACCTCTTCTCATCGGTAAACCAGACCAAAGGTCAAAACGTTCAAACGAATAGATTGGGAATTAACTGAAAAGATGAACGCACGTGTTCATTGCATGCGTTTTATCTAATCATTTAATTCTCCTCCCACATCGCTCGGAGTGCAAAGATGTGTGTGTGTTTTAATTAGAATTTATAAATTGGAGGAGGGAGCTTTTAATATGATTCGAAAGATTATTTTATAAAAACCCGTGAATGAAGTCAAGAATGAGTTATCAAAGCCAAAGAGGCAATAACAACCACTAAGAACCAACATGAATCGGTAAAATTCGGAAAACCAATCAAAATGAGCATAAATAGGCAAAACAGGAAACAGGAGCAGGTCAGTCGACTGAAATCCCTGTTCAGTCGACTGAACACTGTCCAGAAAATTTCGGCTTCAGCTCAGTCGACTGAACCCAATTTCCTGCATTTCCTACTCTATAAGCATTAAAGTGCAAACTCTCTCGATTCGCAATCGGATGAGCAACGGCGCTAAGGGTTTACGCCAATCGACTACCCGGCCATATAAGCTCTTCGGTTTATCACCAAAAACATGATTCAACATCAAAGCTATGATTCTTTAGAGTTTTAGACTTCCAAAACACCAAAAATTGCAATGCTCACAAAACCCATCCGAATCAAAATCAATTGCACATGGATAATTGTTAGGAATTCATACCCAACATCAATGATATCAAGAGGAGTAGATGTGAGTTCAAAAGAACTACTCAAAATCAAACTCAAACTTGAGTTTGATTTTGAGTAGTTCTCTCTACTCAAAAATCAAACTCAAGTTTGAGTTTGATTTTTGAGTAGTTCTCACCTTTAACCCAAAAACAAAGAAGAAGGAGCTCAATTACAAGGAGAAGACCAACCAATCTCTACTTCAACTCAACAAGCTTCAATCTAAGATCAAAACAAGTATTCCCTAAGTTAGGTTTAGGAAACTTTCTGAAATTGAAGAGGAAAAGAGTTAGAGAAGATGAAGAGGAGGCTTACCTTGGCTTCACTTTGATTTTGGAGCAAGAAATCAAGATGCAAGAAGAAACTAGGGCTAGCAAATTTCTATTTCCTCTTCCTTTCCCCCATTTCAGTTTTTACTTAAGTTTGGAGAGTGGGAATGAGAGAATGGAGAGGAGAGGGCTGAGTTAGATGGTTAAGTGAGTTTAGTTAGCTAGTGGGCTGAACCCAAACCCAAACCCAACTAGAAAAAGTAGCAAATCTCAACTTACTCCAAACATATCGAAGCTTATACTCAAAAAGATCGCAAATGGCATTTTGAACTCAATGGAAGTGGTTTCGAGCTCCAATTCGGCCGTTTGCAAAAAGTAGCTTTTCGGACCATAATCCGACGAATGATGTTATATTTAAATAAAATATTTAAATATACGACCGATAAATATGCGGGTTGTTACAGCTTCACTTCAAGAACCTTCAATCTATGATAAAATGCAAAGTTTTTCCTAAGTTAGGTTATAGGAAAAATCAAGAATTGAAGAGGGATTGAGATGGAGAAGATGAAGAGCATGCTTACCTAAGCTTCTCCTTGATTTTGGAACTTGAATTTCCTAAGAAAACTAGGGCTTAGGAATTTTAATTTCCTTTCTTTTCCACCATTTTTCCTTTTGCTTGAGAGTGTTAGGAAATTATGAATGAATGAAGAGGAGTGGAGTTAGGGTATTTGGTAGAGGAGTTTGGGTTAGTGGGCTAGAAAACAACCCAAAGCCCAAATGAATATACCAAAATCCTAATCAACCCCAAACATATCAATGTTTATACTTAAAAAAGTTGTAAAAGTCGTTTTGAACTCAATGAAAGTGGTCTCGAGTCTGAATTCGACTATTTACAAAAATTCACATTTCGGACTTTAAATTAAATCAACGATGCTATATTTAAATAAAATATTTAAATATGAAATCGTAAAATATGAGGGTAGTTACATAGGCAAACATCCGATCGTCACTTAGAAGATTATTTGGATCATCATAAAGCAATCAAGACTCATTCCCCCTAACCAATCCAAAGAAAATATTTCTTACTTGGCATTTTCACTCCTAAAATTTATTCTAAACCAAAATTGTTTTCAAATAATACTATTATTATCTTTCAAAACCTTGAAACATATTCCATAAGCCTCGGGTTTATGTTCTCAAGTTTTCAACTTAAATTATTTTTAATCCAAGACATATTCCTATAAATCCATTTTTATAAATCAACTTTTATAAAATATTTTCTAAATAATTATTTCAAATATTCTAGCTTTTAATAAAATCTTTTATTAAATCAAATTTAACCCCACATTATCAATCGAACACCTTATAGTCAAATTGTGAAACTTAATTCACAAGGTGTTTGCTTCAATGTTTTCCATATTTCTACTTACCCAACCCAAATCTTAAAAGGGATAGCTATCTATACACACTAACAATAGTCAATGCTTAACTGGAACAACCATGACTAACAAAATCCTAATTGATAATAATAGAATATTATTATCTCCTAACAACAATACCTCAAAATACTATGCTATTTTGAAATCCTTCTTTATATACAAAATATATTTCTAGGTAAAATTATTTCATTTACCCAATTTCAAAACAATATTGTGTCAGTTTTCCTTGTTCAAGTTTTAGGAACCCCTATCGACAGCATGGTGTCCCACGTCTCGACCAAAGTTCTTAAGCCACTCAACAGATAAATCAACATGATATAAAACATTTTATGTCACTAACAAATACGCGCTCTTATATATAATACACTCATACTCATTCTAGGGTCTCACTTACCCGATCTAAAATGAGTTTACTGCATTAGGGCTAAGGTTCTCGCTTAACCTTTCGCTTTGACACCATGTTGTAACGACCTGCCTTTTCGAACTCTAGAAGTCGACACTAATACATCAACGGTATTCACATGCCGAACAACTAAGTGTCGGAAAGACAAATTATTAGGGGAAAGAAAGGAGATAGGAGATAGAAGAAACTAAACAATCACAAAATCTCACAACGCAATGGAATAACATATATTAATCGATATAATACTTTTCAAAATCATTTCAAAAATGATACATCAAAGTCATACTAATACAAATTCTACCCTAGGACAATTATAACAGCCTATCCCTACCTAACTGATACAAGATACATGAAATACAGCGGAAACATGATAATAACTAGCCATCGATGAAGCCTCCTGCTCCAAGCTCCTCCAAAATGCATCCGTAGGAAAACTAAACTAATTGGCTGAAAATAAAAATTTGAGCACCCAAGAGTTTGGGAAAGAAAAAAAAACTCTGGGCTGGTGTGAGTAAACTCAAACAATTGAATTATTATTTTTAAAACCCTTTTAAAATCAAAGGTATCTCATAAGACCATGCCGCACATTTTGTAGAAAATCCAGTAATATTATAATAATGTCTAAGCGTTCAAAATAAATATACGAAAATAGCCGAAATTGTTACCATTATTAAATTCTAGCATACTAGGCTCTACAATCAAAACCGTAAAGGCATGTATTGGAGATTGGATTCCATACTATGACAAGGCACCGAGGTAACAACTATCACGGTACATGTCTAGAAAATATACCGAGGACCTTACCAGGATTCGCTGCCAACACAAGACCGACCTACCCCTTACTGGATAGTACCAAATATGTCATCACCCCGGTTGCTTTGCAACCCTTTTGTGATCTCATGCGCAAGCAGTACATAAATATGTAGATGTATCTAGAAAGGTGATGACACACCCTTATGGGAGCGACCCATTTAGCCTTGCTGCATCTCCTCTGATTTTAGTCATTCCCGGTTTATGAGGCTTGAGGCTATGCTTCACTTTTGAATAGCAATCCCACTTGGAATGCTAACACTGCCTTCTAGATAGTAATGCAGTGCCAGCATTCATCCATGTGAGTTGTCTAGGATAAGGACAAACCGAAGGAACTACTTTTACTACATCCATTTTGGAATAATCCTCGGGATTAATAACAAGCAGCCCTTGCACTTCAATGGCTCCATCTTTGGTTCCATACTTTCCAAGATCTCTTCAGTTCGAAGCGGTTAGTTGGATTGAAGTGGTTTTCGGATAACATGTCTGATCCTAGTCTATACGAAACATCTTTCGATAACTTATGGTAAACTCAAACCTGTTCTTTAGGAAATAAACAGACAAAGATAAGAGCGGAGTTCACCTCCTAAACGTTTGTGGATTGATTTCCTTATCATTTATCCTAGAAGAACGAAGCAAGATTTATACGCATTGTATAGCATCATTGGGGATGACTGTGCCATATAACTCGTGTGTTTCCCTTGATATTTCCAAAGTTACGTTTAGGTCCAAATTAGATAGTCGGTTATTTAATTATCAAACAAACAATCATTCAACATTGATTTGATTGCATACGGGACCCACTAAGCCGTTATTAATTAAACTTTAATTAATTAAAATCACTTTATAAACATTCGATCAAAAGATCTTTTCAAAACACTATTCCCAAAACCCTTTACATTCCTTTTATACTTGGAAACATTTTTACTTATCTCAAAAATATAAGTATTACCAAAAGCATTTGGAAAATTCCCTCTTCTCAAATTCCATATTAAATGGCCAAGAAGTTCCCTTTTCAAAACATCACTTACTATAAAACTCATTCACTTTATAAAACCCATTCACTTATCCCTTATAAAAATTCATTTTATAAGTTCACTTCATATTTCAAACCTCCTTATAAATCTTCAAACTAGATATAAACTTCTTTTTAAAATCTCTAAAATGATTTATAAAATCCCTTTCTATGTAAAAAACTCTTTATAAAATTGCCTTTATAAAATATCTTTAACATTACAAAATATTATTTAAAAAATATCATTTTTAAATCACTTTAAATAACCCTTTTATTTAGTAAAACCCTTTTTATTTAAACAAGTTATTATTTATAGATATCTTTATGAAATAATTATATAACTTGAAAAATCATTTATAAACTTTTAAAACCCAAACTGATTAAAGAATTAGAGCTAATTTAAAATCATACATTCATAATTTGAAAAAGAGGCTTAGAAATCCCATGGGTACTTATTTAAGTTACCATTTAGTTTCAATTTCACTTTCAGGTCATTCAACAATTTATTTACATAAGTCAACATATATGTAAATATACTTCATACCCAAATCAGGAAATAACATGTCAGTGTAAACTAACCAGTATAAACATGTTCAAATAAAATAATAGCAGGATGGTGATTTGTCCTGCCAAATAGGTGTCCAACAATCAAACAATTAACTTATAGCAGAACGAGGATTTATTCTGCTCATACATATGTCCATACAATCAAACAACCAATCATAGCAGAACGGGGTTTATTCTGCTAAAACATATCCACAAAATCAAACCGTTTACATAACTCATTCACAATTGTTTGTCTACTTAATGGTATCGACACTTGAATCCCGTGTGTTTAAAACCATCTTTGAAAAAGAAGTACCTTTAAAACGATTTGATTCTTGGAAAACACATAGTTTAAAACATAAAACTCCTTTTCAAAATGATTAATTACAAGTTAAACTCTTTATAAAATCATAATTAATTTTTATTAAATTTGAACAAAATTTAATTATAAATTAATAAATAATTAAACCTTTAATAAATAATTTATTTATAAATTAAACCCTTAATTCATCATTTATTAATTATTAAAAACAACTTAAAACCTTTATTAATAATTAACTATTAATTAACCTTTTAATTAAACCATATATAATACATTACACCTTAAATAAATAATTTATTTTAAATTTAAACCTTAATTAATTTATAATTAAAAATAATTAAACACTTGACTAATAATTAATTAATAATTAACCTTATACTTAATTAATTAAAAATAAATCAAATACTTAACTCAAAATTAATTTAAAATAAATCTTGCTTAATCAAAAATTAATGAAAATTAATCTTACTTTGAAAGGATGATTAATTAGTAATTAATCTTCGCTTAATTATAATTAATATACCTTGTTTAATACTTAATTAATTATTAATTATCAAAACTAATTAATTAATAATTAATTATCAAATTCTTAATTAACTTTCTAAAACACCATTATTAAGTTTATGAAACATTTTCAAACACTTTGAATTATAAAAAATGAACTTTGTAAAATTCGGATTTCAAGCGAAACTGCAGCCATAGCGACTATCGTTATAGATGTCCTAACTTGAAAATGTTCTGGCTTCCCTCTTTGAAAACTTAACACTTCAAAATCTTGCTAATTTTTTCCCAAAACATAAAATAAAAGTTTGAAATCAAAACCAAGTTTGAACTTGGAAAAGGTTTCATTTTTAAATAACCAAAACCCACTTAGTTTTAACACAAAGAACTTCATATCGTAAAACTATACCAAGGTGTTAACATTTTAGCATATATACAAAAGTATACAATCATAACATAACTTACATACCATAACCATAATCTATCTTACATATCATAGCAATAGCATAAGCAAGATCGCATCTTTATCACTAAACACAACACTTAGACTATGATTTCAAGTCTAATCCAACTATAACATACAACAACATATATACATACAAAGACATGAGAATTTGACAAATTCTAACCAACATAACAAGAAATGCATTAGCTAACATAAAATTTAAAAAAATTCCAAAGAAAAAAGTTTTACTCGCCAAAATTCTAGCATTTTATCCTAACTTCCATTAAAACCAAAATAGATCCTAGATCCATGCTTTAAGCTTGCAAAAATGAAGTTTTGGTGGATTTGGGGTGCAAACGAGTTTGGCCTAGACTTGCATAGGGCATGACCATGATGTTCAAGGGTGGTGGAGGCTTGGATTTTGAAGAATAAGAGCTAAAAAATGGAAAAGGAGGAATTCAAACAAGTTATGAAACACTTAGATGGAAAAGTTTGATTTTTCTTTTCCTTTTTCCTTTGAAATTTAAAAATAAGCCATGGAAGAACATGAGGGGATTAAAGATTTTGAAAAATGGAAGTATACAATGAGAAAAATATGAAAAGAAAATTAGGAAAAAGTATATATACAAATGGATATGCTAAATTACCAAAATACCCTTTGCAACACTACCCTCTAGTACATTTGCTCCGCCTCTTCCTCTGTCCCCCCTTTCCCTTATAATACATGAAAATACCATGTTCCCCCTTGAACCCAACATGCTAAAACATGTTTAGACAAGTTTTGATACCTAATGGTACTTATGTCCCTTAATGATGTGACCTATACTTTATATATATATATATATATATATATATGTGTGTGTGTGTGTGTGTGTGTGTGTATTTTAAACTTAGTATACTTAGGTGTAAATATACGTACACTAATACACACATACACCATACTCTAACTTATTTACAAATGTACACTTATGCTAAAGAGTTCATAGCGTTTCCGATAACTTTTAGCCGACGAAAAATCGAAGATTCGAAAAACGAATTCCGGTCACATTTTCAATTTTTCTTCGAACTAATTATTTTTGTAAACTAAATTTAAGAACTATTTCACCATCAATATTTATCATTTAAAAAAGTCATATTTTCATTATAAAACCTATACATTAAATATTTAAAATTAATTAAATATTTGCAAATCGAAGTAGTGAAATTCCGGGTCGTTACACCATATTTTGTTCATGGATTCTTTACTTTTCTTGAGTTTTGTAACGACCTGCCATTTCGAACCGTTCAAATCGACATTAATCTACACATGTCAGACTTGAATCGCTCAAAACAACAGATTGTTAATTTATATTTGGCAAAACTTAGCATATACAGTAAATAAATCAATCATAGAATCACAGACACATAGTAATATAACAATAAGCAGTGGAATAGATAAATAGTAGTTCATGAAGCTACTACATAAACATCAGAGTTTGAAACAAATACAATAGAAAATCCCAAGTACATATAAGTTACTAATACAAAAGCAACTGATAAGTCTGAACAAAAATAACTGGAAATAACTGGAAAGTTGAGTAGATAAAGATAGATCTCCAAGCGAAGCTCCAAGCTCCAAAGTTGAGTCTCAAATGCTGTGACACTCAGTCTGACCCAAGCATAAAGCAAAACACAAAACACAAAACACTCAAGTTAGGATTAACATTCTTATGCAAGTAAATCAACTCAAGTGAAATGTCCAAATGAAATGCAATATAACTTAAAGGATGTTTGGGATTCCCATCCTTTAAGGATCCGTAAACTATCTACATGCATAATACAATACGCTACATAGATAATGTCTACAATAAAGTAAAATATTAAAAGAGCGTTGAGGCATTACCCATATCCCCTTTAACACATTTTATATAAATATCGTAGTCTATACAGTACCGTAATTCCTCTGTAAACTGGAGGGCTACAAGAGGGCACTCCATAGTGTATAGGATACTACCGTTTTGCGGATCTGTACTGGTGGTAATGCATAGCAGCTACTACCGGCCACCTCAAGACACACACCCATAATCAAAGGTGCACCCAATCAAATCACAAAGTAATAGAATGGTATCGAAGAAGCATGCTCGATCGGAGGTGCGACCTCACTTGGCCCTGCGTGGCTCCTGTTTTAGTCACATCAAGCTATCTCGTGGGAGTCAGGGCTGCGTTCATACCTCATATAGACGTCGCCAAACCATCCTACTTCGTTTTGGATTCTCCACCATGTGCACAGTTGTTAAAGTGGTTTTCGGTATTGGTAGAGAGTATGACAATATCTGATCCCGTTCTCTTTAACAACCAAACGCTTATTTCACCCCGTGGTCATTTTCATTTCAAACAGTTCATACTTCATATCAAAATATCATATTCATTTCGAAATCATATCACTTTCGAAATCATATTCACTTTCGAAATTATATTCATCTCAAAAATCATAACCATAAAATAGATTAAACCATCATATCAAAGTATTCGCATTTAAATCCATTAAATCTAAATCATAACAGTTCCAACTTAAACAATTTAAATATTGAAAGTAGTGTATATATTGGAATAATTATACATTAAAAATAGTTTATATTTAAAATAGTTTATATTTAAAATAGTTTATAGATTAAAATAGTTTATATGTTAAAAATAGTTTGTATATTGAAAATAGTTTATATATATTAAAAATAGTTTATATATATCTAAAAAATAGTTTCAAATTAGAAATGTTTCTTCCAATTTCACAAATCAATTCAAATCAACTTTAGTTCCAAAATTAAATTTAAATCAATCTCAGTTCAATGATTTTAATTAAAAAGGTTAAAGGTTCAATTCAAATTCTCATTAAAATCATTTTTTATTTATATCGATTCAAATCCAAGTTTGAATTACAAATTTAAACCACTCCAAATTCAATAGGTTTAAAGTTTGAATATTCAAAACATTTACAATAACCCAATTTGATAAATTTCATTTATATTTCAAAATTCAACTTTAATTTTATTTAAATTCCAAAATATTCACTTAATCATCTCTAATAACATTTAAATAAAATCTCAAATTACAAATTTAAATCAATATTAAATATTCAATTTCAATTTTATTTAAATTTGAAATATTCATTTAATCATCTTTAATCAAAATCCAGTTATCAAGTTATAAAAATCATACCTTTCAAAATCTCAAAATCAATAAGTTTCCAATCAATTCTCATATATATTCAATTCTCAAACAAATTAAATTACAAATTAACTTAATTTATCTTCCCAACCTTTATTTTATTAAAGTTATAACAAAATCTATTTTCAAAATATTAATATAAATTTAAATAAATATTTTAAATACAATATATATAATTATCCAATTAAATTCTATTAAATTAAATTAAATTATATTAAATTAAATCTGATTTTATTAAATCTATTTTATTTTATATTAAACTATATTTTATATATATATAAATAATAAAATTATATGTAAAATCTAAAAATTTACATTTTTCAAAACAAAACTTATAATTTAAAATTTTCAAACATATAATTTAAAAATCTAAATATTACACATATATTAAATAAAATCTTTATATTATATTTAAAAATTAATATTTATTAAAACCCATATATTTCCTTTCAAAACTTAGGAAATCATTTTCCAAAAATAGACCAACGGTGTCCGTATATAATTTTCTATCCTATGGTCAAGTGATACGGATATTTGTCATTTCAATCCGCAATAATTTAATATTTACGGGTATATATCATTTCAACCTGCAATCCCAAAATTTCAAAATCAATAAAATCACTTGGGTTTATCATTTCAACCCATAACGATTTTCCCTAATCTATGAGATCGTTCGGATATGTATCATTTCAATCCATAGTGATTTCTTAACTAACAGGGAACTTGTAGTGAGAGAACAATAAAATAAAATTATAAAATAGCATACATATCAACAACAAGCATCAATCATAATTAACAACATAATATATATACAACAGGTTATTGGTGTCATATGTAAATCATAGGTGAACAGTTTTAAATAATAATATATCATCTCAACAATTTAATCACCAATTGACTCAAATTTAACAACATATTCAATCGTCATTTCATGTAAATTAAATTTACTAAACAAATGAATGTTAATCATGAGTGATCGCTCACCTTTCGTGGCTATGGAGACAAGAAGGTGACGCGGATACACACACGAAACAACGACAAGCTAGAAGCTGCTGTGACAATTTCGACAGCGGCAAGGGAAAGCGATCTAACTAGAATCGATGAAAACAAATCAATAGCTAGAGATTGATGAAACAAAATATATATACATATATATGTAATATATATATACACCTCTTTTGTTTCCTTTTTTATAATAAAAAGGAGTGGGCTGCTAGGTAGATCTGTCGGAGGTGGCCGCGCTGTTCAGGTGGAAGTTTTTGTACTCGGCAATGGGATGTGGTCTCGACGAGGTTACAAGGCTGGAGAGGGACTGTGCTGTGGTGGTTTTCGGCAAGGGTAGTGGTCGATGAAGGAGGGCTGGGTGTTTCGAAGGGTGGAGGGGTTGCTTTGGGTTGCTGAGGCTGTCAAGTTGTGGACGGCTACTGGTGGGTGGAGTTCTGGCAAGGCCGAGAGTGGTAAGAGATGGAGTTTGAGTAGCGGAAAAAGGAAGGCGATCTCGGAGGGAGGTGGATGAGAATATGGGCTAACGATGGAGTTTTGTGTGGCTGCTTGATGTTTGAAGGGAGTGCTGCTGATCAGGGTTCAGCCAGGGCAAGCTTCGGCTGGTGGGAATGGCAGCGGATGGAGCAAGGGCTAAGTTGCATGGTGGAGTGACTGATGTTAGTGGGTAGGAGGCTCGATGTTTGGCTTGGCTGGTGCAGGCTATGTGAACTGGAGGGGTGACTGGGGTGGTTTGGTTGGGTTTGTGCTCGGTAGTTGGTGTGTGGGGAGAGGTGTACGGTCTGTGTGAAGGTGGAGGGTAGGCTGTCACGATGGTTGCTCAGAGGATTAGAGAGGTCGATGCAAGGGTGAGGGCGAGTTGCAGGCGGAAGTGGGCTAGGCTGATGGGCGAGGGTTGGGACTGAGATGGAGGCGCTAGGTTTGTTGTGGTGTTCGGGTCGAAGGGACAAAGTATGAGGGAGGATGGTGCGGTCGGTAGTGGTGGTCTGGAGAAGGGGATTGGAAATGGTGTGGAGGTGGTTTAAGAAGGTGGGTTACGAGCATGTCAAGGTGGAAAAAAAATGATGAACAGGCTTCCAGAAAACCATGAATGCAAACTTATTATTATTATTTTTTCTAGCATGCACAGAAATGAACAGAGAGAAATGAGGGGAGAGAACGAATGGCAGGGGAAGCAAACCAGAAACAGAATGAAATAGTGGGAATAACCAAAAGTCAGGAGTTGAATTTTAGGAATAATAAAAGCTATTGACCATTGGTTTCTCACAATGGACAATTAAATGGCCATAGAATATCCAAAAGGCGCGAAATGGGTACCGATACGGCTAACCGTTTCGCAGATTTCACCGAGTACCGGACGCCAAATACACAGATGAATATACTGCAATGATCAGCACGACGAGACAAACAGAATGGTACACAGATATCAGCGATACGACCAAACTATTAAAACTCGATTTTTTGCTGTCGAAAATGCTGCTAAAACGTCGAAAATAAGATAAACGGAGCTAGAACAGTCCAAATTTGGCGAAACGAAATATGACGTCTCACTTAGAAAATGATTTACAATTTTATAATTAAAAATATTCAGGTTTCAAAAATATTTTGTTTCCATCAAATTTTTAACTGATTTAAATTTTAAATTGAAATTTCACAACCAAACAAACTTGCATAATTTCTGATGAAAATTTGACACTTGCTACATTTAAATAAACGTATTCCAAATATCAAGTTTTCATTGCAAAATTTTAATTGTTTAATTTCATTAAAAATTTAGTTAATTGCGTTATTTAAATCGTTAAAATTTTCGGGTCGTTACAAGTTTGCTATCAACCCTAGTGATAGTGTGCTCAACTCATGAAAGATGCCAATATAACTTACTTTGATTGCAGGAGAGGGTGATATAGGATTGACATGCTTGATTTTTCAAGGATATTTCTCTTATGTCATCTTCATCATGTTGAGCTTGAGGAGCTTGAGAGGAGGAGGCTGTAGTAGGATTGGTAGGTTGGGGATGACTGGCTTCTCTATACACTTTCCATTGATCAAAAGATTTAATATTATGGGTTTCGACTCTTTATGGAAGTTTCATGAGACTAAGAGTTTTGGAGTCTAGACAACCAACTGTAGTAAATTAAGAATTTGGAAGAGGTACTTGAAATCTCCTTAAATTACGCATGATATAATCTCCATAATAGATCGATTTGACCCAACGTTGATGAAATGTTTCAAATTCATCCATAATTACTTTTGCCTAATTAACAATTCGACGACCCTATAATGCATAAAGAGCTTGAAAGTTGTGTTTATGAACAGCTTCATGGCTACCGGACTTTGTTGTATAAAATGGGTAAGCAATCTATGCAAAATTCTACCTTTTGGACATAAAATTTGGCTTCCAAAACTTCTAGATTGTCAGCTAAGAAAAGAAGACTAATTTCATCACGGGTGTCCATATTAACGTCATGTCATCTGGATCTTCTCCTTCCAAAGGACAATCTAAAATTGGACCTAATCTTGCTATGGGTAGATAGATTTTAACATCGCAAAAAAGAATTCATATGCAATTCTCTCTATTATGTGGATGCATAAAATCTGAATTCAAGTTAGCATAGAATAATTTTACCAGTAAGGGGTAAATCTTTATATCGTTGGCATCAAATTTGACGAGGGAATTAATGTGGTTTGCTTTAACAAATTGTCAAATAACGTAGCTTCCAAAATCTCAAAATCTGATGAACGAGCTTTCAAAAATTCTCATGTTCTTTATATTATTAAATCTTTTTTTTTTTGAAGAATGGTCAAACATTTTATTGCTAATGATAAATCATTACAAACACTATTTACATAAGAAACAGCCCAACATAGACGGCCTACAAACAAAAAATATGCATACCCACAACCAATGCCCTAAACACACTGCGTAAACCTTGCAAACTTGTCTTTTCATGGCGGCTCCTTTTCTCTTCCAGGCAAGTCTTCCTCTCTTTCAACATTAGCGTTAAAACTATCAGTGCGTCTGGACAATCTAGAGCTCTCAGCTTCATCTTCTTCTCCATCAATCATGTATCTCAAGGATGATGCTGTGTTTGGGAAATTAGGGTTCAGGGTTAAGGTATGGTTGTCAACTCGCAGAGGTAAAATCTCCCATCTTGCAAAGATATCCTCAAGATTGTTTAGACTATGGCTGAAAAACTTGGATCTATTAATGATGAGGTCACGAACATTGGATTTTATGATGTTGCACACCGTGATTTTGTCTATCTTTTCATTGTTAAAAATGATAGAATTCCTGCTTTTCCAAATGAACCAGATAGATGAGCAAAGCGCAGCTATTATGATGTCCTTCTTAATATTGTTAGCAGCAAACTTCTGACTTATGTAGGCAATGGCATCTATGAGAGAAGTATGAAAGTTTCTTTGTGTTAAAGGGTCACCCATCATGATTCTGATCCAACACCACACATGCTTAGAAAAGAAACGGTTAAAAAATAAATGATTGCAAGTTTCCACTTCTCTTTTGCACAGAACACAAACATCATCTTCAGTCACTCCTTGCATTTTTAATTTGTCCTTTGTAGGTAGGAAACTAAAAATAGCTCTGTATAAACATACATTCATTTTTGGGAGTGAGATGTTATTCCATATGATTTTGTAGTCACTGATTTCCTGTAGCTTGATTCTAAAATCATTCCATACATCATGGAAAGAAAATAGGCTATTTTTACTGCTTATACAAAACCAATAGTCTGCTGTTTTATCATAATGAATGGGTACCTGCTTTATTTCCTCACTTATATTACCAAGATATGAGATGTTTTCAGGCCTCCAAATATTTCCAGATATAATTTGCTCTACCTTGTGCTTGTGACCTCTTGTTAATGATAAAGTTTCATGCCCCAGCTTCTCCAATAAAGTTGAACCATTAATCCATGGTATAAACCACAAGCTTGTAGATTTACCATCCACAATTCTTCTATCAATTAGTTTATGTGCATCTTTTCTGTGGTATAGCATTTTTTTCCAAGTGCATGAGAAATTGTTATTAAAATTAGATTCTCACAGTGTCTCATTATTAGCATATTTCACATTCAGCCACTTAGCACTATATGTTGAATTGTTAAGAGTCTCCCAAATTCTTTTGATGCAGAAAGTAATGTTTATATCTGACAGTTTTTCCAACCCCATTCCACCTTCAGATTTAACACTTGTAACTGTTTCCCATGGAACCCTACTCTTTTTGCCCTTCCAGATAAATTTTTTGCATAACTGATTGATTTTTTGAATAGTTAATCTAGGGAGCATAAAACATTGCATCCAAAAACTGACCATAGGATATACTACAACCTTAATCAATTCTATTCTTCCTGGAACTGTGAGAAATTTGCACTCCCAACCTTGCATCTTTTTTAACACTTTGTCAATCAGTTGCTTACAATTTGAGTGTTTGATATATGTCACAGATAGGGGTAACCCAAGATATCTAACAGGTAATTCTCCTTCTTGAATATCCAGAATGTTAAGTACTTGATCCTTGTTATTACAAAACTTATTGAAAAATACTTGAGTTTTGAGATTATTCATTTCCAAGCCAGTGACTCTCTTTAATTTCTTGAAACATTTCTTAACAGCTTTAGCTCCAATATCAGTTGCATTTATGAAAATTAACAGATCATCCGCATAAATTAGATGTGTTATGTTAGAATTGTTCTTGATAACTGATTCCACTTTTCCTTTAATAGCTTTAGCATCCATCAACAAAGTGAAATATTCCATGCATAAAGTAAAAAGATAAGGGGATAAGGGATCTCCTTGCCTTAAACCATTGCTGCCTTTAAAATATCCCTTATGATATCCTTCAATAGAAAATGAAAAGCTAGGAGAACTTA
Organism: Allium fistulosum; assembly: GCA_030737815.1. Taxonomy (NCBI): domain Eukaryota; kingdom Viridiplantae; phylum Streptophyta; class Magnoliopsida; order Asparagales; family Amaryllidaceae; genus Allium; species Allium fistulosum. The sequence goes on along the minus strand of CM060901.1, from coordinate 617,443,403 downwards.
TCATTTCTTGAATAATTTTTACCCATTTAACTGGAAAGTCCATGCTTCTCATCATGTGTAGAATGAAATGTCTGTTTACTGAATCATATGCCTTCTTAAGGTCCACCTTTATGCACATTTTGTTACTACCATGCTTGTTAAAATTTCTGATGTGTTCATGTGCAATTATTATTCCATCTTTAATTTGCCTGTTTGGTAAGTAGGCTGTTTGATTATCGGATATCAATTCTCCAAGCACAAACTTCATTCTGTCACATAACAATTTAGATAAGATTTTGTACAGCATGGAACAACAGGCTATGGGTCTGAAATCTGCAACAGATTCAGGGGATTTAACCTTAGGGATTAAGGAGATAATGGTGTGATTAATTTCTCTCACAATTCTTCCATTGTCAAAGGAAGTCTGCATAGCTTCCAAAAGAGGTTTTTTTAATTCATTCCAATGTCTTTTGTAGAATTTAGCGTTAAAGCCATCATAGCCTGGAGCAGTATCATTATGCACACTGAAAATAGCTCTTTTCAATTCTTTTTCATCAAATGCAGCAGAAAGAAATATTTTTCCCCATTCATTTAATTTCCTTTTTGGGGTAATGTTAGGAAACTAATTCATCATTTTGCCTCTATTGTATATATTGGTAAAAAACTTGACAGCCTCTTCCTCCATCTCCTTTTGAGATTTGAAAACATCTCCATTTCCTTTTACAATGTTTTGGCAGCTATTGACAAATCTCCTATTTGTTTGTTTTGCATAGAAAAATTTAGAACAGCTATCATCCCACTTGATCCATTGACATTTAGATTTTTGTTTGTTATCAATAGCTAACAGCTCCATACTTTTAGCCAGATTCACTTGAGCATTATGCAAATTTTGTGCATTTAAGGAGTTGTGATCTGATTCTAATATCTGTAGAGCAATGTTGACCTCTTGCTTGCATTTTGAAACTTGTGACTGTAAATCATTTTTTCCACTGCACCACTTTTTAATTTCCTTTTTGATGTTTTTCTGCATATGAATAAGGTTGAATAACTGATTTCCTTCAGGGAAAACAAAACACTTCTCAACTGCCTCCTTGTACCCCTCACACATAACCCAGTGATTCATGAATTTAAAGGGTTTTGGACCTTCATAAGTTTGAATGCAATTAAAGTGGAACATAATAGGTACATGATCACTTGTTGATAGTTCTAAATATTTTGCATGAGATTTTTTAAACATGTTCATCCATTCAACATTGCAAAAAAGTTTATCAATCTTTGTAGCAATATTCTTGTTAGGCCCTGATCTCCAAGAAAAATTAACCCCTGAAATGCTAATTTCTTTAACCCCTGTAGAGTTAACAAAATTGTTAAGCTCCTGAATGTTTTTGGTTGATAAATTATTTCCTCCTATTTTCTCCTTCAAGAACCCAACACAGTTAAAATCCCCAATGATGCACCATGGAGTAATAAAAGTGTTAGCTTCTTTTACCAGATGTTTCCATAAACTTTTCCTTTCAGATTCAAGGTTTAATGCGTAAATGATAGTAACAATGCATTGGGCCCCTGCAGTGTTATTTAGCATACAAGTAATGTGTTGTTTGCTCATAGAAATTACATAACTGCTCCAAATGTCTGAATTAATCATAATAAGAATTCTGCACTTGTGATGATACTCAATGTTATTTATGCATGTCCATTTAATTCCCTAAGATTCCATAAAAAGCTGAAGTTTATTGCTTCTCAACTTATTTTCAACTAAGCAAAAAATAGAAGGTTTTTGTGAAAACACAATATTTTTTACCTCCAAAACATGTGTTGCCTTGTTAAGACCCCGCACATTCCAACACAAGATAGACATTATTTGGATGAGTTTACTTGACTCCTGGTCCTTATAGTCGGAGTCACACTTTCATGGATCAATTTGTTCTTTTTCTTTTCTTGAATATTCTTGCCTTTCATATCTGCAATTGCTTTTTCAAATTCAGGGTTAATGGATGTGAGGTTTTTAGGCATATTAATGGGTGAATTATCAGTTGAAGGGTATGTGGGTTTGATACATGATTGAGAAAGAGAAGATTCATCCACATTTGAGCCTTTCATGTCTTTTTGCACCTGAAAAGAATTAATCACTGCAGTTGTTAGGTCAGAAACTTGAGAATTTAAATTATTTAAGACAGGTTTACTGTGATTTAACAACTCCCTGTTGCAATTTTTCTCCGATGATGATAAAGTGACTGAGGCTTTTGTCGATGACGTCAGTACATTTGGATCCAGAGTAATAGTGCTCATAGGAGGTCCATCTTCAATGTTTTGGATATAAGACAAATCAGAAAGTTGAGTAGAGGATCCCTTTGCAAATGTAGCAGCCATGCTGATTTGTGGAGGTAAACCAGATACTACACATTTTCCTACATCAGCTGATGGCGTGGCCGCAATTACAACTGCAGGCTCCTTCAAAGACTTCTGACAAATCTCAGCAATCACAGCACTGTAGTATAAACTGGGACCTCATCAATTGTATTTTGATTCAAGTGAGCTATATCAACTGTAGTATAAACTGGGACCTCATCAATTGTAAAAACTTCTGGAGGCAAATCAGCTACAAAGCATTCTATAGCAACATCTGATGGCGAGGTTGCAATTGCAACTGCAGGCTCCTTTAAAGACTTCTGAACTGTCTCAACATCCATAGCACTCATATCTGATGGAGAAACATCGTTACCTTTATTAGAATTATTAGTATTTTGATTCCTGTGAGCTTTATCAACTGTTGTATGATCTTGAACATTTGACTCATCAATTGTAGTAACTTCTGCATTGTTATACACTACTCCTTCTGAATTGATTTGAAGAGTCTGCTGATTTGTATTATCCTCTGAAATAATGCCCATGCTATTAGTCTCATTATTATTAGTTATAGACTTTAGTATCCATTGCTGCATAAATGATATAGGGCACTCTTTATCCACATGACCAAAACATACACAGTTATGACAAACTGGAGGTATAAATTCATATTCAACATTTTGCATAACAAAATCCCCTCAAGGCAGTTTAATTTGCACTTCTCTTTCAAATTTAAATGACGCATCCACCTCAATAAGCATTCTAGCAAAGGCTATTCTGCTCCTGTTTTTAGTATGTTCGTCCATTGCAATAGGTCTTCCAATGGTGCTAGCAATTTTACACAATGAAATGTGGTTCCAATATGCAAAATTGAGATTAGGAAATCTCACCCAAATAGGAATGGATAATAATAGATCTTTCTCATATTTGATAGTACTGCTCTACTTCTTCATAATAATGAACTTCCCATCCATCATCCATGGTCCATCTTCTAGTATTTTGTTACAATCTTCTTCCAATTCAAATTGAACCAGATAGAAACCATTATCTCTAGCAAAAACTTCAAATTTACCTTTTGGAAGCCACGTTCTCCTGATATATGCTTTAAAAAACATATAATACGGTCTTTTCCCCACCAAATAGATCAGAATAGAATTAGACCACATCTTTTCTACAGTTAACAGCTCCTCCTCTCCAATTATTGCAGTTTTTCTGTCATTAACAATTGCTGGATCGAAGAATTGCATGGTTTCACTTTGCTTCTTTTGCTTAACCAAATCACACCAACTTTTAGGTGTGGACTTTGAATTAACAGCAAACACACCTGATGTATTGAATCCATTCTTTTTGACGAATGAATCACATGATCCAGCATGATAAGACCCAGATCCAGCTGAGAAATTTTGAAAACGCGATGTCCTGATCTTCAAGCGAGAAGAACGGGGATCCACCTTATGCACTTTCGCTGATACGCCTGAAGCCTCCAGCCTCTTCTTCCGATCTATCACCTTTGTCCAGCCCTCTTCCTCTGCTTCCTCCCCTCCGAGATCTGAACTTTGGACGTCGGCTGATTGTGACGTCATTAAGAATATTTTAATTTAAGTTAATAAAAATTATTAAATTATATTATTAAATCTTTGAACAACAGTGTTGTTGTAAAGCTAACTTCTGATTTGAGCTTCGGATGCACAAGTGGTGGTAGTTGATAAATCTCTTTAACGTTTTGGAGGCATTTTAGTTGATTTTTGACAAAACAAAATTGAGATTTGGTTATAAATTTGGAGAAGAAGGTGAATGAGGAAGTTTGGTAAAGTCAGAAATTTAAAAGGATTGAATAGGTGTAAATGTTTTGAAGGGGTTGGCATCTTAAAACACGTGAAATTGAATCGGTATAGTTTTAAATAAATTATGAAAATGCGAACAGTCGATTGACTCGAAAATTCAATCAACTGAAATCTAGTTGAGAAATAATTTTTTATTCTCATCTAGTCGACTGGATACTCGTTCAGTCAACTAAGACTATGATGATATTATTTCTATCCCTCTTCCAATCGACTGAACTAGGGTGTGCAGTCGACTGAACCTGTTGTTTTTGTAAAAGTTCAAGTTTTTATAAATTTTTGTTGTTCTGAACTTTCTAATATGTTTATTTATGATAAATTTATTAATTTGATAAGAAAAAATACAAGGTCTATTTAAAACATGAAAATAACTTAAAAGCAATAATCAAATTTATTTATTTTTCTTCACTGGGATTGGATTCATCTGCATGAAAATGTTCCCATGAGTTTGGTTCAATCTTAGTCTGCTCATTCGAAGAAAGTAGTAGAGACCATTTGTTTGATGGCCCTGGTTCCTAAGAATTTCTTGGAGCTAAGTCAGGTTTATTAACTAGAGTTTCTGTTAGACGAGGAGAGCTTTTACAGATGCTATTCTTCATTAGTGAATGTCCATAAATTGCTAGAACACATCTTTCAAGAAAATTAAGATGTGCTTGTTTGCGTTGTTCGTAATACATCTCTTTCTGAACTCCCATCATTGCTTATTGATAGTGATTTTTTTTATCAATTTTGGTATTAGAAGATGATGATTCAAGATTAATTGACCGTTTGACTTTCTTACCCTTTGTAGAGTAACCAGTGTGATATGTAAGTGATGGAATAATTTTTAGCGAGGATGACTTATTTGAAGGAGGAGTTGTTTTTGATAGTGATGAATAAGAGCTTTTAAAGGTAGGTGAGCTATAGTCGATAGACAAATAGGATGAATCGTGGTTGGAAGAAATTGTTTGAACTTGTATTGCCTTTAGTTTTCTTATTTTAGCTTGGATGTATGTTTTCTTATAAATAATGTTGTTTATATATATACCCTGTTTTGTTAAATTTAGCATTTGTTTTAAAGGTTGAGAATTGTTTTGATACGTTAGCCTTTCATTTTTCTTTACTAAAATTTTATTTTTTGTTTTAAATTTTGTTCATAAAGATTGATAATGGGCCTTCGTATTTATTTTACTAACATATAAATAAATGTATGCAATTGATAAAAAAAATTAACAAGCAGAATACTCATTGTAATTCATTCAATGACACAATGCCAAGTTCACGTCTCTATCGAATGAAGGAATTTTCATTTAGTGGTTTTGTGAAGATGTCTGCGATTTGATTTTGAAAAGAAATAAACTGGAGTGATATTACGTCTTCCTCTATGCTATCACGTAAAAATTGATGACGAATATCAATGTATTTGGTACGAGAATGATTTATTGGATTCTATGATAGGTTAATAGTACTTGTACTATCAGAATGAATAGGAGATTTACTAACGAATGTCCCGAAGTCACGAAGAGTTTGCTGCATGTAAATTACTAATGCACATGCCAAATTAGCAGATATATATTCTACTTCACATGTCGATGGTGAAACATAATTTTTCTTTTTATTAAACCACAATACTAGAGACCGTCTAGTGAAGTGACAAGTACCTCTAGTACTCTTTCTGTCCGTTCGAAATCCTCTGAAATCAGTGTCTCTATATGACACAAGTTTGAAAGGACATTCTTTGGGATAAAAGAGGCTGTAGTCTCTAGTATTGCTTAAGTAACACAGAATTTGTTTCACGACTCGCAAATGTGATTCTTTGATATTTTCCTGAAACCGTACACACAAATAGACACTCGTCACGATATTGGGGCGACTAGCAATTAAATATAGTAAGTGTCCAATCAATAGAGTTTTTGATCCATACTATTTCTGTTTTCATCTCTATCGAGATGAATTGTATTAGTCATAGGCGTTGGTTTACTGGATATGTTTTCCATTCCAAAACATTAATTAAATTATTACAATATTTTTCTTGATTAATAAAAATTCCATTACTTAGTTGTTTGATCTGGAAATAAAGAAAATATGAAAGTTCTCCCATATGAGACATCTTGAATTCACTTGTCATTATTTTTGAAAAATCATTACAGAATTCTTCATTTGTAGCTCCGAATATGGTATCATCTACATAAATTTATATAATTAATATATCTTCCTTATCTCGTTTAATAAACAAAGTTTGATCTACTTTTCCAATCTCAAATCCAGATCTATAAGATAGCCCTTTAGTCGTTCGTACCAGGCACATTGTGCTTGTTTCAAACCGTAAAGAGCTTTCTTAAGTTTATAGACATGATCAGGAAATTTTTCATGTTTAAAAAGAGATGGTTGTTCTATATAAACATTTTATTTAATAAAACCATTTAAAAATGCACTTTTAATATCCATTTGATAAATTTAAAGTTACGATGACAAGAGAAGGCCAGTAAGATACGTATTGCTTCTAATCCTGCGGCAGGAGCAAAAGTTTCTTCATAGTCTATCTTTTTTTCTTGATTATATCCTTGTGCAACTAATATAGCTTTATTTTGAGTTATATTACCATTTTCATTAGCTTTATTTTTATAAACTCATTTAGTACCAATGACTGTTTGATCATTTAGTCTTGGAACCAATTCCCAACCATAATTTCATTCGGATTGATTTAACTCTTCTTGCATGAATAAGATCCAATAGTTATCGGTTGAAGTTTCTTTAGGATTTTTAGGTTCTATATTAGATATAAAAGCTAATGTCCCATTTGATTTAATTGGTTTCTAGTTTTGACATTTGTATCTACCTCACCAATTATATTTTCAACTAGATGATTTTTTTTAATTCATGGTGGAGTTCTAAGTTCATTTTCAATTGAATTTTATGTAATTTGTAGTTCTTCATTTTGAGTTATAGTATTTTGAGGTGGATTTTGTATAATTGGTTGTTCTATAACATCTTCTTCATCATCTATATTATTTTTGAAATTTTCATCAAATGATATATGCAAAATTTCTATAATCTCTATGTGTTTACTATATATTCCATATGCTTTGCTTCATTCCAAATATCCAATAAATATTCCTTCATCGGATTTTGAATCGAATTTGCCTAGTTGATCTTTTGTATTTAATATAAAACACTTTGATCCAAAAAATCTTAGATATGATATATTAGGTTTTTTATGGTTAAAAAGTTCGTATGGTGTATGTTTAGTTAAGGGCCGAATAGTAACACGATTTAATGCTTAGCATGCAATAGACACAGCTCCTGCCCAGAAATGTTTCAGTAGTTGGCTACCATTAAATAGGGCTGTCAATTTCCAACACGACCCGAAACCCGCACGGAAATTAGCGGGTTAACCCGACACGTTTAAAAGGCGGGTCATTTTTGGGTCAACCCGTTAGAACCCGTTTAATAAACGGGTGGGTTTAGGGTTGACCCGTGAACCCGAATTTGACCCGACTAACCCATTTATGGGCTCGGTATTGTTGTACAATTCTCATTTTAGCTTGCACAAGAATGGTATTTTTGTTATTCACTTATTCCTACACATTCGCACTTAACAACTTCCTACATTTTCATGCCCATTCCCACGCAACAGCTTCCAAATTTTCATACCCATCTTAGTTTGCAATAAAAGAATGACAACAATACCCTTCTTTTGCTCTAAAATTCTCATCTTACCTCGCAAAAGAAGGGTATTGTTGTCATTCACTTATTCCTACACATTCGCATTTAACAACTTCCCATATTTTCATGCCCATTTCCATTTCTTTATACAAATATTTTTCTTAACAGGTTATACGAATCAACCCGAAACCCACCCGATATATAATCGGGTCAACCCGAAACCCGCCCGTTCAATAAACGGGTTGACCCGACCCGTTTAAAAATCAACCCGAACCCGAGTTGACCCGAACCCGACCCATTGACAGGCCTACCATTAAGTAGAGTCCTAGCACATTCCTGTAAACTGATTATTTCTTTCTACAACTCCATTTTGTTGGGGAGTTATAGGAAATGAGAAATTATGACTAATACCCTTTTTATTACAAATTTTTTTTAAAGTTCATTCTCAAATTCGCCACCATAATCACTTCTAATATTTTTAATTTTTAATTCTTTTTGCAAAATTTTTAAATGATTCGAAAGTATCACTTTTGTTTTTCAAAAATAATGTCTATGTATATCTAGGTAAATCATCTACAATTACAAAAACATATTTGTTATGATTTATAAATTGAACTTGAGTGGAACCGAATAGATCCAAATGTAGTAGTTAAAGAGGTTGTAATGTAGAAATGATTTTCTTAGATTTAAAAGATGATTTTGTTAATTTTCCTAGTTGGCATGCATCACAAATATTATTTACTTTATAATTCATCTTTGGTAGACCTTTTACTAAATTATTTTTAGATAACTTACTAATAGATTTAAAATTTATTTGACAAAATCTTTTGTGCGATAGCCACTAATCGTTATCTTTGGCTATTAAAACATATATATATATATATATATATATATATATATTGTGATTAATTTTCGTATTTAAAATATAAATATTTCTTTCTCTAATTCCTTCGAAAATTAAATTTTTATATTGATCGAAAATATCACATTTATCTTTTAAGAAAGATATACTAAAGCCTTTAACACATAATTAATTAATACTTAATAAATTATGTTTTAAATTTTTAACTAACAAATCATTAGTAATAAGAGGTGAATTAGATATACCGTTGTTGCTCACAGCCCCTTTTCCAATAACGTATCCTTTAGAGTTATCTCCAAAAGTAACGAAACCTCCATCTGAGTATATAATATTTGTTAGCATGTCTTTATTTCCCATCATATGCTTGGAGCAACCATTGTCGAGTATCCATTTTCCTCTCTTTTTATTAGGTACCTACAAAAAATATTTAAATGATATTCGTACCTACTTCCTCTATTAGAGTCCTAAGAGTTACGTCTTATGAAGCTAAACCCAATATGGTTTAGAATTCCCTTAGAAAATGAAATTTGAATTCTTAAGAACATTAGAAATAAAATTCTTTATATATTTTTCTCGTATCAAATTGTTGTTAGTCTTTGGAGCCCAAATTTTTATAGTCTTAGACTTATTAATTTGTTCTATTTGACTGCTATCTTTCTTTTTGAAATTAGTATATATTGAACTAAATTGTTTAGAGTTAGTCTTAACTTTTTTGCTAGATTTGTTACAGCTTAGGCCTCTTTTACTAAAGTAGATTGTGATTTTTCTATAATTTTAGAAAGATTCTCTCTACACCTTTATTAAAATTAGAAACATTTTTAGTAATGTTTTCTAGCTTAGCTTTAAGACCATCTATTTATGGCTCTAATATTTTATTATAGAATTTAAATTGTGATTATCTTTTGTTAATACATCATTTTTACCTTTCTAAGTTTCTATTTCGTCACTTAACATAGTAAGCTGTGTTGATATATTAGTACAAGAATCTCGATATTTTATTAACTCCTCTTCTAGTATTTTCATTTCATCTCTTAGCATATCTACTTCTAGTTCACTTCTATTCAATTTTCATAATGTGTCTTTATATTTTCTATTTAAATCTTTTAGATTATCTAATAATTCAGAATATATTTCAATTAGATCATCAAATGAGAGTTCACTTTCATCGTCATTAGTAGCTATGAAGCATACATTTGCTTGTTCGGAGTCACTGTCAATACCTAATAAAGAAGATGAGTCTGAACCATCCCAAGTTACTGAAAAAGCCTGCTTTTTCTTTTTATAAAATTTCTTGCTCTTATTTTTGAAATTATTTTTCTTTCGTTCTGAACAATCTCTCTTAATGTGACCCATCTTATCACATTCATAACACTTGAGTGAGGAGGTTGACGGATTGTTGTTCCTATTTCTGTTGTTGCCAAACTTCTTATTCTTTTTGAATTTTAGAAATTTTCTGAAATTTTTAGCCAGAAAGGCAATGTTATCATCATCCTTGTCGGATTTTTCATTTTCTGCTTGAAATGCTATTATTTTTCTACCTTGAGCTTGTACTCGTTTTGCTTGAAAATTCACTTCACATGACATGATATTTCCAATTAACTCTTCTGGTTTAATGGTTGAAATGTCATTAGCTTCTTCAATAGCTAAGACCTTTCATTCCCACTCATCCGTTAAAGAGTTTAGGATTTTTGAAACAATATCAAAATCAGTGTATTTTTCTCGTAGTGCTAGTAGTGAGTGATATATATCTTGAAATCTAAAGTACATATCAATTATAGTTTCATATTGCTTCATTCTAAAATTTTGAAATTGTTTTTTGAGCGTTGAGATCTTGCTTCATTTAACTTTATTTGTACCTTCATGAGTTATTTTAAGAGTACGTCAAATTTCGTATGTTGATGTGTACATACTAACTCTATTAAACTCATTTTTATCTAAAAAACAAAATAACATATTCATGGCTTTAGCATTAGCAGTGGCATCTAATTTTTGTGTGTTCGACCATTGTGCATAAGCAGTAGTAGGTACAGTGTATTCTTGTTGAGTGATATTCCAAGTGTCATAACCATTATTTTGCATATACATTCTCATCCTAGTTGACCAATAATTATAATTTAATCCGTTAAATAGTGGTGGTCGTGCAGTAGACTGACCTTCAATAAAACTTGATGCAACATTATCCATATTACTTAAATATCAAATACTGTGTTATGGTTAAATGATTGCATTGCTCTAATACCAAATGAAAGTCAATGCGGATCATATGATTATATCTACTAAATAAAACTTATATCAAACTAGTAGTATAAAAATTATTATAAATAAAGTGCACCAAAGTTTTTATACTGGTTCGAACTTCTGTTCTACATCCAGTCCCGGACTCCTTCTAGATTTAGACAATACCCTCACTTAACCTGGAGTAATAGGTATTACAAACCGCCTGAGCTGCTGAACAGGACTTTTTGCCTAAAGATCTCCAATAGGACTTCGCTTACAAATAAATAGAATTGTTTATGACTGCTTATGCTCTTGTATAACACAGATTTGTTAATAAGTACAACTTTCCAATAATCTTCTTCTTGCGTGGTATATTAAGGGTATGTGAAGAAATGGAAAGATTTTTTTTATCATAATAATTGTTTTTTTGAATGAGCATGTGATAAAAAATGATAAAGCAATGTAAGATATATGAATTCTTGAGAATTCAAAGATAGAAAGAATTGTTAAGTGGAATTCTAAATCAATTGCTTTATATAGATAATTAATGGATGCAACTGTTAATGAAAAGAATCGATCAAGAGAAGGAGTTGCAGCCATTATTGAAGAGGAATGCCTCTTTATGGAGAAGAGCATCTCTTTAGAATTTTGAATTTAAAAAATAGATGTTACGACGTTCAGTTGACTGAATGAAATCAACCAGCCGACTGAATTTGACCAGAGATAGTCTTTTTCAAAATAGAAAAGAAACTGTGCAAAAATAGGCAGTTTCAGTCAACTGAAATCTTCAGTTCAGTCGATCGAACACATGGTTAGTCGACTGTTTTGAAGTGTTCAGTCGACTGACTTTGTCAGTGTAAATTTGTTTAATTTCTTCTCGATCGGTCGACTTATAGGGGTACTTAAGTCGACTGACTAATGCTGATTTTGAATTTTTCTGTTTTCAGCAAATACTTTGTGAATGTGTGTACTTATATATACCACTATAAGAGATTTTAACAATCTATATAACTCTAGACTTAGACTTTATGACTAATATTTCTTTGTTTTGTCATCATGGTCTTCTTTTCATCAAGTATGTCACTTTATTTGATTGATATATTTTCTTGCATAAGTGGTTAGTATACATAATATATTATTGTTTAGTTGTCACTATCAAAATATCAAAGTATGAAGTTCTAACATTGAGTCCACCATATGGCACGATGCGCAAATCCACAATGTATTCCAAGTACATTACCAAAATATGATCTTAATACTTGTATCCAAAAAAAAATTGATCATTAACCACAAATGCGTCTTCGAGAAGAAGACAATTTAGTTGGAATATAGTAAGCTACGTTGTTAGATTGACACGTAAATTTCAATTGTTGAAATTAATGTAACAGATTCATCATTTAACACGTTTAAATTTATTCGTGTTTTACTCGCAAAATTATAGGTCGATGTGTTTTTGAGTTTTGGTACATATATGTTGAAATAGAAGTTCTAAATAATGATTTAGAATATACTATTTGAACATAACAACCAAAGTGTCTCAAAGTTAGTGGGAGCAATACCTCGTTTGTGAGTTTCAGATAGGATCCAGAACTGATATGAAAATATTGTTCAACAAGCATTAGAGTTAAGCAAACATTCTGGCAAAAAAGTCAAATAGTTTGAATTTCAGTTAAAATGCAGAGGAAGCGTGTGTTTGTAAGAAAGAACTATAAAGGTACTAGAACATTTCTAAACTATAAGTAAAAAACAAACTTATGATTGTTAAAGATGTACCTATGTTATAATCATTTTAGTTTGGTTGTTTCATACACAACATTAGATCTAAAATTGACATTTTTTATAAGTAATATAAAAGGATGTTGGGATTGTCATATACAATATATATTTTAGACATCATATTAAAACATTTAATGTGCAACATTTGAGATAGATTCCTTATGCATTAGAAATAAGAATTATCATATATGGTATGACGTCTACTATATTGCTAATCTCTTATGTAATTGGTACATTGAGTAAGTATCAAATTCGAATGAAGAACGTTAAATGGTAGGTAAGGGTATTCTTGAGTATTTGAAAAATATTAAAGAATTGTTTATAAAAGCAACGAACTCCTTAATAAAGAAAATTTAGGAATAAATGATATCGAGCACAACATGTTAATCCACAATTCATATTCAACCTTAGTTAAGAAGCAATAAGTTGGAAATGTTCCAAACATGAGTTGTAGATAATTCAACACTAGGCTATGTACATCGCCTTGAATAGCGCTGCAATAAAAGTAATGCATCCACATATAAACACATAAATTTATAACTGAGCTAGGGGTGATTTCAATTGTTGAGAATCCCATAATATTGATATACAATAACAATTCTATGATATAGATCACGAAAGAACCTAGAGCTCACTAGAAGTCAAGAAACATATATCAAAAAGTTCCACATGATAAAGGCAGTTTACCAGCGTCGGAGAGAGTTAATTGATGGATTAGATAATCAAAATAACATATCATATCCATTCACTAAAGGATTAGCTTGATCGTTTTGAGAAAACTTATCGGAGGAATAGGAATAAGATTCCATAATTGACCCCAAGTGCTAGTGGGAGATTGATAGAGTTAGGGGTATGCCCTATGGGAAATTATGTAATTTGTTACATATATCTAACTCTGTGACCAATCTTGTTCATTACGAAGGTATTTGATTTCTATTATATACTTTGTTACATAGTGATAGAATTAATTAAGTAATTTAAAGTATATAAATAAGAATATCCTTAAACAAAATATTATGTAATTGTTGCAATCGTGAGTAATTAATCACAATATAAAACAAGATTTTATTTTAAATATTCCCAATGAAATTGTTTCGAGAAAGGATATTAATACATCTGTTGAGACCATAATACATAACGCTCTCCAAATGTTGGGCAGTGTGTTACTCATAGCTGTTGGGGGTACCAAGGGGTTACGTACTCATAGTTACTGGATGACTATGGAATGACTCATTCAAGAATTTCATGTTAGGCAATAACAACTAGGTCAAATATGAAATCCCAAGGTGACGATGTTACATAATTCCCTCTACTTGCGAGTAATGTGAAACTTCAATGTGGATACTCCACTTTAATTATAATAAATCATGGCATGGTGATCCATCGAGTGCCTATAATTAGCTCTGAGTTGAAGCACTAGAAGTGAAATGCTATCCAATAGATAATTCTCTCCTCAGTTGTATGAGATTAGTATTAAAGTCAACTATAGTTAAGTGAAATCAATATCTCTAGCCATAGTAGTACTGTTAATAATAAATACTATTATTAGACCGAGAACTTTGTTTATGGATAAACCAGGTTGAATATGGGCGAGGACCAAATCCAAATTCTATAAGTCCTAATGTGATATAGTGGTCATGAAGAGAATTGGTGTAAATGATCGTCACTAAATGATACTACTTAAGAAATTATAAAATATGATATTACTTAAAAGGTACGTAAGCGATGAATTCGCCAAACTTTTACACCGCTAGTAAAGGTGGTGTGTGAACATTAATATATGAATTGTTCAATATTAGTTGGTGACTGAATTCACATCTCTAAGTCACACAACCGTATTTGTGAATTCTCCAAAAAACCACATGATTAATTAATTTATAAAATGTTGTAAATTAATTAAAGTAATTAATATTTAAGAAATATTAATTTTTATTTCATTTATTTTGTATTTGGGTGTTATTTATAATTATCTAAATGCATATATAAAAATTATATTTGTGCACGTCGACATACGATATGAATATAACTTTAAATGAGTTTAAGTAAAAGATAATTGCATTAGGTATTTATTGAAAATTTTGCCATAAGATGGCAACAACATGGTGTACCTCATATTGAAGAAGACGTGGTGTAAAAAATTAAAGAGATTAATTATGGAAGTTTCAAATTAAAGAAAATGAAAGATTTCATTCTTTCAATTAAAAACAAACACCCAATCAAATTACACTTGCTTCATGTGTTACATGTTTATCACACAATTTGAAATATGAACATATTTGATATGTTCTTAACTTTCCAAATTTCACACGTAATAAATAATAAATTAAACTAATTAATCTAATTAATTAATTAGAAATATATTTATAACATATAATTTTATTAACATTAACTAGATTAGATCTAGTCAAACCCATAAGACTTCATAGGTCCACTATAATTCAAATAGGGAATTTTTTTTGGAAGTCACCCAATTTACCCATTGCACATTAGCTTGGTTCCTTTAGTTAAACCCTATCGCATGTTAAAGCTTATCGCAAGTCAGAACCTAGATAAGGTAGAACTCTTAAAAGCTATTCATATTGAATTTACAAGCTATCACATGTTGAGTTCACAAGCTATCGCATGTTGAGTTCACAAGCTATCGCGTGTTGAGTTCTAAAGCAACCACATGTTGATAAATTATAGCTATCACATGTTGATAAATTATAGCGATCACATGTTGAAACTTAGAAGCTATCGCATATTGACATTTAGAAGCTACCATAGGCTAACATTTAGAAGCTGTCGTAGGTTGACATTTAGAAGCTATCGTAGGTTAAGCAGAAGCCATCGCATGTTTAAGTGGTAGTTTAGTAATTAATTTGAAAACTGCTTTATTACCATTATAAGTAACTACTTTCCACTAAAACATATTATATGTCGAATTATCATTGGTTAACAATAATCTTTACAGTTATCTTTTCAGGAAAATCAGGGATGAAGTTTATTTTGCACCGTAATTACTATTTCTGTCCTTTATCAATTATTAAATTACCATTTGTAATTAACTCTTCCTTTTACTAGATAAATCAACTCAAATATGCATGAAAAAGTTCTCCAAAAATTCCTAAAAATCCAAATATTTCTCCTTTACCTCATATGAAAATTTCCGATCAAAATAATTAATTTTCATATTTTAAATAATTAAAACCTAAAATTAAGAATTTTCCTTACTTAGAAAATTCATGTAAAATACAAAAAATTTCAAATAATTATGATATAAAAGCCACCTTCAGATTAATGTTCTAACATTATATAAAAATTTCAAGCAAATTGGAGGTGGTTTGATCCACTTTTTACTATAAAACATATCAAAATTATTGCCTTTTAATTCCCAAACATCAATGAAATCATTCTAACATTCTTAAATGTGACGCTTCGCCTTTGTGCACGGTTTAAATCGACAATAAACCACACATGTCTAACTCAAACCATTCAAAAGGGCAGATTATCAATGAGGTTTAATAAGAAAATAAGAGAAAAGAAGGAAATCAAAGAATCTCGCAGCGGAATGACAAAATATAATAATCAAATAAACAATTCATGAAGCAGTTCTACAATATACATTTGATTACACAATTTTTACAACATAATCGGAGTATAATCAACAAACATAACAAAATAATGCAGCGGAATAATAATTGTAAATACGGTCTAGCAACTCCATCTTCATCTTCAAGGAATAATGTCCTTAACACTGAATTACTCAGGCTGACCCGAGCGTAATGAAAAGACAAAACACTCGAGTCAGAACTAAAAGTTCTTATGTAAGCTAAATCAGTAACAGGTAAATATGAGTGTAATAGCTTGAGAGATGTTTACGGGATTTTCCATCTCCTATCAAGTGTATAACGTGAGTGCAATAATTTAAGAGATGTTACAGGATTTTCCATCTCCTAAGGATCAGTTAAACTATCTATATGTAGTAAAGTACGCTATATATGTAGTGTCTATCAATAAAGTGAAGTATTAAAATAGCGTTAAGGCTTTACATTGATCCCCTTTAACACATTTTTAAGCAGGTAGTCTATGCAGGTCTTGTAACACAACCAGTAACGTCGGTAGCCAGTGAGTCCCCTATAGGTACCATACTAAAACAAAATCGTAGTGGACGCGTTTAAGGATAGAAGTATGACAAGGCACGTGAGGCAATGCCCAAAGTAGAATACTACCAATTCGAGTCGCCTGACTGGTGGTAACCCCTAACGGCCCACCGCGAAAATCCATCCCATAATCAAATCAAGGTGCACTGATCATGTAACATTTCGACTTATCGACGCTCGAAAGTCGACATCAATACAACCACTGTATCAACTGCCGAGCTATCGAATGCTGGAAAACCTAATTGTTAGGGTTAAAAAGAAGAGGTAGAAGAAAACAGATAGAAGAATAAAGAAGAAGAAACAGAAACAACAACAGAATCTCACATTCGCAGCGGAACAATATATAATAGATGAATGAATAATCTTTATCACAAAGAACTATATCAGTTTATACAATACATCATCAGAGTTTACAACAACAACACACAACACTGGACAGTTATATAAACTTGTCCACATACATAATACAAAGCGGAATAATACTAGTATAAGTGATACGTCTCACCATCCAGCTCGCCTCCAGATCTCCACAGCAACTTCAGAATTCCAGAATGACCTGATAACCTGACTCTAGGTTGCCCATATGGAAAATTATGAGCACCCAGAGTTTAGAAAGGGAACAATAAACTCCAGGTCAGTCGTGGGACTGGTGTGAGATCTTAAAAACCGTTATTTTCATAAAGAAAATAAAAGAAATTCGCAATGCTTTTGGAAAATGAAACTACCATAAGGCCTCCCGGCACACACACAATGCAATCGCACACATGGGGGAGATTTCTCCTTATGATAGTCAAATATGCTTGATACGCAAAATCTTTTAATATTATTACTAGTGCATAGTGTCGAAACATTTCAAAAGTATAATATTAATCTTAGCCAGCATAGGTACCATTATATTATGCCTGCTATAGCTGCCACCTGAGGTGACAGGTTATACAAATTGCAATCGTAAAGGGCTCGTATTGTTTCTTTGGATTTCCAACAAATGGTCAGGCTAAGGAACTTCCTATGCCACATGGAAACGCCTCTGGAGGGACATCCCGAGAGACAACTGCTCTATGCCAACACAAGGCCGGGTTACCTCTTACTAGGTAACTAGGCCTGTCAATGGGTCGGGTTGGGTCGGGTTCGGGTCGGGTCAACTCGGGTTCGAGTTGATTTTTAAACGGGTCGGGTCAACCCATTTATTAAACGGGCGGGTTTCGGGTTAACCCGATTATATATCGGGTGGGTTTCGGGTTGATTCGTATAACCCGTTAAGAAAAATATTTGTATAAAGAAATGGAAATGGGCATGAAAATATGGGAAGTTGTTAAATGCGAATGTGTAGGAATAAGTGAATGACAACAATACCTGTAATACCCCAAAATTTTGTGAAAAATCATTTTTGTAAAATGATTTAATTTTTGAAATATTTAGATTTAAATATGGTGAAATTTCTGGAATAAATAGTGTGCAAGTATATGTGTGCACGTGCACACTGAAATGGCACAAGGAAGAACTCCAGATTTCTTGGATTTAAAACAAGAATTAAAAAGCAATACAAACATGATTTTTGGCAACATGGATATTTGATTTCTGGAATTATATGGATCATCTTAGAAAATAAGAAAAGTAAGTTTTACTTTAAATCAGTAAACAAATTTTATTTAAAACCCAGAAAAGAAAATTATGTATATTTGTAAACCTGTATACATATAGGTGCATATGCTTTTGAAATTAAAGAGAAATTAAATAAGCCTAGATAAGATATGTGTACAAATATATATATATTTTTAAGTACTAAAAAGTATATATATATATATAAGCAAGTAAAACTATAACATTAAAATGACATGAAATGTGATGCAAGTTAATATGCTTGTATAGGCAAAAATAGCAAAGGGGAATTCTCAGGGATAATTGAAAAATAAAATAGGATAGTCACACTTTTAACATGACTAGGTGAGTGGCCATTTTCTGAAAAGTAAAAGAAAGAAAATGCAGCCTTTAAATTGGTTAATATGGCCGGGGTATTATAAATGAAAAATGCATGATGCTAGCCAGGACAGAAATGGAATTCTATTTTAACAAAACCCTAGTGGAAAGATGTATATAAATAGGCAGTTTTAGCCAGTAGAATTATTTTACCCCGAGCTGAAAAAAAAAAGAAGAAAATATTGGAAGGAAGAAGAAAGCACTCACACAAGGGTTTTATGGATTAATAAGAGGAAATATTTAGGTGAGTAATCTCACTGAGTTCATGGCATTAAGACCTGAGATGAGGCAGCCACTTTTTGCCATTTATATATATATAGACTGGTTTTGATGTATATGATTTCATCAATGCTTTTTGAATGTCTTATTTTAAATCTGATATGATTTAATATGGATGATTTTGATGATCTTTGATTGGTTGAGACATTTGTCTTTGGATGTGTATCATACTGCTTTATTTATACTCATAAATGTTGAAGTCTAGGATCTTAAAATTATATAGAGAATACTCTCAACTGTTATAGATCTATGGCATGGAAACTTTACAAAAAAATGTTAGGAGCTGCATTATACTTGGTATAAGTGCTGAGGCTTGAAAAGAAAAATGTTAAGGGTGCAATAGAAATTTTCTAAGTGCTGAGCCCTTGATCAAATCAAAAAAGAAGAAGAAACCCACAAGCTAAAATTATGATTGAACCAGATCTTGAATCTGAATCAATCATAAAGGCTTGCAGATCAATATAACATGCCATGCCTTTTTTTTACAGTTGAAAATATTCTTATATTTTACTAAGATCAAGACATATTGACCCCAATTTAGGAAATAACTGTCTGATTATTTCTGAGGAGAATTATGCTAGGAAAGATTATGGATGTTTCCATGTTTGTAGTGACATGTTCACTTAGCATATTTGATGATAGGATTTAAGACAATACACTAGTAAATAAACTAGGGAAGGGAAGGCCAAGAAACCTGCTGGAATGCTTGTCATATTTGAAGTATGCAAGTTGGCACATGGTTTGATTAAACCCTGAGATCTTTGTGCAATGATGTGAATTAGTTCATTGCAATGTGTCCCAGTGATTCCTTAATAGCAGATGAGGCAGGGATTTAAACTGAATAATACAACCTGTAAATGAAGAAATAGGAATATGGATATTTCTTAGGTTGAATGGTATGGAACCAAGATGGTTCCAGTGAATGCAATTGTTGCAAATAGATAATTATGTTTGCATGATTATGTATGCAAGTATAAGAATGATAAATGAATATATCATACCTGAACCAACTTAATTATACTATGTTAAAATAATTGATTGCAGAAATTTGCTTAAATAACAAGTTAGTACTCTTATGTTCTTTATTGCTTAATATCATGAATGTATTGATGTTACTCATACCAGATCATAGATCTGACCCTTGTTTGCTCATGGCATATGGGGTGTCTCATTTTAAAATGAGGCAGCCACTCATGCTCTTTCAGGTAACCCAGGCACTAAGTAAAAATGAAGTTATGGCTATTATGGAGGAGTGAATGAACATGCTAGCTAGTTTCAATAAGAGCTTAAATTGATTATATCTGCATGTATTCAGAAAAAATTTATGTTTCTAAGATTTCCAGTCATGTATTAAATATTTTATGGTTAGTGATCATGTTGCCCTTATGTTCTGAAAAGTGTCAGACTAAATTTATTATTCTGTTGAAATTGTTGTGTGTTAAGGTTTGATTTGTTTTTGAAGTAGAGTCTGAAACATAAACAAGAAAAAAAATATATGCTCAAGTATCAGCTATATAAAAATCCGGTAAGAAATATACAATTATGTGAGCTACTGTTTTGCATAATTTATATATGTATTAGCTAATCTTGAGACATAACAGAGCACTGAGTTTTAGAATAAAATCTGGATTTAGCAAGAAGTAAACTTAAAAGGATTCTATTTTCTTTTTACTGAAATGCTTTGTAAATAAGTTTGAATTCATTTCTGAATTGTATTGAGAGAAGTAAAATGTTTTTAAAAGCTTCAGACAGAATGCAATGAATGGTATCTCCATTGCTTTGAACTAGTGTGTAGTAGATACAGGATTCATGTGTTAACCAGCTTCAAATAAATGAAGTATTGGTTGATCATGATAGTTTGTATTCTGAAAATAAAAATGCATTTCAAAGCTTAGTACATTTGGCACTTGTTTCACCCAGTTTTCTGGTAAATGAGCAAAGATATTGACATGTACATGTATATCTGTATACATGTTGATATCTGGGCAAAAATATAAACATAAATTCCTAGAACAGTTGCAGGAATGGATTTCGAAAATAATAAGCAAGAACTATTGTTTTGTATGTTAGATTATTGGGAAAAAAAATTAAACATATATGTGTAGATAGATATCAGATTTCAAACCATACAGAAGAAAAAAAAAACAAAAATTGTGTTTGAACCGACCAGCATAGCACTCGAACTCGTGACCTTTCATGTATAAGTTAGGCGCGTTTCCATTACGCCTAGATGTTGCTTGTGTTCACTTAGGATCCACTTTCTTTTAACCTGAGTTTGATACTATCCAGACTTTAACACAATCATCCATATTATAAGCTTTCTTTTCACTGATTATTACTTGATCATTTCTTAATTATAATGACAGACTAAAATACATGTTTCCAGTGGATTCTATGGTCAAAAATCAATTAATCCGAATTGCTAAAATCTAAACCAAACAGAATGTTCTTGTACAAAAAAAATAAAGTATATACTCTGAATTTAAACAAGAGGAACACATACATCTTCATATGTATGTGTTTGTTATTAGATATACACTGATATATTTATATTGGTAAGTTATTTTGATCCTGGATATATTTTGTTTATTGGAGAAAGAAAATGACCCTGGGAAATAATATTTGTAATGAATGATATATCAATATATCATCTCTAAAAAAAAAATCCTTATGAAATTAGGGTGAAAATGGGAGGGTCTTTTCAGTTGGTATCAGAGCACTTGGTTGCATTGATTGTTAAGTATTATAGAAATGTATTATGTCTGTTTGTTTTGGATGAAATAATTTAGATAAGAAATTAGAAATTATAGAAGTACTCATAATATACTAATACCATTTACCCAGAATTTAGTTAGCAGACCATGGTAGGAAGAGGATCTCATCACAATGCAGGACCCAGTGCACCTCAAATGCTTGATATGCAAGAATTTGTGAGGGTTTTAAGAGATGGAATTGGGCATAGGCCTGAGAACCCACATGAAGAGCTTTCAAAACTACTGAAGACTTATTCCAATTTGGGAGGCAGGAGTTTTGAAGGAACTGAGAGTGTGATGGAAATTCAAGCATGGTTGAGAACACTTGATAGGATTTTCAATGACATGCAGTTGGATGACCAAAGGAAGAGGCAAGTAGCTTCAAGACAACTGAAAGGGGTAGCTTTAAGCTGGTGGGAGGTGATCATAGCTGGAAGAAATGAAAATGAAATTACTTGGAATCAGTTCAAGGAGATGTTGGAGGCAAGATTTGTACCAGCATCAGCCAAGACCATTTTGCTTGAAGAATTTATCAAACTTAGGCAGGGAACTTTGAATGTCACTGAATACACTCAAAAGTTTGAGGGGCTATCTAATTATGGAGCAATGCTAGTGGCAGATGAAGCATCCAAAAATGATAGGTATATAAAAGGACTGAACCCAGGACTTAGCAGAGCTATGCTACCATATGCAGATAGAACATTTGATCAAGTAATTGATCTGGCCTTGAAACTGGAACAACATGACAAAGAAAGAGAGAAATATAGGAATTTTAAGAGCAACAACAAGAAGGATAAGGGAAGATATCACCCTTATGATAAAAAGAAGGAGGAGGCAGACAACAGAAGAGTAAAGATACAAAAGCCAATGATACTAAGAAGAAATTGGTTTGCCATCATTGTGGAAAAGAAGGACACATCAAACCAAGGTGCCCAGAGTTAAAAGGAGGAGCCTTCAAATGCTACCTATGTGGGAAAGAGGGGCATATGAAGAGGAACTGTCCTGAGAATAAACAGCAAGGGAAATTGGCAACTTTGGAAGGAAAAGGCAAATCTGCAGTAAAAATTGATGCTGAAAATCATGGCCAAGTGGAAGGTACATTACTCATTTGTGCCATACCCATACCAGTAGTATATGATACTGGAGCAACACACTCTTTGATTTCCTATGAAGTAGTTAAAGTATTTAAATTAAACTGCATATTGGTTGAAACCCCATTGCTTGTACAAAGTCCCCTAGGGAGTTCTAGTGTTTTGAACATGAATTGTGTGGATGTAGAGTTAAACATAGGAGGAAATATTTTTATTTCCAATTTATATGTTTTAAATTACCCAAATATAGGAGTTATATTGGGGGTAGATTGGTTAAGGCAATTTAAAGCCATAATTAATTTAGACTCATCCACCATATCATTGCAAAATTCTAGAGGCCAGAGGATCACAGTTCTATGTGAAGTAGCTAAGGAGGGGAAATTGTACCATTTAGTTGACTTAGAAAAAGATCTGAGTGAACTAACAATTGAAGAAATTCCCATAGTTAATGAATACTTGGATGTGTTTGGGGAAGTTAAGGGTGTTCCACACCACAGACCAGTTGAGTTCCAAATTAATCTCATTCCAGGAGCAAGTCCAATAATTAAGAAACCTTATAGAATGGGGCCAAGTGAACTGAAAGAATTGAAAAATCAGTTGGAAGAATTAGAGGGCAAGGGATTTATAAGGCCAAGCAATTCCTGCTGGGGTTCTCCAGTAGTGTTTGTAAGAAAACATGATGGTACCTTGAGAATGTGCATAGATTACAGGGAACTAAATAAAGTAACCATCAAGAATAAATACCCATTGCCTAGAATAGATGATCTCTTTGACCAACTCAGTGAAGCTAAAATATTTTCTAGGCTAGACTTAGCATCAGGATTCCATCAAATGAAGGTTGAAGACTCAAGTGTTAAGTATACTGCATTTAACACAAGATATGGCTTATATGAATTTTTGGTTATGCCATTTGGTTTGACAAATGCTCCTTCATATTTTGTTGATTTAATGAATAGAATATTTAGAGATTATTTAGACAAGTTTGTACTGATTTTTATTGATGACATTTTGATTTATTCTAAGACAGTGGAAGAGCATAAAAATCATTTGCATTTAGTTTTGTCAAGACTAAGGGAAAATGATTTAAAGGCAAAATTTTCAAAATGTGCATTTTGGAAAGAAGAAGTGCATTTCCTTGGGCATGTTATCTCTGCCAAAGGAATATCAGTAAACCCTAACAAGGTAGTGGCAATCCAAGCATGGAAAAGGCCTAGCACCATCAGTGAGATTAGATCATTTATGGGAATGGCAGGATATTATAGGAGATTTATAAAAGATTTCTCAAAAATATCATCACCACTTACCAATTTAACTAGAAAGAATCAAGCCTTTGTATGGACAGAAAAATGTGAGCAAGCTTTTATCAAAATAAAGGAAGCTCTGATTAATGCACCAGTATTGAGAGTGCCAGAAGGAAATGAAAATTTGGTTGTGTACACTGATGCAAGTGGCTCTGGGTTAGGGGCTGTGTTGATGCAGCAAGACCAGGTGGTAGCCTATGCATCTAGGCAATTAAAGCCACATGAAACCAGGTATGCAACCCATGATCTTGAACTAGCAGCAGTTGTGTATGCTTTGAAACTTTGGAGACATTATTTGTTAGGTGCCAAATTCATTTTGTACACTGATCATAAGGCACTGAAATATTTATTCTCAGAAAAAGATTTGAACATGAGGCAACATAGATGGGTAGAGTTCCTAGCTGCCTATGATCTAGATATACTGTATACACCAGGCAAGGCAAATAAAGTTGCAGATGCCTTGAGTAGACAACATGCCAAAGTAGCCATGTTGATGATGGAAGAGTTTAGGGATTTGTCTATACTAACTGATTTGGAAATTGAGGAAAACAGTAAGGTACAGATGATGTCCATTGAAGAAGGAGAAGGTAAAGGAAAATTAAGTATGATATCTCTGCAATCAGATTTACTTCTTAAGATTGGGAAAATGCAGGAACAAGACCTAAACATGGTGGAAAAGAAAATGCTCATATCAAAAGGGGAGGAAGTAATAAATTATCAAGTTGACAAAAATGGTTATTTAAGGAATAAAAATAGGATATGTGTTCCAGAAAATATAGAATTGAAGGAGGAAATATTAAAAGAGTACCATAGGAGTAAGTACTCCATACACCCAGGTAGCACCAAGATGTATCAAAATTTGAAAAGAAATCTTTGGTGGAAGGGGATGAAGTCAGATGTGGCCAGATATGTTGCAAGGTGCATGACTTGCCAACAAGTCAAGGCAGAGACACAAAGGCCATCAGGACTATTGCAACCCCTTAGTATACCACAGTGGAAGTGGGAGGATATATCTATGGATTTCATAGATGGTCTTCCTAGATCTAAGAAGGGAAACACAAGTATATGGGTGATAGTAGATAGGCTAACTAAGGTAGCACATTTTATCCCAGTTAGAACAGAAAGAAATGCTCCAAAATTGGCTCAAATATTCATAAAAGAGGTAGTAAGGTTGCATGGCATACCCAAAACCATTGTGAGTGATAGGGATACCATCTTCACCTCAAGATTTTGGAAAAGTTTTCAAGAGGCCATGGGGAGTGAATTGTGCTTAAGCACTGCCTACCATCCACAATCAGATGGTCAAACTGAGGTGGTGAACAAAGTCTTAGAGGATTTGTTGAGAGCATGTACACTGGACTTTGGAGGCAACTGGGAAGACCACTTCCATCTAGCTGAATTCACATACAATAACAGTTACCAAAGCACCATAGGGATGGCACCATTTGAAGCCTTATATGGCAAGCCATGTTTATCACCTATATGCTGGGTAGAGGCTGGAGAAAGGGCTATTATTGGACCTGAATATGTTAAAGAAACTACAGAGAAAATTGGGTTAATAAGAAAAAGAATAGCAGCAGCTCAAGATAGGCAAAAGAAATTTGCAGATAGGAAGAGAAAGCAAGTGGAATATGAAGTGGGAGACTTTGTTTTCATCAAGATTTCACCTATGAAGAAAGTCATGAGATTTGGCAAGCAAGGTAAGCTCACACCAAGGTATGTTGGACCCTATAAAATTATGGAAAGAATTGGTTCATTGGCTTACAAATTAGAGCTACCAGAGGAAATGAAAGCAATGCATAATGTTTTTCATGTGTCCCAACTTAGAAGATGGGTACATGATAAAGAAGACATTTTGGAAGAGCCTACCAGAATTCAAATAAATCCTGACTTGGTTTATGAAAAAGAACCAGTGGGGAT
Organism: Allium fistulosum; assembly: GCA_030737815.1. Lineage (NCBI taxonomy): Eukaryota > Viridiplantae > Streptophyta > Magnoliopsida > Asparagales > Amaryllidaceae > Allium > Allium fistulosum. Next base: position 617,417,274 of record CM060901.1, on the reverse strand, counting down.
TATAGCCAAGGAAGAAAAGAAATTAAGGAGCAAAACCTTGAAACTAGTTAAGATCCAGTGGAGTAGTGATCCTAATGACTGCACATGGGAGTTAGAGGATAAGATTAGAAGGGATTATCCTAAGCTTTTTGCAAATTAAAAGGTTTTTTTTTTTCTGGGAAATTTTTTTTTGTTATGCATGGTTGATATGGTTGAATTTGTTTGCTTATGCATATGTTTGATAAGTTTTCAGAAAAGAAAATGATGCTTGTTATAAATGTTAGAAAAATTGTGAGGACACAATTCCTAAAAGGAGGGGTGAATGTAATACCCCAAAATTTTGTGAAAAATCATTTTTGTAAAATGATTTAATTTTTGAAATATTTAGATTTAAATATGGTGAAATTTCTGGAATAAATAGTGTGCAAGTATATGTGTGCACGTGCACACTGAAATGGCATAAGGAAGAACTCCAGATTTCTTGGATTTAAAACAAGAATTAAAAAGCAATACAAACATGATTTTTGGCAACATGGATATTTGATTTCTGGAATTATATGGATCATCTTAGAAAATAAGAAAAGTAAGTTTTACTTTAAATCAGTAAACAAATTTTATTTAAAACCCAGAAAAGAAAATTATGTATATTTGTAAACCTGTATACATATAGGTGCATATGCTTTTGAAATTAAAGAGAAATTAAATAAGCCTAGATAAGATATGTGTACAAATATATATATATTTTTAAGTACTAAAAAGTATATATATATATAAGCAAGTAAAACTATAACATTAAAATGACATGAAATGTGATGCAAGTTAATATGCTTGTATAGGCAAAAATAGCAAAGGGGAATTCTCAGGGATAATTGAAAAATAAAATAGGATAGTCACACTTTTAACATGACTAGGTGAGTGGCCATTTTCTGAAAAGTAAAAGAAAGAAAATGCAGCCTTTAAATTGGTTAATATGGCCGGGGTATTATAAATGAAAAATGCATGATGCTAGCCAGGACAGAAATGGAATTCTGTTTTAACAAAACCCTAGTGGAAAGATGTATATAAATAGGCAGTTTTAGCCAGTAGAATTATTTTACCCCGAGCTGAAAAAAAAAGAAGAAGAAAATATTGGAAGGAAGAAGAAAGCACTCACACAAGGGTTTTCTGGATTAATAAGAGGAAATATTTAGGTGAGTAATCTCACTGAGTTCATGGCATTAAGACCTGAGATGAGGCAGCCACTTTTTGCCATTTATATATATATATACTGGTTTTGATGTATATGATTTCATCAATGCTTTTTGGATGTCTTATTTTAAATCTGATATGATTTAATATGGATGATTTTGATGATCTTTGATTGGTTGAGACATTTGTCTTTGGATGTGTATCATACTGCTTTATTTATACTCATAAATGTTGAAGTCTAGGATCTTAAAATTATATAGAGAATACTCTCAACTGTTATAGATCTATGGCATGGAAACTTTACAAAAAAATGTTAGGAGCTGCATTATACTTGGTATAAGTGCTGAGGCTTGAAAAGAAACATGTTAAGGGTGCAATAGAAATTTTCTAAGTGCTGAGCCCTTGATCAAATCAAAAAAAAAGAAGAAACCCACAAGCTAAAATTATGATTGAACCAGATCTTGAATCTGAATCAATCATAAAGGCTTGCAGATCAATATAACATGCCATGCCTTTTTTTACAGTTGAAAATATTCTTATATTTTACTAAGATCAAGACATATTGATCCCAATTTAGGAAATAACTGTCTGATTATTTCTGAGGAGAATTATGCTAGGAAAGATTATGGATGTTTCCATGTTTGCAGTGACATGTTCACTTAGCATATTTGATGATAGGATTTAAGACAATACACTAGTAAATAAACTAGGGAAGGGAAGGCCAAGAAAGCTGCTGGAATGCTTGTCATATTTGAAGTATGCAAGTTGGCACATGGTTTGATTAAACCCTGAGATCTTTGTGCAATGATGTGAATTAGTTCATTGCAATGTGTCCCAGTGATTCCTTAATAGCAGATGAGGCAGGGATTTAAATTGAATAATACAACCTGTAAATGAAGAAATAGGAATATGGATATTTCTTAGGTTGAATGGTATGGAACCAAGATGGTTCCAGTGAATGCAATTGTTGCAAATAGATAATTATGTTTGCATGATTATGTATGCAAGTATAAGAATGATAAATGAATATATCATACCTGAACCAACTTAATTATACTATGTTAAAATAATTGATTGCAGAAATTTGCTTAAATAACAAGTTAGTACTCTTATGTTCTCTATTGCTTAATATCATGAATGTATTGATGTTACTCATACCAGATCATAGATCTGACCCTTGTTTGCTCATGGCATATGGGGTGTCTCATTTTAAAATGAGGCAGCCACTCATGCTCTTTCAGGTAACCCAGGCACTAAGTAAAAATGAAGTTATGGCTATTATGGAGGAGTGAATGAACATGCTAGCTAGTTTCAATAAGAGCTTAAATTGATTATATCTGCATGTATTCAGAAAATTTTTATGTTTCTAAGATTTCCAGTCATGTATTAAATATTTTATGGTTAGTGATCATGTTGCCCTTATGTTCTGAAAAGTGTCAGACTAAATTTATTGTTCTGTTGAAATTGTTGTGTGTTAAGGTTTGATTTGTTTTTGAAGTAGAGTCTGAAACATAAACAAGAAAAAATATATATGCTCAAGTATCAGCTATATAAAAATCCGGTAAGAAATATACAATTATGTGAGCTACTGTTTTGCATAATTTATATATGTATTAGCTAATCTTGAGACATAACAGAGCACTGAGTTTTAGAATAAAATCTGGATTTAGCAAGAAGTAAACTTAAAAGGATTCTATTTTCTTTTTACTGAAATGCTTTGTAAATAAGTTTGAATTCATTTCTGAATTGTATTGAGAGAAGTAAAATGTTTTTAAAAGCTTCAGACAGAATGCAATGAATGGTATCTCCATTGCTTTGAACTAGTGTGTAGTAGATACAGGATTCATGTGTTAACCAGCTTCAAATAAATGAAGTATTGGTTGATCATGATAGTTTGTATTCTGAAAATAAAAATGCATTTCAAAGCTTAGTACATTTGGCACTTGTTTCACCCAGTTTTCTGGTAAATGAGCAAAGATATTGACATGTACATGTATATCTGTATACATGTTGATATCTGGGCAAAAATATAAACATAAATTCCTAGAACAGTTGCAGGAATGGATTTCGAAAATAATAAGCAAGAACTATTGTTTTGTATGTTAGATTATTGGAAAAAAAAATTAAACATATATGTGTAGATAGATATCAGATTTCAAACCATACAGAAGAAAAAAAAAACAAAAATTGTGTTTGAACCGACCAGCATAGCACTCGAACTCGTGACCTTTCATGTATAAGTTAGGCGCGTTTCCATTACGCCTAGATGTTGCTTGTGTTCACTTAGGATCCACTTTCTTTTAACCTGAGTTTGATACTATCCAGACTTTAACACAATCATCCATATTATAAGCTTGCTTTTCACTGATTATTACTTGATCATTTCTTAATTATAATGACAGACTAAAATACATGTTTCCAGTGGATTCTATGGTCAAAAATCAATTAATCCGAATTGCTAAAATCTAAACCAAACAGAATGTTCTTGTACAAAAAAAAATAAAGTATATACTCTGAATTTAAACAAGAGGAACACATACATCTTCATATGTATGTGTTTGTTATTAGATATACACTGATATATTTATATTGGTAAGTTATTTTGATCCTGGATATATTTTGTTTATTGGAGAAAGAAAATGACCCTGGGAAATAATATTTGTAATGAATGATATATCTATATATCATCTCTAAAAAAAAAATCCTTATGAAATTAGGGTGAAAATGGGAGGGTCTTTTCAATACCCTTCTTTTGCGAGGTAAGATGAGAATTTTAGAGCAAAAGAAGGGTATTGTTGTCATTCTTTTATTGCAAACTAAGATGGGTATGAAAATTTGGAAGCTGTTTCGTGGGAATGGGCATGAAAATGTAGGAAGTTGTTAAGTGCGAATGTGTAGGAATAAGTGAATAACAAAAATACCATTCTTGTGCAAGCTAAAATGAGAATTGTACAACGATACCGAACCCATAAATGGGTTAGTCGGGTCAAATTCTGGTTCATGGGTCAACCCTAAACCCACCCGTTTATTAAACGGATTCTAACGGGTTGACCCAAAAATGACCCGCCTTTTAAACGTGTCGGGTTAACCCGCTAATTTCCGTGCGGGTTTCGGGTCGTGTTGGAAATTGACAACCCTATAGGTAACTACTACACGAATATGCCACCCCCCGGTCGTTTGCGACCTTTATCCGAGGGCCCTCGATCACAAAGCAACAATCACACAGTAAATAAGATTGATGCCACCACACAGGTAAAGCATCTGGGCTCCATACCATGATACCACCTATTTCCAGAAGGAAATGACATACCCTAAAGGGAGCGACCCTCATAACCTTGCCGCATTTTCCTGTTTTGACCATTTCCGGGGTGTGAGGTCTGATGAGGTCTCGTCCACAAAGCTACGCTTTACACGAAAGCCATGCTTTGATCAACAAATGATCAACAACACACAGCAGCACTTTGCATGCCACACTACCAAATTGGGAGTATATCACTGATAACCTTCAACTACATAACCTCTAAGCTCGTACGTCTCAGAGAAGGGTGTTAAGCTAAGAGAATAAATTCCCCGCCACCAACAGATATGTATTTGAAAGAAATCTGCTTTATATCTCAAAGTGTAGTGTCAAACATACGGCCATACAAGTCTGTTCCGGGTTCGAACAGAACCGAAGGCACTTCGTCCAATAAAGGAAGAAGCCCTTGCAAATCCAATTTTCAATTGCAAATCCATAACGACGTATCATCATTCGGAATGGGTTATATTACACAAAGTCCTCTCCCGGCTAAACCGAATAACGAGTGCTTGTTTTTTTTAAAACAAATTCAAGTGCCATTTCAAAGGCAAACATTGATAGTCGGTTATTTAACTATCGAACAACATTCACAACAATCAACCAATTTAAATAATTTCCCAAATTATTAAATTTCAAATATCTTTGCAAGATATATATTTCCCACTTTATCACTTTGAAAACAAATTTCAAATCACTTTTCATTCGTGGAATAAAAATTCCCGATATTATTTATTTCCCTTTTCCTTTATAAATTCCATTGTGAATTTAAATTTCCAAATATTCACTGATATACGATTTTCAAATCGTTTTCCAAATATTCACTTTCAAACACCAAATCAAATTCCAAATTGATTTCTAAATTTATTTCAACACCAAATCAATTACAAATTGATTTCTAAGTTCTTTTCAAGCACCAAATCAATTACAAATTGATTTCTAAGTTTATTTTCAAATACCAAATCATTTGCAAATCGATTTCTAAATTTATTTCCAATTACCAAATCATTTTACAAATCGATTTCCAAACTTATTTAAACACAAAATCCATTTTCATTCAACACCAAATAAATTTTCATATCGATTTCCCAAAGATTTATTTTCAAATACCAAATCAATTACCAAATTGATTTCTAAAAATTTATTTCCTTTTAAAATAAATCCCTTTATTCTATCCAAATTATTTGAAATTCCATTTTTCAATAAACTCTTCAACTTTTAAACAGTATTATTCAAAACTCATTTATTAAAATCTTTTCCCATATTTTGGAAATAATTCGATAAGATTTCAAAAATCAACTTTATACTTTTAAATTCCTTCTTTTAAATTCACCCAATTCTTTCAAAAAAAAATCACTTCAAATTTCCTACTTTAATTTCAAAAATCCAATTTTATTTATTTCTGGTATCCAACGATACCAAAAATACATTCGGCTAAATTATAGCCTTCAACAAATTCAATCATCAATATAATCATTCACAGATTTTTAATAATTCATCACACAACATATGAAACAAATTCATACAACATATGAAACAAATTCATATAATTTGAGGAATCCAGTTGGATCCCTCCAACCTGTTTCTCTGCATCCACAGATGTTAGCACAACAATTAAATACCTATTCCACTTCGAGGTGGAATATCGCGGTATATGAGATTTATAAAATATCATCCGCTATTATGCGGCGCATAGGGTCTCATCCGCTATATAATGCGGGAAATCAACAACTCCAATATATACTATATACTACTATATATAATATATCACATCCAAACAGTCAATCAATAACTACAATTTCAATTTTAATTTGAGTGGGGAGATCTCACTTTGCTTCCAATAACAGTTGTAGTATTTTGTTCCGAATAAAATTAAACGAGCGTTTAATTTTATCCAAAATTCACACTAGCTCCAATCAATCCCAAACTAGCTCCATAATGTAGTGCTCGTCAATACAGATCCAACGAAGTCGTTTCGTGCGAAACAGACCTTGTATGAAAAAGTTATCGCGTTACAAAGTTTATACGATTTAAACATAAATAAATTTAAATTTTATTTTTATTTTCTAACCCAACGCAAATCTGGCCGTCAATTTCTTTGCCCAAGATCTAGGCCGCACTTCCGTTTCTTCCCCAACATCGTTCCCAGGTTATTCGAATGCGTGAATACCCATAGCCGCCTCCTCTTCGTCAAACATCGCGACCAACCTCTTCTCTTTGACGACGATCGGAGACTTCCATTCAAACGCCTTCGACGAGAGCTACCCACGGCATGAATCCGGTCGAACTCGGTAGTGGTCTCGCCTTAGAAAATATGCACAACACATACGACTTCGAACGCCAATTGCCATCGATTCGTAACTTCGTTTCTGATCATAGTCGTTGAAAATATTCGTCTCTTTGCCCTCTACAATTTTGCAGTTGAAATGTTTTCATGAAAGTGAAAGGATCGTGAGAAAAACGAGGAGGAAGTGAGGTTGATTTTCGGCCATGGAACTAAAAGTGGCGGCCGAACAAAGGAGATAGGGTTTCTTTGGTTTTAACGTGTATATATATATACGTACAATCTAATTATTTTATTATTATTTTCACTTTTCCAAACGATCTCCAAACAACGCGTGCCGACTGGCGTTTCTAAGGTTTTACCAGCGTTCCGGACACAATGGAACGTGTTTCGGAAGCTAATTCGGTCATATGCGCGAGTTACGAAAATAAACAATCAATTTTAAATTAAATCGATTAAAACAATTTCGATGCGTTTTGAGCTGCCACGGTCAAACGACAACTCCGATTACTATGAAAATTAAAATCCGATAATAGCACAATATTACGGATCCAATGAAACTAGTTTCGTCGAATTCCGAGACTGTGCCCTGGAAGGCTATTTTTAAATATCGATTTGAACGAAAAATTTCAAAACTGAACAAAACAGTTCCAAATCCAATTCTGAAAGTTCCAATACCTTCAGAATTATCAATATAGATTTTCTAAGCCTTGAAAATATTTTTAACAAGCTTGAAATTCCAATTTCAAAATTTTACCCAATTTCATACAATTAAATTCACTAATTAAATTGCCAAATTCATTCTGATATCTCGAATATCAAATTAAACTATCATTCGAATATTTAAACACAATTAAATATTCACATTTCAAATGTCGAAAATTCAGGGTCGTTACATTCTCCCCCCTTAAAAGGATTTCGTCCCGAAATTACAAGTTAAGAAGAATGATCCTCAACCCGTTTATCATTTTCCCAAAACCAAATAGTTTTATCAACTTATCAACCCAAATCTTTTTATTAAAGATCATCATTTCAACTAACTGTCCAAATCTTAACCATAGTTTCCAAACAACTTTATTTACTTCACAATTCAAATTTAAATTTGAATTCAAATTTTAAATTATCCAAAATTTCTAACTCTCTAAATTTTCAAAAATTTTTGCCAGCGACTCCTTTGCGCAGCTAGCTTGGTACTACTACAAAATGTCCCTACGGACTCCCAAATTTCAAAAGAAACAAAACGCCAAGTGGCTAGATCAAAAATCCAATCAAATTTCATACAGAAATTTTAAATACATACCTTATTGTCGAGCAATTTCAAATTTACCTTCGAAATCAAAATCCAATTCCATTTTCCTATAGCCTTTATAATCCCTATATACTTTACTTAACAACAATGGCCAAATTCACTTAGTGTATTCCCAATACCAAATTTTACTTAAGAATTTTCTCCATTCATTTCTTAAGTTCAATATAAGTATTTACATACTTCTTATATTTATTTTCACTTCACTAACAAAGTTATATATTCATTTCCATTCAACTTTGTATTTTCAATTCCATTTGAATTAAATTTACTTCATTTTAGATATTGAATTCTATTTACCTTATCTCAAATTCAATTTGAAATCACTTGTCGTTAAGTGAAAATTTCCAAAAATTCCAAATTTTTTCTAACTCCTAAAATTTTCAGAATATTTTGGCAGAGTCTCCTTTGTACGGAGGAGCTTTTGCAATTTGACAAGAGATATAAATATATATACATCGACCCACTCGGTCGGAAAAATAAAAACAGTTCATATTTCCTATTTTTATTGCGTAGGCGTACCTTTATTAGCATTTTAAGCAAAGCAGCTTATTTATTAGCATTTTGCGCAACCAACTGCCGCTAAACGGCCCCTCTGAACCTGTACTTACTCAGTTTAAACACGTAAGTGACATATATAAGAAATCTATTAACATTTCACTTATTCTCAACAGTAAACACATAGTTTTTATAAGCAAAATATTCAAAATAATTCCCATAAGCAATTTACATGGTTTCGATACAAATTAAATTTCTTGCAACTACCTCACACATCATTTCTATTCAATTCAAGTGATTTGCAACTCACTTTCTTACATTCTATTCATTTTTAAGCGAAACGAATTCACATCCATTTCAATTGATTCAAAAATCAATTTTATTGGCTTTCATTTAACTTATAGAATTTTATATAATCTCGTTTACGTCAAACGACAACCATTTATATGCAAATTCAACGATATTCACTTAATAGAATATCCATTCTAGTTTATAACTAATTTAAATTGATACCAACTCAATTTACACTTTAATTCCATTTCATTTCCAATTGATTACATTCAATTCAATTTGCATTCCATATTCACATTCGGTTTATTTCATTAACCAAACAAATTTCATTCAAAACCATTTCATAAAACTCAACAACAACGCTTTTGTCCAAATATTTCTTAAGTTTCCTTCAACTCAAAACTCAAATTATAGTTTCCTTATAAACAATTTCTAATTTAAATCTTTGATTTGATTTTTCATTTATCAAATCCATTCCATCTACTAATTTAATTCAATTAGTTTATTCACTTATCCTTTTTAAATTTCAAATTTCCATATTCAATTCATCCTGGATTTATTTTATCAATAACAAGGAAATTTTCAATTTATTTCTACTACTTACTTGAATTTATATGCAAATTCAAACCACTTTAAATTTAGCTCACTACTTAACTTTAATTTAACTAATTCAACTTCCAATTCATTATTTCATGAATTAATACATTATCAAGTTAGTTTACTTGAATTCAATCCATTTTATTTTATTTTTTCCAAGTTTGGATATTTATTCAACTTGATTCAAATCAAATCTCATTCCAATCAAATTTCAAATATTTTATAAGTTATCAACTTATTTACATTCCATAACATTCTAAAGAAATTCCAAAGTCTTTTAAACAACATTTCAAAATTATTTCTTGGAATCAATCATATCCTTTAATCTGTATTGCAAAAATTACTCTGGCATCTCATTTCAATTATAAAACTCATTTATAAATTCACATTATCAATTTCATTCCATTAATGAATTTATTTTCAAATATTTGCCTGGAATTCTACTTCAAATTATAAATCACATCAACAATTTACATTTACAAATCCCATTCATATATGAATTCATTTCCTTATACTTCAATTCATATTTATAAATTTCATTTATTAAATGAATTTATCTCCAAATCTTTGGTTATACCATTATTCCTTATTCCATTTCCATATAACAATGATAATAATTAAATATTATCACTTCCTAACAACCAAGCATCCATATACTATAATAATTTACGGAAAATGATCTCTTTTCTACACAAAAATTTTTTTGGGTAAAATTATTTCATTTACCCTATTCAAAACAATACTGTGTTAGTTTATCTTGTTTAAGAGTTTAGAAACCCCTATCGATTACAGTTGGCCAAACTGAACCGACCAGACTCTATAAACAATAAACCGATAAGTCAACACAATATAAAACAAATTTTTGTATTCACTAACAAATACGCACTCATATTTATTATTACACTCACACTCATTCTAGAGTACTACTGACTCTATCTCTAATGAGTAACACCCAACAGAGCCAGGGTTATCGCTTAACCAATTGCTCTGATACCACATGTAACATTTCGACTTTTCGACGCTCGAAAGTCGACATCAATACAACCACTGTATCAACTGCCGAGCTATCGAATGCCGGAAAACCGAATTGTTAGGGTTAAAAAGAAGAGGTAGAAGAAAACAGATAGAAGAATAAAGAAGAAGAAACAGAAACAACAACAGAATCTCACATTCGTAGTGGAACAATATATAATAGATGAATGAATAATCTTTATCACAAAGAACTATATCAGTTTATACAATACATCATCAGAGTTTACAACAACAACACACAACACTGGACAGTTATATAAACTTGTCCACATACATAATACAAAGCGGAATAATACTAGTATAAGTGATACGTCTCGCCATCCAGCTCGCCTCCAGATCTCCACAGCAACTTCTGAATTCCAGAATGACCTGATAACTTGACTCTAGGCTGCCCGTGTGGAAAATTATGGGCACCCAGAGTTTAGAAAGGGAACAATAAACTCCAGGTCAGTCGTGGGACTGGTGTGAGATCTTAAAAACCGTTATTTTCACAAAGAAAATAAAAGAAATTCGTAATACTTTTGGAAAATGAAACTACCATAAGGCCTCCCGGCACACACATAATGCAATCGCACACATGGGGGAGATTTCTCCTTAAGATAGTCAAATATGCTTGATACGCAAAATCTTTTAATATTATTACTAGTGCATAGTGTCGAAACATTTCGAAAGTATAATATTAATCTTAGCCAGCATAGGTACCATTATACTATGCTTGCTATAGCTGCCACCTGAGGTGACAGGTTATACAAATTGCAATCGTAAAGGGCTCGTATTGTTTCTTTGGATTTTCAACAAATGGTCAGGCTAAGGAATTTCCTATGCCACATGGAAATGCCTCTAGAGGGACGTCCCGAGAGACAACTGCTCTCTGCCAACTCAAGGCCGGGTTACCTCTTACTAGGTAACTACTACACGAATATGCCACCCCCCGGTCGTTTGTGAAATTTATCCGAGGGCCCTCGATCACAAAGCAATAATCACACAGTAAATAAGATTGATGCCACCACACAGGTAAAGCATCTGGGCTCCATACCATGATACCACCTATTTCCAGAAGGAAATGACATACCCTAAAGGGAGCGACCCTCATAACCTTGCCGCATTTTCCTGTTTTGACCATTTCCGGGGTGTGAGGTCTGATGAGGTCTCGTCCACAAAGCTACGCTTTACACGAAATCCATGCTTTGATCAACAAATGATCAACAGCACACAGCAGCACTTAGCATGCCACACTACCAAATTGGGAGTATATCACTGATAACCTTCAACTACATAACATCTGAGCTCGTACGTCTCAGAGAAGGGTGTTAAGCTAAGAGAATAAATTCTCCGCCACCAACAGATATGTATTTGAAAGAAATCTGCTTTATATCTCAAAGTGTAGTGTCAAACATACGGCCATACAAGTCTGTTCCGGGTTCGAACAGAACCGAAGGCACTTCGTCCAATAAAGGAAGAAGCCCTTGCAAATCCAATTTTCAATTGCAAATCCATAACGACGTATCATCATTCGAAATGGGTTATATGACACAAAGTCCTCTCCCGGCTAAACCGAATAACGAGTGCTTATTTTTTTTAAAACAAATTCAAGTTTCATTTCAAAGGCAAACATTGATAGTCGGTTATTTAACTATCGAACAACATTCACAACAATCAACCAATTTAAATAATTTCCCAAATTATTAAATTTCAAATATCTTTGCAAGATATATATTTCCCACTTCATCACTTTGAAAAAAAATTTCAAATCACTTTTCATTCGCGGAATAAAAATTCCCGATATTATTTATTTCCCTTTTCCTTTATAAATTCCATTGTGAATTTAAATTTCCAAATATTCACTGATATATGATTTTCAAATCATTTTCCAAATATTCACTTTCAAACACCAAATCAAATTCCAAATTGATTTCTAAATTTATTTCAACACCAAATCAATTACAAATTGATTTCTAAGTTCTTTTCAAGCACCAAATCAATTATAAATTGATTTCTAAGTTTATTTTCAAATACCAAATCATTTGCAAATTGATTTCTAAATTTATTTCCAATTACCAAATCGATTTCCAAACTTATTTCAACACAAAATCCATTTTCATTCAACACCAAATAAATTTTCATATCGATTTCCCAAAGATTTATTTTCAAATACCAAATCAATTACCAAATTGATTTCTAAAAATTTATTTCCTTTTAAAATAAATCCCTTTATTCTATCCAAATTATTTGAAATTCCATTTTTCAATAAACTCTTCAACTTTTAAACAGTATTATTCAAAACTCATTTATTAAAATCTTTTCCCATATTTTGGAAATAATTCGATAAGATTTCAAAAATCAACTTTATACTTTATACTTTTAAATTTCTTCTTTTAAATTCACCTAATTCTTTCAAAAAAAAATTCACTTCAAATTTCCTACTTTAATTTCAAAAATCCAATTTTATTTATTTCTGGTATCCAACGATACCAAAAATACATTCGGCTAAATTATAGCCTTCAACAAATTCAATCGTCAATATAATCATTCACAGATTTTTAATAATTCATCACACAACATATGAAACAAATTCATACAACATATGAAACAAATTCATATAATTTGAGGAATCCAGTTGGATCCCTCCAACCTGTTTCCCTGCATCCACAGATGTTAGCACAACAATTAAATACCCATTCCACTTCGAGGTGGAATATCGCGGTATATGGGATTTATAAAATATCATCCGCTATTATGCGGCGCATAGGGTCTCATCCGCTATATAATGCGGGAAATCAACAACTCCAATATATACTATATACTACTATATATAATATATCACATCCAAACAGTCAATCAATAACTGCAATTTCAATTTTAATTTGAGTGAGGAGATCTCACCTTGCTTCCAATAACAGTTGCAGTGTTTTGTTCTGAATAAAATTAAACGAGCGTTTAATTTTACCCAAAATTCACACTAGCTCCAATCAATCCCAAACTAGCTCCATAATGTAGTGCTCGTCAATACAGATCCAACGCAAGTCGTTTCGTGCGAAATGGACCTTGTATGAAAAAGTTATCGCGTTACAAAGTTTATACGATTTAAACATAAATAAATTTAATTTTTATTTTTATTTTCTAACCCAACGAAAATCTGGCCGTCAATTTATTTGCCCAAGATCTAGGCCACACTTCCGTTTCTTCCCCAACATCGTTCCCAGGTTATTCGAACGTGTGAATACCCATAGCTGCCTCCTCTTCGTCAAACATCGCAACCAACCTCTTCTCTTTGACGACGATCAAAGACTTCCGTTCAAACGCCTTCGACGAGAGCTACCCACGGCACGAATCTGGTCGAACTCGGTAGTGGTCTCGCCTCAGAAAATGTGCACAAAACGTACGACTTCGAACGCCAATTTCCATCGATTCGTAGCTTCGTTTCCGATCACAGCCGTTAAAAATATTCGTCTCTTCGCCCTCTACAATTTTGCAGTTGAAATGTTTTCGTGAAAGTGAAAGGATCGTGAGAAAAACGAGGAGGAAGTGAGGTTGATTTTCAGCCATGGAACTAAAAGTGGCGGCCGAACAAAGGAGATAGGGTTTCTCTGGTTTTAACGTGTATATATATACGTACAATCTAATTATTTTATTATTATTTTCACTTTTCCAAACGATCTCCAAACAACGCGTGCCGACTGGCGTTTCTAAGGTTTTACCCGCGTTCCGGACATAATGGAACGTGTTTTGGAAGCTAATTTGGTCATATGCACGAGTTACGGAAATAAACGATCAATTTTAAATTAAATTGATTAAAACAATTTCGATGCGTTTTGAGCTGCCACGGTCAAACGACAACTTCGATTGCTACGAAAATTGAAATCCGATAATAGCACAATATTACGGATCCAATGAAACTGGTTTCGTCGAATGCCGAGACTGTGCCCCGGAAGGCTATTTTTAAATATCGATTTGAACGAAAAATTTCAAAACTGAACAAAACAGTTCCAAATCCAATTCTGAAAGTTCCAATACCTTCAGAATTATCAATATAGATTTTCTATGCCTTGAAAATATTTTTAACAAGCTTGAAATTCCAATTTCAAAATTTTACCCAATTTCATACAATTAAATTCACTAATTAAATTGCCAAATTCATTCTGATATCTCAAATTTCAAATTAAACTATCATTCGAATATTTAAACTCAATTAAATATTCACATTTCAAATGTTGAAAATTCAGGGTCGTTATAGATCAAGTCAAAATCAATATAGTAATACGAAGAACAGATGTCGTTAAAGGTATCTAGCCTCATTGGTCAGGACAAGTCGTCCTGTTTTAGTCATTTTCAATTGACACAACTGTCGGTGTTTATCCATCATCGTTCTCTTTATTCAAATCCAGCAAACGTTCGCCAATCCAAATACTTCATTCTGGATCATCCATCGTGTACACAGTTGTTAAAGTGGTTCCGGTATTGACAGAGAGTATGCCAATATTCGGCCCGGACTCTTTAACAACCAAACGTCATTTTTCATACCATTTGGTTCAATTTCAAGAATGAGTCATGCTTCATATCAAAATATCGAATTCACTTTAATAGTATAAATCATACTTCATATCAAAATATCGAATTCACTTTAACAGTATAAAACATACTTCATGTCAAAATATTGAATTCACTTCAAAAATCATTTCAAATTTAAAAATAGGTTATACCTTCATATCAAACATTCGTATTTGAATCAATGATTTAAATCCGAATAAATCACAATCTTAAAACAGTTTGAATATTTAAAATTGTTTTGAATAATTAAATAGTTTGAATATTGGAAAATAGTTTGGAATGATTAAAATAGTTTAACGATTGAAAATAGTTTGAATATAAAATAGTTTAATATTGAAAATAGTTTGAACAATTAAAATAGTTTGAATATTGAAAATAGTTTGATTATTAAAATAGTTTATATATTAAAATAATTTATATTAAAGCTATTTCTTTCCACAACAAATTTAACTCATGTTTCAATTCCAAATTATAATGAATTCAATTTTTCGACTTCTAATTCAAATCAACTTCATATTC
This sequence comes from Allium fistulosum, assembly GCA_030737815.1. Taxonomy (NCBI): domain Eukaryota; kingdom Viridiplantae; phylum Streptophyta; class Magnoliopsida; order Asparagales; family Amaryllidaceae; genus Allium; species Allium fistulosum. Next base: position 617,401,737 of record CM060901.1, on the reverse strand, counting down.
AAATTTCAGTTTAAATCAGCCTCAATTCAAAACGATTTCAAACTTTACTTGAAATTCAATTTAAATAGTTCTATTCAAATGACTGAAAATTTCAATTCAAATTCTTATTTTTAAACAATTTAGTCTAAATCCATTTCTCTTCCAAAACATTGAAATACCAAATTAAACCACTTTAATTAAAGTAAATTCAAAGTTTAAATTAAAATTTAAACCTTTGAAATGATTCACTTCCGATAAATTTAATTCATATCTCAATTTCAACTTAAAGATTTAAAATTAAATACTTTAAACAATTTCATTTAACTAGCAATTAAATTCAATATTAATTTAAATGTCAATTTAATACAATATAAATTCAAATTCAATTTAAATGTCAATTTAAACTACCAAATAGCAATCAATAAAATTTTATCATTTCATGATTTCAATTTAACTAACAATAGAAAATTTAGTATTGCATGAGTGGGTTTAATCACTCACCTTTGATTTACGCCCATTAAAAATCCAATAATAGCCCAAAATATCAACAGTCTTCAAATTCAACCAAACCTATTACATGTTGTCTGGAATTTCGATACGAGTCCAACGAAAGAAACCACGTGCGAATCTGAGTTCGTATGCAAAAGTTATTCAACTTAGAAGGTTTGAAATTTAAATTTAAATTTAAAATAAACAAGGGAAAAAAAGTAATTATCTTCACCTACCGAACCCTACCGATCAACAGACTCAAGCACGCAACAGAACCTATGCACAGCCACCACTTCCATGACTAAACGCTGCCGCCTTGTGCACCAATACCCAGATCCAACCTCGTCGCCGCCTTGGTCTCCTCCAGCTGCACCTCTGTACCACGCGCGCGACACTGAACTACCGCCAGGAAAGCTTCGCCACCTCCGCTTTCAACCCACAATTCTTGCGTATCTGATCACTTCTGAGACGATCGACTCCGCTGGATTGAAGCTGTGCCTCCTCCTTTACACGCCAGTGCTTTCCAATCATCGAATGGTCGAGGTTCACCGTTAAACGACAAACCCTAACATGAACGGCCGAGAACTCTTCGCCAATTTCTGATCAAACCAAGACTCGATGGAAAAAACAAATTGCAGTCGCTGATTCCATTTGTCGAGAGCTTCGCGATGATATATTATATGATAGGGTTTGAGCAGTTTGAATTTTTGGATTTGATTTGAAATCAGTAATTAGGGTTTTAGGATAATGACCATTGAGAAGAAGCAGATTAGAACTAAAATGTACGCACAGAAAATAGAACAGAAGGTTGCTAGGGTTTTAAAATAGCATATATATAGACAAAGATGGACATGAATAGATGGAATAGATATCGATTGGACCAAAGCGATAACAAAGTCCCGAAAAGCCCATTTCGTTCTGAAATGAAAATAGGTCGTCCTATATGTCGAAATATGGGTTTTTAATATTTTAAAACTCAATGAAACTAATTTCAAACCCTACTTCTATTGTATATAGAAGTTAGCTTTAAAATCAAATTATATTATTTTTACGTGTTAATTAAATGAATTATTATTAACTGGTTTAATCACTTTTAAATTCTAAATTAAAAGTTTTCTATCATCATTCTTAATTAAACAGAAATTAATAATCTTTTAAAATTAAATTTACCATGATAAATCCAAGATTTAATATTTAATTAATTCCAACATTTAATTACAACTATGATAAAATCCGAGTTCATTATATTTTAAATTCCAAACAATTCCTTTTATTTTGATTTACATGTTCTTATATTAAATCACAATTTCCTTATGTGTTAATTAAACATAAGTTTTCTTTATTACACTCATATTCTACAGTTAACGTCTTTGCTTATATTAACTGCAATAATTCAATTACGTTAAATTCCATTTATTACAAAATTAATTTCAAAACAGATTTAATAATGAGATGATAAATAAAACAAAATTTACATTTAAGTAATTTAAACACATTTCTAAATTTATTGTTTACAAACAAAGGTTAATAAATATACATACTAAATAATTGATTTCTTATTGCATGATAACATATTAAAAATATTACTTGTCCCATTCTTTATTGACATTTATTATTACAATCAATGTAGTTTACATTCAAACAGTTATTGATTATATTCAAATTAAATTTTACAATTATATTCCAAATTAACATCAATAAATTATATTCTAATATGCATTACCATCTTTTATCTCATTAAAGTTTGTCATTTTAGAATCCATTTAAGATCAAGTTATATATTCTAACAATTTTTTACGTTAACAAATCATGAATTTTAATTTCTGACAATATTAAACTCCAAAGTCTTATTTATTTTGTGACGACCCGGAATTATCGAATATTTGAAAGTAGAATATTTAATTTATTTTAAATATTCAGAGATAAATTATTAACTTTAATTTCAAATATCACTGTTTATGGGATAATTTAACTATTGAATTTAACAATTGAAAATAGGATAAAATAGAGAATCCTGAGTTCTGAGCTTGTTAAAAATAATTTGAAGGCTTGTAAAATTTATATTTATAATATTGAAAATAATAGATGAGTAAAAATTGAATTTAACAGAGATTGGTTCTGTTTTGAAATTTATCGTTTTAAATTTGAATTTAAAAATAGCCTTCCAAGGCACAGTCTCGGAATTCGACGAAACCAGTTCCATGGAATCCGTAATATTGTATTATTATCGGATTTCAGATTTCGTATTGATCGGAGTTAGTGTGTGAATGTACGGCATACAAACGCGTTAAAATTTAAACGGAAATTTAATATAAACAATTTAAGCAAAACACTGTAGCTAGATATTTTTCCAACCCGTTCCTTTGCCTTCTCGAACACGCTACCCTTATCTTCCATCGTACACTTCTCGTTCCTTCTAAAATTTGCCTGTTCCTTCCTCGTTCATTTCATTCGATTTCAGTTATTATCAAACGAGAAAAAAAAGGGGCGGAGCGAAATTCTTTAAATTTTAATCGCGTACGTCTCTTTCTCCTTCCTTATTAAAACTCACGAGACATCTCTTCCACCATTTGAAATTACGTTTTCTTCTCAAATTCAAAATAAACAAAGGTATTGGCCAAACCCAATCATCTCGCATAATTCAGCCTGTCGCTCCCTCTTCGTTCGAGATTTAGTTTGATGTGTACAGACCGAGGCGACGAGTGAAATCGAGTCGGATGCGAACTCGACAGGTGGAGGCGCCGCGTAGGGTTGAGTCTTGATGGTGTCGAGGTTGCGAGCTACTCGCGATGGATGAAGTCGTTTCGGCCGCGACTTGGTGAAGGAGGAGGCAGATTCGGCGGTTGGGCAGGGTCGATCGTTTCGTAGGGCGGAGTGGAACTCGATGCCGAGGCGTTGCTAGGTGAATTCCGGTGAAGGCAAGGGAAATTCACAACTCGTGATTTAGGAATTCGAGTTCGTTCTGGTTCGAGAGGCCGTGGGCTAGGGTTTCTGTGGACTGGGAGGTATGCTCTTTTCATTTTCAATTTAAAAACTAAATTTATAATCATATGTGTAAAAAAAAATGTATACACATTTTTAAATCCACTAGTTTAAATTTTAAAATAATGTATTATTGGAGATAAATTGTTTAACTAACTTATGTAATTATTTTAGAAATTGTTAAAGGGAAATTAGTATAAAAACAAAACTATTAGATGATTAAATTATCAAAACGGAAATTTATTGTTCGACTTATTTCAAATATTAATAAATCGTATAAATGTTTATACAGCTGAAATCGTAAAGGAAACAAGACGAGATGGAAATGGATTGCAAATAGCAAAATAAAAGGTGAGTTAATCTCACTCAGTTAGATTTAAACGGTTAAATTTAAATAATCGATTGAATGATTGATTTGGTTTGATGTGATACTATATATATAGTAGTATATAGCAATATATACATATTGGCATATGTATATATTGGAGTTGTTGATATTCCCGCATTATATAGCGGATGAGACCCTATGCGCCGCATAATAGCAGATGATTTTATAAAACTCATATACCGCGATATTCCACCTCGAAGTGGAATTGGTATTGTGCTAACATCTGTGGATGCAGGGAAACAGGTTGGAGGGATCCAACTGGATTCCTCAAAATATTTAATTTTGTTTAAATATTCTGTGATATGATTGTTGATATCCTGTGATGATTTATATTGGATAATCTGGTTGGATTGAATTTCCCAGTATCATGAGTTATCAAAAGCAATTGAATTGGATTTTTGGAAAGAAATAAAAGAGTAAAAATTAAGTTAAGTAATTCTAGTGAATTCGAATAAATTAAATATGGAAAAGAGGAATTTTGAATAAATAGAGAAATATTGAATTTAAAGAAAATTTATGTGATGTTATTTAAAGGGATAAAAATTTATTTTAATTCAATGTTTAAATGTAATTAAAAAAAAGAAGGAATTTGGGAAATCTGAGACTTGTGTTTCGATTTAAAGATTTAAAATCATAATGAGTAATAAAATATGGAAGTTAATGAATTTGGAAATAAATGGATTAAGTAAGGAAATTTATTTCAAAGTAAAATAAATTGGAAAAATCAATTGTAAATTGATCTAAATATTTGGGAATTTGAAATTTAAAGAGAAGTGAGATTTTGGAAACTGGGTTTATAAAGTAAAATAAAATATCAGTGGATATTTGAGAATATAAATTCAAGGTGGGAATTTATAAAAGAATATGGATTGGTTTAAAAATAAATGTTGATTTATTTTTCAAAGATGGGAATGAGAAGTGTATTTCTCTGGATAGCCAAGTACGTTTTCCCAAGGCAATTTTAAATATAAGTTAAAAGTTTTAATATGTTTTAAAAGGCATATTTTAGAAAATTGATTATTTTTAAATGTTAACTTTTTAAAGTAAGTATTTTCAAAAATCTATTATTGTAGTAATTATATAAAAGTGATTTGGTATTATGTTAAAAAAAAAAGTTAGTTTATATTTATAAAGTGGTTTCATTTTAAATATTCCCTAAGCATATATTTTAGTAAAATATTAAAAGTAGTTTTAAACTTCGATGTTATAAAGTATATTGATAATAAAGAGTTTTTAAATTATTTTAAAATCTAAAAGTATTTTGTACTTGGTGATTCAGAGAAAATAAATACTTGGGAAATGTATTCTGTAAGCGGAAACTGTTTTGAAACTGTTTCAAAGGGAGTTGAAAATGGAAATATATCTTGTAAGATATTTGAGACAAATAAATAATGTGTGAAATTATTTATTGTGTGATGGTTGCTTGTGAATGTGAATTGATAGTTAAATCACCGACTATCAATATTGGCCAAATGCGTTGGTCGTTTCGAAGAGACCGGGATCGAGATTTATTTCTCGAAAACCACTTCGATCCGGTTTGTACGTTTCGTGTAACGTGTTCGGAGTCGAAGATGGAGCAGTGAAGTGCAAGGGCTAGTCGCTACTAATCCTGAGGATATTTCCAAAATGGATGTAGTAGGAATAGTGCCTTCGGTTCCGTTCGGACCCGGGACGGACTTGTATGGACGAATGCTTTCGTGACATCGTCAGGTGGACGATGGGCATTCAAAGTGAAATGTTCTGTAAAGGTAACGCTAAGCCTCAAGCCTCATCAACCGGGAATGACTGAAAATCAGGGGTTATGCAGCAAGGCTTCGTGGGTAGCGCCCACTGGAGAGTGTGGTCATCCCTGTCTAGATGTCCCTTTTATTTCGGCTTAGTGGTGCAGTTGCTGATCCCAACCGCGGGGTGATCATATTCGGAATTACCCATAGGTGGTTCCGACCTTGTGTTGCAGGGGACTTAGGGTGGGTCCTCGGTACTGTGATCTAGGCCACGTACTGTGACAGGTGGTACCCCAGTGCCTAGTCATTCGTTGGAAATCCATTCTCCCTACGTGCCTTGTACGGTATTTGTTTGTATACCTAGTATGCTGGAATTTAATGAATGTAACAATTTCGGCTATTTTAATAAGTATTTGTAAATAGACACTATTATAATATCAGAGGATTTTTATAAAAAGTGTTTTAGCTATCGTAAGGTAAAAACCCGACATGTTTATTTGTGGCGTGGTCTTACGAGATGCTTTTGTTTTCAAAGGATTTTGAAACTTTAATAATCAATTGAGTGTGATTTTCTCACGCTGGTATTCCAGACTGACTCGGGTATTGTTTTATATGATGCTCGGGTCAGACCGAGATAAACAGGTTTAGGATATGATGCCGTGGAGCTCAGGAGACGAGCTGGATGATGATACGTACTCTCGTACTTGCTATTATTTTTCCGCTGTGTATTCAGTTGTATGTTATGGATGTTGATGTACTCTGATGATGTATTCTGATGATGTATTATATAAACAGATATAGTTTTTGATTTGTGTAAAGATCTGTTGATATATATTATATTTTATTCCGCTGCGATGGCTAGATTCTGATGTTGTTTTTCTATTTTCTTCTTCTACCTCTTCTTCTTAACTAAAATGGTTCGATTTTCCGGGTCTGGAAAGTCGGGTCGTCACACTTGGTATCAGAGCGGAGGTTGGCGATAACCTTGGCTCTGGTGGGAATTTTGAGAGTATTGATAAATATGAGCGCGTATTTGTTAGTGAATATAAAATGGTTTTATATTGTGTTGATTGGTTTATTGAGTAGTTTATGGATTCTGGTCGATGTGTGGGACGCCACAACATTGATAGGGATCTCTAAACACTTGAATAAAACAATTTGACACAGTATTGTTTTAAAGTAGGGTAAATGAAATAATTTTACCCAAATTATTTTTGTATAAAAAGAAAGGTTTTGTAAACTATTCTAGTTAATATATATATGGTTGTTTGGATGTTAGAAGTGATGATATGGAATTATTATCATTAATATATGGAAACTTAACTAGAAATTGAAATTTATAACCAAAGTAAAGAATAAAATTTTATAATAAAATAAAATTTGAGATATAGATTACAAATGTAATTTATAAAATTAAAATAAACTTCATATACAAATGAGATTTGTACTTTAAAATAGAATTCCAGAGAAATGTGGAAAATAAAACGGAATGGATTTTAAGTTTAGAATTTTGGGAAAGGTTTGAAATTCCTTGAGATTTGGAAATAGTTTTCAAAGAGTTTGAGGAAATAATAAGTGGTATTATTTCAGGAATATTTTGAGTTGAGTTTGGAATCTGGAAAGATTTGAAATTTAAAAATATTTGAAATGTTTTAAAGAGATAAAAGCATTTAATTCTCTTCCGGTCGCTGGGAAATAATTTCGGTGATGACTGCAGCATCATCGATGTTCATTTTCGAGTTTCCAAAGAGAAATTGCTACCAAACCGTGTTAAATTGGTATTGTTTGCAAAACTAGATTTGGTTTTGAAATTCAAAGAGATAGCTGAATATACCAAAGGAGTTTGGATGTGATTGATTTCAAAAGTGATTTTGAAATTTTGGGAAATTGTTAAAAAACTCTGGAATCTTATTTTAAAATGTTTATAGAAAAACAAATAAAAATAAATAAATATATTTGACTAAATTTAATGTATAATCCGGAATAAAGAGTAAAATGTGAATGGGATTGCTTTTAATGGATGGAAGTGATGAAATAAACCAAATATTAGGTATAAATTGGAATAAATTACTTAATGAAGTAATGGATTATGGAAATAGAACCTTAATTGGTTGAAAGAAAGTTGATTTTGTAATTTGGATATGAAATGGGAAATGAACTTAGATTAAGTAGAAATTATTAATTGCAATCCGAGATAAAATACTAACAAATCGAATGCGGATAATATAAATAAAGCTCGACACATATATTTTGGATGCTGTTAAGTGAAATAAATTGGAACAAAATTAACTTAAATGTGAATGAACTCAAGTATAAATAAATGGAATATGACCTTGAAATATTATCCAAATGAGTTTGGGTTATGGAATTTAAATTGGTTAAATAGAAATTGAATTGTGAATTAATAAAATTGGGTAGTGAATTAAAAATGAACAGTAGAATCAGAATTTGAGTTATTAATTAAAATTCGACTTGGAGTATCAATACATTAAATATAAGTGGAAATGTGTTAAACAAAAATGAAAATTTGAATTAAAATAGTGATGGCTTGTATTGCAAACGAAAATTCAAGTGGGTATGAATGAAAATGGCCTTGGATATTATTCAATGAACGGAATATTGAATTTAGAATTAAAAAGGGACAAATTGAATGAATTGGTGCAAACTGCAATGGAAATGAACTTAAGTTGTTAACTTAAGTAAATGTTGGATGAAGACTCTACTCAAATCGAGGTGTTTAAATCAATTGAGAATTAATTATTGAATGAAATAGCCTGGATTGTTTCCGAGCTAAATAAATGGATGTGAATAAATTAAATGGAATGGGTTGAGTATTGTTTGGAAAAAAAAAATTTGGAATAAGTGTCGAAACATTTCATATGTGCTTATGGAAGTATATAACATGCATTGTTTGTAGAATCCATGTTTTAGCAATTTAAATTTTAGTGAAATGTAAATAAACTTTGTATATTTGGCACTTACATGTTGTAATTGAGTTAGTACAGGTTCAGGGAAGCCGGTTGGCTGAATCTGATGGAACAACATGCTAAAATAAATAACCGCTTTGCTTTAAAAATGCTAAAATAAGGTACGCTTACGCAAAAATTCAAAATAGGAGATATGAATTGCATATATTGATATATATTGTGATTTCCGGCCTGAGGCCGATGTATATATATATTTGTGCATCCTGCGATATCGCAGAAGTCCCTCCGTACAAGGGAGACTCTGCCAAAATTTTCCGTAAATTTGGTAGTTAGAAAATTTTTGAAAATTTTGAAAATTTTCATTAACGATAAATAATTTAAATTTGCTAAGCAAATGGAATTGGAACCGAATAATTGAATCTAGTTTAAATATGAATGTAAAGTAAGTGAAATCGAAAGAACTAAGAAAAGTAAGCTTGCAAATAAACTTTTAATTGAGATTTAAATTAATTAGTAAGTGGAACTAATTCAATAGTCAAAATTGGAAGCCAATTTGAATTCAAATGAAGTTGCTGGGGCATAATGAATAGTAATGAAAATAAACTTTGATAGTAAAGTGAAAATTAATGTAAGAAGTGTATAAATATTTATATTAAACTTAAGGATTGGAAAAATGAAATTCTTAAGTGAAGTGGGTATCGAGGAAATTATTCTAAGTGGATAATTGCATAAAGGGTTAAATTGGAAGTTGTGAAATGGGATAGTTGTGAATAAGGGGATAACAATAAAAAGGAATGTGAATAAAAGAGAATTGATATAACTGATAATCAATTGGAATTTATACGTAAGATGTACGCATATTATTCTATTCGCATAGCTATTTGGTTCAGATGTCGAACACAGAATTTCAAGATAGATATATCGATCCGAGTTGGGATTTTTCACTCGATTTTCGACGGCGAACCTGGATATGGATTGTTGATTGATTCTGGATATTCTCTATCATAGTTGGTGGCTATGCAAGGAGAATGACGGTTTCTGATCAAGAAACCAGATCTGAGCCCGCACTAGGAAGTCGGGTGGACAATACTAGTTCGGAAGTGGAATTGTGTGATCGATTGAGCGATCGAATGTGATATTGCGTACGGATGATATATGTGCATCGTACGGGCTTAAGTAAAGCAAATATTGGAAATTTGTAAAGGAAAGTATAAAATGACTTTGGAATTGTGATTGAATATTATTGCTTAGTAGGATATACAGGTGTATAAAAGCAATGGATAAATTGGGATTTTTGATTTTAGAAGATAAATTTAATGGCCCGACAAAAGGTATGTATTTGAATTTCTATATGAAATTTGATTGGGTTTTTGATCCAGCCACTTGGCTTTTTGTTTTCTTTTTGAGATTGGGAGGTCGTAGAGCCATTTTGTAGTAGTACCGAGCTAGCCGCGCAAAGGAGACGCTGGCGAAATTTTTCGGAAATTTAGTGAGTTAGAAAAATTTTGAGAAAATTTTGATAATTTAAAATTTGAATTCAAATTTAAATTTGAATTGATAAGAAAGATAATATTGTTTGGGACTTAGGAGTAAGTTTGAAAGGTTAGAAAGAGGGATAATGTATCTCTATTAAAGGATTTGTCTTGGGAGGTGGTTAAAACTATTTGGGTTAAGTAAATAATTAATGGGGATTGAATCATTCTTCCTAACTAGTAATTTCGGGGACGAAATTCTTTTAAGGGGGGAGGAATGTGACGACCCGGAATTATCGAATATTTGAAAGTAGAATATTTAATTTATTTTAAATATTCAGAGATAAATTATTAACTTTAATTTCAAATATCACTGTTTATGGGATAATTTAACTATTGAATTTAACAATTGAAAATAGGATAAAATAGAGAATCCTGAGTTCTGAGCTTGTTAAAAATAATTTGAAGGCTTGTAAAATTTATATTTATAATATTGAAAATAATAGATGAGTAAAAATTGAATTTAACAGAGATTGGTTCTGTTTTGAAATTTATCGTTTTAAATTTGAATTTAAAAATAGCCTTCCAAGGCACAGTCTCGGAATTCGACGAAACCAGTTCCATGGAATCCGTAATATTGTATTATTATCGGATTTCAGATTTTCGTATTGATCGGAGTTAGTGTGTGAATGTACGGCATACAAACGCGTTAAAATTTAAACGGAAATTTAATATAAACAATTTAAGCAAAACACTGTAGCTAGATATTTTTCCAACCCGTTCCTTTGCCTTCTCGAACACGCTACCCTTATCTTCCATCGTACACTTCTCGTTCCTTCTAAAATTTGCATGTTCCTTCCTCGTTCATTTCATTCGATTTCAGTTATTATCAAACGAGAAAAAAAAGGGGCGGAGCGAAATTCTTTAAATTTTAATCGCGTACGTCTCTTTCTCCTTCCTTATTAAAACTCACGAGACATCTCTTCCACCATTTGAAATTACGTTTTCTTCTCAAATTCAAAATAAACAAAGGTATTGGCCAAACCCAATCATCTCGCATAATTCAGCCTGTCGCTCCCTCTTCGTTCGAGATTTAGTTTGATGTGTACAGACCGAGGCGACGAGTGAAATCGAGTCGGATGCGAACTCGACAGGTGGAGGCGCCACGTAGGGTTGAGTCTTGATGGTGTCGAGGTTGCGAGCTACTCGCGATGGATGAAGTCGTTTCGGCCGCGACTTGGTGAAGGAGGAGGCAGATTCGGCGGTTGGGCAGGGTCGATCGTTTCGTAGGGCGGAGTGGACTCGATGCCGAGGCGTTGCTAGGTGAATTCCGGTGAAGGCAAGGGAAATTCACAACTCGTGATTTAGGAATTCGAGTTCGTTCTGGTTCGAGAGGCCGTGGGCTAGGGTTTCTGTGGACTGGGAGGTATGCTCTTTTCATTTTCAATTTAAAAACTAAATTTATAATCATATGTGTAAAAAAAAAAAATATGTATACACATTTTTAAATCCACTAGTTTAAATTTTAAAATAATGTATTATTGGAGATAAATTGTTTAACTAACTTATGTAATTATTTTAGAAATTGTTAAAGGGAAATTAGTATAAAAACAAAACTATTAGATGATTAAATTATCAAAACGGAAATTTATTGTTCGACTTATTTCAAGTATTAATAAATCGTATAAATGTTTATACAGCTGAAATCGTAAAGGAAACAAGACGAGATGGAAATGGATTGCAAACAGCAAAATAAAAGGTGAGTTAATCTCACTTAGTTAGATTTAAACGGTTAAATTTAAATAATCGATTGAATGATTGATTTGGTTTGATGTGATACTATATATATAGTAGTATATAGCAATATATACATATTGGCATATGTATATATTGGAGTTGTTGATATTCCCGCATTATATAGCGGATGAGACCCTATGCGCCGCATAATAGCGGATGATTTTATAATACCCATATACCGCGATATTTCACCTCGAAGTGGAATTGGTATTGTGCTAACATCTGTGGATGCAGGGAAACAGGTTGGAGGGATCCAACTGGATTCCTCAAAATATTTAATTTTGTTTAAATATTCTGTGATATGATTGTTGATATCCTGTGATGATTTATATTGGATAATCTGGTTGGATTGAATTTCCCAGTATCATGAGTTATCAAAAGCAATTGAATTGGATTTTTGGAAAGAAATAAAAGAGTAAAAATTAAGTTAAGTAATTCTAGTGAATTCGAATAAATTAAATATGGAAAAGAGGAATTTTGAATAAATAGAGAAATATTGAATTTAAAGAAAATTTATGTGATGTTATTTAAAGGGATAAAAAATTATTTTAATTCAATGTTTAAATGTAATTAAAAAAAAAGAAGGAATTTGGGAAATCTGAGACTTGTGTTTCGATTTAAAGATTTAAAATCATAATGAGTAATAAAATATGGAAGTTAATGAATTTGGAAATAAATGGATTAAGTAAGGAAATTTATTTCAAAGTAAAATAAATTGGAAAAATCAATTGTAAATTGATCTAAATATTTGGGAATTTGAAATTTAAAGAGAAGTGAGATTTTGGAAACTGGGTTTATAAAGTAAAATAAAATATCAGTGGATATTTGAGAATATAAATTCAAGGTGGGAATTTATAAAAGAATATGGATTGGTTTAAAAATAAAGTTGATTTATTTTTAAAAGATGGGAATGAGAAGTGTATTTCTCTGGATAGCCAAGTACGTTTTCCCAAGGCAATTTTAAATATAAGTTAAAAGTTTTAATATGTTTTAAAAGGCATATTTTAGAAAATTGATTATTTTTAAATGTTAACTTTTTAAAGTAAGTATTTTCAAAAATCTATTATTGTAGTAATTATATAAAAGTGATTTGGTATTATGTTAAAAAAAAAAGTTAGTTTATATTTATAAAGTGGTTTCATTTTAAATATTCCCTAAGCATATATTTTAGTAAAATATTAAAAGTAGTTTTAAACTTCGATGTTATAAAGTATATTGATAATAAAGAGTTTTTAAATTATTTTAAAATCTAAAAGTATTTTGTACTTGGTGATTCAGAGAAAATAAATACTTGGGAAATGTATTCTGTAAGCGGAAACTGTTTTGAAACTGTTTCAAAGGGAGTTGAAAATGGAAATATATCTTGTAAGATATTTGAGACAAATAAATAATGTGTGAAATTATTTATTGTGTGATGGTTGCTTGTGAATGTGAATTGATAGTTAAATCACCGACTATCAATATTGGCCAAATGCGTTGATCGTTTCGAAGAGACCGGGATCGAGATTTATTTCTCGAAAACCACTTCGATCCGGTTTGTACGTTTCGTGTAACGTGTTCGGAGTCGAAGATGGAGCAGTGAAGTGCAAGGGCTAGTCGCTACTAATCCTGAGGATATTTCCAAAATGGATGTAGTAGGAATAGTGCCTTCGGTTCCGTTCGGACCCGGGACGGACTTGTATGGACGAATGCTTTCGTGACATCGTCAGGTGGACGATGGGCATTCAAAGTGAAATGTTCTGTAAAGGTAACGCTAAGCCTCAAGCCTCATCAACCGGGAATGACTGAAAATCAGGGGTTATGCAGCAAGGCTTCGTGGGTAGCGCCCACTGGAGAGTGTGGTCATCCCTGTCTAGATGTCCCTTTTATTTCGGCTTAGTGGTGCGGTTGCTGATCCCAACCGCGGGGTGATCATATTCGGAATTACCCATAGGTGGTTCCGGCCTTGTGTTGCAGGGGACTTAGGGTGGGTCCTCGGTACTGTGATCTAGGCCACGTACTGTGACAGGTGGTACCCCAGTGCCTAGTCATTCGTTGGAAATCCATTCTCCCTACGTGCCTTGTACGGTATTTGTTTGTATACCTAGTATGCTGGAATTTAATGAATGTAACAATTTCGGCTATTTTAATAAGTATTTGTAAATAGACACTATTATAATATCAGAGGATTTTTATAAAAAGTGTTTTAGCTATCGTAAGGTAAAAACCCGACATGTTTATTTGTGGCGTGGTCTTACGAGATGCTTTTGTTTTCAAAGGATTTTGAAACTTTAATAATCAATTGAGTGTGATTTTCTCACGCTGGTATTCCAGACTGACTCGGGTATTGTTTTATATGATGCTCGGGTCAGACCGAGATAAACAGGTTTAGGATATGATGCCGTGGAGCTCAGGAGACGAGCTGGATGACGATACGTACTCTCGTACTTGCTATTATTTTTCCGCTGTGTATTCAGTTGTATGTTATGGATGTTGATGTACTCTGATGATGTATTCTGATGATGTATTATATAAACAGATATAGTTTTTGATTTGTGTAAAGATCTGTTGATATATATTATATTTTATTCCGCTGCGATGGCTAGATTCTGATGTTGTTTTTCTATTTTCTTCTTCTACCTCTTCTTCTTAACTAAAATGGTTCGATTTTCCGGGTCTGGAAAGTCGGGTCGTCACATATTTAATATTCTTAATATTTAAAAATACGGATCGTTACAATCTCCCCCACACAAAACTTTTTGTCCCCAAAAGGTACAAGAAAGAACCAAGAAAGTTGATATATTTTATTCAAAATAGTCAATTTATAAACCATTAATCTTACATATTTAAGTTTAATAGAATTTGAAAATAATTCAACTTCCATGAAAAAATTTCTAAGTCCTAAATTTTACGAAAAATTTCGACAGCATCTCCTTTGCGCGGCTAGGTCTGGAAAAATAACGATATCAATAATTACATTGTACATACCATATTTTAATAATAAAGCGAACCAAACCATGGGAAAACAATAAAATACCGTTACAAAACAGTAATCTGAAAACGTACCTATTTGTCGGGTAAACAAAACAAAACTTTATTTATGAAACCAAAAACAACTACTATTGCTTATATAAACCTATATCTTACTTGCAAAATCCAAAAGAGAGTTAAAACTATGTAATAAGAGAAATATATTAGTTGTTCCAATCAATGGAACAAGCAACACAACATATATAATAATCATACGCAAACAAATGCAGTACGACCCTTATATGCAATAAAAGAATCCATCACACATCCATAGCAATCAAAAACTAATGGTTTGTCCAGTTTCAGAAACTTTTCACCGTACAGGGGTGATAAATAAACTACCAAGTGTACCTTATGCTCAACAGCCTTTGGTAATTACTCAATAGATTATTCGTACAACCTCAAACGATTTGAAGTTTCATTTCCCAAACTTCCAATAAGCCAAACAACATAGAATTTAAATATTATTTAAGTTTTTACAATGTACTATATCATTTGTATACAATATCAATTATGATCGCTTGCTTGAATATACAAATTTCACTTTCAAACTAGTATTGATAACCCGACCACTCTAGTGTCGACTTTGATCCGATTTCTTGATTATAAATCTTCATTTTCCTTACATAGCTACAAAATATGTTAGAAAACTTCAAATTCATATCAAATTTTCGTATCAAATGTTCGCCGGTCAAGAATCGAGTGAAAAATCCTAACTCGGATTGGTGTGAATTTCCACAAATCATGTATTCGAATCTGGATCAAAACTGTTATGCAAATAAAATGATCTACGCACAACTTACATATTTTATTCTATTAGTTTCATTTCACATTATTTACTTTTCATTTATTTTAAATTCTCATTCATACATACAAGATCATCTTTTATTAATTTATATACATTTACTTACATAAAGTATTCCCATTCAATGTTTGGAATCATCAATTAATACATTCTTAAAGTATCACATACGTTTCATTGCATTTTTCTGTAACAACCCGCATATTTTACGATTGTATATTTAAATGTTTTATTTAAATATAGCATCGTTAGTCGGATTTAAGTCCGAAATGTCACTTTTTGCAAACAGTCGAATTAGGACTCGAAACTACTTCCATTGAATCCAAAATGGCGTTTGCGACTTTTTTTAGTATGAACATCGATATGTTTGGAGTTGGGTGAATTTTGCTATTTTTCTATTGGGCTTTGGGTTTGGTTTCAGCTCATTACTCATCTAATACCCTATACTCCACTTAACATCCTTCATTCATTTTTATTTCCTAACACTCTCAAGCTTAAGAGAAAAATGGGGGAAAGAATGGGAAATTAGAATTCCAAACCGTAACAACCCTAGATTTTGTATATTATTTTAATTTTGACTTTATTTTTATTTTAAATTATTTTAAACTTTTCTATTTCAAACATTTCATTTTAAATATAAATGTTGATTATTAAGTGATTTATAGTTCAAACTAGTATAAATTGGATATTTCACTTAAAAGTGAATTTCTATTCAAACTGGTCAAACTTTGACTTTTGAACTTTAAATTTAAATATTTCAAATTCTTAAATTTTATATTTTATTATGAAAATAGATTTAATCCCATGAATACTGCTTTTCGTTTCGTTGAAAACGGACTTATATTGTAGAAGTTATGTAATTTTCAATTTTGTGTATAAACTGTTTATTTTGCAATATTATTTATTTTAAATCATATAAATTATATTTTTATTGTCATATTTTGTTTTAATATGTGTTAATAGGTTATTTTATGTCTTTTAATATTTTTAAAATGATAATATAATTTTTCTAAAGTATACTTGAATTTATTTCAATTTATAATGCATAGTTTCCATTTTTCTGCTATTTTCTTCATTAAAATTATATTTAATTAAAATTTATTTATTTATTTTGTGAATTCATTTTTATTTTGTGTTCTTATCTTTATTTATAAATACTTTTCAAGTACATAAAAAATTTCCAAAGTTCATTGCATTTATTTTCAAATTTTCTAGACTAGTTTGCAATTTTGTGCTATTTTCTTATTTTAACCTTATATAATTAATAAATATTTATATATATTTTATATTTTGTTATATTTTCGAATTTGTGACTGAATGTATTATTATTTTCAGTAATATAAACTTATATAAAGAAATTAAAAGAAATTTGAAAGGTTATGACTTTTGATTTGCCTAAGGCCTTTTATCTTCCAACCTTTCACATTTGTAACTTACCTTTTCATCAATTAGCCTTTACTATCCACATCTTTCAGCTGCTTACTCTATTTTCTATTCACGTACACTCAGTTTCATTTCTGAAACAAAAGAATTTCGGCCATGGCTATTGAGGAAAGTTTGGGTAATGATTTTCAACTTTTTTCTTATCCTTTTTCTACTTGTTTACATTGATTTTTGCACTTGCTCTCTTCTTCTAGGCTTGGCTCCTCCTCAACCAGATCTGACCTGACCTCCATCACCCCCTTCCTCTGACCATCACCCGTCCTACTACCTCTCCATTTCAGGCCGAGACAATCCAAGGTGAAGACCACCACAAAATCCACCAAAAACCATTACAAACTATCACTTATGGCCTAGAATTGTCATCTCCTCCTTCTACCACCATTTGCCGCCACTACCTCCACCACCACCACCTCTGACCTGACCTTCACCCTCTGCCACATCACCCACCACCACCTGCACCACTGGTTGGGCCCACCTAGCCTCTGGCCGAATACATTAGGAGCTTAGAGATGAAGTTGTTGCCTTGTAGTTTCCTTGAAATTGTATAGTTTTGCACCTAGATCACAACCCACCTTCAAACCCATGTGTAGGCCGACCCTTGCACACCCAAACCTGACCCAATTCCCTGAGTTAGATGAGCCTAATCACTGCCTAACTGAAGTACATGAGGTAGAGAACAAGTGCAATTCATTCGATGTTGTTTTGGGCTTTGAATTCTAATGTTATTTGATGTCTAAATCGCGTTGAAACTTACATATATTTGTATTGTTTTGTGTAAATGTTTGAGCAAGGCTATTAGCTTTGGCTCTCCACTCTCAAATCATATTCGTGTTGTCATGCCTTCAAAGCTTCTCTGTTGTGTGTTGTTGTTTGTCATCTCCAGCTAATACAGGTGAGTAATTCTCACCAGACGATGTGTACTTATATAACTAGTAAACTGACACCATTTGAATCTGTAAAATTTTATCATCCTGTTATAACTGTTATATTATGATCATATAATGTTTACCCCTGTTATTATATATGTTATATCATCTATTACTGTTATTTCATGCTATTCTGTTATTTTATCAGTTTATCACACTGCAAGTTCCCTGTAGATTAGGTTCACTATGGGTTGAAATGATACATACCCGAACGGACTTTAGAATAGGGAAAGATCGTTATGGGCTGAAATGATAAGCCTGAGCGACCTTTTATTTATTTTATTTAACTTGGGATTGCGGGCTTGAAATGATAAAACCCGGTTTTTCATTGTAAACTGCGGATTGAAATGATACATATCCGTATCACTTGACCTAGGCTAGAAAATTATATACAGACCCGTGGTTTATATATTTTTCTGAAATTTTTAAAATATTTTAAAAATGTAAATATTATGATATTTTGATGTAAACTTTATTAAAATGATTTCTATAAAATATTTGTGATTTTCTACAAATTAAATAAGTGAATTAAGTAAATGGTGAAGTAGAATTTGAAATATAAGTTAATTTGGGAATTTATGATTTTGTTTATAAATGGAATTTGTGTAAAGTAAGAATATATGACAAATTTTGATTTAAAAATGAATTTAATGATTTTATTAAGAAATAATGATTTTATAAAGTGTTAATGATTTTGTATAACTTAAAATATGAAATTAATGAATATTTAAGCTGAATTTGGAAATATAACTTAAATTGATTTTTTGTGAAATTTTGTTAAAAAGTGAAATTTTAATTAAGTAAAATAAATGGAAATAAGTTATATTTTGGAAATTTAAACTTAGTTGTTAAGTTAAGAATTTAATTAAAGAAATGGAAATTTAATTGTTATTTAATTTGATTTTTTGTATGGAAATTTGACTTTATAAAATCATAGAAATAAAGGTGTTTAAATGATTATTTTTAAATGTGAAAATAATTGATTTTATAAGTTAAAATGATTTATATTAAAAGTTAATTATGTGTGAAATTGTAAATAAAAATCTGAATTTGATTTGACAGCATTTTTGAAATGTAATGTAAAGATATTACAGCATTGGAAAATGCTGTAGTTGTTTTAAATGAACCAAATAGCAAATTTGAACTAAGGGTTATTATAGCACTTTGTTAGTGATATAGTTGTTAAATTTAACTAAAATTTTAATTGAAACTAAATTAAGATATCACAGCATTTTAAATACCGTCTTTTGTTAATGAACTGTTTTTAAACATAACATTTCGTAGCATTTTCTAAGTGCTGCGAAAGTTGAATTTTTCTTTGTTTAATAAATTCAAATGAATAAATGATCTTTGAAAAAGATTAAATTTTGGAAATAAAATATTTAATTATTAAATATAATGAATTGACTTTAAATGATTTAAATGGAATAGTTGATTTGGGAAATACAACTATTTTGAAATGTGATTAAATGGTATTTAAATTTAAATGAAATAAATGATGTTTTGAAATGATATTTTGATATTTTGAAATGAATTTGAAATGATATTAAATCTTGGAATGAATAATTGAAGTTTATATTAGTATAAAAAATATTTGGTTTACTTGTAATTTGAATCTATTTAAAAGATATTGGACTTATGAAATATAGGATAATAAAGCTTCGGAATTTATTTTATAATTTGAATAGTTATTTTGTGGATTAAATCTATATTTGAAATTTATAAGATTTGAAATGGTCTATGGAAATTTAATTGAAATAAATGATTGAATTGAAACTTTGGAAATTTTAATACTTGATTTGAAAGTATAATAATTACACTTTTAAATGGTTTAAATGAATTATTTTGATTGAAATATAAACTATTTAAAAAGGTGACTTGAAATGATAATAAATGAATGATATCTTTAAATTTAAAAAGTATTTAAAGTTGAATATTTAGATTTGAACTCAAATGATATTTTGGTATATTAAAATGATTTGAAATGAAGTTTTGAAAAGATATGATATTTTAAATATATTGAGATGGTTTGGAATTGATTTAATCTTTATTTTGGTAAAGATTTGGATTTGAAATGATATTCTATTTTGAAGTATAAACTGTTTTAAAATTATAACCACGGGTTATAATAACGATTGGTTGTTAAAGAGACCGGGATCGGATATGGACATACTCTCTGTCGATACCGAAAACCACTTTGACAACTGTGTACGCGGTGGAGTTTCCAGAATGAAGTAGGATGGTGGCGACGATCCTAAGGTATATACGTGGACCCAACTCCTGTGAGTTGGCATAAGGTGGCTAAAATAGGAGCGATTGACGGACCAAGGAGGTAGCACCTCTGATCGGATACACTTCTTCGATACCATTCTATTACTTGTGATTGATTTGGTGCGCACCCTTGATTTGGGAGTGTTGTTCGAGGTGGGCGGTAGTGGCTGCTATGCGTCACCACCAGTCCGGATGCGTAATTAGTATATCTACCCTGGCATTGCCTTGTGTGCCGTGTCACCTACCATATCGAGCCCACTACGATTTTGGTTTAAAGATCCGACCGCGTTAAGGTTCACCATCCCCTTAACGCTATTTTCTATATGATTATACTTTACTGATTAGACACTACTGTATATAGCGTATATTACTATATAGTAAATAGTTTAACGGATCCTTAGAGGATGGGCGGTCCCAAGCATCTTCTAAGTTACTTATACCTTTATTACAGTTCACTTGAGTTAGTTTACATTATATAAGTATATATTGTCCTGACTCGAGTGTTTTGTGTTTTGCTTTACGCTCAGGTCAGCCTGAGTTATTCACAGATTTGGATTTCCGCTCTCTTGGAGATTTGAATCGCTGGAGATTATCTGCTTGTCTTGTCCTATCTATTTCAGTTCTGTTGTTCTATTCAGCTTGTACTTGGTTATCATATTTAGACTTCTGTTGTATTTTATTTCTTCTGTTGTATCTTATTTAACTCTGATATATTTACATAGTAGCTTCATGAACTACTATTTCTTTTACTTCCGCTGCATTATTTTACTCTGTGTCTGTGATCTGTGATTATTTATTTACTGTATATTCTGAGATTTGCCAATATTTACAACGCGGTATTTTGAGCAATTCAAGTCCGACATGTGCGGATGCGAATGGTTGAAAATAACGAGTCGTTACACAAACCCTAGTTTAATTAGGAAATTCAAATTCAAGCTCTAGAAAACAAAGAGAAGCTAAGGTAAGCATCCTCTTCTTCTTCTCCATCTCAATCTCTCTTCAATTCTCAGAAATTCCTAACCCTAACTTAGGAAAAACTTCACCTTTGATAATAGATTGAGGATTCTAGAGGTGTGTTGAAGAGGAATTGTTCTTGCCTTGTTTTAAAAGCTTCTCATTCATTGTTTTTGGGTTTAAAGGTGAGTTCTTTAACTCACATCTACGTCTATAACTCTCATTGTTGTAAGGTATGAATTCCTAACATTTATTTGTGTTCATTTGCTTTGATTTGAATTGGTTTTGTGAATTCTCCAATTTTTGGTTTTGAAGTCCAATTTTATAAAAATCCTACTATGGATGTTTGGACATTGTTGTTTGGGGTGTATCGAAGAGCCTTTAAGGTTGGGTTGTCGATTGGCGTAAATCCTATGTCGTCGTTGCTAGTCCGATCGCTCCCGATATGTTTTGGCCATCATTGGCCTAGGGTAATTTCTGCCCAGCTGAGTGGTTCAGACGTCTGAAATGCAAGTTCAGACGTCTGGAATTGGACCTGGAGCAAAAATATTCACGGCAGAAAATAAAAAAATGGCAGAGAACCACTTCAGACGTTTGAAATTATGGTTCAGACGTCTGAAACGGGTTTCCGACGTCTGTTTGGAAACTTCAGACGTCTGGGTGGTTTTCTCGAATATTTCCAGAAACCAAATCCAGACGTCTGGATTGACCCCAGACGTCTGGAACTGCCCAGTTTTTCCTATTTGCCTATTTTTGAGTGAATTTCCAATGTTAATCGATTTTAGTTGCTCCAATTAGTTGTTATCACTTTTATCGACTTTGATGACTTGTTTTTCAGGATTTTTTTGGGAATATCCATTTTGATGGATTCGGTATCGATTTCTATGGATTTGATTCACATCTTCGAATGTGAATCTTTGGTGATTGATTGTTTCTACAATCATTTTTGTGATTTGTCACTTATAAATACACAGGTTTCTATACTAGTAGTAAATACTCAAACTCTTTCATCAAAACGATTTCAACACTACTTTTAAATACAAAGCTCATTTTTAAAACCGTTTTCCAATCTATTAGTATATACAAACCTTTACCTCACTCGTACGAGAAATCCAATTAAACGACTTAGCAAAACAAGTGGTATGAAACGCTTGCGTTTACTTCGTCGGTTAATTCTTAGACTTGATCGATTAAAATCTTGTGACAATTTTCGAGTGAAAATCTACAATTTGTTCGTAAATATTTAAGTTAAGTTAGTGGTTATGGGACATGAAGCTAAACTCATTTATTTACTAGCTTAGTGTGGTTCACACTTTTTATTAATCGATAATGATCATTTTGTGATTTAGACTAGCGATGTGCGATGTCTATTTGTTTGTGTGGGGACTAAAAACCCCGTTTGTGGAACTTCGGTTCAATTTGGTGGGGTAGCGACCCATGGTCTTCGGGTCGTTTGTGGAGCTTCGGCTCAAAATTGATGGTTAGCGACCATGGAATAGCGTTCCGTTTGTGATACACGTGTTGGTGAGGTTTCATGCTCCCGTTTGTGATAGGCCTCCCCCCTTTGTGATTTCTAGATTTCTAATTGATGATTTCTAGAATTTGTGTTTCACCAATTTTCGTGGATTGCATTGCTAAGCTTTATCAATATTTGTGTTTGGTGAATAATTTAAAGAATATGACATTCTTTTGGATGTTTGAGATGATTTGAGTTATTGTATGATTTTTGTTGTTATCGGGTGTATACTTGTCACGGTATGGCATTATTGTTATCATACGTTTTTGTGATATCTCTTATTTTATCTCATTTTATCTGATATTTATAGCTAGACTGATCCGTTTATTATTTCCTTCTTAAATAATACTCGGGTCAGACCGAGGTATTTCAGGTGCTCCTGCTTGACTTCTTATCAGGGTCCGTCACCTAACTTTTGGCTAACTACTTTAGCATAGTAGTTTTTGTCAGTATACATTTGAGATAGAGACACCTTGATGTATACTTATTCTTTTGTCTAGCACTTGTATCTATTCTTTTGTGATGTAGTGGATCTAGTTTGACCACTATTTTGATGTACACTTTTATGTGTTATATTCATATCTGTTTCCGCCTTTGTGATATGAATATATGTGACTGATTTATGTTATGTTTACTTCTATATTTGTTTCTGAAGTCTACACAGCCACTGTGTGGTAGCTTTGAGTTTGTATTAGGTATGTCGGATTTCCTCTTGAGATGAAATGTAAGTTATATTATCTGACATATCGGTACTCGTACAAAGCAATTACACAAATGGTCGCTCCTCAATAGCCTTATTCTTCGCGCTAGTCGACGGCATTACCAATAGTATCCTTGGCTAGTGTGAGTATAGAGGTGGGGCGTCACAGCTTGGTATCAGAGCTAAACTTCGGAATAATGTAGAATAATCTAGCAAGGATCATTGTACTAAGTCTTTCTTAGGAATCGTGCAATAGGATTTAATTCGAGTCTTCGTACTGTTCTATCATATTTCTTTTTATGATGCCTTGTTTTATCAATCAAGTTTGTTTGATATTCATTCTGTAAATAACCTTTTTCCTCTTCTTTCTTTCTTAAAGAAGAGAAATGGTTAGACCAGGCCGTCCCAGCGCCGGTCAATCCAGTGCTACTCCTTAGGATGGAGTATTTATGTCTGCTCAACAACTTCTAGATCTTGTGAAAACTGCTCAAGCTATTGGACCCATTCCAGAGCCTACTCATCCTAAATCTAGGTTTGCACGCTTGTGCAGTGATTACACCAACTTGGGTGGAAAGCCTTTTAGGGGTTCCGAAAGCGTTATAGAAGTCCAAGCTTGGCTTAGAACATGCGATCGTATCTTTTCCCGCATGAATCTTATTGATCTACATCGAGTCCAAGTGGCTTCTAGCATGCTCTAAGAAAGAGCATTAGATTGGTATGAGCTTATGATCTCGGTAATTATTGAAGGGGATCTTACTTGGGAGCAATTCCGAGAAAGGTTCGAGTTGAAATTTGTGCCGAAAGCTGAAAAAGTATCTTTAGCCCGACGCTTTATTGACCTTGTTCAAGGTGAATCTTCTATGACGGATTACGTCGCATCTTTCGAATCTCTATCTAAATATGGGGTCGAATATATTAATACCCCATTGAAGAAAAATCAAATATTTGTCTATGGGTTGAATAAGAGCCTCAAAAAGCCATTACTTCTGAAACTAGAAGTTTCTTTTGATCAGCTTGTTGATATCGCTCTTCAACTCGAAGAGGCCGATAAAGAAAGTGATGTTGAAGTCAAACAAAACATCAACAAGAAGAGGCCTTTTAAGTTCAAGCCTAATCCCAACAAGAAAGGGAAGCAAGCAACTTTGGTAGCAAAGACTCCTACCTCTAGTCATGGAGAATGTTACAATTGTGGTTCTAAGGACCATTATGCGAACAAGTGTCCGTAGTCTCTTTCTTGCCGCTATTGCAAGAGTTGGGTCATACTATATCTTCGTGTCTCAAACTTCAAAGCAAGAAGGAAGGCAAGCTAAATGTTGTACAAGCCCAAACTAACACTTCTCGTGGTCAAGGTATTTCTCATTCTATCCTTGATGGCATTATTATATTTCGTGATCTTCCTATTTGAGTTCTTTTTGATACGGGTGCATCTCACTCTTTTATATCAAAAGAACTTGTTGATGCTTTGTCTTTGAATGTTATTGGCTGGATGACTTTATTAAGGATTGTGAATCCGGTTGGTGGATCCACAACACTCAGTTTACTTTGTAAAGATGTCAAAATTATTTTATGTGATTATGCTTTCCGAGCCGATTTGCATGTTATGCGTTACCTTGGTTTCAGAATGATTTTGGGAATGGATTGGCTTAACCGTTATGAAGCCCATATCCTATGTCTTGAGCGGACTATATATCTTTGGCATCCTCAATTTGTTAAGCAGATTTCTCTTGTTCTGAAAGATTCAGATTCCAATTCGAAAGCATCCTTGTATTCTCTAAATCCTCATGATAACGATAATGATGATGAGGAAGATGTCATTTCCCTCATTCACATTGTTCGTGAATTTCCCGACATATTTGAGCCCATTTTAGGATTACCACCTAAGCGAGCAATTGAGTTCAGAATTAATCTAATCCCTGGAGCTCTACCTATTACTCATCCTCCTTATCGTATGTCCAATAAGGAAAATGAGGAGATGCGTAAACAATTATCCAAATTGGAAGCAAAGCAATTTATTCAATCTAGTTCCTCTCCATGAGGAGCTTTAGCTATTTTTGTGAAGAAATTGGATGGTACACTTAGGCTTTGCATTGACTACCACAAGCTTAATGATCTCACCATCAAGAATAAATATCCCTTACCTCGGATTGATGATCTATTCGATCAACTTAGTGGTGCTAAAGTCTTTTCATAGTTAGACTTAGCAACCAGTTTTCATCAGCTCCGTATTGCAGAGGATAGCATTCCTTTGACATCGTTCCGTACACGTTATGGATTTATGAATGGCTTGTTATGCCATTTGGTTTGACGAATGCTCCAGCTTATTTCGTTGACCTTATGAATCGAGTTTTCAAAGACTTCCTCAATCGATTTGTTCTCATCTTTATAGATGATATTCTTATTTATTCTAAAACCGAGGAAGAGCATGAAAATCATCTTCGGATTGTGTTGGAAACTCTTAGGAGCAACCAATTGAAAGCAAAATTTTCTAAATGCCACTTTTGGCAATCTCGTGTGAAATTTTTGGGGCATATTATTTCTAAATCCAGAATTTCCGTGGATCCTTCAAAGATTGAAGCGATTCAAAATTGGAAGAGACCGGAGAGTGTGACGGAAATTCGTAGCTTTCTCGGATTGGCGGGTTATTACCGTCGTTTCATAAAAGACTTTTCTAAAATTTCCGTACCTCTTACTAGTTTGACAAAGAAGGGAGTTAAGTACATTTGGTCAAACATATGTGAAGCTTCATTTCAAAAATTAAAAGAACTCCTTTCCGATGCTCCTATTCTTGTGATTCCTGAAGGGAACCAAGACTTCATTATTTATACCGATGCTAGTGGTGTTGGTTTGGGAGCCATTCTCATGCAAAGGGAACGTGTTATCGCTTATGCTTCTAGGAAATTAAATCCTGCCGAGACTAGATATGCCACTCATGATTTAGAGCTCGCGGCTATTGTTTTCGCCCTTAGAATTTGGCGTCATTATCTTTTGGGAGAGAAATTTGTTCTCTACACCGATCATAAATCTTTGAAGTATTTATTTTCTCAAAAGGAACTTAATTTGCGTCAACAACATTGGCTCGAGTTCCTTGCATCTTATGATCTTGATATTCTTTATACTCCTGGAAAGGGAAATCGTGTTGTCGATGCCCTTAGCCGAAAGCAACAAGCGGTTGTTTCCATGGTGATATCCGAATCGAATGATCTCGCGACTTTATCCACTTGTGAGATTCGAGATCGTGAATCCAATTCATGTTCATCTCTTGTTTTATGTAGCCTTGAGGCTCATCCTTCTCTTTTAGACCGCATTCTTGAAGCTCAAAAGCATGATCCCGAATTGGTTCTTCTTAGCCAAAGTTGTAGGGATAAAATGTATATTGAAGGTTTGAAAGGCTTTGATATTGATGCTCGTGGCGGTATTCGAAAATTTGGTAGACTTATCGTGCCAAATATTTGTGATCTTCGTAAAGATATTTTAGAAGATTCTCATCATTCTAAATTTACCATTCATCCCGGTAGTAGTAAAATGTACGCGGATATGAAGCGACTTTATTATTGGAATGGAATGAAATCTGATATTGCTAACTTTATTAAGCGTTGCATGACTTGCCAACTCGTTAAGGCCGAGCATCAAAGGCCTGGTGGGTTATTGCAACCTTTGGACATTCCCATTTGGAAGTGAGATCAAGTCTCCATGGACATTATTGATGGTCTTCCCCGTTCTCGTTCGGGCCATGATAGCCTATGGGTGATAGTAGATAGACTTACAAAATCCGCCCATTTTTTTCCCGTTCGGTCCAACCGGACCGTACCTATTTTGGCTAAACTCTTTGTCAAGGAAATTGTTAGATTGCATGGAGTTCCTACTTCTATTGTTAGCGATCGTGATCCATTGTTTACTAGTGGATTTTGGAAAGGTCTTCAAAAAGCTTTGGGAACGAAGCTTAATTTTAGCACCGCTTATCATCCTCAGTTCGATGGACAAACCAAGCGTGTGAATCAAACTCTTGAAGATCTTCTTCGTGCATGTGTTCTTGATTTTGGTGGAAGTTGGGAAGATCATATTTCTCTTGTTGAGTTTTCGTATAATAATAGCTTCCAATCAAGTATTGGTATGGCACCTTTCGAGGCGCTCTACGGTAGGCCATGCCGATCTCCTTCGTGTTGGCTTGAAGCCGGTGAGAAGCTAGTTTTAGGTCCAGATTTTATTCGGGATACCATAGAAAAGATTGACCTTATTCGTCATAGGATGAAAGAATCTCAAAGTAGACAAAAATCCTATGCCGATAACCGAAGAAGGAAATTAGAATTTTCTGTGGGAGATTTGGTGTTCATTCGTGTCTCACCTATGAATGGTGTTGTGCGTTTCAGTCGATCGGGAAAATTAGCACCTCGATATATTGGTCCATTTCCCATCACCGAACGCATTGGTTCCGTGGCTTATCGCCTTTTATTACCGGCTCAGTTTTCTGCTATTCATGACGTATTCAACATATCTCAATTACGGTAATGCCTTCGAGATTCCGATTCTATTCTTGAGCCCGGTGTTATTGAAGAAATTGAAGTTTCACCAAATTTAACTTATGAGCAACATCCTATTCGTATCATTGCTACGGAGGTTAAACTCCTTCGAAATAAAGATGTTCCTCTAGTGAAAGTTCAATGGTCCTCAAATCCTAAGGATTGCTCTTGGGAATCCAGAGAATCCATCGAGCGAACACATCCGGACTTACTCACTCGTGCTCATTAAGGTGAACTTCTCATTTCAAAAATTTTTCTTTTGTGTTGATATGCTTTAGTATGGTTGTTACTTTTTATTTTCCTCTTAATTATTGCGAGGACGCAATTTCTTTAAGGAGGGAAGTCTGTAATAACCCGCATATTTTATGATTGTATATTTAAATGTTTTATTTAAATATAGCATCGTTGGTTGGATTTAAGTCCGAAATGTCACTTTTTGCACACAGTCGAATTAGGACTCGAGACCACTTCCATTGAGTCCAAAACGGAATTTGTGACTTTTTTGAGTATAAACATCGATATGTTTGGAGTTAGGTGAATTTTGCTATTTTTCAATTAGGCTTTGGGTTTGGGTTTCAGCTCATTACTCATCTACTACCCTATACTCCACTCAACTTCCTTCATTCATTTTCATTTCTTAACACTCTCAAGCTTAAGAGAAAAATGGGGGAAAGAATGGGAAATTGGAATTCCAAACCCTAGTTTAATTAGGAAATTCAAATTCAAGCTCTAGAAAACAAAGAGAAGCTAAGGTAAGCATCCTCTTCTTCTGCTCCATCTCAATCTCTCTTCAATTCTCAGAAATTCCTAACCCAAACTTAGGAAAAACTTCACCTTTGATAATAGATTGAGGATTCTAGAGGTGTGTTGAAGAGGAATTGTTCTTGCCTTGTTTTAAAAGCTTCTCATTCATTGTTTTTGGGTTTAAAGGTGAGTTCTTTAACTCACATCTACGTCTATAACTCTCATTGTTGTTAGGTATGAATTCCTAACATTTATTTGTGTTCATTTTCTTTGATTTGAATTGGTTTTGTGAATTCTCCAATTTTTGGTTTTGAAGTCCAATTTTATAAAAATCCTACTATGGATGTTTGGACATTGTTGTTTGGGGTGTATCGAAGAGGCTTCAAGGCTGGGTTGTCGATTGGCGTAAATCCTTAGTCGTCGTTGCTTGTCCGATCGCTCCCGATATGTTTTGGCCATCATTGGCCTAGGGTAATTTCTGCCCAGCTGAGTGGTTCAGACGTCTGAAATGCAAGTTCAGACGTCTGGAATCGGACCTGGAGCAAAAATATTCATGGCAGAAAATAAAAAAAGGCAGAGAACCACTTCAGACGTCTAAAATTATGGTTTAGACGTCTGAAAGGGGTTTCAGACGTTTGTTTGGAAACTTCAGACGTCTGGGTGGTTTTCTGGAATATTTCCAGAAACCAAATCCAGACGTCTGGATTGACCCCCAAACGTCTGGAACTGCCCAGTTTTTCCTATTTGCCTATTTTTGAGTGAATTTCCAATGTTAATCGATTTTAGTTGCTCCAATTAGTTGTTATCACTTTTATCGACTTTGATGACTTCTTTTTTGGGATTTTTTTGGGAATATCCATTTTGATGGATTAAGTATCGATTTCTATGGATTTGATTCACGTCTTCGAATGTGAATCTTTGGTGATTGATTGTTTCTACAATCATTTTTGTGATTTGTCACTTCTAAATATAAAGGTTTCTATACTAGTAGTAAATACTCAAACTCTTTCATCAAAACGATTTCAACACTACTTTTAAATACAAAGCTCGTTTTTAAAACCGTTTTCCAATCTATTAGTATATACAAACCTTTACCTCACTCGTACAAGAAATCCAATTAAACGACTTAGCAAAACAAGTGGTATGAAATGCTTGCGTTTACTTCGTCGGTTAATTCTTAGACTTGTTCAATTGAAATCTTGTGACAATTTTCGAGTGGAAATCTACAATTTGTTCGTAAATATTTAAGTTAAGCTAGTGGTTATGGGACATGAAGCTAAACTTATTTATTTACTAGTTTAGTGTGGTTCACACTTTTTATTGATCGATAATGATCATTTTGTGATTTAGACTAGCGATGTGCAATGTCTATTTGTTTGTATGGGGACTAAAAATCCCGTTTATGGAACTTCAGTTCAATTTGGTGGGGTATCGACCCATGGTCTTTGGGCCGTTTGTGGAGCTTCGGCTCAAAATTGATGGTTAGCGACCATGGAATAGCGTTCCATTTGTGATACACGTGTTGGTGAGTTTTCATGCTCCTGTTTGTGATAGGCCTCCCCCCTTTATGATTTCTAGATTTCTAATTGATGATTTCTAGAATTTGTGTTTCACCAATTTTCGTGGATTGCATTGATAAGCTTTATCAATATTTGTGTTTGTTGAATAATTTAAAGAATATGACATTCTTTTGGATGTTTGAGATGATTTGAGATATTGTATGATTTTTGTTGTTATCGGGTGTATACTTGTCATAGTATGGCATTATTATTATCATACGTTTTTGTGATATCTCTTATTCTATCTCATTTTATCTGATATTTATAGCTAGACTGATCCGTTTATTATTTCCTTCTTAAATAATACTCGGGTCAGACCGAGGTATTTCAGGTGCTCCTGCTTGACTTCTTATCAGGGTCTGCACCTGACTTTTGGCTAACTACTTTAGCATAGTATTTTTTGTCAGTATACATTTGAGATAGAGACACCTTGATGTATACTTATTCTTTTGTCTAGCACTTGTATCTATTCTTTTGTGATGTAGTGGATCTAGTTTGACCACTATTTTGATGTACACTTTTATGTGTTATATTCATATCTGTTTTAGCCTTTGTGATATGAATATCTGTGACTGATTTGTGTTATGTTTACTTCTATATTTGTTTCCGAAGTCCACACAGCCACTGTGTGGTAGCTTTGAGATTGTATTAGGTATGTCGGATTTCCTCTTGAGATGAAAGGTAAGTTATATTATCTTACATATCGGTACTCGCACAAAGCAATTACACAGATGGTCACTCCTCAACAGTCTTATTCTTCGCGCTAGTCGACGACATTACCAGTAGTGTCCTTCGCTAGCGTGAGTATAGAGGTGGGGCGTCACGGTTTAATTCACATTATTTACTTATATAACTTGATTTCCATTTAATATTATATTCATTAATGAATCATTTCATAATTAAGTTTTTCTACCTTTTAATTCACATTTATTTGCACAATAATATTTCTTTTAATATTAAATGTATTTATGAATTATTTCAATATTTTCTTAAGTTTATAATCATTTACTCAAATAGTATTCTCTTTTACTATTAAATTTAATTATTAAGCATT
Source organism: Allium fistulosum (assembly GCA_030737815.1). Taxonomy (NCBI): domain Eukaryota; kingdom Viridiplantae; phylum Streptophyta; class Magnoliopsida; order Asparagales; family Amaryllidaceae; genus Allium; species Allium fistulosum. The sequence goes on along the minus strand of CM060901.1, from coordinate 617,370,484 downwards.
TCAAAACATTAACTTAAGTTTATAATGTTTCTTGTACATCTCAATTCTTTATTTATAAATGTAATTTGATTTTGAAACATTTTTATTACTTAAGTTTTTACTTGTATGATATTCCATTATCTTTTAATTTACAAGTTACAAAACTCTAATTCTTCACAATTTAATTAAACACTTAGCTTTAATTTTAGATTTCAGTTTGGACATTTTCGACCATTTGAATCGTCGAAAATTCCATTTCATTTCAGTAATTGAAAATTACTAATTAACAGAAAACTTAAGAACTAAATATCGGGTTTCATTTCAAACCATCTTGAAATAATATATACTTATATCTTTTGTATATCCAAATCATACTTAGGAAATCAAAATTAAAATTTGTTTCACCAAACAACTGTGTAGCAAAGCTACTATAGTAGTCTTCCCACTTTGAAACTCGAAAATGAACGTCGATGACGTTGCGGTCATCACCAATCATTTTCCAATGATAGAAGAGATGAGTACAGAACTTATTTTCTTTAAAATTCTTTAAAACATTTCTTTCAAATCCCATTAAAAATATTTCTATCCGAAAATACTTCCAAATAACACTTATATTATTTTTCCAAAATTTTTTGAAAACCATTTTCAGAAAAACAAAATTTAAGTTCTCAAATTTTCAATTTAAATTCATTTTATTAGTAAATCATATTTTGTAAACCATATTTATAAAATTACATTTTCTTATAACATACAATAGTCAATAGTTTTTAAGAACCTTGACTAACCAAACAATAAATGACAATAATAAAATATTATCATTTCCTAACAAACAACACACCAAAAATAACTATATCAATTTATGAAAAATTAGTCTTTTAAATACAAAATATAATACTAGGTAAAATTATTTCATTTACCGATTTCAAAAATAATATTGTGTCAGTCTACCATGTTCAAGTGTTTAGAAATCCCTATCGATGTCATAGCATCCTATGTACCGACCGAAATTCATAAATACGCAATAGAACAAATTAACACAATATAAAATATTTTTATAGTACTAACAAATACGCACCCTCGTACACACACACATGAAAGTGACTACTGTGGCTAGTTATCACTTAAGATCGTGTAATATGAAATATATTATAATCTAAATGCGGAAACATATAATAATAATAAAGCAAATAAGAATAAGCACACCAGGAGTTTTTATATTGGTTTAAACTTCCCGTTCTACGTCCAGTCCCAGACTTCCTTCTGGAATTTCAACTCAATAACCCCTCACTTAACCCAGAGGAATAGGTATACAACACATGAGCAGCTGAATAGGATTTTTCCACCTCTAACAGCCGAAAGAGGACTTTTACTGCCTGAACAACCGAACAGGACTTTTACTGGTATAAGAAAAATAGTTGACAATTGTGTTCTGAATAACACTGATATGTCTTTAAGTATACAACCTTCCTATAATCAAATCCTCAAGTATATATTGTGTGTGTGAAGATATAAAAGGAAGATATTGCTTAGAATCAAAGAATATATTGATTAGTTCAGAGATTCAAGCAATAAAAAGATTGTGATTGTTTTTAGAATGCAGGGATAGAAAGTATAGAGTATGATCAGAAAGCAAAATGAAATTCGGTGATTTGGAAAATGATTTTGAAGTGTTTATATAGTAGACAAGGGCTACAACTATTCACGAAGAGTTTTGATCAAAAGATGCAGCCATATCTCTTCAATTTGGATCGTAACTCTTCGCAAATGGAAGTGTCTTTTCAGAAAAAATAGCTGTTAGAATCGTTTAGTCGACTGAGCAAAATCGACCGATCGACTGAGTATTCAAAGGCTATGTAAAACAGAGTATATCTGTGCAACTGAACAGGTTTAGTCGATTGGTCATTTTTGGTCAGTCGATTGACCTGGTTGTCAGTGCACAGTTTACACTATCTTTAAAGAAATTGAATCTTAAAACAACTTTGATCTTGTGTAAACTACTTGAGGATAGATTTTAACAATTTCAACCTATATCTAATGACTAAAACTTCAATAAATAAACATACTATACTTAGATTTGAAGTCTTGTCTCCTTTGTAGTTTAATAACATATCTCATTCTCTTTTTGTCGCTCGATCGTATAGTCTCATCACTTGATTGTTTAGGCTTTTTGTCATGAATCAAAACTCATGATTCAACATTCTCCCCCTTTTTGATTGATGACAACCTATTTTAGATGATACTATATTTCAAAATTATATAACGGAAGTTATATATATCTCCCCCTGAATATTTGGCGACATATATAACTGTAATACCCCAAAATTTTGTGAAAAATCATTTTTGTAAAATGATTTAATTTTTGAAATATTTAGATTTAAATATGGTGAAATTTCTGGAGTAAATAGTGTGCAAGTATATGTGTGCACGTGCACACTGAAATGGCACAAGGGAGAACTCCAGAATTCTTGGATTTTAAAACAAGAAAAAAAAAACAATACAAACATGATTTTGCAACATGGATATTTGATTTCTGGAATTATATGGATCATCTTAGAAAATAAGAAAAGTAAGTTTTACTTTAGGTCAGTAAACAGATTTTAATTAAAACCCAGAAAAGAAAATTATACATATGTATATGTTAAAAGGATTTGTAAACTTGTATACATATAGGTGCATATGTTTCTGAATTTAAAAGAGGAATTAAAAATAAGCCTAGATAAGATATGTATACAAATATACATTTTTTTTATATACTGAAAAGTACATATATATATAAGCAAGTGAAACCATAACATTAAAATGACATGAAATGTGATACAAGTTAACATGCTTGTATAGGCAAAAATAGCAAAGGGGATTTTCAGAAATAATTAAAATATAAAATGGGATAGTCACACTTTTAACATGACTAGGTGAGTGGCCATTTTCTGTAAAGTAAAAGAAAGAAAATGCAGCCTTTAAATTGGTTAATATGGCCGGGGTATTATGAATGAAAAATGCATGATGCTAGCCAGGACAGAAATGGAATTCTGTTTCAACAAAACCCTAGAGGAAAAATGTATATAAATAGACAGTAGAATTGTCTTTACCCCGGGCTGCACAAAAATAAGAAAAGAAGAAAAAAAAATATTGGAAGGAAGGAGAAAACACTCAAACAAGAATTTTCTGGATTAATAAGAAGAAACATTTAGGTGAGTAATCTCACTGAGTTCATGGCATTAAGACCTGAGATGAGGCAGCCACTTTCTATTGCCATATATATATATATATACATTCTGATTTTGAAGTATATGATTTCATCAATGCTTTTTTGGATGTCTTATTTTAAATCTGATATGATTTAATATGGATGATTTTGATGATCTTTTGATTTGGTTGAGACATTTGTCTTTGGATGTGTATCATACTGTTTTGTTTATACTCATAAAATGTTGAAGTCTAGGATCTTAAAAATTATATAGAGAATACTCTCAGCTGTTATAGATCTATGGCATGGAAACTTTATGAAAATAATTGGAGCTGCATTATACTTGGTATAAGTGCTGAGGCTTGAAAAGAAAAATGTTAAGGGTGCAATAGAAATTTTCTAAGTGCTGAGCCCTTAATCAAATCAAAAAAAAAAAAAAGAAACCCACAAGCTAAAATTATGATTGAACCAGATCTTGAATCTCAATCAATCATAAAGGCTTGTAGATCAATATAACATGCCATGTCTCTTTTTACAGTTGAAAATGTTCCTATATTTTACTAAGATCAAGACATATTGACCCCATTTAGGAAATAACTGTCTGCTTATTTCTGGGGAAAAGTATGCTAGGAAAAATTTATGGATGTTTCCATGTTTGAAGTGACATGTTCACTTAGCACATTTGATGATAGGATTTAAGACAATACACTAGTAAATAAACTAGGGAAGGGAAGGCCAAGAAGACTGCTGGAATGCTTGTCATATTTGAAGTATGCAAGTTGGCACATGGTTTGTTTAAGCCCTGAGATCTTTGTGCAATGATGTGAATTAGTTCATTGCAATGTGTCCCAGTGATTCCTTAATAGCAGATGAGGCAGGGATTTAAATTGAATATTACAACCTGTAAATGAAGAAATAGGAATATGGATATTTCTTAGGTTGAATGGTATGGAACCAAGATGATTCCAGTGAATGAAATTGTTGCAAATAGATAATTATGTTTGCATGATTATGTATGCAAGTGAAAGAATGATAAATGAATATATCATACCTGAATCAACTTAATTATACTATGTTAAAGTAATTGATTGCAGAAATTTGCTTAAATAACAAGTTAGTATCCTTATATTCTCTATTGCTTAATATCATGAATGAATTGATGTTACTCATACCAGATCATAGATCTGACCCTTGTTTGCTCATGGCATCTGGGGTGCCTCATTTTAAAATGAGGCAGCCACTCATGCTCTTTCAGGTAACCCAGGCACTAAGTAAAAATGAAGTAATGGCTGTTATGGAGGAGTGAATGAACATGCTAGCTAGTTTCAATAAGAGCTTAAATTGATTATATCTGCATGTATTCAGGAAAAATTTTATGTTTCTAAGATTTCCAGTCATGTATTGAATATTTTATGGTTAGTGATCATGTTGCCCTTATGTTCTGTAAAGTGTCAGATTAAATTTGTTGGTCTGTTGAAATTGTTGTGTGTTAAGGTTTGATTTGTTTTTGAAGTAGGGTCTGAAACATAAACAAGAGAAATATGCTCAAGTATCAGCTATAAAAATCTGGCAAGAAATATACAATTATGTGAGCTACTGTATTGCATAATTTATATATGTATTAGCTAATCTTGAGACATAACAGAGCACTGAGTTTTAGAACTAAATCTGGATTTAGCAAGAAGTAAACATAAAAGGATTTTATTTTCTCTTTACTGAAATGCTTTGTAAATAAATCTGAATTCATTTCTGAATTGAATTAAGAAAAGTAAAATGTTTTTCTAAAAGCTTCAGACAGAATGCAATGAAAGGTATCTCCATTGTTTTGAACTAGTGTGTAGCATATACAGGACTCATGGGTTAACCAGCCTCAACTAAATGAAGTATTGGTTGATCATGATAGACTGTATCTTGAAAATACAGATGCATTTCAAAGCTTAGTACACTTAGCAATTGTTTCACCCAGTTTTTTGGAAACTGAGCAAAGATATTGACATGTACATGTATACCTGTGTACATGTTGATAATTGGGCAAAAATATAAATATAAATTCTTAAAACAGTTGTAGGAATGGGTTTTTAAAAATAGTTATGTAAGAAGAATTGTTTTGTATGTTAGGTTATAGGCAAAAATTAAATATATATATGTACAAATATAGGTAGGTATCAGATTTCTAACCATACAGGAGAAAAATAAAAAGAAAAACCAAAAATTGTGTTTGAACCGACCAGCATAGCACTCAAACTCGTGACCTTTCATGTATAAGTTAGGCGCGTTTCCATTACGCCTAGATGTTGCTTGTGTTCACTTAGGATCCACTTTCTTTTATACTGAATTTGATACTATCCAGACTTTAACACAACCATCTATATTAAAAGCTTGTTTACTACTGATTATTACTTGATCATTTATTAATTATAATGGCAGACTAAAGTACATGTTTCCAGTGGATTTTATGGCCAAAAATCAAGATACAATAATTAAATCTGAATTGCTAAAAATCTAAATCAAACAGAATGTTCTTGTACAAAGAAAAAAATAAAGTATATACTCTGAACTTAAACAAGAAGAACACATACATCTTCATATGTATGTGTATGTTATTAGATATACACTGATATATTTATATTGGTAAGTTATTTTGATCCTGGATATATTTTGTTTATTGGAAAAAAGAAAATGACCTTGGAAAACATATTCGTAATGGATGATATATCTATATATCATCTCTAAGTAAAAAAAAAATCCTTATGAAATTAGGGTGGAAATAGGAGGGTCATTTCAGTTGGTATCAGAGCACTTGGTTGCATTGATTGTTAAGTATTATAGAAATGTATTATGTCTGTTTGTTTTGGATGAAATAATTTAGATAAGAAATTAGAAATTATAGAGGTACTCATAATATACTAATACCATTTACCCAGAATTTAGTTAGCAGACCATGGTAGGAAGAGGATCTCATCACAATGCAGGACCCAGTGCACCTCAAATGCTTGATATGCAAGAATTTGTGAGGGTTTTAAGAGATGGAATTGGGCATAGGATTGAGAACCCACATGAAGAGCTTTCAAAACTACTGAAGACTTATTCCAATTTGGGAGGCAAGAGTTTTGAAGGAACTGAGAGTGTGATGGAAATTCAAGCATGGTTGAGAACACTTGATAGGATTTTCAATGACATGCAGTTGGATGACCAAAGGAAGAGGCAAGTAGCTTCTAGACAACTGAAAGGGGTAGCTTTAAGCTGGTGGGAGGTGATCATAGCTGGAAGAAATGAAAATGAAATCACTTGGAATCAGTTCAAGGAGATGTTGGAGGCAAGATTTGTACCAGCATCAGCCAAGACCATTTTGCTTGAAGAATTTATCAAACTTAGGCAGGGAACTTTGAATGTCACTGAATACACTCAAAAGTTTGAGGGGCTATCCAACTATGGAGCAATGCTAGTGGCAGATGAAGCATCCAAAAATGATAGGTATATAAAAGGACTGAACCCAGGACTTAGCAGAGCTATGCTACCATATGCAGATAGAACATTTGATCAAGTAATTGATCTGGCTTTGAAACTGGAACAACATGACAAAGAAAGAGAGAAATATAGGAATTTTAAGAGCAACAACAAGAAGGATAAGGGGAGATATCACCCTTATGATAAAAAGAAGGAGGAGGCAGACAACAGGAAGAGTAAAGACACAAAAGCCAGTGATACTAAGAAGAAATTGGTTTGCCATCATTGTGGAAAAGAAGGACACATCAAACCAAGGTGCCCAGAGTTAAAAGGAGGAGCCTTCAAATGCTACCTATGTGGGAAAGAGGGGCATATGAAGAGGAACTGTCCTGAGAATAAACAGCAAGGGAAATTGGCAACTTTGGAAGGAAAAGGCAAATCTGCAGTGAAAATTGATGCTGAAAATCATGGCCAAGTGGAAGGTACATTACTCATTTGTGCCATACCCATACCAGTAGTATATGATACTGGAGCAACACACTCTTTGATTTCCTATGAATTAGTTAAAGTGTTAAAATTAAACTGCATATTGGTTGAAACCCCATTGCTTGTACAAAGTCCCCTAGGGAGTTCTAGTGTTTTGAACATGAATTGTGTGGATGTGGAGTTAAACATAGGAGGAAATATTTTTATTTCCAATTTATATGTTTTAAATTACCCAAATATAGGAGTTATATTGGGGGTTGATTGGTTAAGGCAATTTAAAGCCATAATTAATTTAGACTCATCCACCATATCATTGCAAAATTCTAGAGGCCAGAGAATCACAGTTCTATGTGAAATAGCTAAGGAAGGGAAATTGTATCATTTAGTTGACTTAGAAAAAGATCTGAGTGAACTAACCATTGAAGAAATTCCCATAGTTAATGAATACTTGGATGTGTTTGGGGAAGTTAAGGGTGTTCCACACCACAGACCAGTTGAGTTCCAAATTAATCTCATTCCAGGAGCAAGTCCAATAATCAAGAAACCTTATAGAATGGGGCCAAGTGAACTGAAAGAATTGAAAAATCAGTTGGAAGAATTAGAAGGCAAGGGATTTATAAGGCCAAGCAATTCCTGCTGGGGTTCTCCAGTAGTGTTTGTAAGAAAACATGATGGTACCTTGAGAATGTGCATAGATTACAGGGAACTAAATAAAGTAACCATCAAGAATAAATACCCATTGCCTAGAATAGATGATCTCTTTGACCAACTCAGTGAAGCTAAAATATTTTCTAGATTAGACTTAGCATCAGGATTCCATCAAATGAAGGTTGAAGACTCAAGTGTTAAGTATACTGCATTTAACACAAGATATGGCTTATATGAATTTTTGGTTATGCCATTTGGTTTGACAAATGCTCCTTCATATTTTGTTGATTTGATGAATAGAATATTTAGAGATTATTTAGACAAGTTTGTACTGATTTTTATTGATGACATTTTGATTTATTCCAAGACAGTGGAAGAGCATAAAAATCATTTGCATTTAGTTTTGTCAAGGCTAAGGGAAAATGATTTAAAGGCAAAATTTTCAAAATGTGCATTTTGGAAAGAAGAAGTGCATTTCCTTGGGCATGTTATCTCTGCCAAAGGAATATCAGTAAACCCTAACAAGGTAGTGGCAATCCAAGCATGGAAAAGGCCTAGCACCATCAGTGAGATTAGATCATTTATGGGGATGGCAGGATATTATAGGAGATTCATAAAAGATTTCTCAAAAATATCATCACCACTTACCAATTTAACTAGAAAGAACCAAGCCTTTGTATGGACAGAAAAATGTGAGCAAGCTTTTATCAAAATAAAAGAAGCCCTGATTAATGCACCAGTATTGAGAGTGCCAGAAGGAAATGAAAATTTGGTTGTGTACACTGATGCAAGTGGCTCTGGGTTAGGGGCTGTGTTGATGCAGCAAGACCAGGTGGTAGCCTATGCATCTAGGCAATTAAAGCCACATGAAACCAGGTATGCAACCCATGATCTTGAATTAGCAGCAGTTGTGTATGCTTTGAAACTTTGGAGACATTATTTGTTAGGTGCCAAATTCATTTTGTACACTGATCATAAGGCACTGAAATATTTATTCTCACAAAAAGATTTGAACATGAGGCAACATAGATGGGTAGAGTTCCTAGCTGCCTATGATCTAGATATACTGTATACACCAGGCAAGGCAAATAAAGTTGCAGATGCCTTGAGTAGACAACATGCCAAAGTAGCCATGTTGATGATGGAAGAGTTTAGGGATTTGTCTATACTTACTGATTTGGAAATTGAGGAAAACAGTGAGGAACAAATGATGCCCATTGAAGAAGGTGAAGGTAAAGGGAAATTAAGTATGATATCTCTGCAATCAGATTTACTTCTTAAGATTGGGCAAATGCAGGAACAAGACCTAAACATGGTGGAAAAGAAAATGCTCATATCAAAAGGGGAGGAAGTAATAAATTATCAAGTTGATAAAAATGGATATTTGAGGAATAAAAATAGAATATGTGTTCCAGAAAATATAGAATTGAAAGAGGAAATATTAAATGAGTACCATAGGAGTAAGTACTCCATACACCCAGGTAGCACCAAGATGTATCAAAATTTGAAAAGAAATCTTTGGTGGAAGGGGATGAAGTCAGATGTGGCCAGATATGTTGCAAGGTGCATGACTTGCCAACAAGTCAAGGCAGAGACACAAAGGCCATCAGGACTATTGCAACCCCTTAGTATACCACAGTGGAAGTGGGAGGACATATCTATGGATTTCATAGATGGTCTGCCTAGATCTAAGAAGGGAAACACAAGTATATGGGTAATAGTGGATAGGCTAACTAAGGTAGCACATTTTATCCCAGTTAAAACAGAAAGAAATGCTCCAAAATTGGCTCAAATATTCATGAAAGAGGTAGTAAGGTTGCATGGCATACCCAAAACCATTGTGAGTGATAGGGATACCATCTTCACCTCAAGGTTTTGGAAAAGTTTTCAAGAGGCTATGGGGAGTGAATTGTGCTTAAGCACTGCCTACCATCCACAATCAGATGGTCAAACTGAGGTGGTGAACAAAGTCTTAGAGGATTTGTTGAGAGCATGTACACTGGACTTTGGAGGCAACTGGGAAGACCACCTCCATCTAGCTGAATTCACATACAATAACAGTTACCAAAGCACCATAGGGATGGCACCATTTGAAGCCTTATATGGCAAGCCATGTTTATCACCTATATGCTGGGTAGAGACTGGAGAAAGGGCTGTTCTTGGACCTGAATATGTTAAAGAAACTACAGAGAAAATTGGGTTAATAAGAAAAAGAATAGCAGCAGCTCAAGATAGGCAAAAGAAATTTGCAGATAGGAAGAGAAAGCAAGTGGAATATGAAGTGGGAGACTTTGTTTTCATCAAGATTTCACCTATGAAGAAAGTCATGAGATTTGGCAAGCAAGGTAAGCTTACACCAAGGTATGTTGGACCCTATAAAATTCTGGAAAGAATTGGTTCATTGGCTTACAAATTAGAACTACCAGAGGAAATGAAAGCAATGCATAATGTTTTTCATGTGTCCCAACTTAGAAAATGGGTACATGATAAAGAAGACATTTTGGAAGAGCCTACCAAAATTCAAATAAATCCTGACTTGGTTTATGAAAAAGAACCAGTGGGGATTATAGCCAAGGAAGAAAAGAAATTAAGGAGCAAAACCTTGAAACTAGTTAAGATCCAGTGGAGTAATGATCCTAAAGACTGCACATGGGAGCTAGAGGATAAGATTAGAATGGATTATCCTAAGCTTTTTGCAAATTAAAAGGTAATTTTTTTTTCTGGAAAATTTTGTTATGCATGGTTGATATGGTTGAATTTGTTTGCTTATGCATATGTTTGATAAGTTTTCAGAAAAGAAAAAGATGCTTACTATAAATGTTAGAAAAATTGTGAGGACACAATTCCTAAAAGGAGGGGTGAATGTAATACCCCAAAATTTTGTGAAAAATCATTTTTGTAAAATGATTTAATTTTTGAAATATTTAGATTTAAATATGGTGAAATTTCTGGAGTAAATAGTGTGCAAGTATATGTGTGCACGTGCACACTGAAATGGCACAAGGGAGAACTCCAGAATTCTTGGATTTTAAAACAAGAAAAAAAAAACAATACAAACATGATTTTGCAACATGGATATTTGATTTCTGGAATTATATGGATCATCTTAGAAAATAAGAAAAGTAAGTTTTACTTTAGGTCAGTAAACAGATTTTAATTAAAACCCAGAAAAGAAAATTATACATATGTATATGTTAAAAGGATTTGTAAACTTATATACATATAGGTGCATATGTTTCTGAATTTAAAAGAGGAATTAAAAATAAGCCTAGATAAGATATGTATACAAATATACATTTTTTTTTATATACTGAAAAGTACATATATATATAAGCAAGTGAAACCATAACATTAAAATGACATGAAATGTGATACAAGTTAACATGCTTGTATAGGCAAAAATAGCAAAGGGGATTTTCAGAAATAATTAAAATATAAAATGGGATAGTCACACTTTTAACATGACTAGGTGAGTGGCCATTTTCTGTAAAGTAAAAGAAAGAAAATGCAGCCTTTAAATTGGTTAATATGGCCGGGGTATTATGAATGAAAAATGCATGATGCTAGCCAGGACAGAAATGGAATTCTATTTCAACAAAACCCTAGAGGAAAAATGTATATAAATAGACAGTAGAATTGTCTTTACCCCGGGCTGCACAAAAATAAGAAAAGAAGAAAAAAAAATATTGGAAGGAAGGAGAAAACACTCAAACAAGAATTTTCTGGATTAATAAGAAGAAACATTTAGGTGGGTAATCTCACTGAGTTCATGGCATTAAGACCTGAGATGAGGCAGCCACTTTCTATTGCCATATATATATATATACATTCTGATTTTGAAGTATATGATTTCATCAATGCTTTTTTGGATGTCTTATTTTAAATCTGATATGATTTAATATGGATGATTTTGATGATCTTTTGATTTGGTTGAGACATTTGTCTTTGGATGTGTATCATACTGTTTTGTTTATACTCATAAAATGTTGAAGTCTAGGATCTTAAAAATTATATAGAGAATACTCTCAGCTGTTATAGATCTATGGCATGGAAACTTTATGAAAATAATTGGAGCTGCATTATACTTGGTATAAGTGCTGAGGCTTGAAAAGAAAAATGTTAAGGGTGCAATAGAAATTTTCTAAGTGCTGAGCCCTTAATCAAATCAAAAAAAAAAAAGAAACCCACAAGCTAAAATTATGATTGAACCAGATCTTGAATCTGAATCAATCATAAAGGCTTGTAGATCAATATAACATGCCATGTCTCTTTTTACAGTTGAAAATGTTCCTATATTTTACTAAGATCAAGACATATTGACCCCATTTAGGAAATAACTGTCTGCTTATTTCTGGGGAAAAGTATGCTAGGAAAAATTTATGGATGTTTCCATGTTTGAAGTGACATGTTCACTTAGCACATTTGATGATAGGATTTAAGACAATACACTAGTAAATAAACTAGGGAAGGCCAAGAAGACTGCTGGAATGCTTGTCATATTTGAAGTATGCAAGTTGGCACATGGTTTGTTTAAGCCCTGAGATCGTTGTGCAATGATGTGAATTAGTTCATTGCAATGTGTCCCAGTGATTCCTTAATAGCAGATGAGGCAGGGATTTAAATTGAATATTACAACCTGTAAATGAAGAAATAGGAATATGGATATTTCTTAGGTTGAATGGTATGGAACCAAGATGATTCCAGTGAATGAAATTGTTGCAAATAGATAATTATGTTTGCATGATTATGTATGCAAGTGAAAGAATGATAAATGAATATATCATACCTGAATCAACTTAATTATACTATGTTAAAGTAATTGATTGCAGAAATTTGCTTAAATAACAAGTTAGTATCCTTATATTCTCTATTGCTTAATATCATGAATGAATTGATGTTACTCATACCAGATCATAGATCTGACCCTTGTTTGCTCATGGCATCTGGGGTGCCTCATTTTAAAATGAGGCAGCCACTCATGCTCTTTCAGGTAACCCAGGCACTAAGTAAAAATGAAGTAATGGCTGTTATGGAGGAGTGAATGAACATGCTAGCTAGTTTCAATAAGAGCTTAAATTGATTATATCTGCATGTATTCAGGAAAATTTTTATGTTTCTAAGATTTCCAGTCATGTATTGAATATTTTATGGTTAGTGATCATGTTGCCCTTATGTTCTGTAAAGTGTCAGATTAAATTTGTTGGTCTGTTGAAATTGTTGTGTGTTAAGGTTTGATTTGTTTTTGAAGTAGGGTCTGAAACATAAACAAGAGAAATATGCTCAAGTATCAGCTATAAAAATCTGGCAAGAAATATACAATTATGTGAGCTACTGTATTGCATAATTTATATATGTATTAGCTAATCTTGAGACATAACAGAGCACTGAGTTTTAGAACTAAATCTGGATTTAGCAAGAAGTAAACATAAAAGGATTTTATTTTCTCTTTACTGAAATGCTTTGTAAATAAATCTGAATTCATTTCTGAATTGAATTAAGAAAAGTAAAATGTTTTTCTAAAAGCTTCAGACAGAATGCAATGAAAGGTATCTCCATTGTTTTGAACTAGTGTGTAGCATATACAGGACTCATGGGTTAACCAGCCTCAACTAAATGAAGTATTGGTTGATCATGATAGACTGTATCTTGAAAATACAGATGCATTTCAAAGCTTAGTACACTTAGCAATTGTTTCACCCAGTTTTCTGGAAACTGAGCAAAGATATTGACATGTACATGTATACCTGTATACATGTTGATAATTGGGCAAAAATATAAATATAAATTCTTAAAACAGTTGTAGGAATGGGTTTTTAAAAATAGTTATGTAAGAAGAATTGTTTTGTATGTTAGGTTATAGGCAAAAATTAAATATATATATGTACAAATATAGGTAGGTATCAGATTTCTAACCATACAGGAGAAAAATAAAAAGAAAAACCAAAAATTGTGTTTGAACCGACCAGCATAGCACTCGAACTCGTGACCTTTCATGTATAAGTTAGGCGCGTTTCCATTACGCCTAGATGTTGCTTGTGTTCACTTAGGATCCACTTTCTTTTATACTGAATTTGATACTATCCAGACTTTAACACAACCATCTATATTAAAAGCTTGTTTACTACTGATTATTACTTGATCATTTATTAATTATAATGGCAGACTAAAGTACATGTTTCCAGTGGATTTTATGGCCAAAAATCAAGATACAATAATTAAATCTGAATTGCTAAAAATCTAAATCAAACAGAATGTTCTTGTACAAAGAAAAAAATAAAGTATATACTCTGAACTTAAACAAGAAGAACACATACATCTTCATATGTATGTGTATGTTATTAGATATACACTGATATATTTATATTGGTAAGTTATTTTGATCCTGGATATATTTTGTTTATTGGAAAAAAGAAAATGACCTTGGAAAACATATTTGTAATGGATGATATATCTATATATCATCTCTAAGTAAAAAAAAAATCCTTATGAAATTAGGGTGGAAATAGGAGGGTCATTTCAATAACCCTGCAAAGAATTGGGTAGTCATAAAATTTCTCCCCCTTTGTCATCGACAAAAAGGAAATAACCAATAATTATATTATTGCGAACTAACAGCATAACAACCACAAACAAACAAATTGTTTTAAATTTTACCGAGCTATCTATACAAGCTCATAAAAAATAAACAGTGGTAGAATGTTTGTGAAATTAAAAAATAACTTACTACCACCAATCAGGAAATATCAACATCACTCATCAGAGTTCGAATCTTTTACTTCTTCCACTTGCACTGGTCCTTTGCCCCGTGAAGAACTTTCCACAAATTGTCTGCCACCCCCATTTCCACTGGTGTCAGAACTTGTATGTTCTTCGGATGTAGACCAAGTAAAACGAGGTGCTGGACGTTTTCTCGGATCCCGATGTGAAGTGTCCACAGTTGTGGAGGAGGAACAAGAGATTGCATCCCATAAAATCTCGGAAAAGCTTTTGATTTTGTCAAACTTTTTGTTGATCTTCTTGTCAAGATTTTTGATGCGAGAATCCAAAATGACTTGATTACGTGCAAGTAGATCAATGGACTCTCAGGTACTTTGGGATGGGGTTGGGGTTCGAATGTTATCTCTTTGTTGCTGTGGAGTATTAGCTTGCTGACGAGGTCTTGATTGCCAAACTTGAAAAGACATGATAGTGAGAGGTCTAGGAGGCAATTTCATCAGACTAATTTTGTGGCTATTTAGAGTTTTAGTAGCAGAGGTAACGGATTATAGAATAGGAACTTATAGGTTCATAAGTAGCCGCATAATATACTCTCTGTAATAGATGATGTTCATTCGACCTTGGTTGAAGGACAAGAATTCGTCAAGAATAAGTTTAGGCCAATTGATTTGAACATCTTCCCGAATTGCATATAAAGCCCTATAATTATCCGGATATACAAGCTCATAAGAACCAGTACGAGGAAGAATTGTATGCATTAAGGCTCGATGCATAATTCGAGCTGTAGGGCGTAAGGCGATAGATTTTAAATCTGTCATGTCATCTTCCAAAAACCTATGACTTACTTCATCTCGTTCGCCTATAGGAACATTTAAATCTTCTAACGGAATACCATTTTTTGGTGTGTGAAGAATGTGTCCACTTCTATCTAATGACAAGAATACTTGGTGACCACAAACTAAACTCCATACGCAATTGTCACGATTTCGTGGATTTTGATGACCCAAATTTAAGTTGGCGTAAAAGAGTTTTACCATTCTATGATTAATTTTGAGATTGTTCTGATTGTAGTCAAGAAGAGACTCTAGACGACTTCTCCTAGCAAGCTCTTGAATTATGTATGCTGAGAAGTCAGGAAACACAACAAAAGATCCTTCGAGAAAGCGTGCTTCCTTTATTTTGTTCCATCTTTGAATAGCTATGGCATCATAAAGCCATTGAGCTATTTGGGTGTCAATAGGCTCAGAGGAAGAGGATGAGGCTTGTCTAGATCTTTTAGGTTGTCTTAGAGCCATTTGAAATGATAATTGAGTTAAGGAATTTGAAAATTTTGAGAGCTAGGGAGTTGAAATTATGATGAGGGAAAGTAAAAGTGAAAAGTTAATAAGAAGAAGGTAGGTTAAAAGGGTAAAAAAGTAGGTGAAACAGAAGTTAGTATGTTCAGATTAGTCATTCAGTCGACTGGTCGTATATGGTCAGTCGACTGATAGATATCCCAAAACTCTCTGTTTCCAGATTCAGTCGACTGACCTAGTTCGTTCAGTCGATTGAATGCTCTTTTGCAGCATTATCAGTCCTTTCGCATGTGTTAAAAAATTGATATTAATATATTCAATATATTAATCAACGAAACATACAACACAAATTGAAATAAACAAAAATAATATAAAAAAACTTAGTTAGAAGATGAAGAAGTGGATGAATGTGGAGTCTTGCAATCTTCTGGTTCAACCTTAGTGTTTTCTTTGTATGGTCTTAATGGAGACCAGTGATTTCCACGCTTCCATGAATTTAGAGACACAAGAGGAGGTTGTTTTGACTGATGATAAGAAGACATTGTGGGTTGACGAACATTGGATGAAGACGAGCCGCAAAATTTCCAGCCAGTTTGCTCCAAAAAGTTAAGTCGTTTTGAATTTAGCTTTTGTTCATAGCAGTGTTTTAAATCTCGGATTTTGGCCAATATCTCGGGAAAATATCTCGGCTATCTCGGGCGATATTTAAAACACTTATAACTAAATAGGCTGCCAAATCTCGGATTTTGGCTGATATCTCGGATTTTTCATCTCGGCCATCTCGGGGAGATTTAAAAGCCTGGTTCATAGTACATTTCTCGCTGAATTGCTATTGATTCCCTTTGATAATGATGTAAATCGTCAATCTTTTGTTTTGTTAATGGAGAACCAAAAAATAAAAAACGACGTGCCTTCTTTTTTTTCTGGAGTATGACCAGTATGATAGTTGGATGGTCTGGCTGGTTCATGATGTGGAGTAGGTGTAGGTAAATTTGAAGATCCAGAGGAAGGTGAGGAGAAATCGACAGAGGAATATGCAGAGCCATGTGGGGAGTTGTCTTGGGAGGACATTGTTGAAGCAAAAAAAAATATGATTAAAGCAAATGAGATGGAGAGATAAACAGACACTCTTCAAGTATATATAATGAAAAAAATAGTAATAGATAGATGGAATAAAGGATAACCAGAAAAATAATTAGAATTTTCATGGTTGAGAATTATCCATGAGAAAAGTGAAATAAGTAAAGAAAAATGTATTATAAATTCAGTTGTGAAATAACAAGTAGTGAAATGGTAAAGACATGGAAATTCCAAGATAGAGGTGCTGAGTTCAAGTACCAGCAAAAAAAAAATTTAATAATTTTTTTTTGTTGAAATTTTATAATTCTTTTAAAGAAATTATACCTAGTTCTCTTCTTAGTTTTATAAAACAATTCTCATTGAGTGGTTTAGTGAAAATATTAGCTAACTGATTTTCAGAATTTACAAATTCTAAATTTACTATATCCTTCTCAATATTATCATGAAGAAAATGATGACGAATGTCAATATGTTTAGTTCGTGAGTGATTGACAGGATTTTTAGATAACTTTATTGCACTGGTGTTATCACAATATATTATACATTTACTTAATTTTATATCAAAATCTTGAAGTGTTTGTTGCATGTAGATTACTTAAGCACATGCTAAAGCTGTAGATATATATTCTGCTTCACATGTCATAGTGAAACGCAGTTTTGTTTCTTGCTAAACGAAGATACTAAGGATCGTCTGATGAAATGACAAGTTCCACTTGTACTTTTACTATCTGTTTGACTTCCTCCAAAATCAGCATCACTATAGGATACTAATTCAAAAGGACATTCTTTTGGATAAAATAGTCCTAAATCGTTGGTCTTGCTAAGATAATGAATTATGTGTTTTACTGCTCGCATATGTGATTCTTTAGGATTTGCTTGAAATCGAGCACATAAGCAAACACTCATCATAATATCAGGTCGACTTGCAGTTAAGTAAAGTAATGATCCAATCATGCTACGATATAGTTTCTGGTCGACACTCTTACCATTTTCATCTCTGTCGAGATGTATAGTTGTACTCATAGGAGTTGGCTTGGCAGAAGTGTGTTCCATACCAAAACGTTTAATTAGATTATTACAATACTTTTCTTGATTAATAAAAATACCATTTTGCAATTGCTTGATTTGTAGACCAAGAAAATATGATAGTTCTCCCATATGTGACATTTCAAATTCACTTGTCATGATAGTCGAAAATTCCTGACATAGTTTTTCATTAGTTGAACCAAATATAATATCATCAACATATATTTGTATAATTAAAATATCTTGATTAGTTTTCTTAATAAATAAATTTTGATCAACCTTCCCAATTTCAAAACCAGAGTCTATTAGATAGCTCTTAAGTCGGTCGTACCAAGCACGGGGTGCCTGTTTCAAACCGTATAAGGCTTTCTTAAGTTTATAAACATGGTCTGGAAATTTTTCATGAGTGAAAAGAGGAGGTTGTTCAACATAGACATTTTCTTTTATATATCCATTTAAAAAAGCACTTTTAACATCCATTTGATATAATTTAAAGTTATGAAAACATGCAAAGGCCAATAGAATACGTATAGCTTCTAATCTCACGACATGAGCAAACGTTTCTTTATAGTCTATTCCCTCTTCTTGATTATATCCTTGTGCTGCTAATCTAGCTTTATTTCTAGTTATATTACCTAGTTCATCACCTTTGTTTTTGAAAACCCATTTTGTACCAATGATGGATTGATCACTTGGTCTAGGAACTAATTCCCAAACTTCGTTTCTTTCAAATTGGTTTAACTCTTCTTGCATAGCTATAATCCAATAGTCATCAGTGGAGGCTTCCTTACTATTTTTAGGTTCTATATTAGAGAGAAAAGCTATATGGCCCATTTGATTTAATTGATGTCTTGTTCTTACATTTGAATTTACTTCTCCAATTATAATTTGAACATGGTGATCTTTAAGAATTCTTGGAGGAGATCTTATAGGATTTTCATTATGAACAATGTTTTCATCTTCTCTAATGTTGTTATTTTGAAAAATAATACCATCATCTTCTGAATTATTTGCTATGATTTTTATTAGAATTATTTTCAAAGTCTTTAATATTAGAAGAAATTTTGAATTTTTCATCGAATGAAACATGAAGAGTTTCTTCAATTATTTTAGTTCTTATATTAAAAACTCGATAAGCTTTGCTTCTTTTCGAATATCCTATGAATATTCCTTCATCGGATTTTGGATCGAATTTACCAAGCTGATCTTTAGTGTTAATTATAAAGCATTTTGAACCAAATATTTTGAAATAAGATATATTAGGTTTTCTACAATTTAAAAGTTCGTATGGGGTGTGTTTTGTTAACGATCGAATAGAAACACGATTCAAAACATAACAAACAGTTGCAACAGCTTCTGCCTAGAAATGCTTAGGTAGAGTGCTTCCATTTAATAAAGTTCTTGCACATTCTTGTAATGTTCTGTTTTTCTTTTCTACAACTCCGTTTTGTTGTGGTGTTCTAGGAAAAGAAAAGTTATGATTAATTCCTTTTTTGTTACAAAAATGTTCAAAAGTTTCATTTTCAAATTCACCTCCATGATCACTTAATTTTTAAATTCTTTATATTTTCAATTCTTTTTACAAAAATTTTAAAATTCTCAAAAGTATCACTTTTATGTTTCATGAAAATAGTCCATGTATATCTTGAAAAATCATCTACAATAACAAACACATATCTATTGTGATTAATAGTATGAACTTGAGTAGGTCCAAAAAGGTCCATATGTAGTGGTTCAAGTGGTTGTGTTGTAGATATGATTTTCTTAGATTTAAAAGAAGATTTTGTTAATTTTCCTAACTGACATGCATCACAAATGTTATCAACTTTGAATTTCATATCAGGTAGTCCTTTAACAAGTTTATTTTTAGCTATTTTATTAATAGTATTAATATTTATATGAACAAATCTTTTGTGCCATAGCCAAGAATCATTTTCTGTAGCTACTAAACACATGTTTGTGTTATGATTTACATTCATATTTAAAATATAAATATTTCTATCTCTTATACCTTCAAAAATTAAATTTTGGTTTTTATCAGAAATATTACATTTATTTTCTGAAAAAGATATATTAAAACCTTTATCACATAATTGACTTATGCTCAATAAATTATGTTTTAAGTTTTTAACTAATATAACATCAGAAATGAGAGGTAAGTTAGAGATACCATTATTGCTCACATCACCTTTGCCGATGATATAACCTTTTGAATTGTCTCCAAAAGTGACCGATCCTCCATTTGTGTAGACAATGTTAGTTAACATGTCCTTATTACCAGTCATGTGTTTCGAGCAACCGCTATCTAAAATCCATTTTCCTCTCTTTTTAAGTGGTACATCATCATTTGTAGCCATGAAGCATACATTTACTTGCTCTGTGTCACTGTCACTGTCACTCTCTGATGATGAAGAAGAATCTGAATCATCCCATGTTACTGAAAATGCTTTCTTCTTGAATTTGTCCTTCTTGAATTTATTTTTCTTTATCTCTGGACAATCTTTCTTCATATGACCCTTTTTATGACATTCATAACATTCTATGACAGAAGATGATGGTTTATTGCTATTATTGTTGTTGTTAGAGTTATTTTTGTAACTCTTGAACTTGTTATTCTTTTTGAATTTATAAAACTTTTTGAAATTTTTAGCAATAAATGCCATATCCTCTTCATCTGAATCAGAATCATCTTTTTCTGCTTGAAATGCTAGATTCTTCTTATCCTGTGCTTGAACTTTCTTTGCCTGCAAATTCACTTCATATGACATTAGATTTCCTATTAACTCTTCTGGTTTCATAGTGGAAAGATCGTTTGCTTCTTCAATAGCTTAGACCTTTCTTTCCCATTTATCTGTTAAACAGTTTAGGATTTTTGATACTATATCAAAGTCAGAAAAATTTTCTCCTAGTGCCAATAGTGAGTGATATATATCTTGAAATCTAGAGTACATGTCATTTATAGTTTCGTTTTGTTTCATTTTAAAATTTTGGAACTGATTTTTCAACATAGATATTTTGCTTTGTTTGACTTTGTTAGTTCCTTCATGAGTTATTTTTAGAGTTCTCCATATCTCATAAGTAGTTGTACACATACTGACCCTATTAAACTCATTTTTATCTAATGCACAAAATAACATGTTCATAGCTTTAGCATTTGAAGTAGCATCAGTTTTTTGTGCAGTAGTCCAAGTTGAAAAATCTTCTGCTGGCATGGTATACTCCTTTTGGGTAATATTCCAGGTTTCAAAACCATTAGCTTGCATATATATTCTCATTCTAGTTGACCAGTAATTATAGTTAAGACCATTAAATAGTGGTGGTCGAGCAGTTGACTGACCTTCAGTGAAACTAGAGTTAATGTTATTGCTAGAATTGGTGTTACTATCCATATTAAAAAAATTATCAAATAACTGTGTTACGGTTATAGGATGTCCTTGCTTTGATACCAAATGAAAGTGACTATTGTGGCTAGTTATCACTTAGGATCATGTAATATGAAATATATTATAATCTAAATGCGAAAACAGATAATAATAATAAAGCAAATAAGAATAAGCACACCAGGAGTTTTTATACTGGTTCGAACTTCCCGTTCTACGTCCAGTCCCAGACTTCCTTCTGGAATTTCAACTCAATAACCCCTCACTTAACCCGGAGGAATAGGTATACAACACCTAAGCAGCCAAATAGGATTTTTCGGCCTCTAACAGCCGAAAGAGGACTTTTACCGCCTGAACAACCGAACAGGACTTTTACTGGTATAAGAAAAATAGTTGACAAATGTGTTCTGAATAACACTCATATGTCTTTAAGTATACAAACTTCCTATAATCAAATCCTCAAGTATATATTGTGTGTGTGATGGTATGAAAGGAAGATATTGCTTAGAATCAAAGAATATATTGATTAGTTCAGAGATTCCAGCAATAAAAAGATTTTGATTGCTTTTAGAATGCAGGGATAGAAAGTAGAGAGTATGATCAGAAAGCAAAATGAAATTCGGTGATTTGGAAAATGATTTTGAAGTGTTTATATAGTAGACAAACAGCTACAACTATTCACGAAGAGTTTTGATCAAAAGATGCAGCCATATCTCTTCAATTTGGATCGTAACTCTTCGCAAATGGAAGTGTCTTTTCAAAAAAAATAACTGTTAGAATCATTCAGTAGACTGAGCAAAATCGACCAGTCGACTGAGTATTCAAAGACTATGTAAAACAGAGTATATCTGTGCAACTGAACAGGTTCAGTCGACTGGTCATTTTTGGTCAGTCGACTGACCTGGTTGTCAGTGCACAGTTTACACTATCTTTAAAGAAATTGAATCTTAAAACAACTTTGATCTTGTGTAAACTACTTGAGGATAGATTTTAACAATTTCAACCTATATCTAATGACTAAAACTTCAATAATTAAATATACTATACTTAGATTTGAAGTCTTGTCTCCTTTGTAGTTTAATAGCATATCTCATTCTCTTTTTGTCGCTTGATCGTATAGTCTCATCACTTGACTGTTTAAGCTTTTTGTCATGAATCAAAACTCATGATTCAACAACACACACAAAAACTCATTCTAGGGTATTACTAACCATATCTCTAATGAGTTAACCCCCAACAGGCTAAGGTATCTCTAAACCAAAGCTTTGATACCAACTGTGATGCCCCACCTTTTTGGATGGTTTATGCAACGACCCGGAATTTCACTCCTTTGATTAGTGAATATTTAATTAATTTTAAATATTCAATATATAGGTTTTATAATGAAAATAAAATCATTTTAATTAATTAATAATGATAGTAAAATCATTTTCAAAATTTGTTTACCAGATTAAAAAGTTCGTAGAAAAACAGAGAATGTGACCGAAGAATGTTTTCCGAAATTTCGACCTTTCGACACCGGAATGTTGTCGGGAACGTTGTTCGTCTTTGTGCACTATATATACATATATATAAGAGTTAATTAACTAGATAATAATACACTTAGAAATAAATTATCTTATGTTAATTTGGATTAGTAAGTGATGTGATAAGACATAGTTTTAAAAATAATAAACATTTTATATAAATATATACATATATAGCATTGTCACATCTTAGATTTTGCAATCATTAACCATCATCATATCTTGTCACATCTTAACTTTAATTAATAATTAAACTTATATATATATAGAGAATGATGTGACAATTCATAGTTTTTAAATAATATATATATACACACACAAAGAGAGTGATGTGGCAACTCATAGATTTAATAATAATAAACATTTTATATAAATATACATATAAGTATTGTCACATCTTGAATATTTTTATAATGAATCATTATTAGTCATAATTACATGGATGAGGTGACTAGAGAGTATAGACGTGATGCACTTGATGGAGGAAAAGGTGTTGATTTGATTTCACATTATGATGACATAGGAAAATTTGCTTATAAATTGCCCCAACCTCCTATCATTTTTACCACTTATTTCCCCTACCATAACTTCTTCATTCCCACCTCAAATGATGATCTCCATTTTTTTAGATCATCTAAAACTCCAGTGGCTACAACATTCTAGTTGACCATTTTTTCCAATTTCGAGAATAGCTATGTCAAAATACTCAATCTTTGCAAAGCAATTTTTCACCTAGAATTTCAAGTCTGAAAATTACCCTTCTTCTTTTGATCATAAATTCTTCAAAAAAAACAAAAATGATTAACTCTTTTTTTGAAATGATAAAGGAAAGAAATTCCTACAACTTTCCTTTTGACGGCTTTCCTAAATTTCATGAGTTGGTGCCCAAAAACCAGTGGGAAAATGACCTAATTTTGGGTTCATTATCGATAAATTGATGATAACCTGAAGCTCTCTACCTTCAAGTTACTACTCCACATCCACCCCTACACCTTTGGCTGAGCCCATTTTGAGGGTCGCTAGCACCTAAAGCCTTCATCCTTCAAAGCTAGGGAGTCGTTGGAAAGTTTATCTTAAGTTCGGGTAGATTTTGCGGAAGTTTGGCGAGTAAACTACTCATTTTTTTAATGAAAATGGTAGTTTTATTTATGTCAATATATATGGTGATTATATAGTGTAGACATTGAATGATAATCATGTGGTTTGATTATAATTTGGATGGTTGTTTTTAGTTTGATTTGGTTATGGAAATCGATGTTGTATTATAAAGTTAGTAAGCATGTATATATGGATGTATACTTGCAATCTACGATGAAGATGGTTGGTGTTAGTAATATGTTGATTGTAAAACATGAGCTATGGCATGAGGCTAGTAAACAAAGTTAACTACTTTGTGTAATTTCGATGGTTATGAGATCCAGTTGGAATCGAAGTTTGTTTTCGAAGTTTAAAGTTTTGAAATGGATTAAAGTTTGTAACATCTGTTTTAAAGTTTTTTCAAATTTTTTTTATTAAGGTATGTTTAAAATCATGGAAAAGTAAGGGTTTATGAAGTGGTTCGCTAAGAATATGTAAGAGCGATTTGCGCCCATAGCGATAATCGCTATGGATGCAGCTCGGCAAAGGTTTGAATTTCTATTTCAAATTTGTTTTATTTTGAAATTAGTTTACTAAGTTTTTCAAACTTAATTAGTAATATTAAAAAAAGTTAAGTTTGTAATTTAATTAATTAATTAGTTAATTAAAAGGTAATTGTCACTTAATTGGTAATTAAGAATGTAACAACCCGTAAATTTTAATGGTTTTTATAACGTAATTAACTGAATTTTTATGAAAATTTAAAATATAAAATTTGAAATAAAAATTTGATATTTGGAATATGTCTATTTCAACATAACAAATGGTAAATTTTCAATTAATAATATAGGAGTTTATTTTCTTTTGTAACTTTATTTAAATTTAAATCAGTTAAAAATTAATGATAATAAAATGTTTTCCAAACCTGAATATTTTTATACAGAAAATTTGTAAATCATCTTCTGAGTGAGACGTCATATTTCGTTTCTTCAAATTTGGACTGTTATTGCTCCGTCGATCTTATTTTTGGCGAAATAGCACCATTTTCGGTACCGATTATCGACTTTTGATAGGATAATCATACCACTGACATCTATATACCATTTTGATCGTCTCATCATGCTAGTCTTGGCGGTATGTTCACTTCTGTGTTTTGAAGTTCGGTTCACAGCGGAATCTGTAAAGCGTCGGTACCGTATTTGTGCCTCTTTGTTTCCTTTGCCTTCCCAAAGTTCCAACCATATAAACTCATCAATTATTGCTTTAATAAATTTTGAAACCAACTTTAAGCTTTTCATATTTCCTTGATTTTTCTGTCGTGCCTTTCCATTTGTTATCTTTTATTTC
The DNA here is from genome assembly GCA_030737815.1 of Allium fistulosum. NCBI lineage: Eukaryota > Viridiplantae > Streptophyta > Magnoliopsida > Asparagales > Amaryllidaceae > Allium > Allium fistulosum. The sequence goes on along the minus strand of CM060901.1, from coordinate 617,345,289 downwards.
TTCTTTTCTCGGTTCATTGAGCAAACAAAGAAAAAAAATGTTCGTTTACATCTTCTCACCTCACCCAGGCCGAAGCTCACATCCCCTCCTTATCTCCATCCTCGCTCCATACCCATGCATCGCCTACTGGGCCTCACACCCTCTCGAACACCACCGCCTCCTCGTTGTTGACCGGCCACAACCACCTCCGCCCCAGTGCCTTCTCTAGTATAATATAGGTAATATATTTATGCTAAAAGTGGTTGAGTATATTATTTTGTATACTGATATTTATATAATTTCTTATATATATTTTACAGTTTATTTTAGCAAAGGTATTTTGTTGGAATCTGCTTTATAGTTGTATAAGAGTTTATATATATAGTTTATATCTAGGTATATAATTGTGTTATAGACTGTATATAGGTTAGGTAAGTAGCATGCATATATGTTATTGTATATATATCTAATATATTATGGCATGCATGCATATATGGTTAAATATATATATAGTCTGTATGTATGTTTTGGGATATGTTGCTCATTCTTATGTTCTCAGTATTTATTTATTTACATTTTAAAATTTCGTTTATTTCTTTAGTACTACGCATGTATATTATGTGTTTATAATTGAATCCATTGTTTACTATTTATATTAAAATGAGAGTGCCGTATATCCAAATTGATTTTTTTCTTTATATTGTTTTGATAAATAGAAACTGTTAAATAATATATGAAGATTTTATTAAGTACGTGCATTAAAGGATATCAATTTTTAATATAATAACAACATAAGTTTATATATATCGAGCTATCGATTTCAGTCTATACAGTTCTACATTATAAGTACATAAAGTTATATATATACTGTTATTTTATATGTAAGTGTTGACTGGTTTGAGTCTATATATTTGTTGTATACTATATGGGTTTAGATATAGGTCTAGCTCTCATATTTTATATATATTTAATTGTTACAGTATTTTATAAGCATACAGTACTATATTATTTATGTTTTGAAATTTTGAATCTGCTTGGTTACAGCCTATATATATATATATGTACCTTTATACAGTAGCCTTGTTAAAGTAATAATCATATGTTGTGGTATATCATGTTAGTAATAATATATTGGTTTATTTAAATTTTGTTTTCTGTATATACAGAGATATAAAGTAGTTTATATATATATTACAAGGTTTTAATGTTTACCAAACAGTGTGTTAGTTTGCATGTTTTGTTTTGTTTTATGATTTGTTGGGTAAGTATCGGTTCTAAACTATAAGGTATATATATATATATTTACTGTGTATTATATTGTTGTGAATATTATATTACATTGTTTAAAATTATATAATTATTCTATGTTCAAAGTGTATATATATACAAAATATATATTAGTTCTGTTGAGGCTTTAATGTAATGTGTATATATGTTTGATTTTTTTATATATGTGTTTAATTTAAAACAATGATTTCGAAATATATATATAGTTAAATTTAAAAATTATGTTTGAATATAAAATATGATTTTATATACATAATTTTGTATATATGTTCACTTATACCATTGATCTTCATCGATCTAGTCTAATTTGATTTCGTCAATTCCTATTTATCAGCTTCGTTCGTCGATCCGAGTTCAATCTTGCCTTGTTTTGAGATTTGTGCCTGGATTTCGTAACTCAACTTCATTGTCTATCTCTCTAGACTCGAAAGTTGAGCAATCACTCACGATTAACGTTCTTATATTTATTTAAATTTGATTTCAATTGAAACGACAATTGAAATTCGCTGTTGTTAGTTTTTTATATTGCTATATATATGTTGTTATCTGTATCTGTTCACCTATGACATCTGACATCATTATCTATTATTTATATTGATGATGTATGCCTATTATATTATTATCATATCTGTTATCACTCTGCAAGTTCCCTGTTAGTATAGAATTCACTATGGGTTGAAATGATACATACCCGAACGATCTGTAGAATAGGAGAAAATCGTTATGGGTTGAAATGATAAACCCAACGATTTTCATTGAATTGAATTTGGGATTGCGGGTTGAAAAGATATATACCCGCATATATTTAAATTGCGGATTGAAATAATAAATATCCGTATCACTTGACCGTAGGATAGAAAATTATATACAGACACCGTTGGTCTATATATAAATATTTTGAAAATGATTTCCATGGATTTTGAAAAGAAATATATGGTTTTAATAAATATTGATTTTAAAGATTTATTAAAGTTGATTTAATAAAGTTGATATATAATATGTTTAAGTATTTATTTAAAAAATATATATATATATATATATATATATATTTTCGAATATAGAGTTTATAATGATTCGGGTTGGAAAGTGGTTTGAAATTTTATTTATTTAAGAATTATGTTTAAATAAGTTTGATTTGAAATTTATTAAAATTGAAATTTTAAAGATATGATTTTATAACTTGGATTCTATTAAAAGTGACTTAAATGAATATTTCAAATTTATATAAATTTAAATGGGATTTTGTTTATTTAAATTTGTAAATTGAAGTTGTATTTAGATGTTATTGAAATGATTAAGTAAATATTTTAAAACTAAATAATAGAAAAGTGAATTTGATATATATATATATATGAAATTACCGAATTTAGTTTTGAAATGTTGAATAATTAAAGCTTTGAAATATATTGAAATTGAAATGGCTTATTTTTTGGTTCAAAAATGTATTTGAAATCGATAATTTGAAATGGGTTATTGAGAAACTGAATTGAATTGAAATTTGAGGATTTGAGAATGGATTAAATTTGAATTTTTGGAATACGAGTTGATTTGAATCGATTTGTGAAACTTGAGGAAAACTATTTTATTTTATAAAGTATTTTTAAATTCTATTTTACCTTATAAATTTATTTTAATATAAACTATTTTAATATAAATCATCTTTAATCTATATACTATTTTATATAAACTATTTTAATATACTAATTATTTTATTATAAACTATTTTTAACTTATAACTACTTTATATAAACTATTTTATTTTATATACTATTATTAATATTTAAACTATTTAAAGGAAGTGTTATGGTTTTCCAAAGTATTATAATTTCAAATGCTGGTTTTGGAAGTATTATAACTGCGAAATGCTATGATTTTGGAAATGGATATATAGTTGAAGTGAAAATGATATCGTATTGATTTGGTTTTTGAAATGAAAATGATATTTTGGTTTTGAAGTATAAACTATTTTGAAATGACCACAGTGTTATAATAACGTTTGGTTGTTAAAGAGACCGGGATCGGATATGGGCATACTCTCTGTCGATACCGAAAACCACTTTAACAATTGTGTACGCGGTGGAGATTCCAGAATAAAGTAGGATGGTGGCGACGATCCTATATGAGGTATATACGTGGACCCAACTCCCGTGAGTTGGCATAAGGTGGCTAAAACAAGAGCAATCGATGGGCTAATAAGGTAGCTCCTCTGATTGGACACACAACATTATATGCCATTCTATTACTTTGTGATTGATTTGGTGCACACCTTCGGATTTCGGGAGTGTGGCTTGAGGTGGGCGGTAGTGGCTGCTATGCATTACCACCAGCCCGGAAGTGTAATTGGTATATCTACCCTGGCATTGCCTAGTTGTGTTGTGTCACCTGTAACGATCTCGAATTTTTAAACTAATTTAAAATTAATAATTGAATTAAATTTTGATTTAAATTGTGAATTTGTTTGAATTGTTCAAGTTTAAAATATGAGGAATATACTTGAATTTAAAATTTGATATGATATATGCAAATGGAGGTAAAATAAATAATGATGTTTAAAAAAAAAGAAATGAATTATATCTACAAAATAAATAACATACTTTATTAATAAATAAAAACAAAATAAAGATAAAAGGAAAAAAATATACTAACCCATACCGGCCCATACCCGATCTTCTCTTATAAAACACGAAACCCTTCCCTCTTTTCTCATTCGAAACCCTAAGACAAAAATAAGCGAGAAAATAAAAATGGTGGCACTCAAAAAAAATCTAGGGCTTCGGCTTCGCTCGTCTTCAACTAGGGTTTCCGTTCGATTCCGCTTTGCTTGGCTTCGGCTTCGTTCAATTCAAGGGCGACCGCTTCCTTGCTCGTTCCTCCAATCTGCGACTCGTCGAACAAAGGTGAGTGACCCCCTTCACTCACATCTAGTTTAAACTTTCTGTTTTGTTCGATTCAAACTCGCAATTTCGTGATTCTTTTGACTTGTTATGATTTGTCTAATGTTGACTTCGGTCGCTTCGATTTTGGTTCTGGCTTTGCCTCATTGCTTCATCCATTCACTATGGTGCATTTGGCATTTTTCATGTTGGATCACTGTCTGCATTCATTTCAAATGTTGTTGATATTAGTTGTTTCGTTTGTCAATCCATACCATTGCTGTAATTGCTATACTGTGTCCATTTGAGTAGCATTTCTTTGATCTTTGGTCCTTGTAGTGTTGACATTGTAATTATGTTGAGTCAGTTGCCAATGTATGTCTTGATGCATTTGAACTGTTGTTCATTTGAATTTTCTTTGTTGACCAGTCTGGTTTCACCTGTGTATAGTCTCGAGTTGCACACTGTAAACTTTGTTGTTCCCTTGGTTGCACTTTGGGTATCACTGATGCTCATCTGTAGTTGGCCTTGTTGCAGTTGACCATCATGTATATTTGCCTTCAACACCGTTGCACATGTGTAGTTTGTAGTAGCACTGTTGTTGTAATTAGGTTGTGACATTGGACTTGAATCTACATACATGTTTGTCCATTTTATAGTTGAACCTGAACTTGTCCTCTGATAGTTCATACATTCTCCAGTCTGATTTGAAGTGGTCTCCACTACATCCACTTGGTCATTGCTCCATGCATTGTTGACCTATTCGAATTCTTGGGCAATCATGGCTTTTATTTGTAATAATTCGAATATGCCTAAGGTATTATTTCGACCTCTGGTCGTTTGACTTTAGTTGTTTTTGCCTTGAGTTGAACCCGTGTGTTATTTGGAACTTGGGTTTGACCTTGCTTTGAGTTAGTAGCAGTGCAGCACTTGCCTCCCTTATTAATTCGTTTTACAAACTTGCTTGACCTTGGTTTGGGTTCTGCATTTTTGAGATGCAGTTTCCTTCATTGTTGTATCTTTGGGAGTTTGATGTCGTCTGCATCCATGTTGTTTGTAGAAGCACTGTTGTTGTATTTAACTTGTGACATTGTGATCTTTGTAGTCTGATATTGGAGTTGTATTTTTAAAACTGCCGCTTATGTATAGATATATCTGTGAATAAGTTGTTTATATACACGTATGGATACCAGGGAACTTGATGAGTTCTGCACTTTGATCATATCTGGTCCACTTTGTTACTTAATCTGTACTTGTTGTATATGTCTTCAACCAAAGTTCTTTGTAGTTATTGTGTCACTGCATGCTTGTTAAGGCTTTTGTGGTTCCAGTTACAATTGTTATGTTGATACTGTCTGCATATAGGTTCATTAATGTTGGCTTTTTTTTGTAGCTTGGTTGAGTTTACACTGTTGTGATTTCATCACTTCAGTCTGGTAGTTTGCATTGTTGTTGTTGGTTGTTGTACATTTTGTTGCATTGCCATCAGTGCTTGCAATACTTCGTTTAGTTGTTTGGTGGTTCTGCATTGATGTTGTTTTGTATTCATTGCAGGTTGGCATTCTGCTTGTGGTCTCTGATCACTATCTATTGTTGCCTTCGCCTGTGTCACTGTCCATATTTATAGTCTTGAGTCTGCATTATTGTTAATTGTATCTCACTGCATCCCTGGATGCTGTGTTGATGTCCATCTGTTTGTACATTTTGAGATCATCATCATATTGTACATTGTTATGGTCTCTGCACTAGCACGCTGAGGCTTGTTGCAGTTTGGTTATGTGATGTTGCCTCTGTGTATTTGTAGCAGTTGCATGTTGCACCGTTATCTATGCACACGAGTTGGCGGGGCAGTGCACACGTGTACGAATGCACACGTGTGTACGGCAGCCAATCGAGCTTTGACGGTTTTAAAGTGACAATTTCAATTATTTTAAATTGATTTAGTCGATTTGATAAATTGTTTATTTATCTCTGTTGATGATTTAAATCTGCTGATTTATTGTTTAACACTGTTTAGTGTTAAAATTTTCGTTATCCGATTTCTTTGTTTAAAGAGTCGGATAGACGGGAATTATTGCGACTATCGTCTATTTAAATTATCACTACCTCTATGCACTAATAAACTGGTTTGAATTAGACTGACCTGTGTATTATTTTCTTTTGAATATAATACTCGGGTCAGACCGAGTATTTTTACAGCTTGAAGATTTTCGAGCAGCGAAGTTAGAGAGAGAGAGTAAAGAATCACTTTAGTTTTCAGAAGAAAATTGTATTTTAAGATATTCCGCTGTATCAGTATTAAAATTGTATAAACTCTGATGTATTCAAAAAGATTTATAGTAATGAATTAAATTCTCATTTGTTTTAATTCAGTGTTATTATTCTGTGTTTCTGTGGCTGATTCTGTTTAAACCTTATAAACTAAATAACAATTCGTCTTTTTGAACGTTTCGAGTTGGTTTAATTACCGACTGGAGGCGGTCAAAAGGGGGAATGTTACAGAGTGGTATCAGAGCTTTGGTTTACACAAAGCTTAGTTTATGGTGTTTAATATGAATAGTTACTAGAAACACTTTAAAAAGAAAACGTTTTTCAAATCCAAAGAATTATAAAATTGTTTTTGAAAATAAAGATCTTTAACTTAAGAAAAGTTAAATTGAATTGAGTTAGCATTAATAAATATATGGATTTGGAATTTAACTAAAGGAAAGTTAAATAAATTGAACTGGATGAGATAAATTATTGAAATGGAAATTTAAAACTTGAAAGATAAGTGATTATATAATATGAATTGGGAAGTTTAAATTAATAAGTTGTTTAATTTATAAAATGAGAAATTTAAGTGAAACCAGTTGTTAAATGGTTAAACAGTTTTGTTAAGTAAAACAAAACTCTGAATTTTGAATAGTAATATGAATTTGACTTTAGTAAAAATTAAATAAAATGACTTTAGAAATGAAATCTGAGTTAAGTTAAATAAAATAGAATTTCAAATTAATTAGAGGCGAACTTAAGTTGTATAGTGAAAATAAATGCAAGTGAAGATAAAATGAAACATAGCTTAAGTAATGTTGAATGAGGTTGAGTTTGATATCAAAATGAATTAATAAAGTAAAGTAATGAATATGAATTTGAGTTATATAAAGAAAATTCAACTTTAATTGTAAAAGTGAGTTGTGAATATGGTAAATATTAGAATTCATTCTGAATTAGTATATAAACCAATTGAAATTAAGTGTGTTAAACCAAATTGAATATAAGCAAAGTAAATAAATTTGGTTTTGCTAGTTGATCGTATGGAAATTCATTAAGTATTAATGAAATTGAATTTATGGAATTTGGAAGCTATGTAAATTGAATTCAAATTGAAAGATAAGTAAATCTAAATAGAATCAAATTTGATTTGAATTGAAAGTAAACTGACTTGAATGTAAATTAGTGAAAGTGAACTAATTGAATATGAATGAATGTTAGTAAAATCCAATGAGAATGAACCAAATGTGATTAAAATTGGAAATCAATTCGATGAATGATTTAATAAAGAACCAGTGGATTATTTTGGAAATAGAAAAAAGTGATAAATTTGTATAATAGTTTAAAAATGGAATTGTTGAATTATTATAAACGGTTTAAATAGAAGATTTGAAAAGGTTGATATTATATTGGAATTATAAAATGAATCTGTATAAGTGTTGAAAATGAAATATCAATGGATTTCATAAGTGAATGGAAATTACAGAATTAAAAATTGTGAAGTTATAAAATGAATCGATGTTGTAAAATAAAAGAATAACTTATAAATTAAATTTCTGATATAAAACCGAGTTATAAAGGAATGGTTAATAAAGTGATTTTTTATAAATTGAAGTTTTTATAAAAAGGAATGGAATTTATAAACGTTGTTTTATAAATCCGAAACAGACTTATTTTGATAAGTAAATTCTTTATAGCTTGTTAAAAGTAGTATATTCACGATTTTGGACAGTGAATATATTATTGAATAAAATGGACATGTTTTGGGAAGTGATATTTTAAAACGAAGTTAATTGTTTTAAAAAGATGTTTTAAAAGGCATTGAATATCGAAACCATTGATTTCAACATTCATTGTTGAAATAGACGTTTTCGAATATAAGGAAATGGTGGACTATAACACTGTTGTTATAGTAAATGATTTCCGACAGGAAATGTTTTGTATAGTATTGGGATTTATACATCTATCTAAATTTCGAATCCCTATACTAGCGATTTTGAGTTGTCGTAACAATGTTTTACGTAACATTCGTTTTAACTCAAATAAAAATGTGAAAGAGAATGATTTCCTTAAAGATGAAATATATACTTAATTTTGATTTAAGTATATCGAATATTTTCAAATATTGAAAATAAATGGATTTGTGAATTACTTATTTTTAAATAAGTATGGAAATGTTTTTCCAAATATGAAATGTTGTGAATATATTCCGTAAGGGATAAATGATTTGAAATTCATTTTTGAAGTCGAAGTTGAAAAGTTAAATGAGAAATTTGAACAATTTGTTCAATTTGAAATTTTTCAAAAAGATTGAATCGTTAAGTTAAAATTTAGTTTAACTTCGACATCAAAGACAATATAAGTTGAGCTTTGAATTTCAGATGATGATTTGGATTGTATGTCTAACATTGTGAATTGATGACATAGCAATTGATCTCTATTAAATATATATCTGTTGGTGGCGGAGAATTTATTCTCTTAGCTTAACACCCTTCTCTGAGACGTACGAGCTCAGAGGTTATATATCGATAGACATCAATTCTGTGTTGAGAATTGACGATGTAACGTGTGATCCAAATCGAATGTGAAAGTCGATAATAAATGGAATTATGAATATGAATTGGGTTTGGGATAACCTTAAATTTCTAAATCGACTTAGAGGAAAATTTTGAAATCCTCTATTTTGTTATGAATATGAGATATGTAAGTTTTCAGAACTTATATATATATGAATGCGGTAAATTTGAAACCGTTAGTTTAGAAAGACATTGTTATGGAAATTTTATGTATGTTTACATGGATATGATATGTACGAAATGTGAAATGAAGTACTACATATATATGATAATATGTTTTCCAAACCGAGGATATGGAAAAGTACCTTCCATTTATTATTGGAGAAGGTATTGGAACTCGTGAAGAGTGTCCATTTGAAATTCGTAGCTACGTAGAATTTTCCATAAGTTGGAATGTTCATTTGGACTAGAATCCCTCGTGATGGGATCATGTTGATTATGATGTATGTTAGCGTAATTTGAGGGGCGAGATGCCCACAGTTACAAGCGATTCCATTGGGATAATGGCGCAACCGCCGAGTAAACTGCAATCTAAATGCCAAGCGAAATTCGAGGGGCGAGATGCCTACGGTTACAAGCGATTCTACGGGGATAGTAGCGTAACCGCCGTGTGGACCGCGATCTATGGCAACAACCATGGCGAAATTCAAGAGAGATGTGAAATCTACGGTTACAAGCGATTCTACTGGGATAGTAGCGTAACCGCCGGGTAAACTGTGATCCATGGGGGAACGTGCTTTCCACATCCATTTTTAAAAGAATTTTTAAAAGTATTTTCACTGGGAATTGAAGCAAGTATGTTTAGTACTTGGAGATTTTTAGACCTGCGCCTGGCCAGCGTATGTCTAATGTCTGTGAGAACGAAGATGGACTTGTTAAATTTCGAGTTAGCAAGTATTTTCAAACTGTAAATAGCAAATCAATAGTTTGAAATTAGAATTACATAATTCCAACTTAATGAACTAAGGAAGTGGATCTTTGAAATGTTTTGAAAGTCCACAGCTTTGGAAGAGATATATTGTATAAATCTCTAACGTGAAGAATTTTAAGTTTGAATCTGAGTGTTGTAAATTAAAAATTTAGTAAAAGACTTTTGGGTTTTGATTTTTGAAAATCAATGAACAAAAGAAAAGATAAACAAAACTAGTAAGATTAAACAAACGGAATGAATCCTATATTCATTTATTTGTAATAGGTTTTAAGCTTAGAAAAAATTGACTAGAGTATAAATATCGATGAAATTTTAACAACCTTTCCTTTTCGTGGACGAAAAGTTTTTAAGGAGGGGAGTTTGTAACGATCCCGAATTTTTAAACTAATTTAAAATTAATAATTGAATTAAATTTTGATTTAAATTGTGAATTTGTTTGAATTGTTCAAGTTTAAAATATGAGGAATATACTTGAATTTAAAATTTGATATGATATATGCAAATGGAGGTAAAATAAATAATGATGTTTAAAAAAAAAAGAAATGAATTATATCTACAAAATAAATAACATACTTTATTAATAAATAAAAACAAAATAAAGATAAAAGGAAAAAAATATACTAACCCATACCGGCCCATACCCGATCTTCTCTTATAAAACACGAAACCCTTCCCTCTTTTCTCATTCGAAACCCTAAGACAAAAATAAGCGAGAAAATAAAAATGGTGGCGACTCAAAAAAAATCTAGGGCTTTGGCTTCGCTCGTCTTCAACTAGGGTTTCCGTTCGATTCCGCTTTGCTTGGCTTCGGCTTCGTTCAATTCAAGGGCGACCGCTTCCTTGCTCGTTCCTCCAATCTGCGACTCGTCGAACAAAGGTGAGTGACCCCCTTCACTCACATCTAGTTTAAACTTTCTGTTTTGTTCGATTCGAACTCACGATTTCGTGATTCTTTTGACTTGTTATGATTTGTCTAATGTTGACTTCGGTCGCTTCGATTTTGGTTCTGGCTTTGCCTCATTGCTTCATCCATTCACTATGGTGCATTTGGCATTTGTCATGCTGGATCACTGTCTGCATTCATTTCAAATGTTGTTGATATTAGTTGTTTCGTTTGTCAATCCATACCATTGCTGTAATTGCTATACTGTGTCCATTTGAGTAGCATTTCTTTGATCTTTGGTACTTGTAGTGTTGACATTGTAATTATGTTGAGTCAGTTGCCAATGTATGTCTTGATGCATTTGAACTGTTGTTCATTTGAATTTTCTTTGTTGACCAGTCTGGTTTCACCTGTGTATAGTCTCGAGTTGCACACTGTAAACTTTGTTGTTCCCTTGGTTGCACTTTGGGTATCACTGATGCTCATCTGTAGTTGGCCTTGTTGCAGTCGACCATCATGTATATTTGCCTTCAACACCGTTGCACATGTGTAGTTTGTAGTAGCACTGTTGTTGTAATTAGGTTGTGACATTGGACTTGAATCTACATACATGTTTGTCCATTTTATAGTTGAACCTGAACTTGTCCTCTGATAGTTCATACATTCTCCAGTCTGATTTGAAGTGGTCTCCACTACATCCACTTGGTCATTGCTCCATGCATTGTTGACCTATTCGAATTCTTGGGCAATCATGGCTTTTATTTGTAATAATTCGAATATGCCTAAGGTATTATTTCGACCTCTGGTCGTTTGACTTTAGTTGTTTTTGCCTTGAGTTGAACCCGTGTGTTATTTGGAACTTGGGTTTGACCTTGCTTTGAGTTAGTAGCAGTGCAGCACTTGCCTCCCTTGTTAATTCGTTTTACAAACTTGCTTGACCTTGGTTTGGGTTCTGCATTTTTGAGATGCAGTTTCCTTCATTGTTGTATCTTTGGGAGTTTGATGTCGTCTGCATCCATGTTGTTTGTAGAAGCACTGTTGTTGTATTTAACTTGTGACATTGTGATCTTTGTAGTCTGATATTCGAGTTGTATTTTTAAAACTGCCGCTTATGTATAGATATATCTGTGAATAAGTTGTTTATATACACGTATGGATACCAGGGAACTTGATGAGTTCTGCACTTTGATCATATCTGGTCCACTTTGTTACTTAATCTGTACTTGTTGTATATGTCTTCAACCAAAGTTCTTTGTAGTTATTGTGTCACTGCATGCTTGTTAAGGCTTTTGTGGTTCCAGTTACAATTGTTATGTTGATACTGTCTGCATATAGGTTCATTAATGTTGGCTTTTTTTTGTAGCTTGGTTGAGTTTACACTGTTGTGATTTCATCACTTCAGTCTGGTAGTTTGCATTGTTGCTGTTGGTTGTTGTACATTTTGTTGCATTGCCATCAGTGCTTGCAATACTTCGTTTAGTTGTTTGGTGGTTCTGCATTGATGTTGTTTTGTATTCATTGCAGGTTGGCATTCTGCTTGTGGTCTCTGATCACTATCTATTGTTGCCTTCGCCTGTGTCACTGTCCATATTTATAGTCTTGAGTCTGCATTATTGTTAATTGTATCTCACTGCATCCCTGGATGCTGTGTTGATGTCCATCTGTTTGTACATTTTGAGATCATCATCATATTGTACATTGTTATGGTCTCTGCACTAGCACGCTGAGGCTTGTTGCAGTTTGGTTATGTGATGTTGCCTCTGTGTATTTGTAGCAGTTGCATGTTGCACCGTTATCTATGCATACGAGTTGGCGGGGCAGTGCACACGTGTACGAATGCACACGTGTGTACGGCAGCCAATCGAGTTTTGACGGTTTTAAAGTGACAATTTCAATTATTTTAAATTGATTTAGTCGATTTGATAAATTGTTTATTTATCTCTGTTGATGATTTAAATCTGCTGATTTATTGTTTAACACTGTTTAGTGTTAAAATTTTCGTTATCCGATTTCTTTGTTTAAAGAGTCGGATAGACGGGAATTATTGCGACTATCGTCTATTTAAATTATCACTACCTCTATGCACTAATAAACTGGTTTGAATTAGACTGACCTGTGTATTATTTTCTTTTGAATATAATACTCGGGTCAGACCGAGTATTTTTACAGCTTGAAGATTTTCGAGCAGCGAAGTTAGAGAGAGAGAGTAAAGAATCACTTTAGTTTTCAGAAGAAAATTGTATTTTAAGATATTCCGCTGTATCAGTATTAAAATTGTATAAACTCTGATGTATTCAAAAAGATTTATAGTAATGAATTAAATTCTCATTTGTTTTAATTCAGTGTTATTATTCTGTGTTTCTGTGGCTGATTCTGTTTAAACCTTATAAACTAAATAACAATTCGTCTTTTTGAACGTTTCGAGTTGGTTTAATTACCGACTGGAGGTGGTCAAAAGGGGGAATGTTACAGAGTGGTATCAGAGCTTTGGTTTACACAAAGCTTAGTTTATGGTGTTTAATATGAATAGTTACTAGAAACACTTTAAAAAGAAAACGTTTTTCAAATCCAAAGAATTATAAAATTGTTTTTGAAAATAAAGATCTTTAACTTAAGAAAAGTTAAATTGAATTGAGTTAGCATTAATAAATATATGGATTTGGAATTTAACTAAAGGAAAGTTAAACAAATTGAACTGGATGAGATAAATTATTGAAATGGAAATTTAAAACTTGAAAGATAAGTGATTATATAATATGAATTGGGAAGTTTAAATTAATAAGTTGTTTAATTTATAAAATGAGAAATTTAAGTGAAACCAGTTGTTAAATGGTTAAACAGTTTTGTTAAGTAAAACAAAACTCTGAATTTTGAATAGTAATATGAATTTGACTTTAGTAAAAATTAAATAAAATGACTTTAGAAATGAAATCTGAGTTAAGTTAAATAAAATAGAATTTCAAATTAATTAGAGGCGAACTTAAGTTGTATAGTGAAAATAAATGCAAGTGAAGATAAAATGAAACATAGCTTAAGTAATGTTGAATGAGGTTGAGTTTGATATCAAAATGAATTAATAAAGTAAAGTAATGAATATGAATTTGAGTTATATAAAGAAAATTCAACTTTAATTGTAAAAGTGAGTTGTGAATATGGTAAATATTAGAATTCATTCTGAATTAGTATATAAACCAATTGAAATTAAGTGTGTTAAACCAAATTGAATATAAGCAAAGTAAATAAATTTGGTTTTGCTAGTTGATCGTATGGAAATTCATTAAGTATTAATGAAATTGAATTTATGGAATTTGGAAGCTATGTAAATTGAATTCAAATTGAAAGATAAGTAAATCTAAATAGAATCAAATTTGATTTGAATTGAAAGTAAACTGACTTGAATGTAAATTAGTGAAAGTGAACTAATTAAATATGAATGAATGTTAGTAAAATCCAATGAGAATGAACCAAATGTGATTAAAATTGGAAATCAATTCGATGAATGATTTTATAAAGAACCAGTGGATTATTTTGGAAATAGAAAAAAGTGATAAATTTGTATAATAGTTTAAAAATGGAATTGTTGAATTATTATAAACGGTTTAAATAGAAGATTTGAAAAGGTTGATATTATATTGGAATTATAAAATGAATCTGTATAAGTGTTGAAAATGAAATATCAATGGATTTCATAAGTGAATGGAAATTACAGAATTAAAAATTGTGAAGTTATAAAATGAATCGATGTTGTAAAATAAAAGAATAACTTATAAATTAAATTTCTGATATAAAACCGAGTTATAAAGGAATGGTTAATAAAGTGATTTTTTATAAATTGAAGTTTTTATAAAAAGGAATGGAATTTATAAACGTTGTTTTATAAATCCGAAACAGACTTATTTTGATAAGTAAATTCTTTATAGCTTGTTAAAAGTAGTATATTCACGATTTTGGACAGTGAATATATTATTGAATAAAATGGACATGTTTTGGGAAGTGATATTTTAAAACGAAGTTAATTGTTTTAAAAAGATGTTTTAAAAGGCATTGAATATCGAAACCATTGATTTCAACATTCATTGTTGAAATAGACGTTTTCGAATATAAGGAAATGGTGGACTATAACACTGTTGTTATAGTAAATGATTTCCAACAGGAAATGTTTTGTATAGTATTGGGATTATACATCTATCTAAATTTCGAATCCCTATACTAGCGATTTTGAGTTGTCGTAACAATGTTTTACGTAACATTCGTTTTAACTCAAATAAAAATGTGAAAGAGAATGATTTCCTTAAAGATGAAATATATACTTAATTTTGATTTAAGTATATCGAATATTTTCAAATATTGAAAATAAATGGATTTGTGAATTACTTATTTTTAAATAAGTATGGAAATGTTTTTCCAAATATGAAATGTTGTGAATATATTCCGTAAGGGATAAATGATTTGAAATTCATTTTTGAAGTCGAAGTTGAAAAGTTAAATGAGAAATTTGAACAATTTGTTCAATTTGAAATTTTTCAAAAAGATTGAATCGTTAAGTTAAAATTTAGTTTAACTTCGACATCAAAGACAATATAAGTTGAGCTTTGAATTTCAGATGATGATTTGGATTGTATGTCTAACATTGTGAATTGATGACATAGCAATTGATCTCTATTAAATATATATCTGTTGGTGGCGGAGAATTTATTCTCTTAGCTTAACACCCTTCTCTGAGACGTACGAGCTCAGAGGTTATATATCGATAGACATCAATTCTGTGTTGAGAATTGACGATGTAACGTGTGATCCAAATCGAATGTGAAAGTCGATAATAAATGGAATTATGAATATGAATTGGGTTTGGGATAACCTTAAATTTCTAAATCGACTTAGAGGAAAATTTTGAAATCCTCTATTTTGTTATGAATATGAGATATGTAAGTTTTCAGAACTTATATATATATGAATGCGGTAAATTTGAAACCGTTAGTTTAGAAAGACATTGTTATGGAAATCTTATGTATGTTTACATGGATATGATATGTACGAAATTTGAAATGAAGTACTACATATATATGATATTATGTTTTCCAAACTGCAATCTAAATGCCAATCGAAATTCGAGGGGCGAGATGCCTACGGTTACAAGCGATTCTACGGGGATAGTAGCGTAACCGCCGTGTGGACCGCGATCTATGGCAACAACCATGGCGAAATTCAAGAGAGATGTGAAATCTACGGTTACAAGCGATTCTACTGGGATAGTAGCGTAACCGCCGGGTAAACTGTGATCAATGGGGGAACGTGCTTTCCATATCCATTTTTAAAAGAATTTTTAAAAGTATTTTCACTGGGAATTGAAGCAAGTATGTTTAGTACTTGGAGATTTTTAGACCTGCGCCTGGCCAGCGTATGTCTAATGTCTGTGAGAACGAAGATGGACTTGTTAAATTTCGAGTTAGCAAGTATTTTCAAACTGTAAATAGCAAATCAATAGTTTGAAATTAGAATTACATAATTCCAACTTAATGAACTAAGGAAGAGGATCTTTGAAATGTTTTGAAAGTCCACAGCTTTGGAAGAGATATATTGTATAAATCTCTAACGTGAAGAATTTTAAGTTTGAATCTGAGTGTTGTAAATTAAAAATTTAGTAAAAGACTTTTGGGTTTTGATTTTTGAAAATCAATGAACAAAAGAAAAGATAAATAAAACTAGTAAGATTAAACAAACGGAATGAATCCTATATTCATTTATTTGTAATAAGTTTTAAGCTTAGAAAAAATTGACTAGAGTATAAATATCGATGAAATTTTAACAACCTTTCCTTTTCGTGGACGAAAAGTTTTTAAGGAGGGGAGTTTGTAACGATCCCGAATTATTAAACTAATTTAAAATTAATAATTGAATTAAATTTTGATTTAAATTGTGAATTTGTTTGAATTGTTCAAGTTTAAAATATGAGGAATATACTTGAATTTAAAATTTGATATGATATATGCAAATGGAGGTAAAATAAATAATGATGTTTAAAAAAAAATGAATTATATCTACAAAATAAATAACATACTTTATTAATAAATAAAAACAAAATAAAGATAAAAGGAAAAAAATATACTAACCCATACCGGCCCATACCCGATCTTCTCTTATAAAACACGAAACCCTTCCCTCTTTTCTCATTCGAAACCCTAAGACAAAAATAAGCGAGAAAATAAAAATGGTGGCGACTCGAAAAAAATCTAGGGCTTCGGCTTCGCTCGTCTTCAACTAGGGTTTCCGTTCGATTCCACTTTGCTTGGCTTCGGCTTCGTTCAATTCAAGGGCGACCGCTTCCTTGCTCGTTCCTCCAATCCGCGACTCGTCGAACAAAGGTGAGTGACCCCCTTCACTCACATCTAGTTTAAACTTTCTGTTTTGTTCGATTCGAACTCGCGATTTCGTGATTCTTTTGACTTGTTATGATTTGTCTAATGTTGACTTCGGTCGCTTCGATTTTGGTTCTGGCTTTGCCTCATTGCTTCATCCATTCACTATGGTGCATTTGGCATTTGTCATGCTGGATCACTGTCTGCATTCATTTCAAATGTTGTTGATATTAGTTGTTTCGTTTGTCAATCCATACCATTGCTGTAATTGCTATACTGTGTCCATTTGAGTAGCATTTCTTTGATCTTTGGTCCTTGTAGTGTTGACATTGTAATTATGTTGAGTCAGTTGCCAATGTATGTCTTGATGCATTTGAACTGTTGTTCATTTGAATTTTCTTTGTTGACCAGTCTGGTTTCACCTGTGTATAGTCTCGAGTTGCACACTGTAAACTTTGTTGTTCCTTGGTTGCACTTTGGGTATCACTGATGCTCATCTGTAGTTGGCCTTGTTGCAGTTGACCATCATGTATATTTGCCGTCAACACCGTTGCACATGTGTAGTTTGTAGTAGCACTGTTGTTGTAATTAGGTTGTGACATTGGACTTGAATCTACATACATGTTTGTCCATTTTATAGTTGAACCTGAACTTGTCCTCTGATAGTTCATACATTCTCCAGTCTGATTTGAAGTGGTCTCCACTACATCCACTTGGTCATTGCTCCATGCATTGTTGACCTATTCGAATTCTTGGGCAATCATGGCTTTTATTTGTAATAATTCGAATATGCCTAAGGTATTATTTCGACCTCTGGTCATTTGACTTTAGTTGTTTTTGCCTTGAGTTGAACCCGTGTGTTATTTGGAACTTGGGTTTGACCTTGCTTTGAGTTAGTAGCAGTGCAGCACTTGCCTCCCTTGTTAATTCGTTTTATAGACTTGCTTGACCTTGGTTTGGGTTCTGCATTTTTGAGATGCAGTTTCCTTCATTGTTGTATCTTTGGGAGTTTGATGTCGTCTGCATCCATGTTGTTTGTAGAAGCACTGTTGTTGTATTTAACTTGTGACATTGTGATCTTTGTAGTCTGATATTCGAGTTGTATTTTTAAAACTGCCGCTTATGTATAGATATATCTGTGAATAAGTTGTTTATATACACGTATGGATACCAGGGAACTTGATGAGTTCTGCACTTTGATCATATCTGGTCCACTTTGTTACTTAATCTGTACTTGTTGTATATGTCTTCAACCAAAGTTCTTTGTAGTAATTGTGTCACTGCATGCTTGTTAAGGCTTTTGTGGTTCCAGTTACAATTGTTATGTTGATACTGTCTGCATATAGGTTCATTAATGTTGGCTTTTTTTTTTGTAGCTTGGTTGAGTTTACACTGTTGTGATTTCATCACTTCAGTCTGGTAGTTTGCATTGTTGCTGTTGGTTGTTGTACATTTTGTTGCATTGCCATCAGTGCTTGCAATACTTCGTTTAGTTGTTTGGTGGTTCTGCATTGATGTTGTTTTGTATTCATTGTAGGTTGGCATTCTGCTTGTGGTCTCTGATCACTATCTATTGTTGCCTTCGCCTGTGTCACTGTCCATATTTATAGTCTTGAGTCTGCATTATTGTTAATTGTATCTCACTGCATCCCTGGATGCTGTGTTGATGTCCATCTGTTTGTACATTTTGAGATCATCATCATATTGTACATTGTTATGGTCTCTGCACTAGCACGCTGAGGCTTGTTGCAGTTTGGTTATGTGATGTTGCCTCTGTGTATTTGTAGCAGTTGCATGTTGCACCGTTATCTATGCACACGAGTTGGCGGGGCAGTGCACATGTGTACGAATGCACACGTGTGTACGGCAGCCAATCGAGTTTTGACGGTTTTAAAGTGACAATTTCAATTATTTTAAATTGATTTAGTCGATTTGATAAATTGTTTATTTATCTCTGTTGATGATTTAAATCTGCTGATTTATTGTTTAACACTGTTTAGTGTTAAAATTTTCGTTATCCGATTTCTTTGTTTAAAGAGTCGGATAGACGGGAATTATTGCGACTATCGTCTATTTAAATTATCACTGCCTCTATGCACTAATAAACTGGTTTGAATTAGACTGACCTGTGTATTATTTTCTTTTGAATATAATACTCGGGTCAGACCGAGTATTTTTACAGCTTGAAGATTTTCGAGCAGCGAAGTTAGAGAGAGAGAGTAAAGAATCACTTTAGTTTTCAGAAGAAAATTGTATTTTAAGATATTCCGCTGTATCAGTATTAAAATTGTATAAACTCTGATGTATTCAAAAAGATTTATAGTAATGAATTAAATTCTCATTTGTTTTAATTCAGTGTTATTATTCTGTGTTTCTGTGGCTGATTCTGTTTAAACCTTATAAACTAAATAACAATTCGTCTTTTTGAACGTTTCGAGTTGGTTTAATTACCGACTGGAGGCGGTCAAAAGGGGGAATGTTACATCACCTACCCTAGCACGCCTTCTACGAGTTTGTTTTGTACCATACCTATGGAGTGCCTTCTGACGATGCCCAGTACAGCGGAGATTACGGTACTGTATAGACTATGGGAATATATAAAATGTGTTAAGGTGGAAATGTAAAGCCTTAACGCTATTTTAATAGTTTACTTTACTATAGACATATTATAATGGCGTATATTATTACCTAGTAGATAGTTTAACGGATCCTTAGACGATGGTTATCCTAAACATCCTTTGAGTTACTTGTATTTCAGTTGATTTGTCACTTGAGTTGGTTTTATTGATATAAGAATGTTAATCCTGACTCGAGTGTTTTGTGATTTGCTTTACGCTCGGGTCAGACTGAGTTGTACCAGTATTCGAGACTCACCTTTGGAGTTGGAGCTTCACTTGGAGATCCATCTATTGATTCTGTTTTCAGTCATTTAGTTGATTCCAGTGATGTATTCAGATCTTGTATTTGGCTATTGTATTGAGACATCTATGTATTCATGATTTCTGTTGTATCTTGTTTAACTCTGTTATATATATATAGTAGCTTCATGAACTACTATTCTTTTGTTTCTGCTGCATTATTGTTATATTACTCTATGTCTGAGATTTTGTGATTATTTATTTGCTGTATATGCTGAGTTTTGCCAAATTTAAATTAACAATTTGATATTTTGAGCAATTCAAATCCGACATGTATGGATGCGAATGGTTGAAAATTTCAGGATGTTACATGTGGTATTAGAGCTCTGGTTTTAGGCAAAACTTAGCATATATGGTAAATTCGATTACAGAATCACTTTCGTTTGAGCTTGAATCCCTTCCTCTTTGACTCGGTTTCCTTTGAATTTTGGAACGTTCCCCTCGGTTCCAAAATCTATCCTTGTCTCTCCCTATTTGTGTTTCTTTGATCCTGGAGCATCCCATAGCTCCACTATATAATTATAAAGGGGTGATACTCCTTTACAACAGGCATTGATTCACCGAAGATTTCTGTATCCTCGGTTTAGATCCTGCTATCTCTTGCTATGCCCGAATTCTATCTCTGGCGGTCGAATGTCAATTTGCTCCAGAATTCTACCTCGATCTTATTTTGAAGTCACGGTTGGCCCGGTTAAGGTTGCTCGCGATTTATATAAGTCTATCCATTCTTTTCTCTCTTTGCAATCTATTTATCTCCCTATCGAGCCTATCTTCTAGTTGAATTCTTTTGGTTAAGATCCCTCTATATTTGGATCTCTATCCTTGTTTTGGAATCTAATTCTGGAATTATCGAGTGAGGGAGTGTATTTGTAAATTATATTAAAATGTTTTATAGTGTGTTGTTTGAGTTCTGTAACGACCCTGAATTTTTAACAATTTAAATTGAAAATATTTAATTAATTTTAAATATTTGAACGATGATTTGACTTGAATTTCAAATTATCAGAAGGAATTGGCGATTAAATTTTTGAATTTAATCTATTGAAAGTTGAATAAAATTTGAATCTTCAATTTTAAGCCGGTTAAAAATAATTTAAAGGCTTAGAAAATTCATATTGATAATACTGAAGATAATAGAAACTTCAGAATTGAATTTGAAAGCGATTTATTCAGTTTCGAAATTATATCGTTTAAATTGAATTTTAAAAATAACCTACCGAGGCACAGTCTCGGAATTTGACGAAACTAGTTTCATTGGGTCTGTAATATCGAATTATTACTGGATTTCAAATTTCGTATTTATCGGAATTGTTTTGTGAATATATGGCGTATAAACGCGTAGAAAATCTATTCGGATTCAATTTAAATTTCGGTGATAACCGGGGTTTTCGCATCGATTTGATATCATTGTTAAACGATTTCTCTGCTAGTTAATTGCTTATAGGAATTTCGATTCGAATTGGAATTCGTTTAATAAAAAAATTTGTTGTTGGAATTTTTGAATCGGTTAAAATTCTTTTGAAAAGAAAAAAATTTGTGAAGGGTTAAGTGGGCTTTGAGAAATATATACTGGCCCATGGTTCTTTGATACCGTGATAAATCCAAACCCGATCCCCTTTCATTCTCATTCAAACCCTAAACCTAAAACAGACGAGAAGAAAAATAATGGCGGCTTCGTTTTCCTCCATTTTTAGCTACGCCATAAATCACGTCCAGCCATACCTTTAACCGTGCTACCCACGATCTCTCCCCCTTGCCTCGGCATAAAACACGCCCCCCTCTTTCATTTCTCATTCGTGCCCTAAATTAAATCAAGCGAGAAAATAAAAAAATGGCTTCGTTCTTCGATCTGGAAACGTAGGGCTTCAGAAAAAAATTGGGGTTTTCGACTTCGTGTGGCTTCAATCGCGGCTGCTCCTTCTTGCGCCGATTAAAGGTGAGTACTTTCGACTACTCACATTCTAATTCGAGCCTAAGCGCATTGCTTCAGTAAATTGATTTCATTTGAATGATGTTGGTTTCTCTGTTTTTCGTGATTGTGTCAATATTTTAGTATCGGCCATACGATTTTGTTTGGATGATTTCGATTTTATCTGACCTTTTCCTATAATCGTGTATATGATTTCTCGGTTGTCTTGGTTTTGAAAATCCTCGGTTCTGAATTTTGAATCCTCTGACCATTTTCAAATGTGTATATGCTTTGAATTCGAGACAGTTACCATGGACTTTGAATTTGACAACTACGGTTTCTAAAACTTTCCTATTACAAAATCTTTGACCATTTCATACTTGTATATTTGCAATGCTCGGCTTTGACTTGATATTTTCATTTCCTGTTTCGTGAATTTGGCAACTTGCTTCTCTGCCACTTCTCTGTCACTTCATCGAATACTGCATTCCTGTTCACTTGAGATTTTGTGGTTAACTTTCTTGCTTAATCCGCATTCACATGGCATCCATGTTGATATTTGCATTTTGATTCCATCGAAATTGTTGGTTCTGTAGTCTGCATATAAGGGCACACTTAAACTTGCACCTGGTTTTGATACATGTGCTTAGCTTGGTCTTATTTCATAACTGTATTTGAATATGTTTGCAGCAGTGTAACAAGTGTTCATGCATGCATTTGACTCTGATCATTGTGGTTACTTGTTATTGCCTCTGTTTGTACATGCTCCACTGTATTTGTTACTGTTGCATCCATATGGTCACTGTTGATATAGTTGCATTCCAGTTGTACTTGCAGCTTCATTTTATTGCAGTGAGTAACTCAAATTTTTTAAAAAACTTAACTAATATTGGTAAATGTGTTCTGCATGAATAGGAATGTATTGCAAGTATTTGTGCATGTTTATATTTGTCTGGTCATTGTTTCCCTGACCTTGTAGGTTGTTTGGTACATTTCTGTAGCACCACTGCACTTTGTAGTTGCTGATCATTTTCCTTCATTGTTGTATCTTTGGGAGTTTGATGTCGTCTGCATCCATGTTGTTTGTAGAAGCACTGTTGTTGTATTTAACTTGTGACATCGTGATCTTTGTAGTCTGCAGTTGCATGTTGTTCATCTCTGTCATGTATCACTTGCATTTGCTTTGATCACTTCAGGTCTGGTTTCTGTTGTTTGTTGGGTTAATGTTTAAAATCTTTATTTTTATTACTGATTTCAAACATCAACTCAAATTTAAAACAAAGGAATTTACTTGTCTGACATGCTGTTGGTTTTGTTTGACTGTTTCATCCACACTGTTGACTCCATTTCATGTGGGATGTTGGCATCTTGTACATGCTTCATGTATGAACTGTTGCATCTTTGATTTTGTATTCAAACTCGGCCATACTGGTTTCATATGTTGTTTCACCACTGAGCCTTATGTTCTTCATACATGTGTACATTCACATATACATGTGTGTGTATACATGTATGTGCTGCTTGTTGCCTGTTGCCCTTGAGTATGTTGGTCTTGTTTTTTTTCTGGCTGATGTAGAAGTTTGTTGTCTTCACTTTGCAGTTTTATTTCACTGTGACCTATAGCCTTCACTGTTGTACTTCACTGTGTACACTTTGATGATCTTGTATATTGTCCAGTTTGTTAGACCTGACTGCATTCAATTTGTTGTCGTGGCACATCACTGGTTCATGCCTGATTCACTGTGTTGTTGTAGCTGTTGTTGATTGGTTGATGTACTTCTATATATGCTGTTCTGTATTGTCACTTTGATGCATTCATTCCAGTATGCATTGATGCTAATCTTTTGTTACTCCATTGTCGAGTTGCATCCATGTGTTGCTGTATCACCATACATGTATATTCATGTTCGAAGTTTCATGTTGCCACTTGAACTTGTTTCACTGTGTTGAGCTGCACTTGTACGTCTGCATCCATTGCATACAGTTTGGACATATTGATCTTGTTGCAGTTTGGTTATGTGACGTTGCCTCTGTGTATTTTGTAGCAGTTGCATGTTGCACCGTTATCTATGCACACGAGTTGGCGGGGTAGTGCACACGTGTATGAATGCACACGTGTGTACGGCAGCCAATCAGATTTTAATGGTTCTTAAAGTGACAATTTCAATTGTTTTAAATTGATTTAGTCGATTTGATAAATTGTTTATTTATCTCTGTTGATGATTTAAATCTGCTGATTTATTGTTTAACACTGTTTAGTGTTATATTTTCGTTATCCGATTTCTTTGTTAAAAGAATCGGATAGACGGGAATTATTGTGACTGTCGTCTATTTAAATTATTACTGCCTCTATGCACTAATAAACTGGTTTGAATTAGACTGACCTGTGTATTATTTTCTTTTGAATATAATACTCGGGTCAGACCGAGTATTTCTACAGCTTGAAGATTTTCGAGCAGCGAAGTTAGAGAGAGAGAGTAAAGAATCATTTTTAGTTCAGAAGAAAATTGTATTTTAAATATTCCGCTGTATCAGTATTAAAATTGTATAAACTCTGATGTATATAAAAAGATTTATAGTAATGAAATAAAGATGCATTTGTTTCAAATTGATTTTTATTATCTGTGTTTCTGTGGCTGATTCTGTTTAAACCTTATAAACTAAATAACAATTCGTCTTTTTGAACGTTTCGAGTTGGTTTAATTACCGACTGGAGGCGGTCAAAAGGGGGAATGTTACAAGGTGGTATCAGAGCTTTGGTTTACACAAAGCTTAGTTTATGATGTTTAATATGAATAGTTACTAGAAACACTTTAAAAGGAAACGTTTTTTCAAATCCAAAGAAGTATAAAATTGTTTTTGAATGGATTTGAAATTTAACTAAAGGAAAGTTAAATAAATTTAACTAAAGGAGGTTAAATAAATTGAACTGGATTTGATAAATTGTTGAGATGGAAAGTTAAACTTAAGAGATAAGTGATTATATAATATGAATTTGGAAGTTTAAATAATAAGTTGTTTAACTTATAAAATGAGAAAATTAAGTAAAACCAGTTGTTAAATGGTTAAACAGTTTTGTTAAGTAAAACAAAATCTGAATTTTGAATTGTGATATGAATTTGACTTTAGTAAAGTTAAATAAAATAGAATTTCAAATAAATCTGGGGCGAACTTAAGTTATATGGTGAAAATAAATGCAACTGAAGATAAAATGAAACATGACTTAAGTAATGTTGAATGAGGTTGAATTTGATATCAAAATGAATTGATAAAGTGAAGAATGAATATGAATTTGAGTTATATAAACGAAATTCAACTTTAATTGTAAAAGTGAATTAGTGAATATGGTGAGTATAAGAATTCAATCTGAATTAGAATATAAACCAATTGAAATTAAGTATGTTGAACCAAATTGAATGTAAGCAAAGTAAATAAATTTGGTTAAATTGAATAAATTTGGTTTTGCTAGTTGATTGTATAGAAGTCATTAAGTATTAATGAAATTGAATTAATGGAAATTGAGAGTTAAGTAAATTGAATTCAAATTGAAAGGTAAGAAATCTAAATAGAACCAAATTTGATTTGAATTGAAGCAAACTAACTTGAATATAAATTAGTGAATGTGAACTAATTGGATATGAATGAATGTTAGTAAAATCCAATGTGAATGAATCAAATGCGGTTAGATTGAAAACCAAGTCGATGAATGGTTTACTAAAGAACTAGTTGATTATCTTGGAAATTGAAAACTGATAAATTTATATAATAGTTTAAATTGGAAATTTTGAATTATTATAAACGGCTTAAATTGAAGATTTGAAAAGTGTTAATAAAATATTGGAATTGTATAAGTGTTAAAAGTGAAATATTTAATGGATTTCATAAGTGAATGGAAATTACAGAATTAAAAATTGTGAAGTTATAAAATGAATCGAAGTTGCGAAATAAAAGAATTTATAAGTAATTTACTTGTAAATTAAAATTCTGATATAAAATTGAGTTATAAAGGAATGGGTTAATAAAGCAATTTTTATAAATTGAAGTCTTTATGAATAGGAATAGAATTTATAAACGTTGTTTATAAATCTGAAACCGACTTATTTTGATAAGTAAATCTTTATAGTTTGTTAAAGAAAGTATATCCACAATTTTGAATAGTGGATAATCTTTGAAATAAAATGTGCAGGAAATATTGAAATTGGGTTAGTGAAGTATATTCACGATTTTGGACCGTGAATATATTATTGAATAAAATGGACATATTTTTGGGAAAATGATATTTTAAAACGAAGTAAATTGTTTTAAAAGATGTTTTCAAAGCATTGAATATCGAAACCATAGATTTCAACATTCATTGTTGAAATAGACGTTTTCGAATATAAGGAAATGGTGGACTATAACACTGTTGTTATAGTAAATGATTTCTGAAAGGAAATGTTTTGCATAGTATTGGGATTTATACATCTATCTAAATTTCGAATCCCTATACTAGTGATTTTGAGTTGTCGTAACGATGTTTTACGTAACATTCGTTTTAACTCAAATAAATATGTGAAAGAGAATGATTTCCTTAAAGAGGAAATATATACTTAATTTTGATTTAAGTATATCGAATATTTTCAAATGTTGAAAATAAATGGATTTGTGAATTACTTATTTTTAAATAAGTATGGAAATGTTTTTCCAAATATGAAATGTTGTGAATATATTCCGTAAGGAATAAATGATTTGAAATTCATTTTTTGAAGTCGAAGTTGAAAAGTTAAATGAGAGATTTGAACAATTTGTTCAATTTGAAATTTTTCAAAAAGATTGAATCGTTAAGTTAAAATTGAGTTTAACTTCGACATCAAAGACAATATAAGTTGAGCTTTGAATTTCAGATGATGATTTGGATTGTATGTCTAACATTGTGAATTGATGACATAGCAATTGATCTCTATTAAATATATATCTGTTGGTGGCGGAGAATTTATTCTCTTAGCTTAACACCCTTCTCTGAGACGTACGAGCTCAGAGGTTATATATCGATAGACATCAATTCTGTGTTGAGAATTGACGATGTAGCGTGAAATCCAAATCGAATGTGAAAGTCGATAATAAATGGAATTATGAATATGAATTAGGTTTGAGATAACCTTAAATTTCCAAATCGACTTAGAGGAAAATTTTGAAATCCTCTATTTTGTTATGAATATAAGATATGTAAGTTTTTAGAACTTATATATATGAATGCGGTAAATTTGAAACCGTTAGTTTAGAAAGACATTGTTATGGAAATCTTATGTATGTTTACATAGATGTTATATGTACGAAATGTGAAATGAAAGTACTACATATATGATATTATGTTTTCTAAACTGAGGATGTGGAAAAGTACCTTCCATTTATTATTAGAGAAGGTATTGGAACTCTCGATGAGTGTCCATTTGAAATTCGTAGCTACGTAGAATTTTAGTCAGAGTGAGTATTTGAATCGGAAATCCTTCGCGATAGTTCATCGCGATGAGATTAGATTTGATTGATGATTAGCGTAATTTGAGGGGCGAGATGCCCACAGTTACAAGCGATTCCACTGGGATAGTGGCGTAACCGCCGGGTAAACTGCAATCTAATGCCAGGCGAAATTTGAGGGGCGTGATGCCTACAGACACGAGCGATTCTACTGGGATAGTAGCGTAACCGCCATGTGTACTGCAATCTATGGCGACAACCATGGCGAAATTTAAGAGATGAGAAATCTACAGCCACAAGCGACTCTACTGGGATAGTAGCGTAACCTCCGGGTGGAACTGTAATCCATGGGGGAACGTGCTTTCCATATCCATTTTTAAAAGAATTTTAAAAAGTATTTTCACTGGGAATTGAAGCAAGTATGTTTAGTACTTGGAGATTTTTAGACCTGCGCCTGGCCAGCGTATGCCTAATGTCTGTGAGAACGAAGATGGACTTGTTAAATTTCGAGTTAGCAAGTATTTTCAAACTGTAAATAGCAAATCAATGATTTGAAATTAGAATTACGAAATTCCTACCTAATAAACTAAGGAAGAGGATCTTTGTAATGTTTTGGAAGTCCACAGCTTTGGAAGAGATATATTGTATAAATCTCTAACGTGAGGAATTTTAAGTTTGAATCTGAGTGTTGTAAATTAAAAATGTTAGTAAAAGACTTTTGGGTTTTGATTTTTGAAAATCATTGAATAAAAGAGAAGATAAACAGAACTAGTGAGATTAAACAAATGAAATGAATCCTATATTCATTTATTTGTAATAAGTTTTAAGCTTAGAAAATTTTTACTAGAGTATAAATATCGATGAAATTTTAACAACTTTTCCTTTTCGTGGACGAAAAGTTTTTAAGGAGGGGAGTTTGTAACGACCCTGAATTTTTAACAATTTAAATTGAAAATATTTAATTAATTTTAAATATTTGAACGATGATTTGACTTGAATTTCAAATTATCAGAAGGAATTGGCGATTAAATTTTTGAATTTAATCTATTGAAAGTTGAATAAAATTTGAATCTTCAATTTTAAGCCGGTGAAAAATAATTTAAAGGCTTAGAAAATTCATATTGATAATACTGAAGATAATAGAAACTTCAGAATTGAATTTGAAAGCGATTTATTCAGTTTCGAAATTATATCGTTTAAACTGAATTTTAAAAATAACCTTCCGAGGCACAGTCTCGGAATTTGACGAAACTAGTTTCATTGGGTCCGTAATATCGAATTATTACTGGATTTCAAATTTCGTATTTATCGGAATTGTTTTGTGAATATATGGCGTATAAACGCGTAGAAAATCTATTCGGATTCAATTTAAATTTCGGTGATAACCGGGGTTTTCGCATCGATTTGATATCATTGTTAAACGATTTCTCTGCTAGTTAATTGCTTATAGGAATTTCGATTCGAATTGGAATTCGTTTAATAAAAAAATTTGTTGTTGGAATTTTTGAATCGGTTAAAATTCTTTTGAAAAGAAAAAAATTTGTGAAGGGTTAAGTGGGCTTTGAGAAATATATACTGGCCCATGGTTCTTTGATACCGTGATAAATCCAAACCCGATCCCCTTTCATTCTCATTCAAACCCTAAACCTAAAACAGACGAGAAGAAAAATAATGGCGGCTTCGTTTTCCTCCATTTTTAGCTACGCCATAAATCACGTCCAGCCATACCTTTAACCGTGCTACCCACGATCTCTCCCCCTTGCCTCGGCATAAAACACGCCCCCCTCTTTCATTTCTCATTCGTGCCCTAAATTAAATCAAGCGAGAAAATAAAAAAATGGCTTCGTTCTTCGATCTGGAAACGTAGGGCTTCAGAAAAAAATTGGGGTTTTCGACTTCGTGTGGCTTCAATCGCGGCTGCTCCTTCTTGCGCCGATTAAAGGTGAGTACTTTCGACTACTCACATTCTAATTCGAGCCTAAGCGCTTTGCTTCAGTAAATTGATTTCATTTGAATGATGTTGGTTTCTCTGTTTTTCGTGATTGTGTCAATATGTGACGACCGCCCATGACCCCTGCACCGAATCTAGAGATAGAGCGCTGTAAAGTGTGCCAGGCGACCATGGACGATTGTCAAGGTAAGATTTAAAACAACAGAATCTATCGAATTACTCACAGCGCATGGACAAAATACAATAGAACATATGTATAGTGAAGCTTTACAGAACAAAATGACATCATATAAAAACTCCATAATAGTTGAATACAAGCATCACATAGTCAATACATCCAGCCTCACTACATATCTCTCAGAGAATACAAAACAGCGGAATATCCAGTACATATAAGAAGATAATATGCAACCCTCTAGCTCGTCTTCGATATCAGCATCGTGAGAAGAGAACAGCACCTGTCACCTGCTACCTAGTCTGCCCGTCCCAAAATGGACGAACAGCCCAAGGCAATAAGAATTAAAACATAAAGCCTTGAGTCAGACAACAGTCTTAGTGAGCAGTAAATTAACTAACAACATACCAAAAGAGCATAAAGGAAAAGGAATAGGAATACAACCCTCCCACTCCAACCTCATTCTACAGTGATAGCCCCCAGACACACACTAAGCAGAAGCAAACATAGCAGAGCATTCAATTTAAAGTAAAACTACTATCACTCGAGTCAAGGGCGATGTTTTCCAAGTACCAAGGCCTAAATCAGATAAGCACCCATAAAATACCGCTCTTGAATCCGAATGACGATACAACCAAACATCCATGACTCTGGCTATCACTGTTATCATTGCTTCGATATCACCGTTAATTGAATGACCGGCACATTCTTTCAGCCGTCCGTCAAGGGCTAATGGAAACCCCGGTTCTAGACATAACTCCCGCACGTCGTCGCAGCCCGTGCCTAGGACTATCGAATCTGCCCAGAGTACTCGACCATCAACAGTTGGCCGTTGGGACTATCGAATCTGCCCAAACGTACTCTTGCTTAGAGCATGCTAGAACCTTCAACAACAATGCTATCCAAGCCTCCTAGTCATCCTCCTCGACGACTATTCTCATATCCATTCATTATCTTCAACTCGAATCATATCACCGAGTTATCAACATGCTTGGAATGATCCCGTCTGGATTAGACCAAGTCTTCATCATATGATGCCTCGCTTCATTACATCCTTGCAAAGCTTCATCTCAACTTCACATCATCAAATCTATGCATAAGAGCTTCATCATCCCGCTACATATGCCACGAGCAGCTTTTCCAATTCAAGAGCCTTTCCCTTAGCTTTTGAATCACCTTCGATCTAAATCTAATCATCAATCATCTAGTTCATAACAATCAATCAAATCAAACATCAATCCAAGCAATCAAGCATTCAAAAATGATCTAAGTAGACAATTATAACAATAATGGCATTTTCGTAATTAAAGAGTTGAAAGTCCAATAAGCATGAAAACATGGATTATATCTCTACAAACTTGATGAATGAACTTGCATAGGTTAACATATGATAAAATGGATGTAACATCATCATGGACAATGGATCTATATGGATCTACACATAGGATGAAGAAAATGCATGGAAATCTCTATTTTAACACCAAATCGAGCCAACAATCCGAAATACTCCTTTGGATCCGTGTGAGAGATAATCACCACTCACCAAATCACCTAAACAAACCCAAATCAACACGCTTCAGATCTGGACAGCGAAGAACTAACCTAGATCTATCACAAATCCGCTTCAAACGAAGAAATCTCTCTTGAAAAGATGAAGATCTTCAATCTAAGCTCTTGAATCTTCAATCTTGATCTTCGATTTGGATGGATGGAAGCACTAGATTAGAGTGGAGAAAAGAAGTGAAGAAGTGTAGAAGTCGAGCTCTCAAAATGGCAGCACTTCGTCGCTTCAAAAATCCGGATCCCAAAAAGTGAGAACAACCCCTCCTATTTATAGCAGAAAATTCCTTAAGTCGAAACTCGGCTATCTCCCTAGGTCGTTTCCGACCTAAGCCTCTCCGACCTAAGCCTCTCCGACCTAACAGATGCTACGACTTAACTCCTCAGCGACCTAACGCATGACGACCTAAAACAACACGCGACCTAACACGGCAACTCCTTAGGTTGCTAACAAGCTAACTCCTTAGGTTGCTAACAAGCTAACTCCTTAGGTCGCTAACCCTTAGGTCGCTAACACGCTACCCTTCTTAGGTCGCTAACCTATAGGTCGCTCCAAGATACTAAGTCGCTAACCCGGTAACCATTAGGTCGCTAACTCACCATGCCGACCTAACACTTAGCTCACCGAAACTCTTAGGTCGCTCACAACATTCCCTTAGGTCGTTGCCGACCCAACTCTTCCCCAGAATACTTAGGTCGCCTACTATTCTTCCTTAGATCGTCTAAGCCTCTTAAGTCGGTCACGACTCATCACTTAGGTCGGTCACTCCCTTAAGTCGGCAACTCGACCTAGACCTATCCTTTAACTTACCTATCCCCTAAGGTCGCAGATCTTCTCTAAGTCGCCAACAACATTTAGGTCGCGTACGACCTAGGACTTAGACAAATCTGCCTAAAAATCTGAAATGACATGAAAATGCTAAAATTCCAGATTTTGACGAACATGTCGATCCGTAAAAATACGGGTCGTTACATTCTCTCCCCCTTAGAAATTTCGCCCCCGAAATTCCAAGCAATCAAAAACTATTCTGTACGCCTACCATCCATAGCAATCAACAAACCATGCATCCAATTCTAACTTAGCGTACAGAATTCTAAAACTTAGAACAAGTTACAATTTCGCGAGATGACACGACAGCTTAGGGCCATACCTTGAAGAGTTCAGGATGAGCTGCTTTCATCCTCTCTTCCACCTCCCACGTACAGTCGTTATCATCATCACTCCATTGTATCTTGAGCAACTTAACTATCTTCCTCCTAAGCTGTTTCGTGTCAGTTTCAACAACACGAAGCGGCTTACGAGGTCTTCTATCAACTGGATCAACTTCGAAATCTTCACAGCTATCAGCAGAAACCACTGTACTCGAGTCGTGCACATACTTCCGTAGATACGATACATGAAAAACATTGTGCACACCCGACATCTTCTCCGGTAACTCCAATCTGTAGGCGAGCTTTCCAATTCGCTCGATGATCGGAAATGGTCCAACAAATCTCGGAGTCAATTTTCCTTTCTTCCCGAATCGAATAACATTCTTCAGTGGAGAAATCTTCACAAAAACCATATCTCCCACGTCGAATTCCAAATCCTTTCGACGCTTATCAGCATAATTCTTCTGACGGTCTTGGGCTGCCTTCATTCGTTGCCGAATGATTTCTATACAATCTGAAGTCTGACGAATCATCTCTGGCCCAAGCATCAGTTTTTCTCCAGTTTCCAACCAACATGTTGGAGAGTTACACGGTCTTCCATACAATGCCTCATATGGTGCCATACCAATGCTTGACTGGTAACTGTTGTTGTACGCAAACTCCACCAAATAAAGGTGATCTTCCCATGATCCTCCGAAATCCAAAACACAAGCTCTGAGGAGATCTTCCAAAACTCTGTTGACCCTCTCGGTCTGACCATCTGTTTGGGGATGATAAGCTGTACTCAAACACAACTCGGTTCCCAAGACTTCCTGGAAGCTCTTCCAAAATCCACTAGTGAACAATGGGTCTCGATCGCTCACTATACTCTTCGGAATACCATAGAATCGAACTATCCACTTAACATACAACTCAGCCAACTTTGATGCAGTCCTAGTCGATCGAACAGGAATGAATCGTGCACTCTTAGTCAGACGATCCACAATGACCCAGATCCCTTCATTTCCCGTTCTGGTTCTAGGCAATCCATCGATAAAATCCATCGACACTTGTTCCCACTTCCATGTAGGAACTTCTAATGGCTGAAGCAATCCGCTTGGCTTCTTCTGTTCGGCTTTTACCAACTGGCAATTCATACACTTGGAAATGAAATCTCCAACATCCTTCTTCATGCCTTCCCAGTAGTAGGTTCTCTTCATATCCCGATACATCTTGTTTCCACCTGGATGAATTGTCAGCTTCGAGTGATGACTTTCCTTCAGAACTTCACTCCTCAATTCATCTATATCGGGATCAACTAGTCGTCCTTGCTTCCGAAGCCAACCCTCTCGATCGACCTCGAATCCTTTATCCTTTTCTGGATCCAATCCAGATTCCAATTCACGGATAATCTTGACAAGCTTATCATCTCGCTTTTGGCCCTCGCCAATCCTTTCCACAAGAGTGGGTCTTATTGATAAGTTTGCCAACATCTCAGGTTCCAATCCGCATCTAGGCCTGAAGTCAAATCCAGCTAAATACTCGAGACTCTTCCATTCTGAAAACATGGCTCCCAATCCTGCATGTCTTCGACTTAACGCATCAGCCACTGCGTTACCTTTTCCCGGAGTATAAGCTATACCAAAATCATACGATGCCAAAAACTCTAGCCAACGTTGCTGCCGAAGATTCAAATCCTTTTGGGAGAAAAGATACTTCAACGACTTATGATCCGTAAACAACTCGAATCGAACTCCCAACAGATAATGTCTCCACATCTTCAGAGCAAATACAATCGCCGCCAATTCCAAATCATGAGTTGGGTAATTCCTTTCATGCGGCTTCAGTTGTCGACTGGCATACGCAACAACTTTATCCTTCTGCATCAGCACTGCTCCAAGTCCAGTACCACATGCATCGGTGTAAACCACCATCTCATCATTCCCACTTGGAATAGTCAAAACAGGAGCACTCGTCAGTCTCTCTTTCAGGATTCCGAAGGCTTGCTCACACTTAGCATTCCAACTGAACACTTGGTTCTTCTTCGTCAATCCTGTTAACGGTGCAGCTATCTTGGAGAAGTCTTTGATAAACCGTCGATAATATCCTGCTAATCCAAGAAAACTTCTCACATCTGATGCATTCTTAGGTCTAACCCAATCCTGGATTGCTGCCACCTTAGCGGGATCAACCGCTATTCCATTTCCAGAAATCACATGGCCTAAGAACCTCACTTCACCCTTCCAAAAGTGACACTTCGAAAACTTAGCCCTCAGCTGATGTTTCCGCAAGATTTCCAAAACAATACACAAGTGCGTCTTGTGCTCTTCTTCCGTTCTGGAATAAATCAGAATATCATCCACGAACACAAGTACAAACTTGTTCAACTGATCTCTGAACACTCTATTCATAAGATCCACGAAATATGCTGGCGCGTTAGTCAATCCAAACGGCATTACCAGCCACTCAAAGAAACCAGATGGTGTCCGAAAAGCAGTCTTCGGCACACTATCCTTTGCCACTCTCAACTGGTGAAATCCCGTTGCCAAATCCATCTGAGAAAACACCTTAGCCTCGTGAAGCTGATCAAACAAGTCATCTATTCTTGGCAATGGATACTTGTTCTTCTTTGTCACCTTATTCAGCTCACGATAATCCACACACAATCTCAATGATCCATCTGCCTTGGTTGCGAACACAACTGGTGCACCCCACTCGGACACACTACGCCGAATGAATCCTTTCTGTAAAAGATCATCAACTTGCACCCTCAACTCCTGCTGTTCCCTAGGCGCCATCCGCCTAAGAGGCATCACAACAGGTCTGGCTCCTTCAACTAGATCTATACGAAACTCGATCTCTCTATGCGGCGGTAACCCTTTGACTTCGTCAAAGACATCCTCGAATCCATTAGCGATCGGCACTGATGACAGTCCATCCCGTGGAACAACTAGCGAATACATGAAGCTCATGAAGACGCCTTCTTCATGCTTACATCGTATCACAATCTTTCGCCCCTCCACATTCTCGACTGTCACTTCCAACCTTTCGCAATCAACCTTAGCCGCATACTTCCTAAGCCAGTCCATACCCAAGATAATTCTGAACCCCGCAAAGTTCAGAACAAAGCAATCACAAACAAAAGAGCAACCATGACTCGACACAACTAGACCACGGCATAACATACACAAACAAGACGAACCCCCAACTGGATTAGTCACAACCAATGGCCTATCAACAATACCCGGCTTCAAACCTAACCGGCCTACGAGTTCATTACAAACAAACGAATGCGATGCTCCAGTATCAAACAAAACTCTAACTGGAATACCACATAGGAAAAGAGTACCTTGCACAACCACACTCTTTCCCTTCTCTTCAGCAGTAGGAGCTTTTGAAGACGACGGAACAGCCCCTAAAGCATAAGCTTGCACAATCTGCTTATCTCTCCTCGGTTCTGGACAATTCTTCCTGAAATGCCCCAGCTTGTCACAGTTGTGACACTTCATCGGTGCCTTTGGATTCTTACAATCCTTAGAGAAATGGCCCTTCTGCTGACAATTGTAGCAAGTCACCTCGCCTTTCGGCTTCTTCTGGCCATCCTTACCCTTCTGCTGCTGCTGCTTCCTCTTCTGGTTTCCACCCTGCTGTGGTTTAGATTCTCCCTTGGTAACAGCAACAACAGGTCCTTCCTTAGGAAACAGACTCTCATGCCTAAGAGCTTTCTCCACAAGCTTCTCAAATGAATCGTCCAAATGATCCACCAACTGTCTCCCAAGATAACTATCCAAGCCGGTCACAAACTTCTCATTCTTCTGATAAGCAGATTCAATATATGACCGGGCATACTTGGACAAAGCTTCAAACTCAGAAACATACTCAAGAACAGATCTCCCACCCTGCTTGAGCTCCACAAACTTCTTGAACAGAACAGACTTCTGAGCTGTAGAAATGAACTTAGCTTCAAATCTGACTTGGAATTGCTCCCAAGTAATCTCTTCCTCCGCGGTATTGATGGTAATAGAGTTCCACCAATCAGAAGCTCTCCCTTGAAGCTGCCTTGATGCCAACTTCCTCTTAGTTGCATCATCAATTCCCAAATCACCAAAGATCCTTCTACAAGCATCTATCCATCTCTGGACTTCGATAGTAGATTCTGTTCCCAAGAAAACCTTCCCTCCAAGAGCAGTATAATCCTTGCACAACTTGGCAAAATCCACTGGTTTCGGAG
Organism: Allium fistulosum; assembly: GCA_030737815.1. Lineage (NCBI taxonomy): Eukaryota > Viridiplantae > Streptophyta > Magnoliopsida > Asparagales > Amaryllidaceae > Allium > Allium fistulosum. The sequence continues at coordinate 617,308,822 of CM060901.1, read as the reverse complement.
TTTGGACTTGAACTCCAACATCTACTGCTGCCCCCGGAACTGGTATCCTTCTCATGATCGAAGTCATCATAGCTTCGAACATGGCCGCATAATCAGCAGTCTCTTCAGTAGCACGGCCTTCCCTAGCAGCTGGTCTCCCTCTTCGACTCATTCTCAATATCTATAAAAAGGAATGATTAGAACATCTATAGAAACAACTGCATAAAGGACTCAACTCTACTAAGCTACTATATTATATATAGTATTCATCCATCAAAATACAATTACGTCTCTCATACGTAGTTACGACGGCGAGTGTTGGGTAAAATCGATTAACCAATGCTCCGATACCAAATGTGACGACCGCCCATGACCCCTGCACCGAATCTAGAGATAGAGCGCTGTAAAGTGTGCCAGGCGACCATGGACGATTGTCAAGGTAAGATTTAAAACAACAGAATCTATCGAATTACTCACAGCGCATGGACAAAATACAATAGAACATATGTATAGTGAAGCTTTACAGAACAAAATGACATCATATAAAAACTCCATAATAGTTGAATACAAGCATCACATAGTCAATACATCCAGCCTCACTACATATCTCTCAGAGAATACAAAACAGCGGAATATCCAGTACATATAAGAAGATAATATGCAACCCTCTAGCTCGTCTTCGATATCAGCATCGTGAGAAGAGAACAGCACCTGTCACCTGCTACCTAGTCTGCCCGTCCCAAAATGGACGAACAGCCCAAGGCAATAAGAATTAAAACATAAAGCCTTGAGTCAGACAACAGTCTTAGTGAGCAGTAAATTAACTAACAACATACCAAAAGAGCATAAAGGAAAAGGAATAGGAATACAACCCTCCCACTCCAACCTCATTCTACAGTGATAGCCCCCAGACACACACTAAGCAGAAGCAAACATAGCAGAGCATTCAATTTAAAGTAAAACTACTATCACTCGAGTCAAGGGCGATGTTTTCCAAGTACCAAGGCCTAAATCAGATAAGCACCCAGAAAATACCGCTCTTGAATCCGAATGACGATACAACCAAACATCCATGACTCTGGCTATCACTGTTATCATTGCTTCGATATCACCGTTAATTGAATGACCGGCACATTCTTTCAGCCGTCCGTCAAGGGCTAATGGAAACCCCGGTTCTAGACATAACTCCCGCACGTCGTCGCAGCCCGTGCCTAGGACTATCGAATCTGCCCAGAGTACTCGACCATCAACAGTTGGCCGTTGGGACTATCGAATCTGCCCAAACGTACTCTTTCTTAGAGCATGCTAGAACCTTCAACAACAATGCTATCCAAGCCTCCTAGTCATCCTCCTCGACGACTATTCTCATATCCATTCATTATCTTCAACTCGAATCATATCACCGAGTTATCAACATGCTTGGAATGATCCCGTCTGGATTAGACCAAGTCTTCATCATATGATGCCTCGCTTCATTACATCCTTGCAAAGCTTCATCTCAACTTCACATCATCAAATCTATGCATAAGAGCTTCATCATCCCGCTACATATGCCACGAGCAGCTTTTCCAATTCAAGAGCCTTTCCCTTAGCTTTTGAATCACCTTCGATCTAAATCTAATCATCAATCATCTAGTTCATAACAATCAATCAAATCAAACATCAATCCAAGCAATCAAGCATTCAAAAATGATCTAAGTAGACAATTATAACAATAATGGCATTTTCGTAATTAAAGAGTTGAAAGTCCAATAAGCATGAAAACATGGATTATATCTCTACAAACTTGATGAATGAACTTGCATAGGTTAACATATGATAAAATGGATGTAACATCATCATGGACAATGGATCTATATGGATCTACACATAGGATGAAGAAAATGCATGGAAATCTCTATTTTAACACCAAATCGAGCCAACAATCCGAAATACTCCTTTGGATCCGTGTGAGAGATAATCACCACTCACCAAATCACCTAAACAAACCCAAATCAACACGCTTCAGATCTGGACAGCGAAGAACTAACCTAGATCTATCACAAATCCGCTTCAAACGAAGAAATCTCTCTTGAAAAGATGAAGATCTTCAATCTAAGCTCTTGAATCTTCAATCTTGATCTTCGATTTGGATGGATGGAAGCACTAGATTAGAGTGGAGAAAAGAAGTGAAGAAGTGTAGAAGTCGAGCTCTCAAAATGGCAGCACTTCGTCGCTTCAAAAATCCGGATCCCAAAAAGTGAGAACAACCCCTCCTATTTATAGCAGAAAATTCCTTAAGTCGAAACTCGGCTATCTCCCTAGGTCGTTTCCGACCTAAGCCTCTCCGACCTAAGCCTCTCCGACCTAACAGATGCTACGACTTAACTCCTCAGCGACCTAACGCATGACGACCTAAAACAACACGCGGCCTAACACGGCAACTCCTTAGGTTGCTAACAAGCTAACTCCTTAGGTTGCTAACAAGCTAACTCCTTAGGTCGCTAACCCTTAGGTCGCTAACACGCTACCCTTCTTAGGTCGCTAACCTATAGGTCGCTCCAAGATACTAAGTCGCTAACCCGGTAACCATTAGGTCGCTAACTCACCCTGCCGACCTAACACTTAGCTCACCGAAACTCTTAGGTCGCTCACAACATTCCCTTAGGTCGTTGCCGACCCAACTCTTCCCCAGAATACTTAGGTCGCCTACTATTCTTCCTTAGATCGTCTAAGCCTCTTAAGTCGGTCACGACTCATCACTTAGGTCGGTCACTCCCTTAAGTCGGCAACTCGACCTAGACCTATCCTTTAACTTACCTATCCCCTAAGGTCGTAGATCTTCTCTAAGTCGCCAACAACATTTAGGTCACGTACGACCTAGGACTTAGACAAATCTGCCTAAAAATCTGAAATGACATGAAAATGCTAAAATTCCAGATTTTGACGAACATGTCGATCCGTAAAAATACGGGTCGTTACATTCTCTCCCCCTTAGAAATTTCACCCCCGAAATTCCAAGCAATCAAAAACTATTCTGTACGCCTACCATCCATAGCAATCAACAAACCATGCATCCAATTCTAACTTAGCGTACAGAATTCTAAAACTTAGAACAAGTTACAATTTCGCGAGATGACACGACAGCTTAGGGCCATACCTTGAAGAGTTCAGGATGAGCTGCTTTCATCCTCTCTTCCACCTCCCACGTACAGTCGTTATCATCATCACTCCATTGTATCTTGAGCAACTTAACTATCTTCCTCCTAAGCTGTTTCGTGTCAGTTTCAACAACACGAAGCGGCTTACGAGGTCTTCTATCAACTGGATCAACTTCGAAATCTTCACAGCTATCAGCAGAAACCACTGTACTCGAGTCGTGCACATACTTCCGTAGTTACGATACATGAAAAACATTGTGCACACCCGACATCTTCTCCGGTAACTCCAATCTGTAGGCGAGCTTTCCAATTCGCTCGATGATCGGAAATGGTCCAACAAATCTCGGAGTCAATTTTCCTTTCTTCCCGAATCGAATAACATTCTTCAGTGGAGAAATCTTCACAAAAACCATATCTCCCACGTCGAATTCCAAATCCTTTCGACGCTTATCAGCATAATTCTTCTGACGGTCTTGGGCTGCCTTCATTCGTTGCCGAATGATTTCTATACAATCTGAAGTCTGACGAATCATCTCTGGCCCAAGCATCAGTTTTTCTCCAGTTTCCAACCAACATGTTGGAGAGTTACACGGTCTTCCATACAATGCCTCATATGGTGCCATACCAATGCTTGACTGGTAACTGTTGTTGTACGCAAACTCCACCAAATGAAGGTGATCTTCCCATGATCCTCCGAAATCCAAAACACAAGCTCTGAGGAGATCTTCCAAAACTCTGTTGACCCTCTCGGTCTGACCATCTGTTTGGGGATGATAAGCTGTACTCAAACACAACTCGGTTCCCAAGACTTCCTGGAAGCTCTTCCAAAATCCACTAGTGAACAATGGGTCTCGATCGCTCACTATACTCTTCGGAATACCATAGAATCGAACTATCCACTTAACATACAACTCAGCCAACTTTGATGCAGTCCTAGTCGATCGAACAGGAATGAATCGTGCACTCTTAGTCAGACGATCCACAATGACCCAGATCCCTTCATTTCCCGTTCTGGTTCTAGGCAATCCATCGATAAAATCCATCGACACTTGTTCCCACTTCCATGTAGGAACTTCTAATGGCTGAAGCAATCCGCTTGGCTTCTTCTGTTCGGCTTTTACCAACTGGCAATTCATACACTTGGAAATGAAATCTCCAACATCCTTCTTCATGCCTTCCCAGTAGTAGGTTCTCTTCATATCCCGATACATCTTGTTTCCACCTGGATGAATTGTCAGCTTCGAGTGATGACTTTCCTTCAGAACTTCACTCCTCAATTCATCTATATCGGGAACAACTAGTCGTCCTTGCTTCCGAAGCCAACCCTCTCGATCGACCTCGAATCCTTTATCCTTTTCTGGATCCAATCCAGATTCCAATTCACGGATAATCTTGACAAGCTTATCATCTCGCTTTTGGCCCTCGCCAATCCTTTCCACAAGAGTGGGTCTTATTGATAAGTTTGCCAACATCTCAGGTTCCAATCCGCATCTAGGCCTGAAGTCAAATCCAGCTAAATACTCGAGACTCTTCCATTCTGAAAACATGGCTCCCAATCCTGCATGTCTTCGACTTAACGCATCAGCCACTGCGTTACCTTTTCCCGGAGTATAAGCTATACCAAAATCATACGATGCCAAAAACTCTAGCCAACGTTGCTGCCGAAGATTCAAATCCTTTTGGGAGAAAAGATACTTCAACGACTTATGATCCGTAAACAACTCGAATCGAACTCCCAACAGATAATGTCTCCACATCTTCAGAGCAAATACAATCGCCGCCAATTCCAAATCATGAGTTGGGTAATTCCTTTCATGCGGCTTCAGTTGTCGACTGGCATACGCAACAACTTTATCCTTCTGCATCAGCACTGCTCCAAGTCCAGTACCACATGCATCGGTGTAAACCACCATCTCATCATTCCCACTTGGAATAGTCAAAACAGGAGCACTCGTCAGTCTCTCTTTCAGGATTCCGAAGGCTTGCTCACACTTAGCATTCCAACTGAACACTTGGTTCTTCTTCGTCAATCCTGTTAACGGTGCAGCTATCTTGGAGAAGTCTTTGATAAACCGTCGATAATATCCTGCTAATCCAAGAAAACTTCTCACATCTGATGCATTCTTAGGTCTAACCCAATCCTGGATTGCTGCCACCTTAGCGGGATCAACCGCTATTCCATTTCCAGAAATCACATGGCCTAAGAACCTCACTTCACCCTTCCAAAAGTGACACTTCGAAAACTTAGCCCTCAGCTGATGTTTCCGCAAGATTTCCAAAACAATACACAAGTGCGTCTTGTGCTCTTCTTCCGTTCTGGAATAAATCAGAATATCATCCACGAACACAAGTACAAACTTGTTCAACTGATCTCTGAACACTCTATTCATAAGATCCACGAAATATGCTGGCGCGTTAGTCAATCCAAACGGCATTACCAGCCACTCAAAGAAACCAGATGGTGTCCGAAAAGCAGTCTTCGGCACACTATCCTTTGCCACTCTCAACTGGTGAAATCCCGTTGCCAAATCCATCTGAGAAAACACCTTAGCCTCGTGAAGCTGATCAAACAAGTCATCTATTCTTGGCAATGGATACTTGTTCTTCTTTGTCACCTTATTCAGCTCACGATAATCCACACACAATCTCAATGATCCATCTGCCTTGGTTGCGAACACAACTGGTGCACCCCACTCGGACACACTACGCCGAATGAATCCTTTCTGTAAAAGATCATCAACTTGCACCCTCAACTCCTGCTGTTCCCTAGGCGCCATCCGCCTAAGAGGCATCACAACAGGTCTGGCTCCTTCAACTAGATCTATACGAAACTCGATCTCTCTATGCGGCGGTAACCCTTTGACTTCGTCAAAGACATCCTCGAATCCATTAGCGATCGGCACTGATGACAGTCCATCCCGTGGAACAACTAGCGAATACATGAAGCTCATGAAGACGCCTTCTTCATGCTTACATCGTATCACAATCTTTCGCCCCTCCACATTCTCGACTGTCACTTCCAACCTTTCGCAATCAACCTTAGCCGCATACTTCCTAAGCCAGTCCATACCCAAGATAATTCTGAACCCCGCAAAGTTCAGAACAAAGCAATCACAAACAAAAGAGCAACCATGACTCGACACAACTAGACCACGGCATAACATACACAAACAAGACGAACCCCCAACTGGATTAGTCACAACCAATGGCCTATCAACAATACCCGGCTTCAAACCTAACCGGCCTACGAGTTCATTACAAACAAACGAATGCGATGCTCCAGTATCAAACAAAACTCTAACTGGAATACCACATAGGAAAAGAGTACCTTGCACAACCACACTCTTTCCCTTCTCTTCAGCAGTAGGAGCTTTTGAAGACGACGGAACAGCCCCTAAAGCATAAGCTTGCACAATCTGCTTATCTCTCTTCGGTTCTGGACAATTCTTCCTGAAATGCCCCAGCTTGTCACAGTTGTGACACTTCATCGGTGCCTTTGGATTCTTACAATCCTTAGAGAAATGGCCCTTCTGCTGACAATTGTAGCAAGTCACCTCGCCTTTCGGCTTCTTCTGGCCATCCTTACCCTTCTGCTGCTGCTGCTTCCTCTTCTGGTTTCCACCCTGCTGTGGTTTAGATTCTCCCTTGGTAACAGCAACAACAGGTCCTTCCTTAGGAAACAGACTCTCATGCCTAAGAGCTTTCTCCACAAGCTTCTCAAATGAATCGTCCAAATGATCCACCAACTGTCTCCCAAGATAACTATCCAAGCCGGTCACAAACTTCTCATTCTTCTGATAAGCAGATTCAATATATGACCGGGCATACTTGGACAAAGCTTCAAACTCAGAAACATACTCAAGAACAGATCTCCCACCCTGCTTGAGCTCCACAAACTTCTTGAACAGAACAGACTTCTGAGCTGTAGAAATGAACTTAGCTTCAAATCTGACTTGGAATTGCTCCCAAGTAATCTCTTCCTCCGCGGTATTGATGGTAATAGAGTTCCACCAATCAGAAGCTCTCCCTTGAAGCTGCCTTGATGCCAACTTCCTCTTAGTTGCATCATCAATTCCCAAATCACCAAAGATCCTTCTACAAGCATCTATCCATCTCTGGACTTCGATAGTAGATTCTGTTCCCAAGAAAACCTTCCCTCCAAGAGCAGTATAATCCTTGCACAACTTGGCAAAATCCACTGGTTTCGGAGTTTGGACTTGAACTCCAACATCTACTGCTGCCCCCGGAACTGGTATCCTTCTCATGATCGAAGTCATCATAGCTTCGAACATGGCCGCATAATCAGCAGTCTCTTCAGTAGCACGGCCTTCCCTAGCAGCTGGTCTCCCTCTTCGACTCATTCTCAATATCTATAAAAAGGAATGATTAGAACATCTATAGAAACAACTGCATAAAGGACTCAACTCTACTAAGCTACTATATTATATATAGTATTCATCCATCAAAATACAATTACGTCTCTCATACGTAGTTACGACGGCGAGTGTTGGGTAAAATCGATTAACCAATGCTCCGATACCAAATGTGACGACCGCCCATGACCCCTGCACCGAATCTAGAGATAGAGCGCTGTAAAGTGTGCCAGGCGACCATGGACGATTGTCAAGGTAAGATTTAAAACAACAGAATCTATCGAATTACTCACAGCGCATGGACAAAATACAATAGAACATATGTATAGTGAAGCTTTACAGAACAAAATGACATCATATAAAAACTCCATAATAGTTGAATACAAGCATCACATAGTCAATACATCCAGCCTCACTACATATCTCTCAGAGAATACAAAACAGCGGAATATCCAGTACATATAAGAAGATAATATGCAACCCTCTAGCTCGTCTTCGATATCAGCATCGTGAGAAGAGAACAGCACCTGTCACCTGCTACCTAGTCTGCCCGTCCCAAAATGGACGAACAGCCCAAGGCAATAAGAATTAAAACATAAAGCCTTGAGTCAGACAACAGTCTTAGTGAGCAGTAAATTAACTAACAACATACCAAAAGAGCATAAAGGAAAAGGAATAGGAATACAACCCTCCCACTCCAACCTCATTCTACAGTGATAGCCCCCAGACACACACTAAGCAGAAGCAAACATAGCAGAGCATTCAATTTAAAGTAAAACTACTATCACTCGAGTCAAGGGCGATGTTTTCCAAGTACCAAGGCCTAAATCAGATAAGCACCCAGAAAATACCGCTCTTGAATCCGAATGACGATACAACCAAACATCCATGACTCTGGCTATCACTGTTATCATTGCTTCGATATCACCGTTAATTGAATGACCGGCACATTCTTTCAGCCGTCCGTCAAGGGCTAATGGAAACCCCGGTTCTAGACATAACTCCCGCACGTCGTCGCAGCCCGTGCCTAGGACTATCGAATCTGCCCAGAGTACTCGACCATCAACAGTTGGCTGTTGGGACTATCGAATCTGCCCAAACGTACTCTTGCTTAGAGCATGCTAGAACCTTCAACAACAATGCTATCCAAGCCTCCTAGTCATCCTCCTCGACGACTATTCTCATATCCATTCATTATCTTCAACTCGAATCATATCACCAAGTTATCAACATGCTTGGAATGATCCCGTCTGGATTAGACCAAGTCTTCATCATATGATGCCTCGCTTCATTACATCCTTGCAAAGCTTCATCTCAACTTCACATCATCAAATCTATGCATAAGAGCTTCATCATCCCGCTACATATGCCACGAGCAGCTTTTCCAATTCAAGAGCCTTTCCCTTAGCTTTTGAATCACCTTCGATCTAAATCTAATCATCAATCATCTAGTTCATAACAATCAATCAAATCAAACATCAATCCAAGCAATCAAGCATTCAAAAATGATCTAAGTAGACAATTATAACAATAATGGCATTTTCGTAATTAAAGAGTTGAAAGTCCAATAAGCATGAAAACATGGATTATATCTCTACAAACTTGATGAATGAACTTGCATAGGTTAACATATGATAAAATGGATGTAACATCATCATGGACAATGGATCTATATGGATCTACACATAGGATGAAGAAAATGCATGGAAATCTCTATTTTAACACCAAATCGAGCCAACAATCCGAAATACTCCTTTGGATCCGTGTGAGAGATAATCACCACTCACCAAATCACCTAAACAAACCCAAATCAACACGCTTCAGATCTGGACAGCGAAGAACTAAGCTAGATCTATCACAAATCCGCTTCAAACGAAGAAATCTCTCTTGAAAAGATGAAGATCTTCAATCTAAGCTCTTGAATCTTCAATCTTGATCTTCGATTTGGATGGATGGAAGCACTAGATTAGAGTGGAGAAAAGAAGTGAAGAAGTGTAGAAGTCGAGCTCTCAAAATGGCAGCACTTCGTCGCTTCAAAAATCCGGATCCCAAAAAGTGAGAACAACCCCTCCTATTTATAGCAGAAAATTCCTTAAGTCGAAACTCGGCTATCTCCCTAGGTCGTTTCCGACCTAAGCCTCTCCGACCTAAGCCTCTCCGACCTAACAGATGCTACGACTTAACTCCTCAGCGACCTAACGCATGACGACCTAAAACAACACGCGACCTAACACGGCAACTCCTTAGGTTGCTAACAAGCTAACTCCTTAGGTTGCTAACAAGCTAACTCCTTAGGTCGCTAACCCTTAGGTCGCTAACACGCTACCCTTCTTAGGTCGCTAACCTATAGGTCGCTCCAAGATACTAAGTCGCTAACCCGGTAACCATTAGGTCGCTAACTCACCCTGCCGACCTAACACTTAGCTCACCGAAACTCTTAGGTCGCTCACAACATTCCCTTAGGTCGTTGCCGACCCAACTCTTCCCCAGAATACTTAGGTCGCCTACTATTCTTCCTTAGATCGTCTAAGCCTCTTAAGTCGGTCACGACTCATCACTTAGGTCGGTCACTCCCTTAAGTCGGCAACTCGACCTAGACCTATCCTTTAACTTACCTATCCCCTAAGGTCGCAGATCTTCTCTAAGTCGCCAACAACATTTAGGTCGCGTACGACCTAGGACTTAGACAAATCTGCCTAAAAATCTGAAATGACATGAAAATGCTAAAATTCCAGATTTTGACGAACATGTCGATCCGTAAAAATACGGGTCGTTACACAATATTTTAAGATCGGCCATACGATTTTGTTTGGATGATTTCGATTTTATCTGACCTTTTCCTATAATCGTGTATATGATTGCTCGGTTGTCTTGGTTTTGAAAATCCTCGGTTCTGAATTTTGAATCCTCTGACCATTTTCAAATGTGTATATGCTTTGAATTCGAGACAGTTACCATGGACTTTGAATTTGACAACTACGGTTTCTAAAACTTTCCTATTACAAAATCTTTGACCATTTCATACTTGTATATTTGCAATGCTCGGCTTTGACTTGATATTTTCATTTCCTGTTTCGTGAATTTGGCAACTTGCTTCTCTGCCACTTCTCTGTCACTTCATCGAATACTGCATTCCTGTTCACTTGAGATTTTGTGGTTAACTTTCTTGCTTAATCCGCATTCACATGGCATCCATGTTGATATTTGCATTTTGATTCCATCGAAATTGTTGGTTCTGTAGTCTGCATATAAGGGCACACTTAAACTTGCACCTGGTTTTGATACATGTGCTTAGCTTGGTCTTATTTCATAACTGTATTTGAATATGTTTGCAGCAGTGTAACAAGTGTTCATGCATGCATTTGACTCTGATCATTGTGGTTACTTGTTATTGCCTCTGTTTGTACATGCTCCACTGTATTTGTTACTGTTGCATCCATATGGTCACTGTTGATATAGTTGCATTCCAGTTGTACTTGCAGCTTCATTTTATTGCAGTGAGTAACTCAAATTTTTTAAAAAACTTAACTAATATTGGTAAATGTGTTCTGCATGAATAGGAATGTATTGCAAGTATTTGTGCATGTTTATATTTGTCTGGTCATTGTTTCCCTGACCTTGTAGGTTGTTTGGTACATTTCTGTAGCACCACTGCACTTTGTAGTTGCTGATCATTTTCCTTCATTGTTGTATCTTTGGGAGTTTGATGTCGTCTGCATCCATGTTGTTTGTAGAAGCACTGTTGTTGTATTTAACTTGTGACATCGTGATCTTTGTAGTCTGCAGTTGCATGTTGTTCATCTCTGTCATGTATCACTTGCATTTGCTTTGATCACTTCAAGTCTGGTTTCTGTTGTTTGTTGGGTTAATGTTTAAAATCTTTATTTTTATTACTGATTTCAAACATCAACTCAAATTTAAAACAAAGGAATTTACTTGTCTGACATGCTGTTGGTTTTGTTTGACTGTTTCATCCACACTGTTGACTCCATTTCATGTGGGATGTTGGCATCTTGTACATGCTTCATGTATGAACTGTTGCATCTTTGATTTTGTATTCAAACTCGGCCATACTGGTTTCATATGTTGTTTCACCACTGAGCCTTATGTTCTTCATACATGTGTACATTCACATATACATGTGTGTGTGTATATGTATGTGCTGCTTGTTGCCTGTTGCCCTTGAGTATGTTGGTCTTGTTTTTTTTCTGGTTGATGTAGAAGTTTGTTGTCTTCACTTTGCAGTTTTATTTCACTGTGACCTATAGCCTTCACTGTTGTACTTCACTGTGTACACTTTGATGATCTTGTATATTGTCCAGTTTGTTAGACCTGTCTGCATTCAATTTGTTGTCGTGGCACATCACTGGTTCATGCCTGATTCACTGTGTTGTTGTAGCTGTTGTTGATTGGTTGATGTACTTCTATATATGCTGTTCTGTATTGTCACTTTGATGCATTCATTCCAGTATGCATTGATGCTAATCTTTTGTTACTCCGTTGTCGAGTTGCATCCATGTGTTGCTGTATCACCATACATGTATATTCATGTTCGAAGTTTCATGTTGCCACTTGAACTTGTTTCACTGTGTTGAGCTGCACTTGTACGTCTGCATCCATTGCATACAGTTTGGACATATTGATCTTGTTGCAGTTTGGTTATGTGACGTTGCCTCTGTGTATTTTGTAGCAGTTGCATGTTGCACCGTTATCTATGCACATGAGTTGGCGGGGTAGTGCACACGTGTATGAATGCACACGTGTGTACGGCAGCCAATCAGATTTTAATGGTTCTTAAAGTGACAATTTCAATTGTTTTAAATTGATTTAGTCGATTTGATAAATTGTTTATTTATCTCTGTTGATGATTTAAATCTGCTGATTTATTGTTTAACACTGTTTAGTGTTATATTTTCGTTATCCGATTTCTTTGTTAAAAGAATCGGATAGACGGGAATTATTGTGACTGGCGTCTATTTAAATTATTACTGCCTCTATGCACTAATAAACTGGTTTGAATTAGACTGACCTGTGTATTATTTTCTTTTGAATATAATACTCGGGTCAGACCGAGTATTTCTACAGCTTGAAGATTTTCGAGCAGCGAAGTTAGAGAGAGAGAGTAAAGAATCATTTTTAGTTCAGAAGAAAATTGTATTTTAAATATTCCGCTGTATCAGTATTAAAATTGTATAAACTCTGATGTATATAAAAAGATTTATAGTAATGAAATAAAGATGCATTTGTTTCAAATTGATTTTTATTATCTGTGTTTCTGTGGCTGATTCTGTTTAAACCTTATAAACTAAATAACAATTCGTCTTTTTGAACGTTTCGAGTTGGTTTAATTACCGACTGGAGGCGGTCAAAAGGGGGAATGTTACAAGTTGTTGATGTTGATTTGGGTTTTCGATCGATTCGTCTGATCAGCGATATCGATAGGATTTCCAAAACACTTGAACAGAGCAAACTAACACTATATTATTTTAAAATTTGGTAAATGAAATTACTTTGTATGATTATATTATAAATATATAAGTAAGATTTCCTGGAATTTAATAAGTTAATTAAATTGGTTGATTGAAATGATAATATTTGATTATCATTTACTGTTCTATAAATGAATTTTTAAACTTGGTTCATAAATTGATTTGGAATTTAAAATGAATTTCAATCAGGAATTTGAGAATTTAAATTTTCAATGATTCAAACTTTGGTTTTAAAATTTTAAGGTATATATTATTTAAAGTATTTTCAATAGAAATCGTTTCAAAGAATTTTAAAGGTTTTAAATCTGTACTCTTCTCTTTGTCGCTGGAAAATAATTTCGGTGATGACTGCAACATCATCGATATTCATTTTCGAGTTTCAAAAATGGGAGGCCACTCAGTAGCTTTGCTACACTTTTGTTTTGGAATTTGAATTTGATTTGAATTTCTGGGGTATGGTTTGATTTATATAGGTATATGTTTATAAATTTGATTTGAAAATATAATATATATTTATCTCTAAATTGTTTAAAGAGAGATCGGAAATTTAACTCTTAAATTTTGAATAAATATTTAAACTTGAAATAATTGAGTTGGGAAAAGTTTATTTGTATAATACCCAATTTCATTATAATATAACTTACCTTATCATACAGAAGTTGAATATGTAATTGGATAATATACAATATAAGATGATTTTATAAATAAATTTGAGTGGTTATAATAAATGGTATACACTTAATTTTAATTATAAAAATGTTAATTGAGATAAAAATTGAATAATAAGATAATGAATAAATGAGATAAATAAAATAAAGTTTGTTTTGAGGGAATTAATAAATTGAAATAAAAATCAACTTAATGAAATACCTTGAATTTAAAATCACTTGTTGAATATAAATTAATTTAAGTTGAAATTTATATGGTTTAAATTAATTGTTTTCTTTTGAATTTCAATCTAATTTTCTTTCAGGTAGTTTCTATTCTCCTACTCCCTTCTTTTTCGGGGACGAAAAGTTTTAAGTGGGGAAGAGTGTAACGACCCATAAATTTTAATGGTTTTTATAACGTAATTAACTGAATTTTTGTGAAATTTTAAAATATAAAATTTGAAATAAAAATTTGATATTTGGAATACGTCTATTTCAACATAACAAATGGTAAATTTTCAATTAATAATATGGGAGTTTATTTTCTTGTGTAACTTTATTTAAATTTAAATCAGTTAAAAATTGATGATAATAAAATGTTTTCCAAACGTGAATATTTTTATACAGAAAATTTGTAAATCATCTTCTGAGTGAGACATCATATTACGTTGCTCCAAATTTGGACTGTTATTGCTCCGTCGATCTTATTTTCGGCGAAATAGCATTTTCGGTGCCGATTATCGACTTTTGATAGGATAATCGTACCGCTGACATCTGTATACCATTTTGATCATCTCGTCATGCTGATCTCGGCAGTATGTTCACTTTTGTGTTTTGAAGTCCAGTTCGCAGCGGAATCTGTAAAGCGTCGGTACCGTATTTGTGCCTCTTTATTTTCTTTGCCTTCCCGAAGTTCCAACCGTATAAACTCATCAATTATTGCTTTAATAAATTTTGAAACCAACTTTTGGCTTTTCAAATTTCCTTGATTTTTTTGTCGTGCCTTTCCATTTGGTATCTTTTATTTCTTCTTTTCTCGGTTCATTGAGCAAACAAAGAAAAAAAACTGTTCGTTTACATCTTCTCACCTCACCCAGGCCGAAGTTCACGTCCCTTCCTTATCTCCATCTCCGCTCTATACCGATGCATCGCCTATTGAGCCTCACACCCTCTCGAACACCACCGCCTCCTCGTTGTTGACCAGCCACAACCACCTCTGCCCCAGTGCCTTCTCTAGTATAATATAGGTAATATATTTATGCTAAAAGTGGTTGAGTATATTATTTTGTATACTGATATTTATATAATTGCTTATATATATTTTACAGTTTATTTTAGCAAAGGTATTTTGTTGGAATCTGCTTTATAGTTGTATAAGAGTTTATATATATAGTTTATATCTAGGTATATAATTGTGTTATAGACTGTATATAGGTTAGGTAAGTAGCATGCATATATGTTATTGTATATATATCTAATATATTATGGCCTGCATGCATATATGGTTAAATATATACATAGTCTGTATGTATGTTTTGGGATATGTTGCTCATTCTTATGTTCTTGGTATTTATTTATTTACATTTTAAAATTTCGTTTATTTCTTTAGTACTACGCATGTATATTATGTGTTTATAACTGAATCCATTGTTTACTATTTATATTAAAATGAGAGTGTCGTATATCCAAATTGATTTTTTCTTTATATTGTTTTGATAAATAGAAACTGTTAAATAATATATGAAGATTTTATTAAGTACATGCTTTAAAGGATATCGATTTTTAATACAATAACAACGTAAGTTTATATATATATCGAGCTATTGATTTCAGTCTATACAGTTCTACATTATAAGTACATAAAGTTATATATATACTGTTATTTTATATGTAAGTGTTGATTGGTTTGAGTCTATATATTTGTTGTATACTGTATGGGTTTAGATATAGGTCTAGCTCTCATATTTTATATATATTCAGTTGTTACAGTATTTTATAAACATACAGTACCATATTATTTATGTTTTGAAATTTTGAATCTGCTTGGTTACAGCCTATATATATATGTACCTTATATAGTAGCCTTGTTAAAGTAATAATCATATGTTGTGGTATATCATGTCAGTAATAATATATTAGTTTATTTAAATTTTGTTTTCTGTATATACAGAGATATAAAGTAGTTTATATATATTACAAAGTTTTAATGTTTACCAAACAGTGTGTTAGTTTGCATGTTTTGTTTTGTTTTATGATTTGCTGGGTAAGTATCGGTTCTAAACTATAAGGTATATATATATATATATTTACTGTGTATTATATTGTTGTGAATATTATATTACATTGTTTAAAAGTATATATTTATTCTATGTTCAAAGTGTATATATATACAAAATATATATTAGTTATGTTGAGGCTTTAATGTAATGTGTATATATGTTTGATTTTTTTATATATGTGTTTAATTTAAAACAATGATTTCAAAATATATATATTTAAATTTAAAAATTGTGTTTGAATATAAAATATGATTTTATGTACATAATTTTGTATATATGTTCACTTATACCATTAATCTTCATCGATCTAGTCTAATTTTATTTCGTCAATTCCTATTTATCAGCTTCGTTCGTCGATTCGAGTTTAATCTTGCCTTATTTTGAGATTTGTGCCTGGATTTCGTAACTCAACTTCATTGTCTATCTCTCTAGACTCGAAAGGTGAGCAATCACTCACGATTAACGTTCTTATATTTATTTAAATTTGATTTCAACTGAAATGACAATTGAAATTTGCTGCTGTTAGTTATTTATATTGCTATATATATGTTGTTATCTGTATCTGTTCACCTATGACATCTTACATCATTATCTGTTATTTATATTGATGATGTATGCTTATTATATTATTATCATATTTGTTATCACTCTGCAAGTTCCCTGTTAGTATAGAATTCACTATGGGTTGAAATGATACATACCCGAACGATCTGTAGAATAGGAGAAAATCGTTATGGGTTGAAATGATAAACCTAAGCAATTTTCATTGAATTGAATTTGGGATTGCGGGTTGAAAAGATATATACCCGTATATATTTAAATTGCGGATTGAAATGATAAATATCCGTATCACTTGACCATAGGATCGAAAATTATATACAGACACCGTTGGTCTATATATAAATATTTTGAAAATGATTTGTATGGATTTTGAAAAGAAATATATGGTTTTAACAAATATTGATTTTAAAGATTTATTAAAGTTGATTTAATAAAGTTGAAATATAATATGTTTAAGTATTTATTTAAAATATATATATTTTCGAATATATAGTTTATAATGATTCAGGTTGGAAAGTGGTTTGAAATTTTATTTATTTAAGAATTATGTTTAAATAAGTTTGATTTGAAATTTATTAAAATTGAAATTTTAAAGATATTATTTTATAACTTGGATTCGATTAAAAGTGACTTAAATGAATATTTCAAACTTATATAAATTTAAATGGGATTTTGTTTATTTAAATTTGTAAATTGAAGTTGTATTTAGATGTTATTGAAATGATTAAGTAAATATTTCAAAACTAAATGGTAGTAAAGTGAATTTGATATATATATATATATATGAAATTACCGAATTTTGTTTTGAAATGTTGAATAATTAAAGCTTTGAAATATATTGAAATCGAAATGGCTTATTTTATGGTTCAAAAATGTATTTGAAATCGATAATTTGAAATGGGTTATTGAGGAACTGAATTGAATTGAAATTTGAGGATTTGAGATTGGATTAAATTTGAATTTTTGGAATCCGAGTTGATTTGAATCGATTTGTGAAACTTGAGGAAAACTATTTTATTTTATAAAGTATTTTTAAATTCTATTTTACCTTATAAATTTATTTTAATATAAATTATTTTAATATAAACTATTTTAATATAAATCATCTTTAATATATATACTATTTTATATAAACTATTTTAATATACTAATTATTTTATTATAAACTATTTTTAACTTATAACTACTTTATATAAACTATTTTATTTTATATACTATTATTAATATCTAAACTGTTTAAAGGAAGTGTTATGGTTTTCCAAAGTATTATAATTTCAAATGCTGGTTTCGGAAGTATCATAACTGTGAAATGCTATGATTTTGGAAATGGATATATATTTGAAGTGAAAATGATATCGTATTGATTTGGTTTTTGAAATGAAAATGATATTTTGGTTTTGAAGTATAAAATATTTTGAAATGACCGCGGTGTTATAATAATGTTTGGTTGTTAAAGAGACCGGGATCGGATATGGGCATACTCTCTGTCGATACCGAAAACCACTTTAACAACTATGTACGCGGTGGAGATTCCAGAATGAAGTAGGATGGTGGCGACGATCCTATATGAGGTATATACGTGGACCCAACTCCCGCGAGTTAGCATAAGGTGGCTAAAATAGGAGCAATCGACGGGCTAATGAGGTAGCTCCTCTGATCGGACACACTCCATCATATGCCATTCTATTACTTTGTGATTGATTTGGTGCGCACCTTCGGATTTCGGGAGTGTGGATCGAGGTGGGCGGTAGTGGCTGCTATGCGTTACCACCAGCTCGGAAGTGTAATTGGTATATCTACCCTGGCATTGCCTAGTTGTGCCATGTCACCTTCCCTAGCGTGCCTTCTACGAGTTTGTTTTGTACCATACCTATGGAGTGCCCTCTGACGACGCCCAATACGGGGGAGATTATGGTACTGTATAGACTGTGGGAATATATAAAATGTGTTAAGGTGGAAAATGTAAAGCCTTAATGCTATTTTAATAGTTTACTTTACTATAGACATATTATAATAGCGTATATTATTACATAGTAGATAGTTTAACGGATCCTTAGAGGATGGTTATCCCAAACATCCTTTGAGTTACTTGCATTTCAGTTGATATTTCACTTGAGTTGGATTTATTGATATAAGAATGTTAATCCTGACTCGAGTGATTTGTGTTTTGGTTTACGCTCGGGTCAGACTGAGTTGTACCAGTATTCGAGACTCACCTTTGGAGTTGGAGCTTCGCTTGAAGATCAATCTATTGATTCTGCTTTCAGTCATTCAATTAATTCAAATGATGTATTCAGATCTTGTATTTGGCTATTGTATTGAGACATCTATGTATTCATGATTTCTGTTGTATCTTGTTTAACTCTGTTATATATATATATAGTAGCTTCATGAACTACTATTCTTTTGTTTCCGTTGCATTATTGTTTTATTACTCTGTATCTGAGATTCTGTGATTATTTATTTACTGTATATGCTGAGTTTTGCCAAATTTAAATTAACAATCTGATATTTTGAGCAATTCAAATTTGACATGTATGGATGCGAATGGTTGAAAATTTCAGGATGTTACAAAGAAGGTGATTGCAGGTTAATCATCACTTAAGTTAAGTTAATGACTATTAATTGATTTATAAAGTTTTAATTAGTGGTTAATGGGATTAAGAAGTAATTAAGTGATTAATAATTATTTAATTAAGATTAATGGTTATTTATTTATTTATTTAATAGGTTATTTAATTGATATTTAATTAATTAGGGTTTAACTCTTAAACAATTTGGTTTAACCTTAACCAAGTTGCATTAGGAAGTTAATTGGTACTTAATCAAGTTTATTAAGCCTAATTAGAGTTTAATAATGATTTAATCTTGATTTAAATTGGATTAATTAGGATTTAGTTAGGGTTTAAGCTAATTAAATATACTTTTAACTTTTCAAAGGTGATTTTAAACTAAATAGAATGTGTTTAATCAATTTTCTTTTTCAAAGTAAATCGATTCCATATCAAATGATCTCTGATCCAGACCCTTAAGTAACCCATATGATTAGGAGAATTAAATGACATCCGTTAGCAGAACAAAACGCCATTCTGCTATAGTGTAAGTGATTTGATTGTGTGGACATGTGTTAAGTAGAATAAATCTCCATTCTACTATAAATTGATTGAATTGTTTGGACATATATTTAGCAGGATAAACCATCATCCTGTTGTTATGTTATTTGGACTTGTATATGCCAATTAGTTATTTTAACGTGTTATTCCCTAATTGTATATGAACTGTATTTACATATATGGTAGCTTATGTAAATAATTGTTATGTGATTTGGAAATCGAATTGAAATTAAATGGTAACTTAAATTAGTATCATTGGGACTGCTAAGCCCCATTTGGAATTTATAAAGTATGGCTTTGAATTTACTTTAATTCTTTAATCAATTTGAGGCTAAGGATTTATGAATGGTTTTTTTCAAGTTATATAATTCTTATAAAGGTATTTATAAATGATAACTTGTTTATAGAAAGAGATTTTACTAATTAAAAGGGTTATTAAGGTGTTTTACAAATGATGTTTGTAAATGGTATTTATAAAGGATACTTTATAAAGGAGTATAGAAAGGTTTATATAAAGAGTTTTAAAAATAGGAAAAAGGTTTATAAATCATTTCAGAGATTTGGAAAGAGGTTTATAAATTAACTTAATGGTTTATAGAAGTGGGTTATAACTTTATTTTGAAAGTTATAAGTTAATTGAAATATGAGATGAGCTTTTAAAAAGGGAATTTTTGGTAAAGGATAAGCGAAATGTTTTACTTGGAAAAAATGTTTGGATTGGGGAATAAGAAAACTTTGAAAAGTTTGTAAATATACTTATACTGATAAGATAAGTATATGATTTTGTTTCTAGGCATGAAAAGTAAAATGTTTTAGTAATATACTTGTATAATTGAGATAGGTATATAAATGTTTCCAAGTATAAAGGAAATGTAAAGGGTTTGGGAATAGTGTTTTGAAAAGATCTTTTGATCAGATTTTATACAGTGGTTTTATTAATTAAAGAGAACTAGTAAAGGCTTAGTGGATCCCACATGGAAATTAAACCATGATTGGATGTTTGTTTATTTGATAGTTAAATAACCGACTATCAAAGCTGGACCCAAAATGTAACTTTGGAAATAACTAGGAGAAACACGAGAATTATATGGTATAGTTACCGTCGAAGGTGATATACTGTATGTATAAACTCATTTTGTTCTTCTAGGACAAATGATAAGGAATCCATCCACAAACGGTTAGGAGGTGAACTCCGCTCTTGTCATTTGTTTGTTTATTTACTAAAGAACCGGGGTTGATTTTACCGGAAATATCGAAAGTTGTTTTGAATAGACAGGGATCAGATCTATTTCCATTGGTTGGATTAACGTGATAGGGGGTTCTCGCTTTATGTTTGGTGGCGAGCAAGAGACTCTTACCCCTACACGTCCCGGAGAGTTAGTATAAGGCCTTGCTGGGTTGGTTTGCTAGGTGCTTACAGTCACGAGGTTGGCCATAAAAGCAGATTCGAGGTACCGGTGTAATGCCACGGTGGTGCTGGAATGGTTAAAATGCCTACCGATAGTCACTGTAGATGGTTGAAAAGCCTAGACCGTTACATTTGGTATCAGAGCTGAAGGTTAAGCAAAAACCTTGGCTTGGTGGGGTTTGACTCATCAAAGATAGGGTAAGTGAGACCCTTGGATGAGTTTGAGTGTGTGTGTGTGTGTATGAGTGTGATGACCCTGAAATCGGCCTTCGAAAATCGGCACCCGTACTTCACTTGTACTCAAAATGCCGCAGATTCAAACGCCGAATCTGGTTCACCAGAGCTTATAACACCATTAAGTATAACAACACAGTGGAAGAAAGAAATAGATGATATCATATACAACTCCAATGAATACAATATCCAGAATGATATACAACAATGATATCAATATGATACAACAATATCAGAGATAAATAATGATACAGCGGAAATAACAGAAGTGATAACTCCAAATCATCTTCAAAGAGAATGAGCAATAACTCCAACATCGAGCTCTAAACACAAACCAATGCACCAAGATAAGCAACGTCAGTCGGTGAACTCCAAAACTGAACTAGCTCCAGATAATCTACTCAACCTGAATATCTGAGAAACCCAACTCTAGACTGCCCGTGTGGAAAATGGTGGGCACCCAGAGTTTAGGAAGGGAACAATAAACTCCAGGTCAGTCATAGGACTGGTATGAGCAAACAAAACAGTTTATCTTTAAACAAACACAAAAGGATTTTTAACATTGAAATCCGCAATGCTTTTCGAAAATGAAACTACCATAAGGCCTCCTGCCACACACACAATGCAATCGCAGAATTGGAGGAGATTTCTCCTTATGATAGTCAAACATGCTTACTACGCAAAGAAAACTCTTTTGATATTATTAGTGCATAGTGGAAAACATTTCGAAAGTATAATATCAATTTTATCCAGCATACAACCATTATTGTATGCCTACTATAGCTACCATGTTCAATAACAAGTTACCGCCACATTCCATGGCAGGTAATACAACTAAAACCGTACAAGGTTCGTATTGTTTCTTTGGATTTCCAACAAATGGTCAGGTAAAGGAACTTCCTTACACCAAAATAGAAACGCCTCTGGAAAGACGCCCCGGATCCTAACCGAATCTCTGCAAACACAAGGCCGACGCTACCTCATGCTGTACAGCTGTAACTAGGTAACTAACACACAAGCTATGTCATCCCCCGGTCGTCACCGACCTTTATTCGAGGATCCTCAATCACAAAGCAACAATCACAAAGTATAATCAACATAGGTAAAATATCTGGGCTCCATACCATGATATCACCTTTTATCCAGAAGGAAATGACATACCCTAGGGGCGCTACCCCTAAAAACCTTTGTCGCAGCATTCTTGTTTCGACCATTACCGGGTTGTGAGGCTCGACGAAGTCTCGTCCACAAAACTATGCTTTTTCACAAAGCCACGCTTTTTCACAAAGCCACACTTTTTCACAAAGCAACGCTTTGATCAACAAATGATCATCATCACTTCGTGTGCCACATTACCAAATTGGGAATGTATCACTAGTAACCATCAACTACATAACCTCTGAGCTCGTACGTCTCAGAGAAGGGTGTTAAGCTAAGAGAATAAATTCTCCGCCACCAACAGAAATGTATTTGATAGAAACCAGCTTTACATCTCAAAGTGTAACGTCAGACACACATCCATACAAGTCTGTTCTAGGTTCGAACAGAACCGAAGGCACTTCCAAAGAAGCCCTTGCAAATCCGGGTATTCACAATCTCGATCGGACTTCCCATCACTTAGGGAATCTCTATACCGGAGCCCTGATGCAGAGAAAATCGATAGGTAATCCTTTCGTTTTTGAAAATACCCGGTCTTCACCACCTGTCTTCAATGCTATCCATATACGTCGTATCATTTTTCGGAATGGGTTATATGACACAAAGGTCCTTCCCCGGCTAAACCGAATAACGTGCGCAATTAAAAATCATATGGATACTGGGGTCTCAGTTAAATCATGGCTTAAAGCCCAAAACATTTCATTCGAATGGTTAAAACAAATTACCATTTCCAATCTTTTAAACAAAAAGATTCATTTCAAAAACCTTCACTGGTTTAAACAATTTCCACACTTTTAATCTTTTAAACAAAAAGATTCAATTCACAAAGTTTACCCCGTTCACAAAGATCCATTCATGGATTTCAAAACAATTTCCAGTTAAATCTTTAAATCAAGATTTAACTTATAGCTTTCAAAACTCGTTTCCAAAGATTCATTCATAGCCTTTCAAAACAATTCTATTTCAAGTTGGATTAACTCATTCGGTCTTTGAATCAAAGACTCATTTCATAGTTTTCAAACATTTCAATTCCATTTCAAACATGAAACCTTTCAACGCAATTTGGAAATCCTTTCTAAAAAATGAAAGCTATTATTATTTGAAAACAAATAGTTTTCGTTTCGGAAAAAATCCAGTTATATTTACATGAGTTAAAACCCTTGAATTAAATTCAAATTCCCAAATCAATACCTTTAAAATGGTTTAACCCATATATAACTTGTACAGCATCTTTAATTCCTAGTTTCAAATCATAGAATTCAATTTCAAACTTGAATTCAAATTTAAATCAAATTATTTAAATTTCAAGATATCCAAAATATCTTTAAAACTCCTTTCAAAAGCTTTTCATATTAAACCTCAGTTTCCAATTTCAAAATCAATTGAAATTAAAATTTCAATTTCAAAAACATTAAATTTAAATCATCTGTGATTTAACCGATTTCCTTGTGAAATCCATATTTGTGTGTGTATGGTGTAGTCCAGGGGTTTCACACACAATAGTGCAACAACATTCAATCATCATAGATCAAATACAGAAATATAATTGATAAGCGGTATTAACTATAATGCTTATCGTTCATTCACAGATCACAGATATATATATATATATCGTAGATAATCAATTACATTCATCCCAGATAAATAAATTACAGATCACAATACAACCAGGATATATCACAAAGCATCATATATCAGGGATACCAAACAATTCAAATCGTCCAATAGAATCCAAACATCCATAAGTAGAATCAATTAATATCTGATTATAATTAATTTATACCAGATTAATTACCTATGAATAAACTACAAATCTTGGTTAATTAATCATTAATTAATTATAAACCATTTTAATTAATTAACCTTTAATCAATGAATTATCCTTAAATTAATTACCTTAATTAATAAATCATATTAATTAATTATCCTTAATTAATTACCATTTAATTAATTATCCTTAATTAATTATAATAATTATCATTAAACTCTTATTTTCAATAACCTTTGAGATGAATTAACATAATCATATAATTTAACTTAAACTCTTTAAGTTAATCAAAATCATTGTTCGAGATAAACCGCTTATCTTTAAAATCTTATTTAAATGATCCTTGACATTTAAACATATGATCTAACTTAAAATACTTAAGTTAATTTAAAACCATTATTCTTTAATTAACATTTTATCAATACTTTTATTTGAAATCTTGTTAAATTTTCTCTTTGAAGAATGTTTGCTTTGAACACTTGTTTAAAAATTTTCTTTTTTTAAAACATGCTAACAGAATTCACTCCCATCAGGAAACCCGAGCCAATCACTCGCTTACCCGAGCTCAACTTCGGGTTCCACCCCTTCATTTCCTGCTTCGAGTCGAATCCATGCTTTTCTCGAGATTGAACCCGAGGCAAACGTTTATTCCCCAACCCATGATTCCCAAACATGACGTGCACGTGTACACGCGATTGGCACTGCTCCGATCATCACCACTAGCGTCGACAAGTCGACAACCATCCCCTCTAACGCCACGACCACCCAGGTTCTCGAATCTATGGTGGATTCGAAATTGAGCAATACGAAACCCACTGAGACAAAATCGATCACCCAAAAACTTCCCCCGCTCCACCACGACACACCACCAGAACTCACGCGCCTCCGGCCAAAAGCACTCCGACCACTCACGAACCCATTGGCCTTGGTGCGATTGCTTGAATCGCGATGTCGACTACGACATTTCCTCGCGACTTTGACCTTCAAAACACAGGGTTAAACTTTAATTACGCCTCTTCCCAAAAAATCTTGCAATAGAATTTTTTTTAGCAATTTTCCTGACTTCGACAATGATCCAGCAAGCTTCACGTAAGATTTCATCATTCAAAACTCCTTTGATTGCTGGAATTTGGATAAAAAGCATTTTCGGTTCATTTATACACTACTCGAAGCATACTTAACTAAATATTCCCATTTTTGTTTTAAAAATCCTATATTCGAATGTAGTTTCAAGTTATATAATCGAATCCAAAATTTAAAACATTCGAAATTGGCATAGATTTTAGATATGCTCTGTAAAACTAAATTTACAACTGTAATACTTCACCAACATGCTTAAAACAAATTTTCATAGCTTGATTCATGAGTAAGCAACTTATTTTGTTTTAAAATATAAGCCTATAAATGATTTGAAAGAAGATGTTTTGTATTTTGATTATCTACTTAACCCTGTAACTACAAACAGGAAACAACAGTATATTCATTTGTCTCAAAACACTCATATATAAAATCACAGAGCTATACAAACAAAATACATATGCAAGCACCATATGATCATAGATTCAATCATACTTAAATTTTTAAAAATTGTGTTTACTCACAGAAAAAAGGATTTTATTTAGAAGTTTGCCCACCTGAAAAATAAAATTGAAACAAAGAGCTTCTAGGCTTGAGAAGAAACAGTTTTGATTTTTGCTTGTTCCAGACTTCCAGCTTACTGATGATGTTGTTGTATTTAATTCCAAGTTGTAGTTGTTTTCTTTGTTAAATGATCTTGAGTTTGAAATTGTAAGATGATGTTTATATGTTTTTTTTCTTTGCTCAGGTTTCAAGTGAACGAACTAGAAATAAGAAGATGATATATATGAAAGTAAGTTTTACAGGTTGATATAATTTGTTATGTACTGGAAATATTTTTGTAAAGATTTGGCCAGAGATTTTCTATTCAATGGTGGCTGATATTAATTAGGCTTGTACAAATATATTTTATTTTGTTTCTAATTGTACAATTCATCAGATTTTTCTTTCTTCTTTTGGTGGCTGATGGTAATATGTGTGGTGGCAGAGATGATAAACTTTGGCTTGCATTAATTGATGTTGTACAACTTTGCTTATTTTATTTTCTAAAGTCTTTGTTCAAATTTGAATATATTTTTGATGTCCTCATTTGTTTATACTTGTTGACTTCGGCTGTACATATATGAGATAGTTTGATGTGCTTCTTTTACAAGCTTTATTTCTTCTTCTTTTTCTTATGTCTACATACTTACACTTATCTGTATATACTTAAATGTATATTTATATTTTTCTTTGTTGCTTGAACAGGAAAATATATTACTATCTTATTACTTTGTATTTTTCTTTACTTTAAAAATATTTAGTTTATCTTACATACAAATTGTCTTGTATGTCAATACATATACATTTCTCATTCATGTTGTTAGTACAGTTGTTTGTATTATATTTTACTTCTTATATTGATTTCTATTTTTAACTTGTTGTCAAAATTTTAGCTAATGTTTTCCTTTATATTTTTTTTATAATTTATTTTGTATATATCTATTTATAACTTCAAATTATTATTAAACCATTTACTTAAAATTTAAATTCAAGTCACATATATACAATATTTAAATTTAAATGATTTATACCAAATTTATTTGAGTTCGGGGAAACTCGCATCCATTTGTCCATTAATTTAACAATTTTAATTCAAAAATTAAATTAATTATCAATTTAAATTTATATAAAATTCAGGGTCGTTACAATGAGAGTGCGTATTTGTTAGTGATATAAAAATGTTTTATATTGTGTTGTTTGATCTACTGAGTGGCTTAAGAATTCTGGTCAATGCATTTGGCCAACGTTATCGATAGGGATTTCCTAAACACTTAAACAAGTTTAATCGACACGGTATTATTTTGAAATTGGGTAAATGAAATAAATTTAACTAGAATATATATAAAAAGAATGATTTTCAAAAATAGTATAGTATAGTTGGTTGAGGTATTAGGAGATAATAATATGTTATTATTATCATTGAAGGCTTGTTTAGTCATGTTCGTCCAGTTGTGCATTGACTATGGTTAATGTGTATAGGAAGTTTCCTTTTTAAGATATGGGTTGGGTAAATAGGAATAGGGAAAAACATGAAATGAACACCTTATGAATTAAGTTTCACAATTTGACTATGAGACATTTGATGTTAATATTGGATTAAAATTTGATTCGATTAAAAGGTTTTTATTAAAGATTAGAATATTCGGAAATGGACCAAATAAGATGTGTCTTTAAATAAAAAGAACTTCGGTTGAAAACTTGAGAACTTAAATCCTGGTGCTTTTGAAAAATGATTTTCAAGGTTTTGGAAAGTGATACTAGTATTATTTGAAAGTAGTTTGGTTCCAATAAAAAGAAATTGTTGAAAATTAAAATGTTAAGAAGGAGGTATTTTCTTTGGATTGGTTAGAGGGCATGAGTCTTGATTTTTTTATGATGATCGGAATAATCTTGTAAGTGACGATCAGATGTTTGCCTAGGCGAATGTTGTAATACACTTAGTAAATTATTCTCTTTATCATTGTACGATCGAAACAAGTTCAACCCGAACGAACCCAAAGCAAGTTAGTGGTAAATGTTGTTGGAAAATCTAAAGTATTGTTCCAAAAATGAGATTTTGAAAAAAAAAGGAATATTTTTAAGTTAACTAGTTCGAGTGGCTTGAAAATGACTTAAAATTGGGAAAGAGATGTGTTCAGATGGTAAACACTTCTCTTGAGTATTACTGTTCTTTGTAAGGAAGTGTATAATATTGTTTGGTAGTACCCTATTCCTTAGTATCATTTTTGTGTTACTCGGGCTATATATATATATATATATATATTTCTATGATTGAGTAGCATTGCTATTACTGTTACAGTTTGGAGTGTGTGGAAGGAGAGAAATCGCTGAGTATTTCAGAACAAACAAAGAAATTACAGTGAAGTCGGTAAGCTTGCTTTAAGCGACATACGATTAGTGCAACGAAGAATCAAAAACTAGAATCTCATCTCACGGGAACGAGACGGAGCACAAATTGGAGAAGGGGATCTGAGCTATCCATTGGAAAATAACCCAAGTACAAGCTACCTTGCTCGCCTCCGGCCGCCATGAACTTTGAAGAAGAAGGAAGAACGGTTTTGCCTTTTCTTTTTAGGAAAGGTCGAGAGTTCTGTTGGTTTTAACAAATATAAATGATTTGTTTGTATGTTTTGAGCCAGTGATTGGATCTCATTCTTGGGCTGAAATGCCTTAATAAAGCTCTTACCTATTTTCAAAAAAAAATCTCTATGATTGAAATATAGATTTTTATTTGAAAAAGTTTTGAATAAAAGTCGGGTATATGGATCTTGAGTTTTCTTTGAGAGATAAGTTCGAAATAGAATAATGTAATCAGATAGGGATATATGATCTTGGGATGTAGTGGAGTAGCATCCAAGTTGAACCAGTGTAGTTTATGAAATGTTTTCATAAAAAATTCAGTGGAAATTGAATTTGTATTAGGGAGGACCAATTAAGTAAGTGTGTAAGTTGGACGTAGATCATTTCTCTTTCCATATAGAGTGATCCAAGATTCGAGTACATAGCTTTGAGGTGTTGCACCGTTCCGAATAAGGATCTATTACTCGACTTTTGACGATGAGCACTTGATGAGGGTTCTTGGTGTGGGACCAAAGTTTTATATCATAGTTACAACTATGTAAGGAGAATAGAGGTTCCAAATCAAGGAGCCTGATTGGGGTCCGCACTAAAGAATCGAGTGAGCGATACTAGTTCGGAAGGAAAGTTATGTATTTGAGTTGAGATCGAATCAGATTTTGCATAAGAATGATCTATGTACATCATACGAGCTGGTATATAGTGTTAAGTGTTTTCTGGGATAGGTCGAGGTGTAATTTCGGGGACGAAATTCTTTTAAGGGGGAAAGAATGTAACGACCCGGAATTTCACTGCTTTGATCAGTGAATATTAAATTAATTTTAATTATTCAATATAAAGGTTTTATAATGAAAATAAACTCATTATAATAAATTAATAATGATGGTAAAATCGTTTTCAAATTTGTTTACCAAATTAAATAGTTCGTAGAAAAACAGAAATGTGACCGAAGAACGTTTTTCGAAATTTCGACCTTTCGACACCGGAAAGTTGCCGAGAATGTTGTTCGTCTTTGTGCACTATATATACATATATATAAGAGTTAATTAAATATATAATAATACACATAGAAATAAATTATATTATGTTAATTTGGATTAGTAAGTGATGTGACAAGACATAGTTTTAAAAATAATAAACATTTTATATAAATATATATATAGCACTGTCACATCTTAGATTTTCCAATCATTAACCATCATCATATCTTATCACATCTTAGCTTTAATTTAAACTTATATATATCGAATGATGTGACAATTCATAGTTTTTTAATAATATATATATATAAAGAGAGTGATGTGACAACTCATAGATTTAAAAATAATAAACATTTTATATAAATATATATAAGTATTGTCACATCTTGAATATTTTTATAATGAATCATTATTAGCCATAATTACATGGATGAGGTGACTAGAGAGTAGATATGTGATGCATGAGATGGAGGAAAAGATGTTGATTTGATTTCACATAATGATGAAATAGGAAAATTTGCTTATAAATAGCTCAAACCTCCTATCATTTTTACCACTTATTTCTCCTACCATAACTTCTTCATTACCACCACAAATGGTGATCATATTTTTTCAAATCATCTGAAATTCCAGTGGCTACAACATTCTAGTTGACCACTTTTTCCAATTTCGAGAATAGCTATATCAAAATACCCAATCTTTGCAAAGCAATTTTTCACCAAGAATTTCAAGTCCGAAAATTACTCTTCTTCTTTTGATCATAACTTCTTCAAAATTAATTGAAAATGAGTGATTCATTTATTCAAATGATATAGGAAAGAAATTCCTACAACTTTCCTTTTGACTACTTTTCCAAATTCCATGAGCTAGTGGCCCAAAAATCAGTGAGAAAATGACCTAATTTTGGGTTCATTTTCGATAAATCGATGATGACCCGAAGCTCCTCTACCTTCAAGTTACTACCCCACACCCACCCGTACACCTCTAGCCAAGCCAAAATACGCCTGGGCCAAGCCCGTTTTGAGGGTTGCTAGCACCTAAAGCCTTCATCCTTCAAAGCTAGGGAGTCGTTGGCAAGTTTAGCTTAAGTTCGAGTAGATTTTGTGAAAGTTTGGTGAGTAAACTACTCGTTTTTTTAAATGAAAATGGTAACTTTATTTTTATCACTATATATGGTGATTATATAGTGTAGAAGTTGAATGATAATCATATGGTTTGATTATAATTTGGATGGTTGATTTTAGTTTAATTTAGTTATGGAAATCGATATTGTATTATAAAGTTAGTAAGCATGTATATATGGATGTATACTTGCAATCTACGATGAAGATGATTGGTGTTTGTAATATGTTGATTATAAAACATGAGCTATGGCATGATGCTTCTAAACAAAGTTAACTACTTTGTGTAATTACGACGGTTTTGAGATCCGGTTGGAATTGAAGTTTGTTTTTGAAGTATAAAGTTTTGAAATGGATTAAAGTTTGTAACTTTAGTTTTAAAGTTTTTTTTAAAAAAAAATTCTGAGGTATGTTTCAAATCATGAAAAAGTAAGGGTTTGTGAAGTGGTTTGCTAAGAATATGTTAGAGTGAACTCGTCCATAGCAATAGTCGCTTTGGATGTAGTTCGGCAAAGGTTTGAATTTCTATTTCAAATTTGTTTTATTTTGAAATTAGTTTACTAAGTTTTTCAAACTTAATTAGTAATATTAAAAAAATAATGAAGTTTGTAATTTAATTAATTAGTTATTTAGTTAATTAAAATTTAATTGGCACTTAATTAGTAATTAAGAAGGTGATTACAGGTTAATCATCACTTAAGTTAAGTTAATAACTATTAATTGATTTATAAAGTTTTAATTAGTGATTAATGGGGTTAAGAAGTAATTAAGTGATTAACAATTATTTAATTAAGATTAATGGTTAATTAATTACTTATTTAATTAATGGGTTATTTAATTAATATTTAATTAATTAGGGTTTAACTCTTAAACAATTTGGTTTAACCTTAACCAAGTTGCATTAGGAAGTTAATTAGTACTTAATCAAGTTCATTAAGCCTAATTAGAGTTTAATTGTGATTTAATCTTGATTTAAATTGGATTAATAAGGATTTAGTTACGGTTTAAGCTAATTAAATATACGTTTAACTTTTCAAAGGTGATTTTAAACTAAACAGAATGTGTTTAATCAATTTTCTTTTTCAAAGTAAATCGATTCCATATCAAATGATCTCTCGTCCAGACCCTTAAGTAACCCATATGATTAGGAGAATTAAATGACATCCATTAGCAGAACAAAACAGCATTCTGCTACAGTGTAAGTGATTTGATTGTGTTGACATGTGTTAAGCAGAATAAATCTCCATTCTACTATAAATTGATTGAACTGTTTGAACATCTATTTAGCAGGATAAACCACCATCATGTTGTTATATAACGACTTGCCTTTTTGGACGGTTTAAATCGACACACATGTCAATTCAAACCATTCAAAGGATAAAATTGGTATGGGGTAAATAAGAAAACAGAGAAAGAAAGAAAACAAATACAGAATCTCACAGCGGAATGACAAAATATAATAATCAAATAAACAGTTCATGAAGCTGTTTTACAAATAACATTTGATTACACTTTGACAACACAGATCAAAGTTACATACAACAGGAATAAGTAAATAAATGCAGCGGAACAACATGATGCAATGGTATGAATATAATAAATAGTAATAGTACAAATCTTCGTCTTCATCCTCCAAAAAGTAGTCTTCGATACATTGAAAGGCTCAGACTGACCCGAGCGTAATGAAAATACAAAATACTCGAGTCAGAACTAAAAGATCTTATGTAAGTTAAATCAACAAAAATAAATATGAGTGTAACGGCGTCAGAGATGTTTACAGGGTTTGACATCTCCTATCCAGTATCTAACATGAGTGCAATAACTTAAGAGATGTTCGGGATTCCCATCTCCTAAGGATCCGTTAAACTATTTACATACATAGTACAATACGCTATTATAATAGTGTCTATAGTAAAGTAAAGTATTAAAATAGCGTTAAGACGTTATCCATATCCCCCTTAACGCAATTTTATATAATGTCGTAGTGTATACAGATACTGTAAACTCCACCCGCAGGTGGGCTATCAGGGAGCACTCCATAGGTATGACACAAAACAAACTCGTAGAAGGCGCGATATGGCATGTGAACACGGCACTCGAGGCAATGCCAGGGTAGATATACAAATTGTGGATCCGGACTGGTGGTAACGCATAGCAGCTACTACCGCCCACCTCGGAACACACTCCCATAATCAAAATCAAGGGGTGGCCACCAAATCATCACAAAGTCATAATATGGTATCGAAGAAGCATGTCTGATAGGAGGAATAACCTCACTTGGCCCGATGTGGCTCCTATTTTAGTCACATCTAAGCTGACTCATGGGAGTCGGGGTCACGTAAATACCTCATACAGAATCGTACACCAAATCATCCTACTTCATTTCTGGAATCTCCACCACGTGCACAGTTGTTAAAGTGGTTTTCAGTATTGGCAGAGAGTATGACAATATCCGATCTCGGTCTCTTTAACAACCAAACGCTTATTTCACACCGGATGGTTCTTTTACATTTCAAAAGTCAATTTGTAATTTATATCAAAACATCGTATTCAATTCAAACCATATCACTTACGAAATCATATTCACCAATAAGTTAAATTCGCATTTCAAAATTATCATATTTACTTGGATATACCTTTTACTAGAAAATATCATCCCAATTTCCAACGTAAATTATAACAATTCATTTAACCATATTTGTTTTTAAATCAAGGCTTTAATTATAAACACTTCCACTTTACATCATCTGAAATTTGGAAGATAATTTAGATAGTTATAAATAGTTTAATTAGTTTAACATAGTTTTAAATAGACATAAATTAGGTTAACTAGGTTTAAAATAAATTAAATAAATTTAAAATACATTAAAATACTTTAAATAGGTTTAAATTGTTTAAATGGTTTAAAATAGATTAAATGGGTTTATTATGGATTAATTAGATTTAAAATAGATTAAATAGAATTAAAATAGGTTAAGTAGTTTAAAATAAATTATAATAGTTTAAAATAAATTTAAAATAGATTAAGATAGATTGAATAGGTTAATTAGTTTAAAATAGGTTAAATTAGATTAGAATAAATTAATTGTTTAAATTGATTAAGTTGGTTTAATATAGATTAACTTATTTTATTAGTTGAAAATCTTAAAATTAGAATTTAAAAGAACAATTACAGTTTATATTGAGCTAATAAATTTGAAATTAACATCAGATTTAACTATTTCCCCCATTTCAACAAATCTAGACCATATCCAGATTTCAAATCAAAACCCAATTTCAAATCTTGAAATATCAAATTTAACTATTCTAATTTTAATAGATTTTCAAAGTTACAGTTTCCAACATTTCAATAACTCAATTTCGATGAATGTCTTTTATACTTAAAATTCAACTTTGAAATTTCAATTTAAATCCTTTAAATAATTACTTAAAACAATTTAATTTATATCAGTCAAATTCCATTTCAAATATCGTTTAACTGGATTCAAAGTTTAAAGATTTATAATCATTAAATTTAACCAATCCGGCGTCCGTATATAATTTTCTACCCTATGGTCAAGTGATACAGATATTTAGCATTTCAATCCGCAATATTTAAATTTACGGGTATATATCATTTCAACCCGCAATCCTAAATTTATTTCAATGAAAATCGCTTGGGTTTATCATTTCAACCCATAACGATTTTCCCTTGTTCTATATGATCGTTTAGGTATGTACCATTTCAACCCATTGGGAACTTGTAGTGTTATAACAACATAAATATAACATATAGTCATCCAATATCAACAATCCAACATCCATCACAATCATCATCCAAATCAACCAATAAACATCAATAGATTACTTATTATCACTAACAAGTATTAAATTGACAATTAAATTCAATATTAAATTAAACGATGATTAAATGCAATAAAAGTCAAATTTAACTAGAATGACGATTCAAATATACCAAACATTAACCGATCAATTTCAAAGCACATCATAAATTCAATTTAACTAAAATAAGAAAATTTAGTAGTTGCGAGTGGGTCAAAATACTCACCTTTGATTTCAAATCGATTTGAAATCCAAATGAAGGCCCAAATTCAAACAGTCTCAGAATTCGACAAAACCAGTTCCAAAATGTCTGGAATTTCGATACGATCCCAACGAAACAAACCGCACATGAATTCGACCTCGTATGTAAAAGTTATACACATTAGAACATTTAAATTTCAAAATATAAAACAAATAAAATATTAATACAAACCACGTCAGCAACTGAAACGAACGCTCCAAACCCTAGCACGCGTTCACGCGCATGACCATTTCGTTCGAACAGAAGCTTGGCCGCCACTTGTAAGCTATCTTTGACCAACAACCACGTACGCCACGATCAACTACAGCCAGATCGGACCACATCGCCGGCTCCAGCGTCCACGGCCGCACCATCCTAGGGTCACGCGACCTTTCCGCCGCCCCAAATCAATTTCCACCGCCGCCGCGTAGGGTTGAGGATTACGGCCAAATCGAGACCTCCTGACATAAGCGAATATACGATCTATGACCTGCTCGTCGCCACTTTCCCAACTTCACCTCCCGATCGTCGATCGGAGGAAGATCCACCGTTGGATCGAAACCCTAGCCAATGGACGGCCGAAACTAAATCACAGATTTCTGAAAAAACAATGATTCGATTGCAAAAATGAATTGCACCAGTGGATTACGCTAGTCGAGAGCTTCGAAACGGTATATAATATGATATAGTTTGAGGAGTTTTAAATTTTTCGATTTGATTTTGATTTGCAATTAAATCTAGAATTTTGGGTTTCTGCCATTTGAGAATGAGGAACAGACAGAAGTTGATGTACGTACAGAATAAGAAAAATGACTGCTGGGGTTTGGGGAAACAAGACTACTTAGATTAACAAAGCCCGATAAGAAAATGAAACCATATCGAATTTGTACGAACGACGAATAGCGACCCAAAAAGCTCGTTCTACCTCCGGAACGAAAATGGGTCATCCCATATATCAAAATAAATATTTTTGATATTTTTAAACTCAGTGGAACAGGTTACAAGTCCTAATTCCATCGTATGAAGAAGTTAACTTTAAAATCAGCTTATTTCAAATTGATTTCAATTAAATTGATTTCCACGCGTTTCGAGCGCGTACGATCAAACGACAAGTCTGATCGCTACGAAACTTGAAACCTTATCATAATTCATCGTTATGGATCTGATAAAATAGGTTTTATCGAAATCCAAGACACTGGCCAAAATGGCTATTTTCACATTAATTAAATAAATCATTATTAAATTGATTAAATCACCTTTTAAATTTCAAATTTAATAACTAACAATTTTATCATTTTGTATTACTTAGACATTTACAATTATTTAAAACAAATTTACATATCAATTCAATGTTAAATATTTCACTAATTACAGTGTTCAATTTAAACTGTAATTAGGTCCAATTAAATAAAAAATTAATTTCGATAAATTGATTTAATTTGATTTCAATCTTTTTATTCAATCAATCATTATTCTATAGACATAGTTAACATTAGTTTATATTTTATTACTTTAATATTCTCCAATTATATCATTTAACCATATTTATTGCAATATTCCAATTATATTGAATTTTTGTCGAATTTATTATAATTTAAAATCCTAATAAATTAATTTATCTTTGTTTCACTCTTTTTATTAAATCAATTATTTCCTTGTGAATATAATTAACATTTCTATACATTTTATTGCATTCACACTTTTGCAGTTATCATCTTAACTCATATTAACATAATATTTAATTATATTTAATTGCAATTGATTTCCAACTTAATTCAACAGATTAAATAAATTGGTAACAAATGACAATCGCCACCTTTTCTTAATTTAATAACATTTGTAAGTTTGTTATCTACATAAATTGCCATAACTACTACCACAACACTACTTTGATCAAATGTAATTAATTACATACTATTTCATTGATTTATACATATATAAATTATCAATTACGCCTTTTATCCAATTTATCAATTAATACACACATCATTACAATTTATTTACAATCTATAACCAATTATAACTTTTTAATCATTTCAATTAAATGGAATTACATTTAAAGCAGTTATCAATTACCTTAAATTAATATTATTACATTTTATTCTAGTTATATTCTTATTATTAAATCACAAATTTCTATTTCTTCCAACATTAAATCACCAAACCTTATTAAATTAACTATTTTTAATTATCGAAAATTACGGGTCGTTACATGTTATGTTATTTAGACATGTATATGCCAATTAGTTATATTAACGTGTTATTCCTTGATTGTATATGAACTGTATTTACATATATGGTAGCTTATGTAAATAATTGTTATGTGATTTGGGAATCGAATTGAAATTAAATGGTAACTTAAATTAGTATCATTGGGACTGCTAAGCCTCATTTTGAATTTATAAAGTATGGCTTTGAATTTACTTTAATTCTTTAATCAATTCGAGGCTAAGGATTTATAAATGGTTTTTCAAGTTATATAATTCTTATAAAGGTATTTATAAATGATAACTTGTTTATAGAAAGGGATTTTACTGATTAAAAGGGTTGTTAAGGTGTTTTACAAATGATGTTTGTAAATGATATTTATAAAGGATACTTTATAAAGGAGTACAGAAAGGTTTATATAAAGAGTTTTAAAAATAGGAAAAAGGTTTATAAATCATTTCAGAGATTTGGAAAGAGGTTTATAAATTAACTCAAAAGTTTATGAAAGTGGGTTATAACTTTATTTTGAAAGTTATAAGTTAATTGAAATATGGGATGAGCTTTTAAAAAGAGAATTTTTGATAAAGGATAAGCGGAATGTTCTATTTGGAAGAAATGTTTGGATTTGGGAAGAAGAAAACTTTGAAAAGTTTTTAAATATACTTATACTGATAAGATAAGTATATGATTTGGTTTCAAGGCATGAAAAGTAAAATGTTTTGGTAATATACTTATACAATTGAGATAAGTATATAAATGTTTCCAAGTATAAAGGAAATGTAAGGGGTTTGGGAATAGTGTTTTGAAAAGATCTTTTGATCAGATTTTATAGAGTGGTTTTATTAATTAAAGAGAATTAGTAAAGGCTTAGTGGATCCCATATGGAAATTAAACCATGATTGGATGTTTGTTTATTTGATAGTTAAATAAAAGACTATCAAAGCTGGACCCAAAACGTAACTTTGGAAATATCTAGGAGAAACACGAGAATTATATAGTATAGTTACCGTCTAAGGTGCTATACTGTACGTATAAACTCGTTTCATTCTTCTAGGATGAATGGTAAGGAAATCTATCCACAAACGGTTAGGAGGTGAACTCCACTCTTGTCATTTATCTGTTTATTTCCTAAAGAATCGGGGTTGAGTTTATCGGAAATATCGAAAGTTGTTTCAAAGAGACCGGGATCAGATATGTTATCCGAAAACCACTTCGATCCAACTCAACGTTTCGTATTAAAGACATCTTGAAGAGCATGGAATCGTAGACGGAGTTTTAAAGTGCAAGGGCTATTGTCTATTTTTCATGGGTGGGATTCCCCATAATGGGTGTAATAGAAGTAGTGCTTTCGATTTCGTTCAGACCCAGAACTGTAACGACCCGAAATTTTCGATCCTGAAAATTCCAGATAGTTAGAAAAAGAAGAAAGAGATAGAAGAAGAAGAAACAGAAAACAAGTCACAGAATCTCACATTCGCAGCGGATCAAAATATAATATCATATAATACCATTTATACAAAGAAACTGTATCAGTTAAATTACACTTTAATACATCAGAGTTACAACATATACACAATCACTGGATAGAGTTAAATTTCAATTTCATCTTGAAATTTCTAATTCAGGTTGCTTGTTATCTTATTTAACTTTCTCAAAGTTAAATTCAATTTAATTAATCCAGCCAACCTTACCCAATTTGAATTCCCATTTCAAATTTTAAATTTCACATTAATAATCTTATAAGTTCAAAAACTTATCATCTTGGGTATCACATCTCATTCCAAATTTAAAACTCAACATTTAGAGTTTATTTCAAACCATCTTTGATATTATGTATATTCCTCATATATACATATTATTTCCTTTACACACTAAGTTATCCTTAAATTTTAAATCACCTATGGTTTTAATTTCAAAACAAATTTCTTTAAAATTCCAAGCAACTCTTGTTTGAAATAGGACCCTTTCATTCAAATACATTAAATAATATTATTTATTATTTCTTTATTACTTTGAAAATTTTCCAAATTCTGGACCCAGGTTTAGAACTTCATAATTTAAATCATCTTCAATTCTCATTTATATGTCATACTTACCTAAACGTTTTATTTCCCTAAAACATTTCATCATTTTGGGATAATAACCAAGGTTATTACAACTAGAGATCAATTTACTATTATCTTATTCTGAAAATTCTTCTCCAAATTCAAAATTTTAATTTCAGTTTGAATCCAATTCAAACTTATCTCTATTTAATTTCAATTTGGTTGTATTTTTATTACCACTTAATTTAATTCCCTTAATTTCACAACCAATTATCTTAATATTTACTAGAAAGAAATATTGCTTTATATATATCAAAATATATTCTCATATAAAATCACTTAAAATCTTTATATAAGAAGATAACAAGTACGCTCTCTCATATATATTACACTCAACTCATTTTAGGGTACTATCGCCCCTATCCTAAATGAGTAGACCCACCAGAGCCAAGGTTCTCGCTTAACCTTCGCTCTGATACCAACTGTAACGACCCGAAATTTTCGATCCCGAAAATTCCAGATAGTTAGAAAAAGAAGAAAGAGATAGAAGAAGAAGAAACAGAAAACAAGTCACAGAATCTCACATTCGCAGCAGATCAAAATATAATATCATATAATACCATTTATACAAAGAAACTGTATCAGTTAAATTACACTTTAATACATTAGAGTTACAACATATACACAATCACTGGACAGATACAATCAACATGTCCCAGACAAACTACAATATATCACAGCGGAATACACTCCATACGTTCCTGCCATCCTGTTCGTCTCCTGAGCTCCAGAACGTCCTTACCTGAAAATCTATAATACTCGGTCTGACCCGAGCATTACCAAAAAAAGTAACACCCGGGTCAGGCTGGAAACCAGCGTGAGTAACTCATCCAACATGGAATACCAAGCATACAACTTATATAGAACCCGGGGTAACTCGAGGCAAATTCACAAAAGCCACAATTTATTATAGACATCACTTATTTCACATCTATGTTTTCTAAATACCCAAGATTTAGATTTAAAGTAGTCCAATTCCATTTAAAAACACTTTACTCCCGCATATAGATTTCGCATATCAATCTATAAAATTTGAAATGGTTTCGGGTATTTCCTAATACCCAACTCCAGTCTCTTTGAGTCTCAAGTCATCCTAACCTAAGTTATTCAAGTGATTAAATTCAAATACAGGATGTCACAGCAAAATTCATAGATAAACGTTTCCCATTTATCATTGATATAACCAATATCAATTCAACAGGATGTCACAGCATATCATCCAATAGTAATCATTCAATTCGGACATTCAACAAACAATCATTCATAAGCAAGCATTATCAATTCATGTCATAATTAATCATCAAATCCTGCTTAATCAACCATTTATTTATGACAATCATTTAATCAATTCATCACTCCTTGATTTCCTTATCAATCAATCAATTAATCTCTAACCATAGATTAATTATTCTTTAATTAACAAATAATAAACCCAATTATTAATTAATCTTCTTTAATACAAAGTATCAATCCTTAATTACTTTATAATCCATTAATTAACTTCTAATTAACTGATTAATTAACCATTCACCATTGATTAATAATCTCAATTATTAATCAATATTTCCTAATATAAATTTACTAATCCATAATGACCCGTTGATTTAATAGTTAATCAATCCTTAATTTATATTGATTTATCCTTAATTACCTTTGGTTATTCCTTAATTAATTAATCTTGAATCGTAGATTAATCTTCCTTTAAGTATTAATTAATAAAACCTAGCTTATTAATTAATAAAACATAATTACACATTAAGTACTTCTTGATTTTAATTTAAGTAACCTTTGATTACCTAATCAATTCTCTAATTGCTAAATTAATCAAACTTAATTACTTGATTAATTTATTCTTAATTACTAAATATCTCAATTAATTAATCTCTAATCATTATTTAACAATATTAAATAAATAATCCTTAATTACAATTAATTAACTTTTAATTGATCAATTTATAACCCCTTACTTAATTACCAACTAATTATTCTTAATTTATCACTTCATACATTCTTTAAAATAGTCTTCCCATCTTTGCTCATCCAAGCTTTGGAAATAATCATTATTTGAAATAAATAGTTCAAGAAATAAATTTCAAAGCTTGATTCTTGTTAAGCTTATACTTGTTAACATCTTTATTTTAATTCCCGAGGCAGTCCAGGAACAATTTGACACCCGAGCTATACTTCCCTGCCCCCTAAC
This sequence comes from Allium fistulosum, assembly GCA_030737815.1. Taxonomy (NCBI): domain Eukaryota; kingdom Viridiplantae; phylum Streptophyta; class Magnoliopsida; order Asparagales; family Amaryllidaceae; genus Allium; species Allium fistulosum. Next base: position 617,267,796 of record CM060901.1, on the reverse strand, counting down.
TTCCTTCTCCTTCTTTTTTTTAGCTTATATAAATTTAAACTGTCATTCCTTAAAACATTACGCAACAACACTATACCCAACACGAGAAAACCCTCCATACCTCGAGTCAAAACTCGAGATAAACTAACATTTCCAAACACAACTCCAGATGCACGAAAAACATGCACATCCATGTGCACAACGCCTCTGGCCGACGACGAACTTCATTTCGGCCTCCGGCGCATCGCTTACGACCACGGCAACAACACGTAAAGATTCACAAATCTCGATTCGCTTAGGGATCAATTTCGACGAAAAACCCATACAGCGTGTAATAACCATCATCGGAATATCAACCACCACCGACGATCTAGTCCTCGAGGCATCACGCCGTTCTCTCTGTCGCTTCGTCATGCCTTCCAGCACCCACGGCCCAACTCACGATCGACCCCGATGATACCATGATGACACACGAGACACAAATACCTCGTCGTTCCAAACTGGACTTCAAACCCTAGTTTGGCTTTGCTAAGAAATTCCGATCATCTGAAAAATCACGAACAAATTTTGCCGAGATCACAATACTCTAAACTTGCTTTACCCAAAATCTCGCGACCCCTAATTTCCCCGATCATCAGAGAATGACGAAATCCCAATTCACGGTCAACTTATAATTTTCTCTGATTTACAAGTCTAAAAATCATAATTTCGCTTTTAAAATTCCTAGTTTTTGATGACAAATCAAATTATATTCCTGAAACAACAATTTGTTAAGGTCGAGATTTGGTATGGATGAAAAATTCTATTGTAATTCCAATTTCCAAATAGCTATTTGTTACTAACACACAAAATATTATAATAATAAAAAATATCCTTAAGTTATTACAAACATTATCCCTTTTAAAATAATAACTTGAAATTGAGTATACGAAGAGAATTTGATTTTCATTGATTTTGAGCTTGAACTTGCAGTTTAACAGAGGCTTATCTGTATATTCACATAAACAAATACACATATCTTTGTCAACATAAGAATCTATCCATGCAAACCTTTATTCACACAATACTTCACGAGATTATGCATCTGAATCTAGCATTAAAGGGTGAAGATTTACTCACCTGGAATAAGAGTTTGAACAGAGCAAAAACCCTGTTTTGAAAAGCTGTTGCTTCCTTTGAATCTGCTTGTTTATTTGATGAAGTTGTTGAATCATGTTATATTTTTTTTCTTCTGGTTTGCTAAGTTTCTTTTGTGAACGAACTAGGACAAAAGAGATATACAAATATATAGGAAAATAGTTATGTACAGGGGTAGGCTGCCTTCTTCAGTAAGCTTCAGAGATTTTTATATGTTGATTTGTTTGACTTGGTACAATGTTTTGTATGCTGGAAAAGATGTGTATTTATGAGGTTGTGTGCTTGCATTTAATTCAAGTCATGATGATGCTTCTTCTACCATGTCTACACTTACCTGAATTGATATATATAGATATGCATACATATTCTCTTATATGTGTATATACATGGTTATGCACTTATCCTTTTATTCTTGCATTTTTATTTTTATTTTTTTTCCACTATCCTGCACATATATGGTTGTGTTCATACCTATTTCATATAACATACATGCATACATTTATTCGTGTATTGTTGTCGTATCCAAAGATTTTATAAACAATATATAATATTGTTTTTAAATCACTTTACGTATATTCAGATATTCTAATTGTTAGAATTGTATTTGTTTGACTAACAACATCAATATTTCCATAATTAAAAATTTGGTTAATTACCCAATTAACCGCCATCAAAAACCCGGGTCGTCACATCCCTCCTCCCTTTAAACTTTTCGTCCTCGAAAAGGAACGAGGCCAGAATTTATGAAAATGATTAAAATCAGGTAAATATTCCTTGATTATTTTTAAAACACTTTTTATTATCTATATAATATTATTCCAAAGTAGTTTTTATAAAAATATTTTTATAACTCGATGTTTCGACAAGTCCATCCTTGTTCTCACAGAAATTCGGTCATACGTTGATCAGGCGTAGGACTGAAAATCTATAAGTACTTAAACTCGTTTCTAACACCCAGTGGAAATACTTTGGAAAATAATTGTATTGAAAATATAGAAAACGGTTTCGAAAATAGAGGAAATATCTTTGGTGAGAATGCTCTGGAAATCATCACTCCCATCCATGGTCGCAGTTAACCCGATGGTTACGTTGCCGTCCCGGAAAAATCCACAGATAACTGTAGGTCTCCGCGCTCCTCGATTACGCCATGGAACCCACTACAGATCGCAATTATACCCGGGCCTTACGTTGCTATCACAGCATAAACCCATATAACTGTAGGCATCAGCGCCACCGAATTTCGCTGCCAAAAGAATGAAACTCCTCCACTTGACCATAGACCGCAGTCTACCGATGTTGCGCTACCATCCCGGCAAAATCAAGTGTAGACTGTTGGCACTCATCCTCCACACGATTTTCGCTATGGTCCCCACACAGTAGATCGCAGCAACATCGAATTACACTGTCGTCACAGCATAACCCAAATGCCCCTGTAGGCAACAGCACCATCGACTTTCGCTACCAAATAATCCTCATGAACTAGTTTGTCCGGATTCCTCACAAGATCAACTTTAGAACTTCCCCTTTAGAGGCTCAAGGCAGTACCACTCAGTGGCACTTCTGAGAAGTTCATTCAAGGGAGCGCCTTTTTCCCCAGAGCCACTTTCAAAACACTTTATACTATACACATATAGTATTTTCCAAATCATACACCAAGTATGAATCTCATATAAAGCTCCTTTACAAAATCGATAATCCTCAAATTAGGCTTTCCAAATTCCAGTATTGATTTTTTTCCCAAAAATCAAAAGCCTTCCCAAAATTCTAAGGTTCCAAAATTTTTTCCTCAAAATCATTTTCACAAAATCCTTTATATATACATATATATAAAAGTTTTGAAAAATCTTTGAATCGATTTGTACTTGTATAAATTCACTTTTATACTTCAAATACTTTCAAAAATCATTTTCTTCTGGCAATAGATTCAACAAGGGGAGTTTTCCATATATAACAAAGATAAATAACTTTGTTTATTCCAAATCAAATATTCAAATTAGATTACTTATAAAGTCATTTGCCAAATTATTTACTTTGATAAAGTAAATCTTAACCATAAAGATATTCCATTTTCACTTTTATTTATTGTATAGTTCTCAAAAGTTACTTCCATTTCAAAAATCATATTACGGTCCTTATCTCCAATTCAATAATAATTTCAATCAAACTCGTACGATGTCCACATATCATCCGTACGAAATATCAATCTGATCGCTCACTCGATCACACAATTTCACTTCCGAACTAGTATTGTCCACCCGACTTCCTAGTGCGGACTCAGATCTGGTTTCTTAATCAGAAACCGTCATTCTCCTTGCATAGTCACAACTATGATAGAGAATATCCAGAATCAATCAAAAATCCATATCCAGGTTCGCCGTCGAAAATCGAGCGAGAAATCCCAACTCGGATCGATAATACTATCTCGAAATTATGTGCTCGAATCTGGATCAAATCACTATGCAAATAGAATAATATACGTACATCCTACGTATTTATCTTCATTGATTATCAGTTAAATCAATTTCCATTCTATTCATCCTCACTTTGATTTTATTCACTTATTCACATTTGCCTTAATCCCCATTTGGATTATCACTTCAATTCTTATCTCAGTTGGGTATTTAATCAATAACAGTTTGAACTCCGACCAGTTTATATTTAGAAAATAGCTTAAAATTTTAAAAATAGATAAGTAGTAATAAAAAATAATTATTAGTTTGCAAAATAGCTGTAAAACAGTTAAGTAATTGTAAAATAGTTGTAAAACAGTAATCAGTTGTAAAGTAGTAGAAATATAGTAATTAGTTTATAAAACAGTTGTAAAATAGTTAAATAGTTCCAAAAGTAACTATAAAACAAGTTTAAGATAGTTTTAGGTTTAAAATAAAAGTTGTGTAGTAAATTGTTTGGAAAAATAGATTTATATTAAAACAATTTATTTTGAAAATAGTCAAGAGCCAACTGTTCAACTTCCCAATCTCCATTACAATCAATTTCCCATTAAATTGATCCAGTCCCAATTCAAGTTGAATTATCCACACCCATTTAAATTGACTCACTTCTAATTTGAATAGCTTCAATTTCCATTGAAATTGATTTAATCCTAAGTCCAGTCGAATTAACCCCAACTCTTTCCAGATTCAACTCAAATTCCACTTGATTTTAAACATATTCACTTAAATTACAATTTCAACTTATTCAAAGTAATTTAGACTAATTTTAAATTGAATCCACTTCAATTTCAAATTATTTCAATTTCTATATGAATTAATCCCTATTCCATTTGAATTTGAACTTATTAAATCTTCAATTTTATTTCAAATTAATCCAATTCAAATTTTCCATTTGAATTGTATACTTACCCATCTTCAATCCTAATTAATTCAAACTAAATTCAATTTGAGCCAATGAAATCTGAATCTCTACTTTAAACCATCTCGCATTATATAAATTCGAGTTAAATTTTCAAATGTTGATTTAACCCCCTTAAATCAAATTAACCTTTACTTCTACATAAACTTATTTCTAGGTTCAAATAATAATTCAAACCCCCTTTTAAACAATTTAATCTTTGAAATTCAATTTATTACCCAAATTCGATCTTGGAACCAATCTTTAACCATTTAATTGTGAATCCAAATTCCATTTTAAATTATCTGTACTTAACCTATTTCAAAGTTCAAATAAGAGTTCAAAACAATTTTTAATTTACAGATTCAATTCTCAACATTCGAATCTTAATTTCAAAATAATTCCATATCCTCAATTTCAAATTAAAGTTTAAATTTCCTTTATCCCAATAATGGATATATTACCACAATCTATTTCTTCATTCATTTAAACAATTCCAATTCTCAATTTAAAGATTATTAATAACAATGGGATAATATTATCCAAAATATTTTAAACCATCCATCCATTACCAATTTCCAAATCTCAAACCCATTTGGAGATCACACAAATTCCCAATTCAAATTAACCATTTAACTTCCCAAGTTAAATTTCAATTTCATCTTGAAATTTCTAATTCAGGTTGCTTGTTATCTTATTAAACTTTCCCAAAGTTAAATTCAATTTAATTAATCCAGCCAACCTTACCCAATTTGAATTTCCATTTCAAATTTTAAATTTCACATTAATAATCTTATAAGTTCAAAAACTTATCATCTTGGGTATCACATCTCATTCCAAATTTAAAACTCAACATTTAGAGTTTATTTGAAACCATCTTTTATATTATGTATATTCCTCATATATACATATTATTTCCTTTACACACTAAGTTATCCTTAAATTTTAAATCACATATGGTTTTAATTTCAAAACAAATTTCTTTAAAATTCCAAGCAACTCTTGTTTGAAATAGGACCCTTTCATTCAAATACATTAAATAATATTATTTATTATTTCTTTATTACTTTGAAAATTTTCCAAATTCTGGACCCAGGTTTAGAACTTCATAATTTAAATCATCTTCAATTCTCATTTATATGTCATACTTCCCTAAACGTTTTATTTCCCTAAAACATTTCATCATTTTGGGATAATAACCAAGGTTATTACAACTAGAGATCAATTTACTATTATCTTATTCTGAAAATTCTTCTCCAAATTCAAAATTTTAATTTTAGTTTGAATCCAATTCAAACTTATCTCTATTTAATTTCAATTTGGTTGTATTTTTATTACCACTTAATTTAATTCCCTTAATTTCACAACCAATTATCTTCATATTTACTAGAAAGAAATATTGCTTTATATATATCAAAATATATTCTCATATAAAATCACTTAAAATCTTTATATAAGAAGATAACAAGTACGCTCTCTCATATATATTACACTCAACTCATTTTAGGGTACTATCGCCCCTATCCTAAATGAGTAGACCCACCAGAGACAGGGTTCTTGCTTAACCTTCGCTCTGATACCAACTGTAACGACCCGAAATTTTCGATCCCGAAAATTCCAGATAGTTAGAAAAAGAAGAAAGAGATAGAAGAAGAAGAAACAGAAAACAAATCACAGAATCTCACATTCGCAGCGGATCAAAATATAATATCATATAATACCATTTATACAAAGAAACTGTATCAGTTAAATTACACTTTAATACATCAGAGTTACAACATATACACAATCACTGGACAGATACAATCAACATGTCCTAGACAAACTACAATATATCACAGCGGAATACACTCCTTACGTTCCTGCCATCCTGTTCGTCTCCTGAGCTCCAGAACGTCCTTACCTGAAAATCTATAATACTCGGTCTGACCCGAGCATTACCAAAAAAAGTAACACCCGGGTCAGGCTGGAAACCAGCATGAGTAACTCATCCAACATGGAATACCAAGCATACAACTTATATAGAACCCGGGGTAACTCGAGGCAAATTCACAAAAGCCACAATTTATTATAGACATCACTTATTTCACATCTATGTTTTCTAAATACCCAAGATTTAGATTTAAAGTAGTCCAATTCCTTTTAAAAACACTTTACTCCCGCATATAGATTTCGCATATCAATCTATAAAATTTGAAATGGTTTCGGGTATTTCCTAATACCCAACTCCAGTCTCTTTGAGTCTCAAGTCATCCTAACCTAAGTTATTCAAGTGATTAAATTCAAATACAGGATGTCACAGCAAAATTCATAGATAAACGTTTCCCATTTATCATTGATATAACCAATATCAATTCAACAGGATGTCACAGCATATCATCCAATAGTTATCATTCAATTCAGACATTCAACAAACAATCATTCATAAGCAAGCATTATCAATTCATGTCATAATTAATCATCAAATCCTGCTTAATCAACCATTTATTTATGACAATCATTTAATCAATTCATCACTCCTTGATTTCCTTATCAATCAATCAATTAATCTCTAACCATAGATTAATTATTCTTTAATTAACAAATAATAAACCCAATTATTAATTAATCTTCTTTAATACAAAGTATCAATCCTTAATTACTTTATAATCCATTAATTAACTTCTAATTAACTGATTAATTAACCATTCACCATTGATTAATAATCTCAATTATTAATCAATATTTCCTAATATAAATTTACTAATCCATAATGACCCGTTGATTTAACAGTTAATCAATCCTTAATTTATATTGATTTATCCTTAATTACCTTTGGTTATTCCTTAATTAATTAATCTTGAAACATAGATTAATCTTCCTTTAAGTATTAATTAATAAAATCTAGCTTATTAATTAATAAAACATAATTACACATTAAGTACTTCTTGATTTTAATTTAAGTAACCTTTGATTACCTAATCAATTCTCTAATTGCTAAATTAATCAAACTTAATTACTTTATTAATTTATTCTTAATTACTAAATTTCTCAATTAATTAATCTCTAATCATTATTTAACAATATTAAATAAATAATCCTTAATTACAATTAATTAACTTTTAATTGATCAATTTATAACCCCTTACTTAATTACCAACTAATTATTCTTAATTTATCACTTCATACATTCTTTAAAATAGTCTTCCCATCTTTGCTCATCCAAGCTTTGGAAATAATCATTATTTGAAATAAATAGTTCAAGAAATAAATTTCAAAGCTTGATTCTTGTTAAGCTTATACTTGTTAACATCTTTATTTTAATTCCCGAGGCAGTCCAGGAACGATTAAATTTGACACCCGAGCTATACTTCCCTGCCCCCTAACTTCCTTCTCCTTTATTTTAGCTTATATAAATTTAAACTGTCATTCCTTAAAACATTACGCAACAACACTATACCCAACACGAGAAAACCCTCCCTACCTCGAGTCAAAACTTGAGATAAACTAACATTTCCAAACACAACTCCAGATGCACGAAAAACGTGCACATCCATGTGCACAACGCCTCTGGCCGACGACGAACTTCATTTCGGCCTCCGGCGCATCGCTTACGACCACGGCAACAACACGCAAAGATTCACAAATCTCGATTCGCTCAGGGATCAATTTCGACGAAAAACCCATACAGCGTGTAGCAACCATCATCGGAATATCAACCACCACCGACGATCTAGTCCTCGAGGCATCACGCCGTTCTCTCTGTCGCTTCGTCACGCCTTCCAGCACCCACGACCCAACTCGCGATCGACCCCGATGATACCATGATGACACACGAGACACAAATACCTCGTCGTTCCAAACCGGACTTCAAACCCTAGTTTGGCTTTGCCAAGAAATTCCGATCATCTAAAAAATCACGAACAAATTTTGCCGAGATCACAAGACTCTAAACTTGCTTTACCCAAAATCTCGCGACCCCTAATTTCCCCGATCATCAGAGAATGACGAAATCCCAATTCACGGTCAACTTACAATTTTCTTTTATTTACAAGTCTAAAAATCATAATTTCGCTTTTAAAATTCCTAGTTTTTGATGACAAATCAAATTATATTCCTGAAACAACAATTTGTTAAGGTCAAGATTTGGTATGGATGAAAAATTCTATTGTAATTCCAATTTCCAGATAGCTATTTGTTACTAACACACAAAATATATTATAATAATAAAAAATATCCTTAAGTTATTACAAACATTATCCCTTTTAAAATCATAACTTGAAATTGAGTATACGAAGAGAATTTGATTTTCATGGATTTTGAGCTTGAACTTGCAGTTTAACAGAGGCTTATCTGTATATTCATATAAACAAATACACATATCTTTATCAACATAAGAATCTATCCATGCAAACCTTTATTCACACAATACTACACGAGATTATGCATCCAAATCTAGCATTAAAGGGTGAAGATTTACTCACCCGGAATAAGAGTTTGAACAGAGCAAAAACCCTGTTTTGAAAAGCTGTAGCTTCCTTTGAATCTGCTTGTTTATTTGATGAAGTTGTTGAATCATGTTATATTTTTTTCTTCTGGTTTGCTAAGTTTCTTTTGTGAACGAACTAGGACAAAAGAGATATACAAATATATAGGAAAATAGTTATGTACAGGGGTAGGCTGCCTTCTTCAGTAAGCTTCAGAGATTTTTATATGCTGATTTGTTTGACTTGGTACAATGTTTTGTATGCTGGAAAAGATGTGTATTTATGAGGTTGTGTGCTTGCATTTAATTCAAGTCATGATGATGCTTCTTCTACCATGTCTACACTTACCTGAATTGATATATATAGATATGCATACATATTCTCTTATATGTGTATATACATGGTTATGCACTTATCCTTTTATTCTTGCATTTATATTTTTATTTTTCTTCCACTATCCTGCACATATATGGTTGTGTTCATACCTATTTCATCTAACATACATGCATACATTTATTCGTGTATTGTTGTCGTATCCAAAGATTTTATAAACAATATCTAATATTGTTTTTAAATCACTTTACGTATATTCAGATATTCTAATTGTTAGAATTGTATTTGTTTGACTAACAACATCAATATTTCCATAATTAAAATTTTGGTTAATTACCCAATTAACCGCCATCAAAAACCCGGGTCGTCACAAGAACAAACTTGTATGAATGAATGTTGGCTTTGCATTGATGCCTGGAGGGCAGTGTTAGCATTCCAAGATGGATTGCTATTTAGACAGGTAAACAAAGCCTTAAGCCTCACAACCGGGAGGAATGGAAAAAACAGGGCATGCAGCAGAGCTATGTGGTTAGCTACCATTAGGAGTGGTCACCCCATTTTAGATATTCCTTTCAAAGTTGGTTTGCGTGCAAACATCGTAGTAGTATAAGGCCTCAGTGTCAAGGAGGTGAGGTAATCTGGTCTGCCATGTTAAAGGGGCAGTCGGCTCTGTGTTAGCATCAGTGCATTTTCTAGAGGTGTATCATCGTAAGGTAGTCTCCTACCTTGCCATTGTTGGGATCCTATCTCCAATCCATGCCTTATGTTTTCGATTATAGTACCTAGTATATTGGAATGTGATATGCAAGCATTTCGGCTATTTCATCTATTTACTTTAAACCTAGACATTATGATAATATCACTGGATTTTGATATAAAATGTTTTGGTTATCGTAAGGTAAAAACCCATCCGTTTTTATGTGCGGTGTGGTCTTATGAGATACCCTTTGGTTGAAAAGATTTTAAATGTAGAAATTAGTTTGGTTGTTACTTGTTATCGAGTTTTACTCATGCTGGTTTACCAGACTGGCCCGGGCGTTATTCTATGTAATGCTCGGATCAGATCGAGCATGTTTTCCTAAGTTTAGTTGGATACTTTAGAGTTGGAGAGGAACTGGAAGGTCAAGACGTATTCACATATATTTTTCTTCTGTTGTATTATAGAGTCTGTATGTTTGTCAATATAAGGATAGGTTTCTATAACTGTCCAAATTTAGGATAAGTCTAGTGTACTCTGATGTTGTATATATGAATAAAGATGTTTCCTTTTTGTAAAAATCATTGTTGTATTATATATTATTCACCACGTTGTGAGATTCTGTGTTGATTAGTTTTCTTCTATCTTCTACCTTCTTCTTTCACCCTAACAAATCGGTATTTCCGACACTTGAATGTTTGGCATGTGATATAGTGGACGTATTAGTGTCAATTTTTGAGGGTCGAAAATCCGGTTCGTTACAGTTTAAATCGACAATAAACCACACATATCTAACTCAAACCATTCAAAAGGGCAGACTATCAATTGGGTTTAATAAGAAAATAAGAGAAAAGAAGGAAAGCAAAAACAGAATCTCGCTGCGGAATGACAAAATATAATAATCATATAAACAGTTCATGAATTTGTTTTACAATATACGTTTGATTACATAATTTTTACAACATAATCAGAGTACAATCAACAAACATAACAAAATAATGCAGCGGAATAATAATAGTAAATATGGTCTAGCAACTCCATCTTCATCTTCAAGGAATAATGTCTTCAACACTGAAATACTTAGGCTGACCCGAGCGTAATGAAAAGACAAAACACTCGAGTCAGAACTAAAAGTTCTTATGTAAGCTAAATCAATAACAATTAAATATGAGTGTAATAGATTTAGAGATGTTTACGTGATTTTCCATCTCTTATCAAATGTACAACGTGAGTGCAATAACTTAAGAGATGTTACGAGATTTTCCATCTCCTAAGGATCTGTTAAACTATCTATGTGCAGTAAAGTATGCTATATATGCAGTGTTTATCATTAAAGTAAAGTATTAAAATAGTGTTAAAGCTTTACATTGATCCATCTTAACACATTTTTAAGTAGGTAGTTTATGCAGGTCCTGTAACACAACCAGTAATGTTAGTAGCCAGTGAGTCCCCTATAGGTACCATACTAAAACAAAATCGTAGTGGGCACGTATAAGGATAAAAGTATGACAAGGCACGTGAAGCAATGCCCAAGGTAGGATACTACCAATTTGAGTCGCCTGACTGGTGGTAACCCCTAACGGCCCACCGCGAACATCCATCCCATAATCAAATCAAGGTGCACCGATCAAGTCAAAATCAATATAGTAATACGAAGAACAGATGTCATTAGAGGTAGCTAACCTCATTGGTCAGGACAAGTCATCCTGTTTTAGTCATTTCCAATTGACACAAGTGCTGGGGTCTATCCATCATCGTTCTCTTTCTCCAAATCCAGCAAATGTTCGCCAATCCAACAACTTCATTTTGGATCATCCACCACGTACATAGTTATTAAAGTGGTTCCAGTATTGACAGAGAGTATGCCAATATTCGGCCCCGGTCTCTTTAACAACCAAACGTCATTTTTCACACCGGTTGGTTCTTTTAAATTTCAAGAATGAGTCATGCTTCATATCAAAATATCAAATTCACTTTAATAGTATAAATCATACTTCATATCAAAATATCGAATTCACTTTAACAGTATAAAACATACTTCATATCAAAATATCGAATTCACTTCAAAAATCATTTCAAATTTAAAATAGGTTATACCTTCATATCAAACATTTGTATTTAAATCAATGATTTAAATATAAATAAATCTTAATCTGAAAACAGTTTGAATATTGAAAATAGTTTTGAATAATTAAATAGTTTGAATATTGGAAAATAGTTTGGAATAATTAAAATAGTTCAAAGATTGAAAATATTTTGAATATAAAATAGTTTGAAAAATTAAAATAGTTTGAATATTAAAAATAGTTTGATTATTAAAATAATTTATATTAAAACTATTTCTTTCCACAACAAATTTAACTCATATTTCAATTCCAAAACGCAACAAGATCAATTTTTCGACTTCCAATTCAAATCAACTTCATATTCAAATTTCTATTTAAATCAGCCTCAATTTAAAACGATTTCAGACTTTACTTCAAATTCAATTTAAACGGTTCTATTCAAATGACTGAAAGTTTCAATTCAAATTCTTATTTTTAAACAATTTAGTCTAAATTCATTTCTCTTCCAAAACTTTGAAATACCAAATTAAACCACTTTAATTAAAGTAAATTCAAAGTTTGAATTAAAATTTAAACCTTTGAAATAATTCATTTTCGATAAATTTAATTCATATCTCAATTTCAACTTAAAGATTTCAGATTAAATACTTTAAACAATTTCATTTAAACAATTTCAATTTCCACATTTCAAATCACGACTTAGAAAATAATTTAATTCATATAAATCCAAATTTTATTTTCTTTAAACAATATCATTTAATAAATTCAAATTTAAGATTTGTAACCATTTAATTTAACCAAATCTCGTGTTGGTATATAATTTTCTACCCTATGTCCAAGTGATCATTTATTTCAGTTTAATTACATGGATCGATATATATCATTTCAACCCATAATTAAATGACATAGGTATATATCATTTCGACATATTTCTTAGTTCATTTCAATTTATTACAATTGACAATTTATAAGATGTCGAATAATAAATAGGGTAATAACAGGAATGTATCCAAATAAAAAACAACCATTCATCCAACATATCAATCAATAGACATCCAATTACAATCAACATCCAAATCAACCAATATATCACAACAGTTACTAGTTATCAATTGTCGATGTTTAACTAGCAATTAAATTTAATATTAATTTAAATGTCAATTTAATTCAATAAAAATCCAAATTCAATTTAAATATCAATTTAAACTACCAAACAACAATCAATAAAAATTTATCACTTCAGATTTCAATTTAACTAACATTAGAAAATTTAGTATTGCGTGAGTGGGTTTAATCACTCACCCTTGATTTACGCCCATTAAAAATCCAACAAAAGCCCAAAATCTCAATAGTCTCCAAATTCAACCAAACTTGTTTTGTGTTATCCGGAATTTTGATACGAGTCCAACAGATGAAACCATGTAGGAATCCGAGTTCGTATGCAAAAGTTATGTAAGTTAGAAGGTTTGAAATTTTAATTTAAAATAAACAAGGGAGTAAAGTAATTATCTCCACCTACCCAACCCTATCGATGAACAGACTCAAGCATGCAATAGAACCCATGCACAGCCGCTACTTCCATGACCAAACACCGCTTCCTCATGCACCAATACCCAGATCCAACCTCGTCACCCCCTTGGCCTCCTCCAGCCGTACCTCTCCACCAGGCGCGCGACGCTGAACCGCCGCCAGGAAAGCTCCGCCACCTCCGCCTTCAACCCATGATTCTGGCGAATCTGACCACCTCTAAGATGATTGACTCCATTGGATTGAAGCTGCGCCTCCTCCTCTACACGCCAGTGCTTTCTGATCGTCGAATGGCTGACGTTTTACCGTTAAACAACAAACCCTAGCATGAATGGCCGAGACTTCTTCGCCAATTTCTGATCAAACTGAGACTCGATTGCAAAAAAAATTCAAATGCTAATTCCATTCATCGAGAGCTTCGTGATGATATATTTTATGATAGGGTTTGAGCAGTTTGAATTTTTGGATTTGATTTGAAATTAGTAATTAGGGTTTTAAGATAATGACCATTGAGAAGAAGCTAATTAGAACTGAAATGTACGTACAGAAAATAGAACAGAAGGCTGCTAGGGTTTCATACTAGCATATATATAGACAAAGGTAGACAGGAATAGATGGAATAGATATCGATTGGACCCAAGCGATAACAAAGGCCCAAAAAGCCCGTTTCGTTCCGAAATGAAAATAGGTCGTCCTATATGTCGAAATATGGGATTTTAATATTTTTAAACTCAATGAAACTAATTTCAAACCCTACTTCTATTGTATATAGAAGTTAGCTTTAAAATCAAATTATATTTATTTTTACGTGTTAATTAAACGAATTATTATTAACTGGTTTAATCACTTCTAAATTCTAAATTAAAAGTTTTCTATCATCATTATTAATTAAACAGAAATTAAAAATCTTTTAAAATTAAATTTTCCATGATAAATCCAAGATTTAAATATTTAATTAATTCCAACATTTAATTACAACAGTGATAAAATCTGAGTTCATTATATTTTACATTCCAAACAATTCCTTTTATTTTGATTTACATGTTCTTATATTAAGTCACAATTTCCTTATGCGTTAATTAAACATAAGTTTCCTTTATTACACTCATATTCTATAGTTAAAGTCTTTGCTGATATTAACTGCAATAATTCAATTACGTTAAATTCCATTGATTACAAAATTAATTTCAAAACAGATTTAATAATGAGATGATAAATAAAACAATATTTACATTTAAGTAATTTAAACACATTTCTAAATTTATTGTTTACAAACAAAGGTTAATAAATATACGTACTAAATAATTGATTTCTTATTGTATGCTAACATATTAAAAATATTACTTGTACTATTCTTTATTGAAATTTATTATTACAATCGATGTAGTTTACATTCAAACAGTTATTGCTTATATTCAAATTAAATTTTACAATTATATTCCAAATTAACATCGTTAAATTATATTCTAATATGCATTACCATCTTTTATCTCATTAAAATTTGTTGTTTTAGAATCCATTTAAGATCAAGTTATATATTCTAACAATTTTTTACATTAATAAATCATGAATTTTAATTTCTGACAATATTAAATTCCAAAGTCTTATTTAACTTAATATTTTTAATTATCAAAAATACCGATCGTTACAATCTCCCCCACTCAAAACTTTTCTTCCTTGAAAAGGAACAAGAAAGAACCAAGAAAGTTGATATACTTTATTCAAAATAGTCAATTTATAAACCATTAATCTTACATATTTAAGTTTAATAAAATTTGAAAATAATTCAACTTCCATGAAAAAATTTCCAAGTCCTAAATTTTACGAAAAATTTCGGCAGCTTCTCCATTGCACGGCTAGGTCCGAAAAAATAACGATATTAATAATTACATTGTAGATATCATATTTAATAATAAAGCGAACCAAACCATGGGAAAACAATAAAATACCGTTACAAAAACCGTAATCCGAAAATGTACCGATTTGTCGGGCAAACAAAACTTTATTTATGAAACCAAAAACAACTGCTATTGCTTCCATAAACCTGTATCTTACTTGCAAAATCCAAAAGAGAGTTAAAACTATGTAAAAACAGAAATATATTAGTTGTTCCAATCAATGACACAAGCAACACAACATATATAATAATCATATACAAACAAATGAAGTACGACCATTATATGCAATAAAAGAATCCATCACACATCCATAGCAATAAAAAACTAATGGTTTGTCCAGTTTCAGAATCTTTTCACCATACAAGGGTGATAAATAAACTACCAAGTGTATCTTACGCTCAACAGCCTTTGGTAATTACTCAATAGATTATTCATACAACCTCAAACGATTTGAAGTTTCATTTCCCAAACTTCCAATAAGCCAAAAAAACATAGAATTTAAATATTATTTAAGTTTGTACAATATACTATATCATTTGTATACAATATCAATTCTGATCGCTTAATTGAATATACAAATTTCACTTTCGAACTAGTATTGATAACCCAACCACTCTAGTGCGGACTTTGATCTGATTCTTTGACTATAAATCTCCATTTTCCTTACATAGCTACAAAATATGATAGAAAAAATAATATCAAAAATTCATATCAAATGTTCGCCGATCAAGAATCGAGTGAAAAATCCTAACTCGGACTGGTGTGAATTTCCACAAATCATGAATGCGAATCTGAATCAGAACTGTTATGCGAATAAAATGATCTATGCACAACTTACATATTTCATTCTATTAGTATATTTTCACATTATTTACTTTTCATTTATTTTAAATTCTCATTCATTCATACAAGATCATCTTTTATTAATTTATATACATTTACTTACATAAAGTATTCCCATTCAATGTTTGGAATCATCAATTAATACATTCATAAAGTATTCATACGTTTCATTGCAGTTTAATTCACATTTATTTACTAATATAACTTGATTTGCATTTAATATTATATTCATTAATGAATCATTTCATACTTAAATTTTTCTACCTTTTAATTCACATTTATTTTCACAATAGTATTTCTTTTAATATTAAATGTACTTATGAATTATTTTAACATTTTCTTAAGTTTATAATCATTTACTCAAATAGTATTCTCTTTTACTATAAATTTAATTATTAAGCATTTCAAAACATTAACTTAAGTTTATAATGTTTCTTGTACATCTCATTTCTTTATTTATAAACGTAATTTCGTTTTGAAACATTTTTATTACTTAAGTTTTTACTTGTATGATATTCCATTATCTTTTAATTTATAAGTTACAAAACTCCAATTCTAAACCGTTTCATTAAACATTTAGCTTTAATTTCAGATTTCAGTTTGGACGTTTTCGACCATTTAAATCGTTGAAAATTCCATTTCATTCAGTAATTGAAAATCACTAATTAACAGAAAATTTAAGAACTAAATACTGGGTTTCATTTCAAATCATCTTGAAATGATATCTACTTATATCTTTTGTGTATCCAAATCATGCTTAGGAAATGAAATTAAAATTTGTTTCACCAAACAACTGTGTAGCAAAGCTACTATAGTAGTCTTCCCACTTTGAAACTCGAAAATGAACGTCGATGATGTTGCGGTCATCACTAAAATTATTTTCCAGCGACAAAAGAGGGGAGTACAGAACTTATTTTCTTTAAAATTCTTTAAAACATTTCTTTCAAATCCATTAAAATATTTCTATCTGAAAATACTTCCAAATAGCACTAATATTATTTTTCCAAAATTTTTTGAAAACCAATTTCAAAAAACCGGAATTTAAGTTCTCAAATTTTCAATTTAAATTCATTTAATTGGTAAATCATATTTTATAAACCATATTTATAAAATTACATTTTCTTATAACATACAATAGTCAATAGTATTTAGAACCTTGACTAACCAAACAATAAATGACAATAATAAAATATTATCATTTCCTAACAAACAACACGCCAAAAATAACTATATCAAATTATGAAAAATTATCCTTTTAGATACAAAATATAATACTAGGTAAAATTATTTCATTTACCGATTTCAAAAATAATATTGTGTCGGTCTACCCTGTTCAAGTGTTTAGAAATCCCTATCGATGCCATAACGTCCTATGTACCGACCGGAATTCATAAATACTTAACATAACAAATTAACACAATATAAAACATTTTTATAGCACTAACAAATACGCTCTCTCATTTACAAACACACACAAACTCATTCTAGGGTATTACTAACCCTATCTCTAATGAGTTAATCCCCAACAGGCTAATGTATCTCTAAACCAAAGCTTTTATACCAACTGTGATGCCCTACCTTTTTGGACGGTTTATGTAACGACCCGGAATTTCACTGCTTTGATTAGTGAATATTTAATTAATTTTAAATATTCAATATATAGGTTTTATAAAATAAACTCATTGTAACGTATCGGGTTTTGCCCGCTCGAAAATCAACATCCGTACTTCACATTGTACTAGAATGCCGTAGATTCGACCGTTCAAATCCGATTCGCCGGAGCTATAACACAATTAAGTAAATAACACAGCAGAAAAAAAGAATAATACATTGATATACGATATCTGATACAACAGAGTGATACAATGAATATCAATATACATCAGAGATATGATACAACAAATAGCAGAGATACAAGAAATAGCAGCGGAAAATAACAGCAAATGGAAGAGATCTCCAAATGATCTACAAAAGAGAATGAATCCACAACTCCAAGATAAGCAACTTCGATGAATGAACTAGCTCCAGATAATCTACTAAACCTGAATATCTGAAAAGAAACCCAACTCTAGACTGCCCGTGTGGAAAATAGTGGGCACCCAGAGTTTAGGAAGGGAACAATAAACTCTGGATCAGTCATGGGACTGGTGTGAGCAACAAAAACAATTTAACTTTAAACAACAGCAAAAGAATTTTAAACATTGAAATCCGTAATGCTTTTAGAAAATGAAACTACCATAAGACCTCCCGCCACACACACAATGCAAACGCAGAATTGGAGGAGATTTCTTCTTATGATAGTCAAAGATGCTTACTACGTAAAATCATTGAATTATTATTATTAGTGCATAGTGTAGAAAAACATTTCGAAAGTATAATATTAATCTTAGCCAACATACGACCAGTATCGTATGCCTACTATAGCTACTATGTTCAACAGCAGGTTACCGCCACATTCCATAGCAGGTAATACAACTAAAACCGTACAGGGTTCGTATTATTTCTTTGGATTTTCCAACAAATGGTCAGGCTAAGGAACTTCCTTCCGCCGCATGGGAACGCCTCTGGCGGGACGCCCCGAGAGACAAACTGCTCTCTGCTAACAAGGCCGGGTTACCCCTGTAACAGGTAACTCACGAATATGCCATCCCCCCGGTCCTTTGGGACCTTTATCCGAGCGCTCGATATCCAACATCACACATCATAAAGAAGGTGTATCCACATGAGTAAGTATCAGGGCTCCATACCATAATACCACCCCTTTCCAGAAGGAAATGACATACCCTAAAGGGCGCGACCCTCATAACCTTGCCGCAACGATCCTGTTTCGACCATTTCCGGGTTGTGAGGCCCTGACGAAGTCTCGTCCACAAAGCTACGCTTTTTCAAAAAGCCACGCTTTGGGTCAACAGATGATCAACCTATGATCACAAAGATAAATGATCAAACAAAAGATCATATCACAAATGATCAAACATTGATCATCACACAGCAACACTCAGCATGCCACATTACCAAATTGGGATATATCGCTGATAAATTTCAACTACATAACCTCTGAGCTCGTACGTCTCAGAGAAGGGTGTTAAGCTAAGAGAATAAATTCTCCGCCACCAACAGAAATGTATTTGAAAGAAATCGGCTTTATATCTCAAAGTGTAATGTCAGACATACAATCCATACAAGTCTGTTCCGGGTTCGAACAGAACCGAAGGCACTTCTTACGAAGCCCTTGCAATTCCGGGTATTCACGATCCCGTCCGGACTTCTCATCACAAAGGGTGATAAAATCTCTATATCGGGGCCAGTCGATGCAGAGACATTCGACGAGTTGTCCTTTCGTTTTCGAAAATATCCGGTCTTCACCACCGGTCTTCAAATGCTATCCATAACGTCGAATCACTTATTCGGAATGGGTTATGTGACACAAAGGTCCTCTCCCGGCTAAACCGAATAATGAGCGCAATACTTTAAAAACATATGGATATTGGGATTTCAATTAAGTCACAACTTATTACCCAAACTTCTCTTTTCAAATGGTTTAAACAAATTACCATTTTTAAATCTTTAAATAAAAAGATTCATTTTAACAACCTTAAATGGTTTAACAATTTTCCACACTTTAATCTTTTAAACAAAAGATTCATTCACAGATTTTCCAAATCGATTTCCATTTCAATTAACTCGTTAAATCTTTAAATCAAAGATTTAACTCATGGCTTTCAAAACAATTTCATTTCAAATGGTTTAAACAAATCATCATTATAAATCTGTTAAAAATAAACAGATTTAATTCATAGCTTTCAAAAATAATTCACTTATAACTTGGAAAACCATTTTCAATTCAAACTTGAAATCCCTTTAATTAAATTGGAATTTCATTTCTTATCTGAAATCTTTTATTCTTTTAAACAAACAGTTTCATTTTGGAAACCTGATTCATTTATACGAGTTAAGGTTCTTGGGTTAAATCCAAATTCTCAAGACTATACTTTTAAAATGGTTTAACTTCCTATAAACACATTTAAATCATCTTTAATCAAAATTTACAATCATTGAATTCGATTCTAAATATTGAATTCAAATTCAAATTAAATTATTTAAATTGGAAATTTTACCAAGTTATTCAAAATAACTTTCATCTTAAAAACCCCATTTCAAAAGCTTTAACATTTAACCCAAATCCATTTTCAAAATTAATTGAAATTAAAATTTCAATTTCAAAACATAAATTTTAAATCATCTGTGACTTAACTGATTTCCACGTGAAATCCATATTTGTGTGTGTATGGTGTAGTCCAGGGGTTTCACACAGTAGTGCAACATCATTCAATCATCATAGATCAAATACAGAAATATAATTGATAAGCGGTATAACGATAACGCTTATCTTTTATTCACAGTTCTCAGATATATAAATTTCAGATAATATGTAAATTCAACACAGATAAATAAATTACATTTCACAGCTCAATCATATCATGCATCAGGGATATCAAACAATTTAACCATCCAATATAATCCAAACATCCACAAGTAAGGTCAGTTAATTGTCCAATTAATTTAAATCAGATTAATTCCTTATGAATTTATAATCCTGATTAATTAATCATTAATTTCAAACCATTTTGATTTATTTTTCTTAATTAGTTAATCACCTAATTAATTACCCTTTAATTAATTATTCTTCAAATTAATCACTTTAATTAATTAACGCAATAATTAAATATCCTTTGATTAATTATTCTTTAATTACATGATTAATCAACTTAAATCATAAATTACCTAACCTTAATTACTCAATTAAGTAAATTCTAATTACAAATAAATTAATCTCTAATCATTAATTTATCAATCATAATCATTAGTTAGTTAAATAAATAAATTATCTTTAAGCAGTTGATTTAAAATCCTTAATTGCAAAGTAATTAACACCGAATCATTTGCTAATCAATCGTTAATAATAAATTCATAAATCTAAATTTTCTTGGTTAATTACCATTATCAATGGATTATATTCTTAATCATCATCTTACTTAACATATTACAATTTTCTTTTATAACTTTGAAATCAAATCATTACTAACTTGAAAACTTTAATTACACTTAAGACTTGTCTTTCGTTGATTACTTAATTAAAGTATTAATTGGATTTTCAAAATATTGTTAAGTACTTACTTAATTTAAAACTTGAAATTAAATTCTTAACTTAAAATTTTCAAACCTTTATTAAATCATCAATACTTAAAATTTGATTAAGATAATTAACTTTAAAAAAATTCTTTCTTTTTAACAGGCTGCAAGTTGAAATCAAACCCGAGAATGCCTACAGGTTTACTCGAGCAGACACTCGAGATTTCCTACCCATTTCCCCGAGTAAACTCCTGTTTCCCTATTTTAAACTTTGTTTTAACTTTAACTTTAAACTTATTAAAACAGGTTAATCACTCATCTTCCGAGAACATCACTCGAGCCACTTCATCGTTTACCCGAGAGTAAACCCGAAACCAACTCGAGTTCCCATCTCTTCCCCAAACACTACCACCCAGACCAGATACGAGTGCACACGCGTGCACGTGCACGGAGATTCCGGCCACCAACGATCAACGCTGCAACCCTCCTCATGTCGACGACCACCTCCTCTGACGACCTGACCTCCAGTTTCATCAATTCGAGAGCGGAATCGAAAACGAGCTACTGAGCTCCTCCCTGTAACCCAAACACATCCAACAAAGTCACCTCGCAACCACGTCTCCGGCCACCGAAGATCACGAATCTTCATCCACGCCTTCGCCGATCAACCACGAACCCATCCCCCTCGGTGCGATCGAACTCGATGCACCACAGTCGACGAGATTGCCGCATCATCTTCGTTGAACAAAACTGAAGCTTAAACCCTAGTTCAACTATTCCCTGACGCCACGATGAACTAGAATTTCTACGAGTATTTTTCCCGACATCCCCTCCTAACGAGCTCCCTTCAGTGACACTCGCGACGCTCACTTTCCCCTAGGTCACCAGAATCTGCCACGTTTCCAATTTCCGTTCAACCCTCATGTGCTCTTGATTTAAAGCCTTAAAAATCGTGATTTTTCTTTCAAAAATCAATATTTTTGATAAGCTTTCAGGTGGTAGATTCGAAATAAAAATCTACTAGGTTCGAAATTTAACATGATTTGAATTTTTACTGTATTTTTCAAATGTTACCAAGAAGTTTGAATTTGTTTTACCTAAATTCATTTTTTTTAAAGCTTAGACTATGTTTATACTTACAAACTTGTCTAAATTTCAAACCTAATAAGCTACAGGGAGGAAGAGATTCAAAGATTTAAACAGGGTTTAAATCCCTGTAATAAAAGAACAGAGGCATGTTCCTTTGCCTGTTCCCAGATATATATACAGATATCAACATACCCATATATATAGAAGCAACATGCATATCACCATTCATAGCATACTTTAAAGATCATAATATCAAAGACGTAGGCTGATGTAAGAGAGTTTGCTCACTGTGATTAAGAAGAAAGAACAGAGCTCTTTTGAACCAGACTTGAAACAGGCTTTTGGAAATTACCAATCGAAGTTCTTTTCTTTGATTTTCTTGTTGATCTCTGGTTTGTTTTAATTGTGTTTTGTTTAAATTGAATTTTTGTTTGAGTTTTCAAGAGGATGCTTACTTCAGTTTTCTTAGCTTCGAATGAATGAGACTGAGATGAAAAGGCTTGATAAAAGAATAAGTTTACAAGTGATAAATCTTGTACAGGTAATCATATTTTGTTGTACAAAGTTTATATTTTTTCCTTCCTCTGGTACAATTATACGCAGAGATTTTCTTGCTTGTAGGCTGATGATAATTTGTTGTGTGTACTTAGAGAGGTAAACATTTAATGTTAATGTACCTTGTGTTTTGCATTTGCAATACTTCGGCTGATATGAAAATCTTTTGGTGGCTGGTAAGTATTACATTTTGTACTTTATGTCTTCCTTTCTTTAACTTTGTTTCTTGTTCCATACTCCAGCCGTATACATATATAAAGATATTTGGTGGCTAAAGATACTTATCTACATATATTTCTATTTCTTATATGTTGTTTTAAAGAATTGACTTATGTATTGTTTTATTTCTATGCTTTTGTTCTATTATTTTAAATAAGATTCTAAAATTATTTTACTTCATATTTATTGTCTTATATTATTAGCTTAAGTATTTTGCATTTGTTTTTATTATTTTATTTTCATTTATTTTTCATTCGTTTATTTTATCACTTTTATATCGTATATATATATTCACACATATATACAATATTTAAAATTTTTATTCAAATCAATTATATACATATATTTATAACTTCAAATCTTCTCATATATGCTCAAGTATACAATATTTTAAATTTAAATGATTTATACAGAATATAATTGGATTCGGGGAAACTCGCTCCATTCTATCGATTTATTTTACTATTTTTAATCAAAAATTCAATAAATTATCGATTTAAATAAATTTAAATCTGGGGTCGTTACACTCATTTTAGTTAATTAATAATGATGGTAAAAATAATTTCAAATTTTTTTTACCAAATTAAATAGTTCGTAGAAAAACAGAAAATGTGACCGAAGAACGTTTTCCGAAATTTCGACCTTTCGACACCGAGAAGTTGTCGAGAATGTTGTTCGTCTTTATGCACTATATATACATATATATAAGAGTTAATTAACTAGATAATAATACACTTAGAAGTAAATTATCTTATGTTAATTTGGATTAGTAAGTGATGTGACAAGACATAGTTTTAAAAATAATAAACATTTTATATAAATATATACATATATAGCATTGTCACATCTTAGATTTTGCGATCATTAACCATCATCATATCTTGTCACATCTTAACTTTAATTAATAATTAAACTTATATATATAAAGAATGATGTGACAATTCATAGTTTTTAAATAATATATATATATATACATAATTCATTTTATACAAAGAGTTTTTAAATAATATATATATATATATATATATATATATATCTTTTAAATTTTAAATTAAAAGTTTTCTATCATCATTCTTGATTAAACAGAAATTAATAATCTTTTAAAATTAAATTTTCCATGATAAATCCAAGATTTAAATATTTAATTAATTCCAACATTTAATTACAACAGTGATAAAATCCGAGTTTATTATGTTTTAAATTCCAAATAATTCCTTTTATTTTGATTTACATGTTCTTATATTAAATCAATAATTTCCTTATGTATTAATTAAACATAAGTTTCCTTTAATACACTCATATTCTACATTTAACGTCTTTGCTTATATTAACTGTAATAATTCAATTACATTAAATTCCATTGGTTACAAAATTAATTTCAAAGCGGATTTAATAATGAGATGAGAAATAAAACAATATTTACATTTAAGTAATTTAAACACATTTCTTAATTTATTGTTTACAAACAAAGATTAATTAAAATACGTACTAAATAATTGATTTCTTATTGCATGCTAACATATTAAAAATATTACTTATCCCATTCTTTATTGACGTTTATTATTACAATCGATGGAGTTTACATTCAAACTGTTATTGCTTATATTCAAATTAAATTTTACAATTATATTCCATATTAACATCATTAAATTATATTCTAATATGCATTACCATCTTCTATCTCATTGAAATTTGTTGTTTTAGAATCCATTTAAGATCAAGTTATATATTTTAACAATTTTTTACATTAATAAATCATAAATTTTAATTTCTGACAATATTGAATTCCAAAGTCTTATTTGACTTAATATTTTTAATTATCAAAAATACGGTTCGTTGCATTAAAACTTGTCCATTATCATTTAAAGTATCATTAGCATGATCAACCCAAATCCAAATAGATTTGGTTGGATTAGATAAAAAGTTATCTACTTAGGTTTGATTAAAACTTGATTAAAAGCCCTTCTTTTTTCTTAGAAATGAAAGATTCTATTTTTGCTTTGATTCTCTTCTCCTTCTTTGGTGGTCGACCTAATATTTCTTTCCTGATTTTGCTTTTGTGTAAGTGAGAATGAATGAGGGGATAAAACAGTTTAAGGGTTGATAATTTGGGCTTAGGGAAAAACCCTTTCTTGCTTAGCCTTATTTATCCCTTAAACTCTTCATCTTAACATTCACTTCTTATCTAATGAATAAACTTACTTACTTATTATCTTATAAAGTAAGTTGATTAATTATTTGATTAATTGATTCCCCATATTATGACACTCCAAAATATAGGGTGTTCTAGTCTCCCCTCTTTATAAGAATTTCATCCTCGAAATTCAAACAAGGCAGGATTATGACCATCGTTATCAACTCAATGTACACGCAAATACAACAATTACACTACTTCGCTACTAATGTAAATCATCAATCAACAATCAAAATATATTATTACTAAGGCATATTAATATCATAACAAATCATACTAGTATCACTACTAGTTTATACAACAAAACGTACATGTTCAATCATACATGTCAAAACAAATTGGGATGGATATTCCTAATCTTATCCTCTACCTCCTAGGTACAATCATCTACATCATCCCTCCACTGGATCCAAACAAGTTTGGTAACTTTATTCCTTAACCATTTTGTGTCACAACCTACTATCCCTTTCAGTCATCTAATATAAGTCATATCTGGTTCTATAGATAAGTTATCAACTTCCCTCGGTTCCATTATCGAATTTGGGCAGTGCGCAAATTTCCATAGATGTGATATGTGAAAAATCTTATGCACGTCCGTTAAACAACTTGGTAACTCGACTCAATAATGGAGTCTACCAATCATATCAATCACTTAAAATGGACCTACGTATTGAGGTGCTAATTTCCCACCTTCCCGAAGCACATAACACCAAGCATCGATGAAAATCTAATAAAAAACACATGGTCGCATGCCACAAACTTTAACTCTTTTCCCTCTAGTCGGCTTAACTCTTCTGTCTTGACTTTGCAACCCTTATTTTAGTGTAGAACAATTATACCTTCTAAGCAGTATCTCTTACCAAATCGGGTCCTAATACGAGCCTATCTCCCATGTCCAACCAAAAAGAGATGGCTTAAACGGTCTACCATAAAGTGCCTAAAACAGTGTCATCCTAATACTCGACTAGGTAACTATTATTATAGGCAAATTTTACCAAATGTAAATGACCTTCCCACGATTATCCAAAATCTAAAACACATGCCCTTAGTAAATCTTCAAATGCATGGTTTATACTTTCCATTTGATTGTCTGTATGAGGGTGGTAAGTAGTACTCAAACTCAATCATATAGCTAATACACTCTACAAACTTATTTATAACTCACTAGTGAACAATGGATCTCTATCACTAACAATACCGACCGAAATCTCATATAGTCTTATAACATTCTTCATGTATAACTTTGTTAAACCAACTGCTGGTCTTATCGATTTAACTGGGATAAAATAGGCGCTCTTAGTCAATCTATCTATTATTACCCAAATGTTATCATTTCCTGTTCTCGAGCTTGCAACCCATCTATAAAATTCATAGATACCAAATCCCACTTTCAAGTCGGTATTTCCAAAGGTTGATATAAACTGCTTGGCTTTTGATGCTCATCCTTTATCTACTGACATGTGAAGCACCTCTTCACACGTTCACCAACATTCCTCTTTATCCCTACCCAAAAGAATACTCGCATCATGTCACTATACATCTTCGTGGCCTCGGGATGAATTGTAAACTTAGACCAATAACTTTCTTCCAAGGCCTCCTTCTGAAGATTTTCCACATTCGGAACACATGGTCTTCCCTTCTTTCTAAGCCATCCTTTCGAATCTATGTTGAATCCTTTTAGATCCTTAACATCTGCACCTATCCCTAATTGCCTAATTCTCTTAGCTAATAATGGATACTCTCTTTTCCTTGCGAATAATTTTATTGTGATAGTTTCCCTATAATTCTGGTACCCAATAAGACCTGTAGAGTGAGCTGCCTTAGTATTTGGTCGATGTGGGACGATAGTTAAGTGTGTAAAGTAACAAGAATTCAAATCCCTGAACCTATAGAACATCTCCCAATCCATAGACAAAATATAATAATCAAATAGATGTAAAATAGGAGAGATATTAATATAATCAAATGAACCATAAATAAAAACATCAAAGTGCAATAAGTTAACAATTTATACAAAAACAAGAAATAATAGAGTTTATACATCCCAAATCTCCAAATAAACCCTAACAAGTGTATCCCAAATTATACAAGTATTGACATAGCTCCATAGTACTGCATAGCGAAATATAAACTACAGTAACCTCCAAAGTATGTGTGTGTGTATGAAAGCATAGCCCTGCTCATACTTTGTAATCTCTATACGCTCTTTAGACATGTTATCTCTAATATACTCATTTAAGAGTACCCGAGATAATAAGAAGCAATGCATAAAACATCGGGTCAGACAACTGTCTGGTGTAAGTTATACATCATCTCAAAATACTATAACAATCATATATAGTAATAAGAACATAGGGTATGTAGAATCATTCCTGACATGTCCCTAGTTAGCACATAACAATCGATATATGCTAATCCACTATCATCATCGTATGAGTGCACTACAAATCAAATTACACTATCTGAATCTAGTTATGCAAGTCAATAATACCTAAATCATGTGACATCCTAGAGAGATAAACAATCATAGCAAAACATGGCATCCATCAAAAAAAATTCACGTCACTCAGGTGCATTAGATATATGATAACTCGTATGGCCCAATCGTTGGCTAGAGACCCAATCAAATCTCGGTTACTTGGTGCTCAAATTCATGCCACTTCATAAGGCCAGGAACCAGATTCATAATCATAAATTCCAAGATAATCCACGATCGTAAGATCTAGATACCGTCATAATCCAGTAACATCCCCACATACCCTCTCTATACAAACACTCTAGACACCTAAGAATCATCAACGATCTCTTTGCACATGTCTCCATATTGGAACTCAGTCATTATTCCATATCATTTATCTTCATAGTAGAATACAATCATTACTCTACTCACAAGTTCCCATCATTGAACTTGCCCCTACGGATAACCATCACAACTCTCGTCGTTGAGTCGCCGTCATCGGAACATTTTATATGGGTAGGGTGTTTTATATTAAATGATTTTAAGGGTACATGTTATATGGATAGGGGGTTTTATAAGTAAAAAGAGTTTTTCATAATTTAAATCTCGTTATTGCTTGAAATGATTTCAAAATGATTTTGAGAAAAGGAATGGTAGTGTTAATTGTAAATATTTATTAGTATAAATATTTCAAAGAGAATTTTTAATTAAGATACATTTTCTTTGGATAGTTTGGGGAAAACATCTCGATTAGTTTTATGGTAATAGAAATAATCTTCTACGTGACGATTGAATGTTGCTTAGGCGAACGTTGTAGTGCACTTAGTAAATTATTCTCTTTATCATTGTACGGTTGAGATGAATTCGAACCCAAACGAACCCAAAGCGAGTGTTAGTGAATAATTTATTAAAATTATTTTATACATTCAGAAATATATGTAGGGTTTTGAACCGGGTATTTAGTTCTTAAGTTCTGTTTAAGGAACTTGATTTAAAATAATAAGTATTTTGATAAAAGAATGTTTTGATTAATGAAATTTGTAGCCCTTGGATAAAAAAGAGATAATTTAACTCAAGTTTTTAAATAGGTTAAATTGGATAAGAAGGTTTTAATAAGCTTGTTTTATTAAAAATATAGTTTTAATTTAAACATCTAAGTTGTGTAAACTATTTGATATTATTGAGCTGACTAATAAGTAACTTTCCTTAGAACACTCTAAGGTAAAATAGTCGAAGTAGTCGACTCAGTTTTTAAGGCCCATATTTTGTTGGGCCTCCATTTGAATTTTAGAAAAATAAATAAATAAATAAAATTGAAATTTTGTACATACTCTTAGGATTTAGAAGAGTATTCTACAAGTAAATAAAAGTGGATTAAGTTTTTAATTTAATGTTTTATAAAGTTGTGTGTTTACAAAATGTTTATAAACTTCAATGGAAATTTGTGAAATAATTCATAAATAATTTTAGTATCGGAGGAAATATCGGAAATGAAAATGAAAGTGATTTAGAAAAAGATGGGTGTAGGTAGGAAATCAATAAATTTAAGTATGTAAGTTGTACATAAATCATTTTATTCGCACGGTTCTCGATCTAAGATTCGATTACATAACTTCGGGGTGATTCATACCTGTCCAAAAAAGGATTCTAACTTGAGTCTTGTCAGTGAACACTTAATTTGGATTTTAGATATGATACTAAGGATTTATATCATAGTATATGGCTATGTAAGGAGAATGGAGGTTCCTAATCAAGGAACCTGATCAGAGTCGGCACTAAGGAGATCGAGTGAGCGATACTAGTTCGGAAGTAAACTCTATGTATCCAAGCAAGTGGTCGAATCAAATATTGCGTATGGATGATTTATGTACATCATACGAATTTAAGTATATTTGTATGCTTTGTTGTGTGAATTAGGAAAGTTTGGGAAGTGAGTTTTAATTTTCTTTGAGCGAGCTTAGATATCTTCTAAGCCATAACCAAAGGCTGAGGAGTGTGATGGTATGCTTAGGAAATATTTATATCCTTGGACAATCGAGAAAGTTACAAACCTAAGGAAAATTCTAAATCTTGATTTTTAAGTCGCTGTTTAAATAACATTAAGTGTTAGTTTATTCCTTTATGGAATTTGATTTGATTGATAGTGTGATTTTATAGTATACAGTTTAAAGAGTTGTGGTTCATTAGGAATTAAATCCCAGTGCTTTTGAAAAGGTGATTTCGAAAGAATTTGAGAAAGAAATAATAATATTGTTATTTTGAAAATTTTGGTGAAATATTATTATTTCAGTATATATGAAAAAGTTTTTATGATATGTTTTTTTCGAATATTTTTTTTGACTAAAGTTGGGCGATTGGGGGTTTTCTGATTTGGAAGACCCGATAGGTATATTTGTTTACTCTAGTTGATGTTTTAGGAGGAACCGAAACACCACTGAATGCTTTATGTTGTTTTTATTTTAGAGTTATATCATGCTTTAAATAGGAGGAGCCCCCTCCTTGTCATAGTTAATTTTGGTTTTGATATATTTCTCTTTGGAGGAATTTGAAAATATATTTTGAATATGAAAACCCAGACCTTTAGTTCTAAATGTATCTTTTGAATTGATTGGATGCTTGGTATTTTATTACAGAGTATTCTCTGTACTTTTGTTGCATATGGTTATTATATTGCTTTTGGTTGCATGTGGCTTTATATCACACTAGAGTTGCATCGTTATTATAAGTTGCATCATATTTCCTTGTTGCATATGGGTTATATTGTTATGTTGCTAGTGTATTGTTCATTTGTCGACATGATTCTCTTTTGAATTATGTAAGTACAAGATAGGTGTGGGAAAGCAAGAGGTTACTATTTGATTTCTTGCGCACCTGCATTCGCATCGACATAATAAGTTGCTTGCAAAAATAAAAATCAAACCCTAAAGAGGTACGTAGTAGATTTTGATATTGGTGATGAATTGATGATTTTATGCTCCAGATATCGGAGGCCACTTGGCTTTTGTTTTCTTTGTGGATTTAGGCCAGTTGTGGCGAGTTGTAGTTTTCCAGATCAGCGGCGCAAAGAAGGTGCTGTCGAAATTTTCTGTAACATAAAGGACTTTAAAATTTTAATAATTCATTTTAATTAATAGTTTTTAAACCTTAAGGGTTTGGGGACATTTTCTTCCTTTGGGAATTTCATGGACAAAATTCCTTTAAGGGAGGAGGATGTAACATCTCGGAATTTTATCGTTTTAATTTTGAATATTTAAGTAATTTCCAATATTTAAATAATGGGTGTTTAAAAATCTAAATAACATATATTCAAATATAGGGATTATTTAAATATTTGAGTTGTGAATTAAATATTAGTTAAATGGATTTAATAATCTTATATAACTCCATTTGATTAATAAATAATAATGGCGAACACATTTTGTAAACTTATTTACGATAATAAATAGTTTGAATAAATAATAAGAAAATCAATATTTAATAAATCGACTTGATTTTTGATGACGTATTTTTAATTTAATTTATTGGATTTTTCCATAAATTTTAATTTGGAAAATATCTCTATTTTCGTTTGACATATTTACGCCAAATGATGGTATTATTTTGAAATTTCACGGAGTAAAATAATCTGCGTATTTTATTGTCGATTTGTGATTATGTAGCATTTTGGTGCATGATCGTATTTTTATGTTGTTCACGGTTCGTACGCAAATGAAATATTGTATAGCGGAATACTATAAAAACCTTCTTTTCAAAACTTTTTAAGTCAAATCAAAATTTCAAAATTTTAAACATGACTTAAAGGGTGATGTGATGGGTGGCATGAGAATTTTGTGTTGCTTAATTTTTTTTTAACTTATTTTGGAAGTAAAGTAGTTATTTTGGTTATAAAAATTAGATAATTTCCCACTTGCTTTTTTCTTAATTTCATTCTTTCTCTCATTCTCTACTTACTTTATCCCTCCACTTCTTTTATTTTTATTTTACGTTGAATGAAAACAAGTTTTCCTATTCAAAATTCAAAATCAATTCATACACTCAACTATAAATTATGAAATTTGTTGCTTTGAGTTCGTATAGGTGCAAGGATCCAGTTCTTGGGGTGATGGGTTTTGGGATGATCAAGGTAGCCTTATCAAAACTAGGGCTCATGATTATCGGAGTTGTCGACGTAGATAGTCGAAGTGGAGGATGCCGTTGAGTTTCTCTTATCGAAGTTCCCCCTTCCAAGTTTCATCATCTCCAATCTCCCTAGCAAGATGCGTCGGTTGTACGGATGAGGTGCGGTACTGCTGTCGCTTTTTGATGGGCGGGTGAGGATGGGTTTTGGTGGTGATCGAAGATATAGCTCGCGCGTAGAGGAGTCGATTGCATGTTGTTTGGTGCGGCTTCACTGAGTATCGAGGGAGAGAGGATGGTCGGAGTGCACTGTAGTGGTGGTTTGTGTACATAGATGTATAGGGCATGCACGGGTTTAGATTGGGGAGGAAGAAGGTATTAGTTTTAAAAGGGTGATTGGTTAGATAATTAGTTAATTTAATTATTTAATTAATTCGAAGACTTATAAAATTAATATCTTGCTCATACAATGTCAGATTCGGACGCGGTTAGTTGTGTTGCACTCGTGAAACTTTTATCTTCGTATTGGAATTGGATTCGTCGAATTTGAAGCTAGTAGAGTTTTGAGCTAAAATCGAACGCCGTTTTATTTTAGATAGAACCGGAACGCTAAAAGCGTCAACTAGAATTTCAGTGAGTTAACGAACATTTAAATAAACTATATGATATATGTATTGCTATAGATTGTTGTTAAATGCTTGGATAGTAGTTTATAATTATTGTTTGATTATTTGTTTGGATTTTATTCTTGCTTGATCAACGGATGACATAAATAAGCATTGTGTTGCAGAGAAAAAACAAGAGGAAAATCGAAGTGTACGTAGCGAATAGGTCGCTATGGAACACTTCGAAATACACATTCTTATGTGTGATTTACATGGGACTTTTGTAGAGAGACCCTAAGGGGTTTCTCGCCAATATTGATTTATTCATATTCTTATGTTGCTTATATTGATGCTTGTTTGAAATATTTGTGACATACTGTTTGATATGTGTAAGTTTCACTGTAGCAATTATCGGTATAACGTCACTTATGAAATATCATCTCCTTAAACCCTTATGTGTGTTGAACTTGTGCTAGTATTTTTTATAAAATAAATGTTTGGTCGTGTTTTGCACGTTGAAAGATGTTTAAACTATACTTTCAAGTATTTTTGAAAATTTTAGAAATAAAAGATAGGAGTTGTTCAAAATTTATAAAAGGAGTTATAAGTTGAATTAATTATCTTTCGAGATAATTAATGTTATTTTAAATTTATAAAAAGATTATAAATTTGATTAATTATCTTTCGGGATAATTAATGTTGTTTTAAATTTATAAAAAGGTTATGAATTTGATAAATTATCTTTCAGGGTAATTAATGTTGTTTTAAGTTTATAAAAATACTTTAAATTTGATTAATTATCTTTCGGGATAGTTTATGTTGTTTTAAATCTATAAAAAGATTATAAATTTGATGTGTTAATTTTTGGAATAATAGATGGTTTTAACATTGCTTTAAGTTTATAAAGGTTATTTACCTTACTTATTTTGTAAATTCTTTTCAAATGGGTTCATAAGGATTTTATAAGTATTTGAAAAGAATTTGAGGTCTAAATATATTTGTAACTATGATTTAATTATAATAAATTTATTAATGATTTTTAAAGTTAATTAACTAATTTAATAAAAGGTGTTTAAGGTTAATTAATCAATTTACTAATGATATTTAAAGTTAATTAATCATTTTAATAATGGTGCTTAAGGTTAATTAACCATTTTAATAATTATGTTTAAAGTTAATTAGTCATTTTAATAATGATGTTTAAAGTTAATTAATCATTTTAAATAATGAGGTTTGAAGTAATTAATCATGTTTAAAAGTTAATTAATCATTTTTAATAATGTTGTTCCAAGTTAATATTTGTGAACTGAAATCTGAGCACAAGTTCGATTTTAAAAAGTTTAAAATTTTGATTCGGTTATGGAAAGATAAGAAATTTAATTTCTATAAACTATATCACTTATATAGAAGGGATTTGGTCATATACTTAGCACTAAACGTCGAGGTATGGAAACTCGTCTCTATCTCGAAGGTTAAAAAAATGCATGTCAAGGCAAGGCTTCGAGGTAACACTACCTTTACTTGCCCAGCTTCATCTTAACCGAGGGATCGTATAAGTTTGAAATTGGCGAGTTGTGATAAGAATAAGAATTTTAATTTCCATATACAACCATTTTGATTATTCCTTGATAGTTGATTTATTGACTATCGATTCCGCTATCTTTTCTGTTTCGTCAAGTTAAGACGATTTATTCCTCATTTTGAGCGTTGTTATCCTTTGTCGGAAATGACTAAGACCAAAGAGTAAGTGGAAGCTAAGCTATGTAGGGTTGCTCCCATTAGGGTATCTTCACATCTACTCTAGATTGGATTCGGTGGTTTGCACGCGGAGATGTGAAATACTCGGATTCTCGGTAATAATGGCGGGGTCCGGGTTGGACGTGTTCGAGAGCCATCGTAGTTCTTAAGTATAATTTCTAGAGGTATACTTTCGGTTAGGGGGTGCACCCTTCTAGTCATTATAGGAAAACTTCCTTTCCTTTGTTTGATTTAAATCTTTGAATTGTTTTCTTAATTGCATCGAGAAGTGCCCGGAGCTCTTCTTGATGTTTAATTATTTGTGTCCATTCTTTAAGTTTGGATTTTGATCTTTTTTACGCCTATTCTTTCAAGTTTAGGTTTTGTTCTAATTTGTTTCCATTCTTTCATGTACAGATGTTGTTCTTTAAGGTAAAACCCATTCCGTGTTTAGCAGTGTGGTCTCACAGATTATTATATGTTCACCATATTTCTTGAGTTCTCTCACGCTAATTTTCTCCTTACTAATCCAGGAGTTATTTTATTATAATTCTTGGGTCAGACCGAGTATTTTTCCAGGTTTTCTTTGGTGGGACATGGAGCTTATGGTAGAGATGGATGTTCCCCTACCATGGTATTTTTATTTTTCGCTATATTATTATATATACCCATCAGCAATTGTAAGGTCAGGAAGTTATAATTGTCCAGGCTGATGAGGTTTGATTTTAACTCTGGTATATCATGTATTTTAGAGTGACAACTTTTATTGTCTTTGTTATATTATATGTTGTCGTTCCGCTATGAGATTCTGTTTTCCTTGTTATTTTTCTTTTTTACCCTAACAATCTGCCTTTCCGGCACTTGGATGCTTGGCATTTGAATACTGTGGATGTATTGAGCGCCGACTTTTGAGAGTCGAAAAGGTGGAGTCTTCCTCCTAAGCTGCTTCATATCCCATTTAACGATACGGATGGGCCAATGTGGTTTCAAAGCTTCTGGTTCAATCTCATTATCATCCAGCTAATCTGGTGAAATAGTTACGCCTGAGCTATATGCAAACTTCCATAATTGAGAAATGTGGAATATATTTCGCACACCCACCATCTTTTGGGTAAGTTAACTCTATAGGAAAGGTTCCCAATCCTCTCAAGTATCGGAAAAGGACCTACAAATCTCGGTGTCAACTTCCCCTAAGTACTGAATCGAACAACATTCTTTTATGGAGAGACCTTGACAAACACCATATCACCGACATAAAACTCTATAACATGTCTCCTTCTATCAGCATAGCTCTTCTGCCTATCCTAGGCGGCTTTCATTCATTATCTAATGATCCTAATCCTCTTCGATGCGTCTCTAATCATATCTGGCCCTATATCAGTTTCTTGCCTGCTTCCTAACAACATGATGGAGCGTTGCACGATCGGCCATACAATGCCTCGAATGGTGCCATACCATCGTTGGATTGAAAAATGTTTGCATGCGAACTCTATTAAATGCAAGTGATCATCCTATGAGCCTCCAAAGTTGAGAATGCAAGATCGCAAGGGATCCTCTAAGATACGATGCACCCTCTCGATCTACCTATCAGTTTGTAGATAATAAGTTGTACTTAGATACAGTTTTATCCCTAATGCCTCTTGTAAGCTCTTCCAAAACCCACTAGTGAACAACGGGTCTCGGTCACTTACAATGCTCTTCAACACACCACGGAATCGCATAATCCACTATATATACAACTCGACCAATCTAGATATCGTTCTACTAAACTTTATGGGTATAAATCTATAACTCTTCATCAATCTATCGACTGTGACCTAGATGTTGTAGAATATGCTAGTATATGATTTTTGTTTGATGATAATAAACATATATATATATATATTCATTTAAATGTATTTGTTATTATACTATTTTATTTTTCACATAATTAAATAAATATTTATTGAATAAAATAAATAACATAGAATTTAAATTCAAACAAATATTTTATTACAATTTTGAATAGTACAAATTTGAGCTCTCACTATATATGCAAAAAATTCTATTACATTACAATTTCGATAACATCACAAATTTCAATTTACAATGTTCACCTCACTACATATCACTCATCACTCATATTCATCTTCAACTCTATTCCAGCTTGAATTCAACATCTGAGCTATCTGCAAAATAAACACTGACGCAGTAAAATTGAAAACGAAAATATTTGGAGTGCAAATTAAAGTGTGTGTTTTTGAAAATGTTATTTGCCTCGGTTATTTGGGTTGTTCGTCATCATATTTATTTTGAATTCGTCTTACACGAACAGCTTGTAACATACACGGTGTATCACTGTACATGTTGCAAGGCCGTGCACATCGAGATACACTTGATAAAACTGCAGGGACAGGTGAGCGCAAGGTCAAACCCGAGCTGAGGTTGGATTCAACTCAAGTACAATACGAAAACAAGTCACAAAGTTTCAAATACACTAGAGCCTTCATATACACATGTGTACATGTACACATGTGCACTGCCTCAGCATCTCGAATTTCAACCAAGAGACATAAGTACACATGATCTAAAATGAAACCAGACTATAAGATAGGTTCAAATACAAGTGCACTCAACAAGGCACCAACATACATGCATGAACACACATATATCAATTTCAGACGCATATGAGTCTCGACCAACATGAAAACACAAAACAATACAAACTCAAAGACACAAGTATCAATCAGACCTCACAAACATATACTAGACCAGAATATACACAAAAACCAAGGTGACCAGCTCATATGTACACAGTCAAGTGTGAGAACAACTAAATGAACCGGAGGACAGAGCAATCAAACAAGACCAGGGCAGTGCACCATAAATATACTCAAACAAATGTACATAACAACATGCAGTGCAACATGAAGACCAATATGAACCAAAGCATTCTAACTCGAGGCAGGTCACTTCAAATGACAACAAGATAAAAGTTCAAAAGCAACATGATAGCCGCCTTTCAAAAAGACTGCAATTAAAATGAAGAACACACAAGTTCAAATGCAAGTATTCAAAGAGGATAGAGGATATGCATGCATTCATACATGTATACATATATATGCAATGACAAGTGAAGCTTCAACCAAGACACAGTGCAGGCAAGCATACATATATGCGCAAACACACATATACACACATATACATACATACATACATATATATATGCAGTAACAACAAGGGATGCAACATAGACCAGTTCGAATACAAGTGCAACGGCCAGAACCAAACTTCAATACAAGAAACTGGAAACAAAGCAAACCATGGACAATGTAACCAGACATTGGCAACCGCATAACAATGAAGACTGCAACATCAAAGGCTACCAACCCAGATAAATGCGATGTAACATGAAGTGCAAACAAGGATATGGATACATGAAGTATACACGGTAGCAGTAATAAGGTCATGGTTTGAAAGAGAAGGTAACAGCAGTTAACAAAAATTCAAAATGCCAAAAATAACAAAGCTGTGGATTTTAATAGAAGAAGTTTCAAAAAAAAAGAGGATATTATCAATTGAAACTGTGATGAAGGGTTTTCAAACAAAGTCAATGATCATGTCTGTTATCCCAACTTTTGGCAAAGTCGAGATACCCAAAGATTAACTGAAAATCAATGATTATTAGTCATGAACATCGATTGTGCATCGCAGGTTCACCACGGATATCGATGAATTTTGTCCGAGTCCGGATCGGGCTGCAATTGATAAGACATGTCAAGCAAGGTCAGATGAAGCAACATTCCAAATTTTGAGTCAATCCGAGTTCATATGCTCGAGTTATCGCCAATGGAAGATGGATGAAATAGGCTAGGGTCGAATCCATGAGGAAAGGCTGATTTGAATCGGTCAGAAGAGCATTGCGTCGAATCCATGAAGAGCACACTTGCTTCGACTCCAACAATCGGGCATTGGTTCGTATCCATCAGGAGCAACCATGCTTCGAATCCATCCGCGCATGCCTTAAGCTTCGAATCCATGGAAGGAAGGATCCTTCGAATCCATACAGGTGGAGAAGCTCCGACTCCATCGCATTCGAATCCCCAGACTGAGACAACTTCGAATTGGTCCACAGCAACATGTCTAGATCGATTCGAACGAGCACCAGTTTCATCGATTCGAAGGAAGAAAACCTTTGAATCCAACATCTCGAATCCACCAAGTAAACGCGACTAAAACCACGGATTTGATCCAGAAAACTCGGAGAAAAAGGGGGATTGACCCGAAGCACGTGCACCACGTCATTGCCTTCACGTGCTAGGAGATGGAGTCGACCCTATGGATTCGAAGGTATCGATTTGAACGGTGCAAGGAAGCGAAAATCTTCAACTTGAATCGATCATAACTTGAGATCTACACATCCAAATGCTATGAAATTTTCACAGAAGCTTGAGCACATGTTGAAGAATGTCCACACCAAATTTCAGCTTGATTGGACATTTTCTTGATCGATTCGAACCAAGGGTCGAATCGATCCCAAAGTGGGCCCGGATCACCAGATTTCGGCCATGCGGGCCCCCTCACGTGCCAGAACTGGTCTCCCTTCATTTTAGGCGAAATATCAGCCTCCTACACCTATAAATAGAGCCCCTGGTCATTCAGAAAAGGAGTCGGACAATTTTGAGAGCTAAAGAGCGCCCAGATTCTGCCAGATTTACTCCAGATCACCATTGGTGCCTTAGATTCAGACTTAGTTCAACAAATCAGTTGTAATATAACATACGAAATTGTAATCTTCAAGCATCGAGCAATAAAATCATAAAAACCTTGAAGTGGACGTAGGCCGGAGATAGCCGAACCACTATAAATCGTGTGTCACTGTTCATTATTTCTTGATTGCTGATTGTTACTTGCTTAGATCTGTGATTTGTGTGTGAATACTGTTGATTCGTATTCATACGCTGGTGCTTTCACTACACTTGGGGTTTGTGACCATTTTTGGTGCAAACACTTTGGTGCTTTCACTGAGAAGAACTAGCACCCGCTACACCAAATTCAAAATTTAGATTTGGAATTTTAAGGATTCAGATCTGACTCTACAATGACTCGACAAACTAGACAAAGAACTGAGAGGAGCCAACAGGCAGGAAGTCAAGAGGCATCCTCTTGCGCTGGAGAAGGACAAGCTTCGATCTACATTACTAGAGATGAGATGGAAGCGATGAATAACTTAATACAGGAAAGAATGATGAAAAGCCAACAAGAGATGCTGCAGAATTTCTTCGAGCAGATGAGAGCTGCAGGGACGCAGAACCCTGGACCAGCTACAACGGCTGTGAATGTGGAACAGGGAGCTAGGGCTATGGAACCCAACGGAGGACAGAATGCAGAACCAGAAGGCAATCAACAAGGGCTTGGGGGCAGGCCCGCAGGATCCAACGCAGAAGTACCTTTGGAAGGAGCTCAACCGGCTAGGGCCAACACAAATGCTAACGAGCCACCCGAAGAGTACGTACCAGAATTCCCTACAAGACTCGGAGGGCAAGACAGAGACATGACAAGGGGGCAACCCCTAGATGGAGATGAAAGAATGATTGGCCTAGTGAGACGACTCATGAGAGGAGGGTTGTCAGGAGGAGGATTGGAAGAAGTTAGTCGGAGTCCGTTCGCTCCGAATATCAGGAATGCAAGGAACCCTTCGAAGTTCAAACTACCAACGCTGAATCCTTATGACGGAAAGTCAGACCCGACCATGCATATCACCAGATATATCAGACACATGGAAGTGTTGGGAGCATCCGAAGAAGTGATGGCACGATGTTTCCCCTTATTCTTATCAGATTTGGCTGCGCTTTGGTTTAGGCAGCTAGAAACCGGATCAATCAGGACATGGGGCGAGCTTGTGGATTGCTTCATGAAGCAGTTTAGGGTTCACGTGACGCGACCTAAAAGCGTGATAACTTTGGCGTCAATAAAACAAAGGACCGGAGAGTCCATAAAAGATTTTTTGTTACGATTTAATGCGACGGTGACTTCTGTAGATCGCCTGGACCCATCGATGATTTTGATGGCGGCAGTGGCAGGAGTTGGAGAAGGCACCGAATTCAAAGACTCTTTGACTAAAGATCCACCGCAAGATCTTGGAGAGTTTTTCCATGAAGCTGAAAAATTCATCCGATTAGAGGAATCACGAGCCGAGAGGCAGGAAATAAATGTTGCACAAGGCGAAGGAACCGCCAGGGAACAGTCCAGGGCAGACAAAGGAAAGAGAAAGCAGGATGACGCACATGATGGTCCTGATAAACGGAAGAAATTCCGAGAGCCCAGATTCAGGCAATACACAGACTTGGTGGCAGGACTGGAATGAATTTACACCGAAACTCGGGGGCAACTCCCCTATCGAAAACCACCAAGGAGAGATCCCACAGAGCGGGAACGTAGAACCGGAAAATACTGCCTATTCAGAGCTGGATGGGCACACTACCGATGAATGCCGCCACCTAAAGGATGAGGTGGAAGAACATGCCAGGAGTAGTAGATTGCCGCAGTATGTCAGAGAACGTACGACGGCGGTTAGGCCCGAACAGCTACCGCCTCAACCAAACAGGAACGATCCTGGATCGGGATCACGACTCGTCATCAACTGATTGTGATGGCAAGGGCCAAGTTCAAGATTTGGACTCTGGTCGATTATTTTTCTTAGATTTGATTTCCAAAATAAAATGGCTATCCCACTTACTCATGTACGGGAACCAGAGAGATCCCTAGGCATGCTCTGAGATGGAAATAGACCGCTCCGCCCGGAGAGGCATTATCTTGTTTTTCCTGGTGTTTGAGATTGAACATCTAGGATTTGAATTTAATAAAGAAACACTTATTAAACTAAACCTTTGACCGGAGAGTTAAAGGATAAACATTAGATATCAATATAAACATGATCGCTTTATGATCCTGCCCGGAGAGGCAGGGTCCGGAGTGCAAGAAGTGAGTTGCTTCGCCGAAAAGCGACAGGATCAACTCACTTAAGCATCGTTTCCTATTCACCGGAGAGTGATTGGATCAGGATTCGATAAGAGCCCGGAGAGGCTGTGATCGACCGACGATTCAGGTCATGACATCGCTTAATGTTCAGATACACTGAACCGGAGTGCAGGAGGTGAGTCGCTTCGCCGGAGAGCGACAGGATTGACTCACTTAACGTTGTTTCCCCTTCACCGGAGAGTGACAGGATGGGATCCAACATGAGCCCGGAGAGGCTATGATCGGTCGAGAACGACCAAGACATCGCTATACGCCCTAGCTGGGGCCAGAGTGCAAGGGATAGAAAGCAACGCCGGAGTGCAATAGGATCTTTCTATTCAATCGCTAAATCTAGAATGGGTTTGACAAGGGTCCGGAGTGACCATCAATAGTACGGAGAGACCGTAGAATTTCATTCTTAACTTCCACTGAAAAAAAAAATTGATAACAATTCGGCTTCGAACAGCCATGGACTTGATTGAAAATGCTATAAGCTATGAGTAAAACATGAACTCACTGCATCCAACTTAAGACTGATCAAAACACGCCTTTTACCAAAAACGCATGTTTTGGGGGGAAAAATGTTATCCCAACTTTTGGCAAAGTCGAGATACCCAAAGATTAACTGAAAATCAATGATTATTAGTCATGAACATCGATTGTGCATCGCAGGTTCACCACGGATATCGATGAATTTTGTCCGAGTCCGGATCGGGCTGCAATTGATAAGACATGTCAAGCAAGGTCAGATGAAGCAACATTCCAAATTTCGAGTCAATCCGAGTTCATATGCTCGAGTTATCGCCAATGGAAGATGGATGAAATAGGCTAGGGTCGAATCCATGAGGAAAGGCTGATTCGAATCGGTCAGAAGAGCATTGCGTCGAATCCATGAAGAGCACACTTGCTTCGACTCCAACTATCGGGCATTGGTTCGTATCCATCAGGAGCAACCATGCTTCGAATCCATCCGCGCATGCCTTAAGCTTCGAATCCATCAAAGGAAGGATCCTTCGAATCCATACAGGTGGAGAAGCTCCGACTCCATCGCATTCGAATCCCCAGACTGAGACAACTTCGAATTGGTCCACAGCAACATGTCTAGATCGATTCGAACGAGCACCAGTTTCATCGATTCGAAGGAAGAAAACCTTCGAATCCAACATCTCGAATCCACCAAGTAAACGCGACTAAAACCACGGATTTGACCCAGAAAACTCGGAGAAAAAAGGGGATTGACCCGAAGCACGCGCACCACGTCATTGCCTTCACGTGCTAGGAGATGGAGTCGACCCTATGGATTCGAAGGTATCGATTCGAACGGCTCAAGGAAGCGAAAATCTTCAACTTGAATCGATCATAACTTGAGATCTACACATCCAAATGCTATGAAATTTTCACAGAAGCTTGAGCACATGTTGAAGAATGTCCACACCAAATTTCAGCTTGATTGGACATTTTCTTGATCGATTCGAACCAAGGGTC
This sequence comes from Allium fistulosum, assembly GCA_030737815.1. Taxonomy (NCBI): domain Eukaryota; kingdom Viridiplantae; phylum Streptophyta; class Magnoliopsida; order Asparagales; family Amaryllidaceae; genus Allium; species Allium fistulosum. Next base: position 617,224,909 of record CM060901.1, on the reverse strand, counting down.
GAATCGATCCCAAAGTGGGCCCGGATCACCAGATTTCGGCCATGCGGGCCCCCTCACGTGCCAGAACTGGTCTCCCTTCATTTTAGGCGAAATATCAGCCTCCTACACCTATAAATAGAGCCCCTGGTCATTCAGAAAAGGGGTCGGACAATTTTGAGAGCTAAAGAGCGCCCAGATTCTGCCAGATTTACTCCAGATCACCATTGGTGCCTTAGATTCAGACTTAGTTCAACAAATCAGTTGTAATATAACATACGAAATTGTAATCTTCAAGCATCGAGCAATAAAATCATAAAAACCTTGAAGTGGACGTAGGCCGGAGATAGCCGAACCACTATAAATCGTGTGTCACTGTTCATTATTTCTTGATTGCTGATTGTTACTTGCTTAGATCTGTGATTTGTGTGTGAATACTGTTGATTCGTATTCATACGCTGGTGCTTTCACTACACTTGGGGTTTGTGACCATTTTTGGTGCAAACAATGTCATGCCAGAATCAAAGCCGTGGGTCAACATTTTCAATCAGAGCGAAAAGGAATTGAACAAGTCGAAGTTAGATTTATCTCAAAAATTCACGATGTCAAAGTCATAGCAGAAAACTACAGAACCAAAATTCAAACACATCAGGGAAAAGAAGGAACTGACTAAAGCAAGTCAATAATGAACAAGTCAGAGTAATCACCAGCATTCAATCGAATATCAGTGGCCAAGCATAGCAACGTGAAGAATTGAAACAAAATAAATACGAACGATAATTTAGGGTTTGATCCCTATAAATACCCAAAAATCATCATCGACAAATGTATCGATTCGAGTTCAAGCGAAATAAGAGAGCAAGCAACTAAATCACGAACAAATATATAACTCGAATCGAAGTCGAGCAAATTCAAAATCGAATAAGAAAATCACATACCATTTTAACATTCGAGCTCGACGTATTTGAAGCAGCCGTGAACAATTCAACTTATCAAGGAAGCATCAAAGTGAATTGAAAGCATACCAGTAAAAGTTTCGAGCATCAATTTTTCAAGTGGCTGCATCAAATTAACAAAGCCCTAATTCCAGATTGGAAGAGAACTAAAAGCGATCGGCTAAAGTATAAAAAAGAAAACACAAAGGGGAGACGATTTTTATTTTCTCAAGTTATAATAGTGGGTCGGCTCTATTTTATTTTTATTTTGGGCTTAAAGTATTAAAATAGGGTTTTTTAGTTGTTTTATTTTCAGTTGTAATTTTCTTTTTTAAACTGTGTAACTTTCTAGTCGTGTGACTAGGGACGAACTACGGTGGTGTAGTTTGAGAATTCGCAGCTCAATGGCTGAGTTGGGGCAGGGTTTTGAGCGTAGAGTTAGGTAAGTCGATAGCGGGTGTCGCAAGTTTACGTGTGTAAGCGTCTAACTACTTAATTTCTAGTAGAAACCTTGGGGCAGCACGTAGGCAGGGTTTTGCCGAAGCTGGGTAAATCTGTGTTGTTCTATTTCTGCTTTTATTATTCTGTTATTATCTGTGCTGCAATTATTTTATATATTTCCGCATTAATTTTTATTATTATTAGTATCACCCTATTCACTCCCCCTCTTTAGGGTGAAATCGATCCTACAGATGCTATCATACCATCCTCTCGTCCTCAGTAATCCATAACCATTCGATATCTACTCCCACCTCCATTATGGAATCTCAAGCAGTTATGGAAAACCAATTGGCTTCTTCTATTTAGCCTTCCTTAGCTAATAGTTCATACATCTCAAGATGAATGGCCCAATGTACTCCTTCATCCCTTTCCAATAGAATGTCTATCTCATATCATGGTACATTTTATTACCATTGGGATATAGTCAATCTCGAATGATTGCACTCTCGTAGCACCTCTTCCCTCGACCCATTGACATTTAGTACAAACAATTTCTCATCCTATGGAGTAAACCATTATGGTAGAGCATATACTGCTTCATCTTCTCAAACTCAACTCTTTCCTTTCTCTTAGACATGATCTTCACTAGTCTAGTATCTCGCCTCTAATTAGTACCGATCCGTTCAATCAATGTTTGTCTGATAGTAAACCTAGTCAACACATCCAGCTCTAGCTTACATCGAGGTCTAAAGTCATAACTAGCAATAAATTAAAACTGCTTCCACTCTAGGAACATTGCTCCCAAACTGACATGTCTTCTACTCAGAGCATCAACGATTGCATTTCCCTTACTAGACATATATGAAATGTCAAAGACAAAAGAGGTAAAGAACTTTAATGATTTATGGTCCATTAATAACTCAAACCTCTCTCCAAGGAAATAACACCTCTGTATCTTCAAAGTAAATATTACTATTGCTAACTCAAGATCATGAGTTGGATACTTCCTCTCATGCGGTTTCAGCTGTCGGCTCACATATGCGATAATTTCCCCCTCTACATCAACACCACACCTAATCCAGCACCATAAGCATTTGTGTATACTATCAACTCTTCATTTCCACTTAGAATGACTAAAACTAGTGCGCTCTTAACCTCTCCTTCATACTCACGAATGCGTGCTCACACCTCGCGTCCCAAACAAAATTCTGATTCTTCTTCGTCAAACAAATTAGTGATGCTGCTATCTTAGAGAAGTCCTTAATGAAACGTCTATAATATCTAGTCAGTCCAAGGAAACTCCTTATGTCTATAACGTTCTTGGGTTTATCCCAATCCTAGACTACTACAACTTTTGCAAGGTCTACAAAAATGCCTTGCTAAGAAACAACTTGACCCAAAAATTGCACTTCCCTCCTCCAGAATGGACACTTCGAAAACTTCACCTTCAGTCAGTGCTTCCTTAACACTTCCAGCACAACCCTCAAGTGCTCCTTGTGTTCCTCCTCGACCCTTTAATAGACAAGGATATCATTCACGAACATAAACACAAACTTATTTAACTAATCTCTAAAGACATGGTTCATGAGATCAATAAAGTATTCCAGCTCATTGGTTATCCCAAACGGCATAACCAACCGCTCATAAATCCACACGGCATATGAAACGTTGTAATAAGCTCACTCTACCTTGCCACTCTCAGTTAGTGAAATCCTATTGCAAGAGCTAACTGAGAAAATACCCTAACACCATGGAGATGATTGAACAAGTCATCAATCTGCGGGAGTAGACACTTGTTCTTCCTCTTCACCTTATTTAGTTCATAGTAATCAGCACACAAGCTCAAAAAGTCGCCTTCGTGGCGAATACTACAGGTGCACCCCACTCCGATATATTCCATCTAATGAACCCTCGTCTCAAAAGGTCATTCACTTGCACCTTTAATTCCTTCTGCTCTTTGGGCCCCATATGCCTCAATGGCAAAACTGCTGGTCTAACATCCTCCACCAAATCTATATGGAATTCTATCTCTCTATGGCCTTAATCTAGTACCTCCACAAATATATCTAAATACTTGCTAGTTATAGGTACAGACTACATCTCGTCGTGTTGGATCTTCAGCAAATACAAAAGGCTAACCATCACCTCATTTTCAAATAGGCAACCAAACTCCAATCTTCACCCATCGTCCATCCTTATTATAACCAACAACCTCTTAAAGGCCCCCACTACTCTGTATCTCTATAGCCAGTCCATCAAAGAATAATACTGAACCCCATAAAGCCCAATACAAAACAATTACAAACAAAAAACCATCCATGACTCGATAAGGTTAAATCTCGATAGACCATGCAAAGGCTAGTCAATCCTCCAACGGGGTTTGGAACAATAAAAATCAGATAAACTATCTCATTTCTCAATCCCAATAAATCTACCAAATCATTAGGTATAAAGGAATCTGAAGCCCCAATATTGAATAAAACGCGTATAGATACATCAGAAATCGAAAGCACACCCTGAATAACTACGCTCTTCCCTTTCTCCTCCACCAATGGAGCACTCGACGAAGTCAAAACATCGTCAATAGCATATGCCTTTACTACTTGCTTCTGCCTCAATAAATCTAGACTATCCTTCTTAATATGTCCATACTTGTTACAGTTGTAACACTTTAATCATTCAGCTTTACAGTCCTTGATATGATGGCCCTTCTCCCCACAGTTATAGCAAGTAGGCTCCCACTTCCTTTTTTGTGGCCACCCCTATTCTAAAGCTGCTTTCTCTTGTTTTTTTTGTTCTACTTCTTCTTTCCTCCCATTCCCACTTGTGGCTTTGACTCGTCCTTGGAATCAACAACTGGCCTAGACTTTGGATACAGACTCTTATGTCGAAGAGCCTTTCCTACCAACTTCTCAAAGGACTCAACGGTATATCCTACAAGCTTTTCACCGAGAAAATCATAAAAAATCATACCAAACTTCTCATTTTTTAAGTGGAGTATCAATAAAAGATAGGCTGTACTTCGACAATAGATCAGACTTGGACACATACTATGTGATAGTCATATCTCCCTACCTCAAATCAGCAAATTTACAGAACAACACCGGCTTCTGGGCAACTAACATATACTTCTCCTCAAACCCCATCGTAAAAAGCTCCCAAGTAATATGCTCCTTAGGGGTAGTGATCTTGATGGAATTCCACAATCCTATTGCTCGCCTCTAAAGCTATAGAGGTCAGCCTCCTCTTCATAGCATCATCTATCTCCATATACTCAAAGATGCATTCTTAGATGTCCAACCAATCCTATACTTCGATGGCTAATTCTATTCTAAGGAATAGTTTGCCACCAAGGCTAAGTCTTTGTTTAACTTAGCAAAGTCGCCCTCGATGATTGCACTGAACACAACCACCAATAGCTACAGTTGGGCCAACTCCTCTTGCATCATGTTCCTCATCATATTATTAAACATGGCCTGCATATTGGGGTTCACGGCTGCCCTATTGCCTAGTCTATACTTTATGCCAGAAGTAGAAGCCCTAACAGCATTCCTCATTTGCCAAATCATTCTTATAAGCTGTAATAAGAATGATCGGTCTCTCAAAAAGGAATTTGTGGTGTTCGTCAATGCAATGTGACCTATATTATATACCATGATATAGTTTCAAAAACCAAAATATAATAAGTATGCTCTCTCATATATTGTCTGACCTATCCTAAGGTGATAACCCCTCCTTATCTCTAATGGATCCAAGTATCAACTTAGGTCAACTATGCAACCTAAGCTCTTATACCAAATATGACGACTATCCTACACCTCTGGTACCCAATAAGACCTGTTGAGTGCGCTGACATGATACTCAATTGATGTAGGATGATAATCAAGGGTGTAAGTAACAGGAATTCCAATCACTTAACCTGTAGAATGTCTCCGAGTGCATGGACAAAATATAATAATAAAATAGATGTAAAATAGGCAAGACGGTAATATAATCGAATGAACCATAAATAAAAACATCAAAGTGCAACAGTGCACAGATTCTACAAAAACAAAAAATAATAGAGTATACATCCCAAATCTCCAAATAAACCCTAACATGTATCTCTCAAATAATACAAGTACTGACGTAGCTCCATGGTATTGCACAATGGAATATAAGCGATGGTAAGTTCTAAAGTATAGATCTATGAAAGTGTAGCCTTCTTCTTGTACTTCGTACAACTCCATGCACTACTCAGACTTATTATCCTAATTTACTCATTTAAGAGTGCCCATGAAAATAAGAAGCAAAACATAAAACCTAGGGTCATACAATAGTCTAGTGTGAGCAAGACATCATCTCAAAATACCATAAAAATTGTTAGAAATAAGGACATCTACATCCAAAGAGTTAGCACATATCAATTGATATATGCTAATCTACTATCACCATCATCATATGAGTTTACTAAAAATCTAAGTACGGTATCTAGCATCTAGGTATGCAAGTCAATAATACCTACATCGTGTGATACTCTAGAGTGATAAACAATCATAGCAAAACATGGCATCCATCAAACAATTCTCACATCAGTCAGGTGCGTTGGATATATAATAACTCATATGCCCAATTATTGGTTAAAGACCCAATCAACCTTGGTTTCATACTGCTCAAATGCATGCCACTTCGTAAGGCCAGGGACTCACAATCGTAGTCCAGGGTAATCCATATTCGTAAGATTTAGACACAGTCGTAATCCGGGTGGGATGTAACACATCGTAAAATAAATAGTAATAAATTAAAAATAATTATTAATTTATAAAAGCTTAAAATTAAAATTTGAGCAAATATCAAAATATGGCTACGAAACTTGCACCATTGTGTCCTTGGTGATTTTCTAAGCAACTCTCTTGCATAAAATTTTGTGATTGGGGTTCAAACAAAGAAGTTATCAGCGTTTATAGTTAACAGACCAAGAATAATTAAAAAGCAATTCAAATGAGGAAATAAATAATAATAATCCTAGACTACCACCGATCGACAACCTCATTAGGCTGGTCGACCGCTAGTGGTCGATCGGTTCATGTTGTGGTAGCGAGGGTTCAACCTTGGTCTAATGGTCTGCATTTAATAACTACTAGTCTAACGGATAGAATTGATTCGAGCGCCCATAAATATAGGCATAGCCCTAACCTTTCTTCTCATATTTCTTGAACAGAGTAGCAAAGTTGTGCCATTTTTACTTCTCCGCTATTTCTAGAAATTATAAAAATACCATACACACACATACACACACAGATATATATATATATATATATATATATATATATTGGAGCAAGACAGATATATATATATACCCAATTAGTTCCTATTACAGACTTATCTTCAGGTCTTGGACCTAATCCTCAAACATCATTTCTAGTAAACTAATTCAGTTCTTCTTACATAGCAAGAATCCAGGAATCATCTAATGATGCTCTTTTGTATTTTTAAGTTCAATAGTTGAGATAAAAGCAACATTACTCATTTTATTTAATTGTTTTCTTGTTTTTACAACAAATTTTATATTTCCTAGAATATTTTTTATATGGTGATCTTTCAAATATTTTGTTCTTTTAGTTGGATGTAAGTTTTCGGAATCATTATTATTTTCATCATTAATGATTTCGTTATTAGTATTTCATTAGTTTTATCGACATTTTCTTCTTCATCAAAACTGGTATTGTCTGATTTTTAAAATTTTCATCAAATGAAACATGTAATGTTTCTTCAATGGTGTTAGTTCTGGTGTTAAAAACTCTATAAGCTTTGCCTCTATTTGAATAACCAATAAAATTACCTTTATCTGATTTAGCATCAAATTTATCTAAATTATCCTTTTTATTTAATATAAAACATTTACTACAAAGATACTTTAGGCTTTTTATTATAAAATAATTCATATGGAGTTTTCTCAGTTAAAGGTCGTATTAAAATTCTATTTAAAATATAATAGGCCGTAGCAACTGCTTTAACCCAAAAAAATAGGTAATTTACTATCATTTAACTTTGTTCTAGCACATTCTTGTATAGTTCTATTTTTACATTCTACTGCTCCATTTCGTTGAGGTGTTCTTGGAAGAAAAATTATGAGTTATTCCTTTTCTATTACAAAAGTTTTCAAAAAGATCATTTTCGAATTCTCCTCCATGATCGCTCCTAATTGTTTTAGTTTTAGTTGACATTTGATTTTGGATTCTTTTAGTAAGAATTTTAAACATTTCAAAAGCATCGCTTTTAACTTTCAAGAAAATTGTCCATGTAAATATAGAAAAATCATCTACAATTACAAAGACATATCTATTATTATTTATTGATTGTATTTGCGAAGGTCCCAAAAGATCTGAGTGAAGAAGTTCAAGATGATGAGAAGTAGAAATCATATTTTCAGATTTAAAAGAGCTTTTTCGAAGTTTTTCTAATTGACAGGCATCGCATAAATTATTGACATTAAAACTTATTTTAGGATGACCTCTAACAAGTTCATATCTAACAACTTTAGAAAAGTGAAATTCAAATTACCAAATCTTTTGTGTCAAATCTAAGAGTCATTACATTCAGCCAAAAGACATAAATTATCATTGGACACTTTCATACTTCAAATATAGATGTTACATTTCCTAATACCTTCAAAGATAATGTTTAACTCGTTATCTTCGATTTGGCAGTTATCTTTTTCAAACTTAATTTTAAAACCTTTATCACACAATTGACTAATAATACACAATTTATGTTTTAGATTCCTAGCTAGCAAAAAATTAGAAATGGTAGAAATTTTAGAGTTACCGACATTGTCGATACCAATCACATATCCTTTTGAGTTGTCTCCAAAGTTTACTGATCCACCATCTTTATAGACTATATTTTTCAAGATTTCTGGATTTCTAGTCATGAGTCTCAAACATCCAGTATCCACTTGTCCTTTTTGATTTGTGATATTTGATTTTTAAGTGTCTATTCACCATCAGCCATATAACAAACTTATCGCTGCAATTCAAAATCATACATTTCCAAGAAATCGGTTGACTTTTCAAAACAATTAATTTCTAAAAACATATTGGTTTCACAAAATTATTTTTTTGCAAAATTGTTCAAAATATTACAAGCCATTAAACTTTTCAAAAATCAAATTACGATTTTTTGAAAACCTAGTGCTCCGATACCAAATATGGGTTGCAGAATTATGGATCTTAAGGCTAATTAAACACTAGAGGGGGTAAATAGTTTTTCTAATATTTATGAATCTTTTTCAAAAAATTCAAGATTGTTATTAACCAATGTAGAATCAGTAATCACAGATGCAAACACAGCTAAGTATAAATGCAGTAAAGTAAAAAGTAAAGTATTATAGAGATCATGGTAGGATTATTATATTGGTTCGGAGTTACCCTACATCCAATCCCATACAATTTCTTGTACATATTTATTTTCAAATGCCAATCTTTAAACAGGTAGAAGGCAAACCCAATTACAATCTTGATTCGGAGGCACACCCTCCTGATTTTTCGAACTCAGAGTACACCCACTTGATTTGGACAGCCTACAAGCACACCTACTTGGATTTCCAGGCTACCAAGCACAAAACAATTGATTTAAATGGGCTACAATCACAACCAAGCAAATACAACTACAGTTTGATGGCTTTTCTAAAGACAATTTCTTGATCTTTGGTTACAATGAATTCTATAGCCTCTTGGCCAGCACTTTTATCTTTGATTGAGAGAGAGAGAGATGATTGAAATCAGAGTGTAAATAGTAGAGAATCAATACAATGAAGATTGAATTGATTCTGGTTGAATTTGAGAAGATTTGAATATATTTTTCACTACAAATTTTGGCAGAGTAAGAGGAGAGAAGATAATAAGAAAGTGGTTGTTAAAAATTCGTTGAAAACCCCCTATATATGGAGAATAAACAAACATGTTCATTCGCGAAGAGTTGCGACGAATAGATACTTCATTTTAAAATTTGAATTTCAAAATTGCAGCATGTATATCGACATATCATCTGCCCATATGTCGATATAGGCTAGTGTAATTTGAAAACTTGTTTATTTTAAAATGTTTTGAAAATCCTATACTGTGTAAAATAATTTGATACTTTGTAAAGTAGTTTAAACATAGTTTATAAACATTTTAACCTTTAGAAAACTTTTATAAAGTATTTTAAAATGTATTTTAAAAATATATTTTATTTTAAGGATAAGAATTAGAAAATGAGAAATAGAGATCATAGATTGCTACCAAGGACTTTAACAATATTTTATGACTCTATAAACTTTACTATAATCTTGAGATCTTTATATCTTGATCTTTATACTCATGAGTCTTTATGTCCATTTTTTGATTTTTTATACTGTACAGTCTTCGATTCAACACATGTATAATATCTTGCACTATATACTATATAACTTGGTGAAACATTAGTATCCATATTTTATATGAATGTATTATTATTATCAAGGTTGTTACCATCAAAATCAATAACTGAGGTATTAACATAAGGCATAGGTCTATTGGCCACCAAACTTCAGGATGCAAGAGTACATAAGGAGATATGATAGATGTCAAAGATTTGCCAGTATCCCAAGATAACCATCCTATGAGCTCATCCCATTGGCTAGCCCATGGTCATTTGACATATGAGACATAGATTTGATAGGACCCTTCCCATGTCAAAAGGAGGGGCAAAGTATGTCGTGGTAGCAATAGATTACTTCACAAAGTGGGCGGAAGCAGAATCCTTAGCAACAATCACTGCAAAGAAGATAGTCACTTTTGTCGTGAGAAACATAATTACTAGATTTGGAATCCCCCATAAAATAATTTCAAACAACGGAACCCAATTTGAAAGTAAGGAGTTTACGGAGCTTTGTGAAAGGAATGAAATAATAAAAGGTTTCTCCTCCGTTGCACTCCCCAATCGAATGGATAGGTCGAAGCAGCAAACAAAACCATCAAGAAACTGCTCAAGAAAAGGTTGCAAAAGGCTAAATGGAAGTGGGTGGAAGAGTTATCTTTAGTACTATGGGCTTATAGAACATCATCTGGATCTCCACTGGCGACACACCTTTCTCTTTAACCTATGGTTATGAAGCTATGCTTCCAATTAAAACAAAGGTTCCATCACACAGAAGAATATCTTATATGGTAGAACAAAACAGGGAGTTAAAAGAAGCTGCCCTTGATCTTATTCAAGAGAGGAGAGATGAGCCAACAATCTGATCCACTGCATACCGACAAAGGATGGCAAACAATTACAGTGGTATACTGAAGGAGAGAAACTTTTGTAAGGGAGACCTAGTGCTGCAAAGAGTAATAGCCAACGCTAAGGACCCGCAGACGGAGCTCTAGGCCCAAATTGGGAAGGCCCCTTAGTTGTAGCAGAAGTCTTAGTTAATGGGGCATACCGACTCTCAAGGCCTGATGGAAATCTAGTTTCGAGAATATAGAATTCCGAGCATCATAGACCTTATTTTGTATAAATGATGTTATTTGTATAACAAACATTGTAATTATTATGAAAAATAGTAATACAATGAACTGTATGTAGAGATACTAGATGGTCCAAACTAGTATAAAAATCTTTTTATGTTAATTTTACTAACATAGCTAACCACATTGAGTTGTAATTTGCATGACTCGGCTTTTCAACCAAATAATTACACTGGATGTAAGGATATTAGATGGTCTGAACTAGTATAAAAAAACCATGTACTGAGTTAAAAGGTTGTAAATACATGACTTGACTTCACAATTAAAAATAGTCCTTTCCCAAATAGCGGAGCAGACCGCGCCAAGCGCATGATAAGCATGAATGCCAAAATCAAGTTCAGAATGCACGAACTGCGTGAGGGATCAATCAAAAGTGGAAAGAAAAGATGACACATGAAATGCAATACAATGTAGAAATCGGTTACAATTCCAGGAACTACGTGGAGTTTGCCAAGAAAATATTACTGAAATATACTAATATTTACTTAAATCTAATCATATTTGCATATTCCTCACATTTGTTTATACATCACAAGTAAAAATAAAGTGATCATCACAAAAAATTACATTAAAAATTAAAAATATGGCTTCTAGTAAAACAAACTTGTTGGTGAGATTTTTCATCTCATAGCACCCACGATAATCGCAGAGTAATTATGAAGCCAATTACTTCCACGACTATGAATAATCGATTCAAGTGATATCAAATGCACCTTGATGTAATAAGTATATTACTGTGCGCTTACATAATTAGGAAGTAGCCTTCCAACTGTTCGTTGAAATGCCTCTTTAAATATATAGCTTTTCTTCCCATCAAATTTTGTAACCAAATCCAACCCATAACGTAGAATATAAGATGCAATAAATAATTATGACACTGAAGTTCACGTGGTTCAGATTTGATGAAATCCTACATCCACGATAAATTCCATCTTCTACTCTTTCATTCGTCATTTAAAATGTTTACATTACTGCATTGTTGCAGAGAATATTTTTTACATAGTACATTTTTTTTGGAAAAAAATGGTAAAGAGCCCCCTCGCACTACTACAATGCCTCTCTATTTATAGTCCCACCATGCTTCGTTCCCTCCCTTAGATTTTTACATGTGACATCAATATGTTGCTTGTTTTAAGTATGTATGGATTGATGACGAGGCTTTGGGCGGTAAATTTTCCATTGGTGGGAAGGTTTGATTTTAGGCTGGACGATTTGGAATTGTGGCGGGAAGTGCCCAAACTTGAATATGTCACCTATTTCTGATCTGAGGAACGATAGGCTTTCGAGCTACCCTTGTTAGTTATGGTAGTGTTTGAATAATACTGCTATGAAAATGGAGATAGTTGGAGTCGAGCTGCGCTGCTTGGTAGGAGAGGTTGGCTCACCATTTTAAGGTGATTGCTTTATGTGATTCTGCGCTGAACTGCTCATAGTATTAGGTTGCACAAGTTATTGGTGAGGGACACTTATATCATTGCTATTTTACTTGTAAATGTGGGACTTCACTAGATCATTATTTGAGTAACCTTGTGTTCAGCCCATGAAATGCTTTTGATTTCACATGGTACTGCTTAGAGAGCCCTTAGTAAGTGCAATGCAGGTTCGCACCTGAAGGTGTTAGCAATGTATAAGCATTAAGAATATTGTTGGGGTTTATGGGGCCTTTTGGTATGCGTACTGTTCTGCTATGGCTAGTTCAGAATGGATCAGGAGTAGATTTTGGCAGAAGGTTGCGCACTGTACTTGTGCAGGTCATATACCTGGATAGCTTATAGTTTGGGAAGTGCAGGTTTTATCAAGGTCTTGAGTAAAGAATATTTGACTAAGGGTTCCGAATGGTTTTACTTTATGCAGGATTTAGTTGATGGGAATAAGTACATAGCGAGCGCAGTCCACTGTCATCCTTGCTTAGTCAACTGTTGGTGAAATGTTCAACACGGTTTGCCTTATTCGGGCTTAAAGTTGTTGGAAGGATATGGTATGTTCAGTGCAATTCATAAGCTGATGCAATTTGGCTTAATCATGACGGCGCAGTCTTATTTATTGAATTAAGTGGCCTTTTACTTTGGTCATCTCTAGCATTGTGCTTTGTTGTTGTTTTGGGTGGAGCAGCGCAGTACATCTTTTGGTGTGCTAATGTAGTTTTACTTTATCGTTTCATCCCTTTGGTTTTTATGCTTGTAGTAAGCATCATTTAAGATATGCGGAGCAGTTTTGTCAAATCTAGATTGCAGGGCATCTTTATCATTTTGGCATCATATTAGGATTGCGGGGGCATCTTTATGGCTTTGTTCTGATGATGCAAGATTGTGGCGCAGACCCCATTGTCATTTAGATCTCGTGCCGCCACCCCAGTTTTATTGGGGTAAGTATTAAGTGAAACTGTGGCAGAGTAAAAGGTTGTTGTGGCGGCGCAGTTCCTACCGAACTTTGTATGTTGTGATCTAACTTCCTTGCAGTGCAATTTACCTGGTTGGCTTTCCTTGGCTTGTTTGATGTGGTATCGATGTTGCGCCGATTATCATATTGAGATGGCCTACTTCTGCACTCAGTGTTTGATTAACTAAATGGCCCATGAAATGTAAATGCGGTGAGTTGATGTGACTTAGTGGGCTAGAGAAGTTTTACTCCCTCATTTAGCAAATATATATAATATATGTGTCTCATGCGTGGTTAAGTGCAGTTATTCAATGCCGTAAATTATATGGGGTTGTTTTTTTATAGGAACGTGGTTTGTGCCCTTTGATTGTACATGTGCAAACGTGGTAGATTAAGGCATATCGGGTGCGTAGTTTTCCTGTCTTTTTATATTTAATACTTCACTGCACAGTTCTTGATGACCTTTTAGTTAATCTTTAGTAGGGCTGCCATGTGCCACTTGTTAGGAAATCAAATTCATGGTTTTAATGACAACAACTATACAATGAAAATCAAATGCACATATATATGTATATATACAAGAACTTGATAGAGTAACATCACCAAAGAGACTAAAACAACACTCAAGAGAAGAATCAAAAGACGTCAAATCAGTAGAAGTTGAAGAGAAATGGGACATGCACAAGATAAAGCAACATGCACACTTTCAGACGTCTGAGTGCACTATCCAGACATCTGAATGATTCCTCTGGTTCACAATCTCAGAAGAAACCAGACGTCTGATCTAGAACTCAGACGTCTGACATACATCCAGACACAAAACAGAAGTAAAGACCAGACGTCTGGATTATAAACTCAGACGTCTGAAATGCTACTATACACAAAAAATATATGAAGGCCAGACGTCTGAGGCTACTTTCCAGACGTCTGAAAATGGGCTCGACTGTGTAAATTTAAACACCAACTGTCACATCCGAAGAGACACATCCGCTCCTCTTCACTGCAACTCTTCATCACCAAAAGGAGAAACTATACAACGATTGTTAATGAAGGCAACTACACATGGAGACTCTTCATCATTATAAATAGCATCAGGAATTCAAGAGAAGATCTCACCTGACCTACTAGCACTTTCTACTCTTATACTCTGATATAGTCTTGATCTCAAGCAAATCTATACTTGTATTCTACTCTTCCAAATATACAGTTCCTCATAGACAACACTCTCTAGATATATATTGGAAGCATTTGTACTCAATAGTCAACATCCGTGTTATAGAACACATTCTTGACAAAGAAACTCTGCTACTGTAAACCTGTTCCTCCGGGTCAAGTGAGGGTTAGTTGAAAGGAAATTCCGAAGAGGAGCTTCGGGACTGGACGTAGGACGGGAGGTCCGAACCAGTATAAAATCCTGGTGTGATTATTCTGTATTTACTTAGATTAACTTTATTTCAGTTGCATCATATATTTTGCCACATATACTAGCACATACACTACACGATCCACCCCGTATAGACTTTCACCACTTTGTTTAATAAACCTAAGCCTACACAAATCAGTCTTGTAATAAAAGATGTAGTCTATTTAGTAGTCGAAAAAATGGGTATAACAAAACTGAGTCACTATTCTAACTCATCCTCAAAAGAATCATCAATTATGATTCTTTCACGATGATGAGATCTGAGTTCACCCAACGTAGGATAATAAATAGAATCGTTCCTTCCCTAAAAAGCTGGGGATAGGTCATGTAATTCAGTAATGACAACTGACGAGCGACGAGGGGCGACGTCGCTAAAGGCAACTCTAGGATCATAGTTCACATCAGCCCAAATGTTACTAAGGTCCTCCGAACCGGAAATAAAATCCTCACGATTGTATAAAAAGGATAGGTCGAGTTCAGGCCAAAAGTGGGTAAAAACATCGATTGCACACTTCGCAATAATATCTTCCATGATTCTTCTGACATTCTCGTTATGAAGTTGCTCCATCAAGGCATAACTGAAAATCCTAGATGATGAAGTAGTGGAACCCATCCAAGGACATGCGAATAAGACTTAGACTCTAAGGTAAATATTTTGTTTTCAAGACCATTCACGCGCTCCATAGTCACCTTTCTAACCCATTCAATCTTTTCAAACAACTGATAATTTTTCCTTCGAGTTTCTCTTAAAAGGGGACCAAAAAGCTCCTGTGCTGTAGATGTAACATACGAACTGCTACCCCTGGGGGCTCGTGATTTCTTTTTGTAGTAATTCTTCAACTCCTGAAATTTAGCCTCATAATAGTTCTTCGGATCCTCCTTCCACCGGGAAACAATGTCAGGATCTGCCCTCGGGAAGGTGTAGGAGTAGCACCGTCTCTTGATACTACGTTGGGGTCTGCAATAGGATCTTTTCTGTAGTACTTTGTTTAGCGACCTGTAAAGACAACTCTTCAATTTTTCCATTCAGTACCATGATCTTTTCTTCATATGAAACCTTATATACACCTACGGCATCTTTCAACAATCCCTCCAGTTTAGCAGTTTGAACCAAAGCAGATCTAAGTCGTTCTTCCGAGTCAGTTATTTTCGAATGTTGTTTGGTGATGGAAGGCTGAAAATCAACTGAATCCGGATAAACAAAATCATAAGAAAGCACGAACAAATTAAAGCTCATAAGACATTTAAATTCATTTACAAGGTGGTTCGATTTATACAGTAGCCTTACAAGTATTCGCACAACCAAAAGGAATATTTCCTACAATATAATGTTCTAAAACGTCGATAATGAATAAATCCTAAAGTACTGCCACAAGTGTGAAATATCTAATCTAAGGGATGCTAACCAAAGGTTGGTCCCTTCTAACACGAAAAGTTTTCCTAGGATCATAGTTAGCACCTGTCCACCGGTCTGTTGGATCATCCACAGTCACCACGAAGCCTTTTGTATTATAAAAAAGCTCAAGTCGAGCGTAAGGTAAAAATAATTAAAAACATCTCTGACTCATTGTAAAGAGATCTGCCCCATTTTGCATCTGACATTCTCTTTCCTAAGCTTCTCTTCGAGATCGGCAACTCTACCCCACCCTGGTACAGTAGTAGGTGCTACTGCAGCACTAGAAGCAACCTGAGCTTCTTGCAAACGATCTTTGAGCTCGTAAATTTTAAGCATGGTGGTCTCCCTCATCCGTTCTACAGTGTTTATTAATTCAGCCGCGTCTTTTTGGAATACCTTGAAAAACCACCAAAATACTTGAGAGCATCCGCTTTCCACCCCTTTCTCTATGTGCAAGGGAGCACCTTCAGCTTAGGTCGTTCTAACTACTGCTTATAACGGGCCTCTAATTCCCTAAGGTTACCTTGGTAGCGTAATTCCAATTTCCTTCTCCACTCATCCGTCAATGAGGTATCCATGCCTGCGGGAGGAACAAGGGTTGCATCTGAGCTTGGGATCGATAACACGGTTCATTCAAGCTACAACACTTCATTTTGGCATGATAGTTGGGTCTCTGCTAACTTAAAGTTGAATTTAAAGAAATTATTGAAATTTGTGATTTCAAAAATGCAATAATTTCATAGGTCTACAGACCTCGGAACGATTTTCCATGGAATCCTACATTCATCTCTGCCTTTGAAGACACTACCTTATCCCAATTGTCTAGGCTGTTTAGAAAGTTAATGCTCCCCCCAAGGCAAAGTTACACACGTGGTTAATCCTTCACTAGAAATTAAATACAATTGAATTCTGAAAGGAAAAGAATCCGCTTAAAGATAAAAATGTGCTTTTCGCAATTTAGAACTAGAAAACATAACACGGCTATACTACAATTGTCCCATAACCAGTTCAATACTTGATAACTCCCTGAACATCTTTGACTTAACACTGACCTTAGCTCTAACAACCACTGCAATAATCCCTTATTCCAATGACGTAAAGATTATGGAATTTTGTATGATACCATCTTCACTATTATCTGTAGGCATATATGGTTCGAAAGGAACTAAAAAATATTTAATAACATTTACACTCCTCCTAATAACCTAATTTAAGCTATCGTAATGTTTATTTATAATTGGATAGCTAATCCTAGCAATAAATTGGCTAATAAGGTTTATTTCATACATTTTCTTTAAAAAAATGAAAAGTCGAATGGATTTCCTGAAAGTGAATTTAGGCTTCAATAGGCGGGCACATAGTAGCCATAAATGACGACATAGTACAAACTTTTAACGAAGACAGCTCTTCGAACAAATTGCACCTGATTGATAACTAAATCTGAGTTTTTCAGTTTAAGTGGAAGCCGTGGATCTAGTAGCTCAAATTGCCTGCCCGCAGATGCTTGACTACGTGTAGGTTTTGTTCGCTAGTCTTGCTTGGTTACTGGATGGCCTGGCTGTCACTCTGTTGATTTCTTTTCTTTGCTCCATTTTTAGGTATATGGATCTGTCGTCGTATTTTTCTATCTCTCGCTGGATGATATATTCTTCCAGCGTGGCTTCATTTTCCTTCCTTTAGTCCTGGATTTGGTAATGCTGTTGATTCATAAAACATCTACCAGATTTAGTTGGGATTTTTTTGCTCTATTTTGCATTGGACGGAGGAATTTGTTACTGTTAGAGTTGTTGACAGCTTCTTTTTTGAGTATAAAATAAAATTATGTGAGCACTCATTGTCCCCAAAAGCAACAAGGAGATTTGATAATTTTTCAAAAGAAATAGGGATGTAAACCTAATTTCCGCTTTTCATATTCATGGTAACCCTGACCAAAAATCAGTGGCACGTGACATAATGGGCCAAACAATAAAAATCAAAATTTTCAACTATTTAATTATAAAATATAAGGAGAAATAACGGTATAATGTTCTTGTAGTTTTCCGGAAATCCCCTTGCCAACCCTTTGTTTCACCGTGTGTGGCAGACTTATCATGGATAAAAGTTATTTGGCTTCATTGAAATTTAGCTTTACACAAGGATATTCTTGCCAAACGTGGGTTGTTCTGTCCACAACAACAAGCATAGGAGTGTGAATCTTTCTTAACGGGTTCTTACTGCGAAACCATTTGAGTGTAATAAAGTAGAAAGTAGAGTTTTATAATTTGAAAATTGATGGACAAATGAGAACGTGGAGGAAGAATGAGGGGAGGATGTGATTATACAAAAAATTACCAAGGAGTATTTGTATTGTCTAAATCTCCTCAGTAATATTTGTACTGTCTAAATCTCCTCAGCTTTCTGTAATGTCACTATTGTCAACAATGTTGAGGCAAAAGCATATCTTCAAAATCATATTACTGTGCCTTAAAAATAATAGCAAAACAGTAATCGTCATTATGCAACGAACGTTTGTATGACTTATTCCGACTCCTGGCACAGCAAAAGCAGTTTGCACAATAAACTTGTTCCCGTATCAAGCATCACTGAAACTCTGAGCAATTTGAAGGCTTAGGTTCACTCTAATAAAGTAATGGTTGAATATTTGCTTTATTCAGATGCATTAATACTCCAAAACATGGTTATCGCTACATTAGAACTTAACCTAAAATCAGACATCAAATGCATATATGTGATTATGTGGCTAATGTGTATGTATCACAGGGGTTCGGCAAGGGATGGTAAAGACGAGACACATGGCATAAGAACGAACCCGATCATATAAACAACAATGGAAACGAAAAAATATATAAACCAGAAACAACCCAAAGAATATGTTCGGAAAAGCTTTTGACCAACAATGAAAATTATATAATTAGACAAATCCAAATAATACAGCTATATGAAAGCGGAAACAGAAATAACAATAAATTGAACAATAAATAATAAATAAAATGCCTAGCCATATTAGAGTGAAAAGGGGACAACTCTTATGGGATAATTCCAATATATACAGCACAACGACTCATTTAAAGTTTTGAACTTTATGCAATTTGAGACTATACCAAGTATAGTGACGATGGACCTTTGATGTAATAAGCTTAAAGAACAACAAGCACGCGTATCAAATAGAAAAGTTATTAATAGAGCCTAAAACCGCTTCCATTTACAGTGTTCCTTGTGTAATTATTTTGGACAAAAGACGGTTTAAAAAAAAATCACCAAGCAAATTATCATTAACAAAAGAAAACAAGGTGCCATTATCATTTTGTTCAGCAAATTATAAAATATTCCGCCACCTAACAGAAGATCATACATAACATACTTACCTAAATCATGAAGAATCAGCATGATTCTCCCTCTCAAATCCATCTATACAAGCCATGATCATCTTATGGGAATCTACAATCATTTTCATCTTCTTCATTTCCATCTCCTTTCTTTCTTTCTCCATCATCCGCACCATCTCCATCTTCATTTTCTCCATTCTCATGTACCCCTCTCCAAACTTACACAACTCCTCTGCCACTTCACCCATCAAATTCCTTCCTTTCCTCTCTTTTTTCTGCACTCTCTTCCTCTTCATAGGCTCGCTGCTAAAATTATGGTTTGGATCAATGTTCGGGCTGGAAGTTCTAAGTGGTCGACCATACGCAAACGACTGAGACAAATTAGGATTCTTGTACATTTCCTGAACATCTTCATTTCTATAATTCAGGTTGAGGTTGCGGACTGGCATAGCAGACTGAAATGGATTACTGAATTGAAACTTAACAGCATCCTCATGGCTTTCTTTGTAGTCGCGTTGGTTAGTCTTTGAATTTTGATTTAATACAATCGGTACTGCAGTAGGGATCTCGGGGTTAGAGTTGAAATTATGATTCCCAGTTGATACATTACAGTTGGGTTTCGAAATTGGTACCGCCATAGGTATCTTAAACTTCAGCTTCTTCTTAAATTCAATGTCTTCCTCTTGCTCATCCGACTCCTGTATATCATAATTTAAATTAGGATTAACTGAAGGAAATTTGAACTTCAATTTTTTCCTCATCTCAAATTCCTCTTGCTTGTTAGATTCTTGTTTTGCATAATTTTGTTGAACATTTGCATTTCCATTTGAAAATATAGGCACTGCCATTGGAATATTATTCTCTTTCAGTTTCTTCCTCAAAACAATGTCGTCTTCTTGCTCGTCTGATCCCAGATCCTCATAATTCGAATTATAATTATAATTTTGGATTGAACCAATCGGCACTGCCATAGGAATCTCACGCCTCTCTTTCTTCATGGACTCAAATTCCTCATCCTCATCCTCCATAATTGACGTAATAGGTTCTGCAACAGGAATACTGAACTTTGATTTCTTCTTCAACTCGATGTCTTCCTCATCCAGCTCGCAATTTCTAGACAAAGAAACAGGTACAGCAATGGGAATATTATCGTCCTCATCGGAATCTTGACAACTAGAATTAGGGTTTTCGAGTCGATCCATGGCTTTGAAGTAGATCCAAGACGACCAGCCGCGGATGCTGTTCTGCTGCTCAGATCGGTACCTTCTACGAAGCTTCTCGATCTTGTGCCGGCACTGGGATGTAGATTTGGGATAGGAGGAGCGGGCAGAGACGGAGGCTGCGACGGATTCCCAGTCGACAGCCCGGAGATTGCCACGGTTGAGAGAGATCCATTTGAGCTTGTAGGCTTTGATCAGGGTTAGGGTTTCGTCGTGGGTCCAGAAAATTCGATTGGGGCTAGGGTTTGAGGAGAAGGACATTTTGGGGAAATAGGAGGCGGAGGAGAAGGGAGGTGAGAATAATAAATTAGGGTTAGGTTTGGCATGTTATTGTTGACTTAGTTTGTGGTTAGTATGGGGGAGGTGGATCGGGTCACCGCTTAGGTGTTTGAATGTGGTGGCGCCGCCTATCGGTGTGAGCTTACCGCGGATAAAACGCTCTCTTTTAACTTTTAATTACTTGCTGCCGATGTTTATTAGCAATGGAATCCGTTTCTATCTTGACTTGGATAAATTCTATCGCCAAAGTTGTTTTATTAATAAGTTTGTAAACATGGCCCTTCGGCCGAATTACGTCTGCTAACATTAAATACCCAATTAGTGTTGGAGTATACGTGTTAAGAATATGAAATTTTATTGTTACCTTAGAGCAACTCGCAACGAATTCAGCTAAATTATTCAATTTTTGTTTTCTAGTTTCCACTTCAGAAAATTGAATTGGAACTGAACACTCATTTAATGGAGCTCGGTGTTAGACGCTGGTTTAATGAGCATTTAACACTATGCGCCGTTTTAATAGATGTCTAACCTTTATTAAAATAATTTGTCCCATCGGAAATTATTACCGTTAAATAATTTTTTAAATGTTAAGCATCCATTTAATAGGCGTTCAATTAAATGGACGTCAGGCTATTGGGGATTTCTCCCCTTTCAGCCTTGAATATTCAGTGCTCTGAACATTCAGGGCTGAAGTCATTGGAGATGCTCCTTGACATCAAATCTGAATAGGAGGGTCATTTTTTCGAAAAATTATTAAGAGATGTAAAAAAAATTGTCCCCTCTTAACAAGGTTTTTTTTTCCTACAAGGCCCCACCGAAAATGGATTTCAGTGATCCATCATCGATTTTGTCGAATTTTGCATTGTTCGAGGAGTTAATTTGTAAACTATTTTATTCGGAAGGAATCCATAAACGTATTTTTCCTAAGCGGAGTCCCATCAAAATTAACCCCCGTTATTCAAAAATGAAGTCTCTTTGACAATGATCTTGTTATATTACTACTATGTATTTGTATCTTTATTCTTATTCAATATCCAAACTTCAAACGGAACATACATGACTTCTCCTTGAGTTTCACATTATTATGTTCCGTAGTAAACAATTCAAGCCAAAGAATTTGAATAGGTTCGGAAAGGAAGAAATGAACTAGTGGAAATACATTTTTGTAAATTTTGAAATTAAAAAATTATGGTAGGTAAAGAATTGCAAAGAAGAAGCAAGGATCGCTACAGATATGAAGAAACAAACAAAACATGCAACACAATTAACAACTTCCAGCAAACCTTAATTAACCAAATATCACAATTTGATCACACCCAGCCAAACCAAGATATAAAGTATATTGAAAGTAAATCACACGAGAGATGTAAAGTGGTTATATTATCAATGGGAAAATGCACATCACATTGGGGGAAAAATTATAATTACTGGAGAGAGATTTGATTGCGATAATTTTGACAAAGGTTGGCCTAGAATTCCTTTTGATGTAAATTGAATCTAATTTACTACCAATGGATTGAACCTCGAAGCGAATAGTAATTAAGTTTATATCAACCCAATGATATCCCATCTATTAGATATTGAACGTAGAATATCTACCCATCGAAAATTTGTAGCCCGATTGCCCAAAATGAACTCAATATCAAATACACATATGGTTAGAGCCTCCACCGACCGACCGGTGGGCTTGGCCGGTCGACTCGTTCATTAAGGTAGCAATTTGATGCCTCAATTGGTCAACCATTAGGTGTTGATTGGTCAATGTCTTTTCCTCCTTACAACTTGATATGTCGAGTGTTGCTCATCCATAAGTCAACCGAGTTAGATTTTATGATATAATTCTGAAAGAGATTGAAGAGAAAAAGATGAATTGTTTTATTTCATTCACCGTAATGATTTACATGCCTATTCAGGCTTTTATATATAAACGGAAAATACATAAATGGGCTTGGGCCTGTTTGCTATGTAAACCCGCTTCTATCTTTGGTTTGGCTTTGAGATAACACAACCAGGTTAACCCGCATACACTTCATTTCTCCCCCTCAAACCAATATTAGGATTAGGGTTCCTTTATGTCTTCCATGGCGGCAATGAAAGGCGATTTCCTCTTCCCTTGATTCTCACAGTCATCAGTTCTTATAGAGGTTGCTGCGTGTTCTTCTATTAATTTAGAATTCGCAGCAGCTTCGATCCTCCTTTCAGTGTTCGATACACACTCTTCTTCTCCAGATCTGGTTTTAGTACTGTCTTTGAGTAGCTTGCTTGCTGTAGCTATGACTTTGTGAGAAGCTTCTTTCTCTTTGCTGGAGACCAGTTTTTCGAGATCTGTCTTGCTCTCAACTTTCAGATCTGCTCGAAACCTTAGGTAATTTCTTGCAGACAGTGCCTTTGTAAGTGTGTCTGCATGCTGGTAAGCTGAAGGTATGTGGTTGATTTGTAGATTTCCTCTTTGAACTTGTTCACGAACAAAATATAAATCGATTTCGATATGTTTTGTTCGTGCGTGCAAGACTAGGTTTGCCGTCATATACACGGTGCTTTGGTTGTCACACCATAATATTGGTTTGGCTGTTGTGTTGATTTGTAGTTCCTTTAGTAGTGATTGTAGCCAGATTATCTCTGCTGTAGCACTTGCAACACTTCTGTACTCTGCTTCCGTGCTTGATCGTGAAATAGTGGTCTGCTTCTTTGAACACCACGACATTGGGTTGTCCCCAATATATATGTAGTATCCTGTTATAGACTTTCTGTCGTCAGTGTCTGTAGCCCAGTCTGCATCAGTATATGCTGTGATGTTTAGATTATTGCATGCTCTTAACTTTAACCCAAAATTTGCAGTTCCTTTAAGGTATCTGAGAATCCTTTTTACTGCTTTCCAGTGTTCATCACGTGGTTCCTGCATAAATTGAGAAACCTTGTTAACACTGAATGATATGTTTGGCCTAGTAATAGTAGTGTATTGTAGTGCTCCTACAATACTTCTGTATTGTTTGATATTTAATATGGATTCTCCCCTGTTTTTGGATAGCTGTTGATTGCTGACCATAGGAGTAGGTTGAGATTTTGCCTCATGCATCTTTGACTTGATAAGTATCTCTCTAATATAGTTTGTTTGACTTAGCAGCATCTCTGTATCTGTTTTTCTGCCAACTTCAATGCCTAGAAAGTAATTAAGCTTGCCAAGATCCTTGATAGAAAATTGTTTGTTAAGATATTGTATGATGCTTGTAATTTCTACTGTGTCATCACCTATTATAATCATGTCATCAACATATATTAGAATGTAAGTAATATGATTATTATGACTTTTCACAAATAGTGAGTTATCTGATTTGGTAGATTGATAACCCAGAGAAGTTAGTGTGCCTTTTACTCTATCGAACCATACTCTTGGTGCCTGTTTCAAGCCATATATAGCCTTGTTTAACTTGCAGACTTGGTGACTATTCTGTTTATATCCTTGTGGTTGCTCCATGTAAATTTCTTCTTGTAGAATGCCATTTAAGAATGCATTGTTGACATCTAATTGTCTTATGTCCCAATTTTTGCTTAAGGCAATTGTGAGTACAACCCTGATAGTTGTTGGCTTTACCACTGGTGAGAATGTCTCACTGAAGTCAAATCCATACTGTTGAGTATATCCCTTGGCAACTAGCCTTGCCTTGTATTTGGACACTGTTCCATCAGGTTTCTTCTTTAGTTTGTATGTCCATTTGCATCCTATTATATTTTTGTTTGCTGGAGGGTGCACAAGGCTCCATGTTTTATTCTTCATTAATGCTTGATATTCTTCATTCATTGCCATCTTCCAGTTTTCATCTCTGTATGCTTGTTCAAAAGACTCTGGTTCTTCAGCATTTATTGTTGCTGCATAGACTTTTGGTTTGAATATTCCTCTTTTGGATCTTGTAATCATGTGATGACTTGGTCTGATTGATACCTCAGTGTCAGTTGATGTTGAGTTATCAGTTTCACCAGTGTTGTCCTGAATTTGTTCTTGAGATCTGTCAGTACTAATTCCTTGTCTTTGATTGTTTGATGTAGTGGGTGATTGTACAGGTATATCATGCTGCTCTTCTGTTCCATGACCTGGTTCTGGTAACACAGTGTGTTGTGGATCAGAGTCACCTGTTTCCTGGAGATTCTATGTCTCAAAATATACAGGTATATTTGAGATAGATGTTCCAAGATTATATATTTTCTGAGTAGTCTTTATATTGGCTGAAGCAAAAGGAAATATACTTTCATTGAATACTACATGTCTGCTAATAAATATCTTTCCTGAGCTGTCCAGGCATTTGTAACCTTTTTGTTTGGTTGCATAACCCAGAAATGTACATGGATGAGATCTGAAATCCAATTTGTATCTATTATATGGTCTTAGGTAGGGAAAACATAGACACCCAAAAGTTTTTAGGCTATCATAATTGGGTTTAATTCCCATAAGTTTCTCAACTGGACTTACTCCATTCAGTACTTTAGTAGGAAGTCTGTTAATCAGATATACTGAAGTACTAAATGAGTCAGGCCAGAACTTTAGAGGTAGAGATGCCTGAGCAAGTAAGGTTATCCCTGTCTCTACTATGTGTCTGTGTTTTCTCTCAACTAGACCATTTTGTTCAAAGGTGTATGGACAAGTGATTCTATGTATTATACCTCTATTTAGGAAGAATTTGTCAAGTGACTTGTATTCACTACCACCATCACTCTGAACTATTTTAACTTTATGACTAGTTTGTCTTTCAGCTTGGTTAATAAAGTGTATAACAGCATTGTAAGTTTCTCCCTTAGTTTTTAGAAAATATATCCATGTATGTCTAGTAAAAGCATCAACAAAGGAAATATAATATTTATAGCCATAGTCAGAACTAATGGGTGCAGGACCCCAAAGATCAGTTGTAACTAATTCTAGTGGCATTTTGTACTCAGTAGCTGAGTTAGCAAAAGGTAATTTATGACTTTTGCCCATTTGACAGTAAGTACAAACATATGGTAAGATAGGATCACTAAAAGAAACTTTAATTTCTTTCAAAACCTGTTTTACAACATTTGCATTAGGATGTCCCAACTTATAATGCCACTGATCAAATATACTGTTATTGTTTTCAACAGATGATACTTCACAATTATTGCTATGCTTTGTTTTCTCAACAATGTCTCTGTAGTTATCTGCAGTGAACCTGTACAACCCATTCACTGCATCACCTTGCAAGAGTTTTTCACCTGTTAGTATGTCTTTGATTAAACAGTATTTAGGGTAAAATTCAAAGTACACATTATTATCATGTGCAAATTGAGAAACACTCATAAGATTTTTCTTGATTCTTGGTACTCTTAGTAAATTGTTAAGATATAATTGCCTTTCACCTTTGATGTAGGCATTACCAATATGAGTGATCCCAATAGGTTTGCCATCCCCCATAAATATTAACTGTTTACCTCTGTATTCTTTGTTGCCAAGATTTAAGTTGTCGAGATTATTTGTCAAATGGTTGGTTGCACCTGAGTCTGGGTACCATGCTTCATCTTGTATGTGTTCTGATCTTGCTGTTTCATCTTGATGTTGATTCATGTTGCCACCGCTTTGTTTATTTGTTTCTTGCTGATCTTGTGCCATGTTTGCAGTACCGTTGCCATTTCTTTGATTGTTTGAGTTTTGTCCTGGTACAAAGTTGGCATTGAATCTGAAATAACACTTAGGTGCAGTGTGACCAATTTTCTCACAAATCTGACACTTTGGTTTGTTGTTGTTGTTGCTCCATCTCCCCTTGCCTCTTCCTCTTACAGCAGTGTTTCCCCTTTGATATTGCTGATTATTGTGATTTTGATTCCTGTTTTTATTGTTTCCTGAGGCAAAGTTGATAGACATTTCACTGTCTATTGGTTTCTTAAAGTCTAATCTTCCTTCATGTGCAAGAAGAATAGAACTGACATACTGGAGAGATGGTAAGGTTTCTTAAGAGGATATTACAGCAACCACTGACTCATATTCATCACTTAGGCCTGTTAGGATAGTTAAAACTTGCTCAGTGTTTAACACTTTGTGTCCTGCAGCTTCAAGCATGTCACATATGTTCTTGACCTTAGCCAGATAATCTCTCATTGTTTGATTCTCTTTTCTGACATTTTGCAACTGTCTTTTATAATGCATTACCCTTGCTGCAGATTGAGTGTTGAAAATTCTTTCTACTGCTAGCAAGATTTCATTAGCAGTTCTGCAGCCAATTACTTGAGGCAGTAATTTAACATTTATTGATGAAAGTAACCAAGAACATATAAGACTGTCTTGCCTTTGATACTTTACATATTCTCCATTATTTACAGTTTTGTTTTCTGAATCAGTGATAAATTTGGGAGGAACAGCAGTGGTACCAAGAATGTATCCTTCCAAACCATATCCTCGTGCTGCAGTTTCGACTTGGACCTTCCAAAGAAGATAATTATCTTCTTCAAGTTGAGCAGTAATGAGTTGTATCTGGGGACTGATTGTGGCTTTCAGGAGATTTTCTGCTGCAATAGTGGATTGTTGTGGTGGGTTGAATGTATTATCAGAAGTTTCTGAGTTGTCATCAGCCATGATGAAGTTTCTTGAATTGAGAATGCTCAAGAAATCTAAGATCAGATAAAGTGATCAAGGTCTTGCTTCTGCAGAATCCAGGTATGTTGCAACCGGGTTTAAATGATGATGCTTTATCTGATAGACCAGTGGTTTGGCACTTGCCTCCTTTCTGTTTTAATGAGTTTCTTGACTTCTTGACTGATTTTTGATTTCTTTCTTCGAGCTAAGATTTGATCAATGAGAAAGAACAGTGCAGCCAGAGTTTTCTAGGCGAGGCACTATTCTTTGGAGACAAATCTTATGTTACCTAGATGATGATGATATTTCTGATAGGTAACTAATCTCCAGATGATGAGATTTCTCTGATGGAGATTAGTATCTTCTTCTTCTTCTCTTTTTTTTCTTCAAGAAATTTGATGCAGTTTTGCCTTGTAAACTGGCTCCAATACGAAGTTAGATTTTATGATATAATTCTGAAAGAGATTGAAGAGAAAAAGATGAATTGTTTTATTTCATTCACCGTAATGATTTACATGCCTATTCAGGCTTTTATATATAAACGGAAAATGCATAAATGGGCTTGGGCCTGTTTGCTATGTAAACCCGCTTCTATCTTTGGTTTGGCTTTGAGATAACACAACCAGGTTAACCCGCATACACTTCATTTAACCGGCGGAGCTCCTGAAACTCCAATCTACTACTCCATCCTTATCTTTCATGTGCACCAATCATGTGTAGACTATATCTTCCTAATTTGGAGAACCGTTTTGCGGTTGTGATCTGAACGAACTCCTCTTTAATTTGATATGTTGTATCAATTATTTCAACATTACACCCTAATGCAATATACAACTAAAACAAATTTATCACTTATAGAGTTAAGGGTGTACCCTATTGGTAAGTATGTAAATAATTATATAAACTTAACTCTAGAAATAATTTTGTTCGAAATAAAGTATGTTTTTGGTTTTTTTTCTTTTATACGTGTTGTTATGTAAAGATATAAATAATGAATTAAATACATTAAACATATGTGTTATCCAGCATTTAAACCAAATAACTTTTTAGTAAATCTGGATCTCATGATGATGATGAAATGGATCGAGAACTTAAGGTCCTTCTTGCAATGATCGAATGATTGGGCAAAAAAGTTGGACCAAGGTTGGAGTAAGTCAATTATGGTCAGTAGCGACATGACTTGGTTGGTACCGAGATGTTTTTAAGGGGATCCATTTTTGAGCAAGCAGATGAACCAATCCAGTATTTTGTAGGAAAAGACAAGTCTCGTATAGGAAAAATTACATTGGTGTCGATATGATTTGATGGAGCTATTTTTGGAATGAAGCTTGGAAACTTGAAAATATTAACAAGCATGAAGAAAATGTGATGTAGGACCAAACAAATTATGGTCGGTATCGACA
This sequence comes from Allium fistulosum, assembly GCA_030737815.1. Classification (NCBI taxonomy): domain Eukaryota; kingdom Viridiplantae; phylum Streptophyta; class Magnoliopsida; order Asparagales; family Amaryllidaceae; genus Allium; species Allium fistulosum. The sequence continues at coordinate 617,196,039 of CM060901.1, read as the reverse complement.
TGATTGTGGTTGATACCATCATGATTTTTGTCATGAAAAATATTACTTCTTCCTTCCTAATCGCGTAAATCGAAGTGCTTACTCGGTATTCCATGATCTAGTGACTCTATTGAATGATTTTGCTAATAAATATGAGAGTTGGAACAGCATAGAAAGAATTTTTTGGCTTTTGGACTCTACATCTTCGTTCTTTTTTCTATGATGCTTACTGGACCACGAATTGTTGTCAAACACGGATTTACAGTGTTTTCTGGACATGAAACCTTGTAATTTGTTTGTATTCGTGCAAAATCCCTTGAAATAAAGTTAAACTGGACGTAGATAGTGATATGAGGCTAAACAACTATAAAATCTGTCTGTTCTTGCTGTTTATTTTAATTTTAATCTCTATTATTCTCATTTTTGGATTTATTGCGGTGTTGAGTCAATATTTGATTCAAAAAATTTGGTGCTTTCATTGGAAGATGAGATTCTAAGATAAAGATCTAGCTTAAAAATTTTGATTTAAGCATGCAAAAGTTAGATCTAGAAGTTGATTGCAGTATATCTAAAGTTGTTAGATTTGAAGAAGAATCTACATCTGATCTACAAGAAATGACCCATAGGAAAGCTCCCTGAAGATTTGAAGTTGCTATTTCTTTGCATATTAAAGAGACTAATTAGCCTGTGAATACTTTGTCGAGACCTTCTTTCTCACAAGAGATGGTGACAAAGGCGGAGTTAGACATGATGAAACAAAAAGATGTTGGATAGTTAGAACGCTGTCTTTGAAAGATTGGAAAAGAGCTTTGCTATGTTGCGTCAGAAGCCTCAAAGATAAAGGAAAAGCCATAGGGACTCATCATTTTAAAGTTCTAAGAAAGAAAGTTCATTATCAGATCAGAATATAAGGGATAACAAGCATAAAATGAAGGGAAAGGCTGCTAGAGTATCAAAGAAGCTTAGTGGTGGGGATGGTGCGATTTTGGAAATAACCAATCAGATCGGTACCGACCATAGTCAGGTCGGTATTGAGTTGATTGAGATGGTGGGAGTGAGAACAAACATGAAGCTTTGAACTTGTTTGGCGATGATGATGATCTGCAGGATGTTGATAATGACGTAGGACAAGATACCTGTTCGTAAAATGTTGGTGTTCAGTTGAATACCACATAATCAGTAAAATGTCATAGAGGGTCTAGAAGAATGGTTCTCCTTGAGATAGGGGAGCCTGGACTTCATGCGACAAACTGAGAGCATTTGTAGAGTCAAACATCGAGGTAGTCCCTAACAATCGTTGTCCAGCTGCCTAGTCGAAGGAGGAGTATATAATAGATATAGTAAAGAGACTACTGAATGAAAATCAATATAGGAGTAATGATGAATGAGGTTCATCGCCAAGTAGAATGTAACAACCCGCATATTTTACGATTGTATATTTAAATGTTTTATTTAAATATAGCATCGTTAGTCGGATTAAAGTCCGAAAAGCTACTTTTTGTAAACAGTCGAGTTGGGACTCGAGACCACTTCCATTGAGTCCAAAATGGCGTTTACGACTTTTTTGAGTATAAACATCGATATGTTTGGAGTTGAGTAGAATTTGCTATTTTTCTACTTGGGCTTTGGGTTTGGGTTTCAGCCCATCAACCCATCTAATACCCTATACTCCACTCAAGTTCCTTCATTCATTCTCATTTTCCTAATACTCCCTAGCTAAAGCAAAAATGGTGGAAGAGAAAGGAAATTAGAATTCCAAACCCTAGTTTAATTAGGAAATACAAATTCTAGCTCCAACATCAAAGAGAAGCTAAGGTAAGCATCCTCTTCTTCTTCTCCATCTCAATCTCTCTTCAATTCTCAGAAATTCCTAACCCTAACTTAGGAAATATTGCTTATGATCTTAGATTGGAGCTTCTTGAGTTGAGATTGAAAATGAATTGGTCTCTCCTTTGTTTTAAAGCTTCTCACTTGTGTTTTGAGTTTAAAAGGCGAGTTCTTTAACTCACATCTACATCTATAACTCTCTTTGTTGTTAGGTATGAATTACTAACACTTGTGCATATTCATTTGCTTTTGATTTAAATTGATTTGGTGAATTTTCCAAATTTTGGTATTTTGGTCCATTTTTTATGAAAATCCTATCATGGATATTTAGACATTGATATTCGAGGTGTATCGAAGAGCCGTTAAGGCTGGATTGTCGCTTGGCGTAAATCCTTAGTCGTCGTTGTTCGTCCGATCGCTTCCGATACGTTTTTGCCACTTTGGCCTAAGCAAATTGTTGTCCAAACCAGGTGACCATACGTTTGATCAAGTCCATTTGCTGATAATATTTTCTGAACTTAAAGTGCACTGTTGTTGCGTGAACCCTCCATTTGCTGATAATATTTTCTGAAAATTGTTGGAATATAGTGTGGATACGGTTGTCGTACTTTTGACTTTGAGGATCTATTATAGATTCTTTCATAAAATAGTTCCGCCCTATCGAGTATAGAAATACTATCGAACTATTCCCATCTAGGTTCAACAAAACCTTCTAACAACGTCACTTGATTCAAAGTTTTGTACCACTTTGATCAAGCCAAGAACACAACAAAATATTTCTGATAATTGCCAAGAGTGGAGAAAGAAGAAAATGATTTAATCATAAAATCTGATTAATCAAATGCAAGCTCTAATACTGTTTATATAGATGATGTTTAATGTGAAGAGGGGTTGCTTATGTTTAGAGAAACTGTTAGAAAAGCCACTGAACGAAGAGTACCGACCATCATGAAGAGTTGCAATTCTTTGAACGGTTATGACCGTTCACGGCCATTGTTTACTGTGCCATTCGTAGTACCACCGATCAACCAATGGTATCCCACTAGTCAATCGGTGACACCTACTAATGCATATAAACATTTGAAAATATACAACATGAATCATGGTAACAAACGACCAAGGTTGCATATAATGCAAAGAATGAGATATTGTAGAAATAAACATAATTGCATACTGTAGAACTATTTGTAAAATTTTGTATATCATATTTGACATGCAGTTGAGACTCTTCTCATTTATAGAGAAGATCATATGTTTTAAGGAAACATGTATGTAATAATTGACATAATAGAAGTAAGTAGTCTATATTAATGCAATTCTATCAGTTTTCAATATTGTATATGTAACAGCGCCGCTTTTTATGCCGTATAAATAAATAAATTTAACTAAAATAAAGTGTTTGAATTCGATTTATGGTAATTAATATTTTGAAAATAAAATTTTAGTTAATTAAATTCTATTTAAAAAGAGAATTTGTTGTAATAAATTGAATTAAGTTAATAAATTATTTTTGGATAATTTATTGAAATTAAATAAAAGGTTTTACTCAATATAATTTTTTTTGAAGTGTAAATAATTATATATACACGATTGAAATAAATGGAAAATAAATTTAATCTATAATAGTACAATGAATTACTAAATAAAAGCAGGCGAGCATCGATTTGAATAAAATTGTTCAATTATTGTAATATATTCTATACAATGAAGCATAAAGCAATTTGAAATAAATTTGCAAATTAATTGAAAGAGTTACTATAAGAAAAAAAGAACAATTAAATAAAACAAGCCCAAAGTTCATGGCCCAAGCCCACTTGCTTTCTCTCTATACTTCTTGAAAATTCTCTCACTTACTAAATCAAGCCCGAACCCGTAATCAGTTTGGCCCCAACCCATATTTCTGAAATCAGAATAAAAAAAAAGACGAGAAGAATCGTTCGAAGCCGCAATAAGGGCTTGATGTTAGCAAACGTCGCTAACGGTGAGAGGAGAGGGGGCCGCACACTAGGGCCTCGATATTGCCATCATTCACTGGCCGGGCAGCGAGGAGGTTAAAGAAAATGAGTGTTGAAGGCGATCAATTTAGGGAGACTTGGTCACGACGATGTGAAGGCTGGCGATCTTAAATGACGACCTAGGTATGGTTGAGAGGTGGAGGAAGCTAAGGCGTACAGCCGCGAATAGAGGTGTGCGCATGTGTTATTGAATGTTGTGTTGTCGTCGGAGTAGCTGATGTTGGGCTTAGGTGACGAAGGAGAGGTTGGTTGCGATGAAGGTGGAAATGTTGAAGTGGTTGTTGTTGATTTGTAGTGGTAGCATGCTGATGGCGCTGGAAATTGTAGCAGTGATGAGGGATGTTTTTTGAAGTGGAGCAGCTGTCGATGGTGGAAGCATGCGCGGAGTTGAATGGTGGAAGCATGATCGTTCTTCATCACAATCAGACCCTGACTATAAAGAAGAAACATTTGAAGAAGTACCCGATGTACACGATGATTACCCTAGCTCTTATACTGCAATCATTGAAAGTGAAGATAGTGGACAATATTTATCAATTTTTCGGGACTTCAAATTTCATATAGCTAATGATATTTGGGCTAATAGACCTGCGAGTAATTTTTCTTTTGAAGTTCATAATTTGATTTTGTTTCTTCTAGTAACAGTTAAATTTTTATTTGTAGGAACATGAACATCTAAGATGTATTTCACACTCTTGGAAGATGAAAGAATGAAAGATTAGTGATGAAGCGAGTGTAGTTTTGAAGAAGGTTAAGCTATCAAGATTGCATGATATAGTATAACATTCTTATCGATGGATCGATCATGTTGATATATCAGCCTTTGTAGAGAGATAGCATCCAGTGACCAATTCATTTCACTTTCCCTTTGGTGAGATGTCGATTAGTTTAGATGATGTTTATCACATCCTTAGAGTACCCGTTGTGGGGACAAGTTTATTCAAAGAAAATGTTGGGAAAGATATCTTGTTAAGTGATTGCGTAAAGCTTTAAGTTGATGATCTTGGGATAGAAGAAAAGGAGGCACATGATGAGATCGAAGGCAAGCATGCAGTAAGGATGAATTGCTGAAAAGTAAAAATTTTGGTACATAAAAGTGCAAAATGCTGATACAAATGTATATAATCAAGTCGCTCATGTTTTCTTCTTTTATGTGTTGGGTTGTTCAGTTTTCTTTGATAAATCGGGCATAAAGATTTCTGTCCATTACATGATTGCTTTAAAAGAAGTTGAACGTCTTCATGAGTAGGAATAGAGCATGGAAATATTATCCTATCTATCCCGTCAACTTGGTTTGGCATCTAGAAAAAAAATGAAGCAGGTTAATGGATGTTTAACTTTGTTGATGGTATGTTTACAAACGTATGTATTAATAGTTCATTTTTTACTTATTTACAATGGAATAATATTTGGTTTAAATTTCCTTGGCATGGATTTAGGATCCCTTTCCTAGTTTGATTCTGACCGAAGTTCCTAATGAAGACTATGATTATACAATGCCACGGATGTGCAAGTGGACTAGCACAAAACAATGTGCAGAGTTGGCCTATGCAATTATTTGGCTTAGAGGGCAACTTGATTCTTTAACTAAACAAGATGTAAGTTTTTCCAATTCACATATTATTATGTTTTGAAAATATGTAATACTGAAATGATATTTTTTTAAATTATAGGTTTGTCGAGACCCTTATTTAGAAATAAGAGTCATTACCCATTAAATGAGTTTGCTTTTTATAATGGTATTATTATATGCTTTGACATTACTGAACCTTATTATCTCGACCATATACCATGACAATTTGGACGTGTTCAGTGTATTCCTAAAGAACCAATGTTTCCTTATTTTTACCGTAGAGGAGAATTTGGAAATCAATATAAAGTTTTGTATAATAATGGGTTTTGGTATAGTCAGCGTTCGGAAGATCATGTTTTGGCATCTAACGCAAGGTCCATGTTAGTTAATTTTCCGTGGGATTGTAGCAAGGACTGTATGGATTGGTATGTTGTGAAGTGTCATCTGACTATACAAAATCCCAAAGTTAGAAAAATTGATGCAACCAAAAAAACATTTAATTCAAGCAAATTGGTATGTTTGTAATTGTGTAATTATTTTATAACATTACTAGTTAAACATTTTGTGTATATTCTTAAATATTTATTTTAAGGTTGTTGCCGTTGACGAAGTTCTTGAAATTTTGAATGAAGGCATTCACGACACCGATGAAGGTGATATTAAAGTGTTTTTGCGAGATTGACACGGTTTAAAAGTTTATTATTAACTGGTTTAGTACACTCAGGTTTAAAAAAAGAAAAAGAAGAAGCGAGAGCAAAGAAAAGAAATGATCAGCCATGTAGGGTGAAGAAAATTGCTTAAAGGAAGAAGAAATCTACTATTTGAAGATTAAGAGATGCTTGATACAAATCCATATTATTTGCCTTGTATTTTGTGAAGCTACTCATTGATATTTTGTTATGTGTTTAATGGTTATTGTTTTGAATGGTTGTTTTGAATGCTGGTACAAAATGTTTGTTTTATTGAATGGTTAAACGTATGATCGAATGGTTGTTGTTTTGAATGGTTAAAATTTGCATTGAATGGTTAACATGTGTGTTCTTTTCATATCTGTTTATATTGTGCAAGTTTGGGTATTGAATGGTTGTCAAATGTGTGTTGAAATTGTTTCGGCACCCCCTCGCATCTTCCGCTATACGCGCACTTCATTTAGTGTAGAAGAGGCAAGACCACTAAACAAAGCTCATTTGATGCCAGCGCCATGATTGGATATCCCTACATCCCCCAAAGCACATATATTTTCATGGCAACATTTATTTGTAACAAAAGGAATCCATTGTTGTTACATGCTACCAATCCCATATATATGCTGATCTCTTTTAGAATATCTTGCGATGTGGGACTAATCATAATCCAATCTACGCACCCACTCTAATACAATGCGAGCCACACCTAACAGATCTCCACCTTGGCGAGCATTTTCTCAATTCAACTTGAAGTTATGCAGAGTCCTCAAACACTTGGATAAGGTCGCTAACACCTCCAGCAGTTTTTTAGATTAGGTCGCTACCACCTCCAGTAGTTTGGCCAAGCTATTTCACAAAGAGTTCTCTTTTCCACGGTTGGAGCAGACCGCGTTTTAACTTATAACTCCACCTTAATGAGAATCCCGAACTCAAACCACATATTGGAGCATACTTAGGTCAATGCTGCATCATATTAGTCCCACATCGCAAGATATTCTAAAAGAGATCAGCATATATATGGGATTGGTAGCATGTAACAACAAGGGATTTCTTTTGTTACAAATAAATGTTGCCATGAAAATATATGTGCTTTGGGGGATGTAGGGATATCCAATCATGACGCTGGCACCAAATGAGCTTTGTTTAGTGGTCTTGCCTCTTCTACACTAAATGAAGTGCGCGTATAGCGGAAGATGCGAGGGGGTGCCGAAACAATTTCAACATGGTATCAAAGCTAGGCGATTTGTTCAGATTTGTGCATCAATGGCTTCTAGAAAAAGCGGTAGATCTGGTGGTGATTATGCTATTACTCATTTGGATGGAAAAAGGAGATTTTGTGCAATATGGAGTGGAGGAGATTATGTTGAGAGAGAAGAGTGTTCCAGTCTTGGAAATTTGATGATAAGGAGTTTACTGTGTTGAAGAGACATCTGGATTTGGGAACTTGTATCTGCTTTATGGCTCGATGTTGATGTGAGAGTCTTATGTTGATTTCCATGAGAAATTTGTTGTTTGGCAGATAAGGTATGTGGAAGGAGAGAGATTTGTCTTGTATACTGTAACGACCCAGAATTTTTGATAATTAAAATTCGAATATTTAATTTATTTTAAATATTAATAAATGGAATCTAGAAGTCGAATGATTTATTTCTCGAATATTGGATTTAATTTGATAATTAAATCGATATTTTAAATAGTGAAATTCCAGAGATAATTAAAAAATCGAGTTTAAAATGATTGAAAACGATTTGGAAAATTTTATTTAATCATACTGGAGTTATAGAAAGGTCATAGAACTTTTAAAATTGAATTTGGGGTTAATTTGTGAAAATCGAATATTTTAATATTTAATTATCGACTGTAAAAATAGCCCATTTTCGAACAGTCTCAGAATTGAACGAGACCAGTTCCATTGGATCCGTAATAGTTTATTATTATCGGATTTCAATTTTCGTATCAAACGGAGTTGTCGTTTGACTGTGGCATTTCGAAACGCATCGATATCGTTTTAATTTTAAATCGTCGAGTTAAAATAGTCATTTTTCAAACAGTGTCGGATTTCGACGAAACCAGTTTCATCGGATCCGTAATGTGATATTATTGTAAGATTTCAAATTTCGTAATTTTTGGATGTGCCGTTTGTCCGGGGCAAGCCAAAACGCCTTGAAATCGATTTAAATCGGTTTAATTTAAATTGATCGTTTATTGTCATATCTCACACATACGATCGAATTAGCTTCCGAAACCTGTTCCATTGCGTTCGGAACGCGGGGTAAACCCCAGAAACGCTAGTCACCGCGCGTAAATCGGAGTTCGAAAAACCGGGATGAATAGTGTTCGTCGGTTCTCTATAAAAGCAACCCATTCTCTTCACAATTCAAGAAAACCCTAATCTACTTCCTCCAGCCGCCACTTCTATAACCCACGGCCAGAAAATCACCACGTTCTCCTCCAATTTCCTTCCAATCCGTCGAGATTCAAGCGAAGCGTTCAACTACAATCTTGTAGAGGGCAGTGCAATCGATACATCCAACGGTAGATTTTTTGTATCGTCGTCGTTTGAGGGCAGGAGGCAGTCGCGTTTGGGGGCCGTTCGTTCTCGATTCGCGTACACCAGAGGCGACCGAGTGTGCCACGTTTTTGGCCGAAAGTAGAGGGGAGGCGGAGCTTCGTAAGGGTACTAGTTGATCGAAGTGGAAGTCGTCAATGGGTGGTGCGGCGTTCGAATTCGAACGTGAGTGATGGGTTCTCGCGTGAAATACTGGAGCGGGAAGAAACGCGCATGAGGAAGATGGGGTTGCGTTTCACGGTCCAGATCTGGGAGCAAGAGACGTGCGGCCAGGATTAGTTTAGGTTTAAATTTAAATAAAAGTTGTAAATTTAATTTTATTAAAATCGTATTAACTTCAAACTGATATAACTTTGTCATATATTGTCAGAAAATTTCGAAACGAATTGCATTGGCTTCGTTTTGTCGAGCACTACGCAGTGCAACTAATTTGGAGTCGTTTGGAGTTAACGAAAATTTCGGGTAAAATTAAACGCACGTTTAATTTTATTCGAAATAAACGCTGGAACAGAATTTAAAATCAAGGTGAGATCTTCTCACTCAAATCGAATGTGGAATTTTTGCAGTTATTATTGATTGATATGATTGACTGTTTGGATGTGATATTAGATATGATAGGATATATCTATATATATAGCAGTATATACATATTGGCATATGTATATATTGGATTGTTGATTTCCCGCCTCGTATAGCGGATGAGACCCTATTGCGCCGTTAGTAAGCGGATTTATAAAAACCTATATACCGCGATAATTCCGTACTGGAGCGGAATTGGTATTGTGCTAACATCTTTGGATGCAGGGAAACAGGTTGGAGGGATCCGACTGGATTCCTCACCGTATTGATTTTTTACAGATATTTTGATATATTCTGTTATCATATGTTGATATATGATGTTGTTGTTGTGATGGACTAATTGATGCTGTTGCATCATCGGATTCAGTTTTGAAATGTAAAAATAACGACTTTTATTTTAAAAAAGGTTTTTAAAGTGATTTTTGAAAATAAACGTTTTATTAAATTTTTGAAGGGATTTATTCTAAATAAATAAACGTTCAGATTTTAAAGTCATAAAAGTTATAATTTTGGTGAAATATAACCAAGAGGTGATTTTCGGGATATATAGTAAAGTAATTTATAAAATGGTTTAAGTTGGGATTTTTGAATAACTATAAACGATTTGTATAAAAAGATTTATAAAATTGATATTTTATAAATCAAAATATTGGACTTATAAAACGAATTTTATAAGTGTTAGAAAGAAGTATAAATGGATTCCATAAGTGGATAGAAATTTATAGATTTATAAATTGTGAAGTTATTTAATAAATAGATTTTGTAAAACAAAAAGATTTATAAGCAATTATCTTATAAATCGGATTTTGACATTTAGATGAGAAATGAATAGATGTTGTAAATAAATGAATTATAAGTTCTTAACTTATAATATAGACTTCCGGTATATAATTGAGATATATAAGTTGAATTGGATAACTTAGAAATCGAAGTTTTATAAATAGAAAATGGAATTTATAAACGTTGTTCTATAAATTCGGAAACCAATCGATAGAATTTGATAAATTAAATATAGAAGATTATTGTGACGACCCGGAATTTTTGTATATTTGAAATTGGAATATTTAATTAATTTTAATTATCCAGAGGTTAAATTTTTAACTTGAATTTCAAATATCAATATTTATGGGATAATTAAATATTGAATTTAATTATCGGAATTGGGTAAATTATTGAATCTGGAATTTTAAGCTCGTTAAAAATAATTTGATGACTTGTAAAATCTATATTGATAATACTGAGGGCAGTAGAACTTTTAAAATCGAATTTAAAAGTGAATCGTTCAGTTTTCAAATTTCAACGTTTAAATTGAATTTAAAAATAGTCGACCGGGGGCACTGTCTCGGAATTTGACGAAACCAGTCCCATTTGATCCGTAATGTTGTATTATTATAGGATTTCAATTTTCGTAGCATTTGGAGTTGTGTGAGCGTACGTTATAAAAACGCGTTGGAAATTTAATTGGTAATAACTGATTTAGAATTTAAATACAATAATTCGACTGGTCAAATTCTTCCCCACCAGCATTTAAAATATCTTCTTTTCATCAGCCATCCTATTCTATACCTACGTACGCTTAGCCGACATCCTGTAGCCTTTTTCTTCATCACGCTGCCCTCTCGTACAAGAAAATCAAGGAGTAAATCGATCAATAAATATAATCGCATACCCTTCTTCGTGAAGCCATATCCCCTTTTCGTTCTTATTCCATTTTCACTTACATTCGAAACTCCAAATTACGAAGCAAAAATCATATCGTTAGAAAGCAAAAGAAAAGGGAAATAAAATGGGGGAAATCGCATTCGTATAAGCATCCAAAGGAGAATCTTCGGCATCGTCGTCGAACATGCTAGGGGCGACATGGACGAGCTCCGCGTTTCGATCGAAATTGAGTGTCGCGAATCGACGTCACGTGAAGTTCGGTGGCGCGATTTCGTGGAAGGCAGAGGTTGCGTGGGACTCGCGATCTAATCGCGACTGATATTGAAAGGATTTCGCAGTGGAAGGCTCGCGTTGGGATTGGGGGCAGCAGTTCGTCGAAACCGCGATGAGGCGCATGCGATTTTGGGGCCGCGACTTGCTTCGATATAGGTCGAGGCGTCGGGCGTCGAAATGCTGCTGGTGGGAGCTCGCGGTAGGTGATGGTCTCGCGACAGCTTGTTAGTGGTGGGGAGTGTCGAGTTCGTCTTGTCAGAGCAGTGATGCTCACGAGGGGATTCTTCGGCAAGGTATAAACTAACCTTGTTTTAATTTACTCAATATTCATCCACGTACATATTTTGTTAAAAACAGTAAATACGTATAAAATTATTTTGTTTTAAATTAGTATATAAGTTTGAAGAAATTTTTATGGTATTGGAATTTAACCTGTATAGATTTTCTCACGAGTATATACTTATGTAGATTCAAAAGAAAATAAATATACATTTTTTACTTTTACAAATTTATCAATATATTAAAGCGATTAAATTGTTTAACTAGTTAATTTTGAATAAATGGGAATTAATGTGTTAAATTAGCTTACTTAATTACTTTAACTTTTAAGAAATTTTTAAAGGAGGGATTAATTTAAAATTAAATTTATGCGTTAATTAAAATTATGAATGGTAAATAATTGATTGTTCAATTAGTTCAAATATTAATAAAAGCATATAAAATGTTTATTCAAGGTTTGTAATCTGGAGAGAAACAAGCTGGTTGGTTTGGTCTGCAAATTTAAAAGCAAAGGTGAGTTAATCTCACTCAGTTTAATTTCATTTAAATTTAATTGGTTAAATTTAAATATGGATGAATGATTGAATTGTTTGATTGGATTGATATGATATGGTATATAGTAGTATATATCAATATATATATATTGGCATATGTATATATTGGATTTGATATTCCCGCATTTTATAGCGGATGAGACCCTATGCGCCGCATAATAGCGGATGATTTATTTTAAATTCCATATACCGCGATATTCCACCTCGAAGTGGAATTGGTATTGTGCTAACGTCTGTGGATGCAGGGAAACAGGTTGGAGGGATCCAACTGGATTCCTCAAAAATTTATTTTATTATTCTGTGATTTGAATATTGATATCCTGTGATGATTTGATATTGGATGTTGTGGTTGATTGAATTCCCAGTATAATAAATTTTGAAAATCTATGGAATTGAATTTTTGAAGAAAATAAAGAATAATAATTTAAGTAAATTGGAATAAATTTAAAAGTGAATTGAAAATAAGATGAAATAAAGTGAATTGGAATTGTAATAAATATGGGAAAAAGGAATTTAAATTTACGAAGGAGTAATAAAAAATTTAAAACTCAAGTGATATGGTTTTTAAAGAAATAAAGAAATTATTTCTAATTAAATGAGTTAATTTAATTAAAAGCGTTAATAAGGAATGTTGGGAATTTAAAATAGGAATTTTGAGTTAAAGGGGTTTTAACTAGAAATTAAAAATTAAAAAAAAAACTGAATAATTGTATTTGAAATAAATAAGGTAAATAAGGGAATTTTTTTTTCAAGATAAAGCAAATTTGAAATAAAATTGTAGAATTGATCTAAATATTGAAACTGGGAAATTTTAAAGAGGAATGAGATTTTGAGATCTATAAACTGAGTTTATAAAGTGAAGCGGATTTTAATATAAATTCAAGGTGTGAATTTATAAAGAATTGTGAATCTGTTTTAAAAAAATAAACAGAGATTTATTTTAAAGGTTGTGAAAGAGAAGTATTTTCTAGATAGCCAAGTACATTTTGTTTTAAAAAGAAATTTTAAATATTTGTTAAAGATTTATTGTTATTTTTAAAAGTCAAGTTTTAAAAATCTATTATTTCCAAATGTTAAATTTCTAAAGTAAGTAAATTTTCAATCTATTATTGTAGTTAATACAAATGAGATTTGATAATATGTTTTAAAAGGAAATTTGTTTATATTCTTTAAAATGGTTTTATTTAAATATCTTTAAATATATATATTTTAACATAAATATTAAAGAAGTTTAAAAAGGCGTTCTTATAAAGTATTTTTATAATAAAGTGTTTTAAAATTATTTTAAAAATCTAAAATGGTTTTGTACTTGGTATTCCAGTGAAAATAAATATTTGGGAAATTATTCCGTGAGAGGAATATAGTTTGAAATTGTTTCCAATGGGAATTGAAATGGAAATAATATCTTGTGAAGATAATTTGAGGGATATAAATAATTTGGAGAAATTATTGATTGTTGATGGTTGTTATGGATGTTAATTGATAGTTAAACAACCGACTATCAATATTGGCCAAATGCGCTGATCGTTTCGAAGAGACCGGGATCGGGTTTCCGTATACCGGGATTCTAGGTCTGGAGACTCGAAAACCACTTCGATCCGGTTTGTACGTTTCGTGGGGAAACGAGGGTAATATTGATAAGGGGATAGTGTTATCAGTTCTGTTCGGACCCGGAACGGACTTGTATGGATGAATGCTTTCGGACATCGTCAGGGGACGATGGGCATTCTAAGTGAAACGTTCTGAAGGTAACGTTTAGCCTCAAGCCTCATCAACCGGGAATGACTGAAAATCAGGGGTTATGCAGCAAGGCTTCGTGGGTAGCCCCCACTTGAGAGTAAGGTCATCCCTGTCTAGATGTCCCTTTTATTTCGGCTTAGTGGTGCGGTTGCTGATCACAACCGTGGGGTGATTTTACTTGGAATTATCCAGTAAGGGATGATTCCGGCCTTGTGTTGCAGGGGAGCGGGCGTACTCCTCGGTACTGTGATCTAGGCCACGTACTGTGACAGGTGGTACCCCAGTGCCTAGTCATTCGTTGGAAATCCATTCTCCCTACGTGCCTTGTACGAGTTTTGTTTGTATTACCCACTTTGTGGCTAGTATGCCGGAATTTAATAGATGTAACAATTTCGGCTATTTTAATAAGTATTTGTGAATATACACTATTATAATATCAGAGGATTTTGATAAAAAGTGTTTTAGCTATCGTAAGGTAAAAACCCGACATGTTTATTTGTGGCGTGGTCTTACGAGATGCTTTTGTTTTCAAAGGATTTTGAAACTTTAATAATCAATTTGAGTGTGATTTCCTCACGCTGGTTTTCCAGACTGACTCGGGTATTGTTTTATATGATGCTCGGGTCAGACCGAGATAAACAGGTTCAGATTGTAGCTGTGGAGCTCAGGAGACGAGCTGGATGGCGATACGTACTTCCGTATTTGTTTATTTTTCCGCTGTGTATTTGGATGTATATCATTGATGTGATGAACTCTGATGATGTATTCTGTAAATGTATTGTATAAACAGATATATTTTTCTGTTTGAGTAAAGATCTGTTTTGTATATATTATATTTTATTCCGCTGCGATGTGAGATTCTGTTGTTGATTTTCTGTTTCTTCTTCTTCTACCTCTTCTTCTTTAACACAAATGGTTCGATTTTTTCGGGTCTGGAAAGTCGGGTCGTTACAGTGGTATCAGAGCAAAGGTTGGCGATAACCTTGGCTCTGGTGGGAATTTTGAGTGTATTAATAGATATGAGCGCGTATTTGTTAGTGAATATAAAATGGTTTTATATTGTGTTGGTTGATTTATTGAGTGGCATATGAACCTTCGTCGGCACAGTCTGCGCAACTGTATCGAAGGGGTTTCTAAACACTTAAATAGAACAATTTGACACAATATTGTTTTGAAACGGGTAGATGAAATAATTTTACCCGAAAAATGTATTTTGATATAAAAGAAATATTTTTGTAAATTATTATATATTTGGATGTTTGGATGAAAATATTCTAACAAATAAAATTGAAAGAAAAAAATATATGGTAAGATTGTAAAATCAGAATGATTTACATAACCAACGGAAATTTGTATAAATATAAAATTTGTACAAATGAATTATAGTTAAAATTTGATTTAATCAAAATGGTAAATTTAAACCCTGGATATTTGGAAGTGTTTTCAAAGTGTTTTGAAGATAAACACTAGCATTATTATTTTGGAAAGTATTTCTGGAAGGGAAATTGTTTCAAATAAATTTTTGAAAGGGATATAGCAATAAATTCATTTCAGTTGTTGGAAATAATTCGGAGGATGACGGCCGCATCTTCAGAATTTATTTTCGAACTCCTGAGTGACGAATTGCTGCCAAATTGATTTATTCAGAAAAGCTAGTTGTTTTTGAAATTTCCAAAGGAAATTTGTTGGAATTAAAAACCAGGATTGATTTAAAATTTTGAGAAATGTGATTTGGAGATGTTGGAGATTCCAAAATGGTTTGAAATTAAAAGCCGGGTGTTGTAATAAGGGAAAGGTCAAGAATGAAATTAACTTGGAGTGGGAAATAAAAATTTGACTGGGTTGAAATTAATTAAATAGGTTGAGATAATATCCAGTCGTATTTGAATAAAATCCAGAACTTGAATTATAAAACCCGAGGAGATTAATTGAAATGATTTGTAAGGATAAAAATCAATATTGTATTGGTTAAAATGGAAGTGAACTAATTTGGAATAAATTAGTAAACCAAATATGTTAATGGAAATTGGAATTGGATTGTAAGAAGAACGATCGAATTGTAAATAAATTCAAGTAGAAATAATTGAAGTGGACTTGGTATTAATAAAAATTCAATTCAGTGAATATACCAATTAAATTTAAATAGTTAAAATGGGGTGATTGTTAAATTGAATGGAAACCGACAAACTTGCATAGGAAATTAGTCGTTTGACGTAAACAAGCTTAAATAACTTCTATACATTAATAGAAGTGTAATACAAGCGATTTTAAAATTTATTGAATTGAAAATAAGCTTGTTTGAATTAATAATAAACTGAATGAAAGAGATTGTATTGTAGACCATTGGGAATTGAATTAAAATGGCATTGTTATTAATAGAATAAATTCCATAATCGATCGTGGATGAATTCAAAATAGAATTGGAATGTAATGGAAGTTAATAAGATAAAAATGAGATAAAATTGATATAATTTGAATAGTTGTAAAGTGAAATGATTATCTATTTGCATAATTATCGTCGTATTGTAAAAAAAAATTAGTAGTTCGACGAAAATGAGATTAAATAAAATTAAAATTGGTTGATGAAAGGGAAATAAAATTGATTTTGGAATCAACTGTAGTAAATGTGCGTGTTGGGTTAAATGTAAATTGAATGCAAGCAATTAAGTGGCAACCCACTTAAACTGAGGGGAACGAATCGGAAATTTGATTGTAACAATTAAAATAAATACTGGAACCCTATGAATGGATTATAAACGCTGTTTAACCTGCATTGACCAAACAAACTCATTTGTTATTAGTTTAATATGTTAAGTATTGTTAAATTTTGTATATCGTCACTTATCTGTTTAAATTGAGTCAGTACAGGTTCAGGGAGGCCGTTTGGCTGATTTTGACTGCGTTAAATGCTAAAATAAAGTGCTGCTTTGCTTTAAAATGCTAAATAAAGGTACGCCTACGCCAAAAATTCAAAATAGGAGATATGAATTGTTTTTCTTTGATTTCCGGCCTGAGGCCGATGTATATATATTTTTGTGCATCCTGCGATATCGCAGAAGTCCCCCCGTACAAGGGAGACTTTGCCAAAAATTTTCGTAAATTTTGGGAGTTAGAAAATTTTTGAAATTTTTGAAAATTTTCATTAACGATAAATGATTTAAATTTGCTAAGCAAGTAAAAATTGAAACTGGATATTGAAATCTAATTCAAATGTGAATGTAAAGTGAAGTGAAATCGAAGGAACTAAAGAAGTGAAGTTTGCGAATAAACTGTTAATTGAAATTTAAATTAATTAGTAAGTGCAACCAATTAAATATTCAAGTGAAGCTAAATTGAAATCAAATGGAATTGTAAAGACAAGAGTAAATAGAAATGGATATGAACTTCAATAATGAACTGAAAATAAGTATAAGCAGTATGTAAAATATTTATTTTGAACTTAAGGAATATGGTGAGATTCTTAAGTAATTTGGTATTGAGGAAAGTTATTCTAGATGAATAATTGAATGACAAGTAAAATTTGAAATTGTGAAATGAGAAAATTGTGGATAAGTGAATGTAAGCAAACTGAATGGGAATAAAAAGGGAATTGATATAATTGGTAATCAATTGGAATTTATACGTAAGATGTACGTATATTATTTTATTCGCATAGCTATTTGATCCAGATGCCGAACACAGAATTTCGAGATAGTTTTATCGATCCGAATCAGGATTTTTCACTCGATTTTCAATGGCGAACCTGGATAAGGATTGTTGGTTGATTCTGGTAATTCTCTATCGTAGTTATGACTATGCAAGGAGAATGACAGTTTCCGATCAAGAAACCAGATCTGAGTCCGCACTAGGAAGTCGGGTGGACGATACTAGTTTGGAAGTGAGATTGTGTGATCGAGTGAGCGATCGAATGTGATATTGCGTACGAATGATATATGTGCATCGTACGAGCTTAAGTAAAACCAATATTGAAAATGTATACAGATATGTGTAAGATGGTTTTGAAACTGTAATTGAATACTATTGCTTAGTAGGATATACAGGTGTATAAAAGCAATGGATAAATTGGGATTTTTGATTTTAGAGGATAAAATTTAATGGCCCGACAAAAAGGTATGTATTTGAATTTCTATATGAAATTTGATTGGGTTTTTGGATCCAACCACTTGGCTTTTTGTTTCCTTTTGAGATTAAGAGGCCGTAGAGCCATTTTGTAGTAGTACCGAGCTAGCCGCGCAAAGGAGACGCTGGCAAAATTTTTCGGGAAATTAGGGAGTTAGAAATTTTTTTTGAGAAATTTTGGTAATTTAAATTTGAATTTGAATTTAAATTTGAATTGTGAAGTAAAATTAAGTTGTTTGGAAACTATGATTAAAATGTGGACAGTTAATTGGGAGGATGATCTTTAATAAAAGGTTTAGAATGATAAATTGATAAAACTGTTGTTTAGGAGAAATGATAAACGGAAATTGGAACATTCCTCTAACTGGTAATTTCGGGGACGAAATTCTTTTAAGGGGGGAGGAATGTGACGACCCGGAATTTTTGTATATTTGAAATTGGAATATTTAATTAATTTTAATTATCCAGAGGTTAAATTTTTAACTTGAATTTCAAATATCAATATTTATGGGATAATTAAATATTGAATTTAATTATCGGAATTGGGTAAATTATTGAATCTGGAATTTTAAGCTCGTTAAAAATAATTTGATGACTTGTAAAATCTATATTGATAATACTGAGGGCAGTAGAACTTTTAAAATCGAATTTAAAAGTGAATCGTTCAGTTTTCAAATTTCAACGTTTAAATTGAATTTAAAAATAGTCGACCGGGGGCACTGTCTCGGAATTTGACGAAACCAGTCCCATTTGATTCGTAATGTTGTATTATTATAGGATTTCAATTTTCGTAGCATTTGGAGTTGTGTGAGCGTACGTTATAAAAACGCGTTGGAAATTTAATTGGTAATAACTGATTTAGAATTTAAATACAATAATTCGACTGGTCAAATTCTTCCCCACCAGCATTTAAAATATCTTCTTTTCATCAGCCATCCTATTCTATACCTACGTACGCTTAGCCGACATCCTGTAGCCTTTTTCTTCATCACGCTGCCCTCTCGTACAAGAAAATCAAGGAGTAAATCGATCAATAAATATAATCGCATACCCTTCTTCGTGAAGCCATATCCCCTTTTCGTTCTTATTCCATTTTCACTTACATTCGAAACTCCAAATTACGAAGCAAAAATCATATCGTTAGAAAGCAAAAGAAAAGGGAAATAAAATGGGGGAAATCGCATTCGTATAAGCATCCAAAGGAGAATCTTCGGCATCGTCGTCGAACATGCTAGGGGCGACATGGACGAGCTCCGCGTTTCGATCGAAATTGAGTGTCGCGAATCGACGTCACGTGAAGTTCGGTGGCGCGATTTCGTGGAAGGCAGAGGTTGCGTGGGACTCGCGATCTAATCGCGACTGATATTGAAAGGATTTCGCAGTGGAAGGCTCGCGTTGGGATTGGGGGCAGCAGTTCGTCGAAACCGCGATGAGGCGCATGCGATTTTGGGGCCGCGACTTGCTTCGATATAGGTCGAGGCGTCGGGCGTCGAAATGCTGCTGGTGGGAGCTCGCGGTAGGTGATGGTCTCGCGACAGCTTGTTAGTGGTGGGGAGTGTCGAGTTCGTCTTGTCAGAGCAGTGATGCTCACGAGGGGATTCTTCGGCAAGGTATAAACTAACCTTGTTTTAATTTACTCAATATTCATCCACGTACATATTTTGTTAAAAACAGTAAATACGTATAAAATTATTTTGTTTTAAATTAGTATATAAGTTTGAAGAAATTTTTATGGTATTGGAATTTAACCTGTATAGATTTTCTCACGAGTATATACTTATGTAGATTCAAAAGAAAATAAATATACATTTTTTACTTTTACAAATTTATCAATATATTAAAGCGATTAAATTGTTTAACTAGTTAATTTTGAATAAATGGGAATTAATGTGTTAAATTAGCTTACTTAATTACTTTAACTTTTAAGAAATTTTTAAAGGAGGGATTAATTTAAAATTAAATTTATGCGTTAATTAAAATTATGAATGGTAAATAATTGATTGTTCAATTAGTTCAAATATTAATAAAAGCATATAAAATGTTTATTCAAGGTTTGTAATCTGGAGAGAAACAAGCTGGTTGGTTTGGTCTGCAAATTTAAAAGCAAAGGTGAGTTAATCTCACTCAGTTTAATTTCATTTAAATTTAATTGGTTAAATTTAAATATGGATGAATGATTGAATTGTTTGATTGGATTGATATGATATGGTATATAGTAGTATATATCAATATTTATATATTGGCATATGTATATATTGGATTTGATATTCCCGCATTTTATAGCGGATGAGACCCTATGCGCCGCATAATAGCGGATGATTTATTTTAAATCCCATATACCGCGATATTCCACCTCGAAGTGGAATTGGTATTGTGCTAACGTCTGTGGATGCAGGGAAACAGGTTGGAGGGATCCAACTGGATTCCTCAAAAATTTATTTTATTATTCTGTGATTTGAATATTGATATCCTGTGATGATTTGATATTGGATGTTGTGGTTGATTGAATTCCCAGTATAATAAATTTTGAAAATCTATGGAATTGAATTTTTGAAGAAAATAAAGAATAATAATTTAAGTAAATTGGAATAAATTTAAAAGTGAATTGAAAATAAGATAAAATAAAGTGAATTGGAATTGTAATAAATATGGGAAAAAGGAATTTAAATTTACGAAGGAGTAATAAAAAATTTAAAACTCAAGTGATATGGTTTTTAAAGAAATAAAGAAATTATTTCTAATTAAATGAGTTAATTTAATTAAAAGCGTTAATAAGGAATGTTGGGAATTTAAAATAGGAATTTTGAGTTAAAGGGGTTTTAACTAGAAATTAAAAATTAAAAAAAAAACTGAATAATTGTATTTGAAATAAATAAGGTAAATAAGGGAATTTTTTTTTCAAGATAAAGCAAATTTGAAATAAAATTGTAGAATTGATCTAAATATTGAAACTGGGAAATTTTAAAGAGGAATGAGATTTTGAGATCTATAAACTGAGTTTATAAAGTGAAGCGGATTTTAATATAAATTCAAGGTGTGAATTTATAAAGAATTGTGAATCTGTTTTAAAAAAATAAACAGAGATTTATTTTAAAGGTTGTGAAAGAGAAGTATTTTCTAGATAGCCAAGTACATTTTATTTTAAAAAGAAATTTTAAATATTTGTTAAAGATTTATTGTTATTTTTAAAAGTCAAGTTTTAAAAATCTATTATTTCCAAATGTTAAATTTCTAAAGTAAGTAAATTTTCAATCTATTATTGTAGTTAATACAAATGAGATTTGATAATATGTTTTAAAAGGAAATTTGTTTATATTCTTTAAAATGGTTTTATTTAAATATCTTTAAATATATATATTTTAACATAAATATTAAAGAAGTTTAAAAAGGCGTTCTTATAAAGTATTTTTATAATAAAGTGTTTTAAAATTATTTTAAAAATCTAAAATGGTTTTGTACTTGGTATTCCAGTGAAAATAAATATTTGGGAAATTATTCCGTGAGAGGAATATAGTTTGAAATTGTTTCCAATGGGAATTGAAATGGAAATAATATCTTGTGAAGATAATTTGAGGGATATAAATAATTTGGAGAAATTATTGATTGTTGATGGTTGTTATGGATGTTAATTGATAGTTAAACAACCGACTATCAATATTGGCCAAATGCGCTGATCGTTTCGAAGAGACCGGGATCGGGTTTCCGTATACCGGGATTCTAGGTCTGGAGACTCGAAAACCACTTCGATCCGGTTTGTACGTTTCGTGGGGAAACGAGGGTAATATTGATAAGGGGATAGTGTTATCAGTTCTGTTCGGACCCGGAACGGACTTGTATGGATGAATGCTTTCGGACATCGTCAGGGGACGATGGGCATTCTAAGTGAAACGTTCTGAAGGTAACGTTTAGCCTCAAGCCTCATCAACCGGGAATGACTGAAAATCAGGGGTTATGCAGCAAGGCTTCGTGGGTAGCCCCCACTTGAGAGTAAGGTCATCCCTGTCTAGATGTCCCTTTTATTTCGGCTTAGTGGTGCGGTTGCTGATCACAACCGTGGGGTGATTTTACTTGGAATTATCCAGTAAGGGATGATTCCGGCCTTGTGTTGCAGGGGAGCGGGCGTACTCCTCGGTACTGTGATCTAGGCCACGTACTGTGACAGGTGGTACCCCAGTGCCTAGTCATTCGTTGGAAATCCATTCTCCCTACGTGCCTTGTACGAGTTTTGTTTGTATTACCCACTTTGTGGCTAGTATGCCGGAATTTAATAGATGTAACAATTTCGGCTATTTTAATAAGTATTTGTGAATAGACACTATTATAATATCAGAGGATTTTGATAAAAAGTGTTTTAGCTATCGTAAGGTAAAAACCCGACATGTTTATTTGTGGCGTGGTCTTACGAGATGCTTTTGTTTTCAAAGGATTTTGAAACTTTAATAATCAATTTGAGTGTGATTTCCTCACGCTGGTTTTCCAGACTGACTCGGGTATTGTTTTATATGATGCTCGGGTCAGACCGAGATAAACAGGTTCAGATTGTAGCTGTGGAGCTCAGGAGACGAGCTGGATGGCGATACGTACTTCCGTATTTGTTTATTTTTCCGCTGTGTATTTGGATGTATATCATTGATGTGATGAACTCTGATGATGTATTCTGTAAATGTATTGTATAAACAGATATATTTTTCTGTTTGAGTAAAGATCTGTTTTGTATATATTATATTTTATTCCGCTGCGATGTGAGATTCTGTTGTTGATTTTCTGTTTCTTCTTCTTCTACCTCTTCTTCTTTAACACAAATGGTTCGATTTTTTCGGGTCTGGAAAGTCGGGTCGTTACAATTATCAAAGGAGATATATTCGCGATTTTGGATAGCGAATTATTATTGAAATAAAACGTATAGAAAATAGTGAAATGTAAATAGTAAAGTATATTAAATTATTATTGAAATAAAATGGATAGTGAATATATCGTTAAGTAAAATGGATAGTTTTGGAAAGTGATATTTGAAATGAAGTTAATTGTTTTAAAAGATGTTTTAAAACGTGATAAGTATCGAATACATAGATTTCAACATTTATTGTTGAAATAGACGTTTTCGAGGAATAAGGAAATGATGGACTATAACACTGTTGTTATAGAAAATGGTTTCCGAAAGGAAATATTTTTGTATGGTATTGGGATTCATATATCTATCTAAATTTCGAATCCCTATACTAGTGATTTTGAGTCGTCGTAACGATGTTTTACGCAACATCCGTTTTGACTCAAATAAATGTTAAAATGTATGATTTCCTTAAAGAATGAATATATACTTAATTTGATTTAAGTATATTGAATATTTTCAAAATGTTGAAAATAAATGATTTGTGAATTACTTATTATTATATAAGTATGGAAATGCTTTTCCAATATGAAATGAACTGTTTTGAGATTTTATCTTCAAAGATAAAAAGAAATGTGGAAATTGATTTGAAATTGTTTTCAAACGGTTAAGTGTGGAAATTTTATATCTAGTAAAGATATTTTTGGAAGATGAAATAATTTGGAAAATTATTTGGAATCTGATGATGTTGCGCATCTTTATTGATAGTTAAATAACCGACTATCAATAATTACCTTTAGATAGGTATTTGTTGTGAATTTGGATGAATTTGAATGCCACACTTATTTTTGAATAAACGCTCACTATTCGGGTTAGCCGGGAAAGGACCATGGGGTCGTATAACCCATTCCGAATATGTGATACGTCGTTATGAATCGCATTTGAAGACCGGTGTTGAAGACCGGATATTTTTGAAAACGGAAGGATTACCGTCGAGTTACTCTACATCGGCTGATCTCCGATTTAGAGGTTTTATCACCCTTAGTGACGGGAAGTCCGGACGTGATTGAAAATTATCCGGAAATGCAAGGGCTTCGTGAGAAGTGCCTTCGGTTCTGTTCGATCCCGGAACAGACTTGTATGGATTGTGTGTCTGACGTTACAATTTGAGATATAAAGCTGATTTCTTTCAAATACATTTCTGTTGGTGGCGGAGAATTTATTCTCTTAGCTTAACACCCTTCTCTGAGACGTACGAGCTCAGAGGTTATGTAGTTGAAATTCATCAGCGATATATCCCAATTTGGTAACGTGGCATACTGAGTGTTGCTGTGAAATGATCAGTGTTTGATCATTTGCGATATGATCATTTGTTTGATCTTATATCTTTGTGATCATAGGTTGATCATTTTTGTTTGACCCGAAGCAGGGCTTTTTGAGAAAGCGTAGCTTTGTGGACGAGACTTCATCGAGCCTCACACCCCGGAAATGGTCGAAACAGGACGAATGCAGCAAGGTTCTAGGGAGTAGCGCCCCTTAGTGTATGTCATTCCTTCTGGATAAAGGTGGTATCATGGTATGGAGCCCAGATACTTAACCTCTGTGGTTACTGCATTATTATTATCTATGTGGTTTGTTGCGAATCGGGGATCCTCGGGAAGATCGGTGACGATCGGGGGATGGCATACGCGTGTCAGTAGTTACCTATTTTTGCAGAGGTAACCCGGCCTTGTGTTGGCAGAGATCTAACCGTAACGTTAGGTTCTCGGGTCGTCTATTCCAGGGACGTACCCATCGTGGATAGGAAGTTCCTTAGCCTGACCATTTGTTGGAAATCCAAAGAAACAATACGAGCCTTTACGATTTCAATTGTATAACCTGTCTCCTCAGGAGGCAGCTATAGCAGGCATAATATAATGGTACCTATGCTGGCTAAGATTTATATTATACTTTCGAAATGTTTTCCACTATGCACTAGTAATAATATCAAAAAGAATTTGATTTTTGCGTAGTAAGCATCTTTGACTATCATAAGAAGAAATCTCCTCCAAGTCTGCGTTTGCATTGTGTGTGTGGTGGGAGGTCTTATGGTAGTTTCATTTTCCAAAAGCATTGCGAATTGACTTTAAAATACTCTCCTGTTGTTTTTAAAGATATAACTGTTTTACGATCTCACACCAGTCACCATGACTGACTCGGAGTTTATTGTTCCCTTCTAAACTCTGGGTGCCCACAAATTTCCACACGGGCAGCCTAGAGTTATATTATCAGGATATTCTGGATATTCTGGAGCTTTGGAGATAAGCTGGATGACGAGTCGTAGTATTTGTATCTGATAGTATTTATTCCGCTGTGTATTCTGTATGAGGACAAGTTATATAACTGTCCATTGCTGTATATTGACTCTGATGATTGATGTATGTATAAGATGATATAGTTCTTTGTTTTAAAGATTATTCATTTATCTATTATATATTGTTCCGCTGCGAATGTGAGATTCTGATATTGTCTCTGTTTCTGATGTTGATGTTGTTGTTCTTCTTTCTTTTTCTTCTATCTTCTTCTTCTACTTTTTCTTTTTCTTAAAACCATAACTTTTCGGGTTTCCGGCATTCGATGGCTCAGCAGTCGATAAAGTGAGTATCGATGTTGAATTTTCGAAAGTCGAAAATTTTCGGGATGTTACATTTGGTATCAGAACATATGGTTAAGCGACAACCCTGCTCTGTTGGGTGTTACTCATTAGAGATAGAGTCAGCAGTACTCTAGAATGAGTTGAGTGTAATAATCGATACGAGCGCGTATTTGTTAGTGAATATATAAAAATGTTTTATATTGTGTTTGCTTATCCGTTAAGATGTTTGTGAATTTCGGTCGGTATGTGGGACGCCATATTATCGATAGGGATTTCTAAACACTTAAACGAGGCAAGACGACATAGTATTGTTTTAAATAGGGTAAATGAAATAATTTTGCCCAAAACTATTTTTGTATAGAAAAAAAATGATTTTCTGTAAATTATTACAGTATATGGTTGCATGGATGTTAGGAAGTAATAATAGTGAATTATCATCACTGAAATTGAATAAGAAATTAGAATTATAACTCCAAAGTTAAGAAATAAATTCACATGCAAATGGAATTTAAGAATGTAAATTTTTAATGTGAATTGTAATTTAAAACGGAATTCCAGAGAAGTTTTTGGAAATGTTTGAAAAGAATTTGAAAATTTTGGAGATTTGGAAGTTTAAATCTTTTTGATTTGAAAATGAATTTCAAAGGTTTCGAAAAGTATTTTGGAGAGTTGAAAGCCCTAAACTCTTTTCGGTTGCTGGAAAATAATCCTGATGATGGTGGCCACATCATTAGAATTCATTTTCGGGTTTCCAAAAGAGAAATTGCTGTCAAATTGTTTTAAGTAGAAGTTGTTTGAAAAATTTGGAATTTGTTTTAGAGATTCAAAGAATGATTTGAATTGTTTTCAAAATGGTTTTGAAAGGTTGGAAAGACTCTGGAATACTGTATAAGAATATTTATGGAATATGATTGAATTTATAACTTATACAAATAGAAATTGTTAATGTAAATTATGTAATTGTGATTGGAATTAAAGTTCATTAACAAATGAAATCTATAAATGTGAATTGAAAGTATAAGGAAATAAATTCATATATGAACAAAGATTATGAATATGAATTGTAAATATGATTCATAAATGAAAATAGAATTCCAAGAAGGTAATTGAAAATAAAATTCCTAAATGAAATGGAATTGTGAATGTGAATGTATAAATGATTGTATAAATCAAGATGTAGATAAGTTGATAACTTATAGAATATTTGAAACCTGATTGGAATGAAATTCAAAATTGAAGATAAATTGAACTCAAATAGAATTGGAATTGTGAATTAAATTCAAATGAAATTGAAATGTAAAGATTGAACAAAATTGAATATATAACTTCAATAGTGAATTAGAGATGATATAAGCAGTTATATTGAAAATTTTGTAATTGAATGTACGAAATGGTTTGAATATATGTAACTAGATATTATGGCTAGTAGGATATACAGGTATAAAGGAATTGAATTTGATTTCACAGATAATTTGAATTGCTCGACAAAAGGTACGTATTTGAGTTTTAATATGAGTTTTTGATGATTTCTCTCTAGCCGCTTGGCTTTTTCTTTTTCTTTTTGAAATCTGAGAGTCCGTAGGGACGTTTTGTCGTCGTGCCGTATTAGCTGCGCAAAGGAGACGCTGGCGAAATTTTTCGGAAATTTAGAGTGTTAGAAAATTTTGAGAAAAATTTAAAAGTTTAAAATTGAATTTAAACTCGAATTTGAATTGAGAAGTTAAACAATGTTGTTTGAAACTTAAAATTTAAGTTGAAAAGTTAGTTGAGATGATAACGAATCTTTAGTAGGAAGATCCGTTTGAAAAATGATAAAACTATTAGATTGTGGAAAATAGTAGACGAGTTAAGGACCTTTCTTCCTAACTTGTAATTTCGAGGACGAAATTCTTTTAAGGGGGGAAGTTTGTAACGACCCAGAATTTTTGATAATTAAAATTCGAATATTTAATTTATTTTAAATATTAATAAATGGAATCTAGAAGTCGAATGATTTATTTCTCGAATATTGGATTTAATTTGATAATTAAATCGATATTTTAAATAGTGAAATTCCAGAGATAATTAAAAAATCGAGTTTAAAATGATTGAAAACGATTTGGAAAATTTTATTTAATCATACTGGAGTTATAGAAAGGTCATAGAACTTTTAAAATTGAATTTGGGGTTAATTTGTGAAAATCGAATATTTTAATATTTAATTATCGACTGTAAAAATAGCCCATTTTCGAACAGTCTCAGAATTGAACGAGACCAGTTCCATTGGATCCGTAATAGTTTATTATTATCGGATTTCAATTTTCGTATCAAACGGAGTTGTCGTTTGACTGTGGCATTTCGAAACGCATCGATATCGTTTTAATTTTAAATCGTCGAGTTAAAATAGTCATTTTTCAAACAGTGTCGGATTTCGACGAAACCAGTTTCATCGGATCCGTAATGTGATATTATTGTAAGATTTCAAATTTCGTAATTTTTGGATGTGCCGTTTGTCCGGGGCAAGCCAAAACGCCTTGAAATCGATTTAAATCGGTTTAATTTAAATTGATCGTTTATTGTCATATCTCACACATACGATCGAATTAGCTTCCGAAACCTGTTCCATTGCGTTCGGAACGCGGGGTAAACCCCAGAAACGCTAGTCACCGCGCGTAAATCGGAGTTCGAAAAACCGGGATGAATAGTGTTCGTCGGTTCTCTATAAAAGCAACCCATTCTCTTCACAATTCAAGAAAACCCTAATCTACTTCCTCCAGCCGCCACTTCTATAACCCACGGCCAGAAAATCACCATGTTCTCCTCCAATTTCCTTCCAATCCGTCGAGATTCAAGCGAAGCGTTCAACTACAATCTTGTAGAGGGCAGTGCAATCGATACATCCAACGGTAGATTTTTTGTATCGTCGTCGTTTGAGGGCAGGAGGCAGTCGCGTTTGGGGGCCGTTCGTTCTCGATTCGCGTACACCAGAGGCGACCGAGTGTGCCACGTTTTTGGCCGAAAGTAGAGGGGAGGCGGAGCTTCGTAAGGGTACTAGTTGATCGAAGTGGAAGTCGTCAATGGGTGGTGCGGCGTTCGAATTCGAACGTGAGTGATGGGTTCTCGCGTGAAATACTGGAGCGGGAAGAAACGCGCGTGAGGAAGATGGGGTTGCATTTCACGGTCCAGATCTGGGAGCAAGAGACGTGCGGCCAGGATTAGTTTAGGTTTAAATTTAAATAAAAGTTGTAAATTTAATTTTATTAAAATCGTATTAACTTCAAACTGATATAACTTTGTCATATATTGTCAGAAAATTTCGAAACGAATTGCATTGGCTTCGTTTTGTCGAGCACTACGCAGTGCAACTGATTTGGAGTCGTTTGGAGTTAACGAAAATTTCGGGTAAAATTAAACGCACGTTTAATTTTATTCGAAATAAACGCTGGAACAGAATTTAAAATCAAGGTGAGATCTTCTCACTCAAATCGAATGTGGAATTTTTGCAGTTATTATTGATTGATATGATTGACTGTTTGGATGTGATATTAGATATGATAGGATATATCTATATATATAGCAGTATATACATATTGGCATATGTATATATTGGATTGTTGATTTCCCGCCTCGTATAGCGGATGAGACCCTATTGCGCCGTTAGTAAGCGGATTTATAAAAACCTATATACCGCGATAATTCCGTACTGGAGCGGAATTGGTATTGTGCTAACATCTTTGGATGCAGGGAAACAGGTTGGAGGGATCCGACTGGATTCCTCACCGTATTGATTTTTTACAGATATTTTGATATATTCTGTTATCATATGTTGATATATGATGTTGTTGTTGTGATGGACTAATTGATGCTGTTGCATCATCGGATTCAGTTTTGAAATGTAAAAATAACGACTTTTATTTTAAAAAAGGTTTTTAAAGTGATTTTTGAAAATAAACGTTTTATTAAATTTTTGAAGGGATTTATTCTAAATAAATAAACGTTCAGATTTTAAAGTCATAAAAGTTATAATTTTGGTGAAATATAACCAAGAGGTGATTTTCGGGATATATAGTAAAGTAATTTATAAAATGGTTTAAGTTGGGATTTTTGAATAACTATAAACGATTTGTATAAAAAGATTTATAAAATTGATATTTTATAAATCAAAATATTGGACTTATAAAACGAATTTTATAAGTGTTAGAAAGAAGTATAAATGGATTCCATAAGTGGATAGAAATTTATAGATTTATAAATTGTGAAGTTATTAAATGAATAGATTTTGTAAAACAAAAAGATTTATAAGCAATTATCTTATAAATCGAATTTTGACATTTAGATGAGAAATGAATAGATGTTGTAAATAAATGAATTATAAGTTCTTAACTTATAATATAGACTTCCGGTATATAATTGAGATATATAAGTTGAATTGGATAACTTAGAAATCGAAGTTTTATAAATAGAAAATGGAATTTATAAACGTTGTTCTATAAATTCGGAAACCAATCGATAGAATTTGATAAATTAAATATAGAAGATTATCAAAGGAGATATATTCGCGATTTTGGATAGCGAATTATTATTGAAATAAAACGTATAGAAAATAGTGAAATGTAAATAGTAAAGTATATTAAATTATTATTGAAATAAAATGGATAGTGAATATATCGTTAAGTAAAATGGATAGTTTTGGAAAGTGATATTTGAAATGAAGTTAATTGTTTTAAAAGATGTTTTAAAACGTGATAAGTATCGAATACATAGATTTCAACATTTATTGTTGAAATAGACGTTTTCGAGGAATAAGGAAATGATGGACTATAACACTGTTGTTATAGAAAATGGTTTCCGAAAGGAAATATTTTTGTATGGTATTGGGATTCATATATCTATCTAAATTTCGAATCCCTATACTAGTGATTTTGAGTCGTCGTAACGATGTTTTACGCAACATCCGTTTTGACTCAAATAAATGTTAAAATGTATGATTTCCTTAAAGAATGAATGTATACTTAATTTGATTTAAGTATATTGAATATTTTCAAAATGTTGAAAATAAATGATTTGTGAATTACTTATTATTATATAAGTATGGAAATGCTTTTCCAATATGAAATGAACTGTTTTGAGATTTTATCTTCAAAGATAAAAAGAAATGTGGAAATTGATTTGAAATTGTTTTCAAACGGTTAAGTGTGGAAATTTTATATCTAGTAAAGATATTTTTGGAAGATGAAATAATTTGGAAAATTATTTGGAATCTGATGATGTTGCGCATCTTTATTGATAGTTAAATAACCGACTATCAATAATTACCTTTAGATAGGTATTTGTTGTGAATTTGGATGAATTTGAATGCCACACTTATTTTTGAATAAACGCTCACTATTCGGGTTAGCCGGGAAAGGACCATGGGGTCGTATAACCCATTCCGAATATGTGATACGTCGTTATGAATCGCATTTGAAGACCGGTGTTGAAGACCGGATATTTTTGAAAACGGAAGGATTACCGTCGAGTTACTCTACATCGGCTGATCTCCGATTTAGAGGTTTTATCACCCTTAGTGACGGGAAGTCCGGACGTGATTGAAAATTATCCGGAAATGCAAGGGCTTCGTGAGAAGTGCCTTCGGTTCTGTTCGATCCCGGAACAGACTTGTATGGATTGTGTGTCTGACGTTACAATTTGAGATATAAAGCTGATTTCTTTCAAATACATTTCTGTTGGTGGCGGAGAATTTATTCTCTTAGCTTAACACCCTTCTCTGAGACGTACGAGCTCAGAGGTTATGTAGTTGAAATTCATCAGCGATATATCCCAATTTGGTAACGTGGCATACTGAGTGTTGCTGTGAAATGATCAGTGTTTGATCATTTGCGATATGATCATTTGTTTGATCTTATATCTTTGTGATCATAGGTTGATCATTTTTGTTTGACCCGAAGCAGGGCTTTTTGAGAAAGCGTAGCTTTGTGGACGAGACTTCATCGAGCCTCACACCCCGGAAATGGTCGAAACAGGACGAATGCAGCAAGGTTCTAGGGAGTAGCGCCCCTTAGTGTATGTCATTCCTTCTGGATAAAGGTGGTATCATGGTATGGAGCCCAGATACTTAACCTCTGTGGTTACTGCATTATTATTATCTATGTGGTTTGTTGCGAATCGGGGATCCTCGGGAAGATCGGTGACGATCGGGGGATGGCATACGCGTGTCAGTAGTTACCTATTTTTGCAGAGGTAACCCGGCCTTGTGTTGGCAGAGATCTAACCGTAACGTTAGGTTCTCGGGTCGTCTATTCCAGGGACGTACCCATCGTGGATAGGAAGTTCCTTAGCCTGACCATTTGTTGGAAATCCAAAGAAACAATACGAGCCTTTACGATTTCAATTGTATAACCTGTCTCCTCAGGAGGCAGCTATAGCAGGCATAATATAATGGTACCTATGCTGGCTAAGATTTATATTATACTTTCGAAATGTTTTCCACTATGCACTAGTAATAATATCAAAAAGAATTTGATTTTTGCGTAGTAAGCATCTTTGACTATCATAAGAAGAAATCTCCTCCAAGTCTGCGTTTGCATTGTGTGTGTGGTGGGAGGTCTTATGGTAGTTTCATTTTCCAAAAGCATTGCGAATTGACTTTAAAATACTCTCCTGTTGTTTTTAAAGATATAACTGTTTTACGATCTCACACCAGTCACCATGACTGACTCGGAGTTTATTGTTCCCTTCTAAACTCTGGGTGCCCACAAATTTCCACACGGGCAGCCTAGAGTTATATTATCAGGATATTCTGGATATTCTGGAGCTTTGGAGATAAGCTGGATGACGAGTCGTAGTATTTGTATCTGATAGTATTTATTCCGCTGTGTATTCTGTATGAGGACAAGTTATATAACTGTCCATTGCTGTATATTGACTCTGATGATTGATGTATGTATAAGATGATATAGTTCTTTGTTTTAAAGATTATTCATTTATCTATTATATATTGTTCCGCTGCGAATGTGAGATTCTGATATTGTCTCTGTTTCTGATGTTGATGTTGTTGTTCTTCTTTCTTTTTCTTCTATCTTCTTCTTCTACTTTTTCTTTTTCTTAAAACCATAACTTTTCGGGTTTCCGGCATTCGATGGCTCAGCAGTCGATAAAGTGAGTATCGATGTTGAATTTTCGAAAGTCGAAAATTTTCGGGATGTTACATTTGGTATCAGAACATATGGTTAAGCGACAACCCTGCTCTGTTGGGTGTTACTCATTAGAGATAGAGTCAGCAGTACTCTAGAATGAGTTGAGTGTAATAATCGATACGAGCGCGTATTTGTTAGTGAATATATAAAAATGTTTTATATTGTGTTTGCTTATCCGTTAAGATGTTTGTGAATTTCGGTCGGTATGTGGGACGCCATATTATCGATAGGGATTTCTAAACACTTAAACGAGGCAAGACGACATAGTATTGTTTTAAATAGGGTAAATGAAATAATTTTGCCCAAAACTATTTTTGTATAGAAAAGAAATGATTTTCTGTAAATTATTACAGTATATGGTTGCATGGATGTTAGGAAGTAATAATAGTGAATTATCATCACTGAAATTGAATAAGAAATTAGAATTATAACTCCAAAGTTAAGAAATAAATTCACATGCAAATGGAATTTAAGAATGTAAATTTTTAATGTGAATTGTAATTTAAAACGGAATTCCAGAGAAGTTTTTGGAAATGTTTGAAAAGAATTTGAAAATTTTGGAGATTTGGAAGTTTAAATCTTTTTGATTTGAAAATGAATTTCAAAGGTTTCGAAAAGTATTTTGGAGAGTTGAAAGCCCTAAACTCTTTTCGGTTGCTGGAAAATAATCCTGATGATGGTGGCCACATCATTAGAATTCATTTTCGGGTTTCCAAAAGAGAAATTGCTGTCAAATTGTTTTAAGTAGAAGTTGTTTGAAAAATTTGGAATTTGTTTTAGAGATTCAAAGAATGATTTGAATTGTTTTCAAAATGGTTTTGAAAGGTTGGAAAGACTCTGGAATACTGTATAAGAATATTTATGGAATATGATTGAATTTATAACTTATACAAATAGAAATTGTTAATGTAAATTATGTAATTGTGATTGGAATTAAAGTTCATTAACAAATGAAATCTATAAATGTGAATTGAAAGTATAAGGAAATAAATTCATATATGAACAAAGATTATGAATATGAATTGTAAATATGATTCATAAATGAAAATAGAATTCCAAGAAGGTAATTGAAAATAAAATTCCTAAATGAAATGGAATTGTGAATGTGAATGTATAAATGATTGTATAAATCAAGATGTAGATAAGTTGATAACTTATAGAATATTTGAAACCTGATTGGAATGAAATTCAAAATTGAAGATAAATTGAACTCAAATAGAATTGGAATTGTGAATTAAATTCAAATGAAATTGAAATGTAAAGATTGAACAAAATTGAATATATAACTTCAATAGTGAATTAGAGATGATATAAGCAGTTATATTGAAAATTTTGTAATTGAATGTACGAAATGGTTTGAATATATGTAACTAGATATTATGGCTAGTAGGATATACAGGTATAAAGGAATTGAATTTGATTTCACAGATAATTTGAATTGCTCGACAAAAGGTACGTATTTGAGTTTTAATATGAGTTTTTGATGATTTCTCTCTAGCCGCTTGGCTTTTTCTTTTTCTTTTTGAAATCTGAGAGTCCGTAGGGACGTTTTGTCGTCGTGCCGTATTAGCTGCGCAAAGGAGACGCTGGCGAAATTTTTCGGAAATTTAGAGTGTTAGAAAATTTTGAGAAAAATTTAAAAGTTTAAAATTGAATTTAAACTCGAATTTGAATTGAGAAGTTAAACAATGTTGTTTGAAACTTAAAATTTAAGTTGGAAAGTTAGTTGAGATGATAACGAATCTTTAGTAGGAAGATCCGTTTGAAAAATGATAAAACTATTAGATTGTGGAAAATAGTAGACGAGTTAAGGACCTTTCTTCCTAACTTGTAATTTCGAGGACGAAATTCTTTTAAGGGGGGAAGTTTGTAACGACCCAGAATTTTTGATAATTAAAATTCGAATATTTAATTTATTTTAAATATTAATAAATGGAATCTAGAAGTCGAATGATTTATTTCTCGAATATTGGATTTAATTTGATAATTAAATCGATATTTTAAATAGTGAAATTCCAGAGATAATTAAAAAATCGAGTTTAAAATGATTGAAAACGATTTGGAAAATTTTATTTAATCATACTGGAGTTATAGAAAGGTCATAGAACTTTTAAAATTGAATTTGGGGTTAATTTGTGAAAATCGAATATTTTAATATTTAATTATCGACTGTAAAAATAGCCCATTTTCGAACAGTCTCAGAATTGAACGAGACCAGTTCCATTGGATCCGTAATAGTTTATTATTATCGGATTTCAATTTTCGTATCAAACGGAGTTGTCGTTTGACTGTGGCATTTCGAAACGCATCGATATCGTTTTAATTTTAAATCGTCGAGTTAAAATAGTCATTTTTCAAACAGTGTCGGATTTCGACGAAACCAGTTTCATCGGATCCGTAATGTGATATTATTGTAAGATTTCAAATTTCGTAATTTTTGGATGTGCCGTTTGTCCGGGGCAAGCCAAAACGCCTTGAAATCGATTTAAATCGGTTTAATTTAAATTGATCGTTTATTGTCATATCTCACACATACGATCGAATTAGCTTCCGAAACCTGTTCCATTGCGTTCGGAACGCGGGGTAAACCCCAGAAACGCTAGTCACCGCGCGTAAATCGGAGTTCGAAAAACCGGGATGAATAGTGTTCGTCGGTTCTCTATAAAAGCAACCCATTCTCTTCACAATTCAAGAAAACCCTAATCTACTTCCTCCAGCCGCCACTTCTATAACCCACGGCCAGAAAATCACCACGTTCTCCTCCAATTTCCTTCCAATCCGTCGAGATTCAAGCGAAGCGTTCAACTACAATCTTGTAGAGGGCAGTGCAATCGATACATCCAACGGTAGATTTTTTGTATCGTCGTCGTTTGAGGGCAGGAGGCAGTCGCGTTTGGGGGCCGTTCGTTCTCGATTCGCGTACACCAGAGGCGACCGAGTGTGCCACGTTTTTGGCCGAAAGTAGAGGGGAGGCGGAGCTTCGTAAGGGTACTAGTTGATCGAAGTGGAAGTCGTCAATGGGTGGTGCGGCGTTCGAATTCGAACGTGAGTGATGGGTTCTCGCGTGAAATACTGGAGCGGGAAGAAACGCACGTGAGGAAGATGGGGTTGCATTTCACGGTCCAGATCTGGGAGCAAGAGACGTGCGGCCAGGATTAGTTTAGGTTTAAATTTAAATAAAAGTTGTAAATTTAATTTTATTAAAATCGTATTAACTTCAAACTGATATAACTTTGTCATATATTGTCAGAAAATTTCGAAACGAATTGCATTGGCTTCGTTTTGTCGAGCACTACGCAGTGCAACTGATTTGGAGTCGTTTGGAGTTAACGAAAATTTCGGGTAAAATTAAACGCACGTTTAATTTTATTCGAAATAAACGCTGGAACAGAATTTAAAATCAAGGTGAGATCTTCTCACTCAAATCGAATGTGGAATTTTTGCAGTTATTATTGATTGATATGATTGACTGTTTGGATGTGATATTAGATATGATAGGATATATCTATATATATAGCAGTATATACATATTGGCATATGTATATATTGGATTGTTGATTTCCCGCCTCGTATAGCGGATAAGACCCTATTGCGCCGTTAGTAAGCGGATTTATAAAAACCTATATACCGCGATAATTCCGTACTGGAGCGGAATTGGTATTGTGCTAACATCTTTGGATGCAGGGAAACAGGTTGGAGGGATCCGACTGGATTCCTCACCGTATTGATTTTTTACAGATATTTTGATATATTCTGTTATCATATGTTGATATATGATGTTGTTGTTGTGATGGACTAATTGATGCTGTTGCATCATCGGATTCAGTTTTGAAATGTAAAAATAACGACTTTTATTTTAAAAAAGGTTTTTAAAGTGATTTTTGAAAATAAACGTTTTATTAAATTTTTGAAGGGATTTATTCTAAATAAATAAACGTTCAGATTTTAAAGTCATAAAAGTTATAATTTTGGTGAAATATAACCAAGAGGTGATTTTCGGGATATATAGTAAAGTAATTTATAAAATGGTTTAAGTTGGGATTTTTGAATAACTATAAACGATTTGTATAAAAAGATTTATAAAATTGATATTTTATAAATCAAAATATTGGACTTATAAAACGAATTTTATAAGTGTTAGAAAGAAGTATAAATGGATTCCATAAGTGGATAGAAATTTATAGATTTATAAATTGTGAAGTTATTAAATGAATAGATTTTGTAAAACAAAAAGATTTATAAGCAATTATCTTATAAATCGAATTTTGACATTTAGATGAGAAATGAATAGATGTTGTAAATAAATGAATTATAAGTTCTTAACTTATAATATAGACTTCCGGTATATAATTGAGATATATAAGTTGAATTGGATAACTTAGAAATCGAAGTTTTATAAATAGAAAATGGAATTTATAAACGTTGTTCTATAAATTCGGAAACCAATCGATAGAATTTGATAAATTAAATATAGAAGATTATCAAAGGAGATATATTCGCGATTTTGGATAGCGAATTATTATTGAAATAAAACGTATAGAAAATAGTGAAATGTAAATAGTAAAGTATATTAAATTATTATTGAAATAAAATGGATAGTGAATATATCGTTAAGTAAAATGGATAGTTTTGGAAAGTGATATTTGAAATGAAGTTAATTGTTTTAAAAGATGTTTTAAAACGTGATAAGTATCGAATACATAGATTTCAACATTTATTGTTGAAATAGACGTTTTCGAGGAATAAGGAAATGATGGACTATAACACTGTTGTTATAGAAAATGGTTTCCGAAAGGAAATATTTTTGTATGGTATTGGGATTCATATATCTATCTAAATTTCGAATCCCTATACTAGTGATTTTGAGTCGTCGTAACGATGTTTTACGCAACATCCGTTTTGACTCAAATAAATGTTAAAATGTATGATTTCCTTAAAGAATGAATGTATACTTAATTTGATTTAAGTATATTGAATATTTTCAAAATGTTGAAAATAAATGATTTGTGAATTACTTATTATTATATAAGTATGGAAATGCTTTTCCAATATGAAATGAACTGTTTTGAGATTTTATCTTCAAAGATAAAAAGAAATGTGGAAATTGATTTGAAATTGTTTTCAAACGGTTAAGTGTGGAAATTTTATATCTAGTAAAGATATTTTTGGAAGATGAAATAATTTGGAAAATTATTTGGAATCTGATGATGTTGCGCATCTTTATTGATAGTTAAATAACCGACTATCAATAATTACCTTTAGATAGGTATTTGTTGTGAATTTGGATGAATTTGAATGCCACACTTATTTTTGAATAAACGCTCACTATTCGGGTTAGCCGGGAAAGGACCATGGGGTCGTATAACCCATTCCGAATATGTGATACGTCGTTATGAATCGCATTTGAAGACCGGTGTTGAAGACCGGATATTTTTGAAAACGGAAGGATTACCGTCGAGTTACTCTACATCGGCTGATCTCCGATTTAGAGGTTTTATCACCCTTAGTGACGGGAAGTCCGGACGTGATTGAAAATTATCCGGAAATGCAAGGGCTTCGTGAGAAGTGCCTTCGGTTCTGTTCGATCCCGGAACAGACTTGTATGGATTGTGTGTCTGACGTTACAATTTGAGATATAAAGCTGATTTCTTTCAAATACATTTCTGTTGGTGGCGGAGAATTTATTCTCTTAGCTTAACACCCTTCTCTGAGACGTACGAGCTCAGAGGTTATGTAGTTGAAATTCATCAGCGATATATCCCAATTTGGTAACGTGGCATACTGAGTGTTGCTGTGAAATGATCAGTGTTTGATCATTTGCGATATGATCATTTGTTTGATCTTATATCTTTGTGATCATAGGTTGATCATTTTTGTTTGACCCGAAGCAGGGCTTTTTGAGAAAGCGTAGCTTTGTGGACGAGACTTCATCGAGCCTCACACCCCGGAAATGGTCGAAACAGGACGAATGCAGCAAGGTTCTAGGGAGTAGCGCCCCTTAGTGTATGTCATTCCTTCTGGATAAAGGTGGTATCATGGTATGGAGCCCAGATACTTAACCTCTGTGGTTACTGCATTATTATTATCTATGTGGTTTGTTGCGAATCGAGGATCCTCGGGAAGATCGGTGACGATCGGGGGATGGCATACGCGTGTCAGTAGTTACCTATTTTTGCAGAGGTAACCCGGCCTTGTGTTGGCAGAGATCTAACCGTAACGTTAGGTTCTCGGGTCGTCTATTCCAGGGACGTACCCATCGTGGATAGGAAGTTCCTTAGCCTGACCATTTGTTGGAAATCCAAAGAAACAATACGAGCCTTTACGATTTCAATTGTATAACCTGTCTCCTCAGGAGGCAGCTATAGCAGGCATAATATAATGGTACCTATGCTGGCTAAGATTTATATTATACTTTCGAAATGTTTTCCACTATGCACTAGTAATAATATCAAAAAGAATTTGATTTTTGCGTAGTAAGCATCTTTGACTATCATAAGAAGAAATCTCCTCCAAGTCTGCGTTTGCATTGTGTGTGTGGTGGGAGGTCTTATGGTAGTTTCATTTTCCAAAAGCATTGCGAATTGACTTTAAAATACTCTCCTGTTGTTTTTAAAGATATAACTGTTTTACGATCTCACACCAGTCACCATGACTGACTCGGAGTTTATTGTTCCCTTCTAAACTCTGGGTGCCCACAAATTTCCACACGGGCAGCCTAGAGTTATATTATCAGGATATTCTGGATATTCTGGAGCTTTGGAGATAAGCTGGATGACGAGTCGTAGTATTTGTATCTGATAGTATTTATTCCGCTGTGTATTCTGTATGAGGACAAGTTATATAACTGTCCATTGCTGTATATTGACTCTGATGATTGATGTATGTATAAGATGATATAGTTCTTTGTTTTAAAGATTATTCATTTATCTATTATATATTGTTCCGCTGCGAATGTGAGATTCTGATATTGTCTCTGTTTCTGATGTTGATGTTGTTGTTCTTCTTTCTTTTTCTTCTATCTTCTTCTTCTACTTTTTCTTTTTCTTAAAACCATAACTTTTCGGGTTTCCGGCATTCGATGGCTCAGCAGTCGATAAAGTGAGTATCGATGTTGAATTTTCGAAAGTCGAAAATTTTCGGGATGTTACATTTGGTATCAGAACATATGGTTAAGCGACAACCCTGCTCTGTTGGGTGTTACTCATTAGAGATAGAGTCAGCAGTACTCTAGAATGAGTTGAGTGTAATAATCGATACGAGCGCGTATTTGTTAGTGAATATATAAAAATGTTTTATATTGTGTTTGCTTATCCGTTAAGATGTTTGTGAATTTCGGTCGGTATGTGGGATGCCATATTATCGATAGGGATTTCTAAACACTTAAACGAGGCAAGACGACATAGTATTGTTTTAAATAGGGTAAATGAAATAATTTTGCCCAAAACTATTTTTGTATAGAAAAGAAATGATTTTCTGTAAATTATTACAGTATATGGTTGCATGGATGTTAGGAAGTAATAATAGTGAATTATCATCACTGAAATTGAATAAGAAATTAGAATTATAACTCCAAAGTTAAGAAATAAATTCACATGCAAATGGAATTTAAGAATGTAAATTTTTAATGTGAATTGTAATTTAAAACGGAATTCCAGAGAAGTTTTTGGAAATGTTTGAAAAGAATTTGAAAATTTTGGAGATTTGGAAGTTTAAATCTTTTTGATTTGAAAATGAATTTCAAAGGTTTCGAAAAGTATTTTGGAGAGTTGAAAGCCCTAAACTCTTTTCGGTCGTTGGAAAATAATCCTGATGATGGTGGCCACATCATTAGAATTCATTTTCGGGTTTCCAAAAGAGAAATTGCTGTCAAATTGTTTTAAGTAGAAGTTGTTTGAAAAATTTGGAATTTGTTTTAGAGATTCAAAGAATGATTTGAATTGTTTTCAAAATGGTTTTGAAAGGTTGGAAAGACTCTGGAATACTGTATAAGAATATTTATGGAATATGATTGAATTTATAACTTATACAAATAGAAATTGTTAATGTAAATTATGTAATTGTGATTGGAATTAAAGTTCATTAACAAATGAAATCTATAAATGTGAATTGAAAGTATAAGGAAATAAATTCATATATGAACAAAGATTATGAATATGAATTGTAAATATGATTCATAAATGAAAATAGAATTCCAAGAAGGTAATTGAAAATAAAATTCCTAAATGAAATGGAATTGTGAATGTGAATGTATAAATGATTGTATAAATCAAGATGTAGATAAGTTGATAACTTATAGAATATTTGAAACCTGATTGGAATGAAATTCAAAATTGAAGATAAATTGAACTCAAATAGAATTGGAATTGTGAATTAAATTCAAATGAAATTGAAATGTAAAGATTGAACAAAATTGAATATATAACTTCAATAGTGAATTAGAGATGATATAAGCAGTTATATTGAAAATTTTGTAATTGAATGTACGAAATGGTTTGAATATATGTAACTAGATATTATGGCTAGTAGGATATACAGGTATAAAGGAATTGAATTTGATTTCACAGATAATTTGAATTGCTCGACAAAAGGTACGTATTTGAGTTTTAATATGAGTTTTTGATGATTTCTCTCTAGCCGCTTGGCTTTTTCTTTTTCTTTTTGAAATCTGAGAGTCCGTAGGGACGTTTTGTCGTCATGCCGTATTAGCCGCGCAAAGGAGACGCTGGCGAAATTTTTCGGAAATTTAGAGTGTTAGAAAATTTTGAGAAAAATTTAAAAGTTTAAAATTGAATTTAAACTCGAATTTGAATTGAGAAGTTAAACAATGTTGTTTGAAACTTAAAATTTAAGTTGGAAAGTTAGTTGAGATGATAACGAATCTTTAGTAGGAAGATCCGTTTGAAAAATGATAAAACTATTAGATTGTGGAAAATAGTAGACGAGTTAAGGACCTTTCTTCCTAACTTGTAATTTCGAGGACGAAATTCTTTTAAGGGGAGAAGTTTGTAACGACCCAGAATTTTTGATAATTAAAATTCGAATATTTAATTTATTTTAAATATTAATAAATGGAATCTAGAAGTCGAATGATTTATTTCTCGAATATTGGATTTAATTTGATAATTAAATCGATATTTTAAATAGTGAAATTCCAGAGATAATTAAAAAATCGAGTTTAAAATGATTGAAAACGATTTGGAAAATTTTATTTAATCATACTGGAGTTATAGAAAGGTCATAGAACTTTTAAAATTGAATTTGGGGTTAATTTGTGAAAATCGAATATTTTAATATTTAATTATCGACTGTAAAAATAGCCCATTTTCGAACAGTCTCAGAATTGAACGAGACCAGTTCCATTGGATCCGTAATAGTTTATTATTATCGGATTTCAATTTTCGTATCAAACGGAGTTGTCGTTTGACTGTGGCATTTCGAAACGCATCGATATCGTTTTAATTTTAAACCGTCGAGTTAAAATAGTCATTTTTCAAACAGTGTCGGATTTCGATGAAACCAGTTTCATCGGATCCGTAATGTGATATTATTGTAAGATTTCAAATTTCGTAATTTTTGGATGTGCCGTTTGTCCGGGGCAAGCCAAAACGCCTTGAAATCGATTTAAATCGGTTTAATTTAAATTGATCGTTTATTGTCATATCTCACACATACGATCGAATTAGCTTCCGAAACCTGTTCCATTGCGTTCGGAACGCGGGGTAAACCCCAGAAACGCTAGTCACTGCGCGTAAATCGGAGTTCGAAAAACCGGGATGAATAGTGTTCGTCGGTTCTCTATAAAAGCAACCCATTCTCTTCACAATTCAAGAAAACCCTAATCTACTTCCTCCAGCCGCCACTTCTATAACCCACGGCCAGAAAATCACCACGTTCTCCTCCAATTTCCTTCCAATCCGTCGAGATTCAAGCGAAGCGTTCAACTACAATCTTGTAGAGGGCAGTGCAATCGATACATCCAACGGTAGATTTTTTGTATCGTCGTCGTTTGAGGGCAGGAGGCAGTCGCGTTTGGGGGCCGTTCGTTCTCGATTCGCGTACACCAGAGGCGACCGAGTGTGCCACGTTTTTGGCCGAAAGTAGAGGGGAGGCGGAGCTTCGTAAGGGTACTAGTTGATCGAAGTGGAAGTCGTCAATGGGTGGTGCGGCGTTCGAATTCGAACGTGAGTGATGGGTTCTCGCGTGAAATACTGGAGCGGGAAGAAACGCACGTGAGGAAGATGGGGTTGCGTTTCACGGTCCAGATCTGGGAGCAAGAGACGTGCGGCCAGGATTAGTTTAGGTTTAAATTTAAATAAAAGTTGTAAATTTAATTTTATTAAAATCGTATTAACTTCAAACTGATATAACTTTGTCATATATTGTCAGAAAATTTCGAAACGAATTGCATTGGCTTCGTTTTGTCGAGCACTACGCAGTGCAACTGATTTGGAGTCGTTTGGAGTTAACGAAAATTTCGGGTAAAATTAAACGCACGTTTAATTTTATTCGAAATAAACGCTGGAACAGAATTTAAAATCAAGGTGAGATCTTCTCACTCAAATCGAATGTGGAATTTTTGCAGTTATTATTGATTGATATGATTGACTGTTTGGATGTGATATTAGATATGATAGGATATATCTATATATATAGCAGTATATACATATTGGCATATGTATATATTGGATTGTTGATTTCCCGCCTCGTATAGCGGATGAGACCCTATTGCGCCGTTAGTAAGCGGATTTATAAAAACCTATATACCGCGATAATTCCGTACTGGAGCGGAATTGGTATTGTGCTAACATCTTTGGATGCAGGGAAACAGGTTGGAGGGATCCGACTGGATTCCTCACCGTATTGATTTTTTACAGATATTTTGATATATTATGTTATCATATGTTGATATATGATGTTGTTGTTGTGATGGACTAATTGATGCTGTTGCATCATCGGATTCAGTTTTGAAATGTAAAAATAACGACTTTTATTTTAAAAAAGGTTTTTAAAGTGATTTTTGAAAATAAACGTTTTATTAAATTTTTGAAGGGATTTATTCTAAATAAATAAACGTTCAGATTTTAAAGTCATAAAAGTTATAATTTTGGTGAAATATAACCAAGAGGTGATTTTCGGGATATATAGTAAAGTAATTTATAAAATGGTTTAAGTTGGGATTTTTGAATAACTATAAACGATTTGTATAAAAAGATTTATAAAATTGATATTTTATAAATCAAAATATTGGACTTATAAAACGAATTTTATAAGTGTTAGAAAGAAGTATAAATGGATTCCATAAGTGGATAGAAATTTATAGATTTATAAATTGTGAAGTTATTAAATGAATAGATTTTGTAAAACAAAAAGATTTATAAGCAATTATCTTATAAATCGGATTTTGACATTTAGATGAGAAATGAATAGATGTTGTAAATAAATGAATTATAAGTTCTTAACTTATAATATAGACTTCCGGTATATAATTGAGATATATAAGTTGAATTGGATAACTTAGAAATCGAAGTTTTATAAATAGAAAATGGAATTTATAAACGTTGTTCTATAAATTCGGAAACCAATCGATAGAATTTGATAAATTAAATATAGAAGATTATCAAAGGAGATATATTCGCGATTTTGGATAGCGAATTATTATTGAAATAAAACGTATAGAAAATAGTGAAATGTAAATAGTAAAGTATATTAAATTATTATTGAAATAAAATGGATAGTGAATATATCGTTAAGTAAAATGGATAGTTTTGGAAAGTGATATTTGAAATGAAGTTAATTGTTTTAAAAGATGTTTTAAAACGTGATAAGTATCGAATACATAGATTTCAACATTTATTGTTGAAATAGACGTTTTCGAGGAATAAGGAAATGATGGACTATAACACTGTTGTTATAGAAAATGGTTTCCGAAAGGAAATATTTTTGTATGGTATTGGGATTCATATATCTATCTAAATTTCGAATCCCTATACTAGTGATTTTGAGTCGTCGTAATGATGTTTTACGCAACATCCGTTTTGACTCAAATAAATGTTAAAATGTATGATTTCCTTAAAGAATGAATGTATACTTAATTTGATTTAAGTATATTGAATATTTTCAAAATGTTGAAAATAAATGATTTGTGAATTACTTATTATTATATAAGTATGGAAATGCTTTTCCAATATGAAATGAACTGTTTTGAGATTTTATCTTCAAAGATAAAAAGAAATGTGGAAATTGATTTGAAATTGTTTTCAAACGGTTAAGTGTGGAAATTTTATATCTAGTAAAGATATTTTTGGAAGATGAAATAATTTGGAAAATTATTTGGAATCTGATGATGTTGCGCATCTTTATTGATAGTTAAATAACCGACTATCAATAATTACCTTTAGATAGGTATTTGTTGTGAATTTGGATGAATTTGAATGCCACACTTAT
Organism: Allium fistulosum; assembly: GCA_030737815.1. Taxonomy (NCBI): domain Eukaryota; kingdom Viridiplantae; phylum Streptophyta; class Magnoliopsida; order Asparagales; family Amaryllidaceae; genus Allium; species Allium fistulosum. The sequence continues at coordinate 617,151,102 of CM060901.1, read as the reverse complement.
TTTTGAATAAACGCTCACTATTCGGGTTAGCCGGGAAAGGACCATGGGGTCGTATAACCCATTCCGAATATGTGATACGTCGTTATGAATCGCATTTGAAGACCGGTGTTGAAGACCGGATATTTTTGAAAACGGAAGGATTACCGTCGAGTTACTCTACATCGGCTGATCTCCGATTTAGAGGTTTTATCACCCTTAGTGACGGGAAGTCCGGACGTGATTGAAAATTATCCGGAAATGCAAGGGCTTCGTGAGAAGTGCCTTCGGTTCTGTTCGATCCCGGAACAGACTTGTATGGATTGTGTGTCTGACGTTACAATTTGAGATATAAAGCTGATTTCTTTCAAATACATTTCTGTTGGTGGCGGAGAATTTATTCTCTTAGCTTAACACCCTTCTCTGAGACGTACGAGCTCAGAGGTTATGTAGTTGAAATTCATCAGCGATATATCCCAATTTGGTAACGTGGCATACTGAGTGTTGCTGTGAAATGATCAGTGTTTGATCATTTGCGATATGATCATTTGTTTGATCTTATATCTTTGTGATCATAGGTTGATCATTTTTGTTTGACCCGAAGCAGGGCTTTTTGAGAAAGCGTAGCTTTGTGGACGAGACTTCATCGAGCCTCACACCCCGGAAATGGTCGAAACAGGACGAATGTAGCAAGGTTCTAGGGAGTAGCGCCCCTTAGTGTATGTCATTCCTTCTGGATAAAGGTGGTATCATGGTATGGAGCCCAGATACTTAACCTCTGTGGTTACTGCATTATTATTATCTATGTGGTTTGTTGCGAATCTGGGATCCTCGGGAAGATCGGTGACGATCGGGGGATGGCATACGCGTGTCAGTAGTTACCTATTTTTGCAGAGGTAACCCGGCCTTGTGTTGGCAGAGATCTAACCGTAACGTTAGGTTCTCGGGTCGTCTATTCCAGGGACGTACCCATCGTGGATAGGAAGTTCCTTAGCCTGACCATTTGTTGGAAATCCAAAGAAACAATACGAGCCTTTACGATTTCAATTGTATAACCTGTCTCCTCAGGAGGCAGCTATAGCAGGCATAATATAATGGTACCTATGCTGGCTAAGATTTATATTATACTTTCGAAATGTTTTCCACTATGCACTAGTAATAATATCAAAAAGAATTTGATTTTTGCGTAGTAAGCATCTTTGACTATCATAAGAAGAAATCTCCTCCAAGTCTGCGTTTGCATTGTGTGTGTGGTGGGAGGTCTTATGGTAGTTTCATTTTCCAAAAGCATTGCGAATTGACTTTAAAATACTCTCCTGTTGTTTTTAAAGATATAACTGTTTTACGATCTCACACCAGTCACCATGACTGACTCGGAGTTTATTGTTCCCTTCTAAACTCTGGGTGCCCACAAATTTCCACACGGGCAGCCTAGAGTTATATTATCAGGATATTCTGGATATTCTGGAGCTTTGGAGATAAGCTGGATGACGAGTCGTAGTATTTGTATCTGATAGTATTTATTCCGCTGTGTATTCTGTATGAGGACAAGTTATATAATTGTCCATTGCTGTATATTGACTCTGATGATTGATGTATGTATAAGATGATATAGTTCTTTGTTTTAAAGATTATTCATTTATCTATTATATATTGTTCCGCTGCGAATGTGAGATTCTGATATTGTCTCTGTTTCTGATGTTGATGTTGTTGTTCTTCTTTCTTTTTCTTCTATCTTCTTCTTCTACTTTTTCTTTTTCTTAAAACCATAACTTTTCGGGTTTCCGGCATTCGATGGCTCAGCAGTCGATAAAGTGAGTATCGATGTTGAATTTTCGAAAGTCGAAAATTTTCGGGATGTTACATATACAGAGATTTGGATCAGCCTTGTTATGTCTGTTGCCTTTTTGTTTTCTAGCTCTGTATTTGATTGGTGATTGAGAGAATTTTTTGGCCTTGGTGGCTTTGAGATTATTTTGATATCTACCTTCTTTTGATTTTGGATATTTGCAACATTTTGTTAGCGAGAGGGGACATAGTCTGAGCTCGTTAGTAAGGTGTGATGGGGGGTGGCCTTGCCGGAACCCATTGGGTAAATATTCATTTTTCTTTTGTATCTCGTTAAGAGATTTTGGTTGAAGGTGGAGTTTGATTTTAAGAGTTTTACGTTGAAAAGAGAATTTGACTCGAGGTGGAGTGTTGGAAATATGTGATTTTGCATCAAGGTGGAGTGTTAAATTTTGGTGATACAAAATCACAAATAGAAGGAAACAAATATGCAAAAGGGAAAGTAATCGCGTTTGTTCATTATGGAAATGCATTAATAATTGGATTGCATTTGAATGAGATGGCAAGGAAATTTATGCATGCGCACGTTATGGAATAATATATATGCAAAAGATATGCATATTATTTCTTTCTTCGTAATCGCATTGCTTTGGGATTATTTTCTTCCATCTTTGGAACGAGTGAATTACTAGCTATGTTTGCGTGATTTGTTACCGTTGTAATTTGCCTCCATTATCTTCATACCATATTTTGGTAATTTGATTGATGACTCACATGAATTTATATTGGCCATATATTGAGGGTAGACTTCATTGTAAACCCATCCTGGTATTTAGCCAGTGATCTCTAGATAGAGTATCTCTTCTTGTTATCCCTAATTTGGGGCTTTGGTATGTAAACTTTTATTTTGTAATCTCTTGTAATTCTCTCAAGTGTAATAAAATCTCTCTCCTTTGAACTGGACGTGCATTATCTAGATGATAGTGGAACCAGTATAAATATTGTGTGTCTTCTTTTTTTTATATAGTTATTTACTATTTATTTGGAGTATAGAATAATTGCTGCAAGATTAAGTGATGTTCAAATTGGCAAATCTAGATCCTGTTTATTGTCTTTCGACATTTGTGCAATTTTGTGCACAACAATGTGTGTACATTGTGCAACATAAAATTATGTGTATATGTGCATATTATGTGTATGTGTATATATTTTCTTTCAAGCCAAATAGTTGTTCAAATGTGTAAATGGTTGTCAAATCTGTGTATAATATGCAACATAAATATGTTGTTCAAACGGTGGTAGAAATTAAACATGCTACTATCCACATTCGATAGTAGACAGCCATATGGGAAAGAAATAACAAAACATACTTTCTGCCAAGCTAAACAGTGGATCAGAGTACATATGTTTTATAATATAAACGGTAGTTAATACTGATTAAAATAAATTCATTTTCCACTTTCAAGTATCAAACGGTGGAAGATAGTAGTCATGATTTATTACACAAAGGGCAGTGGAACACCGATTAAAATCATTTAAATTTTTTAAATTACTGGAAGAGTCAAACGTTGGAGCAGGGTACTCATGTTTTGTAATACAAACGACTGTGTAACATAGATTAAAATCAATTATTATTTTTTCTTCAGTTTTTGAAAGTGTCAAATGATGGAACAGAGTACTCATGTTTTATTATACAAACGACAGTGGAACATCGATTAAAATCAATTCATTTTTTTTAAGTTTTTGGAAGTGTCAAATGGTGGAACCGAGCATTCATGATTTATTGCACAATTGGTATTAGAGCACCGATTGTAATTAATTCAATTTTTTAATTTTTGGGTTTTCTTTTTGTGTATTAATTTCGGGGACGAAATTCTCCTAGAAGGGGGAGAATGTAACGACCCGTAAATTAATCGCTTTATATTTGAATATTTAAATAATGGATTTTAATAACCAAATAAACACATTTTAAATATTAATTAATGGTATTAAAATCAGCAAACTTTGTTTATCAAAATAATTAGTTCAAATAAAAATAGAAAATATGACCGAAAAACCTTTTCCGAAATTTCGACTTTTCGGCATCGGAAAGTCGTCGAAAACGTTGAGCACATTTTTGTATTATGATTATACACATGCACACACATGTACACATGTTATATGGTAATCTAAGTAAAGTATTAATAGCAATAAACCATGATTAATTTAAATATAAACATGAAAAGACACATTATGTTAAAATAAAAGAAAAAAATATAAAATAGCCTCTCATGCACCACTATAACCTAAACTACCCAGGATAGGACCTAAGGCATGGTGGGGGGGCCTAGGGTGAGGGGGAGGATATATGAGCTTATACATGACAACATTAATATATTTTAAATGTTAAAATTAATTTAAATTCTTACTTCATTTCTTTTGCGTATAAATACCTCTCATCTCCACACATTTTTCACTTTACATATTCATTCCTATATTCATTTCTCTTCTCTTTATATACATGAATACTTCCATGGCTTCCAAGAGAAGTTTCCAAGCCAACACTACACCATATTGGCATATTTGTAACCCCCATAAACGGAAGAATCGCAACGGTTCAGAGCCGTTGCTAAATTGCAACGGTTTTGAGCCGTTGTAAAACGTTTAAGAACGGCTTAGGGCCGTTTTATTTTTGCAACGGTTCAAAGCCGTTTCGAAGTTTTCTTAATTCTTTTTTTTTATATTCGTTTTGAACCGCTGCGTACGTAACCCCCTGTTCCCAAAACATCACGCCCCTTAATTTCATTTTCCAACTCTGCGTTTGCCCTAGCTAATCGCTCCCTCTTTCAGTTCCCTTCGTTTGCCCTAATCGCCCCCTCTGATTTCATCTTCCAGATCGCAAATCATCATCTACCTGAGATTTGAAAGGAGACTGCGAATCATCATCGGATGTTTGAAATTGAATAATAAGGTTAGTATTCTTTTGATACTATTTTCTGATTCAAATGGTAAATCGTAGAGTATAAACTTTATATCGGAATTTAAAGTAAAGCAACGATTTAAAGTAGTGGAGATCTTTTTTGACTTCTTTAGGTTTTTTTATTTTTCTTTTAAGTGTGGCGCAAACTAGTTTCATGAAGCATCATTAATTGCATCATTGTCTTCTGTAGTTCTAGAGTTCCTGTTTTACTAGTTTGTCTTGTTTGGGTTCTGCTATACTCATTTGTGATATGTATGCCTGCCAAATGATTCGGGGTCATTGGTCTAATACTATGGTTTTTATTGCCGGTAGACTACTATTTGGAGCAATCAAAGAATTATAAATCGCCATGTTTTCAGATCCATCTACTACTGCTGGAATTTGGGTTTGCTTGTCCTGTTATTTCTGATTGGTATCCAAGTCGATTTCAGGGATTATTTGTATGTTCACGTTTGTATCATTTTTTTAATTACTAAATGAGGACATGTGAGAGTTTGTTTATTTATAATTAGGATTGTCAGTACTTATACTATAATTATTTGATTTAGTATCCTTTAATTATTTGCCAACAGCAGATGGTATCTGTGATTGGTTAAACTTGGCTGAATCCTTGTTCATATTGCTGTTATTATTGTTATTATTTCTTCGTATGTCATTTGTTAAATTTGTTTTACTCTGTGCAGTTTAGCTTTGTTCGGTGTTTTAATCTTTTGGGTTGGGATATCATTGGCTGCCAAATCGATTTCGTTCAAGTTTGATAATGCATTACTTTTCTCAAGTATGAAGTTTCTTTGTACATCAATATCCATGTTTGTTTCAACTTGTACGACTATAATTTCGTTCAAGTTTGATAATGCAGGAAGAATGTAAGTTCCCTTGATCTTGCTACTCACTTCTTCAGAGTAAACATCTTATCCTTTTAAAATAAAAAATAAAAAAAATTTAGATTTGCTTTGGAGACAAAATCGGTTTTGATGAAGGAACGGGAGCATAAGCTGAAAGACAGTGAAGCAGCAATAGCTTCCATGAAGGTATCAGTTCTTCCTCCTCTTACAATGATTTTCTCAGTTATCTCAAACTTAGCTAGCCATGTTAAGTCTCATCAATCATTGAAAATAAAGAAAATAGCTGGACATCAGACAAAATTTTGTGCACACTGTATCCAGCAACTATACTTCAGACAAAATTCACTGCAATTCATAATATTAGAGAGTGATACATTGTCATCACTCTTTCCTAACGCATATTTAAATATAGCTGGACTGCAGTTCAACTCTAATGTGATATTCGCAATTACTACTGCTCTAATTGTTCTTCCAACTGCTTGGCTTCGCGAATTTAGCCTTCTCAGTTACATTTCAGGTACTGATTACATTTGGATAAATATCACTGCAATATTACGCAGATATGTAGCTATGAACAGCTATAACTTCTTGGCTTCATCGATCTATATTATAAAATGTTGCAGCTGGAGGAGTTGTTGCAAGTGTCATAGTGGTATCAACATTATGCTGGGTTGGAACTGTAGATGAGATTGGTTTCAAAAATGAAGGTGGCAAGCTAATAAATTGGTCTGGCATTCCATTTACTGTTGGCTTATATGGATACTGCTTTTCAGGCCATGCAGTTTTTCCTAACCTTTATTGCTCCTTGAAGAAACGAAGTCAATATTCATCGGTTCTCTTTACAAGGCAAGTGTTAAAACATTAATTTTCACTGCTGTAGTCTTACTAGACTCAATCCATTTGTTCTTTCTTCCACAGCTTCTTGTTTACTGCCATAATGATGGGTGGGACTGCAATTATAGGATACATGATGTTTGGTGAAAGCACGCTGTCTGAATTTACTCTTAGCATCCCAAACTATTTGGTTGCCTCCAAGATTGCTATTTGTACAACGGTACAACTTTTCTTAACCATTACATTTTCTAAACGAGTTACATGAAAAAACCGTTGTATTTGTTTTCTGCATATTGGTGCAGTTAGTTAACCCCCTATGCAAATATGCATTGACATTATTGCCAGTCTCACAAAGTTTAGAGGAGTTGATACCAAAAAATATGAAGTTGCGTTCTTGCTCCATAGCAATCAGGACAGCTTTGGTTCTTTCCTCACTGCTGGTTCTAATCTTCTACTTTTGTTAGTACAGAAAATTGATGATACTATCTCAGAAGTGGTCATGATGGATTATAAGTTCCATTGTAGTGTTCACTTCTTTTAAAGGTAATAATTCCTTGTTGAACTAAAATTTACCTTCTAAACATGTTTAGTTTCTGATAATGTGTTTAGTTTGCTTTCTTAATCTTTACTAGAATTACCAATTTGTTGGTGCGATATGGTTGCAGTTGCAGGCAAACTATACTTGATGGCAGGCTGCTTTTTAATAATCAAGTACTTGCGGGCAAACTATACTCTTGCAGTTGCAGGCAAACTATATTTAATGACAGGCTGCTACTTTTTAATAATGAGGTACTTGTAGGCAAATTATACTCCTAAGCTTTTAATAATCAGGTACTATTGCTAAATTTAGGTTTGCTAGGTTTGATGTTACTGAGTTACAAATTCAGTTTCCCAATAAGAAGTACAAAATAATTGTATGAAATATCTTATCCTATAATTATTTTTGTGGGATTTAAATACTAGACCTGATTTAACCAGGATTCAGTTCAGATCTGATTGGGTAATTACACTTAAAACATACATATCTTTGTGTTTTCTGTTTGGGTCTTTCTTGGATATTTTTCATCATCTAGACGTTGTCGAAGACCCATCGGGTTAACATCCATTCGGGTTGTCTTTCCGGTTTCCGTCATTGAAAGCTGGTTTAAATTTAAAAATGGTCCATAGTTCATTGTTGTTAAATTTAAAAATGGTCCTTCTGAAACCATGATCGCTTTGGTTCAGCCAGTATATTCTGTCCTTATTACTGAGAATATAAAAAATGCTCTGATATATCATACATAGAAGTTATAATTATACATCAAACATGTTCGGAGCATCTACTATACGCTTTCCATTTATTATATGTGCTTTATGTTCTTGGACTTTTCAATGTGAGTTATTATCAATTAATACATGAGAGTATACCCTCAAAATTTAGGAGCGTAAGTTTATTTATTTTTCTTTTTATTACTATTATTTTCAAGTAAAAAGGGAAAAACAACTTTATGATCAAGCTTAATATAGGGAAATAATTCATTATTATGTTATGATGATTATTTGAGTTTGCCCATCTAATTTCTGGAATCCACAATAATTTAGTTAATATGACGCAAGAGAAGAAAGGAGAGTTATATAACCAAATAAACAAAAATAAAAAAAGATTCATGTAGATAGTTTTAACAATATCCCTATTTGTTTTCTTTATAGATGTTGATAAATGCAAACCTAGTGTACTTAGTAACAGTAATATATGGTTGGTATTTACTGTGTGATTATAATATGTTCATGTCTAAACAGTAGTAGTAATATGTATGTACTAATTTGCAGTATATCAATGTGTGTCTGTGTGCACAGCATGACTGCATGTCTGTAACTTCATATTTACAGATGTTATCCACCCTGGGCCCTGGTTGTCGTATGGTTTTTAATAATGAGGTACTTTTTAGTTCAAATGCTTCATTCAATAGTAAACAAGGAGACAAGGGTCACCGTGTCTAAGTCCTCTGTTACTAGCAATAAATCCTTTTGGAATTTCATGAATTAAGATAGAAAAAGTAGGAGTATTGGTACATTTGTACATTACATTTATGGAGTGGGTAGGAAAGCCCATTTCGTGCACGATGTATAATATTTTCCCAATGAATTTTCATAAATTTAGAATTTATTAAATTAGGACCTGGACTTTTATCGTCGTGAACAGAGAAAACTGCCTTTTGTATTTCTTCAATGCATATTGGTTGGTCTAGCCTTATTCCACTGAAAAGTACTGAAATTACATTTAAAAAAATACAAATGTGATTCTTGCTCTTCATTACATAAGGAACACAATGTTGAATTTAGTAGTACCTACGATAGTAATCGATCTTTAGTAGGAAATCTCATCGTGCATGCTTTGTATGCTATAAAACTAATCTTTTAGCAGAAGTTCAATGCCAAACTATGTTACCCCATCAGACCATGGCCAGATATCTCTGATTGTGTTTCACGCTGATTTGAAATGAAAAGAATTTGATTGTGCAATCTTTAGGTAATCTGTAACAACCCGCATATTTATCGGTTGTATATTTAAATATTTTATTTAAATATAATGTCGTTTGTCGGATTATAGTCCGAAAAGCTACTTTTTGCAAACGGTCGAATTGGAGCTCGAAACCACTTCCATTGAGTTCAAAATGTCGTTTGCGATCTTTTTGTGTATAAGCTTCGATATGTTTAGAGTTTGTGGAGTTTTGACCCTTTTTCACTTTGGACTTGGGTTTGGGTTCAGCCCTTAACCCCACTTAACCCCCCCTAACTCAGCTCCTTCTCTTCATTCCATCTTCATTTCATTTCTTTTCTCAAGCTAAAGCTGAAAATGGTGGAAAGGAAGAGGAATTAGATATTCCAAGCCCTAGTTTCTCCTTGCAAACTCGAATCCTTGCTCCAAAATCGAATAGAAGCCATTGATTGAAGCTTGTTGAGTTGAAGTAGTGAGTGGTTGATCTTCTCTTTGCAATTGAGCTTCTTCTTCTTTGTTTTGGGTAAAAAGGTGAGATTTTTATCTCACATCTATGTGTATATCTATCATTGATGTTGGGTATGAATTCCTAACAAGTATTCATGTGCTATTGCTTTGATTTGGAAAGAATTAGCATTTCATTTGATAGGGCAAGAAGTGCTGGAAAACAGGCTCCGGCCGACCGAACGCAGGGTCCGGTCGACCGACCTGCTACTTGAGCACTTCCCTGCCTCTGTTTTTGGAGTGCAGGAATCTGGGCTCCGGCTGACCGACCCAGGAAGTCCGGTCAACCGACCTGCTTCCCGAGAATTTTTCAGAACAGTGTCCGGTCGACCGAGCCCTGTAGCCGGCCGACCGACCTGCTCCTGTTTTCCCTGTTTTGCCTATTTTTGTTCGTTTTGATCGGTTTTCCAAATCTTATCAATGCAAGTTGGTTTTTAATGTTTGTTATTGCATCTTTGGCTTTGATAACATACTTTTGACTTCATTCACGAGTTTTATAAATAATCCCTCTAAATCGTATTAAAAGCTCCCTTCTCCGCTTTATAAATTTCTATTTAAACACACATGATTTTGCACTTCGAACGAAGTGGAAAGGAGATTAAATGGTTAGGTAAAACACGGACCATGAATCCGCGCGTTCAACTTTCCGATTAGTCCCCGACCTATTCGATTGATCGTTTTGACCTTTGTGTCTGGTTTACCGATGACATGAGGTAAACTTTGTAATGCTTTGAGTGTGAAATTGGCTAATGGATAGTAAACCGTTTAGTGCGAACGAGTGGTTATGGGACATACGTTAACACTTTTCGGGTTCCTTTTCGAGAGTTATGACACATTCCGCCAGTTAGTGGTGTCCAGTACTGGGCCTCCGGACCTTCACCACTACGGTTTGTTGCCTTTGGGATAGTGTCTTCGGACAGTCTCCCTAGGTTTGTTGCCTTCGGGTATGTGCCTTCGGGTTTGTGCCTTCGGGTTTGTTGCCCTATAGTATCGCTTCCGATGTTGGTCTTTTTGAGCCGCATGGGTGATATTTGGGTTTGGAGCCTTCGGGCTTATGGATCCTTGTTTATATAGTACTGAGCTCGAGCAATCTTTTGTTGTTTTGATTGATATTTATATTCCCTAGTGCATCGCCTTTCGGTGTTGGTCTTTTTGAGCCGCATGATATGTAGCGATCATCTAGTGGAACTTGTGTACCTTCATTGGTATTTGTTATTTGCCTTTTGACTTGATTTGGGATATGATATCCTTTGTTTGTTGAGATGCCGATGATATGAGGCTTGTTTTATTATGTTCATCTTTTGCTAGATGATTGTGTATCTCCCTTAGAGATATTTGTTATACTCTGTACGATTTTGCAGGTTTATTGTTGATCAGTTTATCTAACTGATTTGTTTAGCTAGACTGACCCGTGTATTTTATACTCGGGTCAGACCGAGATGTTTCAGGTTAGGTGCTTTTGGACTTAGTCTCTTTTGCTTCCGCATGGACTATTCCGCTAGCTCCTTTTGTCTTAGCTTTTTGAGTAGTCCTTATCTGTTGTAACTCTGATATGTATTCTTGTGAACTCGTCTGTATATTGTGGTTTGCTATACCACTTGACATGTATCATTTTGTATACTCTGTTATGTATCAGTATATGTGTTTATGATGATCCACTGTTCTGTGATGTTTATTACATTTGAGTTGTTACATTTTGTTCTGATAGATCCGATAGCCATTGTAGTTTTGCTTTAAGTATTTATTGAACTTGTCGAACCACATGAGATGATAGGACTCGAAACCACTTTTCGGCGTGTTCAGTAGATAGTTAAAGTAAGACTACACATGGTCGCTTCCATTATACTCTATTGTCCGCATTAGCAGACGGTATTATCCATATAATACTCTTTGTTAATGAGGCTCTCGGAGTGGGGCGTTACAGCTTGGTATCGGAGCAAAGGTTCAGAACAAAATATGATAAACACAGAACAGAAGCACATATTATGGTACATCAAAGTGTAATAAGTGTTACAAATCTTTGAATCATCGTGCCTCTATTCCTTCCGTGCTTTTGGGGTAGATAGGATTTGAGGAATACGTCTAGGAATGCATTTAAATTCCATAGTATTCCATATTGAATTATCTTCCTTTGTGATTTCGATTCCAATTTGATGGCATCATTTTATTCTGTAAGCCCTCATGACGAGGAAAGTGTTGTTTCTCTCATTCTTGTAGTTTGAGAATTTTCTGGTATTTTGGTCTTGTCTTAGGATTATTACCTAAGCAATCTTTTGAGTAGTGTTAAGGTCTTTTTAGCTCGACCTTACCACCGGTTTTCATTTGGCTACGAGTTGCGGAAGTTAGCATTCCACTTACCGCATTCCGCACTTGTTGTGATTCTTATGAATGATTTATTATGTCATTCAGTTTGTTTTGCTCATTTCATCCATTTTATGAATCGAGTATTCTGTGAATATCTCGATGATTCCATTTTTGTATTTATTGGTTTTGGATGGAAAATAGTAATTTAAAATTTTGCAAATCTTTTTCATAAGATTTATTTATGAGTACAATTGGATTTTTGATCTTTAAAAGAACAAAGGATATTTTTAAAAGTTTTTAGAAACATGTTTATCATATAGAAGATGATTTTGTGATTGTATTGCCCATTGAGTGCTTTAAGAATTCTGGTCGATGCGCTTGATCAACGTTATCGATAGGAATCTCCTAAACGCTTTGATGAGACAATTTGACACAACAAATTGATTTGAAATAAGAAATTTTTTCTAGAAAGATAATTACCTAAAGATAATTATGATTTTTGGAAAGTATTAGCTTTTCGGGAAAGTAGATTATTTAAAAAGAAATCTTTTCTGATACTCTCATTCTTTTTACTCCCGAAAGGAAGTCGTGTTGTCAATGCCCTTTGTTGGAAGCAACAAGTGGTTGTTTCTTTGTTGATGTCCGAATGGAATGATCTTTTTACCAAGTTCATCGGACGTTTTGTTGCACTTCATTTGTGAGCTTCGTTTCATTTGACGTATTGTTTATACCACGTCGGTGTTCCGAATTGTTTTGAGCTTAGGAATCCGGAGAATTTCCCGAGCAAGCAAGTTCAGGCTTATCCTTTCGTGCACTTTATGGTGAACTTCTTATTCTGTTCTTCTTATGTGTTGATATGTTTTTGGTTGTTACTCTTTATTTTCTTCTTAAGAATTGCGAGGACGTAATTTCTTAAGGAGGGGAGTCTGTAACAACCCGCATATTTATCGGTTGTATATTTAAATATTTTATTTAAATATAACGTCGTTTGTCGGATTATAGTCCGAAAAGCTACTTTTTGCAAACGGTCGAATTGGAGCTCGAAACCACTTCCATTGAGTTCAAAATGTCGTTTGCGATCTTTTTGAGTATAAGCTTCGATATGTTTAGAGTTTGTGGAGTTTTGACCCTTTTTCACTTTGGACTTGGGTTTGGGTTCAGCCCTTAACCCCACTTAACCCCCCCTAACTCAGCTCCTTCTCTTCATTCCATCTTCATTTCATTTCTTTTCTCAAGCTAAAGCTGAAAATGGTGGGAAGGAAGAGGAATTAGATATTCCAAGCCTTAGTTTCTCCTTGCAAACTCGAATCCTTGCTCCAAAATCGAATAGAAGCCATTGATTGAAGCTTGTTGAGTTGAAGTAGTGAGTGGTTGATCTTCTCTTTGCAATTGAGCTTCTTCTTCTTTGTTTTGGGTAAAAAGGTGAGATTTTTATCTCACATCTATGTGTATATCTATCATTGATGTTGGGTATGAATTCCTAACAAGTATTCATGTGCTATTGCTTTGATTTGGAAAGAATTAGCATTTCATTTGATAGGGCAAGAAGTGCTGGAAAACAGGCTCCGGCCGACCGAACGCAGGGTCCGGTCGACCGACCTGCTACTTGAGCACTTCCCTGCCTCTGTTTTGGGAGTGCAGGAATCTGGGCTCCGGCTGACTGACCCAGGAAGTCCGGTCAACCGACCTGCTTCCCGAGAATTTTTCAGAACAGTGTCCGGTCGACCGACCTGCTCCTGTTTTCCCTGTTTTGCCTATTTTTGTTCGTTTTGATCGGTTTTCCAAATCTTATCAATGCAAGTTGGTTTTTAATGTTTGTTATTGCATCTTTGGCTTTGATAACATACTTTTGACTTCATTCACGAGTTTTATAAATAATCCCTCTAAATCGTATTAAAAGCTCCCTTCTCCGCTTTATAAATTTCTATTTAAACACACATGATTTTGCACTTCGAACGAAGTGGAAAGGAGATTAAATGGTTAGGTAAAACACGGACCATGAATCCGCGCGTTCACCTTTCCGATTAGTCCCCGACCTATTCGATTGATCGTTTTGACCTTTGTGTCTGGTTTACCGATGACATGAGGTAAACTTTGTAATGCTTTGAGTGTGAAATTGGCTAATGGATAGTAAACCGTTTAGTGCGAACGAGTGGTTATGGGACATACGTTAACACTTTTCGGGTTCCTTTTCGAGAGTTATGACACATTCCGCCAGTTAGTGGTGTCCAGTACTGGGCCTCCGGACCTTCACCACTACGGTTTGTTGCCTTTGGGATAGTGTCTTCGGACAGTCTCCCTAGGTTTGTTGCCTTCGGGTATGTGCCTTCGGGTATGTGCCTTCGGGTTTGTGCCTTCGGGTTTGTTGCCCTATAGTATCGCTTCCGATGTTGGTCTTTTTGAGCCGCATGGGTGATATTTGGGTTTGGAGCCTTCGGGCTTATGGATCCTTGTTTATACAGTACTGAGCTCGAGCAATCTTTTGTTGTTTTGATTGATATTTATATTCCCTAGTGCATCGCCTTTCGGTGTTGGTCTTTTTGAGCCGCATGATATGTAGCGATCATCTAGTGGAACTTGTGTACCTTCATTGGTATTTGTTATTTGCCTTTTGACTTGATTTGGGATATGATATCCTTTGTTTGTTGAGATGCCGATGATATGAGGCTTGTTTTGTTATGTTCATCTTTTGCTAGATGATTGTGTATCTCCCTTAGAGATATTTGTTATACTCTGTACGATTTTGCAGGTTTATTGTTGATCATTTTATCTAACTGATTTGTTTAGCTAGACTGACCCGTGTATTTTATACTCGGGTCAGACCGAGATGTTTCAGGTTAGGTGCTTTTGGACTTAGTCTCTTTTGCTTCCGCATGGACTATTCCGCTAGCTCCTTTTGTCTTAGCTTTTTGAGTAGTCCTTATCTGTTGTAACTCTGATATGTATTCTTGTGAACTCGTCTGTATATTGTGGTTTGCTATACCACTTGACATGTATCATTTTGTATACTCTGTTATGTATCAGTATATGTGTTTATGATGATCCACTGTTCTGTGATGTTTATTACATTTGAGTTGTTACATTTTGTTCTGATAGATCCTATAGCCATTGTAGTTTTGCTTTAAGTATTTATTGAACTTGTCGAACCACATGAGATGATAAAAACCACTTTTCGGCGTGTTCAGTAGATAGTTAAAGTAAGACTACACATGGTCGCTTCCATTATACTCTATTGTCCGCATTAGCAGACGGTATTATCCATATAATACTCTTTGTTAATGAGGCTCTCGGAGTGGGGCGTTACATAATCTATACTATGATTTGAATCAACTATTGTATGAATTTGATTGTGCAATCTTTTGTAGTTTTGGTTGTGGTTTCTGAATTATATGGCAAGGTTGAATGGTAGTGGAGTGTGAGTGAAATGCAGTTTTATTGTGGTATTGATAAAACTGAGGTAGCCGTTGCACTTTGGGTTGGTGGCAGGGTTTTATACTGTGGTAAGGTTGCTGGAGTGTAGTGGTTATTGAGGAGGAGCTCGTATCTGTAGAAGGCAGGAGATGTGGTATGCAGTTTGTGCTAGTTGAAATGATGGTAGTGCTCGGAGATATGCTGACTGATGGGGTAGTGGGTAGTGAAGATGTTGGGGTAATTGGTGAGGGCAGAGAAAGTGTTATTTTCTGGCGAAGTTGCTGATGGTGAATTTTGTGGTTGGTACAGTGAGTGTCAGATAGGTGTAGTGAGGAATGTTTGTGGTTGTGTGATGTTGAAGTAGGTTTGCAGTAAGTGTTTTGAGAACTGTTGTAACGTGAAGTTGAAGGCAGTGGTCGAGGAGGATGGTGGATGAGTCTTGTGTTGTCACAGTTTTGAACAGTTGCTATTGCAAGTTGAAGTTTCAGGTGGCTAGGGGATGATGAATGTGAATGTGAAGTAGATGTAGTCTGGTGTTGCAAAGATGGATGTGCACTATTTGGTGTGCACATGGGAAGTTGGCAGTGCTGGAGGTTAAAGGCAGTGCACAGAGTCAGGATCATGTTTGGGTAGGCTGGTTTTGTTGAAGTATGAAGGCACAGGCACAGTGCCTGTCGAAGAAGTGAAGTGGTTAGTGGATATGAAGTGGAAACAGTGTGAACTGATGTATGTTTACAGAGGCATGATTATGATGTTGATGGTAGTAGGGTAGTGGAAAATGTTGCAATGCTGTGGGGATTGAAGGTAGTATTTGGCTATGCAAGGGAAGTTATGGCAGTAGGCAGTTGTGGGATATTGGCGAGAATGTGGTTGGAAGGTTGTGAGATGTAAATGGCTGTAGTTATGTTGTATGTGCACACTGCTGTGGAAAGAAATGTGGGAAGTTGGAATTGGAGACCGTGTTTAATATGTATGAACCGAGACAAGTAAGAAGTTTTGGTTAAGAAGTTTACAGAGAAGGTTTTTCAGGTTTGATTACTGCAATAAGCTCTTCTGTCCTGAAAGATACCTCCATTTGTATTGAGTGTTGTATACTGTAATATTGAGTATGATAATGTAGTATTGTTGGCAATGATGTAGTATTGTTGTTCTAATCATTTTGTTGTTGTTGCCAAACTATGTACTGTATACTCTAATATTGCTGTTGTTGCCGCTTAACTATGTAGTGTAATGTATTGTTGTTGAACATTATAATTAAAAGATTTGTTAAGTTTGGTCTCTGTGCTGAATCTATGAAAAATATTTAGTTTAATGATTTTTCTTTTGTGATATTATGTTAAATTTTCAAATGTTTGTATTGAGTATGATAATGAATTAACTCCTACTGCAAGAGGGCAGAAAAAAGCAATGTATATTTGTAAAAAATATATTAAAATTAGCAACGGTTTTGAACCGTTGCAAAACCAAAGTAACAAACCATGTAAAACAAGGTTTTGCAACGGATTTTAGCCGTTGCAAATTTAATTTTGCAACGGCTTTGAGCCGTTGCTAAATTTAATTTCGCAACGGCTAAAAGCCGTCGCTAAATTTTTACCACTGCCAATTTTGCAACGGCTCTAAGCCGTTGCGAATTGGCAATTCTGGTGTAGTGCAAAAACTAGCGAATACACTTCTAAAAATCAAGTAAAACTCCATATATTCGTATACAAACACCCCTTCACCAAAACAAAACACCACATCCCCCTTGAACCACCAAGGCCGAGTCCCATAGGCCCTAGGCCAAATTGCACCTCTCAAGCTCGCACAAGTTCATAAATTCAAGTTAAGGAAGTTTGCTTAGCGTTAGTCAAGTTCGATGGAAGTTAGACTTTGTTTTAGTGCGTTTCGATGAGTAAAAATCTCACCTTTCAAAATCCAAGTTTGTAACTTTAAATATAGTTCATTTATATTGTCGGTGAATGCTTGTTGAATATATGTTGTGTTATGATGGTTATTGGCTTGACTTATGCATCAAAAAGTTAATACTTTGGAAGTTAGTAACTTGACAAGTTAGTGAGCTAAAGTTGAAATTTTGCAAGTGTTGTTTACTACTTGTTGTATAAATGTACACATCATGTTTATATGCTTACTCATATGTTGTGTGATGACTCGATGAATGAAAAATGACATGAACTAGTTTGCCGAACTGCCCGTATAGCGATAGTCACTATATCGGCAATTTAAAAAAAATCACCTTTTATCGAAACCGTTTAGTTTCATTATCGTGCTTGGAATTATTATACAAGTTAAGCAAGTTTTAATTAATGAGGTTTTCAAAAATAATTTATTATTTTAATAATGATTATTTAATTTAATTAATTATTTAATAAGGATTAAAGTTAACAATTAACTTATTAACGATGTGTTTAAAATTAGCTAATCACTTAGTTAATGATATTTTGAAATTAATTAACCATTTATCTGATGATGTTTAAGGTTAGTTAATCTTTTAATAAATGATGGATTAAAGTTAAATAATCAATTTACTAATGATGTTTTAAATTAGTTAATCTTCTAAATTAATGACTTTTAAAAGATAATAAATCTGTATAACCTTAAATAAATCTTTCCTTAAATAAAGTTTTAAATTAATTAATCACTTTTAAATAGTGATATTTAATTATTATTTAATTAATTTAATTAATTATATTATTAATTAATGTAATTAATATGGATTTAAAGGTAGTTTACCATTTTTAATTAAAGGTGACTGAAGTTAATTAATTATCTTAGTTGACAAATTTTTAAAGTTAATTAATCAATATAATAAGGATGTTTTAGGTTGTTAAACCATTTTTATATTGATTTTCAAAGTTTAGTAAACTCTTTTAACAAAGTCTTTTAGAACTAGTACTTGTAATGTGAATCCAACTACGAATTCGGGTTTTCGAAAGAAAAAAATTGAATCGTTTGTGGAAATGAATTAATTTCCATAAAACGATTCACTTATATGGAAATGATTTATTTGTATAATTAGCATTAAACATCGAAGAAGTAGACTTTTTGCTATCTCAAAAGTTAAGAATAATCGTGAGACATGACTTTGAGGTAACACTATCTTGACTTGTCTGGTATTATAGTTAACCAAGAAATAATACAAGTTTGAATTCGATGAGTGGTGGTAAGTACACAAGACTTAATTTCCATATACGGTCGTTTTATATCTTCGATAGTTGGTTTCTTAGCTATCGATTACTTCGACTTCTTTATTATCGTCATTTTAAGATGATGTGTTGCTCCATTGAGATTTGATATCCTTTGTCGAAAATGACTAAAACCAAAGCACGAGAATGAGCCAAGCTATGTGGGGTTGCACCCATCAGGACATTTTCACATCTCATCTAGATTGGATTCGGTAGCTCTATTAGACGTGAAGTATTCGAATACTCAGTAAGGTTTGGCGGGGTCCGGCTTGGAGGTTTTTGAGAAGTGTCACAGAGTAAATGAGCTTCTCAAAGTATATTACTAGAGGTATACTTCAAGGGGGTGCACCCTCTTAGTCATTTGTTGGAGATTTTCCTTTTCTAATTTGATTCAAACCTTCAATTTTATTTCCTTATTTGCATCAGGAAGAGTCAATCACTCTTCATGGAGTTTAATTATTTATCCATTCTTTACGTTTGGATGTTGATTTATGTGGGAGTAAACCCGTTACGTGTTCAGTGGCGTGGTCTCACATGTTTTTGTTTAATTTCACACCTATTGTTTAAAAAGTTTTACTCATACGGGAAATATCGTCTGACCCGAGTTGTTTTTTGTTCATAAACTCTCGGATACTCATTTTATTTGTTTAGTCCGAGAGTAGTAGGTATTTTTTGGGCTCTTTGAAGATGACATCCAAGCAGGAGGCTTCCATCTTCTTAGTTATCTATTCCGTTATGTTTTCTAGTTTGTGTAAGTGTATTTTGCTTTCAGCATATGTAAAGGTAGGATGTTATAATCGCCTAAGCTGATTTGTAGCACTTTTGCATAACTCTAATAACTCCCGGTTAAGGAGTAACCTGATGTACTATTGACTGTTATATTTTATTTAGCAGTTTCCTTGTGAGGTTTTCTATTCTATTCTTTATTTCACCCATGACGATTCATCTTTTCGATCCTTGGGCAACGACACACGAACACCGAGGCTATGTTAAGTGTCGTTCTTAGGGGTCAGAAAGGTGGGCCATCATAGAAGTGTTAAACGATATTGTAATATCGGTTGAAGTACATCTTTGATGGCTTTTTCTCACCAGTTGAAGTAGCTGTACTACTCTTTGTGCTCAGTTTATTACTGTTGATTGAAACTTTTTATTCACAAAAATGCCTTTTACAAGAGTTTAAGTTTGGGATTACAATAATTACAATAAGTACAACAACTTAATAATAACATATTGACGTTACAATGATTACAAGAATTAAATAACAAAATATTGACATTACAACAATTTCATTTGATCATACTTAACATATTCAATCCATTACAAAAAGTGGAAACGATAAAATATCACCCGTTACAAGTCAACCCTTATAAAACCTAATAAATAAGAAGAATTTTCATTCGTTACTATTTTCCAAGTCAACATGTGCATTAGTTGTTGCCATTTCAACAGGATGTAGTTGTAAAAGCTCATTTCTTCTATCAATGAAAAAATCATCACTTGCTCTTGCCTCGAAAGATGCAAATCTACTCAAGTAACTAGCAACAGGAGGTATAGGTTCATTAAGTGTCAATACCAAGTTCATATAATGAGCATTTTGAATATTTACGAATGAAATAATATGAGCTTCACACCCAATTAGTGGCCCACTTTGATGTGGAAACAAAGATAGACTTTGTCAATTTGAAACAAAAACCACTACACTATTAAACGTATTAGCGATTATATATTCCATATAAGACATAATCAACCAATATTTCGGACATGTTGACACCCATATAACTATAATATAAACCCCAATGCTCAGTAAGATCATCCAATATTTGTTCCTTACTTCTATCTAACTTCCATTAACTTCTTCAACTTGATTAGCAGTCACCTACAACATTTGAATTTTTAGAAATAAATGGATGCATAATGAAGGTAGATGTTTTAAAAACCTAGAGGTAAATGGAGATTGGGATTGTTCAACAACATTATAAGTCGGGGTTAACTCTTTTTGCTTAGGTGTCATTTTTTTTTGTAATGCTAGATTGTGATAGAAGTTGTCTATCCATTGTTTTTGCATACTCGAACACCCAAAGGATTATGCTTAGTATCATACATACCCTTTCCTTTTTTGCTTGCTCATGGTCTACCTTTACGGAGTATAGGCTCTGATTCCAAAATGGTTGTTGTAGACGGTAAAGAAATATATTTTAATTTCAATATCGTTATTCTTCATTCATCCTCCGTGCCATTATCAAACATTTTTTTAAAAATAAATTCCTGATAATGAAATAAATTTCATTATTCTTCGACAGGAATGATAGTAGTCAAGTTTTCGCCAATGGTTATCAATATCTAAAATTGTTATTGGTAAAGCACTATTGTGATAATTCAAGAGTTCGTGAGCACAAGGTAGACCGTACGCGATTCTAAGCACATGATCACATGAAATGCGAATGATTTGACTATTATGCATTTTCTCTATTTCTTCCAAAAGCAAATCTAAAGCGACATGGACACTCTAAATTGTAGTTCTCTAAACAATGGTATTTGGTAAATATGTCGAACAGAACCTAATTTTTTCTCAAAAGTTTCTTTGATTTTTTTATGTTGTAGTAATAACAAATTATCCATTCGAAACCATATGATATTAAATCCGAAGATATCTTTTCAAGCTAGAATGTGCCATTTTCGCTATATTGGAGGTTCAATTATTTCAATGTTTTAGCTGGTTAGTCCAAGCATGAAAAAAATGTTCTTTTACGAGTAACTAAGTAGTGGTGCTATAATTGATGGCTTTTGGGTAATCTTTTTGAATTTCAGTTATTATGCCCAAGACTCTTGAAACTCCACTTTGGATTGAGCTCGTGTAATATACATCCAGCCCCCTTCAAACATTTTTACAACCTCCTTGTTTTTGAACAAATTTGCACAATTTTGAACCATATTTCTTGACATGTGATATTCACATGTTAACCAACTAGTAGTGGGAAATACTCATTTCAATGCAGTGGGTAATGTAGCCTCTTTATCAGTCACAACTACATCAGGATATCATTCAGGATTGTATAGATGTTTCAAATTCGTTAAAGCCCACTCATAATTCTTTGCTCTTTCATGAGACAAAAAACAATGTGCGATCGAAATGGTTTTACCCGTCGATGTTATTCCTACCATTTCAAATAATGGCATCCCAAATCTATGGGTTTTATAAGTACAATCGAGGAGTAAGACGAAAGGAAAACACTTGCATTAATGCATCAGACTCCGGATGCGACCACATAATATTCAAAACCTTATCCTTGTTTCATATGTTGTATACCAATACGTATAATGTTTATCTTCTCATAATTTCATAAGATATTGCATGGCTGGTCTACTCTCCATTTTAGTAATTTTCATTTGGTTTTTCGCATTATATACGGTATTTTATGTTGATTTGTTTTCAGGAAACTCTTTCTTAATTCTAATAAGTGCATCTCTTTGTGGAACACCAACCATCGTCATATTTTTTAACATCTTTTTCTCCTCCACGGTCATTCTAGCAGAAATGGATGACCAACCAAACAATTGGGCAATGAATGATTATGTCGACCGCAATAAACATCCGCATCCCACCTATCTTTGCCTTTGTAACGGCCTTTGATTAAGAATGGACATTCACATTTTGTTGTAGCATTTTGAATACGTCTTTTCACAATGTCAACTGTTGACTTATAAGGGTTTATGCTTCCCACTTCTTTCACATGCGATCCAAACTCTAAGCTTTCTTCCAAATTCAACTTTGTTCGATTTCGTTATAACCACAACCGTATTCACTTTTTTGCTTTTGTTTGACACCAATGAATAAATGTACTCCCGAGAAGAAAAAAAATCGGCAATGAAATATATTTTGATCGATTATTGAATATCAACAACATTTATTTGTCAAGAAAAAAACTCACTTCGTCGGTCAATAAATGACGAGCGAGGTCTACTTCGATATTCTCATCTTCATTTAACTGTACATCTTCCTCGTTCTTACTTATAGCCTCGTTCACAAAATTACTACGTTGAGTATCATTTTCTCGTATGTTCAACTCGGTTTCCTCCGCCCCGCAATACATTATTACCAACAATTGAGTTTATAGTCAAATCAGTATTGTATTCCAATATAAAAGACAAAAATTTAAAAAACTAAAACAAAACAATAAAGAAAAACCACAAAATAAATTCAAATGGCAACTACACGCCGTCCGTAATGCAAATCAATCGGCAATAGTATGTCGTTTAAAATCGAATTTCATATGAGTTTCCCTGACGCCAATTTTTTTTCGCTATTTTGAATTCCTTTAGCGATTACAATAATCTAAGTATTAAAAAACGAATTGTAAATTAAATATACCTCAAATACTATCTTTCCATCTACATCTTTCCTCTAATCATTCATAGTTTGCAATTGAATTTTAATTTTTTTTATTTATTTCTTCCCGATGGTAATGAAGTTGAAAGGTTTAGGGCTTATTGTCAATGATAATTAGTAAACGCTAATGAAGATTAAGAGATGATTGGGCAATTTTAAGACTATTAATGTTGTAATTATTTAACAATAAATATGAGTAATTTTGAGTGTTTTTATTGGATGAATAGCAACACTGTAATAAAATTTATTTGTAGAAAAGTATACACATCCTCTGATGTTGCTTTTATTTCCCCCATTCAGAGTGACCTATTTATGAATATTTGTATTGTTTGTTTCAAACACAAATCTGATCTTGTCAATTACTATCCAGTTCAAGATCGTTACAAATGGGTAACGGTTGAATTTGTAGTAATTGCATGTAAAAAATACATCGATGAGGTGAGTTTTCACAGAAAAGATAATTAACCTATCAATTCAATTTGTCTCTAGCAACACATTAAGTGTAATTAGCAATTTATTTTATCAAAATGTTGCATCACTAAGAGCATTTTTCAATCCAAATAGCAAAGTGGGTCAGTGAGTTAAAAGGTACTCTTTTCCAACTGAAACACTTATCCCAACACTACACAAGTTTATTCAGCAATTATACTATTAAATAAATTCACGTGGTTGGAATTGTAACGCACGTGATGAACAATTAATTTTGGTCATATGGATTTATCTGTCATTATAATCGTCGGATAACTATGCAGCCTCCGAACCATCGTAACGATTCTGTGATTCAGTCATGAGCTCAAATTTGTGCTTATCGATTCTCTATTCAGAGTCGGTTACTCGTAGTCGTTGATTCACCCCTATTGGGACCGCTCTAAGGAACATATCTAATGACACCCCCTCCCCCTCCCCACATGTAGCATGGCTGTACCCTAGATATTCGAACCTGTAAACTTCATGTATGCCTTTTTCTTCCATGCTGGCTTTATGTTCATGCAGGCTACATAAAAATTGGCAAGGTCTCTGTCATAACAGCCGTTCATTTGGTACTCTTCCATGCCATTCACTTCACAAATGATGTTAATACTGATTTTGCATTTCTAAGGCCACTAGCTCTTACCAAATTGAAGTATCCGTAATAATCATAATTTTGTACATAGGCGCTATCTGCTTCCATGTCTATATTTATGCTTTATACAAATTATATAATAACATTTTTCCATATTTAGATCTATATAATATCATACATGTGCGCGCTAAAGGATAACGGTAGTACCTGAAGAAGTTCAAGAAAGACAATACATTGGGCATGTCCTCAGCTTAACAAATAAGATGATGGATGAAAAATTAAAAAGTAACCGACTTTTGTTATCCCATTAACCTATATCCCTGATCAAAATCAAGAGTATTTAAATTTTGGATTCCATAAAATAACTAAAATCTATTTATGTTTCCCTTCATTTGTTTCAATTCTAAAAATATAGAGGTCTTGGACATCATTTGCATTTGACTAAGGTGTTATTCAGTCTACTGATGGCATTATTATTGCAAATATTATAAAGCTTAAAAATATATTTCTCAAAAAACCCTCTGATGTGTGTTTAGGTTCTTCATCAGGCTTGAGTTTATTTAAGTCTGGAATGAACTCAAATCTGAGATAACGCATTAGGTTTCTATTTTCTTTTATGTTTATACAATTAGCGAAGAAATCATTCAAAATATTATAAATCAATTAATAACTATAAATTACAAGTTATTTAAGAACACAAATTCACCAATAAATCTTGAAGGTATAAAACTGAAGGTCTCAAACATTACGACAGAAATGATTTTCATTGTGAAACAATAAGCCCTCCCCTGCATTTCATTGTAGAACTCAAATTCACAACTTTCGTACAGATATTTTCGGATCCTCTAACAGCACTACAAATTCAGTTAAAGTATCGGGCAGTCAATCCCTATTAAGTGAACTTTATATGTGAAATGCATTGTGGAAACTTCAAATCCTCAAAGGGATGGTATAGGTGGAAACAAAAGAAGATAAGGGACAAGTATTTTAAATCATTAAGTGCAACAGAGACCACATTTATAATTTTATATACCAGATCATGAAATTACCGCATTACATGCCATCTGAGTCCATACATTTCATCAACAAGTTAAGAGAATTTCAAATTTGATCTACAAATCTTTTCATTTCAATCAGCTTATAATGAGTTGGTATTTCTTTGAGATAATGACTGAATATTCTAAGCATATTCAAAGAATTATACTTGTGTTTTTTGTATCTATCTGCACTCCATTTAGATGTTCATTATTTCATAGAAATATAAAAAAGAAAGGGAAAAAAAAACTTAAAAATGTTCTGATACAATAAAGTCTCGAACAGTTCTGAAAAGCTGTAATTTAAAACAAAACTCACTCGATGGTAGGAAAAAACTAAAACCATTCACAATCAGAATATAGTTTCCACAACAAAGAACGGATTAATTTCCAGAAGCTCGTTGTCTCTTCTTCTTATGGCCTTTTTCCAAACTCTGATTTGCTCCAAAATCTTCTTGTACATACAAATAATAGCTCTTGATGATTGAATGAAACGGACGTGTTTCTTCATTCTTTTTACTCTAACTTTGCCTTTGATTTTAATTGTAACTGGCTGTCTTCTGTTGATGCTATCCGCCTTCTTTAGCTCCTTTTGTATTAGATACTGGGCTCTTCTATGTCTTTTCTCCTCTGCTTCTTCAATGTCTACCTTTGAATATGAGTAGAGATCCATAATTGATAAAGCTGTTTAAGAAATGATTATGATTTGAAGAGTCGGAGAAAGTTGGTATTTATAGCTTAAAAGGGTCATTTTAACATATGAAGTCAGACTTTAAATTATTTGTTTTCTAAGGCTTATTTGCATGTCGATATGCATGCAATTCAATCGATACATTTTTCTAAATTTGGCAGTAAAAATAAGTCAAAGGCTGGACTTTATACTCTAAAATTAAATTAACCGAACACATCAAATCACAGAATTAAGGCAAAAGTAAATTAACTTTTACTACAATTTACGTGTAATGATCACCGATAAGAAAAAATGAAGAAAATTCTATATCAACGAATAATCTTATAGGGACTGCTATGAAGTCAGATCATAGGACTTGTATTTTTGTTCGAATTCGCATATGCATTTTCTCCACCATTTCAGTTCTGTTTATACATAGATACATACATACATATACATACATATATATACATACATACATACAACACACACATACATATATACATATACATATACATATACATATATACATATATATAATGTCTACACAACTGATGAAAGGTTTTTTCTGCGTGTGTTGATAGAGAAATGGCTTGCAGTACATACACATGAAAAGATTACAAGCCTCCTCGCATAATTGAACCGGTACAGTTAGTACTTGACCTCTTAATGAATTTAATAACTATACAAAACAACAATTATTGGTTACAGATAAATAACAACTAAACATATGTAGTTACTCTGAATAAGGCAATAAAAAACTTCTAATTATGATGCATATACAGTTGAGAGCAGATATCAGACATCTAAAGCACAGCTAAGTATTTAGATGGAGGCATGTTCCTTCATATTTTATACTTTCTATTTGACTTCGATTACAATAATTTCATTTAAATAATTATGTCAGTGAAATATATTTAACTAATGAAAAAACAGGCCTGCATTGTTTCGTCACTCCTCTAACATGTCATGAAATTAACCTTCAGACGAGTCGGTGATAATTATTGCATAAATGGTTCTTCAGATATTATTATATAACATATTGTTTTAAGAAGTTTACTGAAAAAGACGTCGTGATATAATGGAATGAACGCGAAAACATGCAGGCAAATTATTTTACATTTGCTTTGTGAATGTTGGTTGTGCAAACTGTAAGGAAATTTGACCGTTTTGTAAGGAAATTAATGCGAAACGTTTCCTTCTTCATTATGTAGTACATTAATGGACCGTTTTCATATTAATGCGAAACGTTTCCTCTTCATTATGTGGTACATTAATGGACCGTTTCCTTCCTCAAACGTTTTTTTCCTCATTATGTGGTCAATAGAATCTAAAATGTTTTCCTATTAATATGCTAATAAATAAAACGGTTATAATCTAGAGCGTTAATTTCTCTCATCTTGATCTTGATGGACGATCAAGATTAAGTCTACAAATCTAGAAATTTGGTCCTCTCTCTGCCTATAAATATTAACCTTTGCCCATCACAAAGGAGATAAGAAAATACATAAAGAAAATATAGGAAAAGAGAGAGAAACTATTCTCCTTTATCCATTGATACAGCATTCAACAACAACCATTGCTGATTCGTATACAAGATGTCTGGAGGTATGTTTTATTAATTCATTACATATGTGATAATCATGTAATTCTAGATCTTAGGGTTTATATTATTCGCAAGATATAGATTACATGTGGTATCAGAGCCTATTTTAGAATTCATGATTATCCATCAATATATAAAACGAAACTACCATAGATCTATGATATGATGTTTGTAATTTTACTATGATAATGATTATTAATATTAATATGATTCAAGTTTAATATTCATATTATTTAAGTTCCTACGGTAATCATGATTATCAATATTGTTCTATTTACTGTATTCTTAGATCTGGATCCGGAAAGTTCATATTTCCGCAAAAGTTAATTTTCTACTTTAATATTTGACCTACTGTATAATATGGAACAACTTAAGTATACATATTGAAAACAATTGTTTTCTAGTTTGACATTAAATTCATAACCTGGAACTTGCATGATAATTGTCTATATATGATTTGCAAAATAATTATTTATATGTTAAATTCATATATGGAATTTACTTGGAGTTACTAAACATTTATTATCCTTGCTGTGGATTACTTGAAAGAATGACAAAAGTTTATGCAAAAAAAAAAACATTAATGTTTATATCTTTTCTCTCTTATTTTAGTTTTCGCTTCCGCATTTAATTTCCTTATTTCCTCTGGTCTGATGCATGCAGTCCCGTCCACAGGCGGCTGCTGCTTGCACAATAACGCATGAAACATTAATGTTTATTATTCTTTCACTATGCCATAGATGGCCTATTGCAACGAAATTACAAGGTGTTGCTAGCTACAATGTAACGATAGCTATGCTGATTTTTGTCTATTGCAACATTCACTTCAATGTGTTAGCATTGATATCAACAAAATGTTGCAGTAGCTATAAATATATTCAAATTAAAAAAATTAATAAAATTTTACACCTCAGCGATCCACACCATCATTTAAAATAAAATTTCGACCATCAATCCACACCATCAATCCACACCTTAGCAATTTCCATTTTCCGCTTTACTTTTATTTCTCGTTCCTCTCTGTGTGAAAATTAGGGCATGTGATTTTACTTTCTCGTTCCTCTTTGTGAAAACTAGGGCACGAGATTCCAGTTGCTTTGATGCTCTGATTGATCGAATCTAGTGTGAGAAACGTTCCTGGTAGCTTGCTCCTTCGTTCTCCTTGATTGATTGCTCGAATTGCTTTGACTTCATCGTCGGGTGCGATGTGATATTATTTGGTATGTTTTATGCCTTCTGGTTTACTTGATTATTCTCGATTTTGGTTACACTCGCACGCTTTTGCCGATGATGAATTGGGATTTATTTGTAGGCTTTATTTCCTATAATCTCGAGTTTAATCTTTCTGTTGGACTTTGAGAAATCTGGTATGTTGGATTGGATGATGTATTGGTATGTTGGATTTTGGTTCACTGGCTTAATTTTGCTTTGCCGATGATGAATTGCGATGTGATATTATTTGGTATGTTGGATTTTGGTTCACTGGCTTGTTTTTGATTTCTGATATGAGCTTGTTAGCTCCTTTATGCTGCATTTGTTAAACCAGAACTTGAACCTTTGTTAAACTTGTTCACATACCTTTGTACCTTGCTGCATTTGTTAAACCAGAACTTGAAGTATTTGTATTCTGATGTCCTCTTGAAAACTGCTTCACTTGAAAACTTCTGCATTTTTGAAAATCAGAACTTTGAAAGTGATCTTTGGTTTTCTAAAACTGTTGACTAATCTGAACATTGAGTTTTGATTTCCACGATATATACAAACATATGTGTGTTGAGCTTTGTTGGTTTTGCTTGGTCTGGACTGAACTGGTACCATGCTAAACTTGTTCTTTAACATGAACTGATGCTCCAAGTCCTCTGTATATCATATTACTGCCTATGTTTCTCTTGTACATGCCTGATGCATTCACTGTTTTTGCTTGATGGGCTGCCTATGTGTACTGCTATGTTTCTTGCACTGGCTTGTCTACATTTTGCTGAACCTGGTTCTTGTTTGTTTTGTTGGTTGCTTGGCCCTGAGTTGAATCCAGTCGATGACTCGGGTTTGACCTTGTGCCGTGTCTATTTTTTTTGGCTTGTCTACATATCTGGCTGCACTTGAGTATGAACTTACACTAGAGTATGAACTTGCACTTGTCCGTGCAAATATTTGGTCCCTGTCAGAAAAAAATATGAAAAGAAACAACCCAAATACCTGAGGCAAATAATATAACAAAAATATTTTCATTTTCTGTTCGAGTTAAATATTATTTTCCAAATTACTGCTTTTGAATTATATGTGACAGGTATTGAAGACTGGACAACTGGATACAAGCTTGAAGACAGAGTCAAATCAAAGAAGGCGCTGCGCTCGGACCCGCTTCTCGGCTCGCCTTCGGCTCGGCACTCGGCTCGTCATATATTTGTCAGTATCGGTGTCTGTATAAATTGAAACTGCATATGTAATGAGTGAACTGAGTGATGTAGTGAGGAATATCTGTATATGTAAATATCAGTGTTATATATCATTGAATTGTAAAATAGTGGAGTCAGGAATTTGTACTATTTCAAATGTTGAAATGAAATATTTATTTAAATAAATTACTGTTTGAATATCAAATTTTATGCAATAGCATTTTATTAAATAAATATTTATTTCTATTAAAAAATCAAATATGCTCTACATTGTGGGCCCCACAAATTCAGAAAGTTAATATCTATAGCAACATTTTGGAATGTTAGTACAGACACCTATGGATGTTGCTATAGACCCAAATATGGTTCTATTGCAACAATATTTCTTATGTTGCCTTAGATAGTCAAAATGTTGCCTTTGAGGTCTGCGGCAACGCGGCAAAATGCATCACCGAGAAATTGTTGCCTTTGCCCTTTTTTAGCCTACAGCAACATTTTTTGGCACTTCCTGCATCACTTTTTTGGTGTTGCAGTATGCAATCTATGGCGTAGTGTTTCATGAGTATGGTTCTACTGCCTACCCACAGGAGGCGCTAAACCTAACCTCTTATTATGACATGTTGTGTTTTATTCTAATAAAGAAGCCTACATTTCTTTTATATCTGCAGTTGCAATGCCCTCAAACCTTAATTCGTACGCTACGTCTATCGTCAAACTCAATGGAACCAACTACTCAGAATGGAAAGAGCAAGTTGAGTTTTTTTAGGCGTACTTGAACTGGACATGGCTCGCCTTAAGGAAAAGCCAGTCTCACTTACTGACACAAGTACGCTTGAGGAAAACAAACTCCATGATGATTGGGAACGATCTAATAGGCTCAGCATGATGTTTATGCGAATGGTGATTGATACCAACATCAAAACCTCTCTACCGAAAACTGAAAGCGCAAAAGAATATTTGCAATCCATTGAAAATCGATTCAAGACTGCAGACAAATCCCTTGCTGGGAAACTTATGGCAGATCTTGTAACCATGAAGTTTGATGGTTCTTGCTCAATGAGCGCTCATGTCATTGAAATGATTAATCTTGCTGCCAAACTTAAGAACTTGGGATTGGTTATGGACGATGCTTTTCTCGTCCAATTCATTCTCACTAGCTTACCTCCTCAGTATGAACCATTCAAAATTCATTACAACACTATTACGAAAAAGTGGAGTCTAAATGAATTGACTAACAAACTGGTTCAAGAGGAGTCTAGGCAAGGCTCGCAAGGCATTAAAGTTGCTTATTTCACTCAAGGGGTTGGAAAACAAGCTGGCAAAAAGAATAACTCACAACATAAAAGAGCACCACCCAAATCTGATGACGCCACTCAACCATCCAAAAAGAAAAAGAAGGATGACGTTTGCAAATTCTGCAAGAAACCTGGACACTTCCAGGCAGATTGCATTAAGCGCAAAGCATGGTTCGAAAAGAAAGGTAACCCAATGGATTTCGTAAGTCATTTCGAATTAAATCTTACTAATGTACCTTCTTCTACTTGGTGGATTGATACTGCTGCTAACGTTCATGTTTCGAATTCTATGCAGGGATTCATTACGATCCAAACCACAAACCCAAGTGAGAATTTCATTTTCATGGGGAATAAAGATAAAGCTCCAGTTGAAGCTATTGGAACTTTTCGTCTTATTTTAGATAGCGGTTATCAGTTAGATTTATGTCAAACTCTTTATGTTCCGTCTATTTCCCATAATTTGATTTCTGTAAGTGTACTTGATAAATTTGGATATTCTTTTGAAGTTGAAAATGGAAATTTTAGTTTATTTAAAAATTCTAGTCTTATTGGTTCTGGAATATTAATTGATGGACTTTATAAACTTCATCTTAAACAAAATGCTGAAATCCAACTCACCCTGCATGGAAAAGAAACTAAAAGAAAGTCATCCAAGAATGACTCTTACTTCTTGTGGCATAAAAAACTGGATCATATATCCAGTGAAAGAATCAAGAGGTTAGTGAAAGATGGTGTCCTACCGGACCTAGACTTCGCTAACATTACAGCATGTGTTGATTTTATTAAAGGAAAAACAACAAAAAACACAAAGAAAGGAGCCACAAGAAGTACACAACTTCTTGAAATAATACATACAGATATTTGTGGACCTTTTGATGTTCCAACTTTTGGAGGAGAGAAATACTTCATCACTTTTATCGATGATTTTTCACGTTATTGCTATCTTTATCTGTTGCATGAAAAATCTCAGTCAGTGGATGATGTACAAGTGTTCATTACTGAAGTCGAAAGGCAATTAGAAAGAAAAGTGAAAATCACTAGGTCAGACAGGGGTGGTGAATTCTATGGAAGGTATGATGAAACGGGACAACATCCTGGACCTTTTGCTAGACTTCTTAAAAAACTTGGAATTATTGCACAATACACAACGCCTGGATCTCCATGGCAGAATGGTGTAGCTGAAACGCGAAATCGTACATACATGGAAATGGTTAGATCCATGATGAGTCATGCAAATTTACCTATATCATTATGGATGGATGCATTACGAACAGCTGTCTACATCTTAAATAGAGTTCCAAGTAAGACCGTTCCAAAGACTCCTTTTGAACTTTGGAAAGGATGGAAACCTAGTTTAAGACATCTCCAAATTTGGGGTTGCCCAGCTGAAGCTAGACTGTACAATCCAAATGAAAAGAAATTGGATTTTAAGACAGTCAGTGGTTACTTTATAGGTTACCCAGAAAAATCTAAAGGATATAGATTTTATTGTCCTAACCATAGTACAAGAATTGTTGAAACCGGCAATGCCAAATTCTATGAGAATGGTGAAATCAGTGGGAGTACAAAACAACAAGAAGTGGTCATTCATGAAATAAGGGTACCCATTATCTTACCCTCTATTTCGAAAGATATTGGGAATCATCCCATTGTTGAACCTGTTCACAATGAAGGAAACCCAATAAGTGATCAACAACTCCATAATGAAATTATCACCAATCATAATGTTGATGAAGTACCACAGGAACTAGCATTAAGAAGATCTCAAAGACAAAGAAGATCAGCTATTCCTGATGATTATATGCTTCATCTAATAGAATCTAAAGGAACTACGGACCCAATTTCTTATTCACAAGCCATTAAGGATGTTAATTCTATTAAATGGATTGATGTCATGAAAGATGAACTGAAATCTATGGATAATAATCAAGTTTGGGAAATCGTTCAATTGCCGCAAGGACATAAAGCAGTCAGTTGTGAGTGGGTCTTCAAGACCAAACGTGACTGCAATGGTAAAATTGAACGATATAAAGCTAGACTTGTTTTCAAAGGTTTTAATCAGAAAGAAGGCATTGACTATAATGAAACTTTTGCTCCTGTTTCCAGGAAAGATTCTCTTAGAATTATCATGGCATTAGTAGCTCATTATGATCTCGAGTTACATCAAATGGATGTAAAAACAGCCTTTCTAAACGGAGACTTGGAAGAAGAAGTTTACATGCGTCAACCTGAAGGCTTCATAATTGAAGGACAGGAAGACATGGTCTGCAAACTTAAGAAATCAATATATGGACTGAAACAAGCTTCTAGACAATGGTATCTAAAGTTTCATGAAATCATTACCGCTTTCAATTTCACATAAAACATAGTTGACCCTTGTATATACCTCAAGTTCAGTGGGAGCAAGTTTATAATTTTGATTCTGTATGTTGATGACATATTATTAACTAGCAGCGACCTTGGTTTATTACGTGAAACTAAGGATTATCTCTCAACGAACTTTGAAATGAAAGATATGGGTGAGGCTTCCTATGTGATAGGAATAGAAATATTCCGTGATAGA
Source organism: Allium fistulosum (assembly GCA_030737815.1). Classification (NCBI taxonomy): domain Eukaryota; kingdom Viridiplantae; phylum Streptophyta; class Magnoliopsida; order Asparagales; family Amaryllidaceae; genus Allium; species Allium fistulosum. The sequence goes on along the minus strand of CM060901.1, from coordinate 617,117,806 downwards.
TCACAAGGAATTCTAGGATTGTCTCAAAAAGCATATATTGATAAAATTCTTGAGAGATTTGGCATGACGAATTGTTCCTCTAGTCCTATCCCAGTGTAGAAAGGAGACAAACTTGTTCTTCAGCAGTGCCCAAAGACTCCTATGGAACGAGAAGAAATGACCAAATATCCTTATGCATCTCTTGTAGGGAGCTTGATGTATTCAAAGGTCTGTACAAGACCTGATATCAGTCATGTAGTTGGTATGCTGGGTAGATTTCAAAGTAACCCAGGAATCGCTCATTGGAAAGCTGCAAAGAAGGTACTGAGATACCTAAAGGGAACAAGGAATTACATGCTCACCTATAGAAAATCAAGTTACCTATAGGTAATTGGTTATTCTGATTCAGACCTTGCTGGATGTCCTGACACTAGGATCTGCACTCTTGGCTATGTGTACCTCTTATGTGGAGGTGCAATATCATGGAGAAGCCAGAAATCTGAGATGCTTTTCGAATCCACCATGATGGCTGAATACTAGCATGTTATGAGGCTTCAATTCAGGGAACATGGCTGCGTAATTTTGTCTCACAATTTGGCACTTTAAGTTTTATCTCTAAGCCACTAACTGTCTACTGCGACAATGAAGCTGCAACCTTTTTCTCCAAGCATGATAGGATAACCAAAGGTTCCAAACACATGGACCTTAAATACCTACTACTGAAGCAAGATGTTAAACTAAAGAAAATTATTGTTGAATCGATAAGTACAGACTTACAAGTGGCAGACATATTCATGAAAGGACTACCTCTAAAGACCTTTCAGAGACATACTGATAGCATGGGTCTTGCAGATAGTTCCTAATTATTGAGCTCTTAATAATTTAGACATCTTTTATTTCTGTTTTATAATATGTACACATTTACATTTAGATAAATGATAACAGAAACAGTCTTTTGCTTCAAGACATTATGTGACCATTAAGTTATGCTCATTTACGGTCTAGTTATGAAAGTTGTCAATGTCATAGTACATGGAAGTAAGCATGTTGCAAAATAACGTGTACACGTCATGACTTCCATTGACCACTAGATTAGCCAAGACACTTATAATAACTGACTAAAGAAAAGTTTAGCATATCATGCGCGCCTTATGACCTTAATACAAAAACATTAATGGATTTTATTATTGACCAAGTAGGAGACTGTAAGGAAATTTGACCATTTTGTAAGGAAATTAATGCAAAACGTTTCCTTCTTCATTATGTGGTACATTAATGGACCGTTTCCATATTAATGCGAAACGTTTCCTTCTTCATTTTGTGGTACATTAATGGACCGTTTCCTTCCTCAAACGTTTCCTTCCTCATTATGTGGTCAATAGAATCTAAAGGGTTTTCCTATTAATATGCTAATAAATAAAACGGTTATAATCTAGAGCGTTAATTTCTCTCATCTTGATCTTGATGGACGATCAAGATTAAGTCTACAAATTTGGAAATTTGGTCCTCTCTCTGCCTATAAATATTAACCTTTGCCCATCACAAAGGAGATAAGAAAACACATAAAGAAAATATAGGAAAAGAGAGAGAAACTATTCTTCTTTATCCATTGATACAGCCTTCGACAACAACCATTGCTGATTCGTATACAAGATGTCTGGAGGTATGTTTTATTAATTCATTACATATGTGATAATCATGTAATTCTAGATCTTAGGGTTTATATTATTCGCAAGATATAGATTACACAAACATGATGCATTAATATTTGATCTTGATATATTATTGGAACTATGTGAATATAACCAACTCAGCACTCTTTCTTTCTATGACTATTGAGTTATATGTTAATTTCTCGGTCAAGTGGCCTTTTGGAAGTCATTGGAACTTGTATGTTGCCCTATCAAATGGGTCAGATCGAATCATATATGAGTCGGATCCATTTATGATCACTTTCATTTAACCCATTTGATATAACACTCAATTTGGTCGAACTCATTTAATGTAAACGTTACCAATTTAAGGATTTAAGTTAGATTTCATTAACAATTTTTTTATAAAATATATTAAAAAAATTGAATTCTATTTTTTACATTCGCTACAAGGGAGAGCAGTTATTTCGACCGTCAATAGCCGTCGATGGCCGTCGAAAGCTATAGAAAACCGATGGAAATAGCCGTCAAAATAACATCCGTCGATCAATTGCTCATCAACAGACTTTTCGACGGCTCTATCGACAACTTTTCGACGGTCTTCATCGGCTTGTTCGATTGTTTTTGTCGCCTCGTCGAGTACACATGGCAATCATAGAGATTGTCACGCTTCGGCCAATTAGCCGTCGCTGGCCGTCGAAAATATGAAACTTTTTCTTATTTGAGTGGCGATCCATGCCTCAACACATATATAAAATATATATCGCAGCCCAATTTCTTACATATAAATCATATATATTAAAGCCCAAATCACATGTATTACATATATCATAAAATATATTACATCAATAATAAAAAACATCAATATATATAATAAACCAACCTCAAACATCTGTCGATATACCGTAAATCTCAAACATCCGTCAACTTCTCAAAATGTATCATACATTACATCAAATCAACCTCACCCATCTCAAAATATATATAACTCTCATACTACCTCACCACATCAATGTGCATATATAAATATATACAATATCTCAACATAAATAAAAAACATACATACTCCCCATCGCTTCCAGATTCCTACGATGAAGAAAATCTACCATGTTGTTGCATATATGTAGCAATGCGCTCATCCAACGTCTGGTACATCTCTGCAATCCGACGTCTATCTTGATCCTCGAGGTCAGCAATCCGATCTCTCAAATCTGCAATCTCCTAATCCTCCTTAGCTCTTCTATATCTGGCTTGCCTTCTTCTTGCCTGTTAACCCGCCTTCTAGCAAGGCAGCACACAGGCGGATTTAACCCAACAGACTTCATGATTATCAAGGCAGAAAGCCTGGAGAGATGGTTACCAGGATTGGAGATCGATTATGGACAAGACTATGGACGATAGTTGTACAGATTCATGTGAATAACATTATGGAACTGGCTAAGTATGAATTTCACACTTTAACTGAAAAAACGATCGGGTATGATCGTTTTCACAATGGATCGGCTATGATCCTTCTCCAATATGGATCAGCAATGATCCATCTCCAATATGGATCGGCTATGATCCATCTCTAAAATAGATCGGCTATGATCCATCCCAATATGGATTGAAAATGAAACATCTTCATTATGGATTGGCATGAATCGATATGGATACAGATTACTTGGATTTACTGTACAAATCAACGATGATCGATCAATAACTCAAAATCCAGAAGTCAACTATGCACAAAACTTTGAAAAAAGCAAGATATTACATAGTGGGACCCACCATATCGATCGCACGTGAAAAGGAGCAAGAAAAACGACCGACACCAATCGTTATTTTGATGGAAGTGGGGCCCATGATCGATAGGATGACCTCGTCTGGATTTGGAGACTCCGCGGTCGAAATTTCAGGAAGATATTTCGCTGTCTTCCCCTATAAATACAAGCTTCATGGTTCATTTAAAGGATCTTTTTCCGCCTGACTCTTCTTTTTCACTATCTTCTCTTCCTCCATTACTTTTCTAAGGCAAAAAACAGCTATACTTGTAATCTTACAGTATAAATAAAAGATTATTGGAGTGGACGTAGGCCAGAGTTTGTCGAACCACTATAAAACTTGCGTGTTCATTTATTCTTCTGCCATTTATTCTGTCATCTGTGTTCTTATCTCTATTTGGATTTTGTTATTGGATATTGGTGCTTTCACATTCAATCGGGTATTGGTGGCCATTTTTGCCACCAATATAGCCTATAACATTTTTTACCAAAGTGTATAAGTTCATATAGTGTGGTTAATAAAATAAATATGTTATACGCTATTCATAAATATATTATACATAAACATTACCGGTTGGTTCCCAAAACCATAGTGCCTATTCTGCGTTGGCGGTTCCATAATAGCGTCAAAAATCATGTCCTCATCAGCGGTCAGCTCGTCCTGACCTGTTCTCCCGGGCACTTTGTCTCGTTCTTTCATTTTATTGTGGGAAAACAAATCAATTTTTTATGATAAAACATGTAATATTAACAATTACATAAATTACCTTCTATCGAAACATACATTAAAAATCAGTATTCGTCGTTTTTATTATTTTTATGTTTGGATAACTGATAATCATAACGATGAATACTAATAAGCTTGCCTTTGTTTTGAATATTGGTATGATCATCGGTTATTCAAACGTAAATCTTGTCTTCGTAACATTAAGAATCAATATAATCATCAGTTGTTATTATTTCATTATTTTGTTCAAGATCTGCTTGATAAGCTTGTTCATCTAAAATATACTTTCCATCAAACGTAAATCTTGTCTTTGTTTTAAAAATTGCCGACCAATCTGCTTTATCTCTTTCTAGAGATGCATACAGAGCAAAATAAACTTGTAGTACTTGTTTGGCTAATACAAAAGAATCATACTTACGATAATGCGAGTTATGTTTTATTTAAATAAGATTATAATCTTTGTGTACGTTGATTCTAGAACCTGGAACATTGTTGAACCAATTGCATTTAAATAAAAAGAATTTCTCTACAGGTCGTATAAAATATGTCAATTTCAATACCTAGGTTAAAACACCATAAAAACCTTTTATATATTCATCTAGATCATCACTACCTTTAACAAATACACCGGTACTGTTAGTTAAATTTTCAGCACCATATTATTTGGTGTTGAATTTAAATCCATTGACGAAAAATATTAGATATGTCTTGACATTTTTTTGGGTCCTATCGTAAGATCTTTCAATCCTTCGTTAACCACACAATTTCTCAGATCATAAATGCAGTTTAAAAACAAATCAGCAAATTCGTTATTGAGATCGCCGCATGGATGTTGTGATTCGTAAATACCACAAATATTGTATATTGCACATATTTTTTAAGTATGCTTGAAATAAATATATATAAAATTAAAATTTTACATATCAAGAATTATTAAGTAATGATACCTAACAAATGATGCAACTTCAGTGCAATTAAGAAGTACATATGTTTTCGCTACATAGTAATCTCTGTCGTCTGACCATATTTTCATACATTTTCCCACAGGTCGACCATGTTGTTTAAAAATAGATAACATTACTTAAGAAGAATCATGTTCAACGCCTTCATCATTACACAGAACACTTCCAAATTATAAGTTCACATGGTCAGTGAAATAATGAGAGAAAAAGAATGAAGCTTCTTCTTCAATATATGAATTGCAAATCGAACCTTCAACTCGTGCTTTTTGTCTAACTTTTTTCTTCGGATGATTTAAGTACCTATTACAAAATTATTTAAAATTAAATTTACTTATGTAAATTTTAATTTTGAAATTAAATTAATATTTAACATACTCAATATTATTACCTTTCAAATGGATACATCCATCCATATTACACGAGACCTCGAAGAAGTGCTTCGGATGGAAGATGAATAGGTAAATACTCCATTATATTAAAGAAACCTAAAGGAAAGTTTTCTTTAGTTTGCAGAGCAGTATAGGAATATATACTTCAAGTTTATGTAGACGTTCAACTTTTAACGTAGTCGAACAAAGCTCTTTATAAAACAAACTAAGTTCCATTATAACACTCCAAACTTTTATAGGTAATAGTTCTTTGAAAACTACAAGTAACAAATTTTCCATCATTACATGACAATCGTGACATCCCACTCAGTTTATTGTTTTTAAAGTCGACACATCTACGAAGAATAAAAGATTTCCCATTTGGGAATATTAATCCTTCCACCTATTTTAACACAAGTTTTACTTGATTGTTGTCTAACTCAGAGCATGCTCTGGGTTTTTTAGTGTCATTTGGCTTGATATGAAGCACGGGCCGCTTACATAATTCTTCTATATCACATCTTGATTTTACATCGTCCTTAGTCTTTCCTTAACATTCAAAATTGTATTAAACACATTATCAAAAACGTTTTTTTCATTGTGCATCATGTCAATAATATGACGTAGTAAGAGATCTTTTCAATAAGGTAACTCCGAAAATATACTTTGTTTGCACCAATCATGAACCGTCGATTTACCTAGAATTTTAATTTGTACTCCAGTTTTATGTATCTTTTGATATTCCTTTACAAGTTCGTATATTTCTTCGCTTGACCAAATCATTGGTGGTTATCTAGTATCTACTCTATTAAATAGAAAGTTTTTTAATCTCTTCTAAAAGTATGATTAACATAGAGAAAACACCAATGACAATCAAACCACATGTAATTTTCATCTTATGTGGTAAAGAAAATGCTCGTGTTTCGACCATGCAATAAGAATAAGCTAGACGACCAGTCATACTTCAACCTGAAAGCATTAATGCATTCGCAAGAAAATCAAAATAGTCCATAATAAAGAAGCAAACATACAAAAATTCTTTTGTTTGAAACATCGTATGTTTCAACTCCTTTACGCTACAGTGTTTTCAACTCTTTAATTAATGGTTGTAAATAAACATTGATTCCTTGTGTCGGATCATCATGGCCGGGGACGACAATAGTGAGAAACATATATGGAGCTTTCGTACACATCCTCAGAGGCAAATTATAAGATGTAACGATAATAGGCCAAGATGAATATTTAGAACCAAATTGAGAAAGTGGTGAGAATCCATCCGTACATAAACCAAGTGTAACATTACGGTTTTCTACATCAAAAGTGGGATAAGTTTTATCTAATTGTTTCCATGCTTCTCTATCAATTGGGTATATTAAGGTATCTTCTTTATGTGCTCTCACACTGTACCATCTCATATGAGGTGTGGTAATAGAAGATGCATATAACCTTTGAAGTCTAAGAGTGATGGGTAAGTAATGCATTCCTTTGTATGGAACTTCATTTCCTTTCTTTTTTCTTGGTTTATATCTTTCCTCGTTACGTATTGTACGGTTCCTAAGATTGATGTCCTCTTTTCAAAACAACATGGAACCATTTAAACATATGTCTATAGCAAACCGAAAGCGGACATAAGTTTTCTCACTTCGTAATGATTTTTGCACGATAGATTATCGGGTGACATATGTCGTTTTGTATGTAAATCTGTCTTTTGTGAAGTTGTATTTAGATTTCATAGTAATGTATTCGGCAGTTACTAATAACCAAGTGCCGCTTTTACAACCATTCCAAAGGGGTTTCTTAGCAACATCCAATAAATCGTAGATTTTCTTTGCTCCAATATTTGGTTCTTCTTCGACCTTTACATCTTCATCATCAACTTGAACCATATGGAACATCGATCGTACTGCATCTTAAATCATATGTTTTATATGATTCGCCGTAACATTGTCATTTTCCACCTCCTCATCTGACACTACAAGATTAGGTGCAATAAGTTCTCCATGACGATCCCACACATAATAATCTGATACAAAACCATTGTGACCCAAATGTACTATAACTATATCTAGTTTCTAATGTTTCAAATGTTTGCAATTACTACAAGGGCAATGAACTTCTTCGTCGTTTCCATTATTACTTAAAAGAGACTTAAATAAATTCATGCACACTATTATAAAAATATTCCTTTATTTAGCCTTTCATTCTCTTTCATTCATACATCCACCTCCTCCAATCGATAAAATAATTGATCATTTTTTTTCTATTTCAAAAATTATGATAGAAATTTAAAAAATTGTAGCAAGATTTGAAAAATTATGATTTTTTGGATTGGCATTTTATTTTTAATTTATTTATACATTTTAATGTTTTATTAATTATACCATATATTATTCTTTTTATTTTTTATTAAAATCTTATTTTCAATTTTAACAAATTGTAAATATAATATTATATTTTCAAACTATTATTTTTTACTTTTAATGATCGGTCATCATACTTCTCAATACAAACACAACAATAATTACATTTTGCAAATTATTTCACCTTAAACGATTTAACAAATTTTTTACAGCACTTCCCCTTTGTTCCCCGTATCGTATACAAATACGCATACATAGGGAACAAAAAAGAAATGTTATCAAAATTTTATGAACCATTTCATATGAAATGATTTACGAAATGTAATTATTATATTGTGTTTGTTACTTGTCCAATATAGGGACAAATCCGACAAATACTTTATCGGATGAATATTAATGTCCGTTTCGTAGTAAATACGAATATCTATATAACGATCATATACAATACTTGTCGGACGGGGCCAAAAAATCTAAGGGATATAAAAAATAAAGTACACTGTACACTAATTTTTTTATATTAATATTATACACTAATTCATTATATGAATTCGTTAATAATTAAAAACTAATAAAAATTGTTTTTTTAACATTTTAGGTAACACTAATTTGAATTTATTATACCTAATAAAAATTAACACTATACACTAATTTTTTATATTACCACATACACATACACTAAATTTATATATAATTAATGGTATAAACTAATAAAGGGATTATATAAATAAATTATTTTTGTCGATATTTTTGCTAACACATACACTAGTTAACATTAAATTATGTTACACTGATAACCACATACACTAATCAACCCAAATTAGCCCCATTATACATTAATTTTCAGATTTAAAGACTAATAACCCCAATTAACATTTCCAAATCAGTCAATACATAATAATAACCAATCAATTCGCTATTATCAATAAATCTAAGCATAAATTAACACTAATTTTATCACAATTCAAAATAATTAGCTTAAGGGAAGAATATATGTAATTTTTGATGGATTTAAGGCAAGGAAGCTTGGAGAATCCAGTTTGATGAAGATTGCAATGGATTTTGACGGATTACAACAGTTATGGATGGAGTTTAGTGGATTTGGGGTTTAGAAATTGGGTTTGAGGGTTTAGAGACATGGGAAATGAGAAGAAATGGGCATGGTTGAAGCCATATTCGCGATATTCTGGCAGCTACCAACGGTCGTCGATGGCTTTCGACGGTTATTTAAGATATTAAAATAAATTTTATCTATATTTAGAATTAATTTAATTTAATTTAATTTTTTTTACAATAACCCATTTTTGTTTCTAAATATTAAATATGTTATTTTTATTCATTATACAATTCTTTTCTAATGATTTGATAATTAATTATGAATTTTAAATGTATTTAAGATAACAAATTAATATAAAATAAAATATTTGGTAAAAAAATAAATTTGTCGCATCTTGATCAAAGGTATTTCGGGCAAACAGTCAAAATATGAAATGAAAATAAACAGTTTTAAGCTATCAACCTTGATTTTCAAATTTATAGCCGTTCGTCGACATTTAAACTTAAACATATCGTTCGAAGGTCAAAAGATCTTCAAACGAGATGAAATTCAAACCATATTTACTATATTATGTATTTTATCTAATCTGTATGGTTGGATTTTAAAAAACAAACACAAAAAATTTTAAAATTCAAACATGTCATTTTCATAGAAGTTGTCCTAACAATATATACTATGGTATACTACTCCGTGAAAAATGATATATTTTGAGTCTAATTTTTTTCCTTTAGTTTTTTTTTTAAATTCTAGCCATAAGGATTGGATAAACAAATTATAAAGTATATGCGACACGAATTTCGTCTCGTTTGAAGATCGTTTGGCCTTCGAACAAAAGATTTTTAATCCAAATGTAGACTAACGCTATAAATTTGAGAATCAAGATCGGCACCCTATATTTATTTGCCTTTTTTATCATACTTTGGAAGTAGGTCCAAAATACTTTAGATAGACATAAGATTCAAAAAAATTATTTTTCTATCGAATATTTTTCTTTTATATGAATTTATAATGTTAAATACATTTAAAAATTCATAATTAGTTTCAAAATGATTAAAAAAATATATTTAAATTCATAGAACTGTTATGCATTATAAATTTCATCGCAGTAGTACATTGGATGGACTGAAAGCTGCATAAATTGATCGTTTGAGTTCAATTTTCCATAAAGTTAAACATCGAATTACACACAACAAAAAGTTATCGAAACTACTAAATTAATTAATCACAAACCGTCATATAACTGAATAATTAAACAAAAAAATCTTCTTTAATTTTTAGAATTAAATCAGTATTTTTAAACAAATTTCAAATTTCTATAATTAATACACTGTAATAATATGATAAATTAAATTACTTAGAATTACCAGCAATTGAAAATGTCTTGACGGGGCCGTCGGCGATCGTTGAAGCTATCTATTCTATTTAGGCCATTTTTAGTTGTGTTTATGAATTTCCAAAATAATTAGAATTTCAAATTCAAATCCAAGTTAACAATATAATTCAAATTTTAGTATTTTTAGTTTTAAATTTAGGAATTTCAAATTCATAGTCAAAATGCAAATTTCAAAATTCAGATTTCAAATCTATGTTCAAAATTTCAAATTCAAATTATCAAAACTAGAATTCTAAAAATTCATATTTTTATGGGTAAATTTTCCACGACAATCTGATGATTTAGCGTGCATTCGTGGACTAATTGAATTAAAAGTTAATGGTTAAATATTAGAGTGTTCCGCAAACAACTATTTTGATTAGAGGTTGGGTAGGGTATAAAAAATGTAGAGTAATTTGGAAACAGTTATTTATATTGTAATAGTTAATTAATAATTATAATTAATTATTATTTAGTTATTAATTGATTAAATTTAGTATTTAATTAATATTTCATAATTAACATAGCAAATTCAAATTCAACTTCAACTTCAATTCTAATACAAACACTAAAAACTTACTACTAATTCATCAAACAGAAATTGAAAAAACAAATACAAATAACACAAATTCAACGACACTCTGATAATATCCTTAATTCTGTTTCGATCCACTCATGTGCTACATCATCTATGTCCAATATTAACAAACCTCTTTGAAAATTCCTATCGATGGATAATTTTGTTATCTTTATAACGCTATATTGACCCAACTTCATATACCCGCAACATTCCGAAAATTTAAGTCAAAACTTAATAAAAAATTAAATTTAAATATAATAAGGACAAAAATGGATTTTTTGCAAATGTCCATATCTGGCTACAAAACTTGCACTTACGTTCATAACGATTTTCTGGATAATTTACATATATGACCTTTTAAAATCGGAGCCAATAAGGAAAAGTTATAAACATTTGAAAATTCATAGTCGAAATTAATTAATTAAATTAATAAAATGGGAAATAAACATTAATAAATAAGAAAACCCACCGATCGACAGATTAATTGGACTGGTCGATCGTAGGCGATCGATCACCCCAATAAATAGCGGTCGACCGACCGAGTAATATCAGCTAGGGTTTTGAGCAGCCAACGACCTGGATTTGATCGTATATTTTTCTCAACCGCAAAGTATATGATTAGCGATCAGGATTTAAATAAATATTTTCCATAGGCCAATCAATGGTCCATAATGCTTTGAACCTTTATAAATACACAGTTAATGAAAACCATAATTCACAAAATATTAGCCAAAACATCAAGACTATGTCAAATTCAATTCTTTCCTCAAATCACAAACTTCTTCAAAAATAAATTAAAATGAAAACAGAGGGATTGAAAATTAAATGAAGTACAGAGCTAGCAAACGGAGTAGATCCCAGGCATGATTCAAAGGAGATAACTTGGACTTGTGGTGAGTGGGTATATTGTTAATAAGCTGATTTACATACAGTTATTTTTGGTATACCCTATTTGATTTATGTTGTTAGAAACCAAATTGGAAATATTATATTATTAAATTGGATATTCCCCTTTTCTAGTTTAGATCTGTTGACACAAATCGATAAACCAAAGAATTGACATAACCTGTGATGCTAATAGTAACCTTAGGTTAATTTTTTTTACTGTAAATCTGTAAATTGAATTGGAATAGGAAGTTTTGATAATTGCAAATATATGTTCACTGTAATTACTGTAAAATGAAATTGTAAGTTACTATAATGGAAATTTAGAAACCAATGTGATTAACTAATTGGATTCCGACATGATGCAATAAAAGGCATTACATTACCATTGAGAGGTGGACATGGATGCAGACAATGAGACATTTCGACAAGTCGGGATTGTGGGCTCCCCCATAATGTGTAACTGGGGTATGTGTAGCCGTAGTTATGGAAAACTTAGTCCCATGGTATAAATTGTAGAAAAACCTATGTTGGAATAATTATGTGTACTCATAATGTGGGAAATGGTAGGGTAATCCTATATGGAATAGTTATAGTAGCTATCGGCCGATCATTAATTGTCTGGAGGTTTGATTAGTTGTTCGATCCTAAGTATGAGCCCGCACAAGTAGCTCAATCCTAAGTATGAGCTTGCTACTTGGCATTTATAGGAAAGGCCTTAAATTGGTGGGATGTAGGAGAGGCGGAGAATAATGGGGGAGAAATCACTTAGGGGGTTTAAGAGATGTTTTGAGATGAAGTTCCTTTCCAAAAAAGAGGAGGGAGTATAATCGGAGAAGTTTATACACTTATGGCAGGGAGAGATGTTAGTAAATGAGTATGTGAATCAGTTCAATAGGTTGGCTAGGTTTGGGATGGAGCTGATCAATACCCATCATAAGTAGGCTCTGAAGTTTGGGAAGAGGCTGAATCAACCTCTTCATGGTTTGGCTCTTAGTCATATTCCCATGGGTGTGACTTGTGAGAGTTTGGTGGAGATAGGTTTGTTGAATTCCGTCTCCAAGGAGGAAGCGAAGGAAGAACCCAAGAAGTTTGGAGGAAAAGCGCTACAATAGAATCAGGGCAAGGGAAGAATGGGACCCTAGAGAAAGATTAAGAAGCAGGACATGTAGTATAGGAGATGTGGTAAGAAAGGGCATTTTGCTAAGGAGTGAAAGGCGGACTGTTCAAAGATTAAGTGTTACAACTACAATTAATTCAGGCACATGAGGCGAGAGTGTCCAGCACCTCAGAAGACCTCTACCTAGGTGGTTCCAACTTACGCACTGGATGTAGTTTGTAACGACATACCTTTTCAACCATCGAAAGTCAGCACCAAATACATCATCGGTATTCAAATGTCGAACATCCAATTGCCGAAAAGGCAAATTTTTAGGGTTAAATAAAAGGAATTGCAGGGAAAATAGATTCTCACAGCGGAAACGACAACACATAATATAACAAAGACAGTATAAACTGTCACTCCAAGATACAAGGTACATTAAAGTTAAAAACAAACCTCATCAACTGGATAGTTATAATTTCCTAACCTTACAATTGTGCATAATACTACAGAGGAAAATAAAATCACTACGGCAGGTAAACACCCAACTCTACTCCATGAGCTCCATGTCCTACTAATGACAACCTGAAAAAATACTCAGCCTGACCCGAGCATTTTAATAAATTAACACCCGGATCAGTCTGGAAAACCAACATGAGAAAACTCAAGTAATATGATGAACATATAATAATTCTATGAGACTACCACTACACCACAAAAGGCTTTTAACAGCGTTTGATAAACGCTGTAATACGATACAACAGCGTTAGTTCAAACGCTGTATAACGACATGCTGTCGTATATACAGAACTTACAACAGCTTTTTGATAAATGCTGTTGAAACATCACTTTGACAGCGTTTCGTACAAGCTGTCAATAATGTTTTTATAGCGTTTTCAAACATGCTGTATTATGTTTCTACAGCGTTAATAATTTAGTTGTCGGAGAAGTTTTAATTCTACTTTAACTGTTTACAACAGCTTTTTATAAACGCTGTTATTGAATCATCAACTATTTCGACAGCATGTACTAAACGCTGTTATTGAATATTTAAAGATAATTACAGCACGAATTAAACGTTGTTTCTTCATTGACAGCATTAATCAGACACTGTCTTCTATTTATATAACAGCTTTAATATTCCACTCTATTTTTGAATATTCCAGAACTATATTTTGAGTATATTCAAGCAACTAGTATATATAACATGTTCTAATAACTATTAATTAGTTACATAAACTAGTTAAGACAATATTAATAAACAAAAGACATCCATAAACCAAGTTTCAATAATATCCATAAACAAAAATAACAAAGTAAACCAAGTTGCCACAAATTCTGTTAAACAAAGACACGTTATATGTTAAACAAAAATATAATATCAATACAGTAAGTCCGCACCAAATGCCAACAACAAAACGTGCATCTAAAAAGTTTCATATGCTTGCTACTTGCTACGGAAGAAGAATGTGTCATCGCCATCTTTAATTACTCGCAATGAAGAAATTTGAAGTCAGTGAGTAAACGCCATCTAAAAATTTGAAGTTTCATATGCTTAATTGCGCCAAAATATCACTATATGGTATGTTAAGCCGAAACCTAGCCAATATACGCATTAGTAGGTTAGCTCAGTTAACGAAGCTAAACTGCTCTACAGTAACATAGTTATATTTCACGATCTAGTTGATCACCTAAATACTAAGTGAAGAAGCAGTCCTTCTTAATATAAAATCTACGCATGACCAAGATCAAACCAAATGCACAAAGACAAGTCAAAACGGAGGAACTGCACTATATTTACAAACTAAACTACACACATGCATCAGCAACTCCAAAGGAAGAAACCACTTCAATATGCAAATCTGCATAGCTATAATTTTATCGAGTTTAATTAGTGTTGATATTGTCGAAATAATCACAGAAAAATAATCACAGAAACTTATAATAAAGCTTTGATACCAATTATTGCTGTAGAGTGCTTAAACAATGTATTTATCCTTGCACTAATATAGATTCCATATACCCACAAATAATAGTACATAAAAATAACCAACATTAATAATAGATTTATTTTTCCCTTTAAATTTGGTCAACTTAATTTACATTAATTGGCCTACAATTTTGATCAAATTTACTGGCCAATTTGATTATAATTAAAAGTAAATTATGTTGGTCAATAAATGCTAAATTACTTCCCAATTTTGGTTAAAAACCTATATTTGGTATAACCTTAATGTATTTTAATCAGCATCAATGTGTAATTTGTTGTTATAGCTTAACTTCCGATTATTCCTTAACTGGGTACTAGAGCTACTAAGTTACATTCACCTAATTTGAAGCTAAAATTTGACTGTTTGATTGGTAAATTTGTTCAGTAAACAATTTAATTACATTTTAATCAAATATGATCAATCTAATTAATTTGAAGCTAAATATATCTTAATTAATTTTACCAAATATTTTTCTATTTCTTTCTTTGAAACTGAATATCCTATGTTGATGTAGAAGCCACATCGAAAAGTGATAGTACCTTTAGGCGATTTTAGTTTCTATCTTTTTCCAAATTTTTGATCCATTTACCAAAACAGTATCACCTTACCTTTTGTTCTTACTATTTCCATTTCTTTGTCATCGCTACAAATTATATATCAAAGTTATAAAGTAGGAATCTGAAAAGAAAAGAAAAAAACTAAAAGTAAGATCTTTACTTTTTAAGCAGAAGAACAAGATAATATCAAATAGGAGAGGAAAATGAAATCGATGAGGGAAGAGTAATTAGGAAGATAATTTCATATTTTGATTAGTACTGTACTGTGCTATGCATGATTCAGATTTCAAATTTCACTTTCCATTTACTACTCATACTCTAATTTGTTGCTGCAGTTAACAATTTCTACCCTCCGTTGAAATACATAACAAATTAGTTTTAAAGATATAGAATATTTAAATGATACATTATCGGTACATGAATCAAAGAATATTAAGCATGTTAAATGGTACAGATTTTTTACCTTTAATTTTATAGTTCAAGTCCTGTTATATAGTTCAAGTCTTGTTTCCATATTTTTTTATGTACTTTTATATATGTTATTTTTACATTCTATATGATTCCATAATGTTTGTATACTTTTCTTAAACTCAGATCTTTGCTAGAAGGTATTATACCCAGTGCTTTTTCCCCCTCTTTAACATAGATATCTTGTTTTGTCATTTAGGTTATCTCCATGAAATTAAAAATCATTCTCGAAATTTCTGAACCCCAAAAACATTTAAAATATAAATTAAAAGTCGTACCAAACACTTCATTAACATGTAAACCACTTGCTTTAGTTCTGAAACACTATGTTGACATTGAGCTACTTGAGTATCTCTGATTTGTGAGAGAACCGCCTTGGCCACAGTCATGCCTCCTCCCATTCCACGTAGTCGTCCCGATCTATCTTGTCCCAACACTTGTGAGAGAGCATCATCTTTGAAATTACATGTTAAGCTAGATTGTGATTCATTTTCCACCTTTTTTATTTTCTCCTACAAAAAATATATTTTAAATATGAGTTCTAAATTATATTATTTTCAAAATAATTACTTTAAAAAAGGTCAAAAGCACTTACAATAATTTCGACAACATGTGCATTCACGGGTTCGCCATTCTTTTGAGTGTGAGATTTAACCCAAACATCAACTCTAGAAATGGAAGAAGGATTTACACTTTCCTCTTTCTGCATTAAAAATGACATAACATTAGATAAAACAACTAATCATAGTAAATTAATCAAATATTTTTTCTCACCATATCTTCAGTTAATCGTGCCATTCCTCGACGACTACAAGTATGTGGCATTTGTTTACCCCTCATGGATTTGAATTTTTTGCTTCGTAACTATTTATAAAGATTTATCACATTTATTAGTTAATTTGCATTCTTTGTGCACTTATATTTTATATATAGAAATGATTAAAACAATTACTATATAATTACGTTAAACTCATTACTCATTCTGGACTCAACAAACCTTTTCCATTCCTTCATAGTTTTGACATTATCTGGTTTTAGTCAAAGCCGTTCCTCCGTGGTTTTTGCCTTTAATAACTTGTCAACTAGTTTGCTTTTTGAACACCTCCAAATACATCCCATTTGCCGAAGAATGGGAACCTTTTTCCATTCTTCATCCAGTTTAAATCTAGCACTTCCATTTAATTCTTTGCAGAAAACCAACGTTAGATGGAATCTAGTATTTACAATTCTCTTATTCCTAGATTAGGAGAAAAAGGAAACAGACAACTCAATGAAGAAAAAGTATTGGGCAACATATTACCAGTCATAAACAGTCTTTTTGTTTTTATTTCAGGCAGTGGAGTCACATCCTAAGATTCGTTCGTTTGTTTCAACAATGTGTTCATGACTTTCAAAAGAAGGAATAGCTTATGTATAAATGGGCTTTGAAAACATAAAAGTTTAGAGTTCAAAGCTGATTTCATAAACATGGTTCTTCCTGGATGTATATGCCAGACTGTGAAAATATATTATTTTCGAGTTCAAAGTGACTAAATGTCTGAAAGTTTTTAAATGTAAAATCTTTCAAATGCTTGAAAAGGTTTTTGGGTATATGTGAAGGTCAAGCTTCACTAAGTCTACAAGTATGTTAAGGATTTTATGCAAGAATAAGCTCTCTCTCTGTGTGTGTGTGTGTATTTTGAAGTGTTCACTTTTGACTATTTCAACGTGGCATATTACAGACTTCATATAAGTTGTGTATATATCACGTTTCTTAGCGATGATAAAGTTTGAATACACATGAATCCTTAAATATGTGTTAAAGTTTTTAGCGTTTATTAAGTTTGACTTTGGGATGTATGTCACTATGATTTCATATTTGTATGTCAGTCTCAAAATGCATTCTATTGAGCTTTAAAACAAAATGCTCCCCTGTTAAGTTCGAATACACATTTTTTTCCGAGCATGCACAATCCAAAACAATAAGTTCTTTGCCATTTATCAGTGGATTTTGTGTTGGTAAAGATTTTGCACACCTGTTGTTTTCTTTTTTAGCAGCAGCCCGAGCTTCTTCTTCTCTGAGCCTTCTTCTCTGAGCCTTCTTCTCCGAAGAGCCTACACATTTAAATACATTTATAAACTTCAAACTTTTCAATACTTTCCCCATAGAAGGTTTGTTACTGTAATAGATAATGGAATTCGACTTAGGTACATAAAAAATCTTTCCGAAATTCAACTTCAATACTTTCGAATTCAATACTTCAATACAGTAACAAATTCGAATTCAATACTTTCTCGGAAAGGTTTTTTATAAACTTCAAACTTTTAACTTTTATAAAAAGAAAAAAACAAATAAAAAACCACACAGTTTACATACAAAGTCGATCTGAGGTGCCCTTTGTACCTGAGATGGAGACGATTAGTTGAAATGAAATCCGGTTGTGAATCCTAATTCGACTGTATGTAAAAGACATCGACAGAAATGATTAGTTGAAAAAAAAAGAAAAAAAAATCGACGATTAGTTGAAACACGTACCTGAGATGAGCAGCTAGCAGTGACGTTTCAGATTCGAAATCGGAAGAGAGGTGAAGGAAGATGCATGAACGATGAGAGTAGTGACGAAGGGAAACTTCGGTGATTGGAAGAGAGACTTAATTTGCTCTGGGTTGTGAAGGCGGTAACGAAATGAAAGGGCGATAGAATTAATTGGGGAAAGTGGGAAAAAGTAAGCGGCAAATGATAATTAGGTTTTCCTCAGCGTTTGGGACGTAAACATTTTCCCTCCAGAAATTCTATGACCGCATTTTAAGGAGAAACGCTGATATTGGATGCTGTTGATAGTATGTTTTCTTGTAGTGTACACCGCTAAACACATATTGGGTTTTACCTCACAAGAACAACATCCATAAATGAAAGAATGGAATAAGTCGGAGCAAAATTAGACTTGAAAGAATGGAAACAAATAATTAAACATCGAAAAGAGCTCCAAGCACTTCTCGGTGCAATTAAGAAAATGATTCAAAGATTTGAATCAAAAGCGAAAAGGGAATTTTCCAACAATGACTAGGAGGATGTGCCCCCTTACCGAAAGTATACATGTAGACAATGTACTTGAGAGGATCATTTTCTCTACGACTCTCTCAGAAATGTACAATCCGAACCCTCCAAACCTTACCAAGTATCCGAGTATTTCACATCTCTGTGCGCATACATTCGATTCAATCTAGAGTAGATATGAAGATACCTTAATGGGAGCAACCCAACATAGCTTGACGTCCACTCGCTTTCTGATTTTAGTCATTTCTAGCAAAGGATATCAACGCTCAAATGAGCAACAAATCGTCTAAAATTAACGAAACTTTTAACAACCAACTTCTCTTGACATGCCTAAAACACACATCAAAATACATGGATTGTCGGTTTAAAGTAAAAAGTAGTATCATAGAGGCTAAGATATCAACAAAGAAATAATCTATCTAATCCAAACGTCATCACAATGAAAACATAATATTAAATATAAGGATGATATAAGAAATTACAGTAATAAAAATCTAATAAGTATCAAAAATATCCAAGCTCAAAATATCATAGTATCGTAGTCTCAAAAAATCATCAATACATTTAAAATATCAGAGTATCATAAAAATAATCCCTCATAAGCAAAGTACTATAAAAGAAAATGTACCGATAGGAAATACATGATAAAAGATGAATAAAACTAGACTCCAGGAAAGATAATCCAATAGCAGCAATTAACCTATCGATGGCTACTCTATCCACCTGTGGTGAGGAAAAAAATGAAATGGTCAGACATAAAGTATAGTGAATGAGAACAAGACTAACATGGAAATTAAATATAACTGACTCCAAGTCTACACTAAGTGATATAGAGTCTATACAACGTCGATGCACCTAAGGTCATAAGTCAAGAGTCTGACAACATGGGGGATAACAATAGATAACAAACAATCGTCTAATAATTGGGGACTAGCCTGCTGTCCCACTTTAACTCATATTAGGACTAGAGAGGAAGAACACATATGTAAACTCCCATAATGACTCATCACATGCATACATGCCCAACCCGTTGATCCTAGTAGCAAAATACCTCTTACATACCCCTGGAATTATCACACCTAACTCCTACCTGTGACGACCGCCCATGACCCCTGCACCGAATCTAGAGATAGTGCGCTGTAAAGTGTGCCAGGCGACCATGGACGATTGTCAAGGTAAGATTTAAAACAAAAGAATCTATCGTATTACTCACAGCGCATGGACAAAATACAATAGAACATATGTATAGTGAAGCTTTACAGAACAAAATGACATCATATAAAAACTCCATAATAGTTGAATACAAGCATCCACATAGTCAATACATCCAGCCTCACTACAAATCTCTCAGAGAATACAAAACAGCGGAATATCCAGTACATATAAGAAAATAATATGCAACCCTCTAGCTCGTCTTCGATATCAGCATCGTGAGAAGAGAACAGCACCTGTCACCTGCTACCTAGTCTGCCCGTCCCAAAATGGACGAACAGCCCAAGGCAATAAGAATTTAAAACAAAAAGCCTTGAGTCAGACAACAGTCTTAGTGAGCAGTAAATTAACTAACAACATACCAAAAGAGCATAAAGGAAAAGGAATAGGAATACAACCCTCCCACTCCAACCTCATTCTACAGTGATAGCCCCCAGACACACACTAAGCAGAAGCAAACATAGCAGAGCATACAATTTAAAGTAAAACTACTATCACTCGAGTCAAGGGCGATGTTTTCCAAGTACCAAGGCCTAAATCAGATAAGCACCCAGAAAATACCGCTCTTGAGTCCGAATGACGATACAACCAAACATCCATGACTCTGGCTATCACTGTTATCGTTGCTTCGATATCACCGTTAATTGAATGACCGGCACATTCTTTCAGCCGTCCGTCAAGGGCTAATGGAAACCCCGGTTCTAGACATAACTCCCGCACGTCGTCGCAGCCCGTGCCTAGGACTATCGAATCTGCCCAGAGTACTCGACCATCAACAGTTGGCCGTTGGGACTATCGAATCTGCCCAAACGTACTCTTGCTTAGAGCATGCTAGAACCTTCAACAACGATGCTATCCAAGCCTCCTAGTCATCCTCCTCGACGACTATTCTCATATCCATTCATTATCTTCAACTCGAATCATATCACCGAGTTATCAACATGCTTGGAATGATCCTGTCTGGATTAGACCAAGTCTTCATCATATGATTGCCTCGCTTCATTACATCCTCGCAAAGCCTCATCTCTACATCACATCGTCAAATCTATGCATAAGAGCTTCATCATCCCGCTACATATGCCACGAGCAACTTTCCCAATTCAAGAGCCTTTCCCTTAGCTTTTGAATCATCTTCGATCTAAATCTAATCATCAATCATCTAGTTCATAACAAGCAATCAAATCAAACATCAATCCAAGCAATCAAGCATTCAAATATGATCTAAGTAGACAATTATAACAATAATGGCATTTTCGTAATTAAAGAGTTGAAAGTCCAATAAGCATGAAAACATGTATTATATCTCTACAAACTTGATGAATGAACTTGCATAGGTTAACATATGATAAAATGGATGCAACATCATCATGAACAATGGATCTATATGGATCTACACATAGGATGAAGAAAATGCATGGAAATCTCTATTTTAACACCAAAACGAGCCAACAATCCGATATACTCCTTTGGATCCGTGTGAGAGATAATCACCACTCACCAAATCACCTAAACAATCCAAAAGATATCAACTTCAGATCTGGACAGCGAAGAACTAAGCTAGATCCGACAAGATCTCACTTCAAACGAAGAAATCTCTCTTGAAAAGATGAAGATCTTCAATCTAAGCTCTTGAATCTTCAATCTTGATCTTCGATTTGGATGGATGGAAGCACTAGATTAGAGTGGAGAAAAGAAGTGAAGAAGTGTATCAAAATGGCAGCACTTCGTCGCTTCAAAATCCGGATCCCAAAAATGAAGAGAAGCTTTCCTATTTATAGCTGAAAACTGCCCTTAAGTCGTAACTCGGCTATCTCCTTAAGTCGGTGCCGACTTAACACCATGCCGACCTAGTGCCTTGCCGACCTAGTGCCTTGCCGACCTAAAAACTCATCTGCCTATGACTCGCAACAAAACAGCTGTCTCCTAAGTCGGTTACGACTTATGGCATGCGCCTACGACTTAACTGAAAAGGCCTCCGACTTAACCAAGCTTCGACTCAACACATGCGCATATACAAACCCTGTCTACGACTTAATGCGCACGCGCCTTAACTAGTTAGACGACCTACGACTTACTGCTATGCCGAGTTAACCAGCCTATACGACCTAACGACTTAACTGCCTCGCCGACCTACGACTTAACCATATGACCGACCCAACGAAGCAGACTCATCATACTGCCGCAAAACCCAAGTCCTAAGTCGGTTGACGACTCAACAACTTAACACAGGAGACGACCTACCGACTCATAACTCAACACACACTGCCGACCTAACACTTAACACCCAAACACTTAGGTCGCTCACAACATGTCCTTAGGTCGTTGCCGACCTAACTCTACTCCAGAGTACTTAGGCTGCCTACTATTCTTCCTTAGGTCGCCCTAACCTCTTAAGTCGGTCAACCCCACTTCCTTAACTCGTCAGCCGACTTAACACTTAACTCACCACTATCCTTAAGTCGGTTAATACTATAAGTCGGTCACTTCCTTAGGTTGTTATCCCTTAACTCGGCAACGACTTACAACCTACGACTTAACACTTGCCGAGTAAACTTCAACCTACTAACCTAGCCCAGCTACGACTTATCTCCTTGAGTCCTTAACTCGCCCAGAACTCCTCTCCTAAGTCGTATACGACTCACGACTCATGCTAAGTCGTGAACGACTTAGGACTTAGGCAAAATTTGCCTAAAATCTGAAATGACTTAAAAATGCAAAAATTCCAGATTTTGACGAACTTGTCGATCCGTAAAAATACGGGTCGTTACATTCTCTCCCCCTTAGGAATTTCGCCCCCGAAATTCCAAGCAATCAAAAACTATTCTGTACGCCTACCATCCATAGCAATCAACAAACCATGCATCCAATTCTAACTTAGCGTACAGAATTCTAAAATTAGAACAAGTTACAATATCGCGAGATGACACGACACCTTAGGGCCATACCTTGAAGAGTTCAGGATGAGCTGCTTTCATCCTCTCTTCCACCTCCCACGTACAGTCGTTATCATCATCACTCCATTGTATCTTGAGCAACTTAACTACCTTCCTCCTAAGCTGTTTCGTGTCGGTTTCCACAACACGAAGTGGCTTACGAGGTCTTCTATCAACTGGATCAACTTCTAAGTCTTCACAGCTATCAGCAGAAACCACTGTTCTCGAGTCGTGCACATACTTCCGTAGATACGATACATGAAAAACATTGTGCACACCCGACATCTTCTCCGGTAACTCCAATCTGTAAGCGAGCTTTCCAATTCGCTCGATAATCGGGAATGGTCCGACAAATCTTGGAGTCAATTTTCCTTTCTTCCCGAATCGAATAACATTCTTCAGTGGAGAAATCTTCACAAAAACCATATCTCCTACGTCGAATTCCAAATCCTTTCGACGCTTATCCGCATAACTCTTCTGACGGTCTTGGGCTGCCTTCATTCGTTGCCGAATGATCTCTATGCAATCCGAAGTCTGTCGAATCATCTCTGGCCCAAGCATCAGCTTTTCTCCAGTTTCCAACCAACATGTCGGAGAGTTACACGGTCTTCCATATAATGCCTCATACGGTGCCATACCAATGCTTGACTGGTAACTGTTGTTGTAGGCAAACTCCACCAAATGAAGGTGATCTTCCCAAGATCCTCCGAAATCCAAAACACAAGCTCTGAGGAGATCTTCCAAAACTCGGTTGACTCTCTCAGTCTGACCATCTGTTTGGGGATGATAAGCTGTACTCAAACACAACTCGGTTCCCAAAACTTCCTGGAAGCTCTTCCAAAATCCACTAGTGAACAATGGGTCTCGATCGCTCACTATGCTCTTCGGAATACCATGGAATCGAACTATCCACTTAATATACAACTCAGCCAACTTTGATGCAGTCCTAGTCGATCGAACAGGAATGAATCGTGCACTCTTAGTCAGACGATCCACAATGACCCAAATCCCTTCATTTCCCGTTCTGGTTCTAGGCAATCCATCGATGAAATCCATCGACACTTGTTCCCACTTCCATGTAGGAACTTCTAATGGCTGAAGCAATCCACTTGGCTTCTTCTGTTCAGCTTTAATCAACTGGCAGTTCATACACTTGGAAATAAAATTTCCAACATCCTTCTTCATACCTTCCCAATAGTAGGTTCTCTTCATATCCCGATACATCTTATTTCCTCCTGGATGAATTGTCAACCTCGAGTGATGACTTTCCTTCAGAACTTCACTCCTCAACTCATCTATATCGGGAACAACTAGTCGTCCTTGCTTCCGAAGCCAACCCTCTCGATCGACCTCGAATCCTTTATCCTTTTCTGGATCCAATCCAGATTCCAACTCACGGATAATCTTGACAAGCTTATCATCTCGCTTTTGGCTCTCACCAATCCTTTCCACAAGAGTGGGTCTTATTGATAAGTTTGCCAGCATCTCAGGTTCCAATTCGCATCTAGGCCTGAAGTCAAATCCAGCTAAATACTCGAGACTCTTCCATTCAGAAAACATGGCTCCCAATCCTGCATGTCTTCGACTTAACGCATCTGCCACTGCGTTACCTTTTCCCGGAGTATAAGCTATTCCAAAATCATATGATGCCAAAAACTCTAGCCAACGTTGCTGCCGAAGATTCAAATCCTTTTGGGAGAAAAGATACTTCAACGACTTATGATCCGTAAACAACTCGAATCGAACTCCCAACAGATAATGCCTCCACATCTTCAGAGCAAATACAATCGCCGCCAATTCCAAATCATGAGTTGGGTAATTCCTTTCATGCGGCTTCAGTTGTCGACTGGCATACGCAACAACTTTATCCTTCTGCATCAGCACTGCTCCAAGTCCCGTACCACATGCGTCGGTGTAAACCACCATCTCATCATTCCCACTTGGAATAGTCAAAACAGGAGCACTCGTCAATCGCTCTTTCAGGATTCCGAAAGCTTGCTCACACTTAGCATCCCAACTGAACACTTGGTTCTTCTTCGTCAATCCTGTTAACGGTGCAGCTATCTTGGAGAAGTCTTTGATAAACCGTCGATAATATCCTGCTAGTCCAAGAAAACTTCTCACATCAGATGCATTCTTAGGTCTAACCCAATCCTGGATTGCTGCCACCTTAGCGGGATCAACCGCTATTCCATTTTCAGAAATCACATGGCCTAAGAACCTCACTTCACTCTTCCAGAAGTGACACTTCGAAAACTTAGCCTTCAGCTGATGTTTCCGTAAGATCTCCAAAACAATACGCAAGTGCGTCTTGTGCTCTTCCTCCGTTCTGGAATAAATCAGAATATCATCCACGAACACAAGTACGAACTTGTTCAACTGATCTCTGAACACTCTATTCATAAGATCCACAAAATATGCTGGCGCGTTAGTCAATCCAAACGGCATTACCAGCCACTCAAAGAACCCGGATGGTGTCCTAAAAGCAGTCTTCGGCACACTATCCTTAGCCACTCTCAACTGGTGAAATCCCGTTGCCAAATCCATCTGAGAAAACACCTTAGCTTCGTGAAGCTGATCAAACAAGTCGTCTATCCTTGGCAATGGATACTTGTTCTTCTTAGTCACCTTGTTCAGCTCACGATAATCGACACACAATCTCAATGATCCATCTGCCTTGGTTGCGAACACAACTGGTGCACCCCACTCGGACACACTACGCCGAATGAATCCTTTTTGTAAAAGGTCGTCAACTTGCACCCTCAACTCCTGCTGTTCCCTAGGCGCCATCCGCCTAAGAGGCATCACAACAGGTCTGGCTCCTTCAACTAGGTCTATACGAAACTCGATCTCTCTATGCGGCGGCAACCCTTTGACTTCGTCAAAGACATCCTCGAATCTATTTGCGATCGGCACTAAAGACAGTCCATCCCGTGGAACAACTAGCGAATACATGAAGCTCATGAAGACGCCTTCTTCATGCTTACATCGTATCACAATCTTTCGCCCCTCCACATTCTCGACTGTCACCTCCAGCCTCTCACAATCAACCTTAGCCGCATACTTCCTAAGCCAGTCCATACCCAAGATAATTCCGAACCCCGCAAAGTTCAGAACAAAGCAATCACAAACAAAAGAGCAACCATGACTCGATACAACTAGACCACGGCATAACATACACAAACAAGACGAACCCCCAACTGGATTAGTCACAACCAGTGGCCTATCAACAATATCCGGCTTCAAATTTAACCGGCCTACTAGTTCATTACAAACAAACGAATGCGAAGCTCCAGTATCAAACAAAACTCTAACTGGAACACCACATAGGAAAAGAGTACCTTGAACAACCACACTCTTTCCCTTCTCTTCAGCAGTAGGAGCTTTCGAAGACGACGGAACAGCTCCTAAAGCATAGGCTTGCACAATCTGCCTGTCCTTCCTTGGTTCTGGACAATTCTTCCTGAAATGCCCCGGCTTGTCACAGTTGTGACACTTCATCGGTGCCTTCGGATTCTTACAATCCTTAGAGAAATGGCCCTTCTGCTGACAATTGTAGCAAGTCACCTCGCCTTTCGGCTTCTTCTGGCCATCCTTGCCTTTCTGCTGCTGCTGCTTCCTCTTCTGGTTTCCACCCTGCTGTGGTTTAGATTCTCCCTTGGTAACAGCAACAACAGGTCCTTCCTTAGGAAACAGACTTTCATGCCTAAGAGCTTTCTCCACAAGCTTCTCAAATGAATCGTCCAAATGATCCACCAACTGTCTCCCAAGATAACTATCCAAGCCGGTCACAAACTTCTCATTCTTCTGATAAGCAGATTCAATATATGACCGGGCATACTTGGACAAAGCTTCGAACTCAGAAACATACTCAAGAACTGATCTTCCACCTTGCTTGAGCTCCACAAACCTCTTGAATAGAACAGACTTCTGAGCTGTAGAAATGAACTTAGCTTCAAATCTAGCTTGGAATTGCTCCCAAGTAATCTCTTCTTCCGGAGTAGTGATGGTAATAGAGTTCCACCAATCAGAAGCTCTCCCTTGAAGCTGTCTCGATGCCAACTTCCTCTTAGTTGCATCATCAATTCCCAAATCACCAAAGATCCTTCTACACACATCTATCCATCTCTGGACCTCGATAGTTGATTCTGTTCCCAAGAAAACCTTCCCTCCAAGAGCAGTATAATCCTTGCACAACTTAGCAAAATCCATTGGTTTCGGAGTTTGGACTTGAACTCCAACATCAACTGCCGCCCCCGGAACTGGTATCCTTCTCATGATCGAAGTCATCATAGCTTCGAACATGGCTGCATAATCAGCAGTCTCTTCAGTAGCACGACCTCCCCTAGCAGCTGGTCTCCCTCTTCGACTCATTCTCAATATCTATAAAAAGGAATGATTAGAACATCTAGAGAAACAACTGCATAAAGGACTCAAACTCTACTAAGCTACTATATTATATATAGTAATCATCCATCAAAATACAATTACGTCTCTCATACGTAGTTACGACAGCGAGCGTTGGGTAAAACCGATTAACCTCGCTCTGATACCAAATGTGACGACCGCCCATGACCCCTGCACCGAATCTAGAGATAGTGCGCTGTAAAGTGTGCCAGGCGACCATGGACGATTGTCAAGGTAAGATTTAAAACAAAAGAATCTATCGTATTACTCACAGCGCATGGACAAAATACAATAGAACATATGTATAGTGAAGCTTTACAGAACAAAATGACATCATATAAAAACTCCATAATAGTTGAATACAAGCATCCACATAGTCAATACATCCAGCCTCACTACAAATCTCTCAGAGAATACAAAACGGCGGAATATCCAGTACATATAAGAAAATAATATGCAACCCTCTAGCTCGTCTTCGATATCAGCATCGTGAGAAGAGAACAGCACCTGTCACCTGCTACCTAGTCTGCCCGTCCCAAAATGGACGAACAGCCCAAGGCAATAAGAATTTAAAACAAAAAGCCTTGAGTCAGACAACAGTCTTAGTGAGCAGTAAATTAACTAACAACATACCAAAAGAGCATAAAGGAAAAGGAATAGGAATACAACCCTCCCACTCCAACCTCATTCTACAGTGATAGCCCCCAGACACACACTAAGCAGAAGCAAACATAGCAGAGCATACAATTTAAAGTAAAACTACTATCACTCGAGTCAAGGGCGATGTTTTCCAAGTACCAAGGCCTAAATCAGATAAGCACCCAGAAAATACCGCTCTTGAGTCCGAATGACGATACAACCAAACATCCATGACTCTGGCTATCACTGTTATCGTTGCTTCGATATCACCGTTAATTGAATGACCGGCACATTCTTTCAGCCGTCCGTCAAGGGCTAATGGAAACCCCGGTTCTAGACATAACTCCCGCACGTCGTCGCAGCCCGTGCCTAGGACTATCGAATCTGCCCAGAGTACTCGACCATCAACAGTTGGCCGTTGGGACTATCGAATCTGCCCAAACGTACTCTTGCTTAGAGCATGCTAGAACCTTCAACAACGATGCTATCCAAGCCTCCTAGTCATCCTCCTCGACGACTATTCTCATATCCATTCATTATCTTCAACTCGAATCATATCACCGAGTTATCAACATGCTTGGAATGATCCTGTCTGGATTAGACCAAGTCTTCATCATATGATTGCCTCGCTTCATTACATCCTCGCAAAGCCTCATCTCTACATCACATCGTCAAATCTATGCATAAGAGCTTCATCATCCCGCTACATATGCCACGAGCAACTTTCCCAATTCAAGAGCCTTTCCCTTAGCTTTTGAATCATCTTCGATCTAAATCTAATCATCAATCATCTAGTTCATAACAAGCAATCAAATCAAACATCAATCCAAGCAATCAAGCATTCAAATATGATCTAAGTAGACAATTATAACAATAATGGCATTTTCGTAATTAAAGAGTTGAAAGTCCAATAAGCATGAAAACATGTATTATATCTCTACAAACTTGATGAATGAACTTGCATAGGTTAACATATGATAAAATGGATGCAACATCATCATGAACAATGGATCTATATGGATCTACACATAGGATGAAGAAAATGCATGGAAATCTCTATTTTAACACCAAAACGAGCCAACAATCCGATATACTCCTTTGGATCCGTGTGAGAGATAATCACCACTCACCAAATCACCTAAACAATCCAAAAGATATCAACTTCAGATCTGGACAGCGAAGAACTAAGCTAGATCCGACAAGATCTCACTTCAAACGAAGAAATCTCTCTTGAAAAGATGAAGATCTTCAATCTAAGCTCTTGAATCTTCAATCTTGATCTTCGATTTGGATGGATGGAAGCACTAGATTAGAGTGGAGAAAAGAAGTGAAGAAGTGTATCAAAATGGCAGCACTTCGTCGCTTCAAAATCCGGATCCCAAAAATGAAGAGAAGCTTTCCTATTTATAGCTGAAAACTGCCCTTAAGTCGTAACTCGGCTATCTCCTTAAGTCGGTGCCGACTTAACACCATGCCGACCTAGTGCCTTGCCGACCTAGTGCCTTGCCGACCTAAAAACTCATCTGCCTATGACTCGCAACAAAACAGCTGTCTCCTAAGTCGGTTACGACTTATGGCATGCGCCTACGACTTAACTGAAAAGGCCTCCGACTTAACCAAGCTTCGACTCAACACATGCGCATATACAAACCCTGTCTACGACTTAATGCGCACGCGCCTTAACTAGTTAGACGACCTACGACTTACTGCTATGCCGAGTTAACCAGCCTATACGACCTAACGACTTAACTGCCTCGCCGACCTACGACTTAACCATATGACCGACCCAACGAAGCAGACTCATCATACTGCCGCAAAACCCAAGTCCTAAGTCGGTTGACGACTCAACAACTTAACACAGGAGACGACCTACCGACTCATAACTCAACACACACTGCCGACCTAACACTTAACACCCAAACACTTAGGTCGCTCACAACATGTCCTTAGGTCGTTGCCGACCTAACTCTACTCCAGAGTACTTAGGCTGCCTACTATTCTTCCTTAGGTCGCCCTAACCTCTTAAGTCGGTCAACCCCACTTCCTTAACTCGTCAGCCGACTTAACACTTAACTCACCACTATCCTTAAGTCGGTTAATACTATAAGTCGGTCACTTCCTTAGGTTGTTATCCCTTAACTCGGCAACGACTTACAACCTACGACTTAACACTTGCCGAGTAAACTTCAACCTACTAACCTAGCCCAGCTACGACTTATCTCCTTGAGTCCTTAACTCGCCCAGAACTCCTCTCCTAAGTCGTATACGACTCACGACTCATGCTAAGTCGTGAACGACTTAGGACTTAGGCAAAATTTGCCTAAAATCTGAAATGACTTAAAAATGCAAAAAATTCCAGATTTTGACGAACTTGTCGATCCGTAAAAATACGGGTCGTTACACTACCGGTACTAGATATAACCTAGATTTAAGTGCCATAAGCTCATATGAGCACAACAAACAAAAGGTCGAAGATCAGATCACAACAAACAAGAGAATGGTAAACTGATCCCAGCTCATAAGTGCACCTTTTAGCCATCTAAACTACACACCATACCCAATGTCACGATACGGAAAAAGCAAATTAGATTCGCACCATAAAATAAAGACATAAATATCCACTAGTCAAACAGTCTAAAGGACAATAAGGTCCACAAATCTAAAGGCATAAGGCCACTAAATAGTCTAATAAGTCCAAAATGACATACGACAGTCGACCTATATCAGTCGTGGGTCGATTGTCTACAAGCTAACAACACAAGGCCCCAAATAGTTTACTTAGTTCAAAATGAAATACGATAGTCGACCTATGTCAATCTTAGGTCGATTGCCTACAAATTAACATCTTCATTTTACTTATTTTATAATTCAGATTTTATTTAATTACTTTTAGCCGCCAAAAGATATTACAACTAATCATTACGCAACTAACTATCCCCTTTAACAAAAATGAAATCTAATCATTACGCAGACTAATCGTTACGTTTCTACGATATAAGTTCCAATCATTATGTAGTATAATTATTACGTTTCTATAATATTAGATCTAATCATTACACGGTCTAATCATTACACAACTTTCACATTTTTTAAATCCACAATTTAATAGTACAAAACCATGTTTTAGCATTGGATTTAGGATTCTAAAGATTGCATATGTCAATTGCAATTAGAGAAAAAGATTCATTGTTTCAGATTACGAATTTACAATTTCAATAGACTAAATTCATAATTTACAATCTAATCAGAATAGGGTAGAAATTAGAAACAATTAATTTAATAATCCTATTAAAATCTGTACCTACTCATCTCCTTCCTAAGCTCTAGTTTTTCCCCAAACGCCGCAAGCCTTTGTCTTCAACATCCGCTTAAATCCCTTCTCTAGTTGTAAGATCTCTCTTATTTTTATTTTTAGGTTGAGATTTGGAAGAGAATTGGATTTTAGCAATTGATTTAGAAAATTAGGGTTTAGGGTCTTATTTTGACAGTGCTTCGCTAGGAAGAAGAAGATTAGGTTTAGGATAACCCCTAACTATGAATTTATAGAGCAACGCTCTCAACCAACACCATCAGATCAGAACCCTAACCGATCTCTACCACTCTCCAAAGCCTTGCCACGCATGAAAGAATCTAGGACGAATGAACAACGCGATCGAAAAATTCAACCTTCAATTTCACCCAAGGTCGGGTCAGCCGCCCATGGTTGACCTGGCCCAAGTCGGGTCGACCGCCTCATGGTCAATTATTTATTACTATTTTATATTTTTATGTTTTTTTCTACATTTATTCAAACCTTTATAACCTTTCCATTTTAGCTCGGCATCAACAGTTGTGCAAGTCCTGTAGTCAAATTTCGAACGTTTTGGAAATTCTCCTTTTAGGTTAATTATTAACTTTTAATTATATTTTCTTATTTATTTTCGAAAAATTCCAGAGTGTTACAAAACTCAAAGAAGATAGCAGAATCGATAGTCAATAAATCAACTATTGGGAGTAACAAAATGATCATATATGGAAATTAAATCTTTTAAAACATTTGACTCACATGCTTAATTTTCACATCATAAATATTTGTAAAACACTTTAAAAATACTCTTTGAAAATAGTTTTTTAAAAGATCAAATTATATTTCTAAGTGCAGTAAAATAAAAGGTCAAAAACAAATGTCATCCACACATTGTTTACTATAAACCCAAAACACTTTACACTTAGCTTTATTTTTAAACATTCCTTTTTAAAGATTTTCTTATTAACAAACTATCATTTATAACTTTTAAAACAATATTTATTATCCCGAAAGATAGTAAATCAATTTAAAATATCTTTATAAATTTAAAATAATGTTAATTACCCCAAAAAATAATTGATATAACTGTTTTATAAATTTAAAATAACATTAATTATCCTAAAAGAAAATCAATCAAATTTATAATCTTTTTATAAATTTATAACAACGTTAATTATCCAGAAAGATAATCAATCATTTATAAATTTAAAACAACATTAAATCAATCAAATTTATAATCTTTTTATAAATTTAAAACAACTTTTGAAGTGCATAACATGACCAAACATTTATTTTGTAAAGATACAAGCACGCATTCAAAACACAAGGGTTTAAGGAGATGATATTTCACAAGTGATAGTACATCGATATTCGCTGTAATGACACTTACACAAATCAAATAGTATGTCACAAATATTTCAACCAAACATCAATATAAACAACATAAGAATATAAATAAGATGCATATAATAGTAAATTAATAACAGCGAGAAACCCCTCAGGGTCTCTCTATAAAAGTCCCCTGTAAAACAATGGTTATTTATGCAATCCGCCATTCAAGCCGGAATTCAAATCCAAACAATAATAACAAACATATTATTATCAATAATTAGCAATCAATAGCTAACATATCATTAATTAATCCACAAATTAATTAACTTCAAAAATAATCTTTTTAGTTTGCAAGCATAGAATGGTGATTTATTCTGCTCGATAGATGTCTAAAATAATCAATTCAATTTAATTATAGAAAAAGTTTTTTTATTCTACTAAATAGATACAACAAACGAAGTATAACTAATTTAACTACATTGAACATAATTAAATTTAATCATTAAAATTTATCATTAATTTATACTTTACTAAAACTATTAACTATCATCAAAGCAATCAACAATAACCTATAGCAACACAGATATCATATAGTTTACTTAAAGGTGAGTAAACACACCAAAATTCCAATTGTCGCTTTCGCATTCCGGTTTGATCTAAAATCGTACGACGTTCGATTTAACTTAAAATTCTACTAGCTTCAAATTCAATGAATCTAACTCCAGTGCATAGATAATATCGATACGAGTCCAATGCAAAAGACCACGTCTCAATTTGACCTCGTATGAGATAGTTATTGAATTTATCAGATGTCGGATTAAAACTTAAATTAATTAATATAATAATTAACTTAATAAACTAATTACCTCATAAACCTTTCTTTCTTATCTCTGATTATCATACCTGTACATGTGCACGAACTACTCCCATACACGCATGCGAAATCTCGATCTCCAGGCCATCGTTCGACAAACCACATTTGTCGTTCATCTCCACTATGCGAGAGCTCGGTGACGGACCCAAAATGGCCACGCTCAATTGACCGTACCAAAACACGACCTGGTTGTTTGCCTGCCATGACCCACAATGCCGTACCTCCCCATACTTGGTGGCAAGGTGCTCCTCGGCACGATAAATGCATTGAAACCAACGCTAAGGCCTAACTCCCCCTAAATCATCATCAAACTCAAACCCTAGCCTCATCCTAAACTGTCGAATTCCACCAAACATGATCGCACCCAGATTTGAGCATATAGATTTGTTGATCTAGCTACTATGAACTCAAAGAAACTTGTTTTGTATTTTTTTTCTGAGTAAATTTCTAGATTTTGATTTTTGAAGTTGGATTCTATTTTTATTTTGTTGTAAATGGAAGATGAAGGAGAAAAAAATGAAAGTGATGAGGCTAAGTGGAAAGGAATAGTCATAGTGTTGATTTTTCTTAATTTATAAACAAAACAATTACTTTACTTCAATCTCAATTAAAGCCAAATTTTCAAGTCAACATCACATCACCATTAAGGTTAGTTGAAAATTTTGAATTTTGATTTGATTTAAAATATTTTAAAAGAGATTTTTGCGATACTCCGCTATACAATATCCCGTTCGAATACGAACCACGAACGACAGAAATAAAAATACTATCATGCACCAAAATGTGGCATGATCACGAATCAACAATAAAATACACAAATTATTTCATTCTGCGAAATTTCAACAATACCATAATTTGCCGTAAAATATGTCAGACGATAATTTAAATATTTTCCGAACTAAAAATTATGAAAAATCCTATAAATTCATTCAAAAATACGTCATTAAAATCAAGTCGTTTTATTAACCATTGACTTTCTTGTTATTTATTCAAACTATTTATTATCGTAAATAAATTTACAAAATGGGTTCTATTATTTATTAATTAAAAGGTGTTTAATAATGTTATTAAATCCATTTAATTAATATTTAATTCACAATTCAAATATTTAAATAATCCCTATATTTGAATATAAGTTATTTATAATTTTCAACACTAATTATTTAAATATTCAAAATTAATTAAATATTCAAAATCAAAATGATAAAATTTTGGGATGATACACTGTCCCCAGCTCGAGTGTACCTCTACTAGCAAACAAGGGGAAGAAGGTCATGATTGAAGGTGTGTCAACTCTATCTGGTTTATCCATCTGTACCTTATTTGATACTAGGGAATTACACTCTTTTGTTTCTAATAGACTTGTATATGAGTTGCACTTAGACACTAGCATAGTTACAAAACCTGTGATTGTATCAAACCTTATTGGTGGATCGACATCTTTGTCTATGATATGTAAGGGTTTGAAATTGTCTATTTTGGGGGTCGAGTTCAATTGCGATGCTTGTCTTGGGCTTTTCTGGGTTTGGATTGATTTTAGGCATGGATTGGATGACGATGTATGAAACGATTATAGATTGTGATAGAAAGTTTAGGTTGGATACTTGTAGTGGGCACAGTTTAGAGGTTTATTGTGATCCTAGAGGTTCAGTGATGTTGAGTTATCTATATCCATTAGACATATCACATGATGAATTAGATTCAGTGCCTATAGTTAGTGATTACCTAGATGTCTTTTTCAAGGTTACCGGTATAACGACCCGTAATTTTACCACTTTGAATTAAAATATTTAATTAATTTTAAATATTCAAATATAGGTTTATTAAAAAGAAATAATCGTGTTTTATGTGATCAGTAATAATAGTGATCTTGTTTCTAAAATTTTTTTTCCAAAAATAAGGATTTTTTATTTTCGTTGGGAAAATATTGATAATATGACAGAAAATCGTTTATTGATAAACAACTTTTTACCGTTAGAAGTCACACACGATTTTTTTTACATAAACTTATTTCTCCATTTAAGTAAGAATATGTAATAAAAATTTTAATTTATTTTTGAAAATAAAATGTCTTTAGGACATCATCAGTGATGTCATCATTTTTAAATAATTGATTTTTGAATTTAAATTAAGTTAAAATGATTTAATAATTGTTTTAAAATAAAATGAGGCGCTTTTAATTTAAAATAATAATAGAAATGTTTTGTTTATATATATATATATATTGTAACTAATAAGTAAAAATGTGACTGAAAATCTGATTTCAAATTCGCAGCGGTTTGACAAGAGGTAGTTGTGCAACATTATATGTTATATTTGACATACATGTGCACATATATATACATCCATGTACACAAACACACACACATTAGAATTACATTTACATCTCAAAATTACTAATGGTGAATAAAAATAAATATCATGATATTTTCTTAAGTGAAAATCTAAGTAATGATGACATATCCTTTCTTTAAGCCATGTTATCATCCAAATACACTTCCTTAAAATCAAAGAAAGAGGCATGAAGTGATGGAGGTGGTGGCGGGGGGGGGGGTGGGCCGTGCACATGGAGGGGGAGTGATGGTGTTGAGGTGGAAAGTGGTGATGTGATGTGTTATGATGTTGTCTTTAGATATTTACACATTTTTGGCTATAAAAGGAGAGGCATACCCTCTCATTTATTCACACTTTCCTTCACAAATTCCTAAGCTTTCTTCATCTTCTTCATGAGTCTATTAATGGCTTCCATGACCTCTTAAAAATATTCCAAAGTCGAGTCGAAGTTCTACCAAAATAAATCATAATATATAGAGAGATATACCATCGTAGTTTGAAATTAAAGCAAGTGATCTTCTTCTCTTCTTGGTTGGCCGAGCTCACATACGTACCTCTGCTCACCCATGCTCAAACCTAAGCACACCCTAGGGTCTTGAAATAGATATCATAAGCTTCGGTGCAGGAATAACGAAGCTATAGTCAAATTTCGTAACGTTGAGAGAAGGATAGCTATATATGTGAGAAACTCTACTAGTTTATTTTATAAATCATGTGATGATATGATCTGTTTGCTATGAGTGTTTACTATGTTTGATCATCATGTTTTGGTTGTGATAATATGTTTGCTTGGTTATGGAAATAATTCACCGTAAATACACGTCGAATTTATACAAAGAAAGCACTTTCTCTAATGAATTATAAAAGTATTACGATATAAGTAAACCTCTTTAAACATGAATAAAAATGGATTATAAATGTTTTATAAACATTAAAAATCATTTCGATATAATTTTGAAAAGATACGAAATTAGAGTCAAAATAGGCACGTCGCGTAACTGCAGTTCGCGATTTCGCGCCATAAAATTTAAATCAATGTATAGTGTGCAATATAGCTCAGAGATATTTGAAATAAGAATTTTCTAGACTCTTATAATTATAGTTTTCAAATGAAGGAGAAAAATCAAGATTTCATTTAGTAAAATTTGAGATATGTCCAAAACAAGTTCTTAAATTCATCGCGTTTTGGCAGTTCGTAAAATATGGATTTGTACTCTTAAAAATAGATATTTTTAAATCATTAAAAATATGAGATAAATTCTAAAAATATGTTAAAATATTTTAAAAGAGTTTTAAACAGAAAAATTGGACATATAAAAGGTTTAAATGGGATTTGTGATACAAAGCCCTTAAAAGCACTATTCACCCGCAATGTAACAAAGGAATTTGAAAATTTCTAAAATAAGATTTAAACTTGGATTTTCTTCCTGAATCTTTTATAATTGTTTATCAGATAATAAATCAAGTATTTGAAAGGGTTTAGAGTTGATCAAATAACTTGACCGCCTTATGGGTAACAAAGAGATAGTCTCTAGGCTTGGGTTTGAAAAACTAGTTTCTTGCTCTCCTTAGTTATCCGGACCGGCCAGACGGAGGAGATAGTAAATTTGATTTACTCGGACCGTATCTTGTTGAGATAAAAGAAAAGGAGATTTGGAGTTTTTCAAAGGTTAAACCAGATTTTAAAAATAATAAGATGTTTGGTAATATAGGTAACATTCTGGTTAAATTCTTTATTAAATTCCAAGGAGGGAACTCATACTATCCGTGTGAATTTAAAAGGTAATTTCACTATTATTCGACAAATAGTATGGGTTGAATATGGAAATTAGTATTGAGTATAATTAGTATAATTTCTATGGATTCCTTTTTACTCAATAATGTTTTCCTATATAATTAAAGAAAATGATTTGGTATTTTCAAAATCAAAAGGAGGTTTAATAATCACGTATATGCTGAAAAAAGAAAATGTTTAAAAGACTTATATCTCTAAGAAGATATTTTACTTGGATCAAAGATATTGATTAATTGAATAATAATCATCTACATACTTGACATCTTTTATCGATAATCCATTCGGAGAAACCAGATCGGATTTGGGTGATTCCTATTCAAAAACCACTTCGAACTAATATACGCATTCGAAAGTAAAGACATGTTAAAGACAATGATTTTGAAGACAGAGATCTTTATAATATAGGGTTGCTTACCACTTACCATTGGGTGATTCCCAAACATGATGTAGTAGGGTATTGCCTTCGGTTTGTCCTGTTCCTAAACAACTTATATGGACGAGTGTCTGACATTGCATTTCTAAGACCACGTACATTGATTTTTACAAATGTGCATCTGTTTGATGGTGTATGAGGTAACCCCTCTTACACTTAACACCCTTCCCTGATGCGTATGAACTTAGGTGTTGTACTTTTGTGGAAACCAATTAGTATGTTGTCTGAAATGGCAATATGGCATTCAAAGGGGGATTTGTCATGTGAAAGGTAAAACGTTACCTCAAGCCTCACGCATTGGTAGTGGCAAAAACATGGTAGATGTAGCAGGGCTAAGTGGGTCACACCCATTAGGATATGATCATCACATTTCTAGATTTCCCTCTATATATCAAGTTTGTTGTGTATGCTTTGGGATCCCACAAATAGGTCAGGAACGACCGGGGTGATGGGATATTCGGTACTATTTATAGTAGAGGTAGGCCGGTTCTGTGTTGGTAGAGGGCAGCAGGGCTGTGCCTCGATACATTCCTCTAGAGATGTACTGTCGAAAGGTAGTCCCTTACCTAGTCCTTGTTAGAAATCCATTCTCCAATACGTGCCTTTATAGTTTTGATTGTAGAACCTAGTATTCTGGAGTTTAATTAATGTAACAATTTCTGCTATGATTAATATGTTATTTGAAAGGGTTTTCAAAGAATGTCATTAAAAAAATATCCTTAATTTTACGTAGCAAATGTTTTGGTTATCATAAGGGTCCGTGTTTATGTATTGCATGGTCTTATGAGATACCCTTTGATTTCAAAAGTATCCATTTTTTTGACTTTTCTCACACCAATCCCTTGACTGACCCGGAGTTTATTTTCTTTTCCCTTAAACTCTGGGTGCCCTAATTTTCCAAGCAGCCAAGTGGTCATGTTTAGCTTGGAGCATTTTGGAGGAGCTTGGAGCTAGAGCAAAAGTTTCCTCTGTAGATAGTTATCCATTTCTATTTCCCCTGTATTATGTATAAGTATCTACCAGCACCTGTAGGGATAGGCAGTTATAACTATCCCTAACTGGGTTAGTACTTGCCATAACTCTTATAGCTTATTTTGAGAGTGATTGTATGTACTATCTATATGTAAAAAAATTAAGTTGTTCAATGCAATGTGAGAATCTGTGTTTCTATCTTCTATCTTTATTTTCTTTTACCCTTGATCATCCACCTCTCCGACATTTGAATTTGCAGCACGTGAATACCATAGATGTACTAGTGTTGATTTTTGAGGGTCGAAAAGGCGGGTCGTCACCACTGATCTCTCCCTCAAAGAGAGACCGAGTTCCGAATTTATCTTATGGAAAATGCAAAACCTGTTGCCTTACCCTTGAAGTATATGGCTCCGAAGGAGATATGCGAACTGAACAAGCAAGTTAATGAGCTATTGGAGAAGGGCTTCATTAGGAGGAGTATTTCAAAATGGAGAGCATTGGTTGTCTTTGCCAATAAGGTATATGGTTCTCTAAGTATTTGCGTCGATTATAGGGAATTGAATAAGCTGAAAAAGAAGAATCATTACCCGTTACCCCGCATAGACGATCTCTTTGATCAGTTAGTTGGAGTGAAGGTGTTCTCTCAGCTTGACTTAGCTATCTGATTCCATCGGTTGCGTGTAGCCGAGGAAAGTATTTAGAAGACTGATTTTTGTACACCCAATAGACTTTATGAGTAGTGGTCATGCCCTTCGGACTTACCAATCCACCTGCCTACTTAATTGATTTGATGAGCCGAGTCTTTAGAGGGTTGTTTAATAAATTCGTAGTGATATTTTTAGATGACATATATGTTTGTTCAAAGAGCGAGAAGGACCACCAGTTGCATTTAGAAGAAGTGCTCAATATACTCTGTGAGCATAAGTTGGAGGCGAACTTTTCTACTTATCACTTTTAGTGTGAGGAGGTACACTTTTTGGGACACATTGTTTCAAAAATGGGCTGGCAGTCGATTCTAGTAAATTAGCTGCAGTACAGGATTGGCATGTGCCGAAGAATGCCATGGAATTGAGGAGATTTCTTAGTTTGGTGGGCGGCTATAGGAAGTTCATTAAGGACTTCGCTAAAATCTCTGCCCATCTGACCTGTCTTACATAGAAGAATTTGGTTTTCTCATGGGACGCAAAGTGTGAGGATTCTTTTATTAAGCTGAAAGAGGCATTGACTAGTGCACCTATTCTAGTGTTACCCAATGGCAGGAAGGCATTCACGGTATATGTCGATGCTTAGGGTACGGGGTTGGGCACGATGTTGATACAGGAAGGGAGAGTATTGAGCTATGCTAGTCGACAATTTTAAGGTCCATGTGAGTAACTATCCTACCAATGATCTTGAGTTGGCGGCCATTGTTTTTACGCTCAAGTCATGGAGGCATTATCTATTAGGAGAACGGTTTGAGCTGTATACGGATCATAAGTATCTGAAGTACTTGTTCTCCTAAAAGGACTTGAATTTAAGGCAGTAGAGGTGGACGAAGTTTTTAGCATCGTATGATTTAGATATCTCATATACTCTGGGCAAGGGCAATGTTGTCATCAACACCTTGAGTAGGTAGCATGTGGTATTGAGTCCTTTCTTCTTAGAGTGGAAGCATTTGGAGTTCATTTCTACATTTGATTTTCGACCATCATCAGGTATTACTCCAGAATTGTTAGCAGCTTTGGATGCGCATTCTACGCTTATGGACGACATAGGATCTAGTTAGAACCAAGATAAGGAGCTAGTAAATATTTTTGAGATGCTTGGTAGAGGAGAGTAGTCAAGTTACTTGAGGCATTATTCCATTGACCTGGAGAAAATGGTACAAAGGGATTGTAGATTATGTGTTCCTCTCATTATGGATTTGATTGACATGGTGCTAGCCGAGTCTCATTGCTCTAGGATGACCATTCATCTAGTGGAGACAAAATGTACCGTGACATGAAGAGATCTCTTATTGGCCTGGTATGAAGAAGCAAGTAGCAAAGTATGTGGCCCGAAGTTGTAAAGGAAGAGCGGAAGAAACCGGGAGGATTGTTGCAGCTGTAGGATATTTCTCAGTGGCAGTGGGAGAGTATCTCTATGGACTTCATCGATGGACTACCTAGGAGTAGGAGGGAGAATGAGAGTATTTGGGTTATAGTCGATCGACTGGTCAAATTCGCTCATTTCATTTCTGTTAGGAGTAAAAGGACTGTTGCGTCTCTGACGACACTATACATGAGGGAGGTAGCTTGCTTACACGGGGTTCTTTCTAGCATCGTTCGCGATTGAGACCAGCTTTTCATCAATGAGTTTTGGAGGGGTCTACAGGAGGCCTTAGGCATTGAGTTAAGTTTGAGTACCACTTGTCACCCACAAACAAATGCATAGCCGAAGAGGGTGAATCAGGTGTTGAAGGACTTACTTCAGATATGCATATTAGATTTTGAAAGCTCTTGGGAGGATCATTTTCCACTGGTAGAATTCACCTATAATAACAGCTATCAAGCGAGTATTGGGATGGCAGCATTCGAGGCATTGTATGGGACACCTTGTAGATTACTGTTATGTTGGTGGTACACTGGGGATATGATTATCCTTGGATCGAATATGATGGGGGAGACATCAGAAAAGGTTGGCTTAATCCCTAGGAGGATGAAGACCGCTCAGAGTGGGCAGAAGTCTTATGCTGACAAGAGATGAACGGAGTTAGAGTTCGCAATTGGCGACATGGTTTTTATGAAGGTCTCACCGGTTAGGCATGTTATGAAATTTGGCAGTTCGGAAAAGTTAGCTTATAGGGTGAAGCTTCCTGAGAAGTTGGCCGGGACATGACGTTTTCCATGTGTCATGCTTACGAAAGTGCTTACATGATACAGTCACCATAGTCGAGTTGAGTCAGCTAGAGGAGGTGGAAGTAGAGAGAGAGTCTCTCATTCACTATGCACCCACTTGTATTCTTAAGCATGATACAAAGCGACTCTATAACATGGTTATCAAGCTTGTTAAGGTTCGGTAGGGAGACGATCCAACGGAGAGTATATGGGAGCCTAAGGAGACGATCCAAGCTACCCACCCGCAACTCTTTTTTGGTATGTTTCCATTTTAGATAATTAAGTATAGGTCACTTGTGTTTTCAGGTTCTTTCTTTGTATACCCCATAGGTAGAGACAATTGGATAGTAGAAATGGTTGCGAACGTGTCATTAGAACATGTTTTGGACGATGGATGCTAGTGGACGTATTTATTGAGGTTACTTTGCACACTTAGGCAAATATATTCTCTAGTTAGTATACACACTTACACCATCACTTTTTCTATTTTGTTGAGTTGTATCATATGGTTGTTGCATATGGATTGAATGGTTGCGCACACATGTAGAATTGCCAGTATGCTTGCATAGTATGTTGCATACATTTGGATATATGGCATAAACATTTTCATTTCTGAAGGTTGACTATATCAGGAGACCACCTAATCTTTACATCAGTAGAGGTTCAATGCATTTCACGCTGCATGTACATATTGCATTAGAAATTTTACTAAGGACAGTAGTTGCCAGTAGATGATGGATAAGTAGATGGTTGTAGTTATTGACTGTTTTTTGTACACACAAGTTATATTTTCCCGTCCTTCGAGTTTTCAGGGACGAAATCCTTTTAAGGAAGAGAATGTAACACCTTGAAAATTTAAGTGAAATTTTAATAAAATAATTAAATATAAATATACCAAGGGAAAAAATGGAATTTTTCCATATGTCTGAATATGGCTACGAAACATGCACAGTTGCGTTCATAGTGATTTTCTAGACAATATTCATATATAAACTTTTGAAAGTGAAGCTAATATGAAAAGGTTATAAACATTTGAAAATTCGTAGTCGAAATTAATTAAATAAACAAAATGGGAAATGAATATTATTAAATAAGGAAACCCAACAGTCAACAAATTGATTGGGACCGGTTGACCGCAAGTGGTCGACTGCCCCAATCAATAGTAGTCGACCGGTTGAGTCATATTGGTTATGGTTTTGAGCAACCAACGGTACAGATTTGATTGTATATTTTTGTCAACAGCGTAGTATATGATTGGAGATCAAGGTTGAAATAAAATATTTTCCAAACGTCGATCAATGGCCCATATTGCTTTGAACCCCTATAAATACACA
This sequence comes from Allium fistulosum, assembly GCA_030737815.1. Classification (NCBI taxonomy): domain Eukaryota; kingdom Viridiplantae; phylum Streptophyta; class Magnoliopsida; order Asparagales; family Amaryllidaceae; genus Allium; species Allium fistulosum. The sequence continues at coordinate 617,074,543 of CM060901.1, read as the reverse complement.
ACTAGTGAAAACCCTAATTCACAAAATATCAATCAGAACATCCAGACTTTGTAAAATTCAAATCTCTTTCTCAAATCACAAACTTCTTCGGAAAAAAATAGTGGGATTAAAGAAATAAGATCAAGTAGAGAGCTAGCAAATGCAGTAGATCCCAGGCGCGATTCAGAGGGGATAACTTAGATTTGAGGTAAGTGGGTATATTGTTAATAAGCTGATTTACATACAGTTAATTTTAGTATACCCTATTTGATCTAGGTTTTTCAGAATCTAATTGGAAACATTATATAATCAAATTGGGTATTCTCCCTTTCTAATTTAGATCTGTTAACACAAATCGGCAAAACAAAGAATTGACATAACCTGCGATGTTAATAGTAACCCTAGGTTAATTTGTTTTTACTGTAAATCTATAAATTAAATTGGAATAAGAAGTTTTAATAATTGCAAATTTATGTTCATTGTAATTGCTGTAAGAAGAAATTGTAAGTTACTGTAATGGAAATTTGGTAACTAACGTGATTAGTTAATAATTAACGAACAAAAACAACGATAATCCCAAATTAAACAATGACAACCGATCGACTGCACTTACTAAATTGGTCGACAGCTTCTGTATATAGTGGCCAATCGATTAGCACTCCAGAAGCAAAGTACAAACCTCGGTCTAAGGCCCAGGTTATAAATAAAATAATTAGTATACATACATACATAAATACATACATACATATGGAAGTTACTATAGGTAGGGAAGCAAGTTCCCTATGTGGCGATTTTAGGATGTTGTGGGACTAGATAAATGCTATTTACCCAGTAGGGTTCGATATTCGAATTGGGAGGGGGTGATTCTATCACAAATTGCACTCACAAGAGGTTTTACGGTAAACGTGCACCATTGATGATGATGCCTGATGAAGTGTGTGGCTCTGGTATTCACAGATGATGCTACATGATGTTGTGTTATTATTGGATCCCGGCATGGTGCAATAATAGGCATTACATTACATTGAGAGGTGGACACGGATGTAAACGATGAGACATTTCGACAAATCAGCATTGTGGGCTCCACCACAATGCGTAACTGGGGTATATGCAGTCGTAGTTATGGGAAACTTAGTCCCATGGTAGAAATTGTAGGGAAACCTATGTTGGATTATTTACATGTAGTCATAATGTGGGAAATGGTAGGGTAATCCTATGTGGAATAGTTCCAGTAGCTATCAGCCGATCATTAGCTGTCTAGAAGTTCGATCCTAAGTATGAGCCTGCAAAAATAGTTAGTGTAGGTGTGTATTAAGTTAAACTCTTCAAGTAAAGAAACAAGTAACCCACGAACACTTTTAGGACATTCTAGGTCACATAGAGTATTACTAAAATCAACTGCTCGTGATCACCATATATTAATAGTGTACTCATTCACTAGACTATTGTCTGACCTTCCCCTTTTCCTTCCTTTTTCCCATCACAAGAGGACTGGGCAGCATGTGATAGGCCCGAGATTAGTACATGGAGAGGCGAGCGCATCATTGGAGTTTGCTTGTCATTTTATATTACTCTCCATGTAACTATCTACCTTATCCAATACTTAGTATTTATCAGACTATGCATCGTATTTCTACGTACTCTAGATTATACTACGTATCGTTTTCTAAGACTGTGCTTTGAGACATTTTCTAAGATGGTTATTTTTTATATTTATATTTTGTTGCCCTTTGCTGTGAGATCTGAAAGTGTAGAATGTCATAAATCATATTTGTTTACTCTTTACCCCTATAATGTTTTAAGAAAACCCCGACAGGCCATACTTTTTGGCATCGACGCGAGTCTGAAAGTTGCCATAGGCTTTGGATCAGTGTGTTGGGAAGTGCGGGTTGTCACAGCACGGATCCCGACAGGTCATAGTATTCAGCAACTTACGATCTCCATAATGAGAAACATCACTGCCTCCATAAGAACTTGACGATTTGAACTTCATTCTTCTTTCCATTATTTCCACCATCTTGTGAACATCATTGTAAAATGCCTGATGTGCGTGTCTTTTTTTAGCACGAGCAGTGGAATAAACAGTGGAAAAATGATGCACTGAAGAAGGACTGTCTATATCAACATCGATGTTAGGGTCGGGTTAAGCAAAGTCGTCTAACTGTGGATGTTGAAATGGTTGGAAAGCGAAAGGATCATCCCATTCTTGAGGTAGAGGCTCCTCTTCCCAAATGGCATCTGGAGTGGGATTTAACGCCATGTTTTGAAACTCAGGTTGCACTTCATCCTCTGTTTCAATTGTAGGAGAATCAACCTACGTGGAGGTTACAATATTTTTTCCAATAGCAATATTTCTAAATATTTGGTCCAAATAATCTAGATCGGTTATTGGTGCCGATATCCATTTTAGAACAATATTACCAAATTCCTAATACAAAAAAATATTCAGTAATTGGGAAGAAAAATTGTTAGAAGTAAAAATAAATACCTAGACTCAATCAACCCACCAATCACCATCACCCGCCACTATGTTTCTCCGAATATCCCAAGGTGCTCCAGTTTTTTGCGCAATTTCTCCCACTTTGTGAATTCTTTTTTATCGTCGTGCTTGTTTTTTGTAGTCATGGTATCTAACACTTGAATCGTTTTCTATAACATGTTAAATTTATCAGCATTCTTCTGCCAATTTTCAATTTTTCCTTTTTCTGATTTTTGAGAATTCTTCAATGAATTTTTTTGCAAATAAAGTGGACAACTCAGGATTACAAAAAAAAGATTGTTTTTGCTAGAGGAAGCAATTTGTGAAGATTGGTTATCTGAATAGAAATGAAGAAAGTGAAGATGTGTGTAAAGCAAAGTAGAGAGTGGTATTTGTAAGAGGATTATGAATGCGAAATTACGTCTAGCGTATTGGAGATACATCCGGCATACTTATTACGTTCATAAATTCCTCTCCAATTTCAAATAGGGATCCTAACTTGGGAAAAACGCTGATGTAAAATTTACGTCCAACATATCTCTAATACATCAAACATAATTTTTCACTGCCACTTTCCCAAGACTGATCCCTTTGTTTGCAAACGCGTTCTTAGGGATGAATGAGACTTTAAAGTATTGTTTGAGTCAAAGTTTGGATGTAGGAATATAATTTGTTATTCGCCAAAAAAACTTTTAATTACCATGGAGAACAATAATGTATGTTGAGAATATGAAATATCCAAATGTTCCTTATTATCTAAAATGTTGATACAAATTTAGTGGTCAAAGTCTCACTTGACGCTAAGTCGGTATGAAAATATTATTGTAGTTTAAATGAATAATATAGCGGCTTCCGTCTAGTCCTTCGAGTACAAAAATTAAATATCCAAGTTGTTATGGATAAATTTCTAAATGGCTATCTAGTGATTTAGAGACAAATGAATCATTAAAGTACTATTCCAGTCAAAGTTTAGATGTGAGCTTTTATTATATTATTTGCTATGTACAATTATTAGTTACTATAGTGTTCGTTTAGAATATGAAGTATCAGAGTGTTCCATATTGTCCGCAATATGGATGCGAGTTCATTGGTCAAAGTCTCCCCTGATCCTGAGTCAGCATGACGAAGTCCATGAGATTCAACTCTCCTGACCATCTCTAAGGCATCTCTCCACGACAATTACATCTTTGTGGTGGCTTGGTCATCTCTCCATGAGATTCAACTCTCCTGACCATCTATAAGGCAACATGTTGCTTAAGACTCATGGTAAGGTTGGGAACATCAACCAAAATACTAGTCACATGTAGTATCAGGGATGTCCACCAATGAACTTCTCGTTCTTCTCGAGTATAATGTTTATAAAGGAACTCTCATAAACTGCTAGGGCATTTCTCTTGTCTATGTACTTGGACATTTGCATAACTTACATCATTTCGATGAAGCTCTTATACATACTTGGTTGCATATGGAATGAACCTACACTCAAATCTTTACCTGAACTTCGCCAACTTCATGGTGTTTTCTTCAGCTTCACCATTCGTGGCATCTCACCAAGTGGTGTAGATCCCATATGCTCACAAGTACTAATCTCTATTTTCGCCTCCTATTCAAAGCAACTCCTTAAAGATAGCCTATCATCTAATCAATCAAGTTTGCATGCATGTCAAAGGGATTCTCGATCTCATTAATACAATGCTCCAAAATTAGAGAAATCCTTAGACAAAAAGCCACAAATTCCATCAAATGATTCCACTAGATTTTGTCACCTTAACCATTTATGGCCAACTTCTCCTATAAGAACTTATAAAAAAACTCATCTTGTATGTTAGGCACATGTAGTAGAAGATACTTAATGTTTCCTAATTTGATTTTAGAATAATAATGTGAAGGCTTTTGATCCCCTTTTGAGTAATGCAAAATCAAAAACCTTGGCCATTTAAAAAAAAGGTAGCCAACTAAATGAGATAGCAGCACTTCTATTTATAATGCTAAGGGGTGAGAGTGGACATAACAAAGACGATCATAGAACCCAAAGTTTTACTATGATTTCATCGATAGAGTTCTTGGTGTGCATTGTTGTAAAACCCTATAAAATTAATGATAATTAATAAGGCTTTAAAAATGGAATTAAATAAAATGACTGAGTTTGACCATCAAACTTGCACCATTGCATTCGTGATGATTTTCTGAACAAGTTTCATATTTGGAGTTTCGTGATCGGAGCTCAAAGAAAGAAGTTAATAGCATTTGAAGTTTTTAAAACAAAAATAATTAAATAGCAAAAATAAATATTACTAAATTCGGGACCCTATAGTAGACCCCCTCACTTGGTCTAGTCGATCTCTTATATGGGAGTGGTCGACTGGTTAGGGTGGCAGCTAGGGTTGAACCTTAGCCAAACGACTCGAACTTAATTATTTTAATCAAACGGCTATGGTTGATTCGAGCGCCTATAAATATAGGCCTAACCCTCACTTCTCTTCTAATATTTTCTGATCAAAGAGTGAAGCTCTGCTATTTTCCCTTCTCTACTATTTCTATTAATTATAAAATATTACACACACACACACAAAAATCGAAGAAGGGCGGAAATAAAAGAGAAGAAGCAAATCAACGGTATGGAGGAAAAAGGTAAATTTCTATTATTATAAATCTATATTCCCCTTAATCCCAAATCTCTTCTCAAATCTGTAATTCTAATAGTATGTATATACCTTATTATACATATTCTTTTGGATTGAAAAGGAAAAGGAGTCAAATAAAGAGATGAATTCAGATTTGGAGATTTGGAAAGCTAGAAAGGTGAGCGGTAAATTGTATAATTTATTTATATCATTGAGTTTTATTTAAATATTATGCCTAAGCAAGATCTATGGAGTTGTAGGCATAGGAAGATGAAATATCTCCTACATATTCAATAAGTTAGGAAATTGGAATAGTATGTACAACATAATCAGGAAATTTGAATTCAGTCACAAATTTTTATTATTGCAGACTATTTGTAAAGTTGTAAAGTTTATTCCAGATTTATAATTGGGTTGTAAATTGGTTGCCCTACTAACCTGGAATGTGAATTTTTACGTTTTAATTTATTTTGAATGGGGTATAATTTAATTGTATCGATTTTTGTGTAATTTCCCTAAATTATCCAAGCCCAAAAATATGTATGAAAAGTGTATCATTTGAATTAACAAGGAATATACCAAAAAGGAAATGGATATGTAAAGTATGGATATTATTTTTCGTAGTTTGCACTGTCCATTTCAATAAAAGAAAGAGATAATTCTTTGTAATTTCAAACAAAGCAAAAGTCTCATTTTTGGGTAATTTATGGAAAATTATAGTGGTAATCCTTTCTGGAAGGTTAGCTCTAATAAATTAAAATGCAGAAATTAATGTTCTGAAATTCTAAGTACAAGAGTTAATGTATTAGAAATATTTACGTACGTATGTTTGTATGTGTGTGTATATATATAATTATAACCGTGCTTATCGATTAAAAATAAAAATATACTTATAGCGTAATACAAGTCAGTATTCACATTAGTTATAATTGGGACATTAGTTATTAATAGTTTAGTAATTATAGGGTCGAGAGCTTGAAAAAGAAAGGAATAGTAATTCCAAAATTTATAGGAAATAACTACAAATTTAATGAGCAATAAATTTGTAGTTAATAGAGAGTTAAAGGAACGAAATGATGACTGATTAGAGAATTTAATATGGCATTTATGGGGAAATTAAAAAGGCATAATAGGTGTATTTAGAAACGGGTAAATAAATGTTATTAGAGATTGTTCAAGTTTGACAGTAGTGACCAATTATTATGGACAATCGACATTTAGCAGACATAAGAAAGAAATGAGGAAACCAAAGCCTAAGCATATAAAATAGGAATAATTACATAGCAAGCAAGCAAGTATTAATACTATCAAACACACGTAGAAGAGAATATAATTTTCATTGTAGGAAATTATATAGCTTTAATTATAGATTTAGAGCGAGCGTGAATTAGTGAGCCTAGCCCAACACCTAGGCTTTGGATGATTGGTTTGGTTTATTAAGTTGGGATGCGAGGTCAGTAGAGTTACACAACAAAAGTCTACCGTTTGCCTAGAGGCTACTGGCAGTTGTGTATACGTACTACTGATGTGGGACATCTCGAATCATAAGACCTATGAGGAAGGGATATGCGTAGGACCTGCTTCTGGGTCAGAGGTATTAAGTAGATATTATGGAGTCCGCCTCCTTCCTACTTTAGAAGCATTAAATGGTCGGGGTTAGCGTTTAGGCGCGTTAGTAGGAAATCTGGGGAGGGCCCGGTTCGGAGACTGAGGTATTAAATGGCCATTAAGTCCGCATCCTCCCTATTCAAGAAGTATTAAGTGACTCGGTTTTTAGGTAGTATAGTTTTATGTATGCGTATATATAGGAGTATATATAGTTATGCCTCAGAGGAGGTTAGGCATATTGTATGCACATATAAGATTTAACGGATTAGCCGTAAACAATAGACATAACTTAAATGGAAATCAATAGGCATAAATTAGTGTTGTGGATAAGTATGTAATTTCCCAATCACCAAAACATTATTTTGACCCCCTCTTTATTACAACCATAGATTTAGAGGGGCGGGCTGCTTGTGCAAGTCGAGATGGTGAGGTTCTCTCATTTATGCTCGACGCTGACAAGGCAATTAGATATCCAACGAATAATATTGATTCCAAGGTAGTAGCCTTGGCCAATTTATGTGTTCTATTATATTTTCAATTTCGTTGTGGGTTTATATTGATCGCTCTCTGATATGCTTATATTTATTACAGGTTGCCAAAATCAACGATCTGTACCCTAATGGACTTGGGTTTCGGTTTAGTCGAATTTCAGGCTCATTAAGATATGGGTTGTTGCTTTTGGTATTAGAAATTAGGTTAGTTGATCATAAGGATTAGGATACACTGAGAGAACGTATTTGTATTTTTACTTATAATTATATTTATTATATGCTTAACTCTACAAATTTCGACTACAGAAGAAGTTGCGACCATATTCCGAAAGGATAGATGAGGCAATTATGAGTTGGAAAAATAATTAGAGTTAAATTTATACACCAACCCCGATTACCCATGGAGCGTTGGATGTAACATAAGGCATGACCAAGAAGAGCATGAGCACAACATATAGAGGGATCCAGAATGATGGATTGTACTTGACTTTTTGTTAAACCTAGGCTGCCTTATGACTGTAGATTTCGATGGACTACTGATTGAAGATTCACATTTCATCTAGACAAATGGGAAGTCAGAAGTTGTATGTTGCAAATATCCGAAAGTAAGGTATAATAGCAGTAGAGCAAGTTCCGGCAAAAAGGTGCACATTAACCACCATAAGATGATAAACTGGATTTTTATAAAAGAGAGTAGAAAGGAAGGAAGGTCCAAAAGAAAGGATAAGCGAAGTCCATTTTTGAGTCGGATCCCAAGTGAAATAATTTGTGACGCCCCACCTCTATACTCAAACTAGCCAAGGACACTACAGTGTAATGCCGTCAACTAGCGCGAAGAATAAGGCTGTTAAGGAGCGACCATCCGTGTAATTATTTTGTGTGAGTACCGATATGCCAAATAAAAATATAACATGCATTTCATCTCAAGAGGAAATCCGACATACCGATACAAACTCAAAGCTACTTCATGGTGGCTATGTATATATACTTCGGAAACAAATATAGAAATAAACATAACACAAATCATTCACAGACAATTCATATCACAAAGGCGGAAATAGATATGAATATAACACATGAAAGTGTACATCAGAGTAGTGGTCTAACAAGATCCACAATATCACAAAAGAATAGATACAAGTGCTAGACAAAAGAATATGTATACATCAAGGAGTCTAAATCTCAAATGTATACAACAACAAAACTACAAGCTAAGTAGTTAACCAAAAGTCAGATGATGGTTCCAGATAGGAAGTCATGAGGAAGCACCTGTAAAATCTCAGTCTGACCCGAGTATTATTTAAGAAGAAAATAATAAACGGATCAATCTAGCTATAAATATCAGATAAAGTGATATAGAATAAGTGATATGACAAAAACGTATGATAACCATAAAGCCATACGGTGATAAGTATCTAATCGAAAATCAATCCAGAGATTAATCAATATCACAAGAATCTTCTCAAAGATTAAAAAGAATGTCATATTCTTAATTTAATTCACCAAGCCACAAATAACGACATACATTTCAATGCCAATTTGTAAAAGTTGGTGAAGCATAAATTCCAGAAATCAACCATTAGAAATCCAGAAATCAAATAATTCGAAGCAACGACGTCGTACAGCGAAACGTCCGGTGCTCCAGAATCATAATAAATTGGAACAACGACGTCGTACAGCGTAACGTCCGATGAACCAAAACACAATAAACCAGATCAACGACGTCGTACAACGTAACGTCCAATGAACCAAAACACAATAAACCGGATCAACGACGTCGTACAGCGTAACGTCCGATGAACCAAAACACAATAAACCGGAACAACGACGTCGTACAGCGTAACGTCCGATGAACCAAAACACAATAAACCGGAACAACGACGTCGTATAACGTAACGTCCGATGAACCAAAACACAATAAACCGGAACAACGACGTCGTACAGCGTAACGTCCGATGAACCAAAACACAATAAACCGGAACAACGACGTCGTACAGCGTAACGTCCAATGAACCAGAAGCACAAATAATTCGGAACATCGACGTCGTACAGCGAAACGTCCGATGAACCAAAACAAAGAGACATCGCACATTGCTAGTCTAAACCATAAAATGATCATCATCGATCATCAAGAAGTGTCAATTACAATAAGCTAGTAAATATATGAGTTTAGCTTCATGTCCCATAACCACTAGCTTAACTTAAATATTTGCTAACAAATTGTAGATCTCCACTAGAAAATTGTCACAAGAGTTTCAATCAAACAAGTCCAAGAATTAACCGACGAAGTAAACGCAAGCGTTTCATACCACTTGTTTTACTAAGCCGTTTAATTAGATTTCTCATACGAGTGAGGTAAAGGTTTGTATATACTAATAGATTGGAAAACGGTTTTGAAAACAAGCTTTATATTTAAAAATAGAGTTGAAATTGTCTTTGCAAAAGAGTTCGAATATTTACTACTAGTATAGAAAACCTTTATAATTTTAAAGTGACAAATCACAAAAACGATTGTAGAAACAATCAATCATCAAAATTCACATTCGAAGACATGAATCAAATCCAATTAAACCGATAAAGAATCCATCGAAATGGATATTCAAAAATCCCGAAAAAGGAGTCATCAAAGTCATAATAAATGATAACAACAAATAGGATCATCACGAGTCGATTTAAATTGGAAATTCAATCCCAAAAGGCAAATTGGGCAGAAACAACAAATTCAGTTGACTGAATAGAGATTTTCAGTTGACTGAATTCTGCCTGGAAACTTTCTGTTTCCAGGTTCAGTCGACTGAACAGAGATTTCAGTCGACTGAATCATGCCTGGAAACATTCGAGTTCCAGATTCAGTCGACTGAACAGAGATTTCAGTCGACTGAACTGGGATTTCTAGTATTTTCAGCCTAAAAATGAAGATGCAATCTCTTTGCAAATGCAACCGGACGAGCAATGGGCGCTAAGGGTTTATGCCAATAGACGACCCGGCCCTATAAGCTCTTTGATGCATCACCAAAAACATGATCAAACATCCATAAAAGGATTTTCACACAAATTTGACTTCAAAAACCAAAAATTGGAATATTCACAAAACCAATCCAAATCAAGGGCAAATGCACATGAAGAAGTGTTAGGAATTCATACCCAATAACCAAATATAATTATAGTCATAGATGTGAGATAAAAATCTCACCTTTAAACCCAAAAATGATAAAGAAGAAGCTTGAAAGCAAAAGAGGATCAACCACTCTTCAATCCCAACTCAAGAAGCTTGAATCTAAGCTTTAAAAGAAGAACATTCCCAAAGTTAGGTTTAGGAATTTCTGAAATTGAAGAAGGAAAGAGTTGGAGAAGATGAAGAGAAGGCTTACCAATAGCTTCTTCTTGAATTTGGAGCTAGAACTTGGATTTGCAATGGAACTAGGGCTTAGGAATTTCCTATTTCTTTTTCTCTTCCTCCATTTTTGATGAAGCTTGAGTGTTAGGAAATGAAAGTGAAGTAATGAAGAGGAGAGGGGGTGGAGTAATGATATAACCAGATTTGGGCAAGTGGGCTGAACCCAAACCCAAAGCCCTAAGTGAAAAATGTCAAAATTCCACTCAGCTCCAAACATATCGAAGTTTATACTCAAAAAGGTCGCAAACGGCATTTCAAACTCAATGGAAGTGGTCTCGAGTCCTAATTCGACTGTTTGCAAAAAGTAGCTTTTCGGACCTCAATCCGATTAACGATTCTATATTTAAATAAAATATTTAAATTTGCAATCGATAAATATGCGGGTTGTTACAGAATTTGACAAAAAGATTTTGGAAAATTCCTTGGAACATTTTGAATGGGCTTTACAAAGGATTTATTAAGAAGTTATTGTTTTGAAAAAGCAAGGAAATTCTTAGTTTAAAATTGGTTGGTCAAAATTTTTTGATTCAAAGGTTTTCTGTTAAGGGGTTTTTCGTTTTTGAAATGAATGGAAAATAAAGCGTAGGTTTAGCTGGATGATTTTTTCTATTTTTGTAAGTTTGAAGGTTTTTAAAATTCTTCCTCTAAAGGGTGGATAAAATGGAATAGTACTTGATTAAAATAGGGTAAAGAGAATAGAAGGGTAAGAATGCCCAATAATGATGATTAGGAGGAATATTCCTGTATAAGGAAAATATGGAGAATAATAGTTGAAATATTTTGTATTTCTTTTCATAAAAAACCAATGACTAAAGCAGTAGGCAAACCCAATGCAATGAATCAATATTGGGAAACTTAGATAGAAAAGCATTAGGAATATATATATATATATATATATATAATAGGATCAGTAATCTGGTCAGAGATAATATATGAGAAAAGCAATAAGAAGAATGGACAACTTCCACAGATATGTAGTAATTGCACATATATTTTAGATAGGTGCTTAGAAAGATATTGCAATTGCACGTATCTTTTAGAAGCCCCCCTCATATGCTATTAAAATCTCCACCAAAGGTGGAAGCAAAAACAACATTAAATAATAGGATGAAAGTTATCCTAGTTTACTACAGCTTTCATTTTTTAGGTATATGAGATATTTCTGAAAAATAGATTGGTATGATAATTGAGTTTTTGAATGTTTTGAGTTAAAAATCCAACTTTTAAAGAGTAAATTTCTATTGTAGAAAATTTTGAAAAAGGAATTTTTCACGGCTCCTTTTTGGAAACCAAGAAATTTTTTAATTTTTTAGAAAGTTTTTCAAGTCTATATTTTCAAAGATAAAAGTTTTGGATTAATTACTTCATAACTGTAAAGTTTTAGTGGTGAAATCCAAACCAATTTTTGATATGGAGTAGACAAGGATGACTACCTAGGTCATACGACGTAAGGGTTTAGGCTATAGATAAAACATCTATGGATGCTCGAGGGTAGTGACAAGGGATCACCAGTTAATAAAAGGAATATTGATACTAACCTAAGAATATCTTATTAGAGTTGTATGGAAGCTATAAGGAGAACCTTCAAAAGAATGGAGAATGATATCGAAGTAAAATTTTGCGAGTCCTCGAGTATACTGTTATGAAGGATCAAAGGTAAAGAAGGTAAATACCAAAGTTGGAGAATGCTATCAAGAAATTTTAATTGAAAGAAGATAGTAGTATGATGAGTGAAGAAGGTAAGAAGATGGCAAACATACATAAAGGATGTCAGTTGACTTAAGGTGATAGAAGGTAAGATATGTGGTAGGAAAGTTATTCCACTAAGCAAATTTTTTTCGGATGAGTTATTCTAAATGTGCAAAACTTATTTTCCTACCCACTACGGTGTGGGAATGCATAATTTATGGTGGGTGTAATAATTGAAGTAACGGATGGCCTTATTTACTAGAAGCCAATGAAATAAGTGAAGACATGTAGGTGATAGTAGAATGTCATACTAGAAATCTCCATCTTAATTTAGTAATGCATACGATATGATATGAGATATGTTCTTACTTTATTACTGTATTGATGGTTTGGATGAGCTTTGACTGCTATATAAATATGTTGGAAAACAGTGTAAATAAGGAGATCTCATAAGAACACTTAACTAATGATAAAATGTAGTTAAAGTTGGAAGTGACTTATGAAATTATATTAGCCACTATAAATATAGAATGCTTAGTTCCCAAAACTTTAGAATTTTGAGAACAACGAATTTTAGCAAGCGGATGACAAAGAAGGGTTGTTGCGAAATTATGGGCCACTATCCCTATGCCTTAAAAGCAAAAAGTGATAGAGTTAAGGGTATGCCCTAGGAGCAATTATGTAATTTGTTACACATATCTAACTCGTTGACCAATCTTGTTCGAAATAAAGGTGTTTTTTTCCTATTATATACCTGATATAATGTGTTATATTAATTAATTAATTTAATTAAAAGTATATTTAATAGAAAATCCATAAATGGTATGGTTTGTGATAGTATTCATAAAGTATTGTAAACATGAGTAATTTATCACAATGAAAAACAAATATACCATTTTAAATGTTCCTAGTCAAGATGCATTGAGACTGGATATCGATGTATCCGTTGAGACTAGAGTACGTAACGCTCTTCAAATGTTGGGCAGTGTATTACTCATGGCTAATATAACTATGGAACCTAGAGGTTACGTACTCGTAGTTATTGAATAACTATATAACAACTCACTCGATAGTTTTCTGTTGATTAATATAACTAAGATCAAACATAAAATATTGATGTAATTAATTTACACGGTTCTCTTGACTTGAGAATACCATGGATCTTCAATATGAAAGCTCTGCTTTGATTATAGTTAAATCACAGCATGGCGTTCCATCGAGTGACTATAGTTGGGTCAAGTGGAAGTATTGAAAGTGAAGCACTATTCAAAAGAGGATTTGTCTCCGCAGTCATATGGGGTTAATACCACGATCAACCCAAGTCGACCCAAAGTCAATGTCTCTGGCCAGAGCATTTCGATTAATAATAATTGTTATTATCGAACCAAGGACTTTTGTTTGGACTATAGAGTTGAATATGGATGATGCTGGAATTTTAACCATTACTAAATTCCATAAGTCCAAAGTGGTATAGTTTTGACGAAGAGAATTGGTGTAAATAAATATCATAACCAGGTAGCGCTTAATATAGTGAAACTGAATTTTACCAAAACTAAGCAAGCGTTAAATTTTTCTCAAATGCCACAACACCAGCTAAGTGATGTGTGAACGTTAACATTTGAATTGTTTGATGTTAATCGCTGACCGAATTTACACCCGCTAGTCACACAACCGAAATAATGAATTCTCTTTAGACCAAATGATTTAACTAGTTTATAATTGTTATAAACTAACTAAATTAATTAATATTTATGAAATATTAATTATAAAATTTGAATTTGATTTGAGGAATAAATATTATTGCACATATATATTTATAATAATTATAAATATATCGATCGATATGAGGTACCGATAAGGAATTAAATTAGGTTTAATTGAATATATTTACTTTAGCTTAAATAAGCTATTAGGCCATGAACTTGAAGGCAAAATTTCGATAGCAAACATTAGGTATAGGGGGCGGCCAAAATAGGGTAAAAGGTTTGTGATGGATGGTAGAGATTTAGTAAGAAAAAGTATGTAATGTGATCCATTTTTCTCTCTGATCCAACCATTATAAAAGGAACCCTAATGTAACATCCCCCACTTAGAGGCCCAAAAATAACGGCTACGGATGCTGCAGTCATCCATAGTTATTAACTCGATGACTAAATGCGGTAATGTTAGATGCATTGATATTACAGAAACACATGGATATGAAAAAAATTTAAAATCATAAAAAAAATTCTCATTCAACTTGAAATCTTGTTTCATATTCATTACATAATCCCAATTTGTAAACCACATTCAGAGAAATAAAGTTATTACAAAATACGTCAAGAGCGACATATGAAGATGCCCCATTGGTTGATCAGAGTCTAAATATAGGCAAATAACCAACTTTGCTATTGCATCCAAAACACAACGGAATCAAACCGAAAGAACTCCTAATAGCTAGCTTGCCTCTTGCACGTCTTTAGAAGCTTATTTTTCTAATGGAGAACCTAATACCTTAACTCTCAAACTACTCAAAATTAATTGAGTACCTGAGAGTTTAAGGGGAAAAGATAAACTTTGAGTCAGACAAAAATTCTGGTATGAATAATAACTTACCATCTCGAACCATATAAAAATCTAGTGAGACCACGCCACTTAGCGGAACGGGTTTTCTCCTCACTAGTATCTTAACTCAATTTATAATAACCATATACTGTGCACCTGTATCTACGATGGTTAAAAAATAACATAATAAAAAGTATTAAGAGGATATGCAAACATGCAATAGGCTCTGGATTTCCCATCCCCCTTTATCTGACTATCTGCCTCAAGTTATAATTTCTAGGGTCGCTATTAACCTATTATTTTTCATAAGCTAACTAATAACATGTTCCAAGCTTATGGACTATATGTCCAGTTTCATAGTTTTCATGGGATCAATAAGAACTTATTGGTATCTACCAATAACATCATCCAATTATAGTTTTCGTGCGCTCACTATGAACCCATTGGATTCTCCAATAACTTCTCTCATGTCATAGTTTTCATGGGTTAACTATGAACCTATCGATCTCTGTCAATAACTTAATTCGGATATAGTTTTCATAGGATCACTAAGAACCTATTGGCCCCTGCAAATAATAGTTTCCATACATAGTTTCATTGGCTTACTATGAAACTATCTAAACCAATAATTCTTTGATCAATCTTTGGGCATCCTACATTCTGTCTGTTTGACCTCCTGCATGCAATTCTACTCGTACAGGAGTTAACTCAAAATATATTCACTACTGGGTCAACCTAGCTGTTTATTCTGCCCTTACTACCGCAAAATGCAGTTATGGATTGATTATAAAGGGAATATGTTTACAGGTAAGCATACATGATAACTGATCATAACATAATATAAACATTTATGGTTTAATTTCCTTGTAATCATTTTTCAAATGAAATATGATTAATACCTTTAACCTATTGTCTTTAGCAAGGAAAGCTTCTTCAAAAACACCAAAGTTAAATGCCATTTCAAAACTTTTCATATTGCCATGTGTTAACTTTTAAAAATGAGATGGGGATTCTTGTTTGAAAACTAAGGCTTTCGGAACCTTAGGCCTTCAAAAACATACCTTTTGAAAGTATTCAAACATTCCTTTCAAAACACTTAAAGATATACCATTCGAAACACTCAAAACATTCCTTTCAAAACACTTAAAGATATACCATTCGAAACACTCAAAACATTCCTTTCAAAAGCATTGAAACCTTCCTTTTGAAACCATTAAAGATATACCTTTCGAAAGTATTAAAGCTTATCTTTAGAAGGCACTTAGTTCAACGAAAATTATTGGAAGCATAGCTTCGAAACCATTTGAAAGTATCTCTTTCGAAACCATTGAGTTTAACATTAAATGTAACTTTTGGGTCAAATAAAAAAAAAGCGAAAGTAACCCCTTTCGAAAACATTGATCTTCAATTAAAAGAATTGGGGAAAATGATGGCTTCAAAACCATTGATAAAAGTGGCTACAAGAACCCTTTCAAAAGCATAAGGAAGGCAGCTTCAAATTTTACAAGGGAAAAAGCTTCCCTTTCGAAAGCATTGACTTAAAGTTACAAAGAAAGCAGCTTTTAACTAATTAAAGAAGCATGAATGCAACCATTAGGTTTCGAATATGTTAAAACTACCCATTCAAAAGCTCCTTTTAAAAACAAAATATGCGGCAACTCAATCGAAAGCTTCTTTTAAAACAAAGGCAAGTGGCAGTCCCTTCGAAAGCTATTTACAAGTAACTTCAACCCTTTAGAAAGCATCTTTTAAAAGCAAAGGCAAGTAACATATTCGAAATCTTATAAAAATGACATCTACCCCTTTGAAAGCTTGCCTTCGACACAGTCCCTTCTGCCTTTCTCCAATCCACTATGTACCAATGGCTTGATACCATATGTATTGGTTTCGAATGGGTTTATAAGCAGAAGTATGGTGACTAAAGGTAGCAATTGGAAGTGGCGAAGTGGTAAATTATGTCAAAACTGATTTTATGCCTCACAAAGTAACTTCTTTTCATCCAACTTGCCAATTTGTCAAAATATAATTGGTTTGCATTTCTTTATCTAAAATCCTTTTTCTAAAAAGGCTGCAGAATTTAATAATTTATTATTGAAATTATTTTAGCAAATAAGCCATTCCTTTCCAAAAAACATTTACATATTTAAGTCCTTCAACTTAAATAATTTAATAACCATATTAAAATACTTAGGAAAAATCCTAAAAAATCATTGTAATTCACTTTTAATACGTTTTCTAACATATATAAATTTCAAACCCGAAGTCCTTTATATAATTGCCGTAATTAATTTTAAACCCAAATTATCCATTTCTTCCATTCAAAATTCATAATAAATTATCCATAGCTTGAAATATTATGAAAATTTAAACCCATCTCCAAAATAAAGTTTTACATAACATATTTAATCATCATGGCATTCGAGACCCATTTATACAATTTTAACCTTAAAATCAAATTATACCTTTACATAAAAGTCCTTGGTTAAATCAAACATGGCATATGATCAGAGCATGTCATCATTCAATCCATCCATACGGTTTTAAAAACTTAAACCCGAAATCAAATTGTTCAAATAAACATATATGAGATGGTTTAGATTATTATTCACCTTGTTTAGAAATGGAACTTGCGATTTGATCTTGCTTAATTCTTCCTTGCTTTAATCCTAAGCTTCTAATTGATTTTAATCCCCTTTTCTCCTTGGGTTATGGTCGGCCTTGATCTCTTTTTGTTTATGTTAATGTTTTTATGAAAGTATGAATGAAAATGAGATAAGGATTTAGGGGTTATGCGGTTATGTTATACGGCTATTCCCCATATTACTCTTGCCTTTCTTAACTTAGTTTTTAACTTATAAATCATTCTTAAGTATTTACTTATGAGCCATTTTATAAATCCATTTAATTAAGCCACGACCCAAATAAATTTTCAAACCTCAATCCCCTTATCACTCTAGTCTCTACATTATTCCATTTAATTTATCCAATTAAATCTACTGAATAATGTTATTTAAACATAGGGGTGTTACACCCAACCCTAACTTTAGAAGAGCATTTTTCTGCCTCCTATCTCTTTCATTTTAGCCGAATTACAGCTTCCAAAAGCTCCAAAAAAACTCAAATCAATTCAAACTAACTACTATTTGATAGCAAACAGATCTGCGATTTAGGACTAGTAATCTGTAGAATCGAGAAATTTTCAAAAGAGGAGAAATCATCATTCCAAGGTAGACTTAAGGGCATTAGTTTTAGGTAAGTGTTTAGTTATACACACACATGATACATAACCTCTGTATAACTATATATTGTTCATACATAGATATATACATAGATATATATATATATATATATATTATGATTATTGTATTGTTAGTTAGATGAGGTTCCTAGACGACCCACCTTTTTGGATGGTTTAAATTGACAATAAACCACACATGTCTAACTAAAACCTTTCAAAAGGGAGGATAGTCAATGGGGTTTAATAAGAAAATAAGAGAAAATAAGGAAAACAAAACACAGAATCTCGCAGCGGAATGACAAAATATAATAATCAAATAAACAATTTATGAAGTTGTTATACAATATACATTTGATTACACAACTTTTACAACATAATCAAAGAACAATCAAATAACATACCAAAATAATGCAGCCAAATAATACTAATAATATAATATACCAAACTCCACCTTCGTCCTCCAGAAATAATGTCTTCAACACTGAAAAGCTCAGGCTGACCCGAACGTATTGAAAAGACAAAATACTCGAGTCAGAAGTAAAAGTTCTTATGTACGTTAATCAATAACAGGTAAATATGAGTGTAATAGCTTCAGAGATGTTTATGGGATTTTACATCTCCTATCCAGTGTATAACGTGGGTGAAATAACTTAAGAGATGTTACGGTATTTTCCATCTCTTAAGGATCTGTTAAACTATCTATATATAGTAAGATACGTTATATATGTAGTGTCTATCAATAAAATAAATATTAAAATAGCGTTAAGGCTTTACATTAATCCCCCTTAACACATTTTTAAGCATGTAGTCTATGTAGGTCCTGTAACACAACCAGTAACGTCGGTAGCCAGTGAGTCCCCTATAGGTACCATAGTAAAACAAAATCGTTGTGGGTGCGTATAAGGATAAAAGTATGACAAGGCACGTGAGGCAATGCCCAAGATAGGATACTACAGTTCGGGTCACAGGGCTGGTGGTAACGCTTCGTAGCCACAACCACGTACCGCATCCAACAGCCCCAAAATCAAATCAAGGTGCACCGATCATGTCAACATAAATACAGTAATATGAAGAGGTGTGTCCGCTAGGGGTAGCTAGCTCACTTGGCCCTGACAAGCCGTCCTATTTTAGTCATTTAAAATTGGCACAAGTGCCGGGGTCATCGATCATCGTTCTCTTTCTTCAAATCCAGCAAACGCCTCCCATTCAACCACTTTATTCTAGATAACATCCACCGCGTACACAGTTGTTAAAGTGGTTCCAATATTGACAAAGAGTATGACAATAAGAGGTTCCGGTCTCTTTAACAAACAAACATCATTTTCACACCGGTTGGTTCTTTTACATTTCGAACGATTCATATTTGATATCAAAATATCATATTCACTTCAAAATATCACTTCATTTCAAAATACCGCATTTACTCAAAATATGTCATTTTCACTTGAAAATATCATTTCAAATCCCAACTTAGGTTATAACCTCATTTAACCACATTCGCATTTAAATCAATGATTTAAATATAAATATTCCAACTTTGCACAGTTTGAATTTTTAGAATAGAGTTTGAATAGTTTAAATAGTTTAAAGATTTAAAATAGTTTAATATAAAATGGTTTGAGTACTGAAAGTGGTTTACATAGGAAAATAGTTTGGAAAATCTAAATAATTTGAATATTAAAAAGATAGATTTTAAACAGTTTATATTAAAATAATTTATTTTGAAAATAGTATCAAATCAAACCGTTTCCTTCCATTTCAACAAATCTAGAGCCATATCCAAATTTTCAAATCAAGGAAACTCAATTTACAATCTTTCAATTCAGTTGACTCAACTTCAATTTAGTTTCAAATCAATTTGATTTCAATTTCAATTCGAATTAACTTCAAATTCGATTCAAAATTCATTTCAATGATTTAAAATTCCAATTCAATTCTAATTTTAAACCACTTCAATTCATATCGATTTCTAGTCCAATTTCAATTTACTGATTCAAACCCCTTAAATAAATTTAAACTTCATTGTTCAATTTAAGGTTCAAACTTAAAATATAATCAATTTTCAAAATTAAAGTCATATATCGATTGTAACTTCGCATTTCAATTTTAATTCGTTAAAACCATTTCTTTTAACCAATTTCGATCCCAACATTTCAAAGCTTGAATTAGAAATAATTCAATTCATATAAATCCAAAATTTATTTCTTTTAAAACCATATCATTTAGTCAAAATCCAAATTCAAGATTTTAAAACCATTTAACTTAACCAATCCGGTGTCCGTATATATTTTTCTACCCTATGGCCAAGTGAATAGTTATTTCAAATTTTAATTTAAGGGATGGATATATATTATTTTAATCCAAATCAAAGTGTCATAGGTATATATCATTTCAACCTATTTCTTAATTTATTCGAAATAATTCCAATAACAGTTTATATGATGTCACTTAATATACAGAGTGATAATAGGGATATATAAAAATAAATAAACATCCAATCATCTAAAATGTCAACAAATAGACATCCATCATAATCAACATCCAAACCAGCCAATAAACTACAACAATTAACAGGGTGTCAATATCAGGTATTTAACTAGCAATTCAATTTCAATATTAATTTAAATGGCAATTTAATTCAATAAATTTCAATTTCAATTAAAATGTCAACTTAAACTATCAAACAACAACCAATAACATTCTTATCACTTCATAAATTTAATTCAACTAACATAAGAAGATTTAGTATTGCGTGAGTGGGTTAACTCACTCACCTTTGATTTATAACCCATTTAAAATCCAATAAAAGCCTGATATTTTAATAATATCCAAATTCAACCAAACCAGTTTCATATTGTCTGGAATTTCGATACGATCCCAATTGAAGAAACCGCGTGCGAATCCAATTTCGTATGCAAAAGTTATTGATGTTGGAAGATTGAAATTGAAATTTTAAATTAAAATAAATTAAGGGGCAAATACGTAAATAACTACATCTTCACAAACCCTAGCTTGAACGATCAAACCCACGCACGTACACTCAACAGTCGCCGACCTCTATCACCAACCGCCGCCACGTCCATCACCTATCCTTCGATCTGACCACGCCGCTGTCATCCCCAGGCAAAGCCGCGCTAGCCATGGCCTCATGACCAACCCCGACGCCGTTAGCAACACTCTGCCACCGCTCCCATATTTCGCTGATTTCCGGCGAATTTTGGCCAGTACACGATGATCGACCACCATCATGGGGCATTGCTTCGCGACCTCTACCAGATGCAACTTCCCGATCGTCGAGTGGTCGACGTTTCGCCGTAGATCGTGAAACCCTAATTTGAACGGCCGAGAATGATTTGCTAATTTCTGGACGAACGGAGCCTCCAATCGAAAAACGAATTACAGACGCCGATTACGTTCGTCGAGAGCTTCGCGATGATATATTATATGATAGGATTTGAGCAGTTTGAATTTTTGGAGTTTGAATTGAAATCAGTAATTAGGGTTTGGAATATTCACCATTGAGGAGGAGCAGATAAGAAAAGAAATTGTACGTACAGAAAATAGAATAGAAGCAGCTAGGGTTTATAACAACCTACATATAAGCATAGATTGAATAGAAATGGATGGAACAGATCGATTGGGTCGAAACAATAACAAAGACCCGAAAAGCCCGTTTCAATCCCAAAACGAAAGTAGGTCATCCTATATATCGAAATATAGGTTTTTGGTATTTTTAATCTCAATGGAACTAATTTCAAACCCTAATTCTATTGTATATATAAGTTAGCTTTTAAAATCAAATTATTTTAATTAAATTCCTTTAATTGATTTCTACGCGTTTCGAGCTCGCACGATCAAACGATAAGTCTGATCGCTACGAAACTTGAAATCCTACAATAATTCGCTATTACGGATCCAATGAAACTAGTTTCGTCGAAATCCGAGATAGTGACCAAAAAGACTAATTTTACACGTTAATTAAAACAATCTATTTTAAAAATCAATTTAATCACTTTTAAATTCTAAATTAAAAGTTTTCTATCATTATTCTAGATTAAACAAGAATTAATAATCTTTTAAAATACAATTTTCCATATTAAATCCAATATTTAAATATTAAATTAATTTCAACGTTTAATTACAACTGTAATAAAATCCGTTCATTATAATTTGAATTTCAACAAATTCCTTTATTTGATTTAAACGTTCTTATTATTAAATCAACAAATACCTTATGAATTAATTAAACATAAGTTTCCACTTTATTATACTCATATTCTACAGTTACCATCTTTTACCATATTAACTGCAATATTTTATTACCTTAAATTTCATTGATTTCCAACCAATTTCAAACGAATTAAATAATAAGGTGATAAATAAAACAATTGTTATACATTTGTAATCCAAACACATTTCTAAATTTATTGTTTACAAAAAAAAGCTAATAAATTTACGTACTAATTAATTGATTTCATATTCTATATTAAAACATATTTCAATTAAGAACATATGATTTCTCCATTTAATACAACATTTAATTTATTCCTCATTAACCTTTATTATTACCATTTATTGAAATTACATTAAACAGTTGTCAATTACATTCAATCAACATTATTAAATTATATTCTAATAATTTTTTCATTAATAAATCATAAATTTTAATTTCTGACAATATTAAATTCCAAAATCTTATTTAATTGAATATTTTTAATTATCAAAATACGGGTCGTTACAATCTCTCCCACTCAAAATTTTTGTCCCTAAAAAGGAACAAGAAAGAATCAAGAATTTGATAGATTTTATTTAAAATAGTCAGTTTATAAACAATTAATCTTACATACTTAATTTAATATAAATTTGAAAAACTCAACTTTCACAAAAAAATTCTAAGTCCTAAATTCACGAAAATTTTTGGCAGCATTTCCTTTGCGCGGTTAGGTCCGGAAAAATAAAAAATTAATAATTACATTGTATATATCATATTTCAACAAAAAAAATCCCAAACCGTGGGAAAAATAATAAAATACCGTTACAAAACTCGTAATCAGAAAATGTACCTATTTGTCGGGCAAACAAACTCTATTTATGAAACCAAAAGCAACTGCTATTGCTTTCATAAACCTGTATTCCACTTACATAATCCAAAAGGGTTAAAACTATGTAAAAGAGTAATATATTAGTAGTTTCAATTAATATCACAAACAACACCACATATATAATAATCATATGCAAACAAACGCAGTACAACCATCATATGCAACAAAGAAATCAATCATACATCCATAGCAACCAAAAACTAATGGTTTGTCTAAGTTTAGAAACTTTTCATCGTACAAGGGTGATAAATAAACTACCAAGTGTACCTTACGCTCAACAGTCTTAGATAATTACTTAGTAGATTATTCATACAACCTTACACAATTTGAAGTATCATTTTCCAAACTTCCCATAAGCCAAAACAACAAAGAATTGAAATATTATTTAAGTTTATTCTATTATTTCTTTAACACATCTTTACTTTCCATTTATTTTCAATTCTCATTCATTCATACAAGATCATCTTTTATTAATTTATACACACTTACTTACATAAATTATTTTCCATTCAATATTTAAAATCATCAATGAATCAATTCGTAAGTATTACGTAAGTTCCTTTGTAGTTTAATTTACGTTCATTTACTTATATAACTTGACTTCCATTTAATATTAACATTCATAAATGAATCATTTCATACTTAAGTTTCTCTATTTTTTTTTGTTTTCATAATTATTTTCATAATAGTATCATTTAATATTAAATATATTTATGAATCATTTCAACATTTCCTGAAGTTTATAATTATTTACTTAAATAATATTCACCTTTAACTATTCAATTTAATCATCAAGCATTTCAAACATTAACTTAAGTTTATAAAATTCCTTGTACCACTTAATTCTTTTATTTATAAACATATGTTCATTTTGAGAATTTTTGTTACTTAAGCTTTTTGTAACGACCCGTATTTTACGGATCGAAACATCGTAAAACAGTTATCATTTGGTCGCATTGTTGAGTAGTCATCCATAGTCTAAGTCTTAGGTCGTATGAGAGTTTGGAGCGACCTAAGGAAGTGGGCGAGTTAAGGAGTAGACACTTAGTGAAGTGGAGCGACCTAAGGATTTTGGGATAGGTCGTATAGGAGTTGGGTCGTATGGTGGCTTAGGTCGTGGGGTAGGTTAGGTCGGTTGGAGCGACCTATAGGAAGATAGCGACCTAAGGTTTGAGCGACTTAAGGGAAGGCAGCGACCTATGAGAGTTAGCGACCTAAGAGTTGGCGACCTATAGGAGTTAGAGTGAACGACCCAGTAGTTAGCGACCTAGTGGTTAGCGACCTAAGAGCTAACGGTATAAGAGTTAGCGTAGTTAGGTCGTGAGCGACCTAAGGTGTTAGGTCGTATCCTAGCTAAGATAGTTAGGTCGCGTGTGTGTTAGGTCTCAGGAGTGTTAGGTCGTAGAAGTGATCTGTGTTAGGTCGCTAGGCTGCATCTTTGATAGGCCGTAGGTCGCAAGGATGCGCTGATGCGCTAAGTCGTTAGGTCGTAGAAGCGCTGATGCGTTAAGTCACATGGATGCGCATCTGTTAGGTCGTAGAAGAGCATGTGTTAGGTCGTAGGTCGTAGAGCCGCGTTTGTTAGGTCGTGGGGTTTTTTTAGGTTGTGGGGTTTTTAGGTCGTGGACGACCTAAGAGCGAACGACCTAAGCTTTTCCAGCCTATAAATACACGTCCATTTCTTCATTTTTGGGATCCGGATTTCGAAGCGACGAAGTGCTGCCATTTGAGAGCTCGAGTTCTACACTTCTTCACTTCTTTTCTCCACTTTGATTTAGTACTTCCTTCCATCCAAGATCGAAGATCCAAGAGCTAAAGTCGAAGATCTACATCCATCGAAGAGAGATTTCATTGTTTGTGGCGGATTGGTGATAGATCGAGTTAGATCCTTCGCTGTCCAGATCTGAAGTGGGTTTCTTTTGAGGTATTTAGGTGATTTGGTGAGTGGTGATTATCTCTCACACGGATCCAAAGGAGTATATCGGATCGTTGGCTTGATTTTGTGTTAAAGTAGTGATTTCCATGCATTTTTGTAAACCTAAGTATAGATCCATATAGATCCATTGTTCATGATGATTTGACAACCATTTTACTACATGATAACCTATTCAAGTTCATTCATTAAGATTATGGAGATATTTCTCATGTTTTCATACTTGTTAGATTTTAGACTCTTTATTTACGAAATTGCCATTACTGTTATAATTGTCTATTTAGATCATATTTGAATGCTTGATTACTTGGATTAATGTTTGACTTGATTGATTGCTATGAATTAGATGATTGATGATTTGATTTAGACAAGATGGTCAAAGATGATTCAAAAGCTAAGTGAAAGGCTCTTGAATTGGAAAAGCTGCTCGTGGCATATGTAGCGGATGATGAAGCTCATATGTATAGATTTGATGATGATGTTGAGATGAGGCCTTGCTATGATGGGATGAGGCGAAGCATAGTATGAGATAGTCTTGGTATAATCCAGACGGGATCATTCCAAGCATGTTGACAACTCGGTGAAATGGTTCGAGTTTGAGGATAATGGTTTGCTCGAGAGGCGCTTGAGCTAGTATGGAAATAGTCGTCGAGGAGGATGACTAGAAGGCTGAGATCTCATCGTTGTTGAAGGTTCTAGCATGCTCAAAGCAAGAGTACGTTGGGCAGATTCGATAGTCCCTGAAGGCTACTGATTGGTAGTCGAGTCCTCTGGGCAGATTCGATAGTCCTAGGCACGGGTCACGATGACGTGCGGAGTTATGTCTAGAACCGGGGTTTCCATTAGCCCTTGACGGACGGATGAAATAATGAGCCGGTCATTCAATTAACGATGATATCGAAGCAATGATAACAGTGATAGCCAGAGTCATGGATGTTTGGTTGTATCGTCATTCGGTCTCAAGAGCGGTATTTTCTGGGTGCTTATCTGATCTTGGTTTAGGCCTTGGGGGTTTGTACTTGGAAAGCATCGCCCTTGACTCGAGTGATAATTTCTTAACTTTAAATTGTATGCTTTGCTTGCTTCTGCTTAGTGTGTGTCTGGGGGCTATCACTGTAGAAAGAGGTGGAGTGGGAGGGTTGGATTCCTATTCCTTTTTTCTTTATGCTCTTTTGGTATGTTGTTAGTTAATTTACCGCTCACTAAGACTGTTGTCTGACTCGAGGCTTTATGTTTTAACTCTTATTGCCTTGGGCTGTTCGTCCATTTTGGGACGGGCAGACTAGGTAGCAGGTGACAGGTGTTGTTCTTGCTTTCCACGATGCTGATGATGAAGACGAGCTGGAGGATTGCATATTGTTTTCTTACTATATGTACTGGATGTTCCGCTGCTTGTATATTCTCTGAGTGTTATGTAGTGAGGCTTGATGTATTGACTATTCAGATGTTTGTATTCAACTATTATGAAGTTTTATTGATGAGATTCTATTCTGTGAAGCTTCACTATGTATATATTCTATTGCATTTTTGTCCATGCGCTGTGAGTAATACGATAGATTCTGCTGTTTTAATTTACCCTGACAATCGTCCATGGCTGCCTGGCACACTTTACAGCGCTCTATCTCTAGGTTCAGTGCGGGGGTCATGGGCGGTCGTCTCACTTTTACTTGTATAATATTATGTTACATATTCATATTTAACATTTTGACTTTTTAAACATTTATGGTAAGTTTTATATATGTTTTTAGAATGTAATTGAATGTTATAGAAATTTATCTTATTCATGTTAGTTAGCAAAATGTTCAATGATTTACAACTATTAAAATTTAACTACTCACATTTCATTCAAACACTTAGCTTCAATTTCTTATTTCTCATTTAGAAGTTTCCAATTATTAAAATTTCACTTTATTTTTACAACTGAAAATCATTAATTAACAGGAACTTAAGAATTCAAATATCGGGATCATTTCTAATCACTTTGAAATAATATATACTTATATCAGTTTTTATATCAAATCACACTTAGGAAAATAAAATTAAAATTTGTTTTACCAAAACAACCGTGTAGCAAAGCTACTATAGTGGTCTTCCCACTTTAAAACTCGAAAATGAACGTCGATGATGCCACGGTGGTCACCTAAATTATTTTCCAACGACAGAAGTGGGGAGTACAGAACTTATTTCCTTTTTAAAATTCTGTTAAAACATTTCTTTTATAAAATACTTTCAAATAATACTAATATTATTTTTCTAAAATCTTTGAAAACCAACTTCAAAACACCAGAATTTTAGTTCTCAAATTTTCAATTTAAATATATTTTATTTGTAAATCATAATTTACACATATTTATAAAATTTCACTTCCTAACAAATAAAAATATCACATTGAACTGACTCGAGTGTTTTGTCTTTTCATTACGCTCGGGTCAGCCTGAGCTTTTCGGTGTTGAAGACATTATTTCTGGAGGACGAAGACAGAGTTTGGTATATTATATTATTAGTATTATTCCGCTGCATTATTTTGGTATGTTATTTGATTGTACTCTGATTATGTTGTAAAAGTTGTGTAATCAAATGTATATTGTAGAACAGCTTCATGAACTGTTTATTTGATTATTATATTTTGTCATTCCGCTTCGAGATTCTGTGTTTTGTTTTCCTTCTTTTCTCTTATTTTCTTATTAAACCCCATTGACAATCCTCCATTTTGAATGGTTTGAGTTAGACATGTGTGGTTTATTATCAATTTATACCATCCGAAAAGGTGGGTCATCACAGTTGGTATCAGAGCTTTGGTTTAGAGATACCTTAGCCTGTTGGGGTTAACTCATTAGAGATAGGGTTAGTAATACCCTAGAATGAGTTTGAGTGTATATACGAGAGAACGTATTTGTTAGTACTATAAAAATGTTTTGTATTGTGTTAATTTGTTCTATTGGTATTTATGAATTCTGGTCGGTATGTAGGACGCTATGGCATTGATAGTTATTTCTAAACACTTGAACAGGGTAAACCAACACAATATTGTTTTGAAATTGGTAAATGAAATAATTTTACCTAGTATTATATTTCGTATATAAAAGAATAATTTTTCATAAATGGAGTTTCATATTGTCTGGAATTTTGATACGATCCCAACGGAAGAAACCGTACGCGAATCCGATTTCGTATGTAAAAGTTATTGATGTTAGAAGACTGAGATTGAAATTTTAAATTAAAATAAATTAAGGGGCAAATACGTGAATAACTACACCTTCACAAACCCTAGCTCGAACGATCAAACCCATGCACGTACACCCAATAGCCGTCATCCCTAGGCCATGCCGCACCAGCCATGGCCTCGTGACCAACCCCGACGCTGCCAGCAAAACTCCGCCGCCGCCCTCCTATTTCGCCAATTTTCGGCGAATTTTGGCCACTACACGATGACCGGCCACCACCATGGGGCACTGCTTCGCGACCTCTACCAGATACAACTCCCCGATCGTCGAATGGTCGACGTCTCGCCGTAGATCGCGAAACCCTAATTTGAACGGTCGAGAATGATTCGCTAATTTCTGGACGAATGGAGCCTTTAATCGAAAAACAAATTGCAGACACAGATTACGTTCGTCGAGAGATTTGTGATGATATATTATATGATAGGATTTGAGCAGTTTTAATTTTTGAAGTTTGATTTAAAATCGGTAATTAGGGTTTGGGATATTCACCATTGAGGAGGAGTAGATAAGAACAAAAATTGTACGTATAGAAAATAGAATAAAAGCAGCTAGGGTTTATAACAACATATATATAACCAGAGATTGAATAGAAATGGATGGAACAAATCGATTGGGCCAAAACAATAACAAAGACCCAAAAAGCTCGTTTCGTTCCCGAAACGAAAGTAAGTCATCCTATATATCAAAATATAGGTTTTTGGTATTTTTAAACTCAATGGAACTAATTTCAAATCCTAATTCTTTTGTATATAGAAGTTATCTTTTAAAATCAAATTATTTTAATTAAATTCCTTTAATTGATTTCTACGCGTTTCGAGCTTGCACGATCATACAATAAGTTCGATCACTATGAAACTTGAAATCCTATAATAATTCGCTGTTACGGATCCGATGAAACTAGTTTCGTTAAAATCCGAGACAGTGTCCAAAAAGACTAATTTTACACGTTAATTAAAACAATCTATTTTAAAAATCATTTTAATCACTTTTAAATTCTAAATAAAAAGTTTTCTATCATTATTCTAGATTAAGCAGGAATTAATAATCTTTTAAAATATAATTTTCCAGGTTAAATCCAATATTTAAATATTAAATTAATTTCAATTTTTAATTACAACTGTAATAAAATCCGTTCATTATAATTTGAATTTCAACAAATTCCTTTATTTGATTTAAATGTTCTTATTATTAAATCAACAAATACCTCATGAATTAATTAAACATAAGTTTTGAATTTATTATACTCATATTCTACAGTTAACATCTTTTACCATATTAACTGCAATATTTAATTACATTAAATTTCATTGATTTCCAACCAATTTCAAACAGATTAAATAATAGGTGACAAATAAAACAATTGTTATACATTAGTAATCCAAACACATTTCTAAATTTATTATTTACTACCAAAAGCTAATAAATTTACGTACTAATTAATTGATTTCATATTCTATATTAAAACCTATTTCAATTAATAACATATTATTTCTCCGTTTAATACAACATTTATTTTATTCCTCATTAACCTTTATTATTACCATTTATTGAAATTACATTAAACAGTTGTCAATTACATTCAATCAACATTATAAAATTATATTATATTACTTTTTTCATTAATAAATCATAAATTTTAATTTCTAACAATATTAAATTCCAAAATCTTATTTAATTGAATATTTTTAATTATCAAAATACGGGTCGTTACACTATAGGTACTGATGTTGTCACATATTGATTGGTTATGTGTATATATTTATAAAATAAAATAAAAAAATAATTTTTTCCATTAAGAATCTAATACACATAGCTAAAATCATTACATTTTATTAACTAATATTTTATTAATTATTTATACATATATTAATAAGTTAATTAATTTGTTTATATGATTTGCATTAAACTATATAACTATTTCACATAAATAATTGAATTGATATTTTCAATTGTATATTAATATTGATTATTATTTTTAATGAACGAAAATAATTTTTTGGTAATTATTTAATATTATTATTATTATTAATTATTATATTAATTAATAAATTAATATAAAATATATTAAGCTACGAAAATTCAATTTTAAATTTTCTAAAATTAAACTGTCATCATAGAAGCTCTCGATCAAAAATCATATTTTTTTATAAATTAATTTTTATATATTTGGGAAATCATTTTTATATTTGATCGAAAGTATTTAATTAATAAAAAATAAAATTTTGACTTAGAAAATTTTGAAATATTTTCATAAGCTAGAAAATATCATTCCTGATTTTGTAAAATTTTAAAATTCAAAATATTTATTGTTTAAATATTTTGTATCATTTATTTATTATTATTTAACTAGTTAATTCATAATATATATATATATTAATATAATAAAATTATAATTAAATTTAGAGCTATTGTGTATTCGATCTAGAATGTAATATATATATATATATATAAGTTTTAAATTTTATAATTTATATATATTTATATAAACTATTCTAACTCATGTTTATATTAATTATCATATTTATATAGGTATATACATATTGTTATATATATATATGAATTTATGTTACTTTAATACATATATATACATATTAAAAAATTAAAAATTAATCTTATATTTTTCATATATATGTGTGTGTGTGTGTGTTCATTTAATATATAACACTATAATATTTTAATTATAAATATATTTCTATATATAGACACACACACACTCTTGGGTTTTTATATATAATAAGTATAAATATATACACATATTTGGACAACATACTATATATATAGGATGAGCTAACATGTCTGTTGCGATGTAAATCCCAACATCTATATACGGGCATGTTATACCTTGCATATAATATCATGTTACATGTGCACACACATACACATATGTATATGATACATACATATACTTATATATAAACTGAAAATAAATTAGATAAATTTCTATCAACAATTTATGAATTTAAATGAAATATATGGTTTTAATTAAATTAATTTTAGAAATGTTCTAAACAAATTAGACTTCATAGACCTAATAAAGATCCAATAGAAATTTTTTTTTGAAATTTACCCATAGCTTCCCTTGTGGACTGGCCCAGTTTCAACAATGGTATTAGAGCCCAATAGCCTATGTAGTCTAATTAGTCATGTTAGGTGTAACTAATTGAGATCACAACCCAGTTACTAGGGTGTCCAAGAAAGGTAGTGTCGAAGAATTAAGTTTAGGTAATCAAGTACTCTGCCCTACCTAGCTATCGGCCTGGCTCGAATAGATATGTGAGCCCAAAAGGTTGCCCCTAATAGAAGATTCCCAATTTAAATTGGGCATTGGGCTAATTACAAAATTGTTTTGAAACTAAAGATAAAAGTTTTAAATTTAAAATAAGAAAAATATTATAGATGTTATAATATAAATTTTCAAAATTATTTGAAAATTGAGATATAAGATTTAAATTTAAAGTTAAATTTAAAATAAGATATAAATTTATTATAATAGTTATAATATAATAAAAATTTCAAAATATTTGAAAAAATATATATTAATTTCGAAATTATAAAATTTATTAATTGGATTAATAAGATAAATTAATTAAATAAATTTATTAATATAATTATATATGCGTGTATTATATATTATGATATTTGATAATGTTTAAAATAACATAAGTATACATGTATGTATACGAATTGAATTTGGAATTAATATAATATAACTAAAATTGTTTAGTTAAATAAATAAATTAAATGTTAATTAATTAAGTAAATTAATTAAAGATTAATTAAATAAATGAATATACACATATATAAGATATACGTGTAATACTATAAAGGTTATAGTATGTAATAAATATATATTATAAATGTTATATTAAAATAATATAAAATTAATTAAAATGTTTATTAATTAAATTTAATATAATATTATACATAATACTATTATATAAGTAGTATGAGATATAAAAGTTATATAATAATAAAACTTATACAATATGAATGTATAAACTAAATGTGGAACATTAAAGAAACCCTAAACAGACTTAAGAGATAAATACATACGTATTGTGCGTATACCATCATTTCAGATGTGTCCAACACTTGAATCACGAGGGCATTTTATAAGAAATACATTATTCTATAAGTCGATATCACCGAATATAATATATTGAAGATTATGAATCTTCAATATAATGTCATCCTCTTCCATATATATATTAGTAAATTACTTGCATGCCCTTTAGTTATTAAGCAAACTCAAGCTAAGGATGTTATGTGTAGTATTATTAATACATTGAATAGACGAGGTAAGATAACTATATGTATTTTTTGAGCAAACTCAAGATACATGTAACACCCCATATTTTTGGTAACATTATTTAGGATATTTAATTAGTTAAATAAAACAAAATAATGTGTTGATCAAGGGATTGAGATTTGATTTTGTTAAGGGGTAGTCTGCCATTTAACCAATGAATTAAAATAAGAGTTAACATGATATAGAGGAGGGGTAAAATAGGAAAGAGGCCATTCTTATACCCTAAACCCTCGGCCGTGTATTCCATACATGTTCATTTTCATTTATCAAAATTTTTAAACTTGAGGCCGACCACCATTAACAAGAAAAAGGAGAAGAAGATTAAGAAAAGATAAGAAAGAAGCTAATTCAAATCAAATCCATTCACATCTCAATATCTTTAATCTCTAAAGCTAAGGTGAATAATGTTTACATCTCATATTTCTTTTGTTTTCAGTTTTAAGGTGAAATCCGAAATATTTTGCATTGATTTGCCATGATTTTGAATGATGGAATGATTATATATACTTGTTGATGATTTATGGTTGTTCATATAGATTTTATGATATGTTTTGATATGAAAACCCTATTAAAAGATATTCGAATGTCTTGCGAATTTTTATATAGACCATAAATATTATTTTGGAGATGGGTTTCAATTTTCAGAATTTTTAGAATTTTTGTGGAATTTATATAAATTTTCTAGTGAAGAAAATGTTATTTTGGATTATAAAGTATTTACGGTTAAATAATAATTGGATTGGGTCTGAAATTAAAATATGTTAGTAAACATATTAAAAGTGATTTTCTGGAATTTTTATAGAATTTTCTTAAGTGTTTTAATGGGAATATAAAATTATTTAAGGTATGAGACTTAAATGTTTTATATATTTATGAAAGGAGAAGGGGCTTTTGGTAAATAAATTTAATATTTTAGTTATGGAAAGTCGGCAGTACATTTAGAAAAGAGAAACTTGCAACTAAACACAATTTGACAAACAAGGCACGTTAGGTACAAATAAATAGTTTAAAAGGACAAATAAACAAGTTTTTCACTGTTTCGATGCTTTCGGCACCAGGTTCCACCTCCTTACCTTTGCCTCCGACACTACCGAAACCAATGCACAGGTTATCAGGGAACTAGTATGTAGTGAATTGGATGTAGGCGGAAGGTATAGAGTCGAAACCAGGGGTTCTGAAGGAGTTGTGGCACTACTTTGCTTTTAAATGAAAATGTGCCTGCTTGCTTTCGACTTGGTTAGCTTTCGACCAGGTCAAATGGATTTAAAGAAATGGTTTAGATTAGGTTACGCTTTTATTTTAAATGACAGCTTTCGACTAAGTCGAAACCTTTTGGCTGTCGTTTTCTTCCTTTCGACCCAGATGGTTTCGAAGGGGTTATTTCATTTTCTAAAATTTGGCCACTTCTCCAATGCTTTTGAAGGGATGGTTTCGACACCATCACTTCTTTACTTAGGAATGATTTCGAAAGGGATGCTTTCGACTTTAATGGGTTTCTGATCCTTTTTCTCTAGTTGAAGGCATAATCCAAATTGTTTCGACTGAAATAGTTTTCAAAGGTTTCGAAGGAGTAAACTTTTGAATGGTTTCAAAAGGTTTCCACATGTTTTAAATTAAACCCAAGTGCTTTCGAAAGGAAGGTTTTGACGCCTTCGAAAGGTTTTAATGAATGGTTTCGAAGGGGTGGTTCCCTAGGGTTTCGAAAGAGTTGAAAGGAAAGGTTTGTCCTATGTTTTCAAAAGGCAATATTTAAAGGTTTTAAAAGAAGGATGTCTAGGATTTTAAAGACTTTCGAAGGGAAGGTTTTTATGCTTTCGAAAGAAAGAATTTGAATAGCCGAAAGGAAAGATTTGGCCTTTAGGCCGAGGTTACTAAAGGGTTTTACTTGGTTTCGAAAGGGTTACTTTCAAGGGTTTCGAAGGGGTTGTCTAAAGGTTTTAAACAAAAGTTTCGAATATACTAACTAGGCATCATAGCCTAAGTATTTTTAAGTTAAAAAGGGTTTTAACTTATTTTGAGGGGATAGGAAATCCTCATTAAAATTCATCAACATTATTTTGAGTAAAGTATATATAACATAGCACATAGCTTAGAGTAAAGCTAAGAATATATTTTCCTTGTATAAGTATGATTTAAAAGGGTAAATCATTGTGAAAAGATTTTTAAGGAAAAAGATGAAGGGTAGTTAACCCTAAGAAAATGATTTGGACAGTTAGTCTAGTTTGCGAACAGTTGGTCCAGTTTGCGGGCAGTCAGCCCAGTTTTTGGACAGATAGTCCATTTATTACTTGTGGACAGATAGTCCATTAGTTACCTGGTTATAGCTTAACAGACATAGCTATTATTATCATTATTATAATCAGTTGGATTAACCAGTTTGGTTGCAGGAAACGATTTGCAAAATATATGTTTTGAAAAGGATATTGGTGAGGGCAAACTCGTTCCGCTAAGCAGCATGGTCTCACTTAATATCAGTAAATCGAGATGTAACATTATTATTCATACCAGGCTTTATGTCTGACTTGAAGTTTTTGTTTCCCCTTAAACTTTCGAGTGCTCAAAATTGATTTGAGTAGGTTGGGGACTGAGGTTTACAGGTTTTAGTTTTGATGAATAAAGCTTCCAGAGACGAGCAGATGGTTGTTGGATAGCTAATTATGAGTTTTAGTTTATTTCCACTGTGTATATGAAGTCAGATATGACTATATTGCTTTGATCAACCAAGGGGACATCGTCATATGTCACTCTTGGCGTATTTTTGTAATGATTATAATTTATCTTTACCTGGGAAACGATATAGGATTATGTAACTTAGATATGAATTTATTTTGAAATGCAATCAGTAAAATGTTGTTTTTGAAATATGTGATTTTGTTCATATTCAAGTGCTTCTGATATTATGGATACCATTGGTATTACCATATTTTGTCACCAGAAGTTAATATTATGGCTGACTGCAGCATCTGTTGCGCTTAGCTTTTGGCGTCTAGATACGGGATGTTAAAACTTGGTATCAAAGCATAGGTTTATGAAAAACTTTGAACTAAAAAAATGGTTTTTAAAACAAAATCCTAAGGAATTAGAGTAAGGTTGGGGTATGGGATAATGCAATAGTAACATACTTGTATTTGTTATATATAAGTATACGCTTTATCTCTAGTCTCCTATCTTTGTTAGGTTATTTTTTTTGTATCTCATCAGGTTTGAATACAGATATGGATGGTAGAAGAGGAAGAGTTAACCCAGGAGGGGAGGGCACCGATGGGAATGCAAGACCTATGCGAGGAGGACCCAAGGTCAGGCACAAGCAGAGAATGTAGGTGATGGAGTCCCGTGGGTGGACATGGGAGCTATGCATCAGTTTTTTGTGAATATGATGCAAGTTGGAATTGCAGCTGGAGCGGTAGGAGGAGATGCTACAAAGGCAGGAGTTCCAAAAGTTCCAATAGTTAACCATTATGCTAAGTTGAGCGGAGATTACGCTAAGCTTGGAATGAAGCCATTTCTAGGAACAGAAGATGCCATAGAGGTGGAAAATTGGTTGCTGTAGTATGAGAGAATCTTTGTAGATTTGGGGCTCAATGATGAGCAAAAGAGGAGGCTTGCTTCGAGACAGCTTCAGGGAGCAGCTTTGTTTTGGTGGAACAACGTGACAGCTGGTGTGGATGAGGAAACCTTGACATGGGTAGTTTTCAAGGGGAGGTTCCACGAGAGGTTTATGTCTACGATGGCATGGTCAACTCTGATTAGAAGGTTTGGTGAGTTAGAGCAGGGAGCGATGTCTATTCTGGAGTATGATAGGAGGTTTAAGGAGTTGGCCAGATATGGGTATGCTACAGTGGATATAGTAATGAAGAGGAATGAGAAGTTTATCAGGGGGTTGATGCCTAAGTTAGCAAGGGCTACATTACCTCATATTAGAGATCCTCCTGATTTTGTAGTGGAGATGGCCTTAAGGCATGAGGAGATTCTTGATTCTCTAGAGAAGAGTTAGGCTAAGGAGGTCCAGGTTGGGCAGAATCAGAAGAGGAAGTTCTTTCCTAAGAAAGGTGCTCAGAAGGGTGGAGCAGCTAAGAAAGGGAGGTCTGAGGTTGTATGTTTTAAGTGCGACAAGAAGGGGCATTTTGCTAATGAGTGTCGTGTTGGAAAAGCAAAGGAAGTGGCTGGGAAGAAGAATGTCAGGTGCTTCAACTGCGACCAGATTGGCCACTATAAGAATCAATGCAAGGAGCCCACTAAGGATGGAAATGGCAAGGTGTATGCATTGGGGCCTGCTACTTCGAAGCCAACAGCTCAGTAGAAAGGAAAGGCGGTGTTGGGAGGTGTGCTTTAGATTTATGGTATGCCCATTAGCATTCTATTTGATACTAGTGCATCACATTCTTTTATATATAGATGTTTGATGGATAAGCTTAACCTAAGACCCACATGTTTAGTTACTTCCTTATGGGTTGCGAATCCAATAGGAGGGTATGCAACTCTAGGGTTGAGATGTGACCAGTTAGATTTTGACTTGTTAGGTCATAATTTTGTTTGCAGTTTGCATGTGTTTGATTTTGTGGGGTTCAGAATTATTCTTGGTATGGATTGGTTAAGTGAGTACGATGCTAGGATATTTTCCAAGAATTGGAAAATATCACTTAGACACCCTGATTGTAGCAACATGATTGTTTATACCATAGAAGGTTCTAGTGGTGAGATGAATGCTTTGTTGGGTGTTGTGGAATTGGAAGATGACCTGAGTCGAGTTTTCATGGTTAAAGAATTCGCAGATGTTTTTGAGCCCGTAGTAGAATTGTCACTGAAACGAGCCATTGAGTTTCAGATAGATTTGGTTCTAGGAGCAGAACCAGTGAGTAGGCCACCAAGCAGGATGACCCCTACAGAGATGAGGGAGTTGAAGGTGCAGTTGGTGGAATTGGAAGGTAAGAGCTTTATCAGGCCGAGTAGTTTGCCTTGGGGAGCAGCCGCAGTGTTTGCTAAGAAGCCGGATGGATCGTTAAGGCTATGTATCGATTGTCGTAAGTTGAATAAGAGGACGTTAAAGAATCGATGTCCATTGCCGAGAATTTATGATTTGTTCGACCAGTTGAGTGGAGCCAAGATACTTTCTCAGTTAGATTTGGCAACATGTTTCCATCAGCTCAGAGTAGCAGAGGATAGTATACCTTTGACGGCGTTTAGGACTAGATATGGGTCGTATGAATGGTTAGTTATGCCATTTGGACTGACTAATGCGCCAGGATTCTTTGTGGATTTGATGAACCGAGTTTTCTGAGAGCACTTGGATAGGTTCATATTAGTTTTTATGGATGATATCTTGATATACTCTAAGGATGAAAGAGAGCATGAAGTTCATCTTAGAGTGTTGCTTGAGACGCTGAGGTAGCATCAACTGAAGGCGATGTTTCTGAAATGTCATTTCTGGAAGAAGGAAGTGAAGTTTCTTGGTTATGTAGTCTCAGAAAAAGGGTTGTCAGTAGATCCGTCTAGGATTAAGCAGTGAATAGCTGGAAGAGACCCGAGACAGTGACTGAGATAAAGAGTTTCCTTGGGTTGGCTGGTTATTATCGAAGATTCATTAAGGATTTTTTGCAGATACCAGCACCGATGACCAAGCTAACAAGAAAGGATGTGAAGTTTGTGTGGACCGATAAGTGTGAGGAAGCATTCCAGAGTTTGAAACACTTGTTGACCCATGCACTTGTGTTGGTTGTTACGGAAGGGAATCAGGATTGGTGGTTTATACAGATGCGTGTGGAATAGGATTAGGAGCTATGCTGATGCAGAGAGATAAAGTGATTGCGTATGCTTCTAGACAGCTTAGACCGCATGAGGTGAGATATCCATCGCATGATTTGGAATTTGCTATAGTAATTTTTGCGTTGAAGGTGTGAAGACATTACCTTTTAGGAGAGAGGTTTGAGTTATATACAGATCATAAGTCGCTGAAGTATTTGTTCTCTCAGAAAGAGCTGAACATGAGACAACAAAGGTGGTTAGAGTTTATTGCCGCTTATGATTTTGGGATTGAGTACACACCAGGGGAAGGAAACAAAGTTGCAGATGCACTTAGTAGGAAACATCAGAATGTAGTGTTAGCAATGATTGCTGAGTGGAAAGATTTGGAAGCATTAGTAGATTGCAGAGTGTAGTGGAGATCTAAGGCTGGGTCTAGCGGAGAAACCGTAGTGTTAACTTGTTTGGAAGTTCGACCAGTGATGATCGAAAGGATTGCTTCTAAATAGGAGGAAGATCGGGTATTAGCTGAATGGATCAGGAAGTTAAGAGATGGAACCGAGAGCGATGACTTGAAAGATTTCAGTCTTGACCAGAATGGGTGGTTGATAAAGAAAGGAAGATTATGTGTTCCGAGTGTAGGAAACATAAGGAAAGAATTCTTGGAGGAATGCTATCGTTTGAAGTTCTCTATTCATCCAGGATGAACTAAGATGTATCAGGATATGAAGAGGAGTTTCTTCTGGAAAGGTATAAAGCAGGATATTGGCTAATGGGTAAAGCAGTTCTTGATTTGCCAATAGGCAAAGGCTGAACACCAGAAGCCAAGTGGGTTGCTTCAGCTATTAGATATTCCGGTATGGAAATGAGATTCTATTTCTATCGATTTTATTGACAGGTTGCCAAGGTCGAACAGAGGAAATGAAAGTATATGGGTCATAGTGGACAGACTGACCAAGAGTGCCCATTTCATTCCAGTTAAGTCAACTAGAACGGCACCTATTTTGGCAAAGTTGTTTATGAAGAATGTGGTTAGACTGCATGGAATTCCTAGTAGTATAGTAAGTGATAGAGATTCCTTATTCACTAGCGAGTTCTGAAAGAGTCTGCAGTAAGTTTTGGGAACCAAACTCAAGATGAGTACCGCTTACCATCCGTAGATAGATGGGAAAATAGAGAAAGTTAACAGAGTCTTGGAAGACTTGTTAAGAGCTTGTGTTCTAGATTTCGGCGGATCATGGGAAGACCATCTGCATTTAGTCGAGTTTTCGTATAACAACAGTTATCAGACTAGTATTGGGATGACACCGTTTGAAGCTTTGTATGGATGGCCATGAAAGTCTCCCATATGTTGGTTAGAGACCAGGGATAGGTTGGTTCTTGGTCAAGATTTGATTAGAGAAGCTGCCGAAAAGATTGAGGTCATTCGAGCTA
This sequence comes from Allium fistulosum, assembly GCA_030737815.1. Lineage (NCBI taxonomy): Eukaryota > Viridiplantae > Streptophyta > Magnoliopsida > Asparagales > Amaryllidaceae > Allium > Allium fistulosum. Next base: position 617,034,753 of record CM060901.1, on the reverse strand, counting down.
GAATGAAGGAGGCTCAGTCTAGGCATAAGAGTTATGCTGATAGAAGATGGAAAGATTTAGATTTCTCAGTTCGAGGTTAGGTTTTCATCAAAGTGTCACGGATGAAGGGTGAGATCAGACTTGGGAAATCAGGAAAGTTAGCACCGAGATTCGTTGGACTTTTCCTATTGTTGAAAGGATCAAGAAACTCGCTGTAACAACCCACATATTTCATGATTATATATTTAAATGTTTTATTTAAATATAGCATCGTTAATCGGATTAAAGTCCGAAATGTTACTTTTTGTAAATAGTCTGTGACGCCCCACCTCTATACTCACCTAGCCAAGGACACTGCGGGGTAATGCCGTCGACTAGCACGAAGAATAAGGCTGTTGAGGAGCGACCATCTGTGTAATTGCTTTGTGCGAGTACCAATATGTCAGATAATATAACTTACATTTCATTTCAAGAGGAAATCCAACATATCTAATACAAACTCAAAGCTACCACACAGTGGCTATGAGGACTTCGGAAACAAATATAGAAATAAACATAACACAAATCAGTCACCGATATTCATATCACAAAGGCGAAAACAGATATGAATATAACACATAAAAGTGTATATCAAAATAGTGGTCAAACTAGATCCACTACATCACAAAAGAATAGATACAAGTGCTAGGCAAAAGAATATGTATACATCAAGGAGTCTCTATCTCGAATGTATAAAAGCAAAAACTACTAATCTATAGTAGTTAGCCAAAAATCAGATGATGAACCCTGATAAGAAGTCAAGCAAAAGTACTTGAAATACCTCGGTCTGACCCGAGTATTATTTAAGAAGAAAATAATAAACGGATCAGTCTAGCTATAAATATCATATAAAATGAGATAGGATAAGAGATATCACAAAAACGTATGATAAATATAATGCCATACTATGACAAGTATACATAAGGTAACAACAAAAGTCATACAGTATCTCAAATATTCTCAAACACTAAAAAGAATGTCATATTCTTTAAATTATTCACCAAAACACAAATATTGACAAAACATATCAATGCCAATCGCAAAAAATCGGTGAAACACAAATTCTAGAAATCATCAAATAGAAATCCAAAAATCACAAAAAGGGGAAGGCCTATCACAAACGGGAGCATGAAAACTCCCCAACACCTGTGTCACAAACGGAACGCTATTCCATGGTTGCTAACCATCAAGTTTGAGCTGAAACTCCACAAACGGCCCGAAGACCATGGGTCGCTACCCCACCAATTTGAGTCGAAGCTCCACAAACAGCCCGAAGACCATGGGTCGCTACCCCACCAATTTGAGCCGAAGCTCCACAAACGGGGTTTAGTCCCCACAAAAACAAAGAGACATCGCACATTGCTAGTCTAAATCTCAAAATGATCATCATTGATCGATAAGTGTAAATTACACTAAGCTAGTAAATAAATGAGTTAGGCTTCATGTCCCATAACCACTAGCTTAACTTAAATATTTACTTACAAATTGTAGACTTCCACTCAAAAAAAGTGTAAATTACACTAAGCTAGTAAATAAATGAATTATGCTTCATGTCCCATAACCACTAGCTTAACTTAAATATTTACGAACAAATTGTAGACTTCCACTCGAAACTTGTCACGAGAGTTCAATCGAATAAGTCTAAGAATTAACCGACGAAGTAAACGCAAGCGTTTCATACTACTTGCTTTGCTAAGCTGTTTAATTAGATTTCTCATACGAATGAGGTAAAGGTTTGTATATACTAATAGATTGAAAAACGGATTTAAAGACGAGTTTTGTATTAAAAGTACGTTGAAATCGGTTTTGTGAAAGCGTTTGAATAATTACTACTAGTATAGAAACCTTTGTATTTTTAAAAGTGACAAATCATAGAAAACGATTGTAGAAACAATCAATCAACTAAAAATTCACATTCGACGACGTGAATCAAAACCCTAGAAATCGATATCAAATCCATCAAATGGATATTCCCAAAAATCCAAAGAAAGAAGTCATTAAAGTCGATAATAAGTGATAACAACTATCCGGATCAACAAAAATTGATTAAAATAGGAAATCCCCTCAAAAACATACGCAAATAGGCAAAATGCACAGTTCCAGACGTCTGGTTTAGAGTCCAGACGTTTGGATTTAGGTTCTGGAAATTTTCAGAAACCTTCCAGACGTCTGGTAGACTTTCCCAGATGTCTGATAGACTTCCCAGACGTCTGGTTGGTTTGGACCAGACGTCTGGTTCCAGTTTCAGCCCACTAACCCAACATAATACACTAACTCCTCCTCCAACTCCTCTTCATTCATTTTCATTTCCTAACACTTTCAAGCTAAAAGAAAAATGGGGGAAAGAAAAGGAAATTAGAAATTCCTAAGCCCTAGTTTACTAGGAAATTCAAATTCAAGCTCTAGAAATCAAAGAGAAGCTTAGGTAAGCATCCTCTTCATCTTCTCCATCTCAATTCCTCTCCAATTTTCAGAAATTCCTAAACCCTAACTTAGGAAATATTTGCTTACGAGCATAGATTGGAGCTTCTAGAGTTGAAGTTGAAGAGTGGTTGATCTTTCCTTTGTTTAAAAGCTTCTCACTTGTTGTTTTTGGGTTTAAAGGTGAGTTCTTTAACTCACATCTATGTTTATACCTTTGATAGTTGTTAGGTATGAATTCCTAACATCTATTTCTTGTCCATTTGCTTTTGAATTGAATTGGTTTGACGAATTTTCCAATTTTTGGTATTTTGAAGTCAAAATCTATGAAAATCCTTATATGGGTGTTTGGACATGTTTTTTGGAGTGTATTGATGTGTTTATAGGGTTGAGTTGTCGCTTGACATCAAGCTCTAGCCATCGTCGCTCACTTGATCGCTTCCGATACGAATTGGCCAATATTAGCCAAGGCAAAATATTACCCTGAGCTTTAGCTCAAACGTCTGGTAATAAGCTCAGACGTCTGATGCTACGGGAATAAAATTCCAGTCTTTCAGCTCAGACGTCTGAGCTTACTTCCCAGACGTCTAGGCGATCTGGAAGAAAATTCCAAATCTTCAGCTCAGACATCTGGGAAGTCTACCAAACGCCTGGAGCTGCTTATTTCAGCTAAATTGCCTATTTTGAGTGGATTTCTGTTTTAATCAATTTTTGGTTGATCCGATTAGTTGTTGTCATTTATTATCGACTTCGATGACTTCTTTTCGGGATTTTTAGGAATATCCATTTGATGGATTTGATATCGATTTCTATGGTTTTGATTCACGACATCGAATGTGAATTTTTGGTTGATTGATTGTTTCTACAATCATTTCTGCGATTTGTCACTTTTAAAAATACAAAGGTTTCTATACTAGTAGTAAATATTCAAACGCTTTCACAAAGATGATTTCAATACCATTTTTTTATACAAAACTCGTTTTTAAATCCGTTTTCCAATCTATTAGTATATATAAACCTTTTCCTCATTCGTACGAGAAATCCAATTAAACGACGTAGCAAAACAAGTGGTATGAAACGCTTGCGTTTACTTCATCGGTTAATTCTTAGACTTGTTCGATTGAAATATTGTGACAATTTTCGAGTGCAAATCTACAATTTGTTCGTAAATATTTAAGTTAAGTCAGTGGTTATGGGACATGAAGCTAAACTCATTTATTTACTAGCTTAGTGTACTTCACCCTTCTTTTTGATCGTTGGCGATCATTTTATGGTTTAGACTAGCGATATGCGATGTCTCTTTGTCCATGTGGGGGACTGTACCCAGTTTTATGGAGCTTCATCTCATTTTTTTGGGCTAACGACCCATGGTCTTTTGACCGTTTGTGGAGCTCCGGCTCAAATTGGTGGGGTAGCGACCTATGGCCTTCAGGCCGTTTGTGGAGAATCAGCTCAAACTTGATGGTTAGTGACCATGAATAGCGTTCCGTTTGTGATACACGTGTTGGTGAGTTTTCATGCTTCCGTTTGTGATAGGCCTCCCCCTTTGTGTTTTCTTTTCTGGATTTCTGATTGATGATTTCTGGAATTTGTGTTTCACCAATTTTTGCGATTGACATTGATATGTTTTGTCAATATTTGGAGTTTGGTGAATAAGCTAAAGAATGTGATATTCTTTTTGGATATTCGACGAGATTTGAGCTATTGTATGATTTTTGTTGTTATCTGATGTATACTTGTCACAGTATAACTTTGTTGTTATCATACGTTTTTGTCATATCTCTTATCCTATCTCATTTTATATGATATTTATAGCTAGACTGATCCGTTTATCCTTCTTAAATAATAATCAGGTCAGACCGAGGTATTTCAGGTGCTTCTGCTTTACTTCTTATCAGGGTCCGTCATCTGACTTTTGGCTAACTACTTTAGCTTAGTAGTTTTGTTATAATACAATCGAGATAGAGACTCCTTGATGTGTACATATTCTTTTGTCTAGCACTTGTACCTATTCTTTTGTGATGTAGTGGATCTTGTATGACCACTACTTTGATGTACACTTTTATTTGTTATATTCATATCTGTTTCCGCCTTTGTGATATGAATATTTGTGACTGATTTATGTTATGCCTATTTCTATATCTGTTTCCAAAGCCCACATAACCACTGTGTAGTAGATTTGAGTTTGTATTTGATAGTCGGATTTCCTCTTGAAATGAAATGCAAGTCATACTATCTGACATATCGGTACTCGCACAAAGCAATTACATAGATGGTCGCTCCTCAACAGCCTTATTCTTCGCGCTAGTCGATGGCATTACGCCGTAGTGTCCTTGGCTAGTGTGAGTATAGAGGTGGGGCATCACAGCTTGGTATCAGAGCCAAACTTTGGAACAATGTAGAATATCTAGCAAGGATCATTGTCCTAAGTCTTTCTTAGGAGTCGTGCCTTAGGATTTAATTCGAGTCATTGGACCCGTTCTTCCTATTTTCTTTTGTGATGCCTTGTTTTATCAATCAAGTTTGTTTGATATTCATTCTGAGAATAACCTTTTTCCTCTTCTTTATTTATTTCTTAAAGGAGAGAAATGGTTAGACCTGGCCATCCCAGCGCCGGTCAATCCAGTGCTACTCCTCAGGATGGAGTATTCATGTCTGCTCAACAGCTTTTGGATTTTGTAAAGAATGCTCAAGCTGCCGGACCCATTCCAGAGCCTACTCATCCTAAATCCGAGTTTGCACGCTTGTGCAGTGATTATACCAATTTGGGTGGAAGGCCGGCCATTCAAGGGTTTCAAAAGCGTTATTGAAGTCCAAGCTTGGCTTAGAACATGCGACCACATCTTTTCTCGCATGAATCTTGTGGATCTATATCATGTCCAAGTGGCTTTTAGCATGCTCCAAGAGAGAGCATTAGACTGGTATGAACTTTTGACCTCGGAAATTATTGAAACAGATCTTACTTGGGAGCAATTTCGGGAAAGGTTTGAGTTAAAGTTTGTGCCGGAAGCTGAAAAAGTATCTTTAGCTCGACGCTTTATTGACCTTGTTCAAGGTGAGTCTTCTGTGACCGACTATGTCGCATCTTTTGAATCCCTCTCTAAATATGGGGTCGAGTATATTAATACCCCATTGAAGAAAAATCAGAGGTTTGTCTATGGGTTGAAAAAGAACCTCAAAAAGCCTTTACTCCTGAAACTAGAAGTTTCTTCCGTTCATCTTGTTGATATCGCTCTTCGTCTCGAAGAGGCTGATAAAGAAAGTGATGTTGAAGTTGTGGGTGCCAAACAAAACATCAATAAGAAGAGGCCTTTTAAGTTCAAGCCTAATCCCAACAAGAAAGGGAAGCAAGCAACTTCGGTAGCAAAGACTCCTACCTCTAGTCGTGGAGAATGTTACAATTGTGGTTTTAAGGACCATTATGCAAACAAGTGTCCGAAGCCCCTTACTTGTCGCTATTGCAAAAGTTCGGGTCATATTATATCTGCATGTCCCAAACTTCAAAGCAAGGAGGGAAAGCTTAATGTTGTGCAAGCTCCTAGTAACACTTCTCTTGGTCAAGGTATTTCTCATTCTTTCCTTGATGGCATTATTATATTTCGTGATCTTCCTATTCGAGTTCTTTTTGATACGGGTGCATCTCACTCTTTTATATCCAAAGAACTTGTTGATGCTTTGTCTTTAAATGTTATGGGCTTGATGACGTCACTGAAAATTGCGAATCCGGTTGGTGGATCCGCAACACTCAGTTTACTTTGTAAAGATGTCGAGATTCTTTTATGTGATTATTCTTTCCGAACCAATTTGCATGTTATGCGCTACTTAGGTTTCATAATGATTTTGGGAATGGATTGGCTTAATCATTATGAAGCCCACATTCTATGTCCCGAGAGGACTATCTATCTTCGACATCCCCAGTCTGTTAAGCAGATTTCTATTGTTCTTAAAGATTCAGATTCCAATTCAGTAGCATCCTTATATTCTCTAAATCTACGTGATGATGATAATGATGATGAGGAAGATGTCATTTCCCTCATTCACATTGTTCGTGAATTTCCCGATATATTTGAGCCCGTTTTAGGATTACCACCTAAGCGAGCAATTGAATTCAGAATTAATCTAATCCCTGGAGCTCTACCTATTACTCGTCCTCCTTATCGTATGTCCAATAAGGAAAATGAGGAGATGCGTAAACAATTATCCGAATTGGAAGGAAAACAGTTTATTCGATCTAGTTCCTCTCCATGGGGAGCTTCGGCTATTTTTGTGAAGAAATCTGATGGTACACTTAGGCTTTGCATTGACTACCACAAGCTAAATGATCTCACCATCAAGAATAAATATCCCTTACCTCGGATTGATGATATATTCGATCAACTTAGTGGTGCTAGAGTCTTTTCATAGTTAGACTTAGCAACCGGTTTTCATCAGCTTCGTATTGTAGAGGATAACATTCCTTTGACGTCGTTCGTACTTGTAATGGATCTTATGAATGGCTTGTTATGCCATTTGGTTTAACGAATGCTCCAGCTTATTTCGTTGACCTTATGGATCGAGTTTTCAAAGACTTCCTCGATCGATTTGTTCTCATCTTTATTGATGATATTCTTGTATATTCTAAAGCCGAGGAAGAGCATGCAAAACATCTTCGGATTGTGTTGGAAACTCTTAGGAGTAATCAATTGAAAGAAAAATTTTCTAAGTGCCACTTTTGGTAATCTCGTGTGAAATTTTTGGGGCATATTATTTCTGAATCGGGAATTTTCGTGGATCCTTCAAAGATTGAAGCGATTCAAAATTGGAAGTGACCGGAGAGTTGACGGAAATCCGTAGTTTCCTTGGATTGGCGAGCTATTACCGTCGGTTCATAAAAGACTTTTCTAAAATTTCCGTACCTCTTACTAGTTTGACAAAGAAGGGAGTTAAGTACATTTGGTCAGACAAATGTGAAGCTGCTTTTCAGAAATTAAAAGAACTCCTTTCCGATGCCCCTATTCTCGTGATTCCCGAAGGGAACCAAGACTTTATTGTTTATACTGATGCTAGTCGTGTTGGTTTGGGAGCCGTTCTCATGCAAAAGGAACGTGTTATCGCTTATGCTTCTAGACAATTAAAGCCTGCCGAGACTAGATATGCCACTCATGATTTAGAGCTCGCGACTATTGTTTTCGCCCTTAGAATTTGGCGCCATTATCTTTTGGGAGAGAAATTTGTTCTCTACACCGATCATAAATCTTTGAAGTATTTATTTTCTCAAAAGGAACTTAATTTGCGTCAACAACGTTGGCTCGAGTTCCTTGCATCTTATGATCTTGATATTCTCTATACTCCCGGAAAGGGTAATCGTGTTGTCGATGCCCTTAGTCGTAAGCAACAAGCAGTTGTTTCCATGATGATATCCGAATGGAATGATCTCGAGACTTTATCCACTTGTGAGATTCGAGATCGCGAATCCGATTCATGTTCATCTCTTGTTCTATGTAGCCTTGAGGATCATCCTTCTCTTTTAGACTGCATTCTTGAAGCTCAAAAGCATGATCCCGTATTGGCTCTTCTTAGCCAAAGTTGTAGGGATAAAATTGATATCGAAGGTTTGAAAGACTTTGATATTGATGCTCATGGCGGTATTCGAAAATTTGGTAGACTTATCGTGCCAAATATTTGTGATCTTCGTAAAGACATTTTAGAAGATTCTCATCGTTCTAAATTTACCATTCATCCCGGTAGTAGTAAAATGTACGCGGACATGAAGCGACTTTATTATTGGGATGGGATGAAATATGATATTGCTAACTTTATTAAGCATTGCATGACTTGCCAACTCGTGAAGGCCGAGCATCAAAGGCCTGTTGGGTTATTGCAACCTTTGGATATTCCAGTTTGGAAGTGGGATCAAGTTTCCATGGACTTTATTGACGGTCTTCCCCGTTCTCGTTCGGTCATGATAGCCTATGGGAGATAGTAGATAGACTTACAAAATCCACCCATTTTCTTCCCGTTCGGTCGAATCGGACCGTACCTCTTTTGGCTAAACTCTATGTCAAAGAAATTGTTAAATCGTATGGAGTTCCTACTTCTATTATTGGCGATTGTGATCCATTATTTACTAGTGGATTTTGGAAGGGTCTTCAAAAAGCTTTGGGAACGAAGCTTAATTTTAGCACCGCTTATCATCCTCAGTCCGATGGGCAAACCGAGCGTGTGAATCAAGCTCTTGAAGATCTTCTTCGTACATGTGTTCTTGATTTTGGAGGAAGTTGGGAAGATCATATTTCTCTTGTTGAGTTTTCTTATAATAATAGCTTCCAATCTAGTATTGGTATGGCTCCTTTCGAGGCACTATGCAGAAGGCCATGGCGATCTCCTTCATGTTGGCTTGAAGCCGGTGAGAAGCTAGTTTTAGGTCCAGATTTATTCGTGATGCCACAGAAAAGATTGACCTTATTCGTCATAGGATGAAAGAAGCTCAAAGTAGATAAAAATCCTATGCCGATAATAGAAGAAGGAAATTAGAATTTTCTGTGGGAGATTTAGTGTTTGTTCGTGTTTCACCTATGAAGGGTGTTGTGCGTTTCAGTCGATCGGGAAAATTAGCACCTCGATATATTGGTCCATTTCCCATCACCGAACACATTGGTTCCATGGCTTATCGCCTTTTATTACCGGCTCAATTTTCTGCTATTCATGACGTATTCCACGTCTCTCAACTACGGAAATGCCTTAGAGATTCCGATTCAATTCTTGAGCCCGGTGTTATTGAAGAAATTGAAGTTTCGCCTAATTTGACTTATGAGCAACATCCTATTCGTATCATTGCTACGGAGATAAATGCCTTCGAAATAAAGATGTTCCTGTTGTGAAAGTTCAATGGTCCTCAAATCCTAAGGATTGCTCTTGGGAATCCAGGGAATTCATCGAGCGAACACATCCGGACTTACTTTCTTGTGCTTTTTAAAAGGTGAACTTCTCACTTCAATTTTTTTTCTTTTGTGTTGATTATGCCTTTGTATGTGGTTGTTACCTTTTGTTTTCCTCTTAATTATTGCGAGGACGCAATTTATTTAAGGAGGGGAGTCTGTAACAACCCATATATTTCACGATTATATATTTAAATGTTTTATTTAAATATAGCATCGTTAATCAGATTAAAGTCCAAAATGTTACTTTTTGTAAACAGTCGAATTGGGAATCGAGACCACTTTCATTGAGTTCAAAATGGCATTTACGACCTTTTTGAGTATAAACATCGATATGTTTGGAGTTGAGTAGAATTTTGCTATTTTCCTATTTTGGGCTTTGGGTTTGGGTTTCATCCCACTAACCCAACATAATACCCTAATCCTCCTCCAACTCCTCTTCATTCATTTTCATTTCCTAACACTTTCAAGCTAAACTCATTTATTTACTAGCTTATTGTAATTAACCCTTCTTATTGATCGTTGGCGATCATTTTATGGTTTAGACTAGCGATATGCGAGGTCTCTTTTTCCATGTGGGGGATTGTACCCAGTTTTATGGAGCTTCATCTCATTTTTTTGGGCTAACGACCCATGGTCTTTTGACCGTTTATGGAGCTTCGGCTCAAATTGGTGGGGTAGCGACCCATGTCCTTCAGGCCGTTTGTGGAGCCTCGGCTCAAACTTGATGGTTAGCGACCATGGTATAGCGTCTGGTTTGTGATACACGTGTTGGTGAGTTTTCATGCTCCCGTTTGTGATAGGCCTCCCCCTTTGTGTTTTCTTTCCTAGATTGATGATTGATGATTTTTAGAATTTGTGTTCCACCAATTTTTGCGATTGACATTGATATGTTTTGTCAATATTTGTGGTTTGGTGAATAAGCTAAAGAATGTGATATTCTTTTTGGATATTTGACGAGATTTGAGCTATTGTATGATTTTTGTTGTTATCTGATGTATACTTGTCACAGTATGGCATTGTTGTTATCATACGTTTTTGTCATATCTCTTATCCTATCTCATTTTATATGATATTTATAGCTAGACTGATCCGTTTATCCTTCTTAAATAATAATCGGGTCAAACCGAGGTATTTCAGGTGCTTCTGCTTTACTTCTTATCAGGGTCCGTCATCTGACTTTTGGCTAACTACTTTAGCTTAGTAGTTTTGTTATTATACAATCGAGATAGAGACTCCTTGATGTGTACATATTATTTTGTCTAGCACTTGTACCTATTCTTTTGTGATGTAGTGGATCTTGTATGACCACTACTTTGATGTACACTTTTATTTGTTATATTCATATCTGTTTCCGCCTTTGTGATATGAATATTTGTGACTGATTTATGTTATGCTTATTTCTATATCTGTTTCCAAAGCCCACATAACCACTGTGTAGTAGCTTTGAGTTTGTATTTGATAGTCGGATTTCCTCTTGAAATGAAATGCAAGTCATACTATCTGACATATCGGTACTCGCACAAAGCAATTACATAGATGGTCGCTCCTCAACAGCCTTATTCTTCGTGCTAGTCGATGGCATTACGCCGTAGTGTCCTTGGCTAGTGTGAGTATAGAGGTGGGGCGTCACACTCGCATATAGAGTTGAGTTACCGAAACGTTTGATAGGAGTCCACCATGTTTTCCATGTTTCTCATATTAGAAAGTGTGTTAGAGACCCGGAGACTGCTATTGCACCGACTGTGCTAGATGACTTAGTAGTAGAAACAGACTTGACTATCGTAAGAAAGCCGATTCATATTGTTGCGAGAGATGAGAAGAAGCTTAGAACCAAGACGGTCAGATTAGTCAAAGTCCAGTAAAGCGACGATGACAGGGACTGTACTGGGGAGATCGAGTGCAGGATTAGAGATACTTATCCTGAATTGTTTGATGGTATGTTTTACCTCTTTGATTGATGTGTTGTGTAACTTATCGTAATTTCGAGGACGAAATTCTTTAAGGAAGGGAGTTTGTAACACCCTATATTTTTGGTAACATTATTTAGGATATTTAATTAGTTAAATTAAATAAAATAATGTGTTGATTAGAGGATTAAGATTTGATTTTATTAAGGGGTAGTCGTGCCATTTAACCAATGAATTAAAATAAGAGTTAACATGAAATAGAGGAGGGGTAAAATAGGAAAGAGGTCATTCTTATACCTGAAACACTTGGGCTTGTATCCCATATACGTTCATTTTCATTTATCAAAATTTTTAAACTTGAGGCCGGCCACCATTAACAAGAAAAAAGGGAAGAAGATTAATAAAAGCTAAGGAAGGAGCTAATTCAAATCAAATCCATTCACATCTCAATCTCTTTAATCTCTAAAGCTAAGGTGAATAATGTTTACATCTCATATTTCTTTTGTTTTTGGTTTAAGGTGAAATCCAAAATATTTTGCATTAATTTTCCATGTTTTTGAATGATGGAATGAATATATATACTTGTTGATGATTTATGGTTGTTCATATAGATTTTATGACATGTTTTGATATGAAAACCCTATTAAATGACATCCAAATGCCTTGCGAATTTTTACATAGACCAGAAATATTATTTTGGAGATGGGTTTCAATTTTGAATTTTCAGAATTTTTGTGGAATTTAGATAAATTTACTAGTGAAGAAAATGTTATTTTGGATTATAAATTATTTACGGTTAAATAATAATTGGTTTGGGTCTGAAATTAAAATATGTTAGAACACATATTAAAATTGATTTTTTGGAATTTTTGTAGAATTTTCCTAAGTGTTTTAATGAGTATATAAAATTATTTAAGGTATGGGACTTAAATGTTTTATATAAAATGAAAGGAGAATGGGCTTTTTGTAAATAAATTTAAATTGTTAATTATGGAAAGTCGATAGTACTTTTAGAAAAGAAAAACTTGCAACCAATCACAATTTGACAAACAAGACAGGTTAGGTACAAAGAAATAATTTAAAAGGACAAATAAACATGTTTTTCACTGTTTCGATGCTTTCGGTACCAGGTTCTGCCTCCTTACCTTCGCCTCCAACGCTGTCGAAACCAATGCACATGGTATTAGGGAACTGGTATGTAGTGAATTGGATGTAGGTGGAAGGTATAGAGTCGAAACCAAGGGTTCCGAAGGGTTTGAGGCACTACTTTGCTTTTAAAAGAAAATGCGCCTGCTTGCTTTCAACTAAGTAGCTTTTGACTTGGTTAGTTTTCGACTAGGTCAACTAGATTTAAAGAAATGGTTTTGATTAGGTTGCACTTTTGTTTTAAATGACAGCTCTCGACTAAGTCGAAACCTTTTGGCTGCCACTTTCTTCCTTTCGACCCAGATGGTTTCGAAGGGGTTATTTCATTTTCTAAAATTTGGCCACTTCTCCACTGCTTTCAAAGGGATGGTTTCAACACCATCACTTCTTTACTTAGGAATGATTTCAAAAGGGATGCTTTCGACTTTAATGGGTTTCTGATCCTTTTGCTCTACTTGAAGACATAATCCAAATGGTTTCGATTGAAATTGTGTTCAAAGGTTTCGAAGGAGTAAAATGGTTTCGAAAGGTTTCCACATGTTTTAAATTAAACCCAAGTACTTTTGAAAGGTAGGTTTTGACGCCTTCGAAATGTTTAATGAATGGTTTCGAAGGGGTGGTTCCCCAGGGTTTCGAAAGGGTTGAAAGAAAAGGTTTTTCCTATGTTTTCGAAAAGCGGTATTTAAAGGTTTTAAAAGAAGGATGTCTAGGATTTTATAGACTTTCAAGGGAAGGTTTTATGCTTTCGAAAGGAAGAATTTGAATGGTTTCGAAATGAAAGATTTGGCTTTTCGGCCTAGATTAAGTAAAGGGTTTTACTTGGTTTCAAAAGGGTTACTTTCAAGGGTTTCGAAGGGGTTGTTTAAAGGTTTTAAACAAAGATTTCGAATATACTAAGTAGGCAGCATAGCCATTGTGTTTTTAAGTTAAAAAGGGTTTTAACTTATTTTGAGGGGATAGGAAATCCTCATTAAAATTCATTAACATTATATTGAGTAAAGTATATATAACATGGCAAAATAGCTTTGACTAAAGCTAAGAATATATTTTCCTTGTATAAGTATGATTTATAGGTTAAATCATTTTGAAAAGATTTTCAAGGAAAAAGATGAAGGGTAGTTAACCCTAAGAAAATGATTCGAACAGTTAGTCCAGTTTGCAGACAGTTAGTCCAGTTTGCGGACGGTTAGTTTAGTTTGTGGGCAGTCAGCCAAGTTTTCGGACAGATAGTCCATTTATTACTTGTGGACAAATAGTCCATTAGTTACATTATTATAGCTTAATAGACATAGCTATTATTATCATGATTATAATCAGTTTGATTAACTAGTTTGGTTGTAGGAAAAGATTTGCTAAATATATGTTTTGAAAAGGATATTGGTGAGGGGAAACTCGTTCTACTAAGCGGCATGGTCTCACTTAATATCTGAAACCAAGATATAACGGTATTATTCATACCAGGCTTTATGTCAGACTCGAAGTTTTTGTTTCCCCTTAAACTCTCGGGTGCTCAAAATTGATTTAATAGGCTGAGGGTTGAGGTTTACAGGTTTTAGTTTTGACGAATAAAGCTTCCAGAGACGAGCTGGTGGTTGTCGGATAGCTAATTAGGAGTTTTAGTTTATTTCCGTTGTGTATATGAAGTCAAATATGACTATTTTGCTTTGATCAACCAAGGGGACATCGTCATATGTCGCTTTTGGCGTATTTTTGTAATGATTATAATTGATCTTTACCTAGGAAATGATATGGGATTATGTATGGATATGAATTTGTTTTCAAATGCAATCGGTAAAATGTTGTTTTTGAAATCTATGGTTTTGTTCATATTCAAGTGCTTCTAATATTATGGATACCATTAGCATTACCATATTTTGTCACCAGAAATTAATACTATGGATGACTGCAGCATCTGTAGCACTTAGCTTTTGGCCTCTAGATAAGGGATGTTACAGTACATATACTATACTTAGGCCATGGCGATATGGTAAGTATGAGTGAATAATCTCTTTTGGTTTGTTGAGTAAACTAAAGGTTGAAATGAGATTAGGACAAGGAACCGTGGGTTGGGAGTTGTATGTGATACAACTAATAAAAAATTATCCATCGTTCGGGGAGTTATGACTTATTGAGCAAACTCAAGGTTAGAATTCCATGACGGACGAGTCTTAACGCCCACTAGTGAAGTCGAAAGACTTCTATGTTTCGTTTAGGGTTTGGTGAAACATAAAAGATTAGTGGAAGCCTTATTAGAAAAATGAAATGATAATATTTTACCTTTCTAATATTGTAAGAATCTATGCTATATGATGTTATAATAATCTACATTGATAAATTTGTTCATTTAAATTAATTGATAAAATGATTATCAATTAAGATATAAAAGTGAACTGAATTGAATATAGACAAATAGAAATATAACATATACTTACTAATAAATGCCTATTGCATTTTAATGTTTCTACACCCATGCAAGTGTCTAATTTTATAACTACTTATTACATTCGTAATTTGGTCACTTACGTGTTTATTTGGCCGAGACCATGTATTGCATGCTATGAGTTTCGAACAATAAAAGCAATATGAGACTATGGATATTTGATCCGTATACTATCGCATACAACTGTTATATGGGGAATGGTTACAGTTCATAATGTACGATACTTCAATAAAATTAGTTCATTTGAAATTACTAAATAAACAATACTATAAGATCGAGTATTCAATTAGATTGATTACAATATAAGATCATATTGTGTTAAATGTAACACAGGAAACAAACTATAACATGAATTTAAGAATTCGATCATTGAAATGTCAGTTTGATTAGTTTACGTAAGGTGCGTCATAATTGATGTCCTTAATTATTAAGGATGATCAAATGCATCTTTGTAAATAGCTTTTTATGATGTTGTAGTAACAGTTTTCTTTTGAACGGTTCGACCATTTAGAAAGAAAAACGAATGTACAAGAGTAGATGTGACTTAAGATACAGTTGGGATAAAGAGAGTGAATAGTCACTTCTGCTTCATAAAGAAACATCGAAAATGAAAATTGTAATAGTAATCGATACTTACTATTGGAATAAGAAATATGATTTCTATTCCAAAATGTATTTTCATATAGAAATTTGTTTTCTATGAGATTTATTTCTTTGAGTTCAAGATATTTGATCAATGAACTCTCCACTGTAATATAGTTACAGTATATGAAATAAATAATATATATTTAGTGAATGATGGACCTTCGAATTTAGTATACTATTATAGTATGACAGAAATAGTGGGAGCGTGCCATATAGCACTGATTGATTGCATCAAATTATGAAAACCGTTTTCGTAAAACATACCGAACATTATTTATGAAATAGTGACTATTTTTTAGTATCGACTGAAAAATAGAAGTAATTATATTTCAATGTGAATATTATGAATATTTGTTATAAAATTAAACATAATGTGTTATTTGTTTTCATAACAAAATTGATGCATTAGAAAATATATAAGTATCTAAAATTATTTATGATTTTTTGGAATTATAGACTAAGCCGTAGTTTTGAAAAATAATTTTTATTATATGATTATGAATCATATGATACTAGTTAATTATATCTCAAACAAGTAAGGGATATGCACCCATTTAGTGGGAGCGTCATAGGAGTTGATGAACTCTTCGGATTGATACATATTGATATATGCAATCACAAGTCTATTAATACCAAAATAGTACCACATACTTCGTTATATTCACCAATGAGTTAACACCGACATGGACATGTGTATTTGACACATGTGTAGTATGTCTATGGTAAATTCATTGAGTATAGAACGAAAGTAAATAAAATAACATGCGATAGAAATGATTCGATTTGATCGAATGGGTGAGTATATTGGAAAGAGTTTTGAGCGTACCTAAAAATGAATAAACATTCAATCTTAAAAGTCACTCCTCCATGTGATACATAATGATGTATCTATAAGGATTAATCTAAATTTGTTGAATAGTGTACGATTAATTGTGAGTGAAGTTAAGTTAATTTATTTCTTTAAGGGCATGTACTTGAGAGTAGTACATAAGGTTAATATTATTTCATCTATAACAGTTTACAAAATCATACAAGATAAGGGTTTATAGGAAACACCAATATATCCTAGGTCAAGGAGTTGGTAGGTTGTGTGAGTCGAAAGTCTGCACGTAATAATTGTTCGTAAGGGGTCTTGGATGAATCTTGCCAAAAGGAGTTTGCGAAAGACTGTCATTGGATGACATATTTATGTTTTGAACATAAGTTTTGTAAACTAAAACTAAATCGGTTTTAAATAAAAGGAAATTCATAAAGTGTTTGTAAATACATGTTCCATTGCATTAAGAAACAATGGTTGTTTTAAAAAATACCAACTTCATAGTGAAGGAATTTCTTTGAGAAATTATTGGTAGTAAAATGAAATTGGATACGATCTAATGATAAAACTGATTACATGAGATGAAATGAAATCTAGTAACCTAAATGAACACATTGTATTAGAGTGTCTTATAAGTATTATCGCATATTGAAGAGAAATTACGAGTTTCTTATTAATGTCGGAAATATATAATCCTCGGTTGTTTATGTTATCCCGCCTTTTGGCAAGGCCGTGACACCAAGGACTTTACTGAAAACCAAAGACAGTCCGTCCCGAAGATCGGTTATACACAGGTTTACTATGGATACCGGCAAATTTGGTCCAAGCATGGATCGAGTTACAATTGGCATGGTACGATAAGCAAAGCTATGAAAGCCAACGTTCCAAGTTTTAGGTCAAGCAAAGTTCGTATGCTCAAGATATGGATCGATCAAAATCAAGGAAGTCAACTTCATTCGTATCGATCATATTCGTATCCATCCAAGATAACTCCCTTCGTATCCATCGGCGGTAACACATGAGTCCAGTTCGTATTGACCCACTACCTAGAATGTTTTGTATCTATCAGCCACAGATCGATACGAAGTTGACATCCTCTATCGACACGAAACAAACCAAGTACCATCGATACGAAGTGGCCATAGATAATCGATACGAAGCAATCTCTGATTCATCGATATGAAGTGGAGCATAGAGCATCGATACAGAAAGAGTTTCCCAGACCAATATGAAGAGTAATTCCTGGGAATGATACGAAGCAAACATGAAAAAGTGGAAGAATCGGTCGCTCGGCATGAAAAGTGGATCTCTCCTGATCACCCCTGATCGCTCCACGTCACCCCTGATCGATACGCATGGCATCGATACGAACAACCATTAAGGCGATTTGATCGATACGAACACGATAGCCTATTGAAAAATGAAACTTAGATCGATCATAACTCAAAATCTACAAGTCCAAATGCCACTAAATTTTCACAGGAGCTTGCATACCAACTCAAGAACGTTTATGATCGATTTTAGCCGAAATGGAGCAAGTATTGATCGATATGAATGTGATAAGGATCGATCAAGTGGGCCCACCCACGTGTGAGAAGAGGTATTCCGAGATCTAAGTCAAATATTTTCAGCCTACACCTATAAATAACAGCCCAATGCCTCCAGAAAAGGGACTTTGGATTCTGCTACGTCGATACTCTACCGGAGACCTTTTGTAACTCGAGTGCTTGAGTGTTTACTGTTGTAATCAAATTGTAATCTTCAATAAAAAGCAAACTTTCTATAGTGTACATAGGCTACAACGCCGAACCACTCTAAATTCCTTTGTTCTTGCATTTCTGTTTTTCTGTTTTGGCGTGTTTGTTAGATTAACTTCCTTTTTCATTTATATTCTTTACTTTAATCTCTTCAAATATGCCCGAAGAGTGTTGTGCCCAATTTTGGTACCAACACTTTGGTGCTTTCATTGAGAAAAAACCCAGCTTTTCTCCACTCCATTGGATCTACTTCCGTTGTTGGATTGAATAAATCTAAGGAGAAGATCCCGGTCTACCATCCAGGAGTTCATTCCATACTATTCAGATTGCATCGGATCTAAGAAGGAACTGTATCAGCCATGGTTAACACAAGGGCTGCTTCTACTGCTGCTAATCCAGAAGGACGAGATAGGAAAAATCCCATGCAGTAGCCTGCTATAGGTCAGACTTCTGCTGGACCTTCATATCCACAACGCCCTGTCACCAGGGAGGAGTTCCAAATTCTTATGCAAGAGCTTACCCAAAGCCGTCAGGAACTTACGCAGCAGATCCATGCCAACACGGAGCTAGCCAACTGACTGAACAAGGAGAGACGAAGGAGATCCAGAAGGGATCGTGCTTCCTATTCATCCACCGAAAGCTCGGCTTCTTCTGATTTCAACCACAGATCCACACGTCCACGGTTGGGTGGGAACTACACGCAAGCCCCCGGCATCAGCGCACTCTGAATCTTGGACAAGCATGAGCTGGCCCTTCTACAGGGCACCGGGCTGGACCCTCCTCTTGAGGAGGGGCACTTCCTTATCACACTACCGATAGCCATGCAGCTGCTTCTGCTATAGACGTAAAAGATGACCTTCGTAACCAAGAAGATCCAACCCTTCATCAGCATATTCATGCTCCTGATCCTTACGTTCCAGAAGATCTGGAGCCAAGGAGGCAAGGCATGAACCGTCGACCGTGCCCGTACCGTCGACCGTGCCCGGACCTTCCTCGCAACATGGAACCCGACCATGCCTTGGCTCCAAATATCCAAATGCCCGACATCCCAACCATGATCCGTCAGATGATCCGTGAAAGTCAAGGCCTCACCAATGACGATTGGGGAATCTCCCGAAGTCATACTCCATTCACTGATGACATCCTCTATGATGAACCACCTCGCCGATTCAGGATGCCAACTTTACCTGTTTATGAAGGGAGCTCAGATCCTAATCAGCACATTCTAAAGTATGAATGGCTCATGAATGCCGCTCGAGCTGATGATGCGGTTAAATGTAGAAGCTTTCCTATCTCTCTATGGGGCATCGCAACCATGTGGTTTACTCATTTACCACCTCGATTTATTTCATGCTTTGATCAGTTGGCTACCAAGTTCATTGAATAGTTTCGTATGCATGTCACGAGGCCAAAGGATGTTAACACCTTATCCAGCGTCACTCAAGCTCTAGGAGAGACACTCGGGCATTATCTAGAAAGATTCCATGCCGCTTGTGCGGAGATCAGCAACCCTAATGACAATTCTATATTGATGGCACTAACTAAAGGGATCGATCCTGATTCAGAATTTGGCAATTGGTTGGCTGGGAAACCCCCCGCATCATTGGATCGTTTCTATGCTAAGGCGGCCCAGTTCTTGAGGAAAGAAGATGATAGGCAATCTAGAAAGCAGGATGATGCAGGGCCCAGTGCCGAAGGCATTCAAAGTAACGTTGTTGTGAAACAAACTGGTGAGAGTTCCGGTAAAGTGCAGTTGAATATATAGAATAAGCAGAGTCAGCAGAAAGGTGATGGAGGCAGGGTAATAAGCGAGAACAAAATCGCGGACCGCGGCACAGAGCTCCCATGTTTGACCAATATACCCCATTGAATACATCCCTGGAGAATATTTATTTACAAACCTGTAATACTGGACAGTATAAGAAACCAGCTCCGAAATAGTCGTCCGAGAAGCAGATTCAAACTGGGAAATTCTATAGATTCCACGATTGCTATGGTCACAATACTAATGAGTGTCGCCATTTACAAGAAATCATTGAGAAGTTAATTCGAGAGAGAAAGTTGGAACAATTTGTTCGGGCGCCATAGGCTGGAGGTGTGGGCCCATCAAACCAGAATCAAGGCCAAAATCAGGCTAGACCGGAGGAATCTGCATGTACTAGCGGAGGTTGGTTATAAACACAGTTAGAGGTGGTCCTCATCCGGCTGATCAGAGCTGGAGGGAAATGGAGTCGTATGCCAGTTCGATTAGGCATGCGGACTTCGAATGTTGCAGTAATGTTGATGATGGGGCTCCGGTGAAACAACAAAAGACGATGACATATGACATCGTTTTCCAAAACAAAGACTCTGATAGAGTCGAAGCCCCCACTATCGATCCGCTAGTCATATCGGCTCAAATAGGTCCTACTTGGATGAAGAGGATCTTGGTAGATAGTGGAAGCTCCATAAATATTCTTTTTAAACGGTCTTATGACTAGATGAGAATGGAAGCTAAGGATCTAAAGCCGGGCCAATCTCGCATACATGGCTTTAATGGAAGCGCAACGATACCCGCTGGGATGGTGGAGTTGCCCGTCGAGTTGGGAATCAGAGATCTTCGGAGAGTTCAGATGCTACAATTTGTTGTGTTGGATATTGATTCTCCGTATAATGCTTTCTTAGGCCGACCGGCCCTAGCTGAGTCTAGGGCAGCTATTGCCCTATGGTATTTGACTCTTAAGTTCCCCACAGATAATGGAGTTGGATTTGTTCAAGGAGATCAGGCGACTAGACGTGCCTATTATGTTGCTGAGCTGCGGGAGTCGCAGCGGAAAGAGAAGGGCAAGGACATAGAGGAATCTCTCTACATCCGTTTCACTGAAAATTGACAGCTAATGCCTGGGCCTAGGCCCGAGCGCCACAGCCAGTTCCTGAAAGATCTTGATCCACGAGATGATGATAATGAAGAGGAAGTCAAAGACAATCAGGCTTCCTCGGCAGAGTTGACGATCGATGTTCCGATCGATAATGATGATGACTCCAGAATGATAAAGGTCGGATCTCAGCTAAGCCAACATATGAGAGAGGAACTGGTTGAATTTCTCCGGGAAAACCTCGACGTGTTTGCTTGGACGCACTCAGACATGTGTGGGATCTCATCGAACATCGTGAGCCATGCATTAAATATTGACCTGCGGCATGTCCCGGTCAAACAGAAAAGGCGCAGTATGGATCCAAAGAGATCTACCACCCTGAAGGAAGAGGTAAATAAACTCAAGTCAAACGAGTTTATTCGAGACGCATTATACCCGGAGTGGGTATCCAACCCAATGCTAGTCAGGAAATTCAACGGGAAATGGAGAACTTGTGTGGACTACTCAGATCTGAATAAAGCCTACCCTAAAGACAGTTTTCCACTTACTAGAATTGATCAACTTGTAGATTCAATGGTCGGACACGAACTCTTAGCTTTCATGGACACATATTCCGGCTACAATCAAATACCAATGCACCTACTTGATCAGGAGCATACCAGCTTTGTCACCAATCTGGGACACTATTGCTATAAAGTGATCCCGTTCGGACTCAAGAACGCTGGGGCAACTTACCAAAGGCTTGTGAACCGAATGTTCGCTAACCAGATCGGGAAAACCATGGAGGTGTACGTGGACGATATACTTGTAAAGTCACGGCTGTCTATCAATCATCTCAAAGACTAGGAAACAATGTTCAACATCCTCCGACAGTACCGAATGAAGCTCAACCCATTGAAATGTCACTTCGGAGTCGCATCCGGAAAATTCCTTGGATTCATTGTTAATGCTTGAGGAATTGAAGCCAATCCTGAGAAAATCTGGGCGATTCGGAATCTTAAGACTCCCAGAACTATAAAACAAGTACAAAGCCTCAACGGGAAGGTGGCAGCCTTGAGTAGATTCATCTCCAAATCCACAGGCAAGTGCATTCCCTTCTTCGACCTGATCAGGAAAGGAAAGAGCAATTTCGAATGGACGGTGGAGTGCGAAGGGGAATTCCAAGCATTGGTTCAACATCTGGCAATGCCACATGTTCCGTCAAAGCCGGTTGATCATGAAAGATTATATATCTATCTGGCGGTTTCGGCAAATGCGACCAGTGCTACATTGATTCGGGAAGAAGATCGGATACAATGACCGGTCTATTATATAAGCAAGCGTTGACAGGGGCAGAGAGAAACTACCCAAAGTTGGAGAAGCTCGCTTATTGCCTAGTCATTTCCTCGAGAAAGCTCCGTCCATATTTCTAGGCTCATCCGATCACAGTCTACACCGACCAGCCGTTACGATAGGTCCTTACGAGGCCTGAGACGTTTGGTAGGTTACTCAAGTGGAACATCGAGTTGAGTTAGTTTAATGTTGCTTATACACCAAGACGAACCATCCAAGGACAAGTTCTGGTGGACTTTATAGTTGAATTTACTATACCGGAGGACTTTCCCGAAACCAATGAATCTCCCAAATACATAAGCTATACACTGACAGTGCATCAAACGACCGCTGCTCAGGTGCTGGAGTTGTACTCGAAACCCCAGAAGGTCGATCCATATGCTATTCTTTGAAGTTTGACTTCCGCACGACTAACAATGAGGCCGAATATGAAGCTTTACTCACCGGACTCAGACTTGCCAGAGACTTGAGAATTACTGCTGTGGAGATCTACTACGACTCGCAATTGGTCGTATGCCAGGTTTTGGGAGAATACCAAGCAAGAGACCGGAGGTTGGCCGCTTATCTTGCCCGGGTCCAAGAAGTGTTGAATCATTTTGACTACTATGCCATCCTCTATATACCCCAGGAGCACAATCAGAAGGCCGATTCTTTGGCAGAACTGGCCAGCACTAGTGAAGCGTAGAAATGGGACTCGTCCCCGTTGAGATACTTATCTCTTCGAGTATCGATCAGATGGAGATAGACTGGGTGCATGAGGTAACGCCCGGGAAGGAGTCATCGATGACCCTGTTCAGAAACTATATCGAACGTGGAGCTTTGCCTGAGCGCAGAAGTGAGAAAAGAAAAGTTCTCCGGAAAGCTTCGTGATTCATTATCCAGAATGGACTTGTGTACAAGAGAGGATACTCTATTCCTTTACTCTGGTTTATCGCCCATGACGAGATCAAACGAGTGTTACATGATGTGCATGAGGGAGAATGCGGTGATCACACTAGAGGGCAAGCCCTTGCTAAGAAAATACTCCAATATGGGTACTATTGGCCGACGGTGAATCGAGATGAATCGAATTATGCTAAGGAATGTGATAGGTGCCAAAAGCACGCCCGGATTCCAAGAGCCTCGCCGACCGAATCAGATGGTCAGTCCATGGCCGTTTGCCACGTGGGGCATCGATATAATTGGATCTTTACCTCTGGCTAAAGGTGGTGAGAAGTATGCCACCGTTGCAGTTGATACTTTACCAAGTGGGCGGAAATCGAGCCCTTTGCTGCTATTACAATGAAGAAAGTAATCAACTTTGTTGTACGCAACATCATCTGTCATTTTGGCCTCCTGCATACAATTATCACTGACAACAGAGCCTGATTCAGTAGTGTCGAGTTCAAGAATTTTATGTCAACGTTTTCACATCCAGAAGAAGTTCTTGGTAGTTGCTCACCCTCAAGCGAATGGACAGGTCGAAGCTGTTAATAAAGTTATCAAGTCCATCCTGAAGAAATGACTGGAGAAGGTTGGAGGAAGATGGGTCGATGAACTTCCCATGGCCCGATGGGCATATCGAACAACCCATAAGTCCACGATCGGCCACACTCCATTTTCACTTTCCTACGGCTCCGAAGCTGTTATTCCAATTGAATTGGAAGTACCTTCTCATTGTATGACTTATTATGATCTAAAGACGAACTCCATCTTACTTGCTGAATCTCTGGATTTATTGGATGAGAAGCGCAAAGAGCCTGATTTGAGGGCAGCCGCACACCGAAGTCGAATCGCCTGATTATACAATGCTAAGGTCCGACCCAGAACCTTTGACCTTGGCGATCTCGTACTCAAGAGAATCTATCCGGTCCCTTCGCATATGAAACCAACATGGGAAGGACCGTATGTCATCGAACAGAGACTTGGAGATGGCACATTCAAATTATCAGTTGTTGATGGTCTCACTTTGCCGAGAGCTTGGAATAGCGAGAGTCTCCATCACTACTACACATAACAGGCTTTATTTATTCATTTAGTCTACTTTTCATTAGAAATTTGTTTATGCATTTCGAAATTTGAACTTGTAATAAGGCAAATGACTTTGCTGTACTTTCTTATTTCAGCAATAAAATGCAAACTCGTCAAGCCAGAGTGGCGTTTCTTGAAATGCGTCATGCGACCATCATAATGCACAGAGAGCTAAGTTCCATCCTACTATGGGACTTATTCAAATAGGGACTAACTGTGATACGACCGGTCACTCGCTAAGTGAAATCCCGACCTCGGGGGAAAGCAACTACACTGAAGCCAAAAAGGATTGATACACGACAATCCTCCAACGAACTCCGGTTCCCAGAGCGCGAGCTGGAGTATAAACTTCAAATCCAAAACGTGGGCTCGAGGAGGGTGGATCCGTCCACCCACGACTTCACCCATGTACAATCTAAACTCGAGGAGGATGGACCCGTCCATCCACGACCTCGTCTCCATTTTTACAAGCTCGAGGAGGATGGATGTAACGACCTGCTATTTCGAACCATTCAAATCGATAATCATCCACTAATGTCAGACTTGAATTGCTCAAAACAACAGATTGCTAATTTATATTTTGCAAAACTTAGCATATACAGTAAATAAATCAGTCACATAATCACAAGCACGGAGTAATATAACAATAAGCAGCGGAATAGATAAATAGTAGTTCATGAAGCTACTACAGAACATCAGAGTTAAAACAAAATGCAAAAGGAATCTTAAATACATAGGAGTCCCTAATACATAAACAAAGGACAAGTCTGAACAAACAACTGGAAATAATTGGAATAACTGAAAGCTGAATAGATAACTCCAAGCAAATCTCCAAGCTCCAAATGTGAGTCTCAAATGTTGTGACACTCAGTCTGATCCGAGCATAAAGCAAAACCCAAAACACTCGCAAGTAAATCAACTCAAGAGAAATGTCCAAGTGAAATGCAATATAACTTAAAGGATGTTTGGGATTAGCATCCTGTAAGGATCCGTGAAACTATCAACATACATAGTACAATACGCTACATAGATAATGTCTACAGTAAAGTAATCTATTAAAATAGCGTTAAGGCGTTACCCATATCCCCCTTAACACATTTTATATAAATGTCATAGTCTATACAGTACTGTAAACTCCACCAAACCGATGGGCTATCAGGGAGCACTCCATAGGTACGACACAAACCAAACTCGTAGACAGCGCGATAAGGCATGTGACAAGGCACGCGAGGCAATGCCTAGGGTAGGATTCTACCGTTTTGCAAAACCGGGCTGGTGGTAACGCATAGCAGCTACTACCGCCCACCTCGAGACACACTCCCAAAAATCAAAGGTGCACCCTATAAAATCACAAAGTAATAGAATGGTATCGATGAAATGTGCCCGATCAGAGGTGCGACCTCACTTGGCCCAGGTATAGCTCCTGTTTTAGTCACATCAAGCTGACTCACGGGAGTCAGGGCTGCGTTAATACCTCATATAGAATCGTTCGCCAAACCATCATACTTCGTTCTGGAATCTCCACCACGTGCACAGTTGTAAAAGTGGTTTTCGGTATTGGCAGAGAGTATGACAATATCCGATTCCGGTCTCTTTAACAACCAAACGCTTATTTCACACCGTGGTCATTTATAAAATCAAACAGTTCATACTTCATATCAAATTACCATATCCATTTCAAAATCATATCACTTTCGAAATCATATTCACTTTAAATCATATTCATTACAAAACCCATAACAGTTCCAACTTAAATAGTTTAAATATTGAAAATAGTTTATATATTGAAATAGTTATAAATTAGAATAGTTTATATTTAGAAATAGGTTATATATTTATAATAGTTTATATACTAAAATAGTTTATATTAAAATAGTTTATATTAAAAGAGTTTATATCAAAAATAGTTTCAAATTAGAATTGTTTTGTCCAATTCCGCAAATCGATTCAAATCAACTTTAGTTCCAAAATTCAATTTTAATCAATCTCAGTTCATCAATTACAATTCAATTCAAATACTCAACAAAACCATTTTTAATTTATATCGATTTCAAATCCAGATTTTAGCTACAAATTTAAACCATTTTCTGATTAAATAGGTTTCAAAGTTAAATATTCAATAATTTACAATAACTCAATTTTATAAATTTCATTTACATTTCGAAATTCAACTTTAACTTTATTTAAATTTGAAATATTGACTTAATCATTTCTAATAACATTTAAGTAAAATCTCAAATTACAAATTTAAATAAAATCAATAATTAAATATCTGACTTTAATTATGTTTAATTCAAAAAAACATTCACCTAATCCCTTTCATAATCATTTAAATAAAACTCAATCAAAACTAATATTCAATTTCAATTTATTTAAATTCGAAAATATTCATTTAGTCACTTTTAATCAAAACCAAGTTATCAAGTTATAAATTTAATATCTTTAAAATCTCAAAATCAATATCCAAATCAATTCTTATTTAAATTCAATTCTTATCAAATTAAATTGCAAATCAATTTTAATTTATCCTTCCAACCTTAATTTATCAAAGTTATTACAAAATCTATTTTCAAAATATTAATATAAATTTAAATAAATACTTAAAACATAATTTACATACATATATTAGTTTTAAAATCTTATTAAATATTATTATATTAATTATTATTTAATTAAATCTTATTTTTAAATATATTTTATTTATTTTATATCTAAAAATAATAAAATTATAAGTAGAATCTTAAAATTTATATTTTCAAAACTAAATTATAAATTTAAAATTTCCTAATATATAATTTTTAAAAATCTAAAATTTTCATATATTTAAAAATGAACATTTATACATTATATTTAAATCAATATTTATTAAAACCCATATATTCCCTTTCAGAACTTTGGAAATCATTTTCAAAAATAGACCAACAGTGTCCGTATATAATTTTCTATCCTATGGTCAAATGATATGGATATTTATCATTTCAATCCACAATAATTTAAATTTTATGGGTATATATCATTTCAACCCGCAATCCCAAAATTTAAAAATCAATAAAATCGCTTGGGTTTATCATTTCAACCCATAACGATTTTTCCCTAATCTACAATATCGTTCTGGTATGTATCATTTCAACCCATAGAGATTTCCTAAACTAAGAGGGAACTTGCAGTGTGATTGAAAATAGATAATTAATAGCATAGCTTATAAGGGACTTGCAATTGTGAATCACAAATCAACATATCAAACATGTCAATATAAGTGTTATACTAAGCAACATATTATCACATACATCAAAATGAACATTACATCATCAAAGTGAGCATCGTAACATATAAAATCGTATATATATCAACTAAACAAAATCCTAGCTATAACAAACATTTCAATGGTCAATTCAAGTGATGTTATTTACTTAAACATAAAATTGTTAATCGTGAGTGATTTCTCACCTTTCGAGGCTAGAGAAAACAACAGGAATGAGAAGCAATAGTCACGGACAAGCACATGGATACAGACATGACAACTCGGATGCGGATCCGGACAGCGGCAAAGTAAAATATAGCTGTGACAAGCTAGATAACATGAATTCAAATTCGATGAAAACAATATATATATATATATATAATATATATATACCTTATTTCCTCAAGCAAGCACGAACAGGAGTATGAAAATGGATGCAACATGTAGATATATGAACTTTAAGAATATAAGAATAAATTTTTTTTACAAGAAGGGGTAGAAGCTCGGCACCAGGGAGCAAGTTGACAAGCACGAGCACTCACAGCAAAAAGAATGTAAATTATATATATAAACTACCTTATACAATCTTTAGCACCCGAAAATAATGGCAGAAAACCATGCGGGAATTGATTCAACGGCTGCAGGTGTTTGGCAAAGCGGGCTACGGCGGGGTGCAGTCGTTCGACTATTGAAAGGCGGAGGGCTAGAGTCTCGTGGAGGTGGAAGGTTGGAGCAAATGGATACGAGCAAGCATGCATGGGTTCGGTTCAAAGCAAAGTATAGAAGCACGTATAATTTTATTTTTGAATAGGAGAAGCAAGGATTGCGGGGTGCGGTGGCAGGTGGAAGCGGCTTCTTGAGTGGCGGAAGGTGGTGGTGTCGGGGCAGGCTGTTGGATCAGGTTCGGCACAGGGAGGGTCGGAGCAAGGGAGTGAAGGCCAGATGGTGGTGGGTTGAAGTGCGGCCATGGATGAGAAGAAGATGAGGAGGCCTGTTTCAGTGGACAACAACATGAGTAGGGTTGCAGGCTTTGGTCGAAGCAGGCAGTTGGTTGATGGAGGGCTGTGGACGTGGTGATGGGTAGAAGTTTTCGGTTGGCTATGCGGTTGGAGGGGTGACAACGGAAGGGCTGCTGTGCTCGTGCTTGAGCGACCGAGCATGGAGGGGAGATGGGCTATGGTCGGATGACGTGGTAGTGGAAGGTTGAGTTGATGGTGGCGGTGGCCAAATAAAGAGGGGACGAGCACAAGGATGGTGTGATGCGGCCATGGATGAATGAGCAAGTTATAGAAGAAGGAGGTGGCAGTTTTAATTTATATGCTTTTATATATTTTATATTTCTCAAATAAGAATTGCACGAATAGAATGAAAAATGAAAGGCTGAGAATGAAATCAACGAACCAATATTGAATATAGTGGGAATGGTAAAAGTCATATATTAAATTTCTGGGAATATTAAACAAGTGGCCATTTATTTCAGCCGTTTGACAAATGAATGGACATAGAATGTCAAAAGCTCTAAAATGGGTACCGATATGGCTAACCGTATTACTGATTTTGCCACGTACCGGACCCCGAAATGCACAAACGAATATACTGTGGAGATCGGCACGACCGGACGAACAGAATGGTACACAGATATGAGTGACATGACCCACCTATCAAAACTCGAATTTCGCTGCCAAAACTGCTGCTAAAACGCAGAAAACAATACAAACGGAGCTAGAGCAGTCCAAATTTGGCAAAACAAAAGATGACGTCTCACTCAGAAATGATTTACATTTTTATTATATAAAAATATTCAGGTTTTGAAAATATTTTGTTTTCATCAAATTTAACCGATTTAAAATTAAAATTGAAAATTTCATAACCAAACAAACTTCCATATTTTCTGATGAAAATCTGACATTTGCTACGTTTAAATAGACGTATTCCAAATATCAAATTTTCATTGCTAAAATTTTATTATTTAATTTCAAGAAAAATTTAGTTAATTACATTATTTAAATCGTAAAATTTACGGGTCGTTACAATGGACCCGTCCATCTATGACTTCGCTTACCTACTCAGGGTTGATGTGATCCGACCGTCCACATTCCTAATCAACTTCTCATTCCCGGAGTGTGAACAAGATCCCAATACTTAGGCAGATGTGATTGACCATCTGCCAATCAACTCCAGATTCCCGGAGTGCGAACTAGAGTATAAACATCAAAATGGGTGTGACTGACCACCCCCCGACTAACCTAAGTCCCTAGAGTGTAGACATAATTCTAAGTATTAAACGGGTGTGACCGACCGCCCGTAAAACAACTTAAGTCCCCAGAGTGCGGACCTAATTCTAAACACTAAATGGGTGTGACTGACCACCCATCAACCAACTCCAGAATCCTAGAGCGTGAACTGGAGTATAAAACATAAAGCGAGCATGAATGATCGCCCATAAAACAACTCTTATTGCCAGAGCGTGGATATGACTCCAAGTACTAAACAGGTGTGACTTACCACCCGTGAATTATCCTATGTTCCCGGAGCATGGACGTGATCCTAATTGATGAGTAGGCATAACCGACCGCCAGCACTCAACCTCAATCCCCAGAGTGTGGATGCAAGTACCAATAGATGAGCGAGTGTGATCCTGTAACGATTCAGAATTTTGGTCGTTAGATTTTGAACATTTAATTCATTTTAAATGTTGAATGTAAATTTTAATTTGATTTTTGAAACAAGAAGATTTTGGTTAAATCAATATAATTAGTTAAAATTTCAAATATGGCAGTTCAATTGGATTTGAATAATAATAATAATTAAATATTTGGAGTTGGATAATTTGTGAATCTGGATGTAAATGGTTATGAAAATGGTATCTAAGATTTGTTTTAAGTCTAGTTTGATTTGAATTTTAGTATTTGACTTTTGGATGGAATCAAAAGTCGATAAGTTAAAATTGGAATTTTTATATCAATTTAATAATGGAATATAATATATAATAATAATGCAAATAATCAGATTTCGATTCAAAATGAATCAAAATGATTTGTAATGTGAATATAAATACTATTTGATTTATAATTAAATTAGTAAAGTTTTAAAAGTGAAATTTTGATAGATTTCGACGATTTCGAAAATCGTTCGAATTAATCGACGAGTTAAAATAGCCTTCCGAGGCACAGTCTCGGAATTCGACGAAACCAGTTCCATTGGATCCGTAATAGTGTATTATTATCGAATTTCAATTTTCGTAGCATTTGGAGCTACCGTTTGTTCGTACGGGTGAGAAACGCGTTGAAATTAAAAATCGATAATTTAATATTTTAACTCGATTCAAAAAGCAATCTTCCACATACGATCAAATTGGCTTCCGAAACATGTTCCATTGTGTTCGGAACGCGGGTAAAACATTATAATCGCCTGTCGGCACGCGTTGTTTGGAGTTTGTTTGTAAAAGTTGTTAAAATTTGAGAATATATTAATAAAATAATAATTATAAAACGTATATATATACACGTTTAAGGCCGAACCCTAATTTTTCTCTCAGCCGCCACAAATTTATTCTATGGCCAAAAACCACCGTACTATCTTCCTCATTTCCTCTTGATCTATGCTGTATTTTCGAAAATTTCCAACTAGACAAACGAAGAGGACCTCGAGATCTAAGCATTTAACGTGGATCTTGCTTGATGTTGTCGTTTGGAGGTATATTTTGGTGCCGTTCGCCGTGTGTTCGCACGCATTTTTCGAGTGGATATGCGAATCGAGTTTCAC
Organism: Allium fistulosum; assembly: GCA_030737815.1. Classification (NCBI taxonomy): domain Eukaryota; kingdom Viridiplantae; phylum Streptophyta; class Magnoliopsida; order Asparagales; family Amaryllidaceae; genus Allium; species Allium fistulosum. Next base: position 617,003,479 of record CM060901.1, on the reverse strand, counting down.
CACATCTGGGCCGAGAGTGGAGGGCGTAGTGGGCTACGACGTGGTGGCTTCTGATCGAGTCCTAGAGGTCCGAGGTTGGCGTGGCCATCGAGGTTTGCTTCTTTGTGGTGGGTTCGTTGTTCTGGACATGTACGTGAGGAAGATAGGTAAAGGGACGACCTTGATTTTGAGTTTGGAATGAGCGGCCAGATTTTTGTTTTGGTAATAAATAAAATAAAATAAAGATAAAATTTGTGTTATAAATTATGTTCAAAACTGAATAACTTTTGCTTGTGTAATCAGAATTCAATGAAATAAGAAGCGTCGGAATCGCAGTGACGCGATCTATGCGCTGCAGCATATCCGGAGGCGTTTGGAGCAAGCAAGAATTTTGGATTAAATCGAACGGGTTCGATTTAATTTGAAATTGAAACGCTCGACGAACTCAAGGTGAGTTAATCTCACTCACATCTGGAATGCTAGTTAATTTAATTAGTTAATATTTTAATGATTGGTTGATTGGTTGAATGTGATGATTATTATCAGATTGGATTGATATTATTTGTTGTGCTAACATCTGTGGATGCAGGGAAACAGATTGGAGGGATCCAACTGGATTCCTTACAATATAGAAATTATATTCATAATCTGTGATATAATTCACTGGTATCCTGTGATAGATTGATTTGGAATTTTGTTATGCTGTGTTATGGTTGGATAATATAATTTGGTATTTTAAAATATCAATAAAATGAAATGGGGATGTAAAAAGGGAAATGAAAAAGGATTTTTGAGATATGAATTTAAGGAAATTAAATTCAAGAAATTGGATTGGAAATTGAAGTGTTTTGAAATGGTGTTTTAAAAAGGAAATGAGGAATGGAAATTTATAAACGGGGTTTATAAATGAAATGGAATATTTATCGGTGGATAAATTTTGAAAGATAGATTTCCGGTGGGAATTTCAATAAGAGGGGCAAATTGTTTTAAAAGTAATAGTGAGATTATTTTTAAAAAAGGATGGAAAGTGTATTTTTCCTGGGGAATGAAGTATGTTTCAAAAGAGGACTTTCAAAGTATAAACTGGAAAGTTTAAAAATGTGTTTTTAGAATATTTTAGGAAAATTATTATCTTTAATTTCCTTTAAGTGAAAAAATACGTATTTATTAAATAATTATGGTATTTACTTATTTTAAAGATAAATTGGTATTATGTTTTCTAAGGGAAATTTTATTATAAGTATTGATATAATAACTTTATGTTAAAAAGAAATTTTTGATTTAAGTTATGGAGGAAACTTTTATAGATTTCAAAATTTTATTTTGAATGGAGAATTTGGTAACTGATTTTAACAATTCAAGTATATATTTTGGAAGTGATTTTCCAGGAATGGAAAATGTGTAAAAAAAAATAAAAGGTGTTTATTTTAAAGCGTTGGAAGAAATTTACGGGATTCAAACGTAAATTTGAATTGAGATAAATCAAGCAGGATTTATAAGGAGAATTCTTTGGTTTATTCTGAAATGGAAGTGAATTTCCCTGAAAAGCCAAGTACGTTTTTAAAGCAGATTTTTGAGCAGAAGTTAGAAGTTTTGAAATTGTTTTTAAAAGAATGTTTTAAGAAATTATTTGAGTTGCGAAAATTTTAAAAGTAAATATTTACTAAATTAGTTATAATAGTAATTCTTTTAAAGGGTTAATTGGTATTATGTTTAAAAAAAGATTATTATTAATATTGATATTTTATAAAATGGATTTATTTAAAGATAGTTTGGTTAAAGTTTTATTTGAAACTTACGTAGAAGTTTGTAACTCTTATTTTAAAATTTAGTTCGACTTAACTTTTATTTTAAAATTAGTTTTCCTATTTTATAAAAAAATAGTTTTACCTCAAATATTCTTAAATATATTTTGGATAAAGTGATTTAAATTATTTTAAATCTTAAGTATTTGTACTTGGTGATTTCAGTGGAAATAGAAAATGTTTTGGAATCTATTCCGTAAAAAGGAAGTTGGTTTAAACTGTTTTCAAAGGGTTGAAAAATGAAAATATATCTCGCGAAGATATTTTGAGGAAAATATAAATTTGAGGAATTATTTATGTTTGATGGATGTTTGTGAATGTTATTTGATAGTTAAATAACCGACTATCAATATTGGCCAATGCGCTGATCGTTTCGAAGAGACCGAGATCGGGATTAATTTCTCGAAAACCACTTCGATCTGGTTTGTACGTTTTCATGGAAAAACGAGTTCGGAGTCGAAGATGGAGCATTGAAGTGCAAGGGCTAGTCGCTACTAATCCTGAGGGTGATTCCAAAATGGATGTAGTAGGAATAGTGCCTTCGGTTCCGTTCGAACCCGGAACGGACTTGTATGGATGAATGCTTTCGGAACATCGTCAGGTGGACGGTGGGCATTCTAAGTGATATGTTCTAAAAAGGTAACGCTTAGCCTCGAGCCTCATCAACCGGGAATGACTGAAAATCAGTGGTTATGCAGCAAGGCTATGTGGGTAGCACCCATTAGGGTGAGGTCATCCCTGTCTAGATGTTCCTTTTTATTCGGCTTAGTGGTGCGGTTGCTGATCCCAACCGTGGGGTGATCTTACTCGGAATTATCCAGTAAGGGGTAGTTCTGGCCTTGTGTTGCAGGGGATCGGGCGTGGTCCTCGGTATGCTGATCTAGACCAAGTACTGTGATAAGTGGTACCCCAGTGCCTAGTCATTAGTTGGAAATCCATTCTCCCTACGTGCATTTACGGTTTTGTATGTATACCTATTAGCTGGAATTTAATAGATGTAACAATTTCGGCTATTTGAATAAGTATTTGTATATAGACACTATTATAATATCAAAGGATTTTGATAAAAAGTGTTTTGGCTATCGTAAGGTAAAAACCCGACATGTTTATTTGTGGCATGGTCTTACGAGATGCTTTTGATTTTCAAAGGATTTTTGAAATTTTAATAATCAGTTTGGATGTATTTCTCTCATGCTGGTATTCCAGACTAACTCGGGTGTTATGTTATTATAATGCTCGGGTCAGACCGAGTATTATAGATTACAGGATAGGATGCTGTGGAGCTCAGGAGAGGAGATGGAGTTCGAGATGTATTATTCGTACTTGTTTATTTCGCTGCTATGGTGGTTTGAAATTGCCAGCAGTTGTGAGGCAGGCTGATATAACTGCCAGGCTGGTAATTGTTGTTTACTTGTGATATACTCTGATGATGTATTATATAAAACAGATATGGTTTCATTTTGTGTAAAGATCTGTTATTATTTATTATATTTTGTTCCGCTGCGATTGTGAGATTCTGATGTTGTTTTAGTTCCTTCTTTCTTCTATCTTCTTTCTTTTTCCTCAACAATCTGTCTTTTCCGACACTCGATCGTTGGCATATTATACTATGGTGTATTTTGTGTCGATTTTCACGAGTCGAAAAGGGCGGGTCGTTACATTTGGTATCAGAGCTTAGGTTAGCGATAACCTAGGCTTTGGTGGGAAAATTACTCATTAGAAATAGAGTCAGAGTCAGAAGTACTCTATAATGAGTTGAGTGTAATAATAGATATGAGAGCGTACTTGTTAGTGGATATAAAACTGTTTTTGTACTGTGTTGACTTATCGGTTGAGTGTTTATGAATTCTGGTCGGTACGGGAAGTACAACCATATCGATAGGGGTTTCTAAACTCTTAAACAAGATAAATCGACATAGTATTGTTTTTAAAGAGGGTAAATGAAATAATTTTACCCAAAATTATATTTTGATATGAAAGAAATAATTTTCTGAAATTATTATATATATTTGGATGTTTTGGTTGTTAATATTATAATCAAATAAGAATCTAAAATTTGAAATGGTTTATAACCAAATAAATTCTATAAGTATGACTTATCCAATAGAAATTTAACTAAAATTTGATTTAAACCAGAATTTAAATCCCGAAAATTTTGAAAGGGTTTTAAATGAATTTAAACAAAAAGTCTGGGAATTTAAAATCTTGGGAATGTTTGAAATATTTTCCAAAGTGTTTGAGGGCAACAATGGAGTATTATTTGGAAAATATTTTTGAATGGAAATTGATTTGAAAGGAATTATGGAAGTAAAGAAGCACTGAACTTACTTCAGTCGCTGGAAAATAATCCTGGTGATGATGGCCACATCATTAGTATTCATTTTCGAGTTTTTAAAGTGATGGATTGCTACCAGGGTGGTTTGGTTCTGATATTTGTTTGGACTTGTTGGGTATACAAGTTGTTTTAGAAATTTCAAAAGGGAAATTGTTTTGGTAAAAACAAGTTGTTTGGAATCCAGAGATTTGATTTGATATACCAAGTAGGTATTTGTTGATTATGATTTCAAAATGGTTTTGAAATTAAACCGAGCAATTGAATTATGGGAATTCTATTTAAAAATAAAAATGTGAAAGTTAAGATAAATCAACTATGTAACTTGTGAGTGAAGTTGATATTAATAAGAAAGGAAAATTTTAGTCCTGGAATTAAAATTTAACTTGAGTGAATGAAAGTTAATAAAATATATTTGCAGTTAACTCAGGGTAAGTTAAATAAATTGGAATTGGAATTGAATTAATCTGGATAAAGTTGTAATGTAAAATGATTATAATTATGGGTTATAATTGTGAAATGAAAATTTATACCCTTAAGTTATTAGGTGTTATATATATATAATTGGGAATTGTGATTATAAGATGAAAATGGAATCAAATGAGCAATATAAGATCTTAAGTGAATAAGCTGTTGAACTTATGAATAGAGAAATGGAATGGTGAAACCAAAGTAAAATGGTTGGTATTTTATGGGAAGTTCAAAATTTAATCCTAGATGAAGGAAGAATTGAAATAAGGTAAAGTAAAATATAAATTGTTAATGGACTTAGGTTAGTAAATAAGTGTTGAAGCTTATATATTGAGAAGTAAAATTTAGTTGAGTTGGGTTGAATTGAACTGAAATAAAAAAAATTCAGTTGTGTTATAAATAATATTGAATGGAATTAAATTCCTATTTAAGTTAGTAAAGGAAGTGATATGAATTTAAGTTGGCTAAATGAAGTTAGTTGAACTTGAATTAAATTGGTAAAAGATTAAATGAAAGAAATTTTAATCAAGTTGGAATAATATTGTATAAATTAAATTCTCACTCAACTAAATTCAAAAGAATAGTATAAAGATGAATTTAGCATAAGCTGAATTAAATGGAAATTATATTGGAATGGATTAAATTTTGGTAGATTGTTAAAATTTGAAAGGTAAAATAAAACCTAGTTCTGGTTTAAAATAATTGGAATGGTCATGTTATTAATAAATTCAGGAGTGAATTGTGAAGGTGAATTAAAATTTAAATGGATTGAATGAGTAAACTAATTGAATTAAAATTAGTAAATGGATTGGAATTTGATTGGATGAGAATCAAATTGAAATGGAGATAAAATTGATGCAAGAAGAAATTGAGATATTATGGAATTGAAATAATTTAAAAAAAATAGCAAAGTGGTTATTGTTGAGCTTATGAAATGCTCTTGAATGAACCTGCATGGATAATAAAATTGAAATGTAAGAGTAAGGATTTAATTTAATAATTGTAATGAAGTAAGAATGTTTGGGTTGTGAATAATTCCGAATAGAGTAAAATTAATATAGTTTGAGTTGGAATTAATTTTAAATGGTTATAAACTTAAGTAATTGTTATTTGCTTGAATAACATCAAATTTTCATAAGAAATTGGTCAGTTGTCGTAAATAAAGTAAGTGAATCATAAATATGATGCAAGTTAATCAATTTGGAATTGGAAAAGGTAAAATGTACATAAGTAAGGCACATGTTGACCATATTGAAGTAAATATGAATTGAGAATAGTAAACTTGGATGTAAGTCATTCGAGTGAAATAAAATGAAATATGGATTTGTAAAGGAGATTAAAATAATGGTTAAACCTTGTGATTGCTTATAAGGATGGTTAGCATGTAGAATTATGGAAATTGGTTGGATAGGTTATGTAATTGATGTGTTTGGCTAGTTAAATGAATGGAATGTTGTTAAAATATCATATTATTGAAAACTTATGTGCTTGTTTGAGAAAGTATAGGTACGGGAGGCAATCGATCGAGTTGGAGCGCGTAAATGCAATATTAACTAGCCTTTGCTTTTAAAATGCTAATCAAAAGGTACGCCTACGCAATAAAATTGGGAAATGATATATATATTGTGAAATATTTTGTATTCCGACCGTGTGGGTCGATGTATATATATTTATATCTATTGTGATATTGTGAAACACTCTCCGTACAAAGGAGACGCTGTCAAAATTTTCCGAAAATTTTGGGAGTTAGAAAATTTTTGGAAATTTTGAAAATTTTGGTTAACCAGAGAAGTGGGTTTTCATAACAATGTTAGAAAATCAAAGTTTTTGAGTTAGAATATAAAAGCTAATGGTTTTGGATTGAACTAAAAGGTTTTGAGAAGTGAATGTAAGTTTTTAACTATGTAAGTTGGGTAAGTAAATGAGTTTAGTAGCATTTTCCTACCTTGGCAAATTTCGGGGACGAAATTTTTATAAGGGGGGAGGAATGTAACGACCCGGAATTTTGGTCGTTAGATTTTGAACATTTAATTCATTTTAAATGTTGAATGTAAATTTTAATTTGATTTTTGAAACAAGAAGATTTTGGTTAAATCAATATAATTAGTTAAAATTTCAAATATGGCAGTTCAATTGGATTTGAATAATAATAATTAAATATTTGGAGTTGGGATAATTTGTGAATCTGGATGTAAATGGTTATGAAAATGGTTTCTAAGATTTGTTTTAAGTCTAGTTTGATTTGAATTTTAGTATTTGACTTTTGGATGGAATCAAAAGTCGATAAGTTAAAATTGGAATTTTTATATCAATTTAATAATGGAATATAATATATAATAATAATGCAAATAATCAGATTTTGATTCAAAATGAATCAAAATGATTTCTAATGTGAATATAAATTCTATTTTATTTATAATTAAATTAGTAAAGTTTTAAAAGTGAATTTTGATAGATTTCGACGATTTCGAAAATCGCTCGAATTAATCGACGAGTTAAAATAGCCTTCCAAGGCACAGACTCGGAATTTGACAAAACCAGTTCCATTGGATCCGTAATAGTGTATTATTATCGAATTTCAATTTTCGTAGCATTTGGAGCTACCGTTTGTTCGTACGGGTGAGAAACGCGTTGAAATTAAAAATCGATAATTTAATATTTTAACTCGATTCAAAAAGCTATCTTCCACATACGATCAAATTGGCTTCCGAAACACGTTCCATTGTGTTCGAAACACGGGTAAAACATTATAATCGCCTGTCGACACGCGTTGTTTGGAGTTTGTTTGTAAAAGTTGTTAAAATTTGAGAATATATTAATAAAATAATAATTATAAAATGTATATATATACACGTTTAAGGCCGAACCCTAATTTTTCTCTCAGCCGCCACAAATTTGTTCTATGGCCAAAAACCACCATACTATCTTCCTCATTTCCTCTCGATCTATGCTGTATTTTCGAAAATTTCCAACTAGAGAAACGAAGAGGATCTCGAGATCTAAGCATCTAACGGTGGATCTTGCTTGATGTTGTCGTTTGGAGGTGTATTTTGGTGCCGTTCGCCGTGTGTTTGCACGCATTTTTTGAGTGGAGATGCAAATCGAGTTTCGCCACATCTGGGCCGAGAGTGGAGGGCGTAGTGGGCTACGACGTGGTGGCTTCTGATCGAGTCCTAGAGGTCCGAGGTTGGCGTGGCCATCGAGGTTTGCTTCTTGATGGTGGGTTCGTCATTCTGGACATGTACGTGAGGAAGATAGGTAAAGGGACGACCTTGATTTTAAGTTTGGAATGAGCGGCCAGATTTTTATTTTGGTAATAAATAAAATAAAATAAAGATAAAATTTGTGTTATAAATTATGTTCAAAACTGAATAACTTTTGCTTGTGTAATCAGAATTCAACGAAATAAGAAGCGCCGGAATTGTAGTGACGCGATCTACGCGCTGCAGCATATCCGGAGGTGTTTGGAGCAAGCAAGAATTTTGGATTAAATCGAATGGGTTCGATTTAATTTGAAATTGAAACGCTCGACGAACTCAAGGTGAGTTAATCTCACTCACATCTGGAATGCTAGTTAATTTAATTAGTTAATATTTTAATGATTGGTTGATTTGTTGATTGGTTGAATGTGATGATTATTATCAGATTGGATTGATATTATTTGTTGTGCTAACATCTGTGGATGCAGGGAAACAGATTGGAGGGATCCAACTGGATTCCTCACAATATAGAAATTATATTCATAATCTGTGATATAATTCACTGGTATCCTGTGATAGATTGATTTGGAATTTTGTTATGCTGTGTTATGGTTGGATAATATAATTTGGTATTTTAAAATATCAATAAAATGAAATGGGGATGTAAAAAGGGAAATGAAAAAGGATTTTTGAGATATGAATTTAAGGAAATTAAATTCAAGAAATTGGATTGGAAATTGAACTGTTTTGAAATGGTGTTATAAAAAGGAAATGAGGAATGGAAATTTATAAACGGGGTTTATAAATGAAATGGAATATTTATCGGTGGATAAATTTTGAAAGATAGATTTCCGGTGGGAATTTCTATAAAGGGGCAAATTGTTTTAAAAGTAATAGTGAGATTATTTTTAAAAAAGGATGGAAAGTGTATTTTTCCTAGGGAATGAAGTATGTTTCAAAAGAGGACTTTCAAAGTATAAACTGGAAAGTTTAAAAATGTGTTTTTAGATTATTTTAGGAAAATTATTATCTTTAATTTCCTTTAAGTGAAAAAATAAGTATTTATTAACTAATTATGGTATTTACTTATTTTAAAGATAAATTGGTATTATGTTTTCTAAGGGAAATTTTATTATAAGTATTGATATAATAACTTTATGTTAAAAAGAAATTTTTGATTTAAGTTATGCAGGAAACTTTTATAGATTTCAAAATTTTATTTTGAATGGAGAATTTGGTAACTGATTTTAACAATTCAAGTATATATTTTGGAAGTGATTTTCTAGGAATGGAAAATGTGTAAAAAAATAAAAGGTGTTTATTTTAAAGTGTTGGAAGAAATTTACGGGATTCAAACGTAAATTTGAATTGAGATAAATCAAGCTGGATTTATAAGGAGAATTCTTTGGTTTATTCTGAAATGGAAGTGAATTTCCCTGAAAAGCCAAGTACGTTTTTAAAGCAGATTTTTGAGCAGAAGTTAGAAGTTTTGAAATTGTTTTTAAAAGAATGTTTTAAGAAATCATTTGAGGTGCGAAAATTTTAAAAGTAAATATTTACTAAATTAGTTATAATAGTAATTCTTTTAAAGGGTTAATTGGTATTATGTTTTAAAAAAGATTATTATTAATATTGATATTTTATAAAATGGATTTATTTAAAGATAGTTTGGTTAAAGTTTTATTTGAAACTTACGTAGAAGTTTGTAACTCTTATTTTAAAATTTAGTTCGACTTAACTTTTATTTTAAAATTAGTTTTCCTATTTTATAAAAAAATAGTTTTACCTCAAATATTCTTAAATATATTTTGGATAAAGTGATTTAAATTATTTTAAATCTTAAGTATTTGTACTTGGTGATTTCAGTGGAAATAGAAAATGTTTGGGAATCTATTCCGTAAAAAGGAAGTTGGTTTAAACTGTTTTCAAAGGGTTGAAAAATGAAAATATATCTCGCGAAGATATTTTGAGGAAAATATAAATTTGAGGAATTATTTATGTTTGATGGATGTTTGTGAATGTTATTTGATAGTTAAATAACTGACTATCAATATTGGCCAATGCGCTGATCGTTTCAAAGAGACCGGGATCGGGATTAATTTCTCGAAAACCACTTCGATCCGGTTTGTACGTTTTCGTGGAAAAACGAGTTCGGAATCGAAGATGGAGCAGTGAAGTGCAAGGGCTAGTCGCTACTAATCCTGAGGGTGATTCCAAAATGGATGTAGTAGGAATAGTGCCTTCGGTTTCGTTCGAACCCGGAACGGACTTGTATGGATGAATGCTTTCGGAACATCGTCAGGTGGAAGGTGGGCATTCTAAGTGATATGTTCTAAAAAGGTAACGCTTAGCCTCAAGCCTCATCAACCGGGAATGACTGAAAATCAGGGGTTATGCAACAAGGCTATGTGGGTAGCACCCATTAGGGTGAGGTCATCCCTGTCTAGATGTTCCTTTTTATTCGGCTTAGTGGTGCGGTTGCTGATCCCAACCGTGGGGTGATCTTACTCGAAATTATCCAGTAAGGGGTAGTTCTGGCCTTTTGTTGCAGGGGATCGGGCATGGTCCTCGGTATGCTGATCTAGACCAGGTACTGTGATAGGTGGTACCCTAGTGCCTAGTCATTAGTTGGAAATCCATTCTCCCTACGTGCCTTTACGGTTTTGTTTGTATACCCATTAGCTGGAATTTAATAGATGTAACAATTTCGGCTATTTGAATAAGTATTTGTATATAGACACTATTATAATATCAAAGGATTTTGATAAAAAGTGTTTTGGCTATCGTAAGTTAAAAACCCGACATGTATATTTGTGGCGTGGTCTTACGAGATGCTTTTGATTTTCAAAGGATTTTTGAAACTTTAATAATCAGTTTGGATGTATTTCTCTCACGCTGGTATTCCAGACTGACTCGGGTGTTATTTTATTATAATGCTCGGGTCAGACCGAGTATTATAGATTACAAGATAGGATGCTGTGGAGCTCAGGAGAGGAGATGGAGTTCGAGACGTATTATTCGTACTTGTTTATTTTGCTGCTATGGTGGTTTGAAATTGCCAGCAGTTGTGAGGCAGGCTGATATAACTGCCAGGCTGGTAATTGTTGTTTACTTGTGATATACTCTGATGATGTATTATATAAAACATATATGGTTTCATTTTGTGTAAAGATCTGTTATTATTTATTATATTTTGTTCCGCTACGATTATGAGATTCTGATGTTGTTTTAGTTCCTTCTTTCTTCTATCTTCTTTCTTTTTCCTCAACAATCTGTCTTTTCCAGCACTCAATCGTCGGCATATTATACTGTGGTGTATTTTGTGTCGATTTTCGCGAGTCGAGAAGGGCGGGTCGTTACAGATCCAACAACTCGAACTCGTCTCGCTTCAACTTTGTTACGACTAAGTTATGTTCAATTTATTGAAGGAAAAAAGCGACCATCGTTCGACCACTTCAATTCATCCCCAAGCCTGGAGGCAAAACTCAAGTACCAGCTACTGATCGAGGCATTACAACATTGGGACTCGGCTTATCTTTTGGTTATGACCCAAAGCCATGACTTCGAGACTTAACAACTAAACTCAAGTCCGATTCAGAGACTAAAGCCTCACAAGTACATTGAGTGGAAATTCGAGCGCTAAAACACTTAAGCAAATAAACACAGAGTTATGCTGAAAACAAAATGGAATTTCATTTCAGCTATTCTTTAAAAGAAAAGGATAAGTACAAAAATTAATTCAAGAATTTCTATAGGTAGGGGTCAAACCCACATCTATACACGGCCTACGGAAAGCAAAAAGAAATTCCTACCTATCTACCAAAAAAGGGATCAAAAGGGCATGTCTACTCCTTCAGCTTCTTCTTCTTCTTCTTACTTGGTGTCGATCCACTGGAACTACCGCTCGGCTGTCTTTCCGAGCCTTTGCCTTCCCGGCCTCCTTTTGCTGGTTGGTCTTCGGTCGGGGGAATTATGGTGATCTCTTCTTCCAAACTCATAGAGATTGGGATACTCTCTGAATGCAGAGTCGGAGGAATCGTGGTACATTCAATGTTAGAGGACGAGGGAGGCACGCCAATGTCAACGATTGTGCCGCCAGGAAAAATCATATGCATAGGGACCGGACCAGGACCCGCCATGCCACCTCCAATACTACTAGCCTGTCGGCTCTTTCCATTTCAGCATTGATCTCTGCCATTATCTCTTCCTCCCGAACTGCTTGGGCTTCCATGGGAATGCTGCTAGTTGGGCCCGAAGAGCTAGCCATAAACACACCTTCACCCATGACGAATGGCAAGTCGGTAAGTGGATCACTTTGATGACCAAGGAGTTCTTTCATCATCTGTTTGTAAAAAATGAAAGCGCTCTCGAGCACTTCCTCGGTTGATGCAGTGGCCGTTGTCGTGGTTGCCTCTGTCATAATAGCCTCCTGCTCATGATGCAACTCTTGGATCGCAGGAGGCTCGGCCGGTACAGATTCTATAACTGAATAAAGATAAGAGAAAACATTAGTGACATCTTCTGTTAGTGCTCCCGATTTTGAATGGATACAAGAAGTGTTCAGAGTACCTTCCTCAGATCGGCTCACGTGCGGGACCGGTGAGCCTTTGGAGCCATGCTCATGCACACGAGACAGATGTGGCTGATCAGGATCATACGCAGGAACAGTGGGAGGGTTAATTGTAGAAGTAAGCTCGGGTTGAGTTGCTATAGGCATTTTGGAGCTTGCCTCATGGTGTTCAACTCCCGACCCCTCTCCAACATCCAGATATTGGCTGGCAAGTCTTTCCTTCTCAAGAGTGACAATGCAATCATGAAGAACTTTTCTCTCATCTTCGGTTAATATCCGGTTCTCCAACTCAAAGTCGTCGATAGATGTAGTGTGATGGTCCGCCTTTTCATCCTCTATCAAGCGGCACTAGGCATTGTATAGATGAAGTGGGTAGTCGTCAAGCCATCTTAGGTTACGGTGTTTTAGGATATTGACATTATAAGTGACTAGGAGGTCTTCCATATCACCTTCCAACCTGGCCTCTGCCGCTCTAACATCAGTTTCAATTTTGGCCTCGGTTTCTTGAGCCTTTAACTTGGCCGCATCCCGCTCACCCCTGAGTGCCACGGCCTACTCACACGCCTCTTGGGTAGCTTTGTTGGCATCGTCTTTCTCTTTGACGACTTCAGTAAATTTGGCTTTAAGCTCCTTAAGCTCTTCGAGCCTGACATCTCTTTCCACTGTAACGGTGGTGATTCTGTGGCACATCTCCTCGACCAAGGTCAGGTGATCCTGTCGCATCTATTCTATCTTCTTGCTTGCCTCATCGACTTTCTTAAGGGCCTCCATTTTCGAGTTCCTTAAAGTGTCATTCTTGGTGGTAAGCACTTGCACTATGCGATTTTTTTGGTCAAGATCTTTCTCCAGATTTTCAATTGTCTTCGCCTAATCAAAAGCCACCGCTGAAGATTTCTCTACGGCCTTCATCCACTCTCGATACTGGTTGTAGACATCATATACATAATCATGCATAGTTTGTTCAGCCTTATCGGGAATTCGCTTCAAGTTCGGGGGAAAGTGAAAGCCATCAAAGAAAATATTAGGGAAATCCATTTTCAACCGAGCTATTCGAATGGCTCCATCTCCCATGGGCTCCATAGCCGCTGATGTAGTGAAGACTGGAACATCTGTCCCAATTCTACGGCGCTGCTCGCCAGATCTCGAAGTTTGTGGAGGCACTGGTTGGCGTGAAGTTTCGATAGTTTGTTTTTCGGAGTCGAAGGGTTGCATTGGACCTCTAGGTGGCGGAGAGTGCGACCGAGAACGGCACTTATACTGACTCTTCCTCTCCCTATCTCTTTCCCTCTCATAACGCTCCCTCTCTTGACTAGAGTAGCTACGATTGCGTTCTCTTTTGGCCTCACGCATGCGAGACTCAGAGTATGTGCTAGATGAATGGCGTGCAGAACGAAGACTAACGAGCATAGATCCTCACTTCGACATCATATCTATAAAATGAAAAGGGAAACGGAGTTAGATATCTCATGAGTTTTGAAAAACATGTGATTAGAGATTGTGTGGTGCCGTGAAGTGTGTGCATGTATGTGCAAACCCCCCAACCAACCAGTTGTAGTAGCCGTACTCGAAGGAGTTGGCTCTCCTATATCTAAGGCGCTTTGAAGCCCCTCTAGTGTGATATCTTGATGTAGAGGCAAGTCATCCAGAATGGGGACATCCGCCAGTCCCTCAAAAGGACTCTCCATCTGCGGAGGCGGAATCTCTTGACTAGTAGCAGGCAAAGACACTATGACGGTTTTGCGCCTTACGGATTTGCGAGCACCGATTTTTCTTTTTCTTTTTTCCGATGCATAAGGGCCCAGTGAAGGAACGACTACAGACTCATCTCTAACTAGTGAGCTCTCGTCATCGCCTTATTTGGTTATGACAATCTCTGGAGCTCTCCTTCTCATTTGCCTCGCCGGAGCCATCCTGAGAACTCCTACAAGTCTAATACTCTGGTCTCAATCAATTAATCCCACGACAATCAGATTTTCATCTGTAAGGATTTCGTCAATTTCTCAATGCACGGCTGACACCTCTTAAAGAACCATTACTATCTCCTTAAACCGAGATCCTACGGGCCGTGGAATCGAAGCTGTAAAAGAAAGAAGGTGTTAGACTCAGCATCGACTACTATTAGCCAGTTAATCAACAAAAAGGTTGGAGCACTTACGTCTGACTAGCAACTGTTTGGCGAACCCCGGTGGGCACCGAACGAAGAACCATTCGGTCTTAAAGTAAATCAGCTTGCTCCAAGCCCTGACCATGACTTGATAGTTCCTAACTGCCTCTAGGATAGTGAAGGAAGGGTTGTCCCCATGACTCTTTATATTGAATAAGAATCTGATCTCTTCTACCATCGGAGGACGGAAGAGGTGCTCCATGAAGATGACAAATAGATTATTGAGCAAGGCGTACCCATTCGGGTGCAACTGAGATGGAGCAATCCTCAAGAAAAGTAAAACTTTTCAGATGAACTGATTGAAAGTAGGAGTGTCCCGGCTACACACATAAATCTATTGCAGGCTGCGTACCCTTCCAAGGGGTTATGGGCTCTATCTTCTAGCTTCGGCAATAAGACATCGTTCAGCGCCAACCCATGCCTTAAGCAAATCCTTCCTAACATGTCTTCAGAAATATTAGAGCGGACAGAATCTTGTGGATTGATGATGAAGACTGCTCCTGGTAGCTCATCCGGAGCAGGGCTGATTACTTCGGCTGCGATAACCGGCATTTCGATTATAGGGAGAGGCGGACTCTGAGCATCCTGCGACTATGAACTCCAGGTTCCATAGCTATTGAAATCAGTAAAAATCATCGTTAGACGACAATAAACCCATGTTCCCCCCAGTGTGAAGTGCGTGAATGTGTTGGGCAGTGCAGTGCTACATAATACTTAAGAAATTCTACGGAATTTGTGAGATGTTCAAATGACAAGACTTCGAGATTCAACCGGAGTGACCGTCATCGCTGACCGTCACAACTGTGCTATCCATACTTCGAAGAGCGATCCAAGTTAGAGTTTATCAAATTTGGCAAGTTACAGTTCCATCAACGAGCTTCGAAGGGTAGTCAAATGTGTGGTGAAACGATTAAGTCCAATTATGCAAGGCGGAAGCTCGTCAAAGTCAAATGTTCGATTACGCAAAGGTTTCGTATCCATTACGGTTTGAACTTGGACCGATCACCAAGAGACAGATTCATATCGATTATGGCAAACAGCGATTCATATCGATCATAGAACAACATTTCTTATCGATCACCCAAAGAACATTTCGTATCGATGCAAAGTCCTCTGATTCGTATCGACCGTCGGGCCTAAAATTTCATATCGATTGCTACGGATCGATACGAATACCAAGTGTCGATCGATCGATATGAATGTACACTCAGCCATCGATACGAAACAATTCCTTCATTCGATACGGAATTCCATTATGTCCAGATCGATACGAATTTCTTCCTCGTCCACGATCGATACGAATAATCTCCTTTGTTATCCCGCCTTTTGGCAAGGCCGTGACACTAAAAAGTTGACTGGAAAACTAAAGACAGTTCGTCGTAAAAGTTCGTTGTGCACTGTTTCACCATGGATATCAATGAATTTTGTCCGAGTCCGGATCGGGCTACAATTGATAAGACACGTCAAGCAAAGTCGTATAAACCAACACTCCAAATTTCGAGGCGATCCGAGTTCGTATGCTCAAGATATCACCAACGAAAAATGGAGTAGACAGTCCTTAGTTCGAATCCATAGGCGAAACCTATGTTCGAATCCATGAAACACGCATCCATCAGACCGGCATCACCTCAGCATGGTCGAATCCATGAGGAACACCTTTTCTTCGACTCCATCGAGCCAGCCCATGGTTCGAATCCGTCCCACTAGGCCTAGCTTCAAATCGATCAGATGGTCAGGCTTCGTATCCATTCCCCGAATCCACATTCGTTTCCTTCAAGTTTTCCTTAGTTCGAATCCATCAGAGTATTCCCACCTTCGAGTCCATCAAGGAGAAACCCTTCGAATCCATCCAGTTGTAGTACTTCGGATCCGTGGAGTCATTCCTCTTCGTATCCATAAGGTTTGCCTTCGTTCGAATCCAACAATTCGGAGCACTTCGAATCGATAAGGCTACTTCACTTCGCATCCTTCGCTTTGAAGACCTTCGACTCCATCCCACGAGCTACTTCGAGTCCAGCCAGTTAAAGTAACTTCGAATCGACTAACCAAGATATGCCTTGATCGATTCGAACGAGCATGTCTACGAATCTATCACCTCGAATCCACTAAGTCACAGCAGCTTGAAACGTGGAGTCGACCCAGTCGCCTCGGAGTGAAAGCCGGATCAACTCGAGAAAGGCGCGCGCCACATCACCGCACGCATGCACCTACCATCGATTCGAACGAATCGATTCAAACTAAATCGATTCGAACCAGGCTAGTCAACCAGAAATGCAACCTTGAATCGATCATAACTTGAGATTTACAAGTCCAAATGCTATGAAATTTTCACAGAAGCTTAAGCACATGATGAAGGATGTCCACGCCAAATTTCAGCTCGTTTGGATGATTTCTTGATCGATTCGAACCAAGGGTCGAATCGATCCCAAAGTGGGCCCGGATCTCCAGATTTCGGCCATGTGGGCCCCCTGACGTACCAGAACTGGTCTCCCCTCATTTTAGGCGAAATATCAGCCTCCTACACCTATAAATAGAGCCCCTAGTCATTCAGAAAAGGGGTCGGAGAATTCTAATACTAAAGAGCGCCCAGATTCTGCCAGATTTACTCCAGAACACCACTGCTTCCTTAGATTCAGATTGTAATCATATAATCAGTTGTACTATCTCAGAAGAAATTGTAATCATCAAGTAAACATCAATAAAATCATCAACTTCAGAGTGGACGTAGGCAAGATCGCCGAACCACTATAAATCTCGTGTTTCTGTTCATTATTTCTGAATTGTGATACCCTGTTTGCTTAGATTTGAGATTTGTGTGTGAATATTGTTGATTTATATTCATATACTGGTGCTTTCACAACATTCGGGGTTTGTGACCAATTTTGGTGCAAACACTTTGGTGCTTTCACTGAGAAGAACTAGCACCCGCTACACAAGATTTGAAAATTTGAAAGACAATGACTCGACAAACAAGTAGAAGGCAAAGAGCTGAGAGAAGTCAGCACGAAGGAAGTCAAGAGGCTTCCTCAGGAGCAAACCAAGCATCGATCTTCATCACCAGGGATGAGATGGAGACAATGATGAAGAGACAGGAGGAGATGATCCAGAATTTGCTTCAACAAATTGGACAACTCGGAGCACAAAATCAAGGAACAACCGGAATCCAGAACGGAGCAGGACCATCTGGCGCAGCGCCGGAGCTGGGGGGCACCCACTTAGGACATGTTGATCCGAACACGGGAAGAGAGACAAGGACATCCGAGCAACCTGACAGCAATAGAGGGATGAACGCTCAGTCAGGGGGGCAAACACCCGAAAGCTCACACGGACTCGGGGGGCAGATCGAAGGTAGTGAACGAGGACTACAGCTTGGAGACAATGATAGATTGGCAGAGATGGTCAGGCGAGCCATGAGAGGAGGATTAGTAAACAGAGATCTTGAAGATGTGAACAAGAGTCCCTTTTCTCCTGCGATTAGGTTGGCTAGGAACCCACCAGAATTCAAACTACCAACAGTAGAAGGGTATGATGGGAGGACGGACCCTGCGGTCCATCTAACGAGGTATATAAGGCACATGGAAGTGCTGGGGGCATCACAGGAAGTCATGGCCCGGTGCTTCCCATTGTATTTGACAGACATAGCAGCTTTATGGTTCAGACAGCTAGAGAGCGGCTCCATTGGGACATGGACCGATTTGATTGAGAAATTTATGAGGCAATTCAGAGTTCATATTTCGAGACCCAAGAATGTGATGAGTTTGGCAACGCTAAAGCAGAAAGCTGGGGAGTCTTTGAGGAATTTCTTGACGCGATTCAATGCGGCAGCAGCATCAGTGTATCGGCCAGATCCATCCATGGTTATGATGGCAGTTGTGTCCGGAGTAGCTGATGGCACGGAATTCAAAAATTCATTAACTAAGGATCCGCCTATGGATCTAGCAGAATTCTATCATGAGGCAGAAAAGTTTTTACGATTGGAAGATGCTAATGCTGAGAGAGAAGAAGGAGAGGGAATAGAAGTTTATGCACTTAAAGACAAAAAGCCTCTCGAAAATGATTCAGGCAAGGATAAAGGAAAACGAAAGGCTGAGGACAATGGTGACAGGTCAAAGCGACTGCGAAGAGAGCCACGATTCACCACTTATTCAGAGCTGAATGAGAGTTTGGAGCGAATCTACCAAGATACACGAGAGCAAGTTCCCTACCGTAGGCCAATACGAAGGGATCCCACTTTTGACGAGAGGAAATCAGACAGATACTGCTTATTCCACGAACTGAATGGTCATAACACTAACGACTGTAGACATCTGAAGGATGAGGTGGAAGGGCACATCAGGAACGGTATGCTACTTCAGTATGTGAGAAGGCGAGCTCCAGCAGTGGAGCCAGAGCAACCACCGTCTACATCAGCCAGGGGTGCCCCCGAGCCAGGACATCGTATGATTATCAATTAGTTGAAATAACGATGAACAAGTTGTAAACCTCTCACCAACACAGGTAAGTCATTTACACATGTGCGAGATCACGAACGGTCCATAGGCATGTTGTGAATGACTACTGACCCTATCGTTGTGGGAGTTTACACTTTGACATCCTTGCTTTGCTTTTGCTTCATTTTGATTTGAACATTTGAACTTGACTTTGTTTGACATTTCTGCTAAAGACTTATTTTCAATGAAAAAATGCTACTTGTGATTTCATAACGGCTAAGCCACTTACACATGTACGGGATCACGAACGGTCCCTAGGCATGCTCTGAGATGGCGATAAACCGTTGCAACAAACAATCCGGGAATTCACCCGAACGTGAAACCTAGTATCGATGACACTAAGTACCTCCCCGGGCACACTCAAATCACCATTTGCCTCGAACGGCACCCGACCACGAACGGTCACAATTCGCCTCGAACGGCATCCGACCGCGAACGGTCACAATTCGATCGCGAACGATCACACTTCGCCACAAACGGCACCCGACCTCGAACGGTCACCATTTGCCTCGAACGGCACCCGACCGCGAACGGTCACACTTCATCTAGTACAACATTCGATCACGAACGATCACACTCAGCCTCGTACGGCACTCGACCACGAACGGTCGTGATCCATCATAATTCGTTTAGAACGACATCCGACTTCGAACAGTCACAATTCGTCTAAAACGACATCCGACCTCGAACGGTCACCACTCGCCTCGAATGGCGCCCCTCAACTCAAATGGCTAGATCGCGAACGGTCGTCATTTAAGGTCATACAAAAAATACTAGATCGCGAACGGTCGCATTCCACCTCAAAATGACTAGATCACGAACGGTCGTCATTTAAGGTCAGATAAAACTATCAATGTCTTTGCAGGTCATCAACAGGATATGAACATCTAGCTTATGAAACTACAAAACACACCTTCCTATCGCAAGGCATGTTTTGGGGGGCAAATGTTATCCCGCCTTTTGGCAAGGCCGTGACACTAAAAAGTTGACTGGAAAACTAAAGACAGTTCGTCGTAAAAGTTCGTTGTGCACTGTTTCACCATGGATATCAATGAATTTTGTCCGAGTCCGGATCGGGCTACAATTGATGAGACACGTCAAGCAAAGTCGTATAAACCAACACTCCAAATTTCGAGGCGATCCGAGTTCGTATGCTCAAGATATCACCAACGAAAAATGGAGTAGACAGTCCTTAGTTCGAATCCATAGGCGAAACCTATGTTCGAATCCATGAAACACGCATCCATCAGACCGGCATCACCTCAGCATGGTCGAATCCATGAGGAACACCTTTTCTTCGACTCCATCGAGCCAGCCCATGGTTCGAATCCGTCCCACTAGGCCTAGCTTCAAATCGATCAGATGGTCAGGCTTCGTATCCATTCCCCGAATCCACATTCGTTTCCTTCAAGTTTTCCTTAGTTCGAATCCATCAGAGTATTCCCACCTTCGAGTCCATCAAGGAGAAACCCTTCGAATCCATCCAGTTGTAGTACTTCGGATCCGTGGAGTCATTCCTCTTCGTATCCATAAGGTTTGCCTTCGTTCGAATCCAACAATTCGGAGCACTTCGAATCGATAAGGCTACTTCACTTCGCATCCTTCGCTTTGAAGACCTTCGACTCCATCCCACGAGCTACTTCGAGTCCAGCCAGTTAAAGTAACTTCGAATCGACTAACCAAGATATGCCTTGATCGATTCGAACGAGCATGTCTACGAATCTATCACCTCGAATCCACTAAGTCACAGCAGCTTGAAACGTGGAGTCGACCCAGTCGCCTCGGAGTGAAAGCCGGATCAACTCGAGAAAGGCGCGCGCCACATCACCGCACGCATGCACCTACCATCGATTCGAACGAATCGATTCAAACTAAATCGATTCGAACCAGGCTAGTCAACCAGAAATGCAACCTTGAATCGATCATAACTTGAGATTTACAAGTCCAAATGCTATGAAATTTTCACAGAAGCTTAAGCACATGATGAAGGATGTCCACGCCAAATTTCAGCTCGTTTGGATGATTTCTTGATCGATTCGAACCAAGGGTCGAATCGATCCCAAAGTGGGCCCGGATCTCCAGATTTCGGCCATGTGGGCCCCCTGACGTACCAGAACTGGTCTCCCCTCATTTTAGGCGAAATATCAGCCTCCTACACCTATAAATAGAGCCCCTAGTCATTCAGAAAAGGGGTCGGAGAATTCTAATACTAAAGAGCGCCCAGATTCTGCCAGATTTACTCCAGAACACCACTGCTTCCTTAGATTCAGATTGTAATCATATAATCAGTTGTACTATCTCAGAAGAAATTGTAATCATCAAGTAAACATCAATAAAATCATCAACTTCAGAGTGGACGTAGGCAAGATCGCCGAACCACTATAAATCTCGTGTTTCTGTTCATTATTTCTGAATTGTGATACCCTGTTTGCTTAGATTTGAGATTTGTGTGTGAATATTGTTGATTTATATTCATATACTGGTGCTTTCACAACATTCGGGGTTTGTGACCAATTTTGGCGCAAACATCCTTCGTACCTCTCAACACTTCTTCTTCTCCAAACAACATAACTGCCATTTCGACCTTCCTCACCCGATCCATTTCAGGTCTTGACATCACCAGAATCGGCCACAAATATGAGTGGAACGACACAAGAATTCAAGTCTGGTCATTTGGAGTTGATTTTAATTGATTAATTACATATTTCGAGCAATTAGTACAAGGGATTAAAAGTTTCGATCTAAAGGCAGAGACAGGTTCCTTTTCTCTTTAGCTCTAATCGATACGAAGTCAGTATGCGGGAATGAAAACAAGTGGAAATTTTTCTAAGTCCAAAGTGTATTTATATGGGTACGAAACCAAAGAAAGAAAACGATTCATCTCCCAGTGCTAATAACCAATGGAAGCGGTTTCCATATTATCGACACGAAGAAACCTTCTTCGTATCCATCCACCATCGATCTGGAGCAACAGCGCTGTTCGTAACCATCGACTCGAATCAATCCAGAGCATGACTGTTCGTACCCATCGGCAACTAATCGATACGAACGATGCAACAAAGGCTTGTTTGAACTATTTGGATCCATAGCACAGCTGTTCGTGTCCATCAATGATCAATCGATACGAAGCGACAACTTTGTATCCATCACTTTGAAGACCGCAGGAATTCGTATCCATCGATACGAAGAATTTTCGAAGAATCAACTATTTCGTATCAATAGCCATCAATACGAAATGCCTATCCTAACTTCTCACATCAATCCAGGAGAGGATCGATATGAAGGGATACACTAAAAAAACCATCGGACGTTGTTACAACTCGAATTTCACATCGATCCAGGAAAGGATCGATATGAAACTCGATTAAAAAAATAACTTGACAATGACCCGCAAACGTGAACGGGAATCAAGTTAGCATACGTGCATGAATGACGAACTAATATTCAATTTTCAAAATTCACAGGATTGAATGCTCACTGGATGACAACTACAACAGTGAATGACAAATTTCTATCCCTCGACACTCGATTACAAAAAACACTGCATGATCATTAGCAGTCAACAATGCGACATTTATATATCGGGAAATCAATCGAAAGTTACATCTTTTGACGAAAAGACGAAAACTATTCAACGAATCGGATAGGACTTTTCGAAGTGAAGGTTGCAGCTTTTCAAAGCACGTCATGTTCACACAAGACGTACTTTGGGGGGCAAATGTTATCCCGCCTTTTGGCAAGGACGTGACACCAAGGACTTGACTGGAAACCAAAGACAGTTTGTCCCAAAGATCGGTTATACACAGGTTTACAATGGATACCGGAAAATTTGGTCCGAGCCCGGATCGAGCTACAATTGGTATGGTACGATAAGCAAAGCTATGAAAGGCAACTTTCCAAGTTTCAGGTCAATCGGAGTTCGTATTCTCAAGATATGGATCGATCAAAATCAAGGAAGTCAACTTTATTCGTATCGATCATATTCATATCCATCCAAGATAACTCCCTTCGTATCCATCGGTGGTAACACATGAATCCAGTTCATATCGACCCACTACCTAAAATGTTTCGTATCGATCAGCCACAGATCGATATGAAGTTGACATCCTCTTTCGACACGAAACAAACTAAGGACCATCGATACGAAGTGGCCATAGATAATCGATATGAAGCAATCTCTGATTCATCGATACGAAGTGGAGCACAGAGCATCGATACGGAAAGAGTTGCCCAGACCAATACGAAGAGTAATTCCTAGGAACGATACGAAGCAAACATGAAAAAGTGGAAGAAGCGGTCGCTCGGCATGAAAAGTGGATCTCTCTTGGACTATCGCTCCACGTCACCCTTGATCGATACGCATGGCATCGATACGAACAACCATCGAGGCGAATTGATCGATACGAACACGGCAGCCTATTGAAAAATCAAACTTAGAACGATCATAACTCAAAAATCTACAAGTCCAAATGCCACCAAATTTTCATAGGAGCTTGCATACCACCTCAAGAACGTCTATGATCGATCTCAGCCAAAATGGAGCAAGTATTGATCGATACAAATATGATAGGGATCGATCCCAAATGACCTCGGATCGATCAAGTGGACCCACCCACATGTGAGAAGAGGTATTCAAAGATCTAAGTCGGATATTTTCAACCTACACCTATAAATAGTAGCCAATGCCTCCAGAAAAGGGATTTTGGATTCTGCTACGTCGATACTCTGCCAAAGACCTTTTGTAACTCTAGTGCTTGAGTGTTTACTGTTGTAATCAGATTGTAATCTTCAATAAAAAGAAAACTTTCTATAGTGGACGTAGGTTACAACGCGGAACCACTCTAAATTCCTGTGTTCTTGCATTTCTGTTTGTTTGTTTTGGCATGTTAGTTAGATTAGCTTCCTTTTACATTTATATTCTTTATTTTAATCTCTTCAAATACACCCGAAGAGTGTTGTGCCCAATTTTGGTACAAACACTTTATATAAAATATTAAGAGTGTTGACCCTATAATATAGTATGATGCGAAGATCCAAAAATAAGTATGTTATAGAAATATGATTTTGGTAGTCGTAACCGAAGGGATGTGATCCATCGGTCGCGTGTCTTTATTAGCAAGACTAATGTAATTTGAATTAAATGAGAAATGTTGATAAGAATAATCTCGTAAATTTCAAACATTGAAATTAGCGTAATATATTCATCATTCAACATGATTAAGTTATTTTGAATTTACTCAAAAAATTATCGCTTTGTAGGACTTTATGATTTGGTACATATGTGTGGAAATGGAAAATTTTAAATAATGATTTAGGATAAACTGTTTGCAAATAACAATTAAAGTGTCTTGAAGTCAATGAGAGCAATATTTGGGTTTGTGAGTGTTTGGATATGATCCAAGAACAGATATGAAAGTATCATTCGATAAGCATCAAACTTAAACAAGTGTTTTGATAGGAATATCAAATAATTTGATTGTCAATCAAAATGCAGAGGAAGTGTGTGCTCATAAGTAAGAAAGTTAAAAGGTACATAGATGTATCTAAACCACATGTAAACAAAACACTACTGATTTTTAACGATGTACTTGTGTTAAAATCAGCCTTAGTTCTTTTAATACTCGACATTGGATTTGTAATGATATCTTTTATAGCAAGTATAAAAGATTTTGGGAATGTCCCAACTTGATATGCAAGGATACCTTATTAAAAAAATTTGATTTGGAACATGTAAGATAGATTCCTTATGCATTGACAATGGGAATTATCATACATGCTATGTTGTCTATGATATTATGGTTTGTTCATGTATTTGATACATGAAGCAAATATTAAATCCAAATTGATATCACTAAGTGGAAGTTTGGAGTGTTCTAGTGTATCTATACTATATTATTATTAGTGAGTTAAATTTCAAGCTCACACAGGCCCTCTTGAAATTTGGCAACTGAACAGTCTCCGAGTATATATTATTAGTCAGACACATTTTGAGCTCACTGAAGCGTCCTCTGAATTTTGTCAGGTCAACAGTCGCGTTTCATATCTTTCTATTTTCCTACCACATCTCCGTTTCCCCCATCCATCTGCCAGCTACGAACAAAAAAGCTAGGGTTTCTTTCATTCCCTAATTTTCCTTTTCCACTTTTCCAGTCCACAACCTAAATCGATTTTCCTCTGCCCTAAAATGCATTCTCCAATTTTACAACCACAACCACTCAATCGCGTTCTCGAACCTATCGTCACCATTTGGTTTCTTCGACCGCTACTCTTCGCGTTTGCTTTGATGGTTCCCCTTTTTCCCCGTCGCTGTTTCCAGCGACTACTATGCCCTTTCTCGGACTACATTCAAATTGCCTTTGATTTGCAGTTTGCTGCGAAGATTTGGAACCACCTTCTTTCTACAATTGAATCTGCAAAGGTATTATTTGTTTTTCTAAGTGGAATTTTAATGTTTGGTTGCTGTTACTCCCGGTAGATTCTCAACAATTTCAAATTATTTTATAGTTGAATGTTCTGTGTGGCTGTAACAAAAACTATCACTTAATAGCGGTTCCTAAAGTGTTTAAAAATGCTTCTAAGGTAACCATGTCTTTGGATATCCAATTTGTAAACATAGTGAAACTATACCTATTTCTTTTTGAGTTTAATTCCTTATTTAGAAATCCTATTTGATTATCAGAGTACTCAGCATCATCAAAATCTATCATCTAATGGTAGCAGGCTTGGTTGGGCTGCTGTCCTTGCATAATTTTGCTTATTACAATTCTCAGTGCATCAAATTTTATGTTTTGCTACTGCTTTTTTTTCCTTTTCAAGATTGGGCCTGCTTTCTGTTCATGTCATTATTCTCTCTCATCCAGTAGAAAACCAAGTTGCAGTTTTGTAGTTCTGTACCGAACATCCAAAATGTTAATGTACTTTACATTTTCATATTCTCTGTTCTTTTACTCCATCTGTTTCAGTAGTCTTGATTCTGTCTGTGTTACATTCCATTTTAGATAAAGTATATGTTTCTGAGCAATCATTATTAAATGAATTTATAATTATTTTTATCGAGTTAGTTTCGGTAATATAATGTTAAGTACACGTAATTATAATATGCATTTTTGAAATATTTTTTGTTCTCCTAGTTTTGTTTGGTTTTTACTTTCATGAAATTTAAAAATCAATATTATTTTAAGTTGCAGATTTTGTATTTTGAAGTATTTTATTTGAACTATAAAAAAAGGATCATTTTAATATCTTTGTAATACTTGAAAATTGTAATATCTTTGTTCATGTTTATATGATTTAATTATTTTTTTCCATTTTCATAATTATCTTGCCTAATGTCCAAAGTTCTATTTATATTTCCATAAATACTCAGTTTTCCACTTTAAATTCTGAATTTTTATTAACAGTTCAGCAATACAAATCATGCATTCACAATACAATTTTTCTTCTAAGATACCCGAAGATAATATTTATATTGCATGTTGACAAGCTTTAAGATGTCACAATAAACTACGGAACCCCTCACTATTTTAGCTTCAATTGCTTCCAAGTTAAAATGTTTTCTTGAGTAAAATTTTGCTCATCATATTAGAGGTGTTGCTCCTTTTGCAAATAATTTATTGTGTATATGAACTTAAGCTTTTTGATAACTTTATAGTATTTTGTTGATAAAGATACAAGCATATACAATGAACTGTTAATTTTATTCTGAATATGAATTTGAATTAGACAGATAGTTAGATTATTGTTGTATGAAAACAAAACCTTGATTTCTACTCTTTTAGCAATACTTTGATTATAAGTAAATAAATATGCTACTTTGGGAAAAGCGGTGTCATTTTAGTGCGTAAGTAGTAGCAATAACCACGACAGTTATGAAAACTTTAAGCATATGCACATGGTTTGGTTTCTTTAATTTTGTTTCATAGAGATTTTTTACAAATTTGATGTCATTTTTAATTTACCTTTAAACATGTATTTGGCATAATTTTATGACCTTAATGGATTTATCAATTTATGAGCCATGTTATAATCAAGATTATAAATCTAATCATTATTTTTATGGTCAACTGAACTTTTGAAATTATGAAATTAACTAACAGTTTATGTTATACCATATATTTTCTTTATTGTAATGTCTTAATATGTTATACAAAAAGGCCAAATAATCCTCTTTCAATCATCTATAAAATGGTAAGAAATATTTAGCACTCATATATAATACAATTACTTTTCCTTTATCGTTAGTTTGTGAATACCATACTGATATTTGCTACTAATTCTTGATTTATTTCTTTACTACCAAATTGGATAGAAGTTATGTTTATTTGTATTATTTTTAACAATGATAATTATTTTAAATACATCTGAAAACATTATTAATTGATGGATTTAAAATAGCAGCTGCAAAATCAGAATAGAGACAAATCAAGGGAAGTTAATTGTATATACTCAGTTTATTTCTTATTACAAGTGAGCGCTATGTTAATGATTATACAAGCGCATAAAACGTTTATGAATTGTTGTATTTGTGCTAAAAAAATAATTTTACACTAAATAGATACTTAGAGTATCGTGTTATGAAAAGAAAACCTTGATTGTTATTTTTTTGGCTATTCTTAGAGCAACCTGTTGAATATAAAGAATCAGAGATGCTACTTTAGGAAGGATTTTGTGTCATTTTGATGCCAAAGAAGTAGTGAAAGCCATTGAAGTCATGAAATTTTGAATGATGTATATGAGCATTATAATATACCATATCTTTGAACTATATAGGAAGCTTTCAAATATTCCCTTAATCATTAGGTATATGGTAAGAAATGTTTTGTACCCAACATGTTGTACTTCCAAAAGAAATACTAGTTTCAAAAACTAAATTTGGAGAGGAATTCTAGCTTCCAAATATTCTCTTAATCATTGTGTAAATGGTAAGTAATCTGTACTCAACATGGTGTAGTAATGTCAATAGAAACACTAATTTCAAAACTAAATTGGAATGGGATTTATTGCTTGCTTTTTCCCTTTATAATATGGATATGTTTTGCATGATCCATATATAGAATAGATATTTTTCTTCTACAATTAGTTTATGAATATCAATATTCACAGTTAGCTTTAGATTTATTGCTTTACTAACAAGTTTGATGGAAATTGTGTATACCAGTTTATTTGATTTTGAAGAAGTATGGAACATATCTGCAGTCCATAGCTGCTTTTTTTCATATCTCGAGTTCAAAAAAAAAGATACAATTATAACATTATCACCACTATTGCCATTTCTAATCCCCTAATTTTGAGATTTAAAAAATTGTTTTTCATGTTCATCAACAGTTTATATTTTGGATCAAGTGGGAATTACTGAAAATAACTTTAACTACAATTTTTAGATATAACTTTTTATTTTCGAGTGGTAGAAAATTAATTCATGCTTACATAAAATCTTCTTTGCCCGCATTAACAGTATTCTATACTGGGATTAATTTATTTACTGTATCCAATAGAAAGTCTCACTTTAATTATATTAATGTCGTAATGTGTTCAGTTTTATCATTCCAAGAATGTATTAAAAAAGTTACAATTTTTGATTGCTTATTTATGTTGCAGTAATAACACAAAAGAATTGCTCATCTTAGACCATAGATTTTAAAATCACATAAATGCATTGGTGCTCAATTTCAAAATGTCTAGGAATAAAATGCGTAACACATAAAGGCATTTTCATAAAATACTAATTATAATCACACTGTTTATAAAAAGGTATTTTGACACACAACGAGAATAACATATGCTTAAGATTTAATGCTCATAAATCCAACTATGCATTCATGAAAAACATTTCGCACTGATTTGCACGCTAATATCGATATTTTCGTTCTTTTGCGCATAATTTATTTACTGGTCCTGGAAAATAATTTATAGATCAAGCTTTTGATATGTTTGGTGATAAAAGCTGTCAATTTTTTCATTAAATTTTATCCTAGGAAAAAAATGAATCGCACTGAACTGGTTCCTTATATTATTATGCTTTTAAGAAGTTATAAAAGCATTTATGACAATCAATTATTGTAATAAAGTCGAATAATGGTCATTTAACTTAACTATTGCATTGTTTAAATTCACAAATTAAATAAGTACTATGCCCTAACTTATATCTTTTTGACCCAATGCTTAAACAATCTTTCCCAATTTTCCATGATTGTTAATGGAAACTAGTGTGAACCCATGCTTCGCATACGAACGTTATGAAATTGTGGCATTGAAATTCAACGACTCGTGTATGCATATTTTGAAACCACGACGTCACATGTTTAAGGATATGGTGGAAAAGAAGCAATTATAAAACGTCCTATTTAATAAAACAATAAACAAATATATTATACTAAAATACACATAATTTAGACTATAATTTTGAAGAAAAACCGAATGGATAATTTTCAAATCCGGATGTGTTTCGTATCCACATCAGCATCCATTTTTCTACATATTGGATATATAACTACTTCTTAGATATGGATGCGTACGGATTTTAATTTTTTTAGATATGCATCGATAGACTCATGTCTAAACGGGAAAAATTCAATGATGTAAAACCAAGTGAAAAAAAGTTTTATTTAGTCAAAACATATCAGTATTATCATAGGGTGAGTTTGCAAATAACTCATCCTTTTGAAGAATGCTAGCTAACATGCATATTACCTAAAATTTCAGGAAACGCATACGACTGTATAGGACAACCAAGCAAGAACAAATTATAACTTCCAAGCAGTGTTCCATACTCTGGAACGAACAAAGAAAAATGATATTAAATTTTACACAAAGTTTAGTAACGGTGGACATTATACATGAAAAGGAAAAAATAACTCTGGTATATTTAAGCCCTTAAAAAAGACAAATCAGTACTAACTGCCAGTACAAAGCAATTGCAATTGCAGCAACAAAAAAAAGGATGTGGACGTTAAAAGGAAGATACATGAATATTCCAACACAACTATAAAACTGAACATAAACAAACACAATATGATACAACTTTATATGACGCACCATATATGAGAGAGCAACAATAACAGAGACAGTACGATAGTCAGAAAAATAAGACAATAGAGAAGCTTGAGTATGACCAACATAAACAATGTTTGCAAATATATATATGTTTACATAAGTCTGAACCAAAAAGCGATTTCTTATAATATTCACCAACAAATAGCAAAAGAAAATTCTCGAAATGCCCCTTGAAGCCTTCACAATTCATTCTAATTGGTCCAACCAAAACATGCAGTACACATCAGCTTAGACGTCTGTCCCAAGATGCTAGACGTCTAAGGGAAAGCTCGGCATACCATATCCTTGTACTCGGACGTCTGAGCTGTTGCCTCATGCAGCTCTCTCCCTTCTTCACCATATTTTCCTCTTTCGAGCTCCAATTTGCGAACTGTCTTCTCCATCGGCAAGCTAGTTCCGACCATTTTAATTTTCCATATAGTGTCGCCAAAATTCAAAATTTTAAAGTGTAGATCTCGAAATTTTGAGATAAATCCTCTAAATATCAGTTGGCAGTTTGAGAAAAGGAAAGTTACAGATCCGGAAACACATGTAATGCTTGCCAGGTTACAAAGTTTTTCAATGCTCGGTCACATGTGAACACAGTTTGTGCATGTAGGTACTGCCTACATATGTTAACATTCCAGATACTACTTGAATGACATGGAGTTTGCTTTTTCATTTTACGCAAACCAAAGTTTGACCGATCCTAGAAATCTTTAATCAAAATTGTCCATGAATGCACATTCGGTGTTTCAAAACAGAAATAAGCACCAATTTATAGGTTAGCATTGTAAAATTAATAAAAAGGCAGTGTTCAGTACACAACACATCTTACTTGAGAGTCCGCTTTCTTTTGTGTAAATCCCAAGCTTTTTAGCAAGCTGTCCAACTGCAATATACACAAAATTTTGTTCAGCACCTGTAAAAGAAACATATAAGTTCCTGTATCTAATGAATTCAACGATCTTTATAACTGAAGAAATTTCTTTTACCTTTGCAGATAATTTTCCTCTACCAGCTGCATATATATGTATGATAAAAATTGAATATTGGTTGGAAAATAATATAATTTGTGTTATGTTTTTTAATTTTTACATAAACCTCACTTGTTCTTTTATAGGCAGTACAAAATAAATTGAATATTTAATTCAACTGTTTGAGCATGTATTATGAATAAAGATGAATTTGATTTGTTTGAATTGAGAAAAAACTGATTTTGCTCTTTTTTGTTTCTCTGGTCACATTAAATCTAAGATACGAATATCCATATCTATTTTGGATTTAGAGGGCTAGCATAAAGGTAGTGCAAATGGGTGGTCAGTAAAATATATTCAAAGCACGTCGGTTAGGAAATATCAAACACTATTGATTAGGACAAAAACCCTCAAATGCAATGAGATAATGTTACCCACTTCATGTGTGTTGTTTGATTTGCGCATACTTTCTTAAAAAGAAACCAACATTTAGAAAATTGGGGACATTCTTTGCTAAAAATCTCAGAAAGTGAATAAAAAGTACCTCAACGGATAATGGTACCATAACAGGTAAGGGATATGTCAACAGACAATGGTATCTTACCAGGTAAGGGATATGATGTCCATAGTTCAACCAGCAAATGTACTTTTATTATCAGCTACAAAGAAAGTCATCATACACCCTTTTTCCATAGATAAATATTGCCTAGCTTTCACATAATATCTATCTCTAATCTATTATTTGTGTCTTATTTGACCCATGATCCTTATTCTGAGCATTAGTAGCACTGGCAAGTGGCGACAGAATTTGCCTTTCAAAACTGTTTTACTCTACTTTGATTGTAAAAGCCAATATCAACAGTGTACAACTGTACAAATTCCAAGTTTTATTTTCACTGGAGATATCCACAAAGCTTGGTACTTCAATTACCTATAGACCATCTTCAAACAATTTTTGACCTAAACTCAGTTGTTTTCTTTACTCACATAGAGCATGCTTCCGATTCTAATCATGAGTGAAGCTGTCAGCTTCCCAGATATCAATTATCATATTCACGCGACTCTACACTATGCAATCCATTAGCGTATTTGACATGCCATCTCCATTCACTTTTGGCCCTTTAATCAACAAAAATGAACTTCAGTTGTTTGGAGAATACCCTAAGGACTACCCCGATACTTCTTTTTCAATTAATTGATATGTATGCTGAAATAATCACAAGTTTCTTCTTTAGTATAGTAATTCAGTCCAAACTCAGTTACAAACTACACCATTGATAGTTTATGTCATCATTTTTATTGTCACTACGTAAGTTTTATTCATTAATATCAAAGGAAGGTTAATGATCAGTTTCATTTCTCTGTACAAAATACATGCAGTATTTCCTCTTTATTATTGCACTTGTGCAATTGTTGATTGATTTCTATTTACTCCCTTAGAATAAATTTTGGATTCACTTAAGAAGAGAAAATTTATTCAATCTCAGAACAAACCACTTTTAGAGTTTATAAACGACGCACATAAGCAATCGTTCAATTTAAGTGGAATATCCACAAAACAACTGAGGAACTATAAAGTTTTACTACCAACAAATATTTGATCATCCTACAACGTTACACAAATCATGATAAGTAACGTAATTTATTAAGATCGTTGAATTCATTATAAGTAATACACTGTCTTGACCAACCTACGTAAAATTTATAAAAATATCTTTATTAATGAATTTGTTTGATAATAGTCTGGTCATCATAAGTAAAACGAATTTGTCGCTCTAGGTACCTGGGAGCTATGGTGGGAAGGACGCTAATTTCGCATGGTTTCCCTGTTGATACCAGTTTTACCAAAAAGATCTGATTTGTTCTCCTTGATCCAAATGCTAGCAATGTTTCTAAAAAAGAAAAAGTTAATCAACCATTGTAGAAAATAGGAACATAAGCAAGGGAAAAAAATCGTTTCCAAATATGCATCATGTTGTTGTTGTTGTCAAACACTTACACAAATATGAACAATATAGAAATAGAAATTCACAACTAATACCACATAAAGTTAATTAAGGTCTCTGTCTTGACCAACTGAGACCAACTCTCCATCTCGCTTATGCAGCCTCAATATTTTTCACCAATAAACAGACACCTACTTATCTCAACCATTTTGACGTCCTATGTAACCATGCTATCTTGTTCAATGCACCTCGTGCTCAACCACTCAATGCGCTTTTTCCTTCACTGAGGTATGTAACCATGGTCCTCTTTTAACCCAATCTATGGGAATCACCAAGTTGTCCCACACTCTGAATTACGTAAGATGTTTGTATTGTTCAACGAAGCTTTGGAGTAAAGTGCAAGGTTTATTAGCTTATAACGCCATTACATGGATATTTCAATTCCTACTACAAATAAAATGCCACTGCAATCTAGTGAAAGTTACCGACTTTAAAAATGTAAATAGGCCATACGTAAAAATATGATTTTACATCAAAATACAATAAAACACATAGGTGTATGGTCTGTAAGTTACAGAAATAAAATATAAGAAAACTGTGCACGTAGGAGTAAAGCCTATTGATGCAGTTTTGTACCAGAACAACAAATATTATGTATGATTTGAAATGGTCTAAACTTTAATGCGTTTGGAGGGAGCATAAAATTGCTTATCAATTTAAAGAAATAAAGAAGAAGTTCAAAATTATCAAAATATTTCTTCACTGTAAAGAGTATGAAAAAGATATAGAGGGAGAAATGAGACGATGAAATATATAGTATGGTTGTAACAGCAATAAGCCAATAACAAACAAAATTAGTTTTAGATTTGATTGAGAAGATAATTTGCATATATTTTAAAATTCTGAGCACAAATTATTTGCAAACTTGCAGTGCAAATTTTCCTAAAAATAATTTTAAAGATATACATTGTTATAAAAATTGATTCTTAGGTTGGATCTCTGCAATGTTTCCAAAAGCACCTACGAAACCGTGAATCTCTATAAATAAGTATAGATTGTATAACTACAACTATGGTGATTTGGTAAAGATTTATATGTTTGTAGAAAATATCAAATAATAGTCAAACATTCTGATCAAAAGAGGAGAAAGAGTATGACATGTTAGTATAAAAATAGAAATAAAATCATTTTACCTATTATTAACTAATGGTTAGTGTCAATATAAGATCCAGTAAAAAATTTAGTTATCCAATAAATTTCAATTTCGTTTCAGTTTTCCGCTACTTGAATTATCCTACAACTATACATATATATTCTGTATATTATTTCATTTAAATTACATGAATAGTTACAATTCTATAATAGAATTTCATGTACAGTTAACGCTTTAGTCATACCTCATATCTTAATATGTCTTCTCCTAACACAATGCATTTTGATGTACTTGATATTGTCAGTAGCGTTTCATTGAATTTACAATATTTTCCATAATCTAAAAAAATATTTACACCTTAATGTTTACATAAGATAGAAGTTTGTTCTTTTTTATTATTAAAATAATTCCATTTAAATTATTAACAGATTAATGGAAAATGGGATTTTAAATAACATGTTCTCTCAGATTGAAATACTTTATTACCACGGAACAACAATTGTATTGTTTTGAATGATCTATTTTTAGATCTGGATTGGTTAATGCACATTTATATTTTCTATGCAGAATGTTCAGAAAATAAGTTGTGCGCCCGGACTGAAGCTAATTTCTATGTAGTTACTGACGAATTTGATCAAAACAGGGATAAAACCTTATGAATGAATGGAAAGTTTAAGTTTTATCCGTTGAATATACAACGTAGAAGAAAAATCATAATATCAATCAAGGTCGCCGAAAAAAAATAAAAAAAATTGCAAACTAAAAAGATCTTCATGGCTATTTTAAAAAATTCGGTAAAAGCCACTTAAATGAAAAAATAATCAGGCTAAAAACACAACTAAACAAAGGGGCAAAGCTTACTGCTATTAGTTCATAGACCTTCCTAGGCCATCTTCAGTAATGTGAGTAATGAAACCATCTACCCAAGGTTGTACTTCTCTGCATATAATTTTGACTAATTTGGAGCATTGTCAGCAAATATCTTTGATTGCATCAAATATTTTACAAAATTAATATCTTCGCCTCCATAAACTTCCGCCTAGAAGTCGCCACACAAAGTCTGGGCACCGATTGTTGATTCCAAAGCAATATGTTTTCATGTTCAAGTGTAATTTTTATTTCTGTGTTAATTTCACAAAAGCTTGGTCGAGAATTTCAAGGAAAATCATATAACATGGAAATAACCATAGAAATCAATGAAAGGATACGGTCAATGAATCGATAGTAACATCGTAGTTATAGGGAAATAAAATAACACGAAGAACAGGGGAAAACGACAGAGGATATTACCTTGATGTGATGACCTTTGTACGCCTTGGAAATAGCCCGACGGACGTTGGGGGAAGAGCGGCAGCCATTGCCGATTGGGTGAAGAAGAGCTATCAAGAAAATAAAGCGATAGTCGGTTGGAAGAAATACCATTCAATTCCCTTAAATTGGAATTAGGGTTAGGAAGATAAAAGGGATTAGAAAATTGATCTGATGAGAAATGGAA
Organism: Allium fistulosum; assembly: GCA_030737815.1. Lineage (NCBI taxonomy): Eukaryota > Viridiplantae > Streptophyta > Magnoliopsida > Asparagales > Amaryllidaceae > Allium > Allium fistulosum. The sequence goes on along the minus strand of CM060901.1, from coordinate 616,967,866 downwards.
GGAGGCAGCAGAGCCAAGGAAACTTAGCTGTCTTCTAACCCATAGCGAGGAATCGGACTGTTACTGGGATGGAGATGGTGGCGGGAGGGATGGACAACGGTGGAAGCATGGAAACGCTCAAATCGATAGGGAAGCTATTAAGAAGGTTGGACAAAAATGGAGAAAGAAGCGAGAGCAGAAGGTGGATTGAAAGAAATGGTGTGGTGAAAGTTGCTGCCGCGAAGCTAAGGTTCGGATTTGAAGGCGCTAGGGGATGCTGGTGAAAGGAAACGAATATTAATATCTAGGGTTTGGAGGAAGATAAGAAAAAGTATAAACGTGACCGTTCGGTTGCCAAATTTCAAGGGGGCTTGTGTGAACTTGAAATTCAACTCACTAATAATAGTATAGTATAGATTTTTTTATTAATATGTCAACTAAATGAAAGTTGATATCATATGTTTGGCTGGATTTAAATGTTCGTCTACTTAGTGATTATGTCGAACTTTATTTTTATATTTAGGATTTCGACTATATATAGAAATAAACAGATTTATTTTATGGCTGATGTCGCTTTATTAGGAAAGTGGGTTAAACTAACGAAACATATATTAATCTTCCAAGTTCCTTAGGATGACTAGAACATTAATGAAGAAATTACGAAGTAAGCATAAGGAATAATGAAGCAAGAGTATGATGTCAAGTCCACTGTTTGAGATAAAATTATCAAAATGTCATGTCATAGCTCGCCGGAGAATCTTCTTTAGAAGGCTTTGAAGACGAGGGAATGTTAGGGGTGGTGCGGATGAGGATAATGACGATGACAAAAGAAGATGACGATGAGCAAGAAGTTAAAAGACTAAAAAACGGGTAAATATTTGAATTTTTTCTATAAGTTCGAGCACTACATTTTATTTGACATCGCATGATGATGATGCAATCTTATTTTATTGCTAAATCAAATGTAATGAGCAGTTTGCTATTACATTTGAGTTATGACGTTTTAACTTTGAATGCTTAATAATGAGCATTTTCACATTCATTTTTTTCTATTATGGTGGCTTTGCTTAAATGCTTTATGTATTTGAAATCGCATCAGAGTGGAATCACTGTAGATCAACCTACTGAGTGCAGGCAACAATAAACTGCTATTCATTTAATTGTAGGTTTGCTTCTTAGCATGATTTTTTTCCTTATGATAAATTGATAAAATGAGCTCAATAAGTCATGTTATTGACAATTTTAAACAACAGCTCGGAAAGGAAGAGTTGATATATACAGAGCGACTACTTCAAATCTTTAATATAGTATCATATAATTCAAATGCTTATTTTTTCTTACAAATAGTAATTACTATAACAATAAAGTCAACCCAAAACAAGATCCCACTAATTATGATTTGATTATTCTTGGACTGTCATCTTCTTTTCTAAAGTTTTCTTCATCGTTATTTCTAATATAATTTAATTTATCGTATCTATATGCTCTTTTGTTTGAATAACATATTACTTCTTGATGTCCCAATTTTCTTATATGGTTGCTTTACTGAGAACTAGGAGTAACATCATTGCAGCATATGATCAGCAGTTCAATATTTTTTTTAATAAGGCTGACAACATAGATGAACATTCAAAATTGTGATATAATAGGTTAGAAAATGGTATAAAAAAGGTGATTAAAATATTACTTTAAGCAAGAATAACATACCTACACCTATGATCATGTTTAATTATCAGTTATATATGAAACTAATAAAATGAATATTTTTTTGGTTGACAACATAATTACCCTACAGAAATACCTTGAGTGGAACAAAAATTTGCACATAGTTTTAACTTTGCTCTATTATTGGAATATTATATGATAAGTCATAAAATTTAAAGTTTTAGCAGATTAGTACACCCCAAACTCATTGATGATCATCGTCATAACCTTTTTGTTTTCATCCTCCCATCAAGTAGGTAAAAGATATTTAATATTTGTTTTTTAACACAAATAATTATATGTTATTACTTTAGCATGAGCCATACATCTTCAGTTTCAAAATCAGTCTTTTCCTCATCAGACCATACAAAGTAACCAAACTCTAATAATTTATTCCTATTTATACTTTAGTTCTTATTTAGTTTATTTTCTGGATTAGCTATTAAGTGTTTTTCTCCATTTATCATTTAAGTCTTCTATTTTTCCCTGTATTTTTTTCCTTTTAGAATTTGGATTATATGCCAACAAATTTTAGAAATGTGTTTTCATGAAACAAATTCTTTTAATTTAGGGCTCTTAGAGTTTTAAACCTTCCTTTTCTTTTATCATAATATATGTATAGGTGTACGATTAGGAGCACACACTGTTACTGTCTTGCGGAAAGCACCATTACTTTAAATGCTTTCCCTAGAGCTGTTTATAATTCTCCTGTATTTTTTTAAAGCAAACCCATTGGTAATCATGAATTTTTGATTGATTGTATGTAATCCACATGCTTCAGCGATAGGTTGGAGATATAAACACTTCAACCAATGATAACATATACAAGACTAACTAAATCTCACTGCTTTTTTTTGTATAACTTTGTGGATGAAAAAAAAGTTAAAAGATTGTAACAATGAAATTAGTTCCATATTGTATTATAATAAAATTTGTCCAACAAAATTTTAGTATCAACTTAGTCTATCAATGTGCTTATTGTCTAAAATGAAATTGCATCTGCCTTTGTTGAAGCAACATGCTTCAATTTTATAATGATATCTTATCATAGTTTTAAGATTTTTTATGCTTGAAACAAACACACATTTTCCTTCCTTCCATGTATTTTATTTATTTATTTAAAATATAAATTATTATTATTTCGCTAAAAGAAAATATGCAATAATGAAGTTGCATATACAACAATTGGAAAGATTTTATTGATCCGTCGATCTGATATATAATATAATTTTCATTTAAAGTTGGGTTAAGATGATAAAATATTTATAAAATAGAATATATGAGTACCTTATTGTACACCTACGAGTAAAATGTAAGGGTTTACCTTACATATGAGCTTGGATTATCCTACCAATTTCCCCAATTTTTAGACTTAGGTTTATTTCCTTTTGTTCTGATATGTTACTGTAATTTGTTGCGCTGAGTCCTTTCGTGGTTTATTTGACTCTTTTTTTGGCTTATTTTTCCTAAGGTATATGGCATCGGATTGCATCAAGTTATCTTATCGAATGAACTTGGTACAACTTTCAGGTAGACTCCCGAATGTGATAACTAATTTTGTTTCTTTTTTCTTTCAACTACGTTCTCTTAACTATGGGAAGTTGAGTTTGTGCTTTGTAAATAAGCATTTTGGTTTAGTTAAAATGCCACATTAACTATACATGCTATTTCCTTAATATCAACTAAAATTAGTATCGAAAATCATTGAGAACTATGTTTGCCAGCATATTATAACCTGGTAAATCAAGCGTTTATAAGCATTGAAGTCTTCATTTCTTATCGTAAAATCCATTGTGCCAAAGGGGAGAGCTATCACTAACACACCTCTGTAATCCTATAGGGAATAGACTATTAATTGAAAGTCCCTTGGTGCTAATTATATGCTAGAGATTGATCCTTACATGTAACCAATATTTTGTTGCCTTTTCTCTTCAAACCATTAATGCATAGCCCTTATTATATTTACTACTATGTGCTAATCCAATCTCATTCGTTTATATAATAAGAAGTTAATATTCATTTATAGTTAAGGCAACTTCAAGTGAGAACAATTGCATACATAATGAAATAACGAGAGATTAAAATATCACACAAAACTTAACTATAAAGCTAAGGTTTTAAAACCGTATACTACTGCTACTATGAAATAATAAAGTACAATGTATAAAGAGCTAATACTTACCTCATCTGACCACATCAAAAAATTACTACTAGCATATTCAAACCAGTGTACGTTTTTATTTAATAACAAAATTTTGATCAAGTATGTTCGACTTTTGTAACGACCCGGAATTTTCGAACCCGAAAATTCCAGATAGTTATGAAAAAGAAGAAAGAGATAGAAGAAGAAGAAGAAAAAGAAGATCAGAAACATCAACATCTCACATTCGCAGCGGATAAAATATAATAATAAATAATAACAGTTTACAAAACAATATTATATCTGTCGATTACATTTTAATACATCAGAGTTACACATTTATACAGACACTGGATATACACAATTATCAAGTCTTAGATATATAATAATATAATACAGTAGAAACACTCCATACGTTCCTGCCATCCAGCTCGACTCCTGAGCTCCAGAACGTCCTTACCTGAAAATCTGTAATACTCGGTCTGACCCGAGCATTACAACAAAGTAACACCCGGGTCAGGCTGGAAACCAGCGTGAGTAAACCCATATAATTTGTAATATCAAGCTATAAGACTAATTGCAAACCCGGGTAACTCGTACCTTATACGAGTTCTTATCTTGTTAGAACCAACACTTATTTCACAAACCCGATCCCAAGTACTACTATAAAGTTTCAATGGTCCAGTTTACTTAAATTATTCCATTCCAGCCAAATTGATTTCACATATCGAATCTATAAAGAATTATCTTAGCTTGCAAAACGAAGTGGTTTCGGGTATTTACTGATACCCGACCCCGGTCTCTTCGAATCCAATGTTATTCATTAAACCAAAAGTTTGAGTTTAAACAATACAATTTATATACAACAATTCATTTCATAACACAAGCAGCACATATCACATATCGGAGATATCACGTAATCCAAGGCATTCAATACCATTCAATCATCCATAAGCAAGATAAATCAACCACACCATCTCTAATTAATTTAATTAACCACCAATGAATTAAATTAATTGCTTTAATTACTTTTAAGTTTTTGCATATTTATCATTAATTAATTACAAACCAATTAATCGATCGTCCCTTAATTATCCGTCTTAATTAATCATCCTTGATTAATTATTCTTTAATTACATTAAGTAAGTAACCTTTAATTAATTACATAAATTAATTATTCTTTAACCATTCACAGTAATCAACCCTTAATTACTCCTATTAATTAATTAATTATCCTCTAATTACTTTCATTAATTAATTATTCTTTTAATTACATTCAGTAATTAACTATCCATTAATTACAAATTAAATTAGTTAACCCTTATCAATTTAATCCTTAATTACTTACATTAATTAATTATCATTTACGTAATTAATCTCTAATTTCTTACATTAATCAATCCCTAATAATTTAATTAATCTCTAATTAATTTATAACCCTTAATTATTTATTAATTTATCTTTAATTACTTCATTAATTTAATTAATAATTAATTATCCAAGACCTTAATTAATTTTAAGATAAACCATCTACCTTTATTAATTACTTAATTATCAGTATTAAATTCCATTTGATACACATAAAAATATATTTAAATAATTAACCTATTATATAATTACTTTAAACAACCAATTTTAAAACAATTTAAAACTTTGAAACTTGTTTAAACTTGATAATACTTTGTTTTAGAACTTGGTTTATATTTTTCTTTTGAAACTTATTCATTTTGATAAACTTTTTAAAAACTTGATTACTTCAACTTACAAAAACCCGGGCCGAACCAAAAATTTCTCGAGCCAACCCCGTGCTTCTCTTCACGTTCTTGACTTCGAGCCTACCCTAGCATTACACGAGCACGAACCCGAGCTGAAACTTCCCCTCTGATCCTTAACCAAACCTGACATGTTCGTGCATGTGTGCATATGCACGGCCACGCCGATCACCACTGATTGTCGCCGAGAGCACTCGCAAGTCGCCGGTGACCTTCTCCAAGCATTCCATCACCCAGAACCCACGATCCACTCTGAAACCAAATTCGAACACACTCGAACCCATCAGGCAAAACTCGATCACCTATTCCTCCTGGCGCCACCCAATTCCGATCACCGGAGTTCACGTCTCCTTGTCCACAACCTCGCCGATGACGCTTACTTCATTTCCCCTACGACCATTCAACTCCGATGCTACCTCGTCACCGCAAATGTCACGAGAACATCGACTAACCCATCATAACATTAAACCCTAAAACGCCCCTGTATCGCCGCCGCGATGATCGTTGGACAACCCAACCATTTTTCCCGTGACCTCCTCCCTTCTAGCCACCTTCAGGCACGACCTCGAACACCCCATGCTCACCAATCGCCAGAAATCGGTGAAATCTCAATTCCCGTTCAACCCCAAATTACTCAATCCATACATGTTTAAAAATCCAGATTTTACTCTTAAAAATCATCGTTCCAAAATTGATTCAGATCATATAAGTTAAACTTGAGATTTATCTACTTTGATTTTTGATTTAAATCGATTTACCACTGTACACTTTAATTTTTGACATAATTACTTCATGTGTATACTTGAAACTATTTTAAAAAAATCAAATCTGACAATTACTAACAAATTTCCTTCAAAGATCATAACATAAAAGTATTTATATAGGGAGGTATTGATTTTCTTTGATTTAGTTTTTGTCTGTAACTAAGAACAGAGATAATAACTGTATACAGAGACATGTAGATCCATATTCACATTCATATATACAATCATCTCTAAACAACATGCTACTTATCATAATTTCTAGGATTATCTTATGCAATCACACCTATAGACAGATTAAACTTTTAAGATACAAGTTTACTCACAGTTTTCAGTTTAAACAGAGACTTACTTTTCATGTTCCAGTCAGGTATAATTGTTAACACACACTCAAATATATACTTAAAATCATTTTTAAACAACATGCATAGCATAATTCAGATCATACTTATAAGGTCATTGCATACTAGTTCAAGATTTATCAAATTTTCCAAGTTTACTCACCTTATATCCTGGAACAGCTTTTTTTTTTCTGACGATGATCTGAAACCTGATCTGTTAGATGTTGAAGCTGATGTTTTATCTATACTTGATTGTATTGATTTGCAACTTTGTTGTTTGAAGTTGAAAACTACACTTGATTTACTGAGTTGAATATATACTTGTGTGATAATTTGAGAAAGTTTGATTTGTTGCTTTGATATTGAGATGGTCTATAGCTTTCAGGTTTTAAATGAATCCAAGTTTATTTTCTGGTTTTTAACTTAACTTGCTGGTTAAAAGAAAAATGAGAAAGGTAGGAGATGTAGTATTTATGTAGTCTTGAATTTATTTTTATTAATTATCTCAAAAGTAAAAATAAAAGTGACACTTGTTAAATTTCATACTAGAATTATTACACTTGTTACTTTCCATGTTTAAAACACTTACATTTGTAATTTGTATGATAAAAATGTCTTTTATATAATTTATATGTCACATTATATTTAGCTTATATTTATGTATATGTTTTATTAATTTATCCTTATTAAATATATTTCCTTATATTAATATTTATATGATTACAAAGAATATGTTTTAAAACTAAATTATATACTAATAAAAATCATACATATATTATTTCCAAATCCAATTTATTTTTAAGATATTTATATTTGAATTTCAAATTCAAATCCAAATTAAATCCTTTTCATATATATATAAAATCAAACACTTATCTTATTTGTTTTGAAAAATTCAGATATAAATATTTATTATCAGATTTATTTGTTCAATTTATAAATCAGTGTTTTCAATAGTTAAAATCAGATAATTATCCAATTTCCTGATGTCCAAAAATCCGGGTTATTACAACTTTTGATTATAATATCATTTTTAACCACTGTTTGATTTGAAAATTGGTTAACTGGCAATGAAAAGATATTTTACTCCAGTGACCACAACTATAAATAGTTACACTAGATATTGTCCTGCAAGTATTAAAAACATAATCATGACATAATGTTTAATCGAATGACATATCAAATGATAATAACATGAATATTGACTCAATGTATAAGAAAATACTGATAGAACTAGCGAAAAAAATGAGTTTTGAATTAAAAATTAGGTTTTTGACATGCTACTTCAGGTTCAAAACTCATACAACTATTTTTTTCCCTTTTAATTTCCAACACTTTTTTGCTTCTTTTAACCATTTTTATAATTGTTATTCAAACATTCATCATGTTGTCCATTCATCTCTATTTATTTTACCTTTCTTTTTTTGATGCTATGATTTAGTTAAAACTAACAAAATATTGTCTGTGATTCAGATATGAAACTTTGCATCAGTTGCTAGAGAACACAATGTCAACTAAATATAGGAGCAACGTTTATTATGGTAATGCAAATGACGGCATAAAAACTTAAGATGATTATGTATAGTTATATGCTTCTTATAGCAGTGGTTGTATTTGACTAATGTCCTTGCATGTACCTTAATTGGATTCTTCAATCTGGAATCTCAATATGATATAACTTCTCTTTGTTTGCATTAATCTCAAAGCCTTCTACTATATTTTTGTATGTCGTATGCTATATTTAAAAAAACCATGAATGTACTTCTATTTTGATCCTAGCTTTGAAATTCAAGTCTCCAACTTGCGTACAGTTGTTGAGCTATTACTTCAGCATGTTAATAAATTTATTAATGTGTTTTTTGGTTCAATTGGTTTGATGTCATGCTTGGTAAGTTGTGCACAATGTTGTTATTCTCTTAGAAAAATATATTTTATTTATTCCACCGAGTTATTTGTAATAAATGTTGCACATGATATGTGATTCCTTGATCTAATTGCCATCCATCATCAAACAGTCGTGTTATTTGTAGTTGTATTTTCTTCTTTTTTTCCTAAAAGAAATTTTGGCCAATGAAATCATATTACCATTTGGTAAAAAAGTTAAATTTCAACTTTATGTTAAAGGTCCATATACTTCACACATTCAAATTGCAAGTTGGGTTTAATCCGTTGATGGTTTTTAGCATTTATTTTTAACAATCTTATGGTATTATAGCTCTATTATAGGAGGTTTTCCTTATCTGTCTGGTGGTGGTTGTAAATGTGTTTCAATTTTTATTTGTTGCCTTATTGATCTGAGATGTTTTCATTCTTATTGAGTTTATTATGCCTTTGATATTTCTTTATAAGCAATTAACTTCTAATCGCTACAAATTTGCACTACGGCTAAATATATCAGTTAATAATTAATCTGAACAAGTATAAAGATGCAACACACATTCATGTTTAGTGAATAAGAAATATGCAGCACTACCTATTCAAATAGTTAAAGACTTAAAGAGTTAGCAATGGTATCATCTGAAATGTTATCTTAGTAATATTTATGTCATCAGATCCGAATATACTATTTTGGGTTTTAAGTATGCATATAAAAAATATGACATATGAGAAGAGGAGAGGAGAAGTAATCAATAGCCATTACAATGAATGAGAAAAAAATGTAAGAAGTGCCTTTAATATCTAACAACATAAATTTTGTATGTTAAAATCATTTTATAAACTGTTCATTTTTCTAATTTTTTGTAAATACCAAACAGATACGTTTTGGTTAAAACCAAAAATTGAAAACCAAATAATGCCTAACTTTTTATGGTCAACAAGGAAGATGAAATTCTTTGTCCTACCATTAAAAACTTCATTAATGCAGGAGTTTTTATTGCTAACACATAACATAACTATAGTTCAAATTTTGATTTCATGGTAGCTCCATGTATCCACGGGCATGTGTATATTTTTCCGTAATGTGAGTATTCTGAGACAACACTGGACTTTGGTTTTCATTTATATTTTATTTAATCATCTTTTGTTAATTTTTCTGATTATCGAGGAACTAATTAAAGATGGGAGAGCTTGGTTTTAGCATTCGTTTTTGAAAATTTGGTGGTATCAGCTCTATTATTGGAGGTAGATTTTCTTTACTGTCTGTTGATGGTTGCAAACATGTTTCAATTTTTATTTGTTACCTTATTGGTCTTAGATATTTTCATTCTTATCGAATTTGTTATGCCAATATTATTTTCTTATAACTAATTAATGTCTGATTTGCTATAAATTTACACTACACCTAAATGTGTCAGTCAATAATTAATCTGAACAAGTACAAAGATGCAATCATGAGTGAATTACCATTTGAATACTAATTGCTTTTTTATTCATGTTACCAATACATTACTTTTAATTTTAAAATTTTAAGCAAAAACCGTGTGTGAAGCACAGGTTCACACTAGTTTATGATATACTAGAGAATTATTTACGGAAACAACGAACTCCTTATATATGAGTGTTCAGACTCAAACTTCATAAATGATATTGAGTATAATATTTCAATAATAAATTCTAGTTAAGAATCTTTAAGTTGGAAATGTTCCAAATAGAAGAGATTTTGGCCGATTCATTGACTTGAATAATGCCACAATAAAACAATGTATGCATATATAATAAATACACAAATTTATAATTGTGCCGAGGGTGATTCCAGTTGTCGAGAATCCCATAACATTGTTATATAATAACATTGTCATGACATAGTTCATAATAGAACTTAGACTCACTAAAGGTCGAGAGACATACTTTGAATTGTTCCACCTGATAAAGTAGTTTATCAGCGCCGGAGAGAGTTAATTGATAGAGTAGATGATTAAAACATAATAACATACCTGTTCACTAAGGAACCGACCCAACTGGTTTTAAGGAAACTGATTGGAGAAGTTTGAATAAGATTCCATAATTGACCCCAAGTGCAAGTGGGAGATTGATAGAGTTAGGGTTATGCTCTAGGGTGAGTTATGTAATTTGCTACATATATCTGACTCGTTGATCAATCTTGCGCCAAATAAAGGTGTTTTCTTTCTATTATATACTTGATATAATATGTTATATTAATTAATTAATTAATTAAATTAAAAGTATATTTAATAGAAAATCCACAAATAGTATGCTTTTTGATAGTAGGTACAAAGTGTTGTAAGCATGAGTAAATTATCACAACAAAAAAATAACATTTTAAATGTTCCTACTCAAGATGCGTCGAGACGGGATATCGATGTATCCATTGAGACTAGAGTATGTAATGCTCTCCAAATATTGGGCCGCGTATTTGTAAGGACACAGAAATTTCAGCACTTTGATTTATGAGTATTTAGATTAATTTAAATATTCAGATAATAGATTTGGTAATTAAAATAAAAACTCTTTGGAATAATAACTAGAGATGGTGAATTAGTTTTCAAAAATTTGTTTGCAAAAGTCATTAGTTCGAAGAAAAATCAAAAATGTGATCGGAATTAATTTTCCGAATTTTTCGACTTTCCGTCAACCAAAATTTTTTCAGTAAAATGTGTGAATATTATTGTATCCTCATATGCATAAATTTACAAATAAATTAGAGTTATGTTATATATATACTTAAGAATGTGGCTTGTTATGAAATAATAATAATAATAATTTATGTATAAAACACAAAAGTACTTAACATTTAAAGCGATTAGTACTTGAAACTTCATTTAACCCAACATGAGCTTCTATGTATGTACTTAGGCATACATGAAATGATGTTAGGTGAAGTAAGATATTTTTTTCTTTTAAACTCTTTTTATATCTATCTACTTATATACACTTACTGTTCACATTTTCAAGAAGGAAGAAAAAATCTAATCTTGTAAAGCCTTTCAAAATCTTAAGCAAAAATTTCAAGGAGCAACGTGGAATGTGAGTTTACTAATCTTAGGGGTTGATTTAAGAATATACTTAGTGATAAACATTGTATACATAGAAATAATCACTTATAGGTTTTTCTTTGTCTTCTCTGTTTGTTTTACAAACTCAAAACATACACCATTCCAAAAGTTTAAAAATCAATAACTCATAAACCACTTGATATTAGCTCGAGCTGTCAACTGCAAAGATGATAATTTACGTTCATAGTTATTTTAAAAATAATCCGTTCAATGTTTTTTCCACTGTGACGACATGAATGAGCTTATTATAGTAAGCAGGCTATAAAACTGAATTTTAGAACAATTCTAATTTGTCAAATGGATTGTATAATCTTGTTTATCACATCGATTCATGATTTTTAATGGTATCTGAGTGATTTTTAAGTTAGGAATTTGTGTTTGGGAGTAAGTTGATCAGAATTGGGTAAATCTTGACATTCCCGCAAGTTTGTTGATGATGGGTCAAGTGGTCGTGGTTGGAGGAACCTCAGGATATGGGAGAGACAATGGCGATAGTTGCGGGGCTTCAGGTGGGGTGAGGTGATGGTCAGAGCTCGGTTTAGGGTTTAGGTGTGTGCTGTGAGTTAGGCATGAACGTAGTGGTTTTGGCGAGGCTACGGAAGGTTGAGCTCGGCGTGGGTTGGCCAGGAGGTGCGCTAGGGTCTTGGGGAGATCGAGAATTGGTGAAGTTTGGTCATGTATTATGTGGGAAGTGGCTGCTTGATTGGGGATTTTGAGGAGGAGTAGGTCGGATCTTGAAGTCAAGGGTCAATCGTGATGGCCGGAGCATGGCAAATGTGGAGGTGTCGTTGCGGTGGGGTCTTGAGCGGAGCAGCTCCTGTACACGTGCACACGCATGCACGAACGTGCACGGGTAAGTGGGAAAGAAGAGCACTGTTGGGAAGGTTGCCTGGTTGCTTGAGTGTTTCTTGCGTTTGGGTTTGGGAAAGAAGGAGATGAGTTGCGTTAGTGATGAGGTAGTGATTTTTGTTTGGGTTTGGTCTGGTGGGCCTTGGGCCAAGGGTTGTTTTAAACCTTTTTGAGTAAATTAGTTAATAATAAAAAAATAGTTTCACCTTTGTAAATCCATAATGCACCGATACGAACCCCATTTAAACTACGGTCTTCGACACTAAATTCATAGGAATGAGTACAACATTTAATGTATCTTGTCAATGACTTTGGAAAAGTATAAATTTAGGGCATATGAAAACGGCTAAATTTAAATTACGCTATTCTAAATAATAACGTCATTTAAATTTATATGCCCTATTTATTGATGCTTATTCGACCAAATAAAATACTATTGAGTTAAAATGGATTGAATATGGTAATTGGACATCTATTTAGCAAAATAAAACACCATTCCACTAATTAAAATAATTTGACATTTAATTAGCAGAATAAATCCCCGTTCTGCTATCTTATAGCTTTAGACATCTGATTATATGTTGATAAATTGATATGCCACTTTGAATAAGTGATATGTTAACCAATGACGGTTGAGTATGGAATTTATTTACGTAGTCATGGATTATGTAAATATCTGTTATTAACTTGAAATGATAAATTGAATAATATGGTACCTTATTTAAGTACCATGGTGATCGTTAAGCCTCCTTCAAATTTGAAAAACTAATTATTGATTTGAAAGCTATTTTAAAAATAATTATTTTTATTATAAGGTATAAAGATAATTATTATTTAATAATAAGATTTCAAAAAATAATAATTCTTTATTGATAAGATTTTAAGTATAATTTATAATTATTTCTAATAATGATTTAAGTTAATTATTTTATTAATAAGATCCTTTAAGGTTATTTCTTAATGTTATTTAGGAATGTTTAATTATTATTTTAAAGTTATTTAGTTATTGTTTAAAAGGGTTTTAATTTATTTGAAATGATTCAACTATACTTTAATTTTTAATTAAGGTTATTTAATTATGTTGATTTAAGTTATTAATTATATTTATAGGTTAATTAGTTATCATATTAATATTATTTAAAGTTAATTAATTATTATCCTAATATTGTTTTGAAGTTAACCTATTAATACAATAATAGTGTTTAAAATTAATTTAATATATCATTAATGAGTTTTTAAATTTATCATTTTAAATTGAATAGAATAAAGAGATGTTAAAATAATAACTTATTAATTTAAGTTATTTTAAATAATGTATGGTTATATTCTCTAAGTATCGGAAATATAGTGGTTTGTGAATATACTTATTCTGTTGAGATAAGTATATGGAAGTGATTTCTAATTATTTGAAATGTGATTTTAAATTAATGAAAGATTAATTTAAGAGGCTTAGTGATTTCCGTGGGAAATATAATCTTTGTTTGAAATGCTAGTTTATTTGATAGTTAAATAACCAACTATTAAATCTTGGTCTAAATATGTAATCCTTCTTAATTTTGGTGGTAGGAAATATTTCCTACTTAACACCGAAGGATTTTAACTCTAGAAATATCTAGGGGAAACATGGGGATTATATGTTACAGTTACCATCGAGGGTGTTATACTGTACGTATAAACTCGTTTCGTTCTTCTAGGAAAAATGATAAGGAGATCCGTCCACTTAAACGGTTAGGGGGTGATCCCCGCTCTTATGTATTGTCTGATTATTTCCTAAAGAATCGGTATTGAGCATTCCAGAAATCGGTGTTTGGTTTTATGGAGCACCCGGAAAATGGAAGATTGTACTCGTAAGAGTTGACTCAAACCCGTAACCACTCCAAAAACCATATACGGTTCTATGGAGGAGTTTCGTGATATATTGAGATGTTGTGATCCATGTGTGATTCCAAGACCCGTTGGGGTATGGGAATCCGAGTGTGATTCCAAGATCTATTTGAGACGTGGGAATCCATGTGTGATTCCGAGACCTGTTGGGGTATTGGAATCCATATGGGATTCCGTGATCTATTTGGTGGCGGTGCGTAAGCTGGAATGCCAGACGTAGCCTCATCAGCGGAAATGACTAAAACCAGAGATAGGAGGCATGGCTAGTAGGGTTGGCAAACCCATAGGGTGTAGTCGGCTCCACCTAGACATTACCTACAGTTGTTATGCATGCATGGGGCTATGCACTCGGTCTTAGTTAGACCAACTATGTTTTTCCTATGGTACATCACTAGGGATGTATGCTGCTTTGGTAGGATATCTCTGATCCTTGTGCAGGAGGACCATTCCTCAAAGTACTGAGGGCACCTCCTTGGAAATCCTACACAATTAGCGAACATGTCTTATCGGTTTTCGATTATATATCTAGTATTGTTGTGATGTACACTCACGAGCCTCACAGCTACTTGATTTTTATTATTTTTGCATTAGAGATTATTATAATATCATTGGATTTTCTGATATAAAAGTTTTGGTTATCGTGAGGTAAAAACCCATCCGTGTTTATATGCGGCATGGTCTTACGAGATACTTTTGTTTTGAAAAGTTATTTAACCTTTAAGAATCCATTTAATTGTGTTTCTCACGCTAATTTTACCAGACTGACCCGGGTGTTGTTTTACTGTAATGCTCAGGTCAGACCGAGCGTATTGCCAAGTTTAGCTGGATATTTTTGGAGCTTCAGGAGACGAGCTGGAGGCCCAAAGACGTATTCCCGTACATGGTTATTTTTCCATTGCATTCATAGTTGTATTTATCAGCAATTGTAAGGACAGGTTGTTATAACTTTCCGGGCTGAAATTGGTTAGTGTACTCTGATTGATGTTTGTATATAAATATATTACAATTTTGTTTTTCTGTAAAGATTTGTTATCTATTATAGATTATTCGTTCGTTGTGAGATTATTTGTTGTTTAGTTTCTCCGTATCTTCTTTCTTCTTTCTTTTCCCTAACTATCCGCCTTTCTGTTCAATTTAGGTTGGACATGTATGGTTTATTGTTAACTTAAACTGGCACCTAGAGGTTATGTGCCATTAGTTATTGGATAAATATGGAATGACTCGCTCGATAGTTTTTTGTTGGTTAATATAACTAAGGTCAAACAGAAAATATCGGTGTGACCAATTTACAAAATTCTCTCAACTTGATAATATTATAGATCTTCAATATGAAAGCTCCACTTTGATTATAGTCAAATCATGGCATGACATTCCATCGAGTGACTATAGTTGGGTCGAGTGGAAGTATTGAAAGTGAAGAACTATCCAAGAGAGGATTCGTCTCCTCAGTTATATAAGGGTTAGTATCATGATCAACTCAAGTCAACTCCAAGTCAAAGTCTCTGGCCAGAGCATTTCGGTTATTAATAATGGTTATTATCGAACCAAGGACTTTGTGTTTGGACAATAGAGTTGAATATGGATGATATTGAAATTTTGACCATTACCAAATTCCATAAGTCCAAACTGATATAGATTTGATGAAGAAAATTAATGTAAATAAATGTCACAACCGGGTAACACTTAATAAAGTGAAATTGAGTTTTACCGAAACTAAGTAAGCGATAAATTTGGCCAAAATGTCACACGACCTGCTAAGTGACATGTGAATGTTAAAATTCGAATAGTTCGTTGTTAATTGTTGATCGAATTTACACCTCGCGAGTCACACAACCGAAATGATGAATTCTCTATAGACCAAACGATTTAATTAATCAGTTTATAAATGTTAATAAAATTTGAATTTTATTTGTGGAATAAATATTGTTGTATATATATTTGTTATAGTTATAAATATATCGATCGATATAAGATATCGATGAGGAATTAATTGGGTTTAATATTTTGGCAACAAACATCAGATATAGGGAGCGGCCAAAATAGGGTAAAAGGGTTTGTGGTGGATGATAAAGATTTAGTGAAAAAAGGTATGTGATGTGATCCACTTTTCTCTTTGATTCAACCTTTATAAAAGGAACCCTAACCCAAACTTTAGAAGAGCTTTTTGCTACCTCCTATCTCCTTCATTTTGGCCGAATTACGCCTTCCAAAAGCTCCAACAAAACTAAATCAATTCAAATTAACAGCTATTTGATAGAAAAAGGGTCGGCGATTCAGGACTAACAATCTATAGAATCGAGAAGTTTTCGAAAGAGGAGAACTCATCATTACAAGGAGGACTTAAGGGCATTAGTTTTAGGTAAGTGTTCAGTTATACATATATGGTACATAACCTCTGTATAACTGTATATTGTTCATACATATACATACATGCATATATATATATATACACACACATATGTATATTGTGACTGTTGTATTGTTAGTTAGGTGAGATTCCTATAGGTATTGATGGTGTCACATGCTGATTGATTATGTGTATATGTTTATAAAATAAAAAAACAATTTTTTTCATTAAGGATCTGATACACATAGCTAAAATCATTATAGTTTATTAATTAATATTTTATTAATTAATTTATACATATATTAATAAGTTAATTAATTTGTTTATATGATTTGTATTAAACTATATAATTGTTTCACATAAATAACTGAATTAATATTTTTCAATTGTATATTACATTGCTTATGATTTTTAATGACCGAGAATAATGTTTTGGTAATTATTTAATATTTTTATTATTATTTAATCATTATATGAATTCATAAATTAATATTAAATAAAATATGTTTTAAAAATTCAATTTTAAATGTCATATAAAAGCTATCGGTCGTAAAATCAAAAATTTTAAACCAAATTTTGTATTTTAAAAAAATCATTTTTAAATTCGGTTGAAAGTATTTAGTTAATAAAAAATGAAATTTTGAAATTTTTTTATATGCTATAAACTGTAACGACCCAGAATTTTAGTCATTTGAATTTGAAATATTTAATTGATTTTAAATATTGAGATATTAGTTTTATAAGTCAAATAGTTTAAATTTTAAATATAGGAATTTATTTAAATAATGAATTTAAATAATTAGAATATTTAAATAATTCAACTTTGGATTTAGTATGAATTAAAATGATTTGGAGGTCTTATTTGAATTCAGTATAAATAAGAATGATCATAATAGACTTTTATATTAGAATTTAAAGGTAGGTAAAAGCGACTGAAATTGTTCTAATAATAATTCATTTTAATGAACATGTTATAATAGCCTTCAAGGACATTGTCTCGGATTTCGACGAAACCAGTGCCATTGGATCCATAATATTGAATTATTATACGCCATCGAATTTCGTAGCGATCGGACGTATAGTTTGGTCGTGCGAGCTCGAAACACTTAGAAAACTAATTATAGAAATTAATATAATATAACTAGGTTTGAAAAGCTATCTTCTGTATATGATCGAAATAGGTCTCGAGACTAGTTCCAGTGAGTTCAGAATAGGAGTATTATATATAGAATGTTACGAGATTTTTGAGTGCATCGAGCTAGAATTTTTCAAATATATATATATATATATACACACACACACACAACGAGCATTTTCAGCCTTCGACTTTAACTAGGAAAACATCAGAGATGACGATATGTAGGCAATCAATGGTGGGATCATCATGGTTCATCGCGTGGTGGCTAAAATTTTCCTCCGTTCGTGGGCATTTCTTGGTTCGGTGGAGGTGATTCGACGACGAGTTAGGGGGAGAGGCCAGCGGCGTTGGAAAGGTGGAGGTCAAAGCTTCGTTCTGGCAAGATGTGACGCTCTCCGCTGTATTGTGGCGGCGGTGCGACTAGGTTGACCGTCGATGGTTTTTTGACGTTATGCTCGGCGACAGCGACACTAGGGGAGGCGAGAACACTGACGATAGGAAGCTCATGGACGGGACAACATTGGACCGAAGTGCAGCGGTCTCTGATGAAGTGTAGCGGTAGCAGCGAGGCGTCAAAGTCGCGGTCGAAGTTTGAAAAACGGGCAGCTTGGGTTAAAATTTAAACGAAGGTGTTTAGCGGCTAACTAATGTAATTAAGGAGTTTAAATTAATTTTAATTAATTTGAATGCTGTAAATCTTATAAACTATGTAACTTTTTCATAAAAGGTAGGATTTGAACGCAACGAGTTGCGTTGGGATCGTATTAGCGAATACTACGATATGAAATTTATTTGGTGACGATTGGAGCTAGTTGAATTTCGCATTAAATCGAACATTGTTCGATTTAAACGAAACCAGAACACGGAAGCGACAACTGCAATTTGGGTGAGTTAAACTCACCTTTTTGGTTAACTAGTAATGTTATATAGCTAATTAAAATTAATGATTGGATGATATACTATTTTATCAGTTTGTTTGGTTTTATTCCCGCCCCTAGAGCGGATGAACCTATATATACCCGCCTAATAGCGGATGACCCGTAATATATGAGTTGTGATGCAGGGGGACAGGTTGGAGGGATCCAACAGGATTCCTCACCATATGTACTAATATATATGAGTTGTGATGCAGGGGGACAGGTTGGAGGGATCCTATAGGATTCCTCACCATTGTTGATATATATATATATATCTATGTGTGTGTGTGTCCGCGTGTGTGTGTGTGCTGATATATATGAGTTGTGATGTCGGGGACAAGTTGGAGGGATCCAACGGGATTCCTTGCCATTGTTGAAATGTTTTCAATAATATTCTAGCTATTGGCCTCAAATTAATATTTTAAAAATACTATAAATTGCCAATTGAGTTGAAGTTGGTTTTGAAACAGGAAATGATTTTGAATCTAAAATTTGGTTTTGAAAATATTTTGTTTTAAGGATTTAACTTCTATTTTAGTCCAACTTTTTTATCTATCTTTTCTAAGTTATTTCTTTACATTTAATATTATTTAAAAGATTACTTATTTATATTTAATGTTATTTTAAAGTATTTATCAATATTTTCATATTTTGAAAAGTTAATTATTTAAATAATTAATATGGCTTGAAATTAATAATAATGATTTATTAATAATGGTTTGTAAATAAATTATTACTATTCATAATAATGGTAAAGATTAATTATTATTGTTTATTTAATAATGTTTTGAAATTTTTAGTTATTATTTTAAGATATTTTAAAGTTAATAATTATTATTTATTTAAAATGTCTATTATTAATAATAATTATTATTATATAATAGTGTTTTGAAGTAAATGATTATTATTTATTAATAAAAGTTTTCGAGATTTATAAATAGACTATTATAAATGATTTTCAAAGATTTATAAATAGTTTTATAAATGGTTTTTATAGATTTATAAAAGAGTTAATAATTATCCTTAAATATTTATAAAGGATTTTATAAAGGGGTTTATAGATTTATAAAAGGAGTTTTATAAATAGTTTTACGGATTTACAATGAGTTTGTAAAGGATTTTTAAAGATGTATAAAAAGAATTTATAAGTGATTGAAATTTATAAAAGAGATTATAAATGATTTCTAGATATTTATCAAATGGTTTAGAAATGGAGTTTCAGAGATTTATAAGGAGGTTATAAATGATTTTAGAATTGAATAAAAAGAAAATATTTCTCAGTTTTGTAGATATACTTATACCATTGAAATAAGTATATGAGTACATTTTCCAAGTTATGAAGTGCAATATATATGAATATACTTATACAATTAAGATATGTACACGGATATTTTCCAAGTATTGAAAATATAGGGATTTGTCGGTATATCTTTGTAAAGGTATTTTTATACAAGTAATTTACAAGATGAATTTAATTAATGAAAAGATTAACTAAGGAGGTTAATGGTTACTTGTGTGCTTAAACAATGTTGGTTTTTCCCTTTTGAAATAAATCCCTGATTTGAATGTTTTTTTATTCGATAGTTAAATAAACGACCATCGAATTTGGACCCAAAACGTAACTTTGGAAATATCTAGGAGAAACACGTGGGTTATATGGCACAGTCGTCTCCGATGATGCTGTATTGTGCGTATAAATCTCGTTTCGTTCCCCTGGGACAATTGTTAAGGAAATCCATCCACTAGCGATTAGGAGGTGATCTCCGCTCTTATCTTTGACTGTTTATTTCCTAAAGAATAAGTGTTGAGTTTACCGGAAACTATCGAATGCTGTTTCAAAGAGATCGGGATCAGATATGTTGTTAAAAAACTACTTCGATCCACCTCAAGCGTTTCGAAGTGAAGACATCTTAAAGATGATGGAATTGAAGATGGAGCTCTTTGAAGTGCAATGGCTGCTTACTACTAATCCTGAGGGTGATTCCAAAATGGATGTAGTAGAAGTAGTGCCTTCGGTTTGTCCATCTCTCCTGGACAACTTGTATGGATGAATGCTAGCATTGCATTATTGCCTGGAGGGCAGTGTTAGCATTCCATACGGGAAGTGCTATATGAATGGTAAAATGTAGGCTCAATCCTCATCAACCGGGAATGACTAAAACATGGGAGATGCAGCAGGGCTAGGTGGGTCGCTCCCATTAGGGTATGGTCATCCCTATCTAGAGTCGATATTATCTTTCATTTGTATGCTTCGGGGTCCATTAACAAAAGGGGTGATCATATTCGATACTATCCAGTAAGGGGTAGGCAGGTTCTATGTTGGCAGGGGTCGATAAGTTCGACCTCGGAGTTATTTTATCTAGAGACCCACCATGACGGGCAGTACCCCAGTAGCCGAATCATTGTATGGAATCCATTTCCCAATAGGTGCCTTCGATCTTAGTTATACACCTAGTATGCTAGAATTTAATTAATGTAACAATTTCGGCTATGTTAATTATTTACTTGAAAACCCTAGACATTATTCTAATATCACTGCATTTTCTATAGAAAATGCTTTGGTTAACGTAAGGTAAAAACTCGTCCGTGTTTATGTGCGGCGTGGTCTTACGATATACCTTTATTTGAAAAGAGTTTGATAACTTTAAAAATCCAACTGGGTGTGTTTTTCTCATGTTGATTTACCAGACTGGCTCGGGTGTTATTTTATTCTCATGCTCGGGTCAGTCCGAGCATATTTATGGATTTCTTTGGATGCATTGGAGCTCAGGAGACAAGCTAGAGGTCCAAGATGTATCTACCTATTTCTTTGTGTTCCGCTATGTTATCTGTTGGTTGTATTTATCAGCAATTATAAGTACAAACCGCTATAACTGTCCGGACTGAAATAGTTTAGTGTACTCTGATTGGTATATGTACATTACATTTTTCTTTGTGTAAAGGTTTGTTGTATATTATAGATTATTCGCTCCACTGTGAGATTTTGTGTTATTTAGTTTTTTCTCTTGTTTTCTTCTTTCTTTCTTCTTTTTTCCCCTAATAATCCACCTTTCTGTTCAATTTGAGTTGGTTATATGTGGTTTATTGTCCGCTTAAATTGTACGGAAAAGTGGGTCGTTACAATTTTGGTATCAAAGCACAACGTTAAACGAGAACCTTGGCTTGGTGGGGATTACTCATTAGAGATTGGGCCAGCAGCACCCTAGAATGAGTTAGAGTGTATATATATAAGCGCGTATTTGTTAGTGATATAAAACTGTTTTATACTGTGTTGATTGGTCATTTAAGTGGCTTATGGATTCTGGTCAATACGAGTAGCTTACGTTATTCATAGGGATCTCTAAACACTTGAACAGGGCAACTCAACATAATATTGTTTTGAAACTGGATAAATGAAATAATTTTAACTAGATTATATTTTATATATAAAGGAAATGATTTCAAAAATGATTAAAGTTATATATTGTATGCTTATTTGCTAGGAAAATGATAATATTCAGTTATTATCATTTATTTTGATTAGTCATGCTCACCCAATTAGGAGCATCGACTATTGATGTTGATTGGGTCATTGTGCCTGACCAGTTTATGGGCATTGACTATTGTGCAAGGTTAGAAGTAGTTTTATCCTTTTTATCGCATGGGTTGGATATATTAGTGATTATAGGAACATTAAAAAAAACACCTTGTGAAATTCAGTTTCATAATTTGATTATAAGGCGTTCGAGGCTAATGTTGGGTTAGAATTTGATTTGATTTTAAATAAAAAATTTGTTTGTTATAACTTAACAAAGTAATATTTGGGAAATGATTTTATATAAGAAGGTGAAATTATATAAATATGGTTTATGAATGCGGTTTATAAATTAAAAGGAATTAAACTGAGAATTTGAGAATTTAAATCCCGGTGTTTTGAAAATTGTTTTTCAAAGGTTTTGAAAAATAATAATAGTATTGTTTTGAAGTATTTTGAATATAAATAAAGTTTTTGGAGGAAATAGAGGGAGTTAAAATGGACTTTTAGGAAGTAAAATGCACTAAACTCACATCGGTCGTTGGAAAATAATTCTGGTTATGACTGCAGCATCATCGGCCTTCATTTTCGAGTTTATAAGTAATGGATTGCTACCATTGGAGTTTTGTTTTGGTAAAACTAGTTTTGATTTTAAAATTCAAAAGTATGATTTGGAATACAAAAGAATTATTAATAGTATTGTTTCAAAACAATTTGAAATAAGTACATGGTGTTTAAACTCTAAAAATTTTCATCTAAGTGTTTTATGAAAATATGAGAAAGTAAGTTTTATAACTTATAAATATTGAGGAATAGTAAGTTAAAATAAAGTTTTAATGTGACGACTGGGATTTTCGACCCTCGAAAATCAACACTAATACGTCCATTGTATTACATGCCGAGAAATCGAATGCCGGAAAAACCAATAGTTAGGGGAAAAGAAAAACGAAGAGGTAGAAGAAAATAGAAACAACAACACAGAATCTAACAACCGCAGTGGAATAATATATAATAGATAATAACATATCTTTATACAAAAAGAGTTATAACTGTTATTTATACATAACATCGTCAAAGTACAACAAATCAACAACTAAATACTGGACAGTTATAATACTTGTCCTCATACAACAGAAATATAAACCAAGTACGGAGATACGTCTATGTTATCCAGCTCGTCTCCTGAGCTCCATAACATCCTAACATTAATCTGTAATACTCGGTCTGACCCGAGCATTATAATAAAATTACACCCGAGTCAGTCTGGAAAACCAGCATGAGAAAACACACTCAATTTGAATTATTAAAGTTATCGAAATCCTTTGAAAAACAAAGGTATCTCATAAGACCATGTCACACATAAATACGACGGGTTTTTCCCTTACGATAACCAAAACATTTTATATCAAAGTCATCTGATATTATAATGGTGTCTAGAAAATAAAATAGAAAATAGATAAAATACTTGCATCTCACGTTTCAGCATAGTTGGGCACAATCAAAACCGTATAGGCTCATAGTGGATATTGGATTCCATACAATGACTAGGCACTGAGGTACCATCTATCACAGTACACGTCTAGAAAAATGTATCGAGGACCTTGCCGGGATCCCCTACAATACAAGACCGGCCTACCCCTAACCTGGATAGTATTGAATATGTTACCACCCCGGGTGTTCCCACCCTTATCGAGCTCTCCCAGTCACCGTATTTATAATATCCGAGGGTATCTAGAAAGGTGAATAACATATCCTAATTGGGTGCGACCCACTTAGCCTTGCTGCATCTCCCCTGATTTTCAGTCATTTCGGTTGATGAGGCTTGAGGCTACGATTACCTTTTTAAGGAATTTACACTTGGAATGCTCATTGTCCTCTAATGACAATGTGCTGAAAGCATTCATCCATACAAGTCCGTTCTGGGTCTGAACGAAACCGAAGACACTATTCCTACTACATCCATTTTGGAATCATCCTCGGGATTAGTAGTGATTAGCCCGTGCACTTCAATGCTCCAACTTCGATTCCAAGCTCTTGTCTTCACTTTGAAAACATATTCATTGGATCGAAGTGGTTATTGGATAACTTATCTGATCCTGGTCTCTTTGAAAACAACGTTTGATATTTCCGGTAAACTCAACCCCGGTTCTTTAAGAAATAAACAGACGAAAATAAGATCGGAGATCACCTCCTAACCGTTAGTGGACAGATTTGCTTATCATCATCCTAGAAGAACGAAACGAGTTTATACGTACAGTATAGCACCTTCGACGGTAATTGTACCATATAATCCGCGTGTTTCTCCTAGATATTTCCAAAGTTATGTTTTTTGTAACGACCCGGTATTTTGAACCGTTCGCATCCGCACATGTCGGACTTGAATTGCTCAAAACAACAGATTGTTAATTTATATTTGGCAAAACTCAGCATATACAGTAAATAAATCAATCACAGAATCACAGACACAGCGTAATATAACAATAAGCAGCGGAATAGATAAATAGTAGTTCATGAAGCTACTATAAAACATCAGAGTCTGAAACAAAATACAAAAGAATCTCAAATACAAACGAATCTCTAATACATAAGCAATTGACGAGTCTGAACATAAATGACTAGAATAAACTGAAATAACTGAAAGCTAGATAGATAGATCTTCAAAC
Organism: Allium fistulosum; assembly: GCA_030737815.1. Taxonomy (NCBI): domain Eukaryota; kingdom Viridiplantae; phylum Streptophyta; class Magnoliopsida; order Asparagales; family Amaryllidaceae; genus Allium; species Allium fistulosum. The sequence continues at coordinate 616,942,902 of CM060901.1, read as the reverse complement.
AAAGCTCCGATCTCCAAAGGCGAGTCTCAAATGCTGTGACACTCAGTCTGACCCGAGCATAAAGCAAAACATAAAACACTCGAGTCAGGATTAACATTCTTATATTAATAAATTTAACTCAAGTGAAATGTCAACTGAAATACAAGTAACTTAAAGGATGTTTGGGATTTCCATCCTCTAAGGATCCGTGGAACTATCTACTATGTAGTAATATACGCTATTATACTATGTCTATAGTAAAGTAAACTATTAAAATAGCGTTAAGGTGTTACCCATATCCCCTTTAACACATTTTTATATATTCCCATAGTCTATACAGTACCGTAATTCCTCCATAAACTGGAGGGCTATCAGAGGGCACTCCATAGGTATGGTACAAACCAAACTCGGAGAAGGCACTCTAGGGCATGTGAACACGGCGCTCGAGGTAATGCCAGGGTAGATTTACCAATTGCAGAACCGGGCCGGTGGTAATGCAAAGCAGCTACTACCGCCCACCTCGGAACACATTCCCAAATCAAAGGTGCACCCAATCAAATTACAAAGTAATAGAATGGTATCGAAGAAGCATGTCCGATCGGAGGAATGACCTCACTTGGCCCAAGTATAGATCCTATTTTATTGACATCTAAGCTGACTCACGGGAGTCAGGGTCATGTCAATACCTTATACAGAAATCGTTCACCAAACCATCCTACTTCATTTCTGGAATCTCCACCACATACACAGTTGTTAAAGTGGTTTTTGGTATTGGCAGAGAGTATGATAATATCTTATCCCGGTCTCTTTTACAACCAAACGCTTATTTCACACCGTGGTCATTTCATTTCAAATAGTTCATACTTCATATCAAAATATCATATTCATTTCGAAACCATATCAATTCGATATCATTGTTCACTTTATATAATATTCATTTCCAGAATAGTAACACTTCCAAATTTATAACACTTTCGAAATTATAACACTTTCGAGATCATAACACTTTGGGAATCATAACACTTTGGAAATCATAACACTTTGGAAATCATAACAATTTCGACTTAAGCAGTTTAGATATTGAAAACAGTATATATAATAAAATAGTTATAAATTACAATAGTTTATATATTAAAATAATATATAGATTAAAATACTTTATATAATAAAATTAGTTTCCTCTAATTCCACAAATTGATTCAAATTAGCTTAAATTCCAAAATTCAATTTAATCCATCCCAGTTCAACAATTTCAATTTTTTAAAAGGTTAAAGATTCAATTTAAATTCTCAATAAACCATTTCAATTTTTATCAATTTCAAATCCGGGTTTGAACTATCTCTTCAATTCCAATAAGATTCAAAGTTTAAATATTCAAACATTTCAATATAAGTTTCATTTAGATTTCAACGTTTAACTTTATTTTTATTCAAATTGGAAAATATTCGCTTAATCATTTAATAACAATTTATTTAAATCCCAATTTATATGTTTAAATCAATATTAAATATTCAATCTCAATTTTATTTAAAATTGAGAATATTCGTTTAATCACTTTTATCAAGTCACGTTCTAAATCATATTTTTCCAACATCTCAAAATCAATAAGTTCAAATAAATTCTTATTTAAATCAAAAAAAAATTCCAATTTAAATTCCAAGTCAACATTAATTTATCTTTCCACCTTTATTATTAAAGTTATAAAAATCTATTTTTAAAATATTAATATAAATTTAAGTAAATACTTAAACATATTATATACTAATTAAATTAAATTTTTATTAAATTATATCTTATTATTAAATGTATATTGTATTAAATCTTATTTTATATATTTTTAAATATTAAAATTATAAGAAAAATCTTAAAAATTATATTTTCAAAACTAACTTATAAATCTAAAATTTCCAAAACATATAATTTTAAAAATCTAAATTAAAATAAATCCTATCTATTATAATTTAAAAATATATATTTAATAAATCCATATATTTCCTTCCAAAACTATAAAAATCATTTTTTTAAAATAGACCAACAGTGTTCATATAAAATTTTCTATCCTATGGTCAAGTGATATAGATATTCACCATTTCAATCCGCAATTTAAATATCTACGGGTATATATCATTTCAACCTGCAATCCCAAATTCAAAATCAATGAAAATTGCTTGGGTTTATTATTTCAACCCATAACGATTTCCCCTAGTCTATAATATCGTTCGGGTATGTATCATTTCAACCCATAGGGAATTCTAAACTAACAGGGAACTTGCAGAGTGGGAACAAATATGATAATAATATAACATATCAACAACAAGCATATATCATCAATAACAAATTTTATTAATATATAAACAACAGGTGGTGGTGTCAGCTGTCATAGATGAACAGTTACAGATAATGGCATATCATATATAAGAATTAAATAATAAGCAGTTCAAATTTAACAATATATTTCAATTGTCATTTCAATGTGAATTAAATTTATTAAATATTAGGATGTTAATTGTGAGTGATCGCTCACCTTTCGAGGCTAAAGAAACACGAGAACAAGATGGGAACGGACACAGATAAGCATGGAAAATTGACAGAGCAAGAAAATTGTTGTTGTAATGCGGATTTGTACAGCGGCAAGCTAGAAAACCGTTGCAACAATTTAGACAATGGGAAAACTAATCAATATGGACAGAATTTTAAATCAATATATATATATATTATCACAAAATCTATTTAAAATATTAGCATAAGTTTTAAATAAAATACTTTAAAAATATTAATATAAATTTAAACAAATTTCTTAAACCTTATATATGTTACTTGAGTTACATAACAGATTCTAACAAAATGTATATGAATTGATATATATTGGGAGCTTCAAATAAATCTATATGCATACTATATATATGCAAACAAATATATATACTGGCCATTCAAACGAATGTATATGTAGACCATTACATATATAAACAAAATATATGTGTAGGCTCATAGGTGCAGACACTGTATAAAACATACAACCAAATATATTATTCAGGCTAATATGCAGACCCTATATATATATGCAACATAATTGTATATATTCATATTCGGCTACACAACAACATATATATAACTATATAGATAACATTTGCAGACAACACATATGAAGACAAGTGTATATTCATGCTACCCAAGAAAATATTTGCAGACCAATACATAAACTCATATACTTAGATATATATAAACTACACATTATACATAACCGATACAAATTTATATATATAGTCAAATAGATCTTATACCTTATAGATAATTACATATATATATATATATATATAATATATATAAACTCCAACAAATCATATATAAACTTATATAACTTATATGTACAACCACAGATTATATGCAACTTATTAAACCTATACATTATAACCAACTTTATAATATATATATATATATACAATTTAAACATCAATATTTAATAAACAGTATATTATCTTTCAAAATCCATATAATATATGCAGACAAAATAGGTGTGAAAGCAAATATAAATGCGGCTACTTAAACAGAGCCTATATATATATATATGCAAACCATAACATATGCAGACTAATATATATTAGATATATATACAATAAAATATATATGTATGCTACTCATATATGCGACTGCTTTCATAATAAACATATTACTGTAAATATATATATAACTGTAGAACATATATAATACTTCTTTTATAAGATAATATATACTATAAACATATATAATATATATACCTTATACAAAAGAAGAAGTGAAGGATGGCATGGATGCTAGGCTCGAACGAAAGGCTGTCGGGGTGGGCGTGACTGCGGAGCTGCTGCGCATTGGTCGGTCAGGCCGTTGCGTGGGGTTGGGGTTTGGATCGACATCGGTGGGTGGCTGGCCTCGGTTGAAGGGAGAGAGAAGGCTGAAGGATTTGCGGAGGTGCTTGCAATGGACATGAGCTCGGAGGGGAGTCGGCTACGGCCAGGGCGAGTGGCAGCTCAGGGGTTCGAGTGCGGTCGGTGGGGAGGGTGAGCATGGCGCAGGTGGTTGCGTTTGGTGGTGGATCGGTATGGGCTGGAGGTGATGCACGTGGAGTGAGGCTATAAGGCAGAGCGGCCGTTTGAGGAGGGTATGCGAGGTCAGGTAGCTGAGGTGGCGGGTCAATACGAGAGGGAGAAGAGATAGGGTGCGGAAAAAGGGGAGAGGCCATGAAAATGAAGAATGAGCAGGTGGGTGAGAAAAAAATGAAGTAACATGATATCATAAATGAGCTGGCAAGAAGAGAACAAGTTTTTTTCTTTTACACATAAACGTATATTTATTTCTTTTATAAAACAGCACAGGAACGTGGTTGAGAATTTAAGGGCCACGTCTTGGAAAAAGGAAATGAATTCAATCGGTGGTTGGCCAAAGAAGAAAGTAAAATATATAACTTTTATGAATTATGTTATATTTTTTACTTTCACAATTGAACGAACCAGAGATATTAAAAAAGAATGGTATATCAAAAGTTAGATTAATTTCCTGGAAGTAAATTAACGAACCAGAATATAAATCAACCAAAGAATAGAAAAGGCCAATTGCTGAATTCAGGGAATATATATGGTTAGTGGCTATTGGGTTTTAAACCGGTGAATAAATGAATGGCCATGGGGAACAAAAAGTCTCAAACGGGTACAGATACGGTTAACCGTTTTCGTCGATTTCGCCGTGCACCGGACATCAAAATGTACAAACAAATACATTGCGAAGATCATCATGACGAGACAAACAAAATGGTACACAGATAGCAGCGATATGACTATCCTTTCAAAAGTCGATATTCGCTGCCAAACGGCTGCAAATTCGCTGAAAATAAGATAAATGAAGCTAGAGAAGTCCAAATTTGATGAAACGAAAGATGACGTCTCACTCAGAAAATATTAAACTTTTTTATCGTATAAAATATTCAGATTTCGAAAACATTTTATTTTCATCAATTAGCTGATTTTAAATTAAAATTGAAAATTACACAATTGAATTATGAAATGACCCTCCTGTATCTACACTAATTTCATAAGGAATTTTTTTTTTTAAGGTAAAGAGGATGTATCTATATATATATATATATAGATATATCATCCATTTCAAATTTAATTCTCAGGGTCAATATCTTTCTCCAATAAACCAAAATAAATCCAGGATCACAATAATCGACCAATATAAATATATCAGTACATTCACAAAGGTAAGCACATACATGTGAAGATGTATATGCCTCTCTTGTTTGAATCAGAGTTCTGGAAAACAAGAGGATGTTGGATTGCTAATAAAATTTTTGACTAAACAATCCACTGGAAACATACACATTAGTCTGTTTATACTAACTAAGGGGTGATCAAGTAATAATCAATAGTAAACAAGCTTTTAATATAGATGTTTGTGTTAAGCTCTGAATAGTGACAAATTCAGTATAAAAGAAAGTGGATCCTAAGGAAACACAAGCAACATCTAGGCGTAATGGAAACGCGCCTAACTTATACATGAAAGGTCACGAGTTCGAGTGCTATGCTGGACGGTTCAAACACAATTTTTGGTTTTTCCTTTTTTTTCATTTTTCTTTTGTGCAGTTTGGAATCTGTTATCTTCCTACCTACATATATATATATTTTTATTTTTGCCTAAATTCCATCATACAAAACAATAATTCTTGCTTAATCATTTTTGAAACCCACCCCTATAACCTGGAAGGCTTCAGGATTGATATGAATTAAGAGTATGGTTCTTGGGTTTTGAGGATGATGGAAGTGTTGGTCATTATTCAGGTTTGCATTTCTGCTTATAAGATCTGTCTGGCATTTAAAATGCCTTTGGTTAAAATCTGAGTGAAGTTCAGATTCCTAATCCAAGTGCAAAGGAAAAGGTGAGTTTGTATTTGCACAAAACATGTTTATGTGCATATATATCTGCAACTATTTGAATCTGGCTTCCATCTACCTTACTACAGATTCTTTCTTTATTTAAAAATAGGACATGAAACAATTTTATGGAACAAGTTAAATTATTAAAACCTTGCAGCCATATGAAAACATTCAACCTATGTCTATTCTCTTTTGTATACATATGCCATAGTAGAAAATAAAACCATTTGATTTTCTGAGAATCAACTATCCTGATTATCCAAACTTAAATCCTTTTCAAAGACTCAAGATTGACTAATACATGTATAAAATGTAATCATTCAATTTTTAACATGGTGTTCTTGCTAAATCCACTTACAAGATTTGATCAAAATCCTTTCTGAACATAACAGATATTTAACTTAATTCATAATTTCCAGATACAAATTAATCTCTTAACAAAATGCCTAACAAAATATCCATCCAATATTCAACACTTAATACAAGTAGCAATTTAAATTGTCAATACATGCAGATTTCAACATTTAGGCTCTTATCTAACTAAGTTTTAGCATGCTATATCTTCTTCTCAAGGCCTTGCTCCTACTCCTACTTAGTTGCTGCAAACCCTGAAAAAGCATTTGAAACTGCCTCATTTTAAATGAGACACCCCAGATGCCATTAGCACACTAGGGTCAGACACATGTCTGGTATGAGAAAATTCACAAAAGCAATTTGTTAATTAGGTTAAAATCAAATTAAGTACAAATACATAAGGTTCTGTCCTTTAGAATCAGGTAAATACTTGTGTGCATACTCTGTGTCATTGTGCATGTGCACACTTTAATTTTCTTTCCAGAGACCACACATATGAATATAGCATATACAATCAAGCATACAACTCAATCATAGACAAACAATCATTCATACCAAACAGGAAAATAACTAATATGAGTTAAATCACTTATTCAATCCTCATATTTCAAATCTGGGAAAAACTCTAGTTTTCTCATCTCCTCAAGTATTATCCCCTTGGTATATTTATCTACCCTTGGTCTCATCTGCAATGTTTATGAATCAATGGACACACTGTAATGAACTAATTCACTCCATTACACAAAGATCTCAGGACTTAAACAAGCCATGTGTCAACTTATGTTACTCAAGCACACAAGTCATTCCTGCAGTGTTCTTGACCCCAATTTCCTAATCAGATTTAAGTTAATATTAACCCCTTTGATTTTTCATGACAACCCATTCAGTGATTCATTTTATTTAGCTAAAACACCCATATCATGGTATCTCCTATTATTCATGACCATACAGAAACAACAAACCAACAGCCCTTGGTGACTACAAAATAAGGTTCTGTATATATATATATATATATAGATATTCATCCTGGTATTTTTTAAAAGGAGTTTAGGCAACTAACATTGGCTTATAGCTGCTGGGGGAGTTTTTCTTTTGCAAACATTTGTGCTTGAGTTAAACTCAGACTAATCTGGTCTCACTGAATCACAAAATTTTGTTTGCTATGCATTTTATTGAATCAGGGGCATCAGCACATAGGCAACCCTATTGCACCCCTAATTCCTTTCTATTTCAAGCCTCAGCACTTATACATGAGTATATTGCAGCTCAACATTATTTACATCTTTCTGGGTTGAGCCAAAACCAATACTACTTGCCTATTCTCAACATTTTATTTTCTGGGTATTTATTTATATCCCTAAACATTAACATATCAGAGATCTGAGTGTATAAAACAGACATGTATGCTAACAACACATAAAACTTTGTTATAATAAGACAAATGATCAACCAAAGAAAATCAAAACATATTTAGGTTTAAATTCACAGATAAACATATATATGAAAATACTCTTTGAATAAAAATACTTTTATCTGGCTGCCTACATTAGGACTTATTGCCTTAGATTTTTGAGTGAGTTTTCTCACCTAGCTCTCTCCTTTTGTTTCCTTAATTAACTGATGAACTCCTGCTCTTATCCTCAAGCTCTCTTTCTTCCCTTGTCTTATGATTTCTGTGGTATTGTTTTTCTTCTTTTTTTTTCAAAATTCTTTTCTGAGGAGAAGAGGAGGCTGCTGCATATACATGTATATATATACAGGGTTTCTCTTAGGGTTTTGGTTATTGGCTAAGTCCATTTTTGCCCACCAGAAAATCATGTTATCTGAATTTTAAACCCAAAGTTTTACCCCTTCCCGGCTTAATTTGGGTGAAGAGAAAAGTGGTTACATTTTTTTTTCCAGAAATCTGCTTTTCAGAAAATACTTTTCCCCTTGTCTATAATCATGCTAAAAATGTGACTTGGTTTTTTTTTTTTTTTATTATTATTTATCAAATACACTTCCTAATTCTGCCTGTAGCAACATTTCTCTGTTTTCTCTTATTTTTTTCTATTTTTAGCTTTCATGCAAATGGCATGTACTTCCCTTATTTATTTATAAGAGGATTAGTTCTTTTTATATCTTCATTCTTTTTATTTCTGCTTATATTAAAATATGTCTGTATATTTTATTTCACTAATTTAAACTCTGATATTTTATTAACACATATATATATTTATATATACATATATCATTCTGTATTGACACACACATGCACATGTATACTTAAGAAAAATATTCAGTAGCATACATATATTTATATTTACTTATGCATTCAGCTTTTAAAGGTTTAATATATATATATATATATACATATATATATATATATTTATTCCCATACATATCAATATGTATTTATTCCTAAAGTTCAGAGATTTTTAGCTTTAGTTCATGTGTATACCCTGTGCACACATGTACACACATACTGATACACTATCAAGCCATAACAATCTCCTTCCAAAATTAATTTAAAAATTATTTTAAATTTATTTATATTTTCCAAAATGAATTCCTAAAATCTTGGATCATTACAAATTAACTTCCATATTTTCTGATGAAAATTTACCATTTGATATGTTTAAATAGACGTATTCCAAATATCAAATTTTTATTGCTAAATTTAATTGTTTATTTTCAAGCAAAAATTTAGTTAATTATGTTATAAAACCGTTAAAAATTTCCGGGTCGTTACACTCTCCCCCACTCAAAACTTTTCGTCCCCGAAATGGAACGAGATAGGAGAATGGAAGCCTCGGAAAAGAAAGATAGATTTGAAATATAAAGTACCAGAATTAATTCAAAACCATATAAATTCCATTTATTTTTAAATTGGTTTATATTCAACTAATTGATTTCAATTCATTTTATTTAATCAATCAAATTTATTGTGTTCACATTTGATTGATTTCAAATCCATATACTTTCATTCAATTGATTTGTTTTCTATTTATTAACATTTATTACAAAAGTTTCCACAACAAAATTTGTTTTATTTAACTCATTTATTAAATCTATTTAATCAAGCTATAGTTAATTTCACCTCAACATTCAACTTCAACTATTCTTAAATTCATATTTATTTAGATAGCATTTCCCTTTTATTATTCAATGTATTTCACTGGCCAATCTTGCAATATAGGTTAAGTGCGTAGCATTTACTATAGTTACCTAAATTTATTTATTTATAAATTCCCTAACAAAATTCATTTTGGAAATCTTATTTATTATTGTATATTATTCAATTGCATTCAAAACCTTCCAGGTAAGTTTTATTAATGTCTCATATGTAGTTGAGAATTATACCAATTTACCTGTTATTTATAATATTTTTATTAAGCAAACTTTAATTTGAACAATTTATTACCTAAGTTTTCTCTTGTATAACCTTCAATTTAATATTCACCCTAACATTTTAACTTTTTGAATATTTTAAGTAAGTTATATATATTAGAATGCAATTGATATACAATTAAAATTTTCATCCTATTTCTACTGTTTAAGTTGTTAAATTCCCATCTCTTTTTGATTCTCCAATTTTTCAAAATTTTTAGCTTCATTTTAATAATTGAAACCCATTACTTAACATAGAATTTTAAGAATTAAATTTCCGATGTCATTTCAAACCATTTGAAATAAATAGATACATATATATATATTTTTGTGAATCAAATCATATTCAAGAAATTCAAATCAAATTCCTTTTCCAAAACAAAAGTGAAGCAAAGCTGTTATGTGGTCTCTCTACTTTGAGACTCGAAAATGAATGTCGATAATGCTGCAGTCATCACCGAAATTATTTTCCAGCAACAAAAGAGGAGAGTACTGACTTTTAAAGTTCTTTGAAACAATTTTCATTCAAAATACTTTCAAATAATATATTTTGGAACCCAAATTTAGAAAAGCACCGGAAATCCAATTCCCAAATTCTTAATTTAAATTCATTTCATTTTGCAAATCAGATATATAGACCATATTTATAAAATTCCAACACCTTATAACACACAACAAAAGTTAATGGTTTAGGATGTTAACAAAACGATAAATGATAATCTAGTATTATCATTTCTAATAACCAATTCATTAACAAATCAAATTTCAGAAAAAAATTAAGCCTTATATATAAAAATATAGTTATACAAAATTACTTCATTTACGAATTTCAAAAACAATATTGTGTCAGTTTGCTCTGTTCAAGTGTTTTGGAATTCCTATCGATCGCGTTGGCCAGACGAATCGATTGAAACCCCAAAATTCAAACTTAACAACTCAAACAGCACAATATAAAACATTTTTATATTAATTACAAAATAGACTCCCTCATAGGATGATTCAAGAATGGATTCAAAATAAGGATAAAGATTCAAATTTAGAGGAATCCTAATCAAAGAGAATTCTAATCAAGAAAACTGGTTCGGAAGGAAGATAAGATAATTAAATTACAAAAGAGGAAAGATGGGTAGGCTTACATTAATCGCGGTGACGTTAACCGGGTCAACCGAGATTCCAGGAATAAGATCGATGCAGAATTCAATTTCCCGCATGGGAGGAAGAGAAGTGACTTCACCAATACATCAGGATAATCTCTGACTATCGGGGTGTAGTCAAGATCACAAAGGAATTACCCTGATCGTCTACTAGAGACGGTTCAGGCTTTGCAAGAAATAACAGCATCTAAATCGAGGACGTAGAAATCTCCGGTGAATCGACGCTTGTTGTGAAGGAGTTTCACCCCTTTTTAATCATACAAAGTTTGGCGGGACCGCCAATGGAATTAGACACACCCAAGGACGAAGTTGCTAGTTGAGGTTGGCAAGATGAACTCCAGTTTCACAGAGATCAACAGAAGTAGAGCTATGGGGTGCTCCATTATCAAAAGAACACGAAAGGAGAAGACAAGAATGGATTTCAGAACAAAAGGGAGGGTTCCAAAATCCTAAAGAAATTCTAATCCACGAGGATCCTAACGAATAATTTCAAGCTCGAACGAATATGATTCCGTAATTAAGTTTTACTCCATATGTTAAGTTTTTCCTAAACCAGAGCTCTGATACCACTTGTAACGACCCAGTATTTTGAACCGTTCGCATCCGCACATGTCGGACTTGAATTGCTCAAAACAACAGATTGTTAATTTATATTTGGCAAAACTCAACATATACAGTAAATAAATCAATCACAGAATCACAGACATAGAGTAATATAACAATAAGCAGCGGAATTGATAAATAGTAGTTCATGAAGCTACTATAAAATATCAGAGTCTGAAACAAAATACAACAGAATCTCAAATACAAATGAATCTCTTATACATAAGCAACTGACGAGTCTAAACATAAATGACTGGAATAAACTGAAATAACTGAAAGCTGGATAGATAGATCTTCAAACAAAGCTCCAATCTCCAAAGGTGAGTCTCAAATGTTGTGACACTCAGTATGACCCGAGCATAAAGCAAAACACAAAACACTCGAGTCAGTATTAACATTCTTATATTAATAAATTTAACTCAAGTGAAATATCAACTGAAATACAAGTAACTTAAAGGATGTTTGGGATTTCCATCCTCTAAGGATCCGTGGAACTATCTACTATGTAGTAATATACGCTATTACACTATGTCTATAGTAAAGTAAACTATTAAAATAGCGTTAAGGCGTTACCCATATCCCCTTAACAAATTTTTATATATTCCTGTAGTCTATACAGTACCGTAATTCCTCCGTAAACTGGAGGGCTATCAGAGGGCACTCTATAGGTATGGTACAAACCAAACTCGTAGAAGGCGCTCTAGGGCATGTGAACACGGCACTCGAGGCAACGCCAGGGTAGATTTACCAATTGCAGAACCAGGCTGGTGGTAACGTATAGCAGCTACTACCGCCCACCTCGGAACACACTCCTAAATCAAAGGTGCACCCAATCAAATAACAAAGTAATAGAATGGTATCGAAGAAGCATCTCCGATCGGAGGAATGACCTCACTTGGCCCAGGTATAGCTCCTATTTTATTCACATCTAAGCTGACTCATGGGAGTCAGGGTCATGTCAATACCTTATACAGAAATCGTTCACCAAACCATCCTACTTCATTTCTGGAATCTCCACCATGTACACAGTTGTTAAAGTGGTTTTCGGTATTGGCAGAGAGTATGACAATTTTCGATCCCGGTCTCTTTAACAACCAAACGCTTATTTCACACCATGGCCATTTCATTTCGAATAGTTCATACTTCATATAAAAATATCATATTCATTTCGAAACCATATCAATTCGATATCATTTTTTACTTTATATAATATTCATTTCCTGAATAGTAACACTTTCAAATTTATAACACTTTCGAAATCATAACACTTTCGAGATCATAACACTTTGGAAATCATAACACTTTTGAATTAAGCAGTTTAGATATTGAAAATAATATATATAAAAAATAGTTATAAATTAAAATAGTTTATATATTAAAATAATATATAGATTAAAATACTTTATATTATAAAATTAGTTTCCTCCAATTCCACAAATTGATTCAAATCGGCTTAAATTCCAAAATTCAATTTAATCCATCCCAGTTCAACAATTTCAATTTTTTAAAAGGTTAAAGATTCAATTTAAATTGTCAATAAACCGTTTCAATTTTTATCAATTTCAAATCCGGGTTTGGACTATCTCTTCAATTCCAATATGATTCAAAGTTTAAATATTCAAACATTTTCAATATAAGTTTCATTTAGATTTCAACCTTTAACTTTATTTTTATTCAAATTGGAAAATACCCGCTTAATCATTTTAATAACAATTTATTTAAATCGCAATTTACATGTTTAAATCAATATTAAATATTCAGTCTCAATTTTATTTAAAATTGAGAATATTCGTTTAATCACTTTTTATCAAGTCACGTTATAAATCATATTTTTTAAACATCTCGAAATCAATAAGTTCAAATAAACTCTTATTTAAATCAAAAAATTTCCAATTTAAATCCAAGTCAACATTAATTTATCTTTCCGCCTTTATTATTAAAGTTATAAAAATCTATTTTTAAAATATTAATATAAATTTAAGTAAATACTTAAACATATTATATACTAATTAAATTAAATCTTATTATTAAATGTATATAGTATTAAATCTTATTTTATATATTTTTAAATAATAAAATTATAAGAAAAATATTAAAAATTATATTTTCAAAACTAACTTATAAATCTAAAATTTCCAAAACATATAATTTTAAAAATCTAAATTAAAATAAATTCTTTATATTATAATTTAAAAATAAATATTTGATAAATCCATATATTTCCTTCCAAAACTATAAAAATCATTTTTTCTAAAATAGACCAACGGTGTCCGTATAAATTTTTTTATCCTATGGTCAAGTGATACGGATATTCATCATTTCAATCCGCAATTTAAATATCTACGGGTTTATATCATTTCAACCCGTAATCCCAAATTCAAAGTCAAGTAAAATTGCTTGGGTTTATCATTCAACCCATAACGATTTTCCCATAATCTATAATATCGTTCGGGTATGTATCATTTCAACCCATAGGGAATTCTAAACTAACAGGGAACTTGCAGAGTGGGAACAAATATGATAATAATATAACATATCAACAATAGGCATATATCATCAATAACAAATTTTATTAAGATATAAACAACAGGTGGTGGTGTCAGCTGTCATAGATGAACAGTTACAGATAATGGCATATCATATATAGCAATTAAATAATAAGCAGTTCAAATTTAACAGCATATTTCAATTGTCATTTCAATGTGAATTAAATTTATTAAATATTAAGATGTTAATCGTGAGTGATTGCTCACCTTTCGAGGCTAGAGAAACACGAGAACAAGATGGGAACGGACACAGATAAGCTTGGAAAATTGACAGAGCTAGAAAATTGCTGTTGTAATACGGATTCGTACAGCGGCAAGCTAGAAAACCGTTGCGACAATTTAGACAATGGGAAAACTAATCAATACATACATAATTCTAAATCAATATATATATATATATTATCACAAAATCTATTTAAAATATTAACATATGTTTTAAATAAAATACTTTAAAAATATTAATATAAATTTAAACAAATTTCTTAAACCTAATATATGTTACTTGAGTTACATAACAGATTCTAACAAAATGTATATGACTTGACATATATTGGGAGCTTCAAATAAATCTACATGCATATTATATATATGCAAACAAATATATATATATATATATATGCAAACAAATATATATATGATGGCCATTCAAATGAATGTATATACATACCATTATATATATAAATAAAATATATGTGTAGGCTCATAGGTGCAGACACTGTATAAAACATACAACCAAATATATGATTCAGGCTAATATGCAGACCCTATATATATATGCAACATAATTGTATATATTCATATGCGGCTACACAACAACATATATATAACTGTATATATAACATTTGCAGACAACACATATGAAGACAAGTGTATATTCTTGCTACCCAAGAAAATATTTGCAGACCAATACATAAACACATATACTTAGATATATATAAACTACACATTATACATAACTGATACAAATTTATATATATATAATCAAATAGATATTATACCTTATAGATAATTACATATATATAATATATATAAACTCCAATAAATCGTATATAAACTTATATATCTTATATGTACAACAATAGATTATATGCAACTTATAAAACCTATACATTATAACTAACTTTATAATATATATATACACACAATTTAAACATCAATATTAAATAAACAGTATATTATCTTTTAAAATCCATTTAATATATGCAGACAAAATAGGTGTGAAAACAAATATAAATGCGGCTACTTAAACAGAGCCTATATATATATATATGCAAACCATAACATTTGCAGACTAATATATATTAGATATATATACAATAAAATATATATGTATGCTACTCATATATGTGACTGCTTTCATAATAAACATATTACTGTAAATATATATAACTGTAGAACATATATAATACTTCTTTTATAAGATAATATATACTATAAACATATATAATATATATACCTTATACAAAAGAAGAAGTGAAGGATGGCATGGATGCTAGGCTCGAACGGAAGGCTGTCGGGGTGGGCGTGACTACGGAGCTGCTGCGCATTGGTCGGCCAGGCTGTTGTGCGGGATTGGGGTTTGGATCGGCTTCGGTGGGTGGATGGCCTCGGTTGAAGGGAGGGAGAAGGCTGGGAGGATTTGCGGAGGTGCTTGCGGTGGACATGGGCTCGGAGTGGAGTCGGCTACGGCCAGGGCGAGTGGCGGCTCAGGGGTTCGAGTGCGGTCGGTGGGGAGGGTGAGCGTGGCGCAGGTGGTTGCGTTTGGTGGTGGATCGGCATGGGCTGGAGGTGCTACACGTGTAGTGAGGCTATAAGGCGGAGCAGTTGTTTGAGGAGGGTATGCGAGGTCAAGTGGCTGAGGTGGTGGGTCAATATGAGAGGGAGAGGAGATAGGGTGCGGCAAAAGGAGAGAGGCCATGAAAATGAAGAATAAGCAGATCTGTGAGAGAAAAATGAAGCAACCTGATATCATAAATGAGCTGGCAAGAAGATGAACAAGTTTTTTTCTTTTACACATAAACTTATATTTATTTCTTTTATTAAACAGCATGGGAACGTGGTTGAGAATTGAAGGGCCTCGTCTTGGAAAAAGGAAATTAGTTCAATCGGTGGCCGGTCCAAAGCAGAAAGCAAAATATTAACTTACATGAATTATATTATATTATTTACTTTCACAATTGAACGAACCAGAGATATTCAAAAAGAATGGGATATCAAAAGTTAGATATTAATTTCCTGGAAGTAAATTAACGAACTATAATATAAATCAACCAAAGAATAGAAAAAGCCAATTGCTGAATTCAGGGAATATATATGGTTAGTGGCTATTGGGTTTTAAACCGATGAATAAATGAATGGCCATGGGAAACAGAAAGGCTCAAACGGGTACCGATATGGTTAACCGTTTTCGCCGTGCACCGGACATCGAAATGTACAAATGAATACACTGCGGAGATCAGCACGACGGGATGAAAAAATGGTTCACAGATAACAGCGATACGGCTATCCTATCAAAAGTCGATATTCGCTGCCAAACGATTGTAAATTCGCTGAAAATAAGATAAATGAAGCTAGAGAAGTCCAAATTTGACGAAACGAAAGATGACGTCTCACTCAGAAAATATTAAACATTTTTATCGTATAAAATATTCAGATTTGGAAAACATTTTATTTTCATCAAATTAACTGATTTTAAATGAAATTGAAAATTACACAATAGAATTAACTTCCATATTTTCTGATGAAAATTTACCATTTGATATGTTTAAATAGACGTATTCCAAATATCAAATTTTCATTGCTAAATCTAATTGTTTATTTTCAAGCAAAAATTCAGTTAATTACGTTATAAAACCATTAAAAATTTCCGGGTTGTTACATTTTTGGTCCAGATTTGATAGTTGGTTATTTAACTATCAAATAAACAATCATTCAACTAAAGGTTTCATTTCCCACTGAAATCACTAAGCCTTATTTAATTTAAATTTCAATAAATTAAATCACTTTATCAAAAGGTATATGCTTATCTCACTAGAACAAGTATATTCACAAACTATTCCCTTCAAAAATATTCGAAAACTTTTTGAAATAAATATGGAAAGCACCATGCGGTATAAACCATGGATTCGCAGCCCAATGATTATGTCTCTATCCCAAAGAAATCCAAACTTAACTGCAGGCAATCTCAGCCTCTGATTTCCGCCATGAAAGTATACCATTACTTTTCGAAAACTTTATTAAATAATTATCTTAAAATCAAATCAGCATAAAATAACTTTATTTAATAATTACATATACTTTTAAACAATTAAGATAATTACAAAACTTTGAAACAATAATTAATTCTTATTTAATAATAAAATTCTAATCGATTTACAAGACTTGTTTATAAAACTTATAATTCATTTTGACAATTTAAAAATATTTAAATAACTTAGTTTCTAAAATATCTTTATGCTAAAACATTTTAAACTTACCTAGTTTAATAATTAAAAATCTTCTTTTTAAAGCAACTCAACTTCTCGATAAAAATATATTTTTTCAATTCCAATATAACTAATCTAATATTATAAGTCTCTCTCGATTTATCACAAATCGATTTACGTCCCCAATTTTCATAAATCTCTTTTTCACATTTCCAAAAGAAAAATCTATCATTTCTTTTAAAACCGATTTACCCATCTCAATATAAATTATTACCGTGAATTTATATCTTCAATTTATCAAATGATAATCATTTAACTTTATTTATAAACATTGTTTATAAATTCCATAGTCTCATTTCCCGTTTACAATGGTTTCTCATCACTTAAATCCATTATAAATCGGTTTATAAATTAAATTCCATTTATAATTCAATTTCTTAAATAACCCAAACTATATTCCAAAACCAACCAAATCTCGATTTTTCTTCTATTC
This sequence comes from Allium fistulosum, assembly GCA_030737815.1. Classification (NCBI taxonomy): domain Eukaryota; kingdom Viridiplantae; phylum Streptophyta; class Magnoliopsida; order Asparagales; family Amaryllidaceae; genus Allium; species Allium fistulosum. The sequence continues at coordinate 616,925,073 of CM060901.1, read as the reverse complement.
CATAATTTAGAAATCTTATCTAAGATCCAGTATAACCAATTTTATATTTATTTCTAAATTCCCTTCTATTCTCCCAAACTATTAAAAATCTCAATTTTTAAAACCTTTTATATTAAACAAGTACCACTTAAGAATTATTAATTAAAATCCTTCATAAATGTTATTCCAAAATCTCTATTTACAATATCATGAAATAGTTAAGTACAAATTTAAAGTGAAACCATTTATTTTACCCAATCAATTTCTTTTAACTAATCAATAACTCTATAATTATTTAATTCCAAAATCCCTTTTAAATTTCCTTTCAAATTCAAAACTTATATTTATGGTATTTTTAAACTACCAAAATCTAGGCCAGTTCTACCATAGCATCAAATAAATTCAAATCACACTATAATCTATCACAGATTATTCAAACATATCATATATCACTATATATGAAATTAAATTCAACATTTTTGAGGAATCCAATTGGATCCCTTCAACCTGTTTTCCTGCAACCACAGATGTTAGATAACATAAAATACCAATCCCGCTTCGAGGCGGGATATCGCGGTAATATAGGGTCATCCGCTATTATGCGGGAGCATAGGGTCTCATGCGCTAAAAATATGCGGGGATATCAATCCAACTACTAATATATATACTTCTATATATATACATACATCCAAACTGATAATAATTATTAAATTCAACCAGGCATCCAATAAATAATTTTAATTGTTATAAATTAATTCCAACAATCCAAAAAGAGTGAGATTTACTCACATTTGATTTTTATTGTCGCTTTCGCGTTCTGTTTCTGATTAAATTCGAATGCCTTTGAATTTATCTGAAAATTCAACAAGCTCAAATTTCAACCAAATCGATTCCATAGCAAAGATCTCCTTGATATGAACCCAATGCGATCGACCATGTTGGATTTGGATCTAAAACGAGTGAGATATTCAATTTATAAGTTTAACAATTATTTTTCTTAAATGTTTTTAAAAACAAATTATATATTATTCAATTACCCACCCAAAGAAAACAAAGCGCGGCCCATCACGCGACCCATCCACTAAGCTCCTTCTTCCCCAACGAGCAAAGCCTGTACACGCTACGTAGAAATCCAACCAAAATCGCGTGCACGCCATAGTGATCCGGAGCATCACCACTCGAAACTAAAATCCAACAACGCCATCGTCTCTCTCACGTCAAACTATACTCAACCATACCCATTTTGCCATGCTCGAGCCACCTAGAATGAACGCGACCAGAGCCTCCCCTCGCGTACAGTGCGTGGTCGCAATTTCCCACACAACGTCGTGCATCACCAGAAACGTGCCTCTGAAGCTACTCGTCGATCTAAAACCAAAAATCACCACCATGTCAACAATCGTTGACCAAAGCTCCCAATATCTGAAACCCTAGCTAACCAACCATGCTTTGACCAAATGTCGAGCCTCTCAAACAACCACTGCACCTTCCAAAACGCCTATCAAATTGAAGCTCAGGCTAAACATGAATTTACAAATTGATTTTGGATTTTTTTCGTTGAGTATATTGTGAGAAATAATATTTTGAAGCTTGCCATTTTTTTTCTTTTCTTGCTGTGTTCTCGTTTGAAAATTAAAGGGGAGAGGCTTGATTTAAAAGAAAGGGATGGGTCACTAGATGGCTGATGTGAAAAGAAAGAATATGGGCTGATGGGAGGGAGTTTGACAGCCTAGTCAAAGTCAAAAATACATACATACACACACACATATATATATATATAAATATATATATATATTTATTTATATATACATATATATATTATTTTCAATTCAAAATATCCCACTATGGAACTTAAAATCTCGAACCTCTATCGAGACATGCGGCTAGGCGTTCATAATGTTATACCCTTATTCCGAACGTAATGGAAAAGGTTTCAAGTCCTAATTCGATCGTATGGTATTCAATTTTCGATATTAATTTCAGCGCATTTCTTCCCGTACGACCAAATGATAACTCCAAACACTATGAAATTTGAAATCCAATAATAACACAATATTATAGATCCAATGGAACTGGTTTCATTGAAATCTGAGACTGTGGCCCGGAAGGCTATGTTTATACGTTAATTCAAACGAGATATTTTTAAATCGAGTAAATCGCTTTTAAATCCAATTTAAAATTTTTATTATCTTCATTCGTATAAATAAAAATCAAATAAGTCTGGAAATTATTTTTATCAAGCTTAAAACCCACGATTCAATTATTTAAGTAAATTCCAATTATTAAATTATCCAATAAATCATTATATTTGAAATCCAAGTTAAAAATTAACTTTTAAATATTTAAAAGCAATTAAATATTCCAATTCCAAATAACCAAAATTCTGGGTCGTTACATTCCTCCCCTCTTAAAAGAATTTCATCCGCGAAAGTGCCAAGGTAACACGAATGATCCAAAACCCATTATCTTTCCAAAAACCAATTAGTTGAAACAACATTATCACTTTTACTAATTTCCAAATTCATCCATAGATTCTAAATAATACTGTTTACTCAATCATTTCAAGTTATAATCCAAAATCAAATTTTAATTATTAAAAATTTTCTTCAAAATTTTCTAACTCTTTAAATTTTCGAAAAATTTCGCCAGCGTCTCCTTTGCACGGCTAGATCCAAACAACTACAAATCGCCACTATGGGCCCAAATCATCAAAAGAAAACAAAAGCCAAGTGGCTCAATCATAGAATCATTAATGCCAACAACAATTTTAACATGTACCTTTCTGTCGGGAAATCCAATTTTCTTATGATATCGGAGACATCAATTTAGCTTTTGCTTTTAAATACCTGCACCTTACTTACCAATAATATCCAATCATATAATTCAAAATCATTTTATTTATTCTTTTTCAAAATTTTCACTATTTGCTTTACTTAAGTCCGTACGATGTACATATATCATCCGTACGCAATATCAAATCTGATCGGTCACTCGATCATTCAATTTCACTTCCGAACTAGTATCATTCACACGACTCTCTAGTGCGGACTCAGATTTGGTTCCTTGGTTAGAAACCGTCATTCTCCTTGCATAGTCATATATATGATAGAGGATCTCACAATCAATCAAAATTCCATATCCAGTGTTTGCCGTCGAAATTCAAGTGAAAAATCCTAATTCGGATCGATATAAATTATCTCGAAATTCTGTGCTCGAATCTGGATCAAACCGTCATGCGAATAAAATAATATACGTACAACCTGCGTATTTATTTCCAATTGATTCTTAGCTATATCAAATTCTTTTTATTCACATTTACTTCATTTCCATTCAATTATTCGCAGTTATCATTCACATTTATAATTCACATTCACCTATTTACTTGGTATCCCATAAATACCAATTCCACTTAAGAATTTCACCATCAATTTTCTTAAGTCAATTGTAAACATTTTATACAAAAGTTCTTATGTTTATTACCACTTCACCACTTAAGTTTATATCCTTTTCTATTTAATTTCAATTCCAATTCCATTTAACTTAATAATTAGATTAATTAGTTCATTCACTAATTTATATCCAATCTTAATAAATTCTATTTTTAATAATTACTCCATCCAGCCTAACTTAGGCTAAATTTTCAGAGTTCACTCTTATTTAACTTAAGTTAAGTTTAGTTCCACAGTTCAAATTTCAAATTTTATAAGTTATCAAACTTACTCATATTCCATAAGACATTTTAAATAAAAATCCTAGAGTTAAACACTTTGTTCTAAGTATTTCAAATCATTTTTGAAATCATATATACCCAAAATCCCTTGGTATATCAAATCATTTCTTTGAATTTCAAAATCAAATCAGTTTTACCAAAACAAACTCCAATTGTAGCAATTCCTCCCATGGAAACTCGAAAATGAACGTCGATTATGCTGCAGTCACCACCGAAATTATTTTCCAGCGACCGAAGTGATTTCAGTGCTTTTATTTCCTTTAGAATTACTTTTAAATATTTCCAATTCAGAAATATACTCCAAATAATATCACTATTACTTTTCAAGACTTTGAAAAACATTTCAAAACCAATGGGAATTAAATTCCTAAATTCCCAGCCTTCAAACCCTTTTAACAAATCATATTTAAATATACTTCTGAAATTTCATTTCATTTAAAATTATAAACCACATTAACAAAATCACCTTTACATAATCTCATTTTGTTATATGAAATTATCTCTTAACTTTTGATTATAATATCAACTGTTATTCAATCACCACAACAACAAATGATAATAGTTTAATATTATCATTTTCTAACAACCAAGCACACCATGTATATGACATAATAATTTATGAAAAATTATTCCTTTGTATATAAACTATAATCAGGGTAAAATTATTTCATTTACCCAAATTCAAAACAATACCATGTCGAATTGTTCTGTTCAAGTGTTTAGAGATTCCTATCAATAACGTTAATTACTCGTATTGACCAGAATCCAAAAGCCACTCAATAGATCAACCAACACAATATAAAACATTTCATATTCACTAACAAATATGCGCTCATATCTATTAATACACTCAAACTCATTCTAGGGTTCTACTGACCCTATCTCGAATGAGTAACCCCATCAAAGCCAAGGTTCTCGCTTAACCTTCAGCTCTGATACCAAATGTGACGATTGGGATTTTCGACCCTCGAAGATCGACACTAATACGTCCACTTTATTACAAGCCGAGAAATCGAATGCCGAAAAAACCGATAGTTAGGGGAAAAGAAAAACGAAGAGGTAGAAGAAAATAGAAACAACGACAAAAAATCTCACAATCGCAGTGGAACAATATATAATAGATAACAACATATCTTCATAAAGAAAGAGTTATAACTGTTATTTATACTTAACATCATCAGAGTACAACAAATCAACAACACAATACTGGACAATTATAATACATGTCCTCGCACTGCGGAAATATAAATCAAGTACGGAGATATGTCTCTGTCATCCAGCTCATCTCCTGAGCTCCATAACATCCAAACCTGAATTTGTAATACTCGGTCTGACCCGAGCATTATAATAAAATTACACCCAAGTCAGTCTGGAAAACCAGCATGGGAAAACACACTCAATTTGAATTATTAAAGTTATCAAAATCCTTTGAAAAACAAAGGTATCTCGTAAGACCACATCACACATAAACATCGGGTTTTCCCTTACGATAACCAAAACATTTTATATCAAAGTCATCTGATATTATAATAGTGTCTATAGAAAATAAAATAGAAAATAGCTGAAATGCTTGCATCTCACGTTTTAGCATAGTTGGGCACAATCAAAACCGTACAGGCTCGTAGTGGACATTGGATTCCATACAATGACTAGGCACTGGGGTACCACCTATCACAGTACACGTCTAGAAAAATGTACCGAGGACCTTGTCGGGATCCCCTAAAACACAAGACCGGCCTACCCCTAACCTGGATAGTAACGAATATGTTACCACCCCGGGTGTTCCCACCCTTATCGAGCTCTCCCAGTTACCATATTTATAATATCCGAGGGTATCTAAAAAGGTGAATAACATATCCTAATTGGGTGCAACCCACTTAGCCTTGCTACGTCTCCCTTGATTTTCAGTCATTCGGTTGATGAGGCTTGAGGCTACGATTACCTTTTTAAGGAATTTACACTTGGAATGCTCATTGTCCTCCAATGACAATATGCTGAAAGCATTCATCCATACAAGTCCGTTTTGGGTCTGAACGAAACCGAAGGCACTATTTCAACTACATCCATTTTGGAATCATCCTCAAGATTAGTAGCGATTAGCCCTTGCACTTCAATGCTCCAACTTTGATTCCATGCTCTTGTCTTCACTTCGAAAACGTATTCATTAGATCGAAGTGGTTTACGGATAACTTATCCGATCCTGGTCTCTTCGAAAACAACGTTCGATATTTTCGGTAAAATCAACCCCGGTTCTTTAGGAAATAAACAGATGAAAATAAGATCGGAGATCACCTCCTAACCGTTAGTGGACAGATTTCCTTATCATCGTCCTAGAAGAATGAAACAAGTTTATACGTACAGTATAACACCTTCGACGGTAACTGTACCATATAATCCCCGTGTTTCTCCTAGATATTTCCAAAGTTATGTTTTTGGTACAGATTTGATAGTCAGTTATTAAACCATCAAATAAACAATCATTCAACCAAAGGTTTTGTAACGACCCGTATTTTTACAGATCAAAACATCGTAAAACAGTTGACATTCGGTCGCATTGTTGGTAAGTCGTCTAGAGTCTAAGTCTTAGGTTGTATAACAGTTTGGAGCGACCTAAGGAAGTGGATGAGTTAAGGGGTAGACGACCTAGGAAATTGGAGCGACCTAAGGGTTTGGGATAGGTCGTGTAGAAGATAAGTCGTGTGGTGGCTTAGGTCGGAGGAGCGACTTAAGGAAAGGCAGCGACCTAAAAGAGTGAGCGACCTATAGGAGTTAGCGACCTATAGGAAGTTGGCGACCTAAGGGTTGAGCAACTTAAGGATAGGCAGCGACCTAAGAGAGTTAGCGAGTTAGCGTAGTTAGGTCGTTAGACGACCTAAGGAGTTAGGTCATATCCTGGCTAAGTGTTAGGTCGCGTGTGTGTGTTAAGTCGTAGGTTTGTTAGGTCGTTAGGTCATGGCATTGATAGGTCGCGAGGAAGCGGGTCTGTGTTAGGTCGCTAGGCTGCATCCTCGTTAGGTCGTAGGTCGCAGATGCGCGTAGGTCGTTGGATTTGATAGGTCGCATGGATGCGCATTCGTTAGGTCGTAGGTCGCTTGGGGGCGCTGATGCGCTAAGTCGTTAGGTCGTAGAAGCGCATCTGGTTAGGTCGTAGGAGTGCGCTGATCTGCTGTGTTAGGTCGTAGGTCGTAGAGGCTTTGGTTGTTAGGTCGTGGGGTTTTTAGGTCGCGGGTTTTAGGTCGTGGACGACCTAAGAGCGAACGACCTAAGTTTTTCTAGCCTATAAATAGGAGGGTTTTTCTCCATTTTTGGGATCTGGATTTCGAAGCGACGAAGTGCTGCCATTTTGAGAGCTCGACTTCTACACTTCTTCACTTCTTTTCTCCACTCTAATCTAGTGATTCCTTCCATCCAAATCGAAGATTAGATTGAAGATCCAAGAGCTTAGATTGAAGACCTACATCCTTTGAAGAGAGATTTCATCGTTTGAAGCGGATTTGTGATAGATAGAGTTAGATCCTTCACTGTCCAGATCTGAAGTGTGTTGCTTTTGGGTTGTTTAGGTTATTTGGTGAGTGGTGATTATCTCTCACATGGATCCAAAGGAGTATATCGGATCGTTGGCTTGATTTTGTGTTAAAGTAGTGATTTCCATGCATTTTCTTAATCCTAAGTATAGATCCATGTAGATCCATTGTTCATAATGATTCGACAACCATTTTACTAAGTGATAACCTATGCAAGTTCATTCATCAAGATTATAGAGATATTGCTCATGTTTTCATGCTTGTTAGACTTTAGACTCTTTATTTACGAAATTGCCATTATTGTTATAATTGTCTATTTAGATCATATTTGAATGCTTGATTACTTGGATTGATGTTTGACTTGATTTATTGCTATGAATTAGATGATTGATGATTTGATTTAGACAAGTTGGTCGAAGATGATTCAAAAGCTAAGGGAAAGGCTCTTGAATTGGAAAACTGCTCGTGGCATATGTAGCGGATGATGAAGCTCATATGGATAGATTTGATGATGATGTTGAGATGAAGCTTTGCTATGATGATGATGAGGCGAAGCATGAGATGAGATAGTCTTGGTCTAATCCAGACGGGATCATTCCAAGCATGTTGATAACTCGGTGAAATGGTTCGAGTTAGAGGATAATGGTTTGCTCGAGAGGCGCTTGAGCTAGTATGGAAATAGTCGTCGAGGATGACGACTAGAAGGCTGAGATCTCATCGTTGTTGAAGGTTCTAGCATGCTCAAAGCAAGAGTACGTTGGGCAGATTCGATAGTCCCTGAAGGCTACTGATTGGTAGTCAAGCACTCTGGGCAGATTCGATAGTCCTAGGCACGGGTCACGACGACGTGCAGAGTTATGTCTAGAACCGGGGTTTCCATTAGCCCTTGACGGACGGCTGAAAGAATGTGTCGGTCATTCAATTAACGGTGATATCGAAGCAGTGATAACAGTGATAGCCAGAGTCATGGATGTTTGGTTGTATCGTCATTCGGTCTCAAGAGCGGTATTTTCTGGGTGCTTATCTGATCTTGGTTTAGGCCTTGGGGGTTGTACTTGGAAAACATCGCCCTTGACTCGAGTGATAATTGCTTTACTTTAAATTGTATGCTCTGCTATGTTTGCTTCTGCTTAGTGTGTGTTTGGGGGCTATCACTGTAGAAAGAGGTGGAGTGGGAGGGTTGTATTCCTATTCCTTTTTCCTTTATGCTCTTTTGGTATGTTGTTAGTTAATTTACCGCTCACTAAGACTGTTGTCTGACTCAAGGCTTTATGTTTTAACTCTTATTGCCTTGGGCTATTCGTCCATTTTGGGACGGGCAGACTAGGTAGCAGGTGACAGGTGCTGTTCTTGCTTCCCACGATGCTGATGTCGAAGACGAGCTGGAGGCTTGAATATTATCTTCTTACTATATGTACTGGATGTTCCGCTGCTTTGTATAATTCTCTGAGTGATATGTAGTGAGGCTTGATGTATTGACTATTCAGATGTTTGTATTCAACTATTATGAAGTTTTATTGATGAGATTCTATTTCTATGAAGCTTCACTATATATATATTCTATTGTATTTTGTCCATGCGCTGTGAGTAATACGATAGATTCTGCTGTTTTAATTTACCCTGACAATCGTCCATGGTCGCCTGGCACACTTTACAGCGCACTTTCTCTAGGTTCGGTGCAGGGGTCATGGGCGGTCGTCACATTTGGTATCAGAGCATTGGTTAATCGATTTTACCCAACGCTCGCTGACGTAACTACGTATGAGAGACGTAATTGTATTTTGATGGATGATTACTATATATAATATAGTAGATTAGAAGAGTTTGAGTCCTTTAAGCAGTTGTTTCTCAAGATGTTCTGACCATTCCTTTTTATAGATATTGAGAATGAGTCGAAGAGGGAGACCAGCTGCTAGGGAAGGCCGTGCTACTGAAGGGGCTGCTGATTATGCTGCTATGTTCGAAGCAATGATGACTTCGATCATGAGAAGGATGCCAGCTCCGGGGCCATCGGTGGATGTTGGAGTTCAAGTTCAAACTCCAAAACCGGTGGATTTTGCTAAGCTGTGTAAGGACTACACTGCTCTTGGAGGAAAGGTTTTCTTGGGAACGGAATCAACCATTGAAGTCCAGAGGTGGATAGATGCTTGTAGAAGGATCTTTGGTGATTTGGGAATTGAGGATGCGACTAAGAGGAAGTTAGCATCAAGACAGCTTTAAGGAAGAGCTTTTGATTGGTGGAAGTCTATCACCATTGATACTCCAGAGGAAGAAATTACTTGGGTGCAATTCCAAGCCAGATTTGAAGCTAAGTTCATTTCTACAGCTCAGAAGTCTGTTCTGTTCAAGAAGTTTGTGGAGCTTAAGCAAGGAGGAAGACCAGTTCTTGAGTATGTTTCTGAGTTTGAAGCTTTGTCCAAGTATGCCCGATCGTATATAGAATCTTCATATCAGAAGAACGAGAAGTTTGTGACAGGCTTGGACAGTTATCTTGGGAGGCAGTTGGTGGACCATTTGGACGATCCATTTGAGAAGCTTGTGGAGAAAGCTTTGAGGCATGAGAATCTGTTTCCTAAGGAAGGATCTGTTGTTGCTGTGACCAGGGAAGAGTCTAAACCCCAGCAGGGTGGAAACAAGAAGAGGAAGCAGCAGCAGCAGCAAAAGGGGAAGGATGGCCAGAAGAAGCCGAAGTGCGAAGTGACCTGCTATAATTGTCAACAGAAGGGCCATTTCTCTAGGGATTGTAAGAATCCGAAGGTACCGATGAAGTGTCACAACTGTGACAAGCCGGGGTATATCAGGAAGAATTGTCCAGAGCCGCGAAGGGACAAGCAGATTGTGCAAGCTTATGCTTTGGGAGCTGTTCCATCATCTTCGAAAGCTCCTATCGCTGAAGAGAAAGGAAGAGTGTAGTGGTTCAAGGTACTCTTTCCATATGTGGAGTTCCAGTTAGAGTGTTATTTGATACTGGGGCGTCGCATTCGTTTGTTTGTAATGAACTTGTAGGCCGGTTGGGTTTAGAACCGGATATTGTTGATAGGCCATTGGTTGTGACTAATCCAGTTGGGGGTTCGTCTTGTTTGTGTATGTTATGCCGTGGTCTGATTGTATCGAGTCATGATTGCTCTTTTGGTTGTGATTGTTTTGTTCTGAACTTTGCGGGGTTCGGAATTATTTTGGGTATGGACTGGCTTAGGAAGTATGCGGCAAAGGTTGATTGTGAAAGATTGGAGGTGACAGTCGAGAATGTGGAGGGGCGAAAGATTGTGATACGATGTAAGCATGAAGAAGGCGTCTTCATGAGCTTCATGTATTCGCTGGTTGTTCCACGGGATGGACTGTCATCGTTACCAATCGCTAATGGATTTGAGGATGTCTTTGACGAGGTCAAAGGGTTACCGCCGCATAGAGAGATCGATTTTCGTATAGATCTAGTTGAAGGAGCCAGACCTGTTGTGATGCCTCTTAGGCGGATGGCGCCTAGGGAACAACAGGAGTTGAGGGTGCAGGTTGATGATCTTTTGCAGAAAGGATTCATTCGGCGTAGTGTGTCCGAATGGGTTGCACCAGTTGTGTTCGCAACCAAAGCGGATGGATCGTTGAGGTTGTGCGTGGATTATCGTGAGCTGAATAAGGTGACTAAGAAGAACAAGTATCCATTGCCAAGAATAGATGACTTGTTTGATCAGCTTCACGAAGCTAAGGTGTTTTCTCAGATGGATTTGGCAACGGGATATCACCAGTTGAGAGTGGCTAAGGATAGTGTGTCGAAGACTGCTTTTAGGACACCATCCGGTTTCTTTGAGTGGCTGGTAATGCCGTTTGGGTTGACTAATGCGCCAGCATATTTTGTGGATCTTATGAATAGAGTGTTCAGAGATCAGTTGAACAAATTCGTGCTAGTGTTCGTGGATGATATTTTGATTTATTCCAGAACTGAAGAAGAGCACAAGACGCACTTGCGTATTGTTTTGGAAATCTTGCGGAAACATCAGCTGAAGGCTAAGTTTTCGAAGTGTCACTTCTGGAAGAGTGAAGTGAGGTTCTTAGGCCATGTTATCTCTGGAAATGGAATAGCGGTTGATCCCGCTAAGGTGGCAGCAATCCAGGATTGGGTTAGACCTAAGAATGCATCTGATGTGAGAAGTTTTCTTGGATTAGCAGGATACTATCGTCGATTTATCAAAGACTTCTCCAAGGTGGCTGCACCATTAACAGGATTGACGAAAAAGAACCAAGCGTTCAGATGGGATGATAAGTGTGAGCAAGCTTTCAGAATCCTGAAAGAGCGATTGACAAGTGCTCCTGTTTTGACTATTCCGAGTGGGAATAATGAGATGGTGGTTTACACCGACGCATGTGGTACTGGACTTGGAGCAGTGCTAATGCAAAAGGATAAAGTTGTTGCATATGCAAGTCGACAACTGAAGCCGCATGAAAGGAATTACCCGACTCATGATTTGGAGTTGGCGGCGATTGTTTTTGCTCTGAAGATGTGGAGACATTATCTATTGGGAGTTCGATTCGAGTTGTTTACAGATCATAAGTCGTTGAAGTATCTTTTCTCCCAAAAGGATTTGAATCTTTGGCAGCAGCGATGGCTAGAGTTTTTGGCATCATATGATTTTGGTATAGCTTATACTCCGGGAAAAGGTAACGCAGTGGCAGATGCGTTAAGTCGAAGACAAGCAGGATTGGGAGCCATGTTTTCAGAATGGAAGAGTCTCGAGTATTTAGCTGGATTTGACTTCAGGCCCATATGTGAATTGGAACCTGAAATGTTGGCAAACTTATCGATAAGACCCACTCTTATGGAAAGGATTGGCGAGGGCCAAAAGGGAGACGATAAGCTTGTTAAGATTATCCGTGATTCGGAATCTGGATTGGAACCAGAAAAGGATAAAGGATTCGAGGTCGATCGAGAGGGTTGGCTTCGAAAGCAAGGACGACTAGTTGTTCCCGATGTGGATGAATTGAGGAATGAGGTGCTGAAGGAAAGTCATCACTCGAAGCTGACAATTCATCCAGGTGGAAATAAGATGTATCGGGATATGAAGAGAGCCTATTACTGGGAAGGCATGAAGAAGGATGTTGGAAATTTTATTTCCAAGTGCATGAACTGCCAGTTGGTAAAAGCCGAATAGAAGAAGCCAAGTGGATTGCTTCAGCCATTAGAAGTTCCTACATGGAAGTGGGAACAAATATCGATGGATTTTATTGATGGGTTACCTAGAACCAGAGCGAGAAATGAAGGGATTTGGGTCATCGTAGATCGTTTGACTAAGAGTGCAAGATTCATTCCTGTTCGATCGACTAGGACTGCATCAAAGTTGGCAGAGTTGTATGTTAAGTGGATAGTTCGATTCCATGGTATTCAAAAGAGTATAGTGAGCGATCGAGACCCATTGTTCACTAGTGGATTTTGGAAGAGCTTCTAGGAAGTTTTGGGAACCGAGTTGTGTTTGAGTACAGCTTATCACCCTCAAACAGATGGTCAGACCGAGAGAGTTAACCGAGTTTTGGAAGACCTCCTCAGAGCTTGTGTTTTGGATTTCGGAGGATCATGGGAAGATCACCTTCATTTGGTGGAATTTTCGTATAACAACAGTTACCAGTCAAGCATTGGTATGGCACCGTATGAAGCATTGTATGGAAGACCGTGTAACTCTCCGACATGTTGGTTAGAGACCGGAGAAAAGCTGATACTTGGGCTAGAGATAATTCGATAGACTTCAGATTGTATAGAGATCATTCGGCAACGAATGAAGGCAGCCCAAGATCGTCAAAAAAGTTATGCCGATAAGCGTCGTAAGAATTTGGAATTCGACGTAGGTGATATGGTTTTTGTGAAGATTTCTCCACTGAAGAATGTTATTCGATTCGGGAAGAAAGGAAAATTGACTCCGAGATTTGTTGGACCATTCCCGATCATCGAGCGAATTGGAAAGCTCACCTACATATTAGCGTTACCAGAGAAGATGTCGAGTGTGCACAATGTTTTTCATGTATCGTATCTACGGAAGTATGTGCACGACTCAAATACAGTGGTTTCGGCTGAAAGCTGTGAAGATTTCGAAGTTGATCCAGTTGATAAGAGACCTCGTAAGCCACTTCGTGTTGTGGAAACTGACACGAAACAGCTTAGGAGGAAGATAGTTAAGTTGCTCAAGATACAATGGAGTGATGATGATAACGACTGTACATGGGAGGTGGAAGAGAGGATGAAAGCAGCTCATCCTGAACTCTTCAAGGTATGGCCCTAAGGTGTCGTATCATCTAACGACATTGTAACTTGTTCTAGTTTTAGAATTCTGCATGCTAAGCTAGAATTGGATGCATGGTTTGTTGATTGCTATGGATGGTAGGCATGCAGAATAGCCTTTGTTTGCTCTTGTTTGTTTGGAATTTTGGGGGTGAAATTCCTAAGGGGGAGAGAATGTAACGACCGTATTTTTACGGATCAAAACATCGTAAAGCAGTTGACATTCGATCGCATTGTTGGTAAGTCGTCCAGAGTCTAAGTCTTAGGTCGTATAAGAGTTTGGAGCGACCTAAGGAAGTGGATGAGTTAAGGGGTAGACGACCTAGGAAATTGGAGCGACCTAAGGGAATTGGCGACCTAAGGGTTTGGGATAGGTCGTGTAGAAGATAAGTCGTGTGGTGGCTTAGGTCGGAGGAGCGACTTAAGGAAAGGCAGCGACCTAAGAGAGTGAGCGACCTATAGGAGTTAGCGACCTATAGGAAGTTGGCGACCTAAGGGTTGAGCGACTTAAGGATAGGCAGCGACCTAAGAGAGTTAGCGAGTTAGCATAGTTAGGTCGTTAGACGACCTAAGGAGTTAGGTCATATCCTGGCTAAGTGTTAGGTCGCGTGTGTATGTTAATTCGTAGGTTTGTTAGGTCGTGGCATTGATAGGTCGCGAGGAAGCGGGTCTGTGTTAGGTCGCTAGGCTGCATCCTCGTTAGGTCGTAGGTCGCGGATGCGCGTAGGTCGTTGGATTTGATAGGTTGCATGGATGCGCATTCGTTAGGTCGTAGGTCGCTTGGGGGCGCTGATGCGCTAAGTCGTTAGGTCGTAGAAGCGCATCTGGTTAGGTCGTAGGAGTGCGCTGATCTGCTGTGTTAGGTCGTAGGTCGTAGAGGCTTTGATTGTTAGGTCGTGGGGTTTTTAGGTCGTGGGTTTTAGGTCGTGGACGACTTAAGAGCGAACGACCTAAGTTTTTCCAGCCTATAAATAGGAGGGTTTTTCTCCATTTTTGGGATCCGGATTTCGAAGCGACGAAGTGCTGCCATTTTAAGAGCTCGACTTCTACACTTCTTCACTTCTTTTCTCCACTCTAATATAGTGATTCCTTCCATCCAAATCGAAGATTAGATTGAAGATCCAAGAGCTTAGATTGAAGACCTACATCCTTTGAAGAGAGATTTCATCGTTTGAAGCGGATTTGTGATAGATAGAGTTAGATCCTTCGATGTCCAGATCTGAAGTGTGTTGCTTTTGGGTTGTTTAAGTGATTTGGTGAGTGGTGATTATCTCTCACACGGATCCAAAGGAGTATATCGGATCGTTGGCTTGATTTTGTGTTAAAGTAGTGATTTCCATGCATTTTCTTAATCCTAAGTATAGATCCATGTAGATCCATTGTTCATAATGATTCGACAACCATTTTACTAAGTGATAACCTATGCAAGTTCATTCATCAAGATTATAGAGATATTGCTCATGTTTTCATGCTTGTTAGACTTTAGACTCTTTATTTACGAAATTGCCATTATTGTTATACTTGTCTATTTAGATCATATTTGAATGCTTGATTACTTGGATTGATGTTTGACTTGATTGATTGCTATGAATTAGATGATTGATGATTTGATTTAGACAAGTTGGTCGAAGATGATTCAAAAGCTAAGGGAAAGGCTCTTGAATTGGAAAAGCTGCTCGTGGCAGCTCATATGGATAGATTTGATGATGATGTTGAGATGAAGCTTTGCTATGATGATGATGAGGCGAAGCATGAGATGAGATAGTCTTGGTCTAATCCAGACGGGATCATTCCAAGCATGTTGATAACTCGGTGAAATGGTTCGAGTTAGAGGATAATGGTTTGCTCGAGAGGCGCTTGAGCTAGTATGGAAATAGTCGTCGAGGAGGATGACTAGAAGGCTGAGATCTCATCGTTGTTGAAGGTTCTAGCATGCTCAAAGCAAGAGTACGTTGTCAATAGTCCCTGAAGGCTACTGATTGGTAGTCAAGTACTCTGGGCAGATTCGATAGTCCTAGGCACGGGTCACGACGACGTGCAGAGTTATGTCTAGAACCGGGGTTTCCATTAGCCCTTGACGGACGGCTGAAAGAATGTGCCGGTCATTCAATTAACGGTGATATCGAAGCAGTGATAACAGTGATAGCCAGAGTCATGGATGTTTGGTTGTATCGTCATTCGGTCTCAAGAGCGGTATTTTCTGGGTGCTTATCTGATCTTGGTTTAGGCCTTGGGGTTTGTACTTGGAAAACATCGCCCTTGACTCGAGTGATAATTGCTTTACTTTAAATTGTATGCTCTGCTATGTTTGCTTCTGCTTAGTGTGTGTCTGGGGGCTATCATTGTAGAAAGAGGTGGAGTGGGAGGGTTGTATTCCTATTCCTTTTTCCTTTATGCTCTTTTGGTATGTTGTTAGTTAATTTACCGCTCACTAAGACTGTTGTCTGATTCAAGGCTTTATGTTTTAACTCTTATTGCCTTGGGCTATTCGTCCATTTTGGGACGGGCAGACTAGGTAGCAGGTGACAGGTGCTGTTCTTGCTTCCCACGATGCTGATGTCGAAGACGAGCTGGAGGCTTGCATATTATCTTCTTACTATATGTACTGGATGTTCCGCTGCTTTGTATAATTCTCTGAGTGATATGTAGTGAGGCTTGATGTATTGACTATTCAGATGTTTGTATTCAACTATTATGAAGTTTTATTAATGAGATTCTATTTCTGTGAAGCTTCACTATATATATTCTATTGTATTTTGTCCATGCGCTGTGAGTAATACGATAGATTCTGCTGTTTTAATTTACCCTGACAATCGTCCATGGTCGCCTGGCACACTTTACAGCGCACTTTCTCTAGGTTCGGTGCAGGGGTCATGGGCGGTCGTCACAGGTTTCATTTCCCACTGAAATCACTAAGCCTGATTTAATTTAAATTTCAATAAATTAAATCTCTTTATCAGAAGGTATATGCTTATCTCACCGGAATAATTATATTCACAAACTATTCCCTTCAAAAATATTCAAAAACTTTTTAAAATAAATATGGAAAGCACCATGCGGTATAAACCATGGATTTGCAGCCCAATGATTACGTCTCTATCCAAGAGAAATCCAAACTTAACTGCAGGCAATCTCTGCCTCCGATTTCCGCCATGAAAGTGTACCATTACTTTCCGATAACTTTATTAAATAATTATCTTAAAATCAAATCATTATAAAATAACTTTAATTAATAGTTACATATACTTTTAAACAATTAAGATAATTACATAACTTTGAAACAATAATTAATTTTATTTATTAATAAAATTCTAATCGATTTACAAGACTTGTTTATAAAACTTATAATTCATTTTGAGAATTTAAAAATATTTAAATAACTAAGTTTCTGAAATATCTTTATGACAAAACATTTTAAACTTACCTAGTTTAATATTTAAAAATCCTCTTTTTAAAGCAACTCAACTTCTTGATTAAAATATATTTTTCAATTCCAATATAACTAATCTAATATTTATAAGTCTCTCTCGATTTATCACAAATCGACTTACGTCCCCAATTTTCATAAATCCCTTTTTCACATCTCCGAAAGAAAAATCTATCATTTCTTTTAAAACTGATTTACCCATCTCATTATAAATTCTTACCGTGAATTTATATCTTCAATTTATCAAATGATAATTATTTCACTTTATTTATAAACATTGTTTATAAATTCCATAGTCTCATTTCCTGTTTACAACGGTTTCTCATCACTTAAATCCATTATAAATCGATTTCTAAATTAAATTCCATTTCTAATTTAATTTCTTAAATAACCCAAACTATATTCCAAAACCAACCAAATATCGATTTTTCTTCTATTCCATAATTTAGAAATCTTATATAAGTTCCAGTATAACCAATTTTATATTTAATTCCAAATTCCCATTTATTCTCCCAAACTATTAAAAATCTCGATTTTTAAAACCTTTTATATTAAACAAGTACCACTTAAGAATTATTATTTAAAATCCTTCATATACATTATTCCAAAATATCTATTTACAATATCACGAAATAGTTACGTACAAATTTAAAGTCAAACCATTTATTTTACCCAATCAATTTCTTTTAACTAATCCAAAACCCTATATAAATATTTAATTCCAAAATTCTTTTTAAATTTCCTTTCAAATTTAAAACATATATTTATGATATTTTTAAATTACCAAAATCTAGGCCAGTGCTACCATAATATCAAATAAATTCAAATCACACTATAATCTATCACAGATTATTCAAACATATCATATATCACTATATATGAAATTAAATTCAACATTTTTGAGGAATCTTGTTGGATCCCTCCAACCTGTTTTCCTGCAACCACATATGTTAGATAACATAAAATACCAATCCCGCTTCGAGGTGGGATATCACGGTAATATATGGTCATCCGCTATTATACGGGCGCATAGGGTCTCATCCGCTAAAAATATGCGGGGATATCAATCCAACTACTAATATATATACTACTATATATATACAAACATCCAAACTGATAATAATTATTAAATTCAACCAGGCATCCAATAATTAATTTTAATTTTTATAAATTAATTCCAGCAATCCAAAAGGAGTGAGATTTACTCGCTTTTGATTTTTATTGTCGCTTTCGTGTTTTGTTTCCGATTAAATTCGAATGCCTTTGAATTTATCTGAAAATTCAGCAAGCTCTAATTTCAACCAAACTGATTCCATAGCAAAGATCTCCTTGATACGAACCCAACGCGATCGACCACATTGGATTTGGATCTAAAACAAGTGCGATATTCAATTTATAAGTTTAACAATTATTTTTCTTAAAAGTTTTTAAAAACAAATTATATATTATTCAATTACCTAACCAAAGAAAAAAAGCCCGGCCCGTCACGGGACCCATCCACTAAGCTCCTTCTTCCCCAACGAGCAAAGCTTGCACATGATACGCAGAAACCCAAACAAAATCGCGTGCACGCCATAGTGATCCGGAGCATCACCACTCGAAACTAAAATCCAACAACGCCATCGTCTCTCTCACGTCAAACTCGACTCAACCATACCCATTACACCACGCTCGAGCCACCCAGAATGAACGCGACCAGAGCCTCCCCTCGCGTACAATGCGTGGTTGCGATTTCCTACACAGCGCCACGCATCACCAAAAATGTGCCTCCGAAACTACTTGTCGATCTAAAACAAAAAATCACCACCATGTCAACCATCGTCGACCAAAGTTCCCAATATCTGAAACCCTAGCTAACCAACCATGCTTTGACCAAATGTCGAGCCTCTCAAACAACCACTGCACCTCCCAAAATGCCTATCAAATCGAAGCTCAGGCTAAACATGAATTTACAAAATGGTTTTGGATTTTTTTCGTTGAGTATATTGTGAGAAATAATTGTTTGAAGCTTGCCTTTTTTTCTTTTCTTGCTGTGTTCTCATTTGAAAATTAAAGGGGAGAGGCTTGATTTAAAAGAAAGGGACGGGTCACTAGATGGCTGACGTGAAAAGAAAGAATATGGGCTGATAGGAGGGAGTGTGACAGCCTAGTCAAAGTCAAAAATACATATACATATATATACATATATATATATATATATATATATTGTTTTCAATTCAAAATATCCCGCTATCTAACTTAAAATCTCAAACCCTTATCGAGGCGTGCCGCTAGGCGTTCATAATGTTATACCCCTATTTCCAACACAATGGAAAAGGTTTCAAGTCCTAATTCGACCATATGGAGAAGATAGCTTTTTAAACCCAATTATTATATTGAATTTTCGATATTAATTTCAACGCGTTTCTATCCCATACGACCAAATGATAACTCCAACACTACGAAATTTGAAATCCGATAATAATACACTATTATGGATCCAATGGAAATGGTTTCGTCGAAATCCGGGATTGTGCCCCGGAGGGCTATCTTTATACGTTAATTCAAACGAGATATTTTTAAATCAAGTAAATCGCTTTTAAATCCAATTAAAAAAATTTATTATCTTCACTCTTATAAATAAAAATTAAATAAGCCTTGAAATTATTTTTATCAAGCTTAAAACCCACGATTCAATAAATTAAGTAAATTCAAATTATTAAATTATCCAATAAATCATTGTATTTGAAATTCAAGTTAAAAATTCATATTATTAAACGATTCAATAAGTTCATTTTTTATTTTCATATCTGTAAAATTCCTCTCATGTCTGTTCCTTCTGTCCCTCCCCTTTCCCCTCTCGTCACCTCAACTTTACCCACCTTACCTTCGGTCAACTCAGCCGTTTCTCCCCATTCCTCTACTCTCTTCGTACAATCTCCTGTTGTACTCCCTTCTCCCACTTCTAAGTCTGTCCTTGTCCTTTCTCCAACCGTCCTTGTCTCTAAACCATTTGTCCTTGTCTCTTCTCCTTCTGACCATGTCCTTGTTTCCTCTCCATCTGACCATGTCTCTAATCCATCTGTCCTCCCTCCCCAACTCGACCCCCCTGATCCTCAACTTTCAGTCAAGCCCTTAACAGCTCCGGCTGACATCCCCCACCCCATTGAGTTAGGAGAACGGAAATGGACTTCCTTGTTTAAGCGTAAACCAAGGAACGCTGGGAAGTACACCCCCGTTGACCTATCTCCTATGTATGAAGATGAAGCTTTAGTTCCCCCTGTTGAAGTTATTGAAGCTGGAGCTGCCATCTGGAACGATACTTTAGTTGGTTTTTTTCTCGATAAACCATTATCCTATACAGCAGTTGTACAGAAGCTAAAATATATATGGAAACTAAAAGGTGATGTTTCTGTTAAATCGGATGGTGTAGTCTTCTTATTCAACTTCTCTTGTAGTGAAGACAGGAAAACAATTATGCAGTGTGACCCAATTATTATGAATAATAAACTTTTTATAATAAAACCATATGATGCTATTGTGAGTAATGTAACAGGCTCTGTCACTTCTGTGCCAGTATGGGTTCACCTGTATAATCTCCCATTATTTGCATGGTCACCACTAGGAATTAATTGGCTAAGTAGTCACTTGGGTAAACTGCTATGTATGGATGAAATGACGGAGAAGCAAGAAAGGCTGAGTTATGCAAAGTGCTTAATTGAAGTAAAGCCGGTGAAGGAACTCGTTGATGAATTTTCAGTTAAATTGGTTGAAGGAGGAAATCAGAAAATTTACGTTGAGTATTTATGGAGGCCAGATGTCTGCGTCAAGTGCAAGAAGTTTGGACATAAAACTGTTGACTGTGATATTAAAGAGAACTGTAATACAGGGGATAATAAGGAGAACAAGATAAATGATGAAGAGGAAGACAAAGTAGGAAACACTGAGAAAGTCAGAGTCTTTAAAAAAGTGAGACCACACAAAAAGCAGATAAATAGAAAATGGCAACGAGTGCAGAGAAAGAAAAAAGTTAATACTACGATGGATGCTTTTCAGGTTCAAACAGGAGAGAAGATAGGTGATAGAAAGAAAGAGGAAGTTAGTTATGAGATTCATGCTAAAGAGAAGGATCAGGAGATAGAACAAGAAGGGAAAGAAATTGAACAATGTAATACTGGTGAATGGGGTGTAGTAGAAAGGAGGGGAACTGTGTCAGCCAACAAAAAAGGAACTGTAAATGAAGTTGATATGGAGAAACCGAAAACGATTGAGGTGTATAATGAAGTTAAAGAGCTAATTGATAATATTGTGAAACACAATAAATTTGAAATTCTCAATGAATTGGATGATGATGATAACTCAGGTAAAACTCACGATTCACCATTGAAAACGAATGAGAAAGGTAAAGGTATAAATGAAAATTTTGAAGAGGAAGGTAGAATAGAAGCTGCACAAAGAGAAGCACAAAAGAAAACTGGAACTAAAAATACAAAGAAATATGAGGCAGAACACTTGGTTGAATCCAACTCAACAAGTGAAGCTGGAATTAAAGATAACCTGTCAATCTATGAAAATAAATGTGAAGAGGAGCAGAATTCAAGTGATAAGAAAAAAAAGAATAAAAAATTAAGTGCATATCACAGAAAGGAAAATGATACGTGTCAGGATACGTTCATGCAAGAGGATACATGCACACTGGGTTATAATCAACCTCTGACTGTTCCCATTCAAGCAACTGGTAGTCCTTTTGTCCCAACTCCACACAATGTATATTCCAAAATCAAACCTCCAAATGCATACAAATTGCCTCCTCCCATATGCAATTCACCAACCTCCTCTCCACCATTAACCAAACACTCCAGGCAAGCCTCCCCTTCATCAAAAGAAGGAACTTCCAATTGTGAAACAACCCCGCTTTCTGTTGTGATTCCTAATTACTTGAACTCTTCTCAAGCAGTGACTAGGAGAATGAAAATTGAAATGATCAATGCCAGTGCTCATCAATGATGACACATCTTGGAGCTTGGAATATACGTGGGGGTCACCACGTCATCAAACTTGACCAATGCAAACATCTTATCAGATCTCATAAGTTATCTATCCTGGCGATTCTGGAGACTAAGTTAAATATTTCGTTAACTGAAAAGGCTGCCAAATATATAAATTCTGACTGGAACTTTATTCACAACTTGAATGAAGCACCATATGGAAGAATTCTAATACTGTTCAATCCCCTTAATGTCCTTCTTACTCCTATCCTCTCCAATGCTCAAATGATTCACTGTCATGCTCAATTAACCTCTGATAATTCTACCTTTTATATAACCTTTGTTTATGCCTCTAATTCATCTGCCACCCGTAAGGCCTTGTTTGGTGTCATCCCTGCTTTAAGGCAATCCACTCACCCTTGGATAATGCTCGGTGACTTTAACTGCTGTTATTCGCTCTCTGATAGAACTGGTGGTAGCCCTCTATCCATAAATGAAATACGTCCTCTTGCTGAAACTCTCAACCATTCTGATTTGATCACTGCTAGATCTGTTGGAATGCGTTATTCCTGGAACAATAGAAGAAGACATGGTAGAAGGACTTTCTCTAGAATCGATCACACTTTCACTAACTATGCTGCTCTTACCAAATGGCCACTCCTATACTGCCTTCTACCTCCTCCTCTGGTTTCTGACCACTCTCCTCAAATTATCCACCTTCATGGAACGGTCAAGAGAGGACAAACAAATTTTAAATTTTTTAACTCTTGGGTTAATGAACCGGACTTTAAAAATACTGTCTTCAATGCATGGTCTAAAACCAAGAATGGTAATCACTTGTTTGTTTTGCAGGAAAAAATTAAAGAGGTTAAACAAGTTTTGAAGCAATGGTCTTTCAAGAGATTTGGCAAAGGAGACAAGCTAAGCACAACAATTGGAGATAAACTTGCTGAAGTTCAAACTGAGATGATGTCTAATGTAAATAACACTGATCTATCTTCTACTGAGTATAACTTGGCCCAGCAATACTATGAAGCATTATCAAAAGAGAGTGAGATGGTAAGGCAAAAATCCAGGATTAAGTGGCGTGAACAAGGTGATAGAAATAGTGATTTCTTTCATGCTAGCCTCAAGAACAAACAGCGTAGAGAAAATATTACCACTATCAAAGATAGGAATGGAGTTCTTCTTTCTTCTACGGATGAAGTGCAAAATGCTTTTATACAAAACTTTAAATTCATTTATGGCAACGAGAACGGCTTCATTCCAAAACTTGACGAAATCCCAGCTGATATTCTTCCTAGATTGACAAATGATGACTACAACATGCTATGCTCTGAAGTCACCGCAGAAGAAATTGAGAAAGCGATGTTTACTCTAAACAGTAACTCATGTGGTGGCCCTGACGGGTTGAACGCGAAGTTTTATACTTCATGCTGGCCATTTGTATCTACTGATGTAATCAATGCAGTAAAGCTGTTTTTCAAAAAGGCCAAGCTTTTCAGGTCTTTCAATTACACCAATATAACCTTAATCCCTAAAATTAAAAATGCTCATCAAGTTAATGAATACCGTCCTATATCATGCTGTAACACTATCTACAAGTGCATCTCCAAAGTCATTGCAAGTAGACTCAAGCAAGTTCTTCCTTCGCTGGTTTCCAACAACCAAGCAGCTTTTCTTCCTGGCAGGAACATACTTGATCATATCCTTCTCACTCATGAGCTCCTTAAAGGATATAATCGTAAGAATGCTTCCCCGAAAGCTATGTTAAAACTTGACATTATGAAAGCTTTTGACATGTTACAATGGGATAGTATTGTACGCATCATGGGTTATATGAACTTCCCTCCCCACTTTATTGCTTTGATATATGAATGTATCTCAACACCATCATACTCGATCATTGTCAATGGAATAGCGGTTGGTTTTTTTAGTAGTAAACAGGGTATAAGGCAAGGGGACCCGATATCTGCTTAC
Source organism: Allium fistulosum (assembly GCA_030737815.1). Taxonomy (NCBI): domain Eukaryota; kingdom Viridiplantae; phylum Streptophyta; class Magnoliopsida; order Asparagales; family Amaryllidaceae; genus Allium; species Allium fistulosum. Next base: position 616,901,204 of record CM060901.1, on the reverse strand, counting down.
GTCTTTATCATGGTTATGGAGCTTCTGACTAGAATGATAAACAAACTTATAAACCTAGGTCAGTTTAAACTCCATCAAAAGTGCAATAATCCGCAAATCTCTTCATTGATGTTCGCTGATGACCTTGTTGTGTTCTGTTCGCCGGACATAACAACTATAAGCAATATAATGAAAACCTTAGACCAGTTTTACCTGATGACTGGACTAAAGGTCAACGTTCATAAATCTGAGATCAAATTAGCTGGAGTCACCATGGAGCTCGTGGCTGAAATAATGCATGTCACTGGCCTATCTCCTTCCCCTTCCACTGTTTCCTACTTGGGTCTTCCTTTGGCAACATCTAAAATTACAACTAACCAGTGTCTTCCGCTATTTGAGAGGATAACAGCAAGGCTTAACTGCTGGACCACTGGGAAGTTGAGTCAAGCTGGTAGGCTTACTTTAATCAAGTCTGTCATTTTTGCAATGCAAGTTTATTGGGCCAGAACCTTTGTGCTCCCATTCAAATTAATGCAAATGATTAGGAGTGCTTTTATGCGCTTTTTGTGGATGGGTAAGACAACAGGAAAGTACATTTCCCCTACTAAGTTTAGCAGAGTTGAGCAACCCATGAACAAAGGTGGTCTTGGTATTATAAACATAAAGCAGTGGAATAAGGCGGCGTTTGCGAAACACATTGACACCTACTTCAACAGTACTGATAGCTTATGGGCAGAATGGTCTCGTCAAAATGTAGTTAAGCGAAAGAGCTTTTGGAACATGACAAAGCCACAGGACCTCAGTTGGACGTGGCAGTGTATCTTCAAGATAAAGGAGGAAGTTCTCCCACTCAGTCAAATGAATACTAACACTACAATTAGTGTGAGTTTCTGGGATGATCCCTGGCTAGAAAAAGGGATGATACTGAGGAGGCAACTTGAGTACAATGATATCATGTAGACAGGCATTCACCAAGCAGCGAAGGTTAGGGATGTTCTTCTTACTATACAAAGTACTTTTATGTTTTCGTCCAATCAGAGAATTTAGTTTATATGGAATATGATCAGAAGCTTTTCGCCCCTATCCTCCACCTCAGGGAAGCTTGTTTGGGGTGAGAACAAATCTAAATATAAAATTGGTACTGTTTATGACTACATGATGAAGAACTCTGATAAACCTAAATGGAAGTGGAATAAGAGAGCATGGAGTAGGGATAGTAGTTTGAGAGATAACTTACTACTGTGGAAAGTGCTAAATCGTGCAATCCTAACTAAAGCAAAGCTTTTGAGCATAGGAATGAATGTTGATGTCTGGTGTGCTTTCTGCAATGATCAGGTGGAAACAGCTGAGCATTTGTTTTTTGAATGTACTAATATTAATCAGGTTTGGTCTTCAGTAATGGCAAGGCTAGGAAGGTTTAACATTTCACATGACAATCACACTGAATGGAACATAATTTATGCTAAATCAGGTCACAAGTCAAATAAAGGGAGAGTATTTCTCACTGTGCTGAAGAGTTTTATTGCTGCGGTCTGGAAGGAACGCAATACTCGTGTATTCGAGAGCAGCAACAAGAAAACTGAACCCATTTTCAAGATATGGGTATTACATGAGATTAGAATCTCTCTGGGTATGCTACCTTTTGCCTTTAATCCGGGCATTTTTCAAGTTTTCTGAGTCTCTCCTTTGTGTTATTTTCATCTTTTTTATTTTCTTCTTTTAGCATCCAGTTTTCTCTTGTAGCACTTAGTTTATCCCTGTTCTCTTTGCTTCTTTGTTGAATCTGTTGTAATTCTTTTGGTGCTGCAATAAAATGGTCGGGGTCCATCCAACCCCGTCGGCCTTGCCAAAAAAAAAGAAATTCAAGTTAAAAATTAACTTTTAAATATTTAAAATCAATTAAATATTCCAATTCCAAATAACCAAAATTTCGGGTTGTTACATTTAAATTGTTGAATATGAATATTAAGAAAAGCAAATTTGAAATGAAATTTAAGTCAAGTTAAATGAAATGAATTAATTAAATGAACAAATTAAATAAAGTGGAAATTAGCCACAAGGGCCTCTTTAGCAAGTGGAATTAGTTTCTAGGACACACAATTGAAATAATTACTTTCAAGAACAAAACGTAAAATAATTAATTTCTAGGGCCTAAAACCCTATGAAATTATGTCCTTGAAAGTAATTGGACTGCTGACTTTGTCCTTGAAAGCAATCATTCTGCTGACTTTGGCCTTAAAAGTAATTTTTTTGAATGTGTGTCCTAGAAACTAATTGGACTGCAAAATTTGTCCTTCTGGTGAAATGCCCCTTAAATAAATTAGTGAATTGAATATGGTTTAGAATGTTGTTTGATAGAATTGAATATTGAAATTGAATAATGAAATTAGTTAAATGAAATTTAATTTGATTTGAAATAGATATGAACTTAAGTTGTAAAGTGAAAATAAAAATGAGAATTGTTGTATAAAATGTTTATAATAAACTTAAGTAAAAATTTAATGGAATGGTTCTTAAGTAACATTAGTATTGAAAGAAATATACTAAGTAATAAATGAATGTAAATAAAAGAATTTGAATAATGAGAAACCAATTGAAATAAATACATAAGTTGTACGTATATCATTTTATTTTGCATAACTATTTGATCCAGATTCGAATGTACGATTTCGAGATGATTTACATCGGTCCGAGTTAGAATTTTCACTCGATTCTCGACGGTGAACATGGGATATGATTTTTGAATGGTTCTGGAGTTCTCTATCATAGTATATGCCTATGCAAGGAGAATGGCGGTTTCTAATCAAGGGACCAGATCTGAGTCCGCACTAGAGTGATCATGTGAATGATGCTAGTTCAGAAGTGAAATTATGTGATCGAGCGAGCGATCAGGTATGGTTTTGCTTACATATGGTATATGTATGATGTAAGGGCTTTAATAAATTAAATGTTGACATTGGCAAATGCAAATTGATACGGTTATGAATTAATTGGATGGAGATTATTTGTTTAATGGTTCTTTGGTTACATTTGCTACATCTGCATATGGTTATTATATGGTCTATGTTATATATTGATATTACTTTCTATATACATGTTCTCATTGGTTGTTGACTGATTAGTAGGTGTAGACGGCATATGCTTCGCTTTTGGAGCTATCTTTTTCATTATATAGATTGTATATGTTTGCTTATGCTGATAAAAGGTACACATCTCAGATTACATATTGTATTTTTTATATTTTTCCCTATGGGATGCCTTGTAACAACCCGAAATTTAAGCTATAGTAATTAATTAACGAATTAATTAAATATTAAAATAACTTTGTGAAATTTTCAGAATTGAGCCACGGGAGTTGCACCATTGTGTCCATGGTAATCTTCTGGTCAATTTCCATATATAGAACATCAAAATCCGAGTTTGTATGTAGAAGATATGAATTAATTAAGAAACGAGAAATATATATATATATATATATATATATATAAGGGGCTAGGTCGACCCTCACATAGGCAAGGTCGACCTATAGGTCTACCCTTGTTTGTGAAGGTTGACAGGTAGGTTGACCCGCCTACCTAAGAATGCACTCTCGTACGTGGCTTCATCCAAATCGATTTTAACACGTCATTTTGCAACTTTTCTTCGATCCTGTGCGTTCGTACTTCCATCTGACGATTCCCATCGAGCCTATGACGTGGTTGCATTAGATTTAATCTTCAAATCCAACGGTTTGAGATCCACAAGTGACACTATAAATAAGACCCTAGGCATAGCTATTTTTCTCATTCAGATTTTCTCCATCTGGGTTCATTGCCTGAGGCTGGACCCTAAAAGGAATATTTTTCCAAGGAGAAGATCTTTTTAATTAAAATATTTTATACCCTACAAGTGGATCCGGGAAGGCCAAGGAAAAGAGCTAAGGACCACAGGTGAGTGTTTAAGTAATTATTTTAGATTTTTAAGTAATTTAGAATAATAGGGTTTCCAATAGTTGTAGTTTTTCTACAATTTTGGGATAACCTTTATGCAAGTTTATTTACAGTTTATTTTTAAGTAAATTTTAGACTTCCTTTCTAGTCTAATTTCTTTTAGCTATTCTATTTTAGTTATTTGCAATTATTTACTGTTAATTATAGTTTTCCCAATTATTTACAGTTATTTACAGTATTTACTATTATTTATATTTTAGTTACGTCTATTCTACGTTGGGATTTATCTATAGATGTTAGTTCTTTTTAATTCCCTTTTTATAGAATGGAATAATTAAAAGAGAATAATTCGCTAATATGGACTAAAATATAAGAAAACTGAATTTACAGAAAATGGGATGTAAAATAAGAAGAACTATAATAAGATGGACTTAGACTAAAATAGGCTAATTTAAGATAATTGCAAGCATAGTGATAACATGTAATTATAACTAAAAAGAGAAAATAGAGGAAATAACAAAGATTAGGTTATTTTTAAACTTAGACCTTGGATTAAGTAAATAAGCAAAATTAAAACACACAGGTTATAATTAGAGAAAATAGAAAAGGCTTATTTTTAAGACTTAGAATAAGTTAATAAGCAAATATAGCAAGGATAACAGTAGAGGCTTATTTAAACAGACTTATACTAAGGTAATAAGCAAAGATAAAAGTAGGACCCGTACTGACATCATTTCCCTTGGGACACGCTTATGCTAAAGTGATGGTAAATAAGTGGTCAATAAACAAAAGCTCAAATCAAGGGGATTTGGGCAAGGGGCGCAACTAGATTTTGTTTGTTAGGACCCGTACCAACAACATTCCCTTCAGTCAGACACATGTGGTCTCACAATAGCAGAGGTGAGGCTAGGGCACGCTTATGTTGGAGCTATGGTAAATAAGAGGTCAAAGAGGGAGCAACAGATAGTGCGAGCCTAGTGGTGGTCGAGCGTGCGGCCTCAGTGCAGGCTGAGAAGCCGTTATTGAGTTCCAAGCGCTAAGTAGGAGACTTTTGCGTAGGGACAAACAGGATGGGTCTAGTTCGAAGAAGTAGGTGTCTTTTGCGTAGGATCCAACAGGATGGGACTAGTCCGCAGTAGGCACATGAGAGATAGAAGGCCGATCAAAGGGTAGAATTAAGACTTTAGCCTAATTAAAGTAGGATTAGGAATTCAGCCTAATCAAAGCAGTTATCTGAGACAACTGCAAACAATCTAATCGAGCTATCTAAGCAAAGCAAACAGTTAAACCGTATTTTATTCCAACTTTATCTTTTCTTTTATTTTCTTTTATCCTAGAACTGTTGCAAAGTCTTATCTTTACCTTGCTTAAGAATGCTATTAATTACTTCCATTCACCAGACTTTTAGTCTGACATACTCCTCTATTTTCCCCTTTCCCCCCATAGGCCAACAGAGGCAAGGGCATTAGACTTTCAGCTTCTTAGAGTGATATTCTTGGAGATTTTTCATGTATTCTGCTGCTTCTTCTTTTCCAGTTTTCTTTTTATTTGAGTTTGGATTTACTGGTACTGATGAGAGGGATGGTTTTATTTATGTACTCTGATAATATGACGGAGATGGTATTTTTTTTCCTTTTCATGAGACATGTATTTGGTATTTTGAGACATCTTATGTATTTGGTTTTTTTGACTTTATTTTATGAAGTTTGATTTTGAATAATGAGATTGATATTTAAATGTTTTCGCTGCTCTATTTATTTTGTCTTGTGAATCTTAGTCTCTGTAAGTTTTTAGCTATACCTATAACGCACCATATTCTTTAGTGTGCCCTTTTTGGGTATACTAAGAGGTGTGGGGTGTTTCATTTGGTATCAGAGCCTAAGGTTATAGGATTCCCAAAAACATGTTTTAAAAATAAAGTTTTTTTCCAAAACTAACCTATTTTAGGTAGAATATCTTCAAACTAGAAGTATTTTTCAGAAAGAAACTCTTATTATAGAAATAGTTTTTCAAGTATAAAAGAGAGTTTTTATAAAAATCCTTTCAAAGTCCAGTTCAACCTTCTTTCGTTTCTTTCGAGCCTAAATTCTCTTTTCTTTGCATAGTATGGCTGACTGGTTCCGTAGAGCTACAGTACTAGAGGTACAAAGGAAAGCGCCCAATACAGCACCGGTAAGTGGAAATCCCTTTAATCCACCTACAGCAGCCAAATTTTTTAAGCTATGCAAGGACTTCGCTAGTCTAGGAGACAGAACATTTTCTGGCACAGAGAATTTCGAGGAGACACGAGCTAGGCAGCTGAAGGGAGAGCTTAAAGAGGTTCCTAAGTCAAAAAGCTCTAAGAAGCCGTGGTGGAAGAGCAAGAAGGATAAGGACAAGAGGAAAGAAGGAGGACCTTAGAAACGGATCAAGAGAGGAGGGAAGTGCAATAGTTGTGGGATGGTTGGTCATTATGCAAAATACTGCAAGAAAGAGAAGATGAAGGGAAAGTGTTATAATTGTGGACAGCCCGGTCACATTAGTAGATTTTGCCCTCAGAAGACGGGGCAGGGAGCAGGCGCACCTACAGCGCAGGAACAGGCTTTGGATGCAGCACCTTGTAGAAGTGGACCAGATAGAGGTAGGAAAGTCTCTGTAGTAGGTTTGATTTCTATTTCGGATTTTCCCATTCGGACCCTTTTTCTGGAGCATCACACTCTTTCATCTCTAGTTCTTTGGTTGATTGTTTGCACTTAGATATCTCCTTAGTAGTGGACCCCATAGTTGTTTCAGAACCCATAGGAGGATCGGCACATTTATCTATGATTTGTAGAGGTTTGAAAAAATTTCGTATTAGGCGTAGAGTTTGATTGTGACGCCTATGTATTGGGATTTTTGGGGTATGGGATGATTTTGGGATGGATTGGGTATCCAATTATGGAACGATATTAGACCACGAGAGGAGATTCGTTAGACTAGAGGCACGATAAGACACTCGAGGTTTCTTGCGACCCATAGGGGTCAGTCATATTGAGCTTCCTTTATTCCCTCGATTCATCATCAATAGGGTTAGATTCAGTCCCAGTCGTCAGAGACTTCTTAGATGTCTTCGAGGAGGATAGGGGACTACCCCTTAAGAGAGAGATCGACTTTAGGATCTATTTGAATAACAATGCTAAGCCAGTGGCATTACCCGTTAGACATATGGCACCTAGGGAGAGGAAGGAGTTAAGTAAGCAGATTCGTGAGTTATTGGAGAAAGGCTTCATCAGACGGAGCATACTTGAGTAGGGAGCGCCAGTCGTCTTCGCTATAAAGGCAGATGATTCCCTTCGACTTTGCGTAGACTATAGAGAGAGTTGAATAAGCTCACAAAGAAGAACCATTACCTACTTCTTAGGATAGATGATCTTTTCGATCATTTAGTTTGCTCTTTAGTATTTTCTCAGCTTGATTTAGCCACTGGAATTCATCAGCTTAGAATCACTGACGATAGCATCGATAAGACAACATTTAGGACACCCGATGGATTCTTTGAGTGGTTGGTTATGCCATTTGGGCTAACCAATTCCCCAGCATATTTTGTAGATTTGATGAGCCGTTTATTTCGAGATGTCCTAAATAAGTTCGTAGTAATGTTCGTAGATGACATTTGGTGTTTTCCAAGAGTATGGAAAAGCATGCTATTCATCTAGAGGAGGTTCTTCGTACACTTCACGTTCATCAGTTGAAGGAAAAATTCTTGAAGTAACACTTTTGGCATAAGGAAGTGCGTTTCTTGGGGCATAGAGAAGGCCTACACAAGATAGGAGTTTGAGAAACGGTTTTGTACATTTAGGTTCAGATTGTGGAAATCCAAAGATAGGTAGGCAAAGATTGGAGATGTACAATAGATTTCGTTGATAAGAAAAGAAGAGAGCCCATGTGTATATAATTGCAAAAATTATAATTGTTTCAGATAAGTGGATTTAACTATAGTGCCTTGGAATAAATTTAAGCATAAAAAAAGGAATAGGAACAAAAGACTTTAGTAAGGAAATGAGATTACCAAAGTTTAGGAAGGATACTCCTAGGGTAGTAAGAAGAAAATCCACTTTATGTTTAGCCTAATAAAATGAAATTGTTAGAATTGAAAAATTGAAAAATATAATTGTCATTATTTTTGAGAAAGTGAATATTGGGTTTTTAAAAAAAAAAGTGGTATGAGATTTAAATTGGTTTTTATATGATTTTGTTAAAAGTGAAATTCTTTTTGAAGAATTATAGAGCATATATAGCTCGCTAGTTTCTTTGTAGGTAAACAAAGATTTTAAATATAAAAACCTAGAGTGTATTGTGACGACCGCCCATGACCCCTGCACCGAATCTATAGATAGTGCGCTGTAAAGTGTGCCAGGCGACCATGGACGATTGTCAAGGTAAGATTAAAACGACAGAATCTATCGTATCACTCACAGCGCATGGACAAAATACAATAGAACATATGTATAGTGAAGCTTTACAGAACAAAATGACATCATATAAAACTCAATAATAGTTGAATACAAGCATCCACTTAGTCAATACATCAAGCCTCACTACATATCTCTCAGAGAATACAAAACAGCGGAATATCCAGTACATATAATAAGAAGATAATATGCAACCCTCCAGCTCGTCTTCGATATCAGCATCGTGAGAAGAGAACAGCACCTGTCACCTGCTACCTAGTCTGCCCGTCCCAAAATGGACGAACAGCCCAAGGCAATAAGAATTTAAAACATAAAGCCTTGAGTCAGACAACAGTCTTAGTGAGCAGTAAATTAACTAACAACATACCAAAAGAGCATAAAGGAAAAGGAATAGGAATACAACCCTCCCACTCCATCCTCATTCTACAGTGATAGCCCCCAGACACACACTAAGCAGAAGCAACATAGCAGAGCATACAATTTAAAGTAAAGCTACTATCACTCGAGTCAAGGGCGATGTTTTCCAAGTACCAAGGCCTAAATCAGATAAGCACCCAAAAAATACCGCTCTTGAGTCCGAATGACGATACAACCAAACATCCATGACTCTGGCTATCACTGTTATCATTGCTTCGATATCACCGTTAATTGAATGACCGGCACATTCTTTCAGCCGTCCGTCAAGGGCTAATGGAAACCCCGGTTCTAGACATAACTCCCGCACGTCGTCGCAGCCCGTGCCTAGGACTATCGAATCTGCCCAGAGTACTCGACCATCAACAGTTGGCCGTTGGGACTATCGAATCTGCCCAAACGTATTCTTGCTTAGAGCATGCTAGAACCTTCAACAACGATGCTATCCAAGCCTCCTAGTCATCCTCCTCGACGACTATTCTCATATCCATTCATTATCCTCAACTCGAATCATATCACCGAGTTATCAACATGCTTGGAATGATCCCGTCTGGATTAGACCAAGTCTTCATCACATGATTGCCTCGCTTCATTACATCCTCGCAAAGCCTCATCTCAACATCACATCATCAAATCTATGCATAAGAGCTTCATCATCCCGCTACATATGCCACGAGCAGCTTTTCCAATTCAAGAGCCTTTCCCTTAGCTTTTGAATCACCTTCGATCTAAATCTAATCATCAATCATCTAGTTCATAACAATCAATCAAATCAAACATCAATCCAAGCAATCAAGCATTCTAAAAATGATCTAAGTAGACAATTATAACAATAATGGCATTTTCGTAATTAAAGAGTTGAAAGTCCAATAAGCATGAAAACATGGATTATATCTCTACAAACTTGATGAATGAACTTGCATAGGTTAACATATGATAAAATGGATGTAACATCATCATGAACAATGGATCTATATGGATCTACACATAGGATGAAGAAAATGCATGGAAATCTCTATTTTAACACCAAATCGAGCCAACAATCCGATATACTCCTTTGGATCCGTGTGAGAGATAATCATCACTCACCAAATCACCTAAACAACCTCAAATCAACACGCTTCAGATCTGGACAACAAAGGATGAAGCTTGATCTATCACGAATCCGCTTCAAACGAAGAACTCTCTCTTGAAAAGATGAAGATCTTCAATCTAAGCTCTTGAATCTTCAATCTTGATCTTCGATTTGGATGGATGGAAGCACTAGATTAGAGTGGAGAAAAGAAGTGAAGAAGTGTAGAAGTCGAGCTCTCAAAATGGTAGCACTTCGTCGCTTCAAAATCCGGATCCCAAAAAGTGAGAACAACCCCTCCTATTTATAGCTGAAAACTGCCCTTAAGTCGAAATTTGGCTATCTCCTTAAGTCGCTTCCGACTTACGACCTAAGACCCTCCGACCTAACCCTTCCGACCTAAGCCCCTCCGACCTAAAGCAATGCGCTTTCCTTCGACCTACGACTTAGCAACAGGTATGACCTAACACTTAGGAAACCCAGCGACCTAACAACCTAACGACTTAACTTCCTACGGCTCAGTTGGGTTACGACCTAACAACTTAGGCTTCTACGCGACCTAACACATGTCGACCTAAAACAACATACGACCTAACAGTTAGATCCACGCGACCTAACACTTAAACTATTCTAGCGACCTAACAACTCACGCGACTTACGACTTAGCAAACTCGCGACTTAACACACGCGACCTAACCATCTTAGGTCGCCTACGACCTAACTCAACACAGCACTAACGACCTAACTACGCTAACATTTAGGTCGGTCAATCCCATAGGTCGCTAACTCTACTAGGTCGCTCCCTCCTATCTCTTAGGTCGCTAACTCGAACTGCCGACCTAACACTTAACTCACCCAAACACTTAGGTCGCTCACAACATTTCCTTAGGTCGTTGCCGACCTAACTCTACCCCAGAATACTTAGGTCGCCTACTCCTCTTAAGTCGGTCATGACTCATCACTTAGGTCGGTCACTACCTTAAGTCGGCAACTCGACCCAGACTCATCACTAACTCGTCCAGAACTCCTATCTCCTAAGTCGTATACGACTCACGACTTATGCTAAGTCGTGAACGACTTAGGACTTAGGCAAAATTTGCCTAAAATCTGAAATGGCCCAAAACGCTAAAACTCCAGATTTGATGAACTTTTCGATCCGTGAAAATACGGGTCGTTACATTCTCTCCCCCTTAGGAATTTCGCCCCCGAAATCCCAAACAAACAAAGCAATCGAAGACTATTCTGTACGCCTACCAACCATAACAATCAGCAAACCATGCATCCAATTCTAGCTTAGCGTACAGAATTCTAAGACTTAGAACAAGTTACAATATCGCGAGATGAGACGACACCTTAGGGCCATACCTTGAAGAGTTCAGGATGAGCTGCCTTCATCCTCTCTTCCACCTCCCACGTACAGTCGTTATCATCATCACTCCATTGTATCTTGAGCAACTTAACTACCTTCCTCCTAAGCTGTTTCGTGTCGGTTTCAACAACACGAAGCGGTTTACGAGGTCTTCTATCAACTGGATCAACTTCAAAATCTTCATAGCTATCTGCAGAAACTACTGCATTTGAGTCGTGCACATACTTCCGTAGATATGATACATGAAAAACATTGTGCACACTCGACATCTTCTCTGGTAACTCCAATCTGTAAGCGAGCTTTCCAATTCGCTCGATAATCGGGAATGGTCCAACAAATCTCGGAGTCAATTTTCCTCTCTTCCCGAATCGAATAACATTCTTCAGTGGAGAAATCTTCACAAAAACCATATCTCCTACGTCGAATTCCAAATCCTTTCGACGCTTATCGGCATAACTCTTCTGACGATCTTGGGCTGCCTTCATTCGTTGCCGAATGATTTCTATATAATCTGAAGTCTGTCGAATCATCTCTGGCCCAAGTATCAGCTTCTCTCCAGTTTCCAACCAACATGTCGGAGAGTTACACGGTCTTCCATACAATGCCTCATACGGTGCCATACCAATGCTTGACTGGTAACTGTTGTTGTACGCAAACTCCACCAAATGAAGGTGATCTTCCCATGATCCTCCGAAATCCAAAACACAAGCTCTGAGGAGATCTTCCAAAACTCGGTTGACTCTCTCGGTCTGACCATCTGTTTGAGGGTGATAAGCTGTACTCAAACACAACTTGGTTCCCAAAACTTCTTGGAAGCTCTTCCAAAATCCACTAGTGAACAATGGGTCTCGATCGCTCACTATACTCTTCGGAATACCATGGAATCGAACTATCCACTTAACATACAACTCAGCCAACTTTGATGCAGTCCTAGTCGATCGAACAGGAATGAATCGTGCACTCTTAGTCAGACGATCCACAATGACCCAAACCCCTTCATTTCCCGTTCTGGTTCTAGGCAATCCATCGATAAAATCCATCGACACTTGTTCCCACTTCCATGTAGGAACTTCTAATGGCTGAAGCAATCCGCTTGGCTTCTTCTGTTCGGCTTTTACCAACTGGCAATTCATACATTTGGAAATAAAATTTCCAATATCCCTCTTCATGCCTTCCCATTGGTAGGTTCTCTTCATATCCCGATACATCTTGTTTCCACCTGGATGAATTGTCAACTTCGAGTGATGACTTTCCTTCAGAACTTCACTCCTCAATTCATCTATATCGGGAACAACTAGTCGTCCTTGCTTTCGAAGCCAACCCTCTCGATCGACCTCGAATCCTTTATCCTTTTCTGGATCCACTCCAGATTCCAAATCACGGATAATCTTGACAAGCTTATCATCTCGCTTTTGACTCTCGCCAATCCTTTCCACAAGAGTCGGTCTTATTGATAAGTTTGCCAACATCTCAGGTTCCAATTCACATCTAGGCCTGAAGTCAAATCCAGCTAAATACTCGAGACTCTTCCATTCTGAAAACATGGCTCCCAATCCTGCATGTCTTCGACTTAACGCATCTGCCACTGCGTTACCTTTTCCCGGAGTATAAGCTATACCAAAATCATATGATGCCAAAAACTCTAGCCAACGTTGCTGCCGAAGATTCAAATCCTTTTGGGAGAAAAGATACTTCAACGACTTGTGATCCGTAAACAACTCGAATCGAACTCCCAACAGATAATGTCTCCACATCTTCAGAGCAAATACAATCGCCGCTAACTCCAAATCATGAGTCGGGTAATTCCTTTCATGCGGCTTCAGTTGTCGACTGGCATACGCAACAACTTTATCCTTCTGCATCAGCACTGCTCCAAGTCCAGTACCACATGCGTCGGTGTAAACCACCATCTCATCATTCCCACTTGGAATAGTCAAAACAGGAGCACTCGTCAATCTCTCTTTCAGGATTGCGAAAGCTTGCTCACACTTAGCATCCCAACTGAACACTTGGTTCTTCTTCGTCAATCCTGTTAACGATGCAGCTATCTTGGAGAAGTCTTTGATAAACCGTCGATAATATCCTGCTAATCCAAGAAAACTTCTCACATCAGATGCATTCTTAGGTCTAACCCAATCCTGGATTGCTGCCACCTTAGCGGTATCAACCGCTATTCCACTTCCAGAAATCACATGGCCTTAGAACCTCACTTCACTCTTCCAGAAGTGACACTTCGAAAACTTAGCCTTCAGCTGATGTTTCCGCAAGATTTCCAAAACAATACACAAGTGCGTCTTGTGTTCTTCTTCCGTTCTGGAATAAATCAGAATATCATCCACGAACACAAGTACGAACTTGTTCAACTGATCTCTGAACACTCTATTCATAAGATCCACAAAATATGCTGGCGCGTTAGTCAAACCAAACGGCATTACCAGCCACTCAAAGAAACCAGATGGTGTCCGAAAAGCAGTCTTCGGCACACTATCCTTAGCTACTCTCAACTGGTGAAATCCCGTTGCCAAATCCATCTGAGAAAACACCTTAGCTTCGTGAAGCTGATCAAACAAGTCATCTATCCTCGGCAATGGATACTTGTTCTTCTTAGTCACTTTATTCAGCTCACGATAATCCACACACAATCTCAACGACCCATCTGTCTTGGTTGCAAACACAACTGGTGCACCCCACTCGGACACACTACGCCGAATGAATCCTTTCTGTAAAAGATCATCAACTTGCACCCTCAACTCCTGCTGTTCCCTAGGCGCCATCCGCCTAAGAGGCATCACAACAGGTCTGGCTCCTTCAACTAGATCTATACGAAACTCGATCTCTCTATGCGGCGGCAACCCTTTGACTTCGTCAAAGACATCCTCGAATCCATTTGCGATTGGCACTAAAGACAGTCCATCCCGTGGAACAACTAGCGAATACATGAAGCTCATGAAGACGCCTTCCTCATGCTTACATCGTATCACAATCTTTCGCCCTTCCACATTCTCGACTGTCACCTCCAGCCTCTCACAATCAACCTTAGCCGCATACTTCCTAAGCCAGTCCATACCCAAGATAATTCCGAACCCCGCAAAGTTCAGAACAAAACAATCACAAACAAAAGAGCAACCATGACTCGACACAACTAGACCACGGCATAACATACACAAACAAGACGAACCCCCAACTGGATTAGTCACAACCAATGGCCTATCAATAATATCCGGTTCCAAACCTAACCGGTCTACGAGTTCACTACAAACAAACGAATGCGACGCTCCAGTATCAAACAAAACTCTAACTGGAACACCACATAGGAAAAGAGTACCTTGAACAACCACACTCTTTCCCTTCTCTTCAGCAGTAGGAGCTTTCGAAGACGACGGAACAGCTCCTAAAGCATAGGCTTGCACAATCTGCCTGTCCTTCCTCGGTTCTGGACAATTCTTCGTGAGATGCCCCGGCTTGTCACAGTTGTGACACTTCATCGGCACCTTAGGATTCTTACAATCCTTCGAGAAATGGCCCTTCTGCTGACAGTTGTAGCAAGTCACCTCGCCTTTCAGCTTCTTCTGGCCATCCTTACCCTTCTGCTGCTGCTGCTTCCTCTTCTGGTTTCCACCCTGCTGTGGTTTAGATTCTCCCTTGGTCACAGCAACAACAGATCCTTCCTTAGGAAACAGACTCTCATGCCTAAGAGCTTTCTCTACAAGCTTCTCAAATGAATCGTCCAAATGATCCACCAACTGTCTCCCAAGATAACTATCCAAGCCGGTCACAAACTTCTCATTCTTCTGATAAGCAGATTCAATATATGACCGGGCATACTTGGACAAAGCTTCAAACTCAGAAACATACTCAAGAACAGATCTTCCACCCTGCTTGAGCTCTACAAACTTCTTGAACAGAACAGACTTCTGAGCTGTAGAAATGAACTTAGCTTCAAATCTGACTTGGAATTGCTCCCAAGTAATCTCTTCTTCCGGAGTAGTGATGGTAATAGAGTTCCACCAATCAGAAGCTCTCCCTTGAAGCTGCCTCGATGCCAACTTCCTCTTAGTTGCATCATCAATTCCCAAATCACCAAAGATCCTTCTACAAGCATCTATCCACCTCTGGACCTCAATGGTAGATTCTGTTCCCAAGAAAACCTTCCCTCCAAGAGCAGTATAATCCTTGCACAGCTTAGCAAAATCCACTGGTTTCGGAGTTTGGACTTGAACTCCAACATCAACTACCGCCCCCGGAACTGGTATCCTTCTCATGATCGAAGTCATCATAGCTTCGAACATGGCTGCATAATCAGCAGTCTCTTCAGTAGCACGGCCTTCCCTAGCAGCTGGTCTCCCTCTTCGACTCATTCTCAATATCTAAAAAAAGGAATGATTAGAACATCTAGAGAAACAACTGCATAAAGGACTCAAACCCTACTAAGCTACTATATTATATATAGTATTCATCCATCAAAATACAATTACGTCTCTCATACGTAGTTACGACGGCGAGCGTTGGGTAAAATCGATTAACCAATGCTCTGATACCAAATGTGACGACCGCCCATGACCCCTGCACCGAATCTATAGATAGTGCGCTGTAAAGTGTGCCAGGCGACCATGGACGATTGTCAAGGTAAGATTAAAACGACAGAATCTATCGTATCACTCACAGCGCATGGACAAAATACAATAGAACATATGTATAGTGAAGCTTTACAGAACAAAATGACATCATATAAAACTCCATAATAGTTGAATACAAGCATCCACTTAGTCAATACATCAAGCCTCACTACATATCTCTCAGAGAATACAAAACAGCGGAATATCCAGTACATATAATAAGAAGATAATATGCAACCCTCCAGCTCGTCTTCGATATCAGCATCGTGAGAAGAGAACAGCACCTGTCACCTGCTACCTAGTCTGCCCGTCCCAAAATGGACGAACAGCCCAAGGCAATAAGAATTTAAAACATAAAGCCTTGAGTCAGACAACAGTCTTAGTGAGCAGTAAATTAACTAACAACATACCAAAAGAGCATAAAGGAAAAGGAATAGGAATACAACCCTCCCACTCCATCCTCATTCTACAGTGATAGCCCCCAGACACACACTAAGCAGAAGCAACATAGCAGAGCATACAATTTAAAGTAAAGCTACTATCACTCGAGTCAAGGGCGATGTTTTCCAAGTACCAAGGCCTAAATCAGATAAGCACCCAGAAAATACCGCTCTTGAGTCCGAATGACGATACAACCAAACATCCATGACTCTGGCTATCACTGTTATCATTGCTTCGATATCACCGTTAATTGAATGACCGGCACATTCTTTCAGCCGTCCGTCAAGGGCTAATGGAAACCCCGGTTCTAGACATAACTCCCGCACGTCGTCGCAGCCCGTGCCTAGGACTATCGAATCTGCCCAGAGTACTCGACCATCAACAGTTGGCCGTTGGGACTATCGAATCTGCCCAAACGTACTCTTGCTTAGAGCATGCTAGAACCTTCAACAACGATGCTATCCAAGCCTCCTAGTCATCCTCCTCGACGACTATTCTCATATCCATTCATTATCCTCAACTCGAATCATATCACTGAGTTATCAACATGCTTGGAATGATCCCGTCTGGATTAGACCAAGTCTTCATCACATGATTGCCTCGCTTCATTACATCCTCGCAAAGCCTCATCTCAACATCACATCATCAAATCTATGCATAAGAGCTTCATCATCCCGCTACATATGCCACGAGCAGCTTTTCCAATTCAAGAGCCTTTCCCTTAGCTTTTGAATCACCTTCGATCTAAATCTAATCATCAATCATCTAGTTCATAACAATCAATCAAATCAAACATCAATCCAAGCAATCAAGCATTCTAAAAATGATCTAAGTAGACAATTATAACAATAATGGCATTTTCGTAATTAAAGAGTTGAAAGTCCAATAAGCATGAAAACATGGATTATATCTCTACAAACTTGATGAATGAACTTGCATAGGTTAACATATGATAAAATGGATGTAACATCATCATGAACAATGGATCTATATGGATCTACACATAGGATGAAGAAAATGCATGGAAATCTCTATTTTAACACCAAATCGAGCCAACAATCCGATATACTCCTTTGGATCCGTGTGAGAGATAATCACCACTCACCAAATCACCTAAACAACCTCAAATCAACACGCTTCAGATCTGGACAGCAAAGGATGAAGCTTGATCTATCACGAATCCGCTTCAAACGAAGAACTCTCTCTTGAAAAGATGAAGATCTTCAATCTAAGCTCTTGAATCTTCAATCTTGATCTTCGATTTGGATGGATGGAAGCACTAGATTAGAGTGGAGAAAAGAAGTGAAGAAGTGTAGAAGTCGAGCTCTCAAAATGGCAGCACTTCGTCGCTTCAAAATCCGGATCCCAAAAAGTGAGAACAACCCCTCCTATTTATAGCTGAAAACTGCCCTTAAGTCGAAATTTGGCTATCTCCTTAAGTCGCTTCCGACTTACGACCTAAGCCTCTCCGACCTAACCCTTCCGACCTAAGCCCCTCCGACCTAAAGCAATGCGCTTTCCTTCGACCTACGACTTAGCAACAGGTATGACCTAACACTTAGGAAACCCAGCGACCTAACAACCTAACGACTTAACTTCCTACGGCTCAGTTGGGTTACGACCTAACAACTTAGGCTTCTACGCGACCTAACACATGTCGACCTAAAACAACATACGACCTAACAGTTAGATCCACGCGACCTAACACTTAAACTATTCTAGCGACCTAACAACTCACGCGACTTACGACTTAGCAAACTCGCGACTTAACACACGCGACCTAACCATCTTAGGTCGCCTACGACCTAACTCAACACAGCACTAACGACCTAACTACGCTAACATTTAGGTCGGTCAATCCCATAGGTCGCTAACTCTACTAGGTCGCTCCCTCCTATCTCTTAGGTCGCTAACTCGAACTGCCGACCTAACACTTAACTCACCCAAACACTTAGGTCGCTCACAACATTTCCTTAGGTCATTGCCGACCTAACTCTACCCCAGAATACTTAGGTCGCCTACTCCTCTTAAGTCGGTCACGACTCATCACTTAGGTCGGTCACTACCTTAAGTCGGCAACTCGACCCAGACTCATCACTAACTCGTCCAGAACTCCTATCTCCTAAGTCGTATACGACTCACGACTTATGCTAAGTCGTGAACGACTTAGGACTTAGGCAAAATTTGCCTAAAATCTGAAATGGCCCAAAACGCTAAAACTCCAGATTTGACGAACTTTTCGATCCGTGAAAATACGGGTCGTTACATGTATTAAGTATTGGAAACATAGGTTACACTATTTATTGCTGTAATAGATGTTTTCGTGAAAAATAAGGGGAGCATAGACTATAACACTATTGTTATAGTAGGTGACTCCCAAGGGAAATGTTTTTACATAGTATGCGAGATTTATTAGTATTTATTTTAATTAAATCCATACACTAGTATTTTTGGGTTGTAGTGACGGTGTTTTACGCAACATCTATCAAATAAAAATGTATTTTGAAAATAATTTCTAAGTATAATAAAAAGTGGTTTGTACGTACACTTATTATTTAAATAAGTATGAGGAAATGTTTTCTAGTTATGGATATATTAAAATAGTTTCGAAAATGAGTTTTCCTGAAAGAGAAGTGTAAGATAAATATTAGGAAATTAACAAATTTCATAGAAATTGTCTATTGTAGGAGAATATAGATTAAACGTACTTTAATCTATTGGAATGAAATGAATAATGATAAAATTTTCTATGAAACCAAATCGCAAATAAAGATGTTTTGTGCAAGTTATAAGGAATACGTGAAAGAGATGCACAAGGTATGGGAAGCACCATATTTTGTATAGCCTATTTCAAGAAATATAAAATAAGTTCCTTGTAATTTCACATAAACATGAAGTCCTCTTTTAAAGGATTTATAGAAGGTTTTAGAATTAATAATTTCTTATAAGAGAAAGTAGTTCCAATACGTTAAGGTATAAAACCATTAGGTGAAATAAGAAGATTCTTTGAAAACACGTAAGGACATTTTAAAGGTATTTTAAAGAAAAATGGTTCAGTGGAAAAAGTAAATAAGTTTTTGGAAGCGAAAAACTTAGTAATAGTTAAATTTAAAAATCCAATTTTTTTATAGAAAGCTATAAAGGTCTTTAAAAGAAAACGAGGAGTAGGTTTTGAACTTAGAATTTCTAAGTTTTCCCCTCTAGGTTTGGGGAATAATGTAAATTCAAAAAGTTGTAAGGATGCAAGTCTAGAAAGATAAAATGTTAAGTAACCAAGCATCTTTGAATTTAATAGAAACTTGAAGATAAAACTCTTATAGGCAAAAAAATTTGGGATTTGATGTTTTAAAAATTTAGAAGCCTTAGTTTTTGAAATAAAATGATAAATACCAAACCAAACTCTTAAATGTGGAGTAGATAGGAATCATTTCCTAGATGTGACGGAAAAAGGGTAAGGCTATGTAGGAGATAGCACTGATTACTTTTAGAAGTAATAATAGATGTTTTCGTAAAGTGTATAAGACACTAGTGAGAACCTAGGACTGTTGCCTGACTATAAAAGAATAGTAAGGTGATATTAGTAAGATAGTAAGATGCACGTGGTTGAAGATGTGTATTCTTGATTTTGGAGGAACTTGGAAGGAGCATCTTTCTTTAGTGGAATTCGCATATAATAATAGCTTTTAAGCTAGCATTGGAATGGCACCTTTCGAATCTCTTTATGGAAGACCATGCAAGTCGCCTTCATGTTGGTTGGAGTCTACAGAGAGATAGCTACTTGGTCCCAACATGGTTAGAGAGACTTCGGAGAAGGTTGATTTGATTATGAGAAAAGGCGTACCTCTTATCCGCATCTCTTTGATAGTAAATTCCGAATTTCCTATTTCCATCTTTAGTTTTGAATAGGTTCTTTATTTTATTATCCTTTGGGAGGGTAGATCTTAGGACTTAAGCTATGGATGGTAGGATTTGATGTAAACATGTTATTAGAACATGTTATGTATGATGGATGCTCGTGGTTGCAAATGGTTGCTAGTGGATGCTAATGGACGCATATACTTACACTAGGCACTATTATCTCTTAGGGATCGGTCTAATTAGGACACTAGAGCATATGCATATGGATGTGTGCGCATTTGCATTTTATTTTTATCTTATTTCCATGGTTGCTATAAATGGATGATTATCATATGATTGTTGCATTTGGATGATGATTGTAGCATGCATATCAAACCATCAGTTATCATTAGGGAATTTGCATTCATTTGGATACATGGCATGGACATTATTGTATAAAAGGAGGTCGACTGAATCAGTAGACCGCCTAATCTTTGGCATTAGTCAGGGACATTGACACTACACTAATTGCATATGTATCATAAATCGCATTAGAAAAACTTAAGGACAATGGATGTAATGGGTGATGGTTGATTAGGTGGTTGTAGAACTTGGATGAAAACATTTATTTCATTCTTCTATCCTTAGAGATTTCGAGGACGAAATCCCTTAAGGAGGGGAGACTGTAACAACCCAAAATTTAAGCTATAGTAATTAATTAACGAATTAATTAAATAATAAAATAACTTTTTGAAATTATCATAATTGAGCCATGGGAGTTGAACCATTGTGTCCATGGTAATTTTTTGGTCAATTTTCATATATAGAACGTCAAAATCCGAGCTTGTATGTAGAAGATATGAATTAATGAAGAAATGAGATAATAAAAAAATAAGGGGTTAGGTCGACCCTCACATAGGCAATGTCGATCTATAGGTCGACCCATGCTTGTGAAGGTCGACCTGCTTGCCTAAGAATGCATTCTCATACGTGGCTTCGTCCAGATTGATTTTAACACATCATTTTGCAACTTTTCTTTGATCCTGTGCGTTCGTGCTTCCATCCAACGATTCCCATCGAGCCTATGACGTGGTTGCACCAGATTTAATCTTCAAATCCAATGGTCTGAGATCCACAAGTGACACTATAAATAAGACCCTAGGCCTAGCTATTTTTCTCATTTAGATTTTCTCCATCTGGGTTCATTGCCTGAGGCTGGACCCTAAAAGGAATATTTTTCCAAGGAGAAGATCTTTATAATTAAAATATTTTATACCCCACAAGTGGATCCGAGAAGGCCAAGGAAAAGAGTTAAGGACCACAAGTGAGTGTTTAAGTAATTATTTCAGATTTTTAAGTAATTTAAAATAATAGGGTTTCCAATAGTTGTAGTTTTTCTATAATTTTGGGATAAACTTTATGCAAGTTTATTAACAGTTTATTTTTAAGTAAATTTTAGACTTGCTTTCCAATCTATTTTCTTTTAGCTATTCTATTTCAGTTATTTACTGTTAATTATAGTTTTCTCAATTATTTACAGTTATTTATTGTTATTTATATTTTATTTACATCTATTCTACGTTGGGATTTATTCTGTAGATGTTAGTTCTTTTTAATTCCTTTTTTACGCGAATGGAATAATTAAAAGAGAATAATTCGCTAATATGGACTAAATTATAAGAAAATTGAATTTATAGAAAATGGGATGTAAAATAAGAAGAACTGTAATAAATTGGACTTAGACTTAAAAAGACTAATTTAAGATAATTGCAAGCATAGTTATAATATGTAATTATAACTAAAAAGAGAAAATAGATGAAATAGCAAGAAGTAGCTTATTTTAAACTTAGACCTTGGGTTAAGTAAATAAGCAAAATTATAACACACAGGTTATAATTAGAGAAAACAGAAAAGGCTTATTTTTAAGACTTATAATAAGTTAATAAGCAAATATTACAAGGATAACAGTAAAGGCTTATTTAAACAGACTTATACTTAGTTAATAAGCAAAGATAAAAGTAGGACCCGTACCGGCAGCATTTTCCTTGGGACACGCTTATGCTGAAGTGATGGTAAATAAGTGGTCAATAAACAGAAGCTCAAATCAAGGGGATTTGGGCAAGGGGCACAACTAGATTTTGTTTGTTAGGACCCGTACCAATAGCATTCCCTTCAGTCAGACACAGGTGGTCTCACAATAGCAGAGGTGAGGCTAGGGCACGCTTATGTTGAAGCTATGGTAGATAAGAGGTCAAAAGAGGGAGCAACAGATAGCGCAAGCCTAGTGGTGGTCGAGCATGCGGCCTCAGTGCAGGCTGATAAGTCGTTATTGAGTTCCAAGCGCTAAGTAGGTGACTTTTGCGTAGAGACCAATAGGATGGGTCTAGTCTGCAGAAGTAGGTGTCTTTTGTGTAGGGTCCAACAGGATGAGACTAGTCCGCAGTAGGCACAGCAGAGATAGAAGGCCGATCAAAGGGTAGAATTAGGACTTCAGCCTAATTAAAGTAGGATTAGGAATTCAGCCTAATCAAAGCAGTTATCTGAGACAAGTGCAAACAATCTGATCGAACTATCTACACAAAGCAAACAGTTAAACTGTATTTTATTCCATCTTTATCTTTACTTTTATTTCCTTTTATACTAGAACTGTTTGCAAAGTTTATTATCTTTACCTTTCTTAAGAATGCTAGTAATTACTTTCATTCACCAGAATTATAGTCTGACCCACTCCTCTATTTTCCCCTTCCCCCCATAGGCCAGCAGAGGCAAGGGCAGTAGACTTCCAGCTTCTTGGAGTGATATTCTTGGAGATTTTTCATGTATTCTGTTGCTTCTTCTTTTCCAGTTTTCTTTTTATTTGAGTTTGGATGTACTAGTACTGATGAGAGGGATGGTTTTATTTATGTACTGATAATATGATAGAGATGGTATTTTTTTCCTTTTCATGAGACATGTATTGGGTATTTTGAGACACCTTATGTATTCGGTATCTTTTGACTCTATTTTATGAAGTTTGATTTTGAATAATGAGATTACTATTTAAATGTGTCCGCTGTTTTATTTATTTTGTCTTGTGAATCTTAGTCTCTGTAAGTTTTTAGTTATACCTATAATGCACCATATTCTTTATTGTAATCTTTTTGGGTATACTAAGGGGTGTGGGGTGTTTCATGCCTCATCATTGAAGATGAGATGTATATCTGTGATTATATATGTATTGTAAAAAAATTCGATTGAACCGCGCATAGGAGACGATGGCGAAATATTTTCGTAAATTTAAGAATCAGATTTTTTTTGAGAATTTTGAGAAATTTTGATAAGTAAAATGTGATTTTGAGTGTTATAACTTGGAATGATATTAGTTGGTATCGATGAATGAAGTTAAAGGCTTAAAAGAATTTGCTAATCTATTTCAACGGTTTTGAAAAGTTAATGTGTTTGGGGCATTTTTCTTACTTGTTAATATCGAGGACGAAATTCTTTTAAGGGGGAAGTATGTAACGACCCAGCATTTTAGTCATTTGAATTTGAAATATTTAATTGATTTTAAATATTGAGATATTAGTTTTATAAGTCAAATGGCTTAAATTTCAAATATAGGAATTTATTCGAATAATGAATTTAAATAATTAGAATATTTAAATAATTTAACTTTGGATTTAATATGAACTAAAATGATTTGGAGATCTTATTTGAATTCAGTATAAATAAGAATGATCATAGTAGACTTTTATATTAGAATTTAAAGGTAGGTAAAAGTGGTGGAAATCGTTTTAACAATAATTCGTTTTAATTAACATATGAAAATAGCCTTACGGGACACTGTCTCAGATTTCGATGAAACTAGTGCCATTGGACTTGTAATAGTGAATTATTATGCGCCATCGAATTTCGTGGCGATCGGACGTATCGTTTGGTCATGTGAGCTCGAAACGCTTAGAAAAATAATTACATAAATTAATATAATATAACTAGGTTTGAAAAGCTATCTTGTGCATATGATCGAATTAGGTCTCGAGACTAGTTCCAGTATGTTCGGAATAGGGGTATTACATATAGAACGCTAGGCGGCACACCTCGTTTGGGGTTTGAGATTTTTAAGTGCACCGAGCTAGAATATTTTGAATATATATATATATATATATACATACACCATACCTACCTGTACTCTTAGCCATACCTCTGCATGTTCCCCATACCCCTTTCCCTTTATAAATCGCGTTTTACCAGAGAACTAGTTCGCATTTTTTTCAAATCAAATCCTTCCTCAATTCAATGGCTCGAGACCAATGGAGCCACAATGAGCATTTTCAGCCTTCGACTTCAACTAGGAAAACATTGGCGATGATGAAATATTGACAATCAATGGTGGGATCGTCGTGGTTTATCGCGTGGTGACCAAAATTTTCCTCCATTCATGGGCATTTCTTGGATCGGCGGAGGCTATTCGGCGACGAGTTAGGGGAGAGGCCGGTAGCGTTGGAAAGGTGGAGGCTAGAGCCTCGTTCTGGCAAGATGCAATGCTCTCTGGTGTACTACGACGGTGGCGTGACTGGGTTGAACTTCGACAGTTTTGTCGACGTCATGCTCGGCGACGGCGGCACTAGGGGAGGTGAGACAACTGGAAATAGGAAGCTCATGGACGGGGCAACCTTCGGCCGAAGTGCGGTGGTCTTTGATGAAGTGTAACGGCGGCAACAAGGCGTCAAAGTCACGGTCGAAGTTTGAAAAACAAGCGGTCCGGGTTAAAATATAAATGAAGGTGTTTAGCGGCTAACTAATGTAATTAAGGAATTTTAATCATTTTAATTAATTTGAATGTTGTAAATCTTATAATTGTGTAACTTTTTTCATAGAAGGTTGGAATTGAACAGGATGAGTTGCGTTGGGATCGCATTGGCGAATACTACGATACGAAATTGATTTGGTGACGATTGGAGCTAGTTGAATTTCATGCTAAATCGACGAAACCAGGATGCGGAAGCAAAAACTTGAATTTAGGTGAGTAAAACTCACCTTTTTGGTTAACTAGTAATGTTATATTGCTGATAAAAATTAATGATTGGATGATTTACTAGTTTATCAGTTGGTTTGGTTTTTTTCCTGCCCTTGGAGCGGATGACCTTATATATATACCTGCCTAATAGTGGATGACCCATACTATATGAGTTGTGATGTAAAGGGATAGGTTGGAGGGATCCAACAGGATTCCTCGCCACTGTTGATTTATATATGTGTGTGTGTGTGTATGCTGATATATATGAGGTGTGATGAAGAGGGACAGATTGGAGGGATCCAACAGGATTCGTCACCATTGTTGATTTTTATATATATTTGTTGATACATATGAGTTGTGAAGTAGGGGGACAGGTTGGAGGGATCCAACGGGATTCCTCGCCATTGTTGAAATGTTTTCAATAACATTCATGTTATATGAATCATTGAATATCGAACCTGATTGTTTGGCATTGTTGGTTATGACATTATTCTATGTTCAAGACTTAAACCCAGTAGTGATAGAAAATCAATATCGATATTGGTTAAACATTGGGTAGCTATTGGCCTCAAATTAGTATTTTAAAAATATTATGAATTGCCAATGGAGTTGAAGTTGGTTTTGAGACAGGAAATGATTTTGAATCTGAAATTTGGTTTTGAAAGTAATTTGTTTTAAACGATTTAACTTCTATTTTACTCGAACTTTTTTTATTTGTCTTTTCTCAATTATTTATTTATATTTAATTTTGTTTTAAAGATTACTTATTTATATTTAATGTTGTTTTAAAGTTATTTATCAATATTTTAATATTTTGAAATTTTAATTATTTAAATAATTAATATGGCTTGAAATTAACAATAATGATTTATTAATAATGTTTTGGAAATAAATTATTACTATTCATAATAATGGTAAAGATTAATTATTATTGTTTATTTATTAGTGTTTTGAAATTTTTAATTATTATTTTTAAGATGTTTAAAGTTAATAATTATTATTTATTTAAAATGTTTATTATTAATAATTATTATTGTATAATACTGTTTTGAAGTAAATGATTATTATTTATTAATAAATGTTTTCGATATTTATAAATAGAGTTTTATAAATGATTTTCGAAGATTTATAAATAGTTTTATAAATGGTTTTCATAGATTTATTAAAGAGTTAATAAGTGTCCTTAGATATTTATAAAGGGATTTTATAAAGGGGTTTATAGATTTATAAAAGGAGTTTTAGAAATAGTTTTACGGATTTATAATAAGTTTGTAAAAGATTTTTAGATATGTATAAAAAGAATTTATAAGTGATTGAAATTTCTAAAAGAGATTATAAATGATTTTAAGATATTTATAAAATGGTTTTTTTAGAGATTTATAAGGAGTTTATAAATGGTTTAAAATTGAATAAAAATAAAATCTTTCTCAGTTTTGTAAATGTAATTATACTTGAAATAAGCATATGAGTACATTTTTCAAGTTGTGAAGTGCAATATTTATGAATATACTTATACCATTAAGATAAGTATACGGATATTTTCCAAGTATTGAAAATATAAGGATTTGTGGGTATATCTTTGTTAAAGTTTTTTTATACAAGTAATTTACAAGATGAATTTAATTAATGAAAAGATTAATTAAGGAGGTTAGTGGTTGCTTATGTGCTTAACCAATGTTGGTTTTCCCATTTGAAATAAATCCCTGATTTGAATTTTTGTTTATTTAATAGTTAAATAACCGACTATCGAATTTAGACCTAAATCGTAAATTTGAAAATATCTAGGAGAAACACGTGGGTTATATGGCACAGTCATCTCCGATGATGTTGTACTGCACGTATAAATCTCGTTTCGTTCTCCTAGGGCAAATGATAGTAAATCCAATGGTTAAGAGGTGATCTTCGCTCTTATCTTTGACTATTTATTTCCTAAAGAACCGAGGTTGAGTTAACCGGAAACTATCGAATGTTGTTTCGAAGAGACCGGGATCAGATATGTTGTCCGAAAACCACTTCGATCCAACTCAAGCATTTCGAAGTAAAGGCATCTTAAAGATGGTGGAATTGATGATGGAGCTCTTTAAAGTGCAAGGGCTGCTTGGTACTAATCCTGAGGGTGGTCTCAAAATGGATGCAGTAGAAGTAGTGCCTTCGGTTTGTCCATCTCTTGGACAACTTGTATAGATGAATGCTGGCATTGCATTGGTGCTTGGAGGGCAGTGTCAACACCAAGTGGGAAGTGCTATATGAAAGGTAAAACATAACCTCAAGCCTCATCAACCGAGAATGCTAAAACATGGGAGATGCAGTAGGGCTATATGGGTCGCTCCCGTTAAGGTATGATCATCATTATCTAGAGTCAATATTATCTTTCATTTGTATGCTTCAGAGCCCATCAACAAAAGGGGTGGTCATATTCGGTACTATTCAGTAAGGGGTAGGCCGGTTCTATCTTTGCAGAGGTCGATAGGTTCGACCTTGGTGTTATTTTATCTAGAGATGCACCGTGACGGGCGATACCCTAGTAGCCCAGTCATTGTATGGAATTCATTTCCCAATAAGTGCCTTCGGTCTTAGTTGTATACCTATTATATTGGAATTTAATTAATGTAACAATTTCGACTATGTTAATTATTTACTTGAAAACCCTAGACACTATTATAATATCATTGAATTTTCTATAGAAAATGTTTTGGTTATCGTAAGGTAAAACCCCATCCGTGTTTATGTGCGACGTGGTCTTATGACTTACCTTTATTTTGAAAGAGTTTGATAACTTTACAAATCCAACCGGATGTGTTTTTCCCATGTTGGTTTACCAGACTGACTTGGGTGTTATTTTATTATAATGCTCGGGTCAGACCAAACATATTTATAGATTTCTTTGGATGCGTTGGAGCTCAAGAAACGAGCTAGAGGTCCAAGATGTATCTACGTGTTTCTTTGTATTCCGCTGTGTTATCTATTGGTTGTATTTATTAGCAATTATAAAGATAGACCATTATAACTATCCAGGCTGAAATAGGTTAGTGTACTCTGATTGGTATACATATATTACATTTTTCTTTGTGTAAAGATTTGTTGTATAGTACAGATTATTCGCTCCACTTGGGATTCTGTGTTGTTTAGTTTTCGTTTTCTCACTTTTTCTTCTTTATTTCTTTTTTTCCCTAACAATCCGCCTTTCTATTCAATTTGAGTTGGTCATGTGTGGTTTATTGTCCGTTTAAATTGTATGGAAAACTGGGTCGTTGCATAAATATCATTTCTGATTTTCTAAAATTTTAGAGTACGAAATATTTATTATTTAAGTAATTTATATCATTTATTTATTGTTATTTAACAAATTAATTCATATTATATATATATATTAATATAATTAAATGGAGTTGTTGTATATTAGATCTGAAATGCAAATATATACATATGTATGTATGTGTGTATGTGTGTGTGTATAATTTAAATTTTATAATTTATAGATATTTGTATAAACTATTTTAACTCATATTTACAATAATTTTTATATTTATATTTATCTATATATACACTTTGTTATATAAATATGAAATTGCGCCGCAATAAAAGCACGTGTGTGTGTAAATGCACAAATTTATAACTGAGCCGATTCTAAATGTTGGGAATCCCATAACATTGTTACATGATAACAATGTCGCGATATAGTTCATAAACAGAACTTAGAGCTCATTGAAAGTCGAGAGACATACTCCGAATTGTTCCACATAATAAAATAGTTTATCACCATCGGAGAGAGTTGATTGACAGAGTAGAAATTGAAACATAATAGCATACCCGTTCACTTAGGGACTGACCTAATTGGTTTTGAGAAACCGATTGGAGAAGTAGGAATAAGATTACATAATTGCACCTATGGCATACCCCAAACTCTATGTTACTTTAATACATACATATATATAAATATATATTACACATATTAAAAAAATTAAAAATTAAACTTATATTTTGCATTTATATATATATATATATACTTATGTTTATTTAATTTTTAACAGTATAATATTTTAATTATAATTGTATTTATAATATTTAATCATAAGATACATACATACACAAAGACACACACACACTTGGGTTTTTATATATAATAAATATAAATATGTACACATATTTAGATTACATACAATACATATAGAATGAGCTAATATGTCCGTTGCGATGTAAATCCCAACATGTATATACGGACATGTCATACCTTGCATGGAATATCATGTTACACATACACATACATAGACATATGTATATGATACTTATGTATACTTAAATATAAATTGAAAATAAATTAGATAAATTTATATCAACAATTTATGAATTTAAATGAAATATATGATTTTTATTAAAATTAAATTTAGAAATGTTCTAAATAAATTAAACTATATAAGCTTATAAAGATCCAATATTGTAATTTTTTTGAAATTCACCCCTAGCTTCCGCTGCGGCAACTGGTCCAGTTCCAACAAAAAGTTATAAATAGGCTTGTGTGTTATTATTTAGGAGTAAAAGGAAAGGTTCCCTAAATTAAGAATTAACTACAATGCTAGAGTCAATCATATGCATTAACTCATAGATTGATGCGGCTTGATTTGTTTTAAGGATGAAGTGACAAATGTTTTGAAAAATTGTGTTCGAATGCTTTAAATGCTTTTCAGAGGTTAGGTTCAAATGCTTTTAGAAACTTTTGTTCAAGTGCTTTTAAAAAAATAAGAAAAAATTGATGTTTAAATGCTTTTGGGAATTCAATTTTTCAAACTATTTTCCAAGTTGGATTGAAAAGGGAAAACGATTTTTGATGAGAAATGAAAATTTTCAATTTTCTAGTGCCATATGCTTAGTGTAGGGAGGGTCGACGTGTTAGTGAATATGGATTTTACTGTCTGATAAGGGTGCTAGTATGCTAAACATGGATAATAACAAGAGAAAGGGTTGTTTTAGCTTTGGAATTTCAATTTTCATACCTTGTTGATTGTGATACAAATTCTGCATTTAGGATAATTACATTTTAACATTCAAAAATAAATCTCCTTATGCATATTGTACTTGAAAAAAATTGGATAAGTTTTGGAGGCAAAAGAGAAGTTTCCAAGGTACAACGGAATATGTATCCAAAAAGAAGAGCGGAAATGTAAAATTTTCCATCTGAATTCATTTTTTAGCATAGGAATATAGATTTAGAAATCTAACTTTCTAAAAACTTAGGATGTAAAAAAAGCTATGTGCTAGGTTATGGATGGTAGAGATTAGATGCAAAATTAGTTGAACCGTACTTCTACTAATAGCTCCTACTAGCAGGAGCGTGGAAATTATTATGTGAAAAAGGATTTTTGATTTTTGTAAACTTGCATACATATAAAACTGCTAGTATATCTAGGTTATTTGCATCATATTTTCTAAATGTTTTTAAAAGAATGCATTCATATAGAAGGCGTGGATTTAGAATTTTTCGGCATGCATGTCTTATATGTTGTGATACACAATGCACTTGTACACGTTTAGCTGCAAAACTAGTTGTACACTAATTAGTTGGATAGCTTAGATTAGTTGTGCACTATATTACATGACTCAACCCTTAGGGAATTTCGGGGTCGAAATTCTTTTAAGTGGGAAGAATGCAACACCCGTAAAATTAACGATAATTAATAAATATAATAAGGCTCCAAAATGAGCAAACGATGGAATTTGACCATGAAAATTGCACCATTACGTTCATGAAGATTTTCTGAGCAACTTTCATATTTGGAGTCGTGATCGGAGCTTAAATGAAGAAGTTATTAGCGGTTGAAGTTTTTGGAACGAAAATAATTAAATAACGAAAATAGGAAATAAATATTACTAAATGTTGGACCCCACGGTTGACCCTCTCAATTAGGCTGGTCGACTGCTAGTAGTCAACCATTTATAGAGGCAACCGGCCGGTTGGAGGTGGTAGTTAGGGTTTGCACCTTGGCTAAACAGCTAGATTTAATTATTCTAACCTAACGGTTACGGTTGATTCAAGCACCGATAAATGCAGCCTTAACCCCTCACTTCTCTTCTCATATTTTTTAATCAAAGCTGCGAAGCTCTACCATTTTCCCTTCTCCTCTATTTCTATTAATTATAAAATATTTTATATATATACAAATCGGAGTAGGAGGAAAATAAAAGAGAAGAAGAGAAGAAGTGAATCAACGTTATGGAAGAAAAAGGTAAATTTCTATTGTTATATATCTATATTCCCCTTAACCCTAAATCTCTTCTCAGATTGTAATTCTAATAGTATGTGTATACTTTGTTATACATATTCTTTTGGCTTGGAAAGGAAAAAGAGTCAAGTAAAGTGATGAATTTAGATTTGGAGATTTGGAAAGCTAGAAAGATGAGTAAGAAATTATATAATTTATTTATGACATTGAAATTTATATCGTTGAGTATTTTTAAAATATTATGCCTAAGCAAGATCTATGGAATTGTAAGCTTAGGAAGATGAAATATCGCCTTCATATTCAATAAGTTAGGAAATTGGAATAGTATGTACAACCTAATCTTGAAATTTGAATTCAGTCCCAAATATTTGTAGAATATTTATAAAGTAGTAAAATTTATTCCAGATTTATAAATAGGTTGTAAATTAGGTTGCCCTAGTGACTTGGAATGTGAATTTTTATGTTTTAATTTATTGTGAGTGGGGTATAATTTAATTGTATCTATTTCCACATAATTTTCATAAATAATATAATTTCAAAAATATATAGAAAAAAGTGCGTCCTTTGAATTAACAAGAAATACACCAAAAAGGAAAGGGATGGGTAAAGTATGGATATTCTTCTCCATAGTTTGCACCATCTATTTCAAGAAATGAAAAGTGGCAATCCCTTGTAATTCCAAACAAAGCAAAAGTCTCATTTTTGGGTAATTTATGGAAAATTATAACGCTGATTATTTTTGGAAGGTTAGCTCTAATAAATTAAAATGTGGAAATTAATGTTCTGAATTTCTAAGTACGGGAATTAATATGTTAGGAATAGGAATATATATATATGTACAACCGTGCTTACCAATTGAAAACAAAAATATACCTATAGTGTAATATACATCGATATTCGCATTAGTTATAATTAGGACGTTAGTTACTAGCAGCATAGTAATTATAGGGCTAAGAGGTTGAAAATGGAAGGAATAGTAATTCCAACATTTATAGGCAATGACTACAAGTTTAATGGACAATAAATTTGTAGTTAATAGAGATTAAATGAATTAAATGGGGATTGATTAAAGAATTTAATATGGTATTTATGGGAAAATGAATAGGCATAATTGGTGGATTTTGAATGGGTAAATAAATGTTATTAGATATTGTCCAATTTTGACATTATTGACCAATTATTACGGACAACTGACATTTAGTAGACATAAGAAAGAAACAACGAAAATAAAGCCTAAGTGTAAAAAATAGGAATAATTATGTAGCGAATAAGTAAGTATTAATACTATTAAATACACGTAGAAGGCAATATAATTTTCATAGTGGAAAATTATATAGCTTCAATTATACATTTAGAACGAGCATGAATTTGTGGGCCTAGCCTAACACTTAGGCTTTGGATGATTGGTTTGGTTTAGTGGGTTGGCATGCGAGGTCAGTAGAGTTACACAATAGAAATCTGCCATTCACCTAGAAGCTACCAACAGTTGTGTATACTTACTATTGATGTAGGACATCTCCAACCATAGGACGCGTGGGGAAGGGATATGCATAAGACCTGCTTCTTGGTCGGAGTTATTATGTTGCTATTATTGGGTCTGCCTCCTTCCTACTTAAGAAGTATTAAATGGTCGGGGTTAGCGTTTAGGCATGGTAGTGGAAAATCTTGAGAGGGGTCCGCTTTGGGGTCGAGGTACAAAGTAGCCATTATAGGGTCTGCCTCTCCTTATAAAGAAATATTAAGTGGCCTGATGAGATTCCATGCGATGTCGGTTAGGAAGTACCAAAGAGGAGTCTACCTTGGGTTAGATATTAAATGATGGGGATCTGGCTAGGATATAGGTATTAAATGGCAGACTCTGCCTAATTCCCATTAAAAAGCTATTAAGTGACTTGGGAACTTTCTCTCGCATTGTTAGGACATGACTGATGGTAGTTGCATGGGAGTGGGAAGGGCCTTTGGTCTATAGTTGAGGATAAGTTGTGGAGTTAGAGTTAAACTGGAAGAGCCTTCGAGCTTACAGTTGGAGGCATTACGTGTAGGTTGTAGTAGAGATACTTTAGTGATATGGCAATTATATTATAAAGTCATATCTAGGTGTCATCGGTCTCTGTAGCTAGGTTCGATTGACTAGCAGTTATGTTGCGAAGGGCCCACTTCGGGGACTGAGGTATTAAATGGCCATTGGGTCTGCCTCCTCTCTATTAAAGAAGTATTATATGGTCGGGTTATTGGGTAGAATAGTTATATATATATATATGTGTGTGTGTGTAGGAATATATATATATATAGTTATACCTCAGAGGAGGTTAGGTATATCGTATGCACATATAGGATTTAACGGATTAGCCGTAATAATAGACATAACACTTAGATGGAAATCAATCGGTATAAATTTGTGTCATGGATAAGTATGCAATTTTCCAATCACTAGAACATTGTTCTTACCTCCTACTCATTACGACCCACAGAATATATTTAGAGGGACGGGTTGTTGGTGTAAGTTGGGAATGGTAGATAGTGAAGTATTCTCATCCATGCTCGGTGCTGATAAGGCATCTAGATATCCAAGGAATAATATTGATTCCAAGGTAGTGGCCTTGGTCAATATATGTGTTCGATTATGTTTTTCAATTCCATTGTGAATTTATATTTATTTCTCTTTGATATGCTTTGTTTATTACATATTACCAAAACCAATGATCTATACCTTAATGGACTTGGGTTTCGATTTAGTTGAAATTCGGGCCCATTAAGATGTAGGTTGTTACAATCAGGGACAATTATGTAATTGTGATTACATAAAGCACTTAACCCTTATATATATATATATTATGGGGAAATTCACCCACAAGAGTCAATACATTAAAGGGCTTGGAAAGTAGCTTGTATATGGCAAAGGAGAGATAGGCTGGAAGGTAAGGCAAAGGAAAGAAGAAGGAAGCAATCCCTTCGTTTAGTACCCAAAGTGCCGAGTAGAAGTTCTCGTTCGGTACCCCTGATTACTGAACAAAAGTTCTCATTTGGTACCCCTGGGTACAAAACAGAAGTTCTCGTTCAGTACTCATGGGTATCGGACAAAATCACTAGTTCAACAAAGAATCCGGACCAAAATGAAGAAGCAGGAGCCGAACCAAGGAGATGGTGCAGGAATCTAACCAACAACATGTCCATGTGCATAATACCGAACCACCAACCACCGGACCGAGCCATCAACCGAGCCAAGCATGTCATATATGGAATGAAATATGCGTATATTTGGAAATTATTAATCATATTCCTAATATCTGGGAATATTCCATCTGGGCGAGACATATATGAAAATTTCCTAAGTTTCCGAAATAATCACACCAGGACTTCACCCCTATAAATATCCAAGAACTTGACATACATGGGGCGAATTTTTGAAGCTTGGAGACTCTATACTGCAGGAATATCCAAATCAAGCTTCAAAACTCTATTTTCAATCTTAATTCATTGTATTTCTTCTCAAAACTCTTGTAATAGCTGAATTATAAGAAAAGGAATGAATATGAACAATGGATGTAGGCCCGTTACGGCTGAACCACTATAAAACTGCGTGTCTTTTACTTTCTTCACATTTATTTACAGTTGAATCTGCTATTGTTAATTTGATTAGAGGTGTTAGTCCATTTCTTATGCAAACATTTTTTGTTCTTTCATTGAGAGCTAAACATTTTCAACATGCCTTCTAAATCTAAGAGAAGGATCATTGGCGCCGATAGGGGTGTCAATCATAATATTACAGAATAGGACACCCACTCATCCAGCAATCCCATGCCAGATGCCATCACTAAGGGTGACTTGGATAGGGTTGTGGAGAGTTTTATATTGGCTTCGTTGCCCAACAGAAAGCTGTCGTGGATCAAATCATGACACGCTTGGGGAAGGCGCAGCCAATCGCGCACAACACTAAAACCAGAGGAGGGGCCCAATCCCGGGGGGCTAGGTGATGAAGGAGGTCATACTCTAGTGGTGAATCAGATCAAGAGAATCGAGGAGCTGGATGAGCAAACGTTGAGGAAATAGGTCAAACGGGCGCACACCGCACTCAAGGACTGGTTCGGCCCAGAATCGAACAAGGGAGGAAACGAACCAGGGGCGGAAGGCCAAACCTTCTCGACCTAAGCAATGCTCCTCGATCTTGGTGGAAGTAGCAACTGATAAAAGGCAAGCTCATTGTTGAGAACAATCCTGAAGTAGGGAACAAAGCCAGGATCATAGGATAAGTTATCATGGAAGGCATGAAAGAAGCCTCTCGCCCTAATGGGAGAGGTCGATCCAACCCCACTCATCCCCTGAACTGGAGGATCACATGGCGTGGCTTGTAAGGGAGTATGTTCGCCGCGAGCAAATAAAGTGTGAAATCAGCACAATAATTGGCAGCCCATTTTCTGTAGAGATAGAGACTGCTTGGAATCCAAGGAGCTTTTGGATGCCTACTATGGATCCTTACCAAGGCTTGACTGATCCCATAGTACATCTATAACGATATACGCAGCTTATGCTAATGAGTGGAGCAACGGAAAAAGTTTTGTATAAGTGTTTTCCCTTCTTCTTGTCGAATTTGGCAACTACTTGTTCTGCCATCTTCCCTCTAGCACAATCCACTCGTGGGAAATGCTGAAGGGAAATTTTATCTGTCAATTCCGAGTTCACATAGAACATCCCAAGGAGCCTTATTCTTTGTCGGATGGAAAACAATGGGAGGATGAGACTCTACGACAATATTTGGCTCGCTTCAATGCTGCAGCTGATAGTGTTCAAAATGCTGATGAACGATTGACTCTAATGGCATTATATCGAGGTGTGCATCCTGACATGAAATTGGCTTGGATATTGACTAAGGAAAAACCGGCTACACTTCAGGACTTCTGCTTTGAAGCTGCAAAGTACATGCGGTTGGAGGAAGCCGCATCGGCGTAGCAGACTGATACCATCAATAAACCGTTGGGAGCTCTAGTAGTGTAAATGCTATGGTCAAGAATGATAAAGGTGGTAGTGTGGAGAAAAGGAAAAACAACAAACTAGGCAATTCCAACGGGAGAAAATCGGAGCGAAGGAGGTTTAAGCTTGGTAATAGACTTGACACCTACATAGCCATGAATGATACTGTAGAGAACATCTACTTGGCCACGCAGGCGGAGCTCAAGTACAACAGGCCTGCTCCAAAGAAGGAGACTGAAGCTAAAATGAATAATTGGAATTATTTTAGATTCCATAAATCTCATAGACATAACACTAACGATTTTCACCACTTATGGGACATAATAGAAGAACATATTAGGAGAAGGAAGCTGGAGCGGTACGTCAAGAGCCCGGAGGCTCATCCTGCTCCTGAGAAGTAGGTCTCGAGATAGCTCCCACTAGGAAATGAAGATGACAGATCTAGTGCCAACCATGTAAAAGACGCAAGATTGGTGATTCATACCATAGCGTGGGGACCTCATATAGCAGGCAGAAGTTGGGCTAAAATGGAGAGGTATGCAAAGTCATTGAAGAACCGAGAGGCCTATGTATGCACTATAGGCAAGGAGCAGAGAGCCAAAACTCCATATTGGGAGCAGAAGATGATAGCCTTTGATGATAATGACTTGCAAGAAAAGCAATACCCACATATGGATCCATTGGTGATTACAGCGATGCTTGGTCCGATGGAGGTGCATCAAATTTTGGTAGATAATGGAAGTTCAGTGAACATTCTGCTCAAGGATGCATTTGACAAGGTGGAATTGTCCATGGAAGCTATCACACCTTGCAACCAATGCCAACGTGGTTTCATAAGAGAGGGCACCATCCCCTTAGGAAGGTTTTATTTGTTCATTAACCTAGGAACCCGTCATGATTAGCCATATGAAAGCAAACTTTCATATTAATGGATGGATTCTTGGCTTACAATGCCTTCCTAGGATGTCCAGCCTTATTTGACTTTTGTGCAGTTGTGGCTCCATGGTGCTTAACCATGAAGTTCCTAACAGCCAACGGGATAGGAGTAGTTGAAGGAACTAAGACATGGATGGGGAATGCTATATTGCAGAACTTCGATAAAATAAACGGTAAGAGAAAGGGACGAGTGCAGAAGTCGCATTCTACACCAAAAATTCTATTGCATAGCATTTAAAGGAAGGTCCCCCACTCGGGTTCACGAGCGATCCTTATAACAAACTTGGCCCGAGAGATGGAGTAGAGAGGGCCATAGTTGAGGCTAGAGAGGCAATGGAATTCGAGGAAATAGACAGCAATGATCCGATGAGACTCATGAAAATCGGATCTAGATTAGAGTGAAGTCTTAAGATATAGCTAATTGAATTTCTATGGGACAAGCAGGAAGTGTTCGCCTGGTCTCACGTGGACATGTGCGGAATCTCTCCCTTAATTGCTTGTCATGATTTGAATATAGACCTGAGAAAACCTCCAGTGAAACAAAAGAAAAGAAGTATGGGCCCAGAGCGGTCTTCAGCACTAAAGGATGAAGTAAAAACCTTGCTAGCAAAAGGCTTCATCCAAAAATCATCGTACCCAGAATGGATTGCGAACCTGGTTCTTGTTAAGATGTCAAATGGAAAATGGCGAACCTGCATCGACTTTTCTAACTTGAATGATGTGTGTCCAAAAGACTTTTTCCCACTACCAAGGATTGATCATTTAGTAGATGGACCTGCTGGACATGAGCTTTTATCCTTTATGGACGCTTATTCCAGGTATAACCAAATTGCAATGCACGTCCTTGATCAGGAGCACACCAGTTTCATCACCAACTTGGGGCTCTACTGCTAGAGGGTAATGCCATTTAGACTCAAAAATGCAGGAGCGACATACCAATGCTTGGTAAAAAAAGATGTTCGTAGAATAAATTGGGAAAACCATGGAGGTATAAGTCGATGGCATGCTGGTGAAATTGAAAAAACCTAAAGACCACATCTTTCACTTGAAGGAAATGTTTCAAATTCTACAGAAATATGGGATGAAGTTAAATCCGCTAAAATGTTCTTTTGGGATAGCTTTTGGAAAATTCATGGGATTTATCGTGCATGCTAAGGGAATTGAGGATAACCTTGAGCAGGTTCAGGCTTTAAGAGATATCAAAATCCTTGAAACTCGAAAAGAGATGCAAAGTTTAAATGGGAAGGTAGCAGTGTGAACAAATTTCTTTGTTAACCCAAATATACAAGATAAGGCAAGTACAATTTAGATAAAGGCTTGAATGGCTTTATGCAAGGCTTGAGAGAAGTATGCAAGTCCAATTCCAAAAGAATGAAATATGCATGTCCATAGTCCGAGTCAAGTATAAGAAGTCATATGCATGTCATAAGTTCAATAATCGGTCAAATATCTTTATTCAATTGAAGTATGTTATGCAAAGTTCATTGCCCAAGTCCTTATGTACAAAAAGCCAAAAATGTACAA
The DNA here is from genome assembly GCA_030737815.1 of Allium fistulosum. Lineage (NCBI taxonomy): Eukaryota > Viridiplantae > Streptophyta > Magnoliopsida > Asparagales > Amaryllidaceae > Allium > Allium fistulosum. The sequence goes on along the minus strand of CM060901.1, from coordinate 616,862,475 downwards.
TTGGCTCTACTAAATCTCTAATTTGATTTAGGGTTTACAACTTGAAGATGTAAGAAATGAGATGAGAAAAATTTACCCCTTCCATGTATCCATGGGGTCCGTATTTATAGGGGTGGGAGCAGGTGGTATGGTTGCCACGTGTCCTTCGATATGTTGTGTGAATTGCAGATATTCGATATCCCTTTGTATTGCTAATATTCGACATCCATTGTATTGTTAATATTTGACATCCTTTGTTGTACTGATACATTCGGCATCCTTCTTCAATTTGATGACATTCGACATCCCCTTTATATCGATGACATTCCACATACCTCTTCGTATTGATGACATTTAGAATTTTTCTTTGTACTGATGATATGCGGCATCCTTCATAACTATAAACATTCAATATTATTTATGTCCTTTGAAGTTTGACATTCTTTGCTGCTTGTGAAGCTCGAGACTGCTTGCCGCTTGTAGATGCTTTACAACAGTCATAGTTATAAAGTCTCAATACCTATTGCTTGTTTCATAGAGTCTCGATATAACCTCTTCATGGCTATGTATTTAATATCTCTTAATGATGCAGCACCCTACTTTACCCTTCATTCTATGAGCACTTTATGTTGTAGTGGTTCAGAAACTCCCTCTGATTGTCTTCAGGTTCAATATCCTTTGTACCATGGTATCTTGGCACCTGTTGATATTCGACACCACTTTGGGCTTGTTATACGCTCGATATCTTTAGAAATTGTTTGGGACACGATATCTCTTCCGCCTTACATTCTCGATAACTTTTATTGTTGTTGAAGCTCAACACTTCCTCTTCCTTCATTCAAGCTCGATAATACTTATAGTTTGACATCCTTAGAGATTCGATACCTTAATGTGATATCTTTTTTTATTGTTAAGGTTCAATAACCTTCTTGCTATGCTCATGTTCGATACCTTCTGATTTTGTCAACTGCTTGGAATTTGATACCTTCAAAGACTCGCCATTCCTTCTTAAATATTCAACACCTTTAATCATAGAGGTTCGACATCTCCCTAGGGTTGCTTGAAGTTCGATACCCCTTATTGAATGCTTGATTGATTTTCCTTCTTCACACTCAACATGTTGAATTCCAATATGTTCTTCCTTAGTGTTCGACATCTTATTGGTAGTAACAAGCAGCTTTGAGAAGGTTCATATCCAAAAATACAAACAAGTGTGTCATATTCTTTGAAGCACTCAGAAAAGACAAAGGTAAATTCGTATGGACAGACGATAGCCCGGCCGCATTCTTGAACTTATTGGAGCACTTGCAGAAGCCCTCGGTTCTCTCCACACAAGTTGAGGGGGAAGATCTTTACCTATATTGGAGTATCACTCCACGCCTTGAGCGCCGTGAGAGAAGAAGATCGGGTGAAACATCCACTATACTACATGAATAAGCATTTCATCGGACTGGAGTCAAGATATCCTAAGCTGGAGAAGTTGGCATGCTATCTATTAATTGCATCCCGAAATTTGAGACGTTATTTCCAATCACATCCCATTCGAGTGCTCACTGGTCAACCCTTGAGGCAAGTCCTACACAGGCCCAAAACTGTGGAAAGGCTTGCCAAATGGAGTGTAGAGTCAAGCCAGTATGAGATAACCTATCATCCACGAACCGCAATCAAAGGACAAGCATTGGTAGACTTTATCGCTGAATTTACCAGTCATGACGATGAAGTAAAGCACCGGGAGGAAGAAGCTCTTAATTGGCAGATGTATCTAGGCGGAGCATCAAATGATCAAGACTCCAGTGCAAGGGTAGTGTTGTTAACACTCAAAGAAAAGAAGCTAAGTTATGCAGTATAGTTCGAATTCAAGGCAACAAACAATGAAGTGGAATACGAACCTTTGATAGCGGGTTTAGAGATAGCAAAGGAGCTGGGAATCAGGTCAATATGTGTGCACAGTGATCCACAATTGATAGTGAACCAAGTGCTCGGAGAATTTTAGGCTAAGGAAGAGCGATTGAATTCATATTTATAGAAGGTGAAGGTCTTACGTAATAAGATGTAACATTATGTGATCCGGCATATTCCTCCGGAGGAGAACTAGGATCCAGATGAGTTGGCGAAGTTGGCGAGTTCGGGAGTTGGGCTTCTAATGGGGTCGATACCCATTACAACTCTACATAGTCCCATCTTCAAGGAAGTGTACGTGATTTCTACTATCAATGGAGAGGAGACCTGGACGACACAATTAATAAGGTATTTGAATAAAGGAGTGTTACCAGATAACGATATCGAAGCTAGGAAGGTCCTATGTAAGGCCCTCCTCTTTGTCATTCGCGATGGAGTGCTATATCGGAAGGGGTTTTCTAATCCATTGCTAAGGTGCGTCGTTGGAAGGGAAGCTGAGGAGGTGTTGGAAAACATACATCAAAGGAATTGTTCAGACCATACTAGGGGTATACCCTGGCAAAGAAAGTGTTGCGATATGGATACTTCTGGCCAACATTAAACCATGATGTGATGGATATGAAAGGAAGTGTGAAAAGCGCTAGCGATTTGCAAGGATTCCCAGGTTGCCTCCGACCGAGTTGACTCATATGGTCAGCCCTAGCCCTTCTTGGTATGGGATAGAATTGATCAGAGAACTTCCAATGGCGTGGGGTAGAGAAAAGTATGCTATAATGGCGGCTGACTACTTTACTAAGTGGGTGGAAGCCGAGCCCCTTACTATGGTGTCAACGGCCAAGGTCGTAAACATTTTGATCAGGAATGTGATATGCATGTATTGGTTCTCCTTCAGATCATCTCATACAACGGACTACAATTTGACAGTAAGGAATTTGCCGATTTTTCCTGTAGCATGGAATAAAGAAGAGCTTCTTGGTAGTACAAAAGCGCAGGCTAGTGGGAAAGTAGAGGCGGTCAGTGAAGTCCTAAAGATGCTTAAAAATAAGCGGTCAAAGAAGGAAAAGGAAGCATGCGTAGATGAGCTTCCTTTGGAATTATGGGCCTATCGCACTTCCTTCAAAATAGAAATGGGACACATCCCTTTCTCATTAGCCTATGGGTCGGAGGCTGTGTTACTAGTTCAAAAAGCAATACCATCACACCGAAGGATTCGCTATGACCCAAATGAAAATGAGGAACTGTTGAACATGTCATTGGACTTAATTGACGAGAGGCACAATGAAACTACTTTGAAAGCTGAACCACACAAGCAAAAGGTAGTTGTACAGTACAACTCTAAAGTCAAGCCTCGCCCGCTCAAGGAAAAGGACTTCATGTTGAAGAAGATGTTCCCCCGACTAGGGGCAATTGATCTAGTATGGGAAGGACCATATGTTATTCACAGGGACTTGGGCTACAGAGCTTTTTTCCTTAGTATAATAGATGGAGCTCAATTTAGAAGAGCTTGGGATGCACACCATCTCCGTCATTATTTTACATAAGATTTCTCTGTTTTGCAAATTTTATTAAAATTCTATAATTGGAATACTTATGAAACGGATTTTAATAAAGTGTGCATTCCTTAAAATCTTGTCTCAGCGGGTAATTTAGGAAATGTGACATTGTATTTTCCACTTGAATGCGTTGGACTAACATAAATACTATAGGGAAGTATCTCCTAGGCCCAAAGAGCTAACTCCTCAGTTCGGAACAAAACTGCGTTATCACGTTATCTCCCCTAAAAATTCTCGCCGGTAGCAATGGACCAGAGTGATCCATATTCGGGTGTCCACAATTAACGATCGGCTCAAACTTCTCACCAGCATTGCTGGACCAGAGTGATCCCTATTCGAGTATCCACGGTTGATGATCGGGTCAAAACTTCTCGTCAGTAGTGGTAGACCAGAGTGATCCCTATTTAGGTGTCCATAGTTGATGATTGGCACAAACTTCTCATCGGGAGTGGTTGACCAGAGTGATCCATATTTGGGTGTCCACAGCTGAGGCTCAGCTCAAACTTCTCGCTGGCAGTGGTGGACCAGAGTGAACCCTATTTGGGTGTCCACAGCTGACGATCGGCTTAAACTTCTCACTAGCGGTGGTGGACTAGAGAAATCCGTATTCGGGTGTCCACAGCTGAAGCTCAGCTCAAACTTCTCATTGATAGTAGTGGACTAGAGTGATCCCTATTCGGGTGTCCACAGCCGATGATCGGTTCAAAATTTTCGCTGGCATTGGTGGACCAGAGCGATCCCTATTCGGGTGTCCGTGGCTGGTGATCAACTCAAACTTTTCACTGGTAGTAGTGGACCAGAGAAATCCCTATTCAGTTCAGTTGTCCACAACTGACTATTGGCTCATAATTTCACCATTGAATATAGTATGTTGGAATAACTCTACTCAGGCATTCGCTTTGGTTGATGACTATGAACACGTGAAGGGTCAGGGAGAACCCAACTTACCAGCAGTTAGCACATGACAACTACTTAGTTAGTTCTCCCTAGGTAGGCAGGTAAGTCCTACGGTGATAGCAAATAGCGACTAACAGTTCAAATTTGTCTAAGGCGCATGAGAGTTGCATTATACATAATAAAAGAGAGAAAAGAAACGAAATTCACAGGGATGATCAAAATACAAATCATGCATATAAATCATGCTCGTTAGACATCCATGTATTTGTAAGCCAAAATCACAATGTGTTGGGAAAAAACATACGCTCGACCTCAACTGCACATCAAAATTAGTCGAACGCAAATGGCGATATTCAATATAGATAGAGAATAAAAAGTATATATACACAAGACAATCTCTAACAAAAAGAAAACATGGACGGGACGCAGGTGTAGTCGTCACTTGGATGACCCAGACTTGGAGATGACTTTCTTGCTATGATGATTTGAACCCTTATGCTCGCCCATTTTCTTCTCTTCTTTTCCCTTAGTGTGGGCAGTGGTGTCGACCTCATCCTGTTTCTTCGCCATCTTCTTTAGCTCCTCATGGACCTCGAACTTAACCCTTGCTAAGTCACCAAAAGTCATTAAGACTAATTGTTTCCGTGCTTCCTCTTTATTAAACTCCTCTAAGGGATCAGAAGCACTCGTGATCTTGACATCAACGTCCTCCTAGAGAGCAACAATCATCTCATGGTGGGCTTCTTTTGCTGGAGGGTCGGATGGGCCCGAAGGCATAGTGCTGATGGCGAAATGTCAGAGGAAGTTATACCCCAACAATGTCTGCCACTAATCCACCACGTGTATGGAAATGAGGAGAGCGTCTGATACTGGCTAACTCAAATGTACTAAGCGGCGGCTCGTGGGCTGTAAAGATAAATCCTAACTCCTTTGGGGAAATTGGAGATCTCCATATGGCTAGATATGAGCTGGAGGAGGAGACACTTCCAGAGATTGGCTTTTGATGGAAGGATCAGAAGAAAACTGGAAAACAGTTAGTGGAACATCGTGCAAGGGGACATAAACAACTGGTTTCGGAGCCTGACCTTACAAAGTTGTCTTGGAGGTGAGCCACCATTCTTCCTTTTCTCTGCTTCTTCCTTGCGGTCTATCTCGGCTTCAGCCAGCATAATATAACCCAGGCGGACTACTTCCATCGAGAAGCGAGAATCGATGGCTTCAAGACATTAAGGTGGGCATCCTTATGTTTGTACCAAAAATGGGCACAACACTCTTTGGAAGTTTTTGAAGAGATAAAAGTGAGGAAAATAAATTGAAAATGAAGATTATCTAACAAAAACTCCAATAAACAGAATTGTAAATACGCAGACAAGCAATTTAGAGTGGTTCGGCGTGTTGCCTACATCCACTATGAAGTTTTGATGATTTTATTGATTCTCTTTCAATGATTACAAGTGATTACAGCGAACAACAGCAGATTACAGTTTGGAATTCGAATTCAACAGTAAGAATAAGATGCAAATCTCAATCCGGCAGAGTTTGGGTGCTTCAGAATCAAAAGATCCCTCTTCTGTAGGCTCTGGGGCTCTATTTATAGGTGTAGGGGGCTGATATTTTGCTGAAATTTCGGTAGACCACTTCTGGCACGTGAGGGTGCCCACACGCCCGCGTCCAGGAAATCTGGGCCCGCTTCGGGATCGATTCGAACTCAATTCGAATCGATCAAAGAAATCATCTAATCGAGCTGAAATTTGGTGTGGACATTCTTCAACATGTACGTAAGCTTCTGTGAAAATTTCATAGCATTTGGACTTATGGATCGTGAGATATCATCGATTCAAAATAGTGTTTTTTGGACTGCTCGCCCCGTTCGGATCGATCGGTTCGTATCCATCTCTTCGAATCCATGCTAGCATGTGACTTTGGGATGACGTGGAGCGCGAACTTCGCATCGATCCGCTTTTTTCGCCAGTTTGATCGAGTGGTCCCGGAGACTTCGCCGCCTTGACTCGATGGATTCGGAGGTATCAATAACATCTGGATTCGAGTGAGGTTTCGTTCGTATCGATCATGATGTGCTTCAGTCGATCGATACGAAATGACTGCACTTGATGGATTCGAAGGACTTCAACTTGATGGATACGAACCATGCAGGCATGAGGCTAATTCCTTTCTGATGCGAATGTAGTGGATACGAAGTCTAGCAATAGTTATGGATTCGAAGTAGGAGAAACTTGATGGATTCGATTTGCTCTGCCCAGATGGATTCGAAGAGAGGTTTCCATGATGGATACGAAATGAGGCTCACTGATGGATACGAAAACATGGCCTTTCCCTTCAACTCGCATCCATCATAACTTAAGCATATGAACTCGGATTGAATTGAAACTTGGAACGTTTGCTCTCATGGCTTAGCTTGTCATGTCCTACCAATTTTGGCTCGATCTGGACTCAGACAAAATTCATCGATATCCGTAGTGAGCCCGTGTATAGCTGATCTCTAGGATGGACCGTCATTGGTTACTAGTCAATTCCTTGGTGTTACGGCCTTGCCAAAAGGCGGGATAACATTTGCCCTCCAAAGTACGTCTTGTGGGAACATGATGTGCTTTGAAATACTGCTATCCTTACTCTGAATAGTTATTGTCTTTTCGGTGGAAGCTGTGACCTTCGACCGTTCTTCTTGATGATGTAAACTGTTGACTGTCGACTGCTGTACCATGTTTTTGTTGCAACTAATTGCTGTATGCCAGTGGTTACCCGTTCGTTGTTGTAATCGTTATTGGATGTGTTTCTGATTCCTGAAAATCTGGAATATTGAATATTAGTCCGACATTCATGCATATATGTTAATCTGACTCTCGCTGACGTTCACGAGTCATTGTCAGTTTATCTTATATTGAATTCTGTATCGATCCTCTCCTGAACCGATGTGAAATTCATTGTAACAACGTTTGATGGTTGTTTTTTGATTGCTCCTTCATAACGATCCTCTCCTGAATCGATGTGAAGGGTTGGAATGTATGCTTCATGGAGGATATGCCATTTCTTATTCGTTCATTCAATAAGAATCCCCGATTGTGGATAATATTCGATAGGAGTCATCCATGACTCCTCTCCTAGATCTAAGATCTAGTTGATCTTCATATGTCAATGCTTGGAATAATAAGCATTTCAACTAGGACAAAGTCTTTTTGCCGTGCATCCCCAGAACTGGCTAGCTTGGCCAGTGACTTAGCCTTTTCATTTTGTTCTCCGAGGATGTGTGTAATGGTGTAATAGTCGAAGCCGGCTAGTAGCTTTTAGGCCCGGTTGAGATAAGGAGCAAGATGTTGCCCCCTAGTCAGATAATCTTCCCTGACTTGGCGTACTACTAACTAGTAATCACATAAGACATGTAAAGTTTCCACTCGTAGTTTTCTTGCAAGTTTGAGCGCCAAGGCTTCATACTTAGCTTCGTTATTTGTTGCAGGGTAGTTGAGTTCTAGGGCGTAGCAGATTGTTCGTTCCTCATGAGTCATTAACGCAACTTCGATGTTAGAAAGCCGATTATTGGAAGTTTCATCGGTGTACATTCTCCATCGGTTGGACGGTTCTCAACTGTTCTTCGGATAATCGTCTGATGTAGTGAATTCAAATATGAAGTATGCTAATGTTTGACCATGAAGAGATCTCCAAGGGAGATAAGTGATATCAAATTAGCTTAGCTCGATACTCCATTTGAGTAACTTTTAAGACATCCAAAGTCGCTATTGGACCTATCGTAACGGCTGGTCGATATAGACGTTAACGGGGTGAGCTTGTCAATAGCCAGCCTTCATCATTTACTAGTCTTTGGATTCGTTTACCTTCACATAGCATTGTGAAGCTTATGGTGTGTGTTGACACGGCCCAATTGATGTATAAATCTTCGCGATCCAAAGGTTTGGGTAAAATGAAAGGTCTCTTTAAGCAATCTATCAGAGCTGCTTGGTTGTCCTCGGTACATGGGTGTCTCTAATTGTCGGAATTTTCTAGAAATTAGTCTTGATTCGATGAGACTTGATGATGAAAACGAAGAATCTTTCTGAGGTAATAGTGAAAGAGCATTTTAAAGGATCGGGTTTCATCCTGCATTTTTTGGAGAGCGCTGAATACCTCTATCAAGTCATCAATATGGTCGTTCGATAGCCGTGATCTCACGAGCATATTAACCACATCTACTTTCATCGATCGACCGATGTGATTTTTGAATGATCTGCTAATCGTCCTTTAGTAAGTAGCATAAGCGTTCTCAAGTTCGAATTTAGGGATTTTAGCATAGCACTATAGGCCCAGGTCAATAACGAGTCAGTTGTATTCCTGGTCTAGGACATGCTTCAGTATCCGATTGTATCTGGAGTTTGCATCCATGGATGTGAGTAATTCATGTATGATGGTCAGGTCCATCAGTTGGTCGATCATTGGAAGTGGAAAGCCATGCTTTGTCATACCCCATGCAAATCTGAGTAGTTGATGTATGTCCTCCACTCTCTGTTCGTTTTTCTTATAAATAAAGGATTGGATACTCATTTTGGTTGGAGGGCCTCATGGATAAATCCACTGGTTTTGAGCAGATTTGCCTTCTCTTCAAGTGCAACAGATCTCTCCGGGTCCATGTCGCATCGTTTTTGTTCACCGAGACATGCCTCGGGTCGACTTTTAATGCAGGTTTCTTCATGGCTAGCGAGAGTCCATATATATATATATATGTATGTATATGTATATATGAGGTCGAGTCCAAGCGAACACATCAAGATTCACCTGAAGTAAAACAATTGACTCTTTCTTCATAATTGCGTAGAGTTGTGATCTGATCTAGAACACTCGTGATGGGTTATAGGCGCCTTATGTGTTTATTTGCAATGGTAAATGATCAGGCTTATAAGGACGTTGAATCAAAGGATTAGTAGAACTTAGCCTTGTATTGCACGCTGCTACATAGATGGCTCCAGCTTTGAGATTGAATTCTCTTGTGTTTCTGAATGATGCGCTTTTCATTCAATGTACCTATGATCCATTGCTCATTGGAAGGGTCAGAATGATGATCAGTTGCCCATAAGTCCGGGTATTGATCTGATGACTCTATCTCTAGGCATCCTTTCGGTCGCAACCTAGAGTTGTTATGAATATCAGGCATGGGTCATAGGTTCAAGTCTCGGGTTGGTGGATGCATTACGCGGACAGTTTAGTTTCTTCATAGCTGTGTCTATACTGTAGTTCAAGCTTTAAGAACCAGAGTTGACTGATGAATGGTTGAATCATATTATCTTATCTTCTTGTTCGTGCCCCCAAGTCTGGGGAATATCTCGATAAGTGGTATGGTAGATAATGTCCGCTTCAATTTTGTATTCTACCCCATTGAACCATGGAATCGAGTTAACCGATGGAAGGCTGAGTCGTGCCTATCCTGTATTATGTTCTAGTTCTTTCCTCTTAGCGGAATACATTGTTATTTTGCCAACATTCGGACATAAGCTTGATTCTGGACGGTCAATGACATTCACTTCGCTGCTTAGGTCGTCGTACTTTGGGCAAAAACTGAAGAGTGAAACGTCCAATCAGATCCAATGCAGGATTGATGCTTCCCTTGTCGAATCCAGGGTAAGAATCAGTGTGCAGATGTTTAGGTTGCACTTGTTTTGAATTGCTCTTTTAGTTGGATCATGGTAAGAGTCAATGAATGAATGGTCGCATTGCATTCGTTTGGAGTTGGGTGATCAACCAAGTCCATTTCGATTTAGGTTCTCCCGTCAGATCTAGGGATAAAGTCAGCTCAAATGCAGTCGTGTCATTTGGTCTCATGCTCTTCCTGATGGATCGAAGGAAGGCGATGGAGGACGAATGGTCAAGTCACACTCATTCGTGGTTTATTCTTCTATCCGTGATATGTTGGTCAAAGGTATTCGATGGACGTTCGGGTCACATCGATTTGTAGTCGAAGAGGACCGATATTGACTGTCGATTCAATGGTACGATGTGAAAGGTGTAGATCGATATTGCCCGTCGATCCGGCGGTACGATATAATTGGTTGCCCAGAACTTCGGGCATCGTTCTGATTGGCTAGCATTAAGGTCTCCTTGTAGTCATTTCCTTAAGTTGTAAAGGATGCTAAGCTAGAGATGTAGCGAGTCACATTTCTCTTCCTTCAGTGATTTGTACTTCTGCCCCCAGTCTTGGGTTAGCAGAGTTAGTTCGTGGATGGTCTAATTGCACCTGTGGTGAGTTTATACTCCTTATGTCGAGTTTAGGTCAGAGTTGGTGAATGAATGGTCGAATCACATTCATCCGTTTGTCTAATCTTGTAGCCTACTGTGGGGATCAAAGTAAGTTGAAGGGCCATTAACCACACCTATTTGATGTTTATACCCCTGTCCACACTCTGGGGACTAAGTTTTTTTTGTAGAAAATGGTCAGACCATGTTTTCCTTGGTCAATTCCTTTGTACCCAGTCAAGGGCAAAAGTCGAAGTGTGGCCGGTCAAATTACAACAACTTTAGTTTGATGCTTCTCCCACTGAACTGTAGGAAGGAATTGATTGGCGGATGGTTAGGTCACATCCGTCCATGCTGCATGCACAACCCGTCGGATCACAGGCGAGAGTTAGCAGATGAACGGTCATGCCACGTTCACTTGCGGTTGGATGGTAGTAATATCAATTCAGAATAGGACATCCAGCTAAGTCCCTTTTTCGAATCTACGCCTCCTTGTCGAATCGAGGAAGAAATTTTGTCTTGTAGGGTTGGAGTGCATCCCTATAAATTTACGTTATGGGTCCCGTGCCAGGGACAAGAGTTGATGCATGGACGGTTGTATCACGCCCGCTTAGCGCTGGATGGTCGGGTCACATCCAATTTTGTGTGTTAAGTGTGCCCCCATGTCAGGGGAAGATTGGATAACAGATGGTCGAACCACATCCGCTTTTTGTACTACAGAACTTGATGAGGAAACATAGCCGATAGATGGGCAGTCGAATCACATCCCTTTTTGTATTCATATTCCAAACCATGCTTGGAGGGCTGGAGTTGGTTGATGGGTTGTTAGTCACACCCATTTGGTGTTTATACTCTGGCCTGCGCTCTCGGGACCGAAGCAAGTTGATGGGTGGTCATTTGCACCCAATTAGTGTTTATACTCCCGTCCACACTCTGGGGACTTAGAGTTAGTTGAAGTTTATTCTCCAGTTCGCACTCTGGGAATCTGGAGTTGTTGATGTTTATACTCCAGTTCGCACTCTGGGAATCTGGAGTTGATGTTTATACTTCGTTTCGCACTCTGGGAATCCGTAGTTGATTGATGTTTATACTCCAGTTTGCACTCTGGGAATCTGGAGTTGATGCTTATACTCCGACTCGCACTCTGGGAGTTCGGAGTTGATTGATGTTTATACTCCAGTTCGCACTCTGGGAATCTGGAGTTGATGTTTATACTCCGACTCGCACTCTGGGAGTTCGGAGTTGATGGATGTTTATACTCCAGTTCACACTCTGGGAATCTGGAGTTGATGTTTATACTCCGACTCGCACTTTGGGAGTTCGGAGTTGATTTTTATACTCCGACTCGCACTCTGGGAGTTTGGAGTTGAATGTTTATACTCCGACTCGCACTCTAGGAGTTCGGAGTTGAATGTTTATACTCCGACTCGCGCTCTGGGAGTTCGGAGTTGAATGTTTATACTTCGCTTCGCACTCTGGGTATACGGAGTTGAATGTTTATACTCCACTTTGCACTCCAGGAATACGGAGTTGATGTTTATACTCCGCTTCGCACTCTGGGTATACGGGGTTGGATGTTTTTACTCCGACTCGCGCTCTGGGAGTTCGGAGTTGGTTGATCAGGTACGCGGATGGTTGTAGCATATCCACCCTGAGTAGGCAAGCGAAGTCGCTAGATGGACGGATTCCTCCTCTTTGGGTTTAGGTTGAACACGGGCGAAGTCGTTAAATGGACGGATTCATCCTCCTCGAGCCCATGTTCGTAAGTTTATACTCCAGCTCACACTCTGGGAGCCGAAGTTAGTTAGTGGATTGTCGCGTATCAATCCCTTATTGCCGTAGTGTGACGGCTTGTCCCTGAGCTCGGGGTTTCACTTAGCGAGTGATCGGTGGGATCCTGATTAACTTCCACTTATATTCCCTTCAACGAAGGATGAGATTTAGTTTATAGACGGTTGGATCGCGTCCATGTTCATTTGGATTCCTCTTTTTCCAGGCCTAAGGAGTAAGATTAGTGTTCTGGCAAGCTTTATGCTCGAGCATAGGAAGAGTTGGTCGAACTACGTCCACTCTGAGTTGTGTATTTTCCCTTAAGTCGGGTGACTCAATTAGAGAGCAGATAGTCGAGTCACGTCCAATTCATACTTTGCATTCTTTCGATTGAGCTAAGGAAGAGAGTTGAAATGACAGCTCGTGATGGTTAGCGAGTAGGCAGTCAGTCGTTGATGACTTTTAAATTGAGGGTTGGCCCCTGATGAAGTCGGTTTAAGGCATGATTGTTTTTCCTAATCATAGACGCAAACTGGGGAGTGAACGGCCAAATCATATCCACTTTAAACATGTGTTCTCAAATAACCCCAAGTGTCTAATGTAGGATTGGATGCATGGATGGTGACGTTGCGTCCACCCTTTGTGTGATTCCGATTTTATCGGGCATCAGAAGAAGCGTAAGTACTCTGGCGAGCTTCAAGTACGAGATGGAGAGTACATTGTTGGGATATATTACTCCAAGTCTTTCCCAGATCTCCAATTAAATTGCATAGGCGAATGAGTGGATGGTCGGTTGCATCCACTTTGTACTAGAGTCCTGACCTTGTCGGTCTCTTCTGCTTTGATGCCTTGCCCCCAATCAGGGGCGTATAGTAGCCGATGAGTGGTCGAATCATGCTCATCACGATGATACCTCAATGATTTGATCATGGTCCGCGGAGGTTGTTTTGCACCCCAATCGTAAGTACTCGGTTACCTGCATCATTTGCAAGTAGTTTAATTCAAGTAGGTCATATTTCGCAACGTAAATGAAATTGAAATAGAAATAATTCAAAAGAGATCAGATCAAATCTCATTGATAAGTGAGGCAGCGTCGTATGCTCGCTATTGCACATTATTCCAGCCCTTCTCAGTTGGAAGTCTAACGCAAATGGTTCAAATTGATCAAAGTCCTTGATCGATAGGGGTCGGATGTTCCCGGTCCTTCGTTTTATGGGGCTTGCACATATTGTCGGAGCTATCCTTCCCAGAGAAGCCTTATGGCGTTGGCGTTCACGGTAGCCATTTAGAGAAGAGGAGTTTTCCGATCTAGAGTATGGAGCAGGTCCTCTCCTGATCTTGCTATGTTGATCCTTCATCTGATTCATCAACTCAAAATTGGCCTAGACATGTTGGTGTAGTTGTCGGCGGCGGTCCACCAGTTCTCTTATCAAAGTCTAGAAATAAGCGCTGGTGATGAATTCATTTATGGGTATCGGCAGCAACTGGCTGCGGGCTTTGGATAAATTCGTTGGCTGCCAGCTTCTTCATTCCCTTCAACAATATAAGAAGTAGAACTGGTATGTCTAACCACGATTGACAATGTTCTTTGAGGAATGGGGGAAGACAACTACATTTGATGGCAGTCATCACTCTTGGTGTAAGCCATGCGCAATTCTCACTTCATGAGGTAGTGCCGGAGGTTATATATTTCCAAAGTGCACTGACGTAGTCAGCATGTTGAATTTTCATAGGAAGTTCTGCATGTAGGATGGTTTCAACGAATAGGTATCGACCGAGAAAGATTCTCTAATCGACATTATGATCAAGTCCATTTTATTGCCAAGGGGTCTTGTAACACTGGTGAATGATGTATGCACGATTGTCCAACGTTTGAGTGCTTGGTAACGCCGGTTGGACGGCGAGTTGGTTAAAATGGGCTAATAGATTGGTGTTTATCTCAAACTTTCATCCAGATAGGAGACCTATATAGGGTATTAAGGAAGTCCTCTTGAGGTTGTATGTCATGCTCTTAGTCATGTGGACGTGGAATGATTAAGATGCGGGCGTTTGAAGATGGTTCAGCGGTGACCAGCTATGTTTTGAGTTGACAGAGTAGACATTGTAGGGCAGCCATCATATTAGCCATCGTACCATAGTTGTTAATTCAGGAGTTTAAAAGCTGGTCAATTGGAGGAAGTTGCATTCCACCTTAAAAGCATGATATATTAATCAACTCCAGTTCTTGGCATATTAGCTAGGTTCTCCAGCCTCTGGGAGTACGGTTGAGTAGTATTTCTTTACCCATTCCTTGATTGCAACTCAACATTTGTTGTTGTGATCTCCTATGTCTTGTTCAGTCATGGAACAATTAGAAGCACGAATGGAATGTTCCTTCACTAAATTGGTGATTGAATTCACTATGTGGGTGCCCTGCACTGCGGCTAGGGTTCGGGAACTTCCAATGGCGTGGGGTAGAGAAAAGTATGCTATAATGGTGGCTGACTACTTTACTAAGTGGGTGGAAGCCGAGCCCCTTACTATGGTGTCAATGGCCAAGGTCGTAAACATTTTGATCAGGAATGTGATATGCAGGTATTGGTTCTCCTTCAGATCATCTCATACAACGGACTACAATTTGACAGTAAGGAATTTGCCGATTTTTTCCTGTAGCATGGAATAAAGAAGAGCTTCTTGGTAGTAACAAAAGTGCAGGCTAGTGGGAAAGTAGAGGCGATCAGTAAAGTCCTAAAGATGCTTAAAAATAAGCGGTCAAAGAAGGAAAAGGAAGCATGCGTAGATGAGCTTCCTTTGGAATTATGGGCCTATCGCACTTCCTTCAAAATAGAAATGGGACACACCCCTTTCTCATTGGCATATGGGTCGGAGGCTGTGTTACTAGTTCAAAAAGTAGTACCATCACACCGAAGGATTCACTACGACCCAAATGAAAATGAGGAATTGTTGCACATGTCATTGGACTTAATTGATCAGAGGCACAATGAAACTACTTTGAAAGCTGAACCACACAAGCAAAAGGTAGTTGTACAGTACAACTCTAAAGTCAAGCCTCGCCCGCTCAAGGAAAGGGACTTCATGTTGAAGAAGATGTTCCCCCGACTAGGGGCAATTGATCTAGTATGGGAAGGACCATATGTTATTCACAGGGACTTGGGCTACAGAGCTTTTTTCCTTAGTATAATAGATGGAGCTCAATTTAGAAGAGCTTGGGATGCACACCATCTCCGTCATTATTTTACATAAGATTTCTCTGTTTTGCAAATTTTATTAAAATTCTATAATTGGAATACTTATGAAACGGATTTTAATAAAGTGTGCATTCCTTAAAATCTTGTCTCAGCGGGTAATTTAGGAAATGTGACATTGTATTTTCCACTTGAATGCGTTGGACTAACATAAATACTATAGGGAAGTATCTCCTAGGCCCAAAGAGCTAACTCCTCAGTTCGGAACAAAACTGCGTTATCACGTTATCTCCCATAAAACTTCTCACCGGTAGCAGTGGACCAGAGTGATCCATATTCGGGTGTCCACAATTAACGATCGGCTCAAACTTCTCACCAGCATTGCTGGACCAGAGTGATCCCTATTCGAGTATCCATGGTTGATGATCGGGTCAAAACTTCTCGTCAGTAGTGGTAGACCAGAGTGATCCCTATTTAGGTGTCCATAGTTGATGATTGGCACAAACTTCTCATTGGGAGTCCAGAGTGATCCATATTTGGGTGTCCACAGCTGAGGCTCGGCTCAAACTTCTCGCTGGTAGTGGTGGACCAGAGTGAACCCTATTTGGGTGTCCACAGGTGACGATCAGCTTAAACTTCTCACTAGCGGTGGTGGACTAGAGAAATCCCTAATCGGGTGTCCACAGCTGAAGCTCAGCTCAAACTTCTCATTGCTAGTAGTGGACTAGAGTGATGCCTATTCGGGTGTCCACAGCCGATGATCGGTTCAAAATTTTCGCTGGCATTGGTGGACCAGAGCGATCCCTATTCGGGTGTCCATGGCTGATGATCAACTCAAACTTTTCACTAGTAGTAGTGGACCAGAGAGATCCCTATTCAGTTCAGTTGTCCACAACTGACTATTGGCTCATAATTTCACCATTGAATATAGTATGCTGGAATAACCCTACTCAGGCATTCGCTTTGGTTGATGGCTATGAACACGTGAAGGGTCAGGGAGAACCCAACTTACCAGCAGTTAGCACATGACAACTGCTTAGTTAGTTCTCCCTAGGTAGGCAGGTAAGTCCTACATTGATAGCAAATAGCGACTAACAGTTCAAATTTGTCTAAGGCGCATGAGAGTTGCATTATACATAATAAAAGAGAGAAAAGAAACGAAATTCACAGGGATGATCAAAATACAAATCATGCATATAAATCGTGCTCGTTAGACATCCATGTATTTGTAAGCCAAAATCACAACGTGTTGGGAAAAAACATACGCTCGACCTCAACTGCACATAAAAATTAGTCGAACGCAAATGGCGATATTCAATATAGATAGAGAATAAAAAGTATATATACACAAGACAATCTCTAACAAAAAGAAAACATGGACAGGACGTAGGTGTAGTCGTCACTTGGATGACCCGGACTTGGAGATGACTTTCTTGCTATGATGATTTGAACCCCTATGCTCGCCCATTTTCTTCTCTTCTTTTCCTTTAGTGTGGGCAGTGGTGTCGACCTCATCCTGTTTCTTCGCCATCTTCTTTAGCTCCTCATGGACCTCAAACTTAACCCTTGCTAAGTCACCAAAAGTCATTAAGACTAATTTTTTCAGTGCTTCCTCTTTATTAAACTCCTCTAAGGGATCAGAAGCACTCGTGATCTCGACATCAACGTCCTCCTAGAGAGCAACAATCATCTCATGGTGGGCTTCTTTTGCTGGAGGGTCGGATGGGCCCGAAGGCATAGTGCTGATGGAGAAATGTCAGAGGAAGTTATAGCCCAACAATGTCTGCCACTAATCCACCACGTGTATGGAAATGAGGAGAGCGTCTGATACTGGCTAACTCAAATGTACTGAGCGGCGGCTCGTGGGCTGTAAAGATAAATCCTAACTCCTTTAGGGAAATTGGAGATCTCCATATGGCTAGATATAAGCTGGAGGAGGAGACACTTCCAGAGATTGGCTTTTGATGGAAGGATCAGAAGAAAACTGGAAAAGAGTTAGTGGAACATCGTGCAAGGGGACATAAACAATCGGTTTCGGAGCCTGACCTTGCAAAGCTGTCTTAGAGGTGAGCGACCATTCTTCCTTTTCTCTGCTTCTTCCTTGCGGGCTATCTCGGCTTTAGCGAGCATAATATAACCCAGGCGGACTACTTCCATCGAGAAGCGAGAATCGATGGCTTCAAGACATTAAGGTGGGCATCCTTATGTTTGTACCAAAAATGGGCACAACACTCTTCGGAAGTTTTTGAAGAGATAAAAGTGAGGAAAATAAATTGAAAATGAAGATTATCTAACAAAAACTCCAATAAACAGAATTGTAAATACGCAGACAAGCAATTTAGAGTGGTTCGGCGTGTTGCCTACGTCCACTATGAAGTTTTGATGATTTTATTGATTCTCTTTCAATGATTACAGCGAACAACAGCAGATTACAGTTTGGAATTTGAATTCAACAGTAAGAATAAGATGCAAATCTCAATCCGGTAGAGTTTGGGTGCTTCAGAATCAAAAGATCCCTCTTCTGTAGGCTCTGGGGCTCTATTTATAGGTGTAGGGGGCTGATATTTTGCTGAAATTTCGGTAGACCACTTCTGGCACGTGAGGGGGCCCACACGCCCGCGTCCAGGAAATCTGGGCCCGCTTCGGGATCGATTCGAACTCAATTCGAATCGATCAAATAAATCATCCAATCGAGCTGAAATTTGGTGTGGACATTCTTCAACATGTACGTAAGCTTCTGTGAAAATTTCATAGCATTTTGACTTATGGATCGTGAGATATCATCGATTCGAAATAGTGTTTTTTGGACTTCTCGCCCCGTTCGAATCGATCGGTTCGTATCCATCTCTTCGAATCCATGCTAGCATGTGACTTTGGGATGACGTGGAGCGCGAACTTCGCATCGATCCGCTTTTTTCGCCAGTTTGATCGAGTGGTCCCGGAGACTTCGCCGCCTTGACTCGATGGATTCGGAGGTATCAATAACATCTGGATTCGAGTGAGGTTTCGTTCGTATCGATCATGATGTGCTTCGATCGATCGATACGAAATGACTGTATTTGATGGATTCGAAGGACTTCAACTTGATGGATACGAACCATGCAGGCGTGAGGCTAATTCCTTTCTGATGCGAATGTAGTGGATACGAAGTCTAGCAACAGTTATGGATTCGAAGTAGGAGAAACTTGATGGATTCGATTTGCTCTGCCCAGATGGATTCGAAGAGAGGTTTCCATGATGGATACGAAATGGGGCTCACTGATGGATACGAAAACATGGCCTTTCCCTTCAACTCGCATCCATCATAACTTGAGCATATGAACTCGGATTGAATTGAAACTTGGAACGTTTGCTCTCATGGCTTAGCTTGTCATGTCCTACCAATTTTGGCTCGATCCGGACTCAGACAAAATTCATCGATATCCGTAGTGAGCCCGTGTATAGCTGATCTCTAGGATGGACCGTCATTGGTTACTAGTCAATTCCTTGGTGTTACGGCCTTGCCAAAAGGCGGGATAACACCTTATTCATTGACAGCCTTTGCTTCTCTAATCAACCGCTCATGGATGGAAGCCATAACTTCCTGATAATCGTCCATCCAAGCTAGTCTTTTCTCTATAAACATTCTATAATAGATCTCATCTACGAGCCCATCCACCTGATCCAGCTGACTAATTAGCTCATCACACTCAGTCTGCAGTTTTCAGCCCTAGAAGTTTCAGCAGTTTTGCATGCAGTCAATGCCTTGACCTCTGCTTGGAGAGAAACTGTCAAAGCTCTCCACTCCACCACTTTTTCCTTCAAGTCAACGATGCTGGGCTCAACTCTCTCAGCTACCGCCCGGAGCCCATCAACCCTCTTAGTAAACTTGTCTTTGACATTTTTATAGCCGTTGAAAAGCTGCTCGGCCTTATCATTATACTCCTTGGCAGCCTTGATATCGGCGGCATGATCTTGCTTTAGCTGCTCCATTTCTTTAGTATGTCCGGCCTCGAGCCTCTTGATCTTGTAATTTTGCTTCTTTATCTCCTCATTGTAGGATCTCTCCAATGCATCCACCACTTTCTTGTGGTTCAAGTGTTTCTTCCGCAATTGCTTCCTTAAGTCAAAGATCTTTAAGTTTTGCTCGACATTCTTCTTACTGATATCCTCTACAGCATTTATAACTTTGGCCTGATACTCTGATAAGGCTTCTCACCACCCAATCCATCCACAAGAAGATCAATCGACCCAGTGAAGGAAAGCAGGGGTACCTTAGCAAGAAGGCGGCTGGGAATCTCTCGACTGATTGAGCTTTTGAAATTCATCAAAGTTTGGATCATTAGGGTCAGTTATGACAACTGCACACTCTATCTCCTTCTCCTTGTGTTTCATCCTAGGGTCAAGGACTACCACTCCTCTCTTATCCATCTTCTCCTATCGTTTGGAGGTTTTTGAGTTAAATTAAGGAAAAGTTGAGTGACGGGAAGGCTTAGAGGGACGGACTTGAGTCCGAGATCTTGATTTACTACTGAGAGAGCGAGATCTTTTTCGTAAACCATCTTTGTGGTCCTGTTGGCCTTTGTCCCTAGCTGAAAGATAATGGACAATCTTCCCGGTAAGCCACATTTTCACTTAGGCCGAATGAAGACACGGCCTGTTTGACATCAATAGGGGGCGCTTTTGGCCCCAGTTGATTCACCTTAGAGAGCAGATTTCTCTACTTGAGCTCGTGATACCAGTAACGAAAAAATATGATGGATTCAAGCCAGAATAAACCCTTGAAAGGTGCATAACTCTGTCATGAACATGCGATCATGCGAGTGAGAATGCAATAGCCCATAAGGGCTGCACAAACCCTTTGGGATCCTCGTGGGTCTCCAACTGTCGTTGGGTTTTCCCTATAGATGCAAAATCCTCATAATCAATCTCGAGCTCCAGGTCTTGAAGATAATCAAGAATGGAAATGTTTCCGAGAATGAAAGTTTCATCCTCTTCCTTAGGACCAAAAATGTGGCGTAAGGCCTCATCCACCTCTAGATTGGGAGGGGTAGCTAAACCAATTTTTTCGAAGAAATGCGCTTTGTCATGATTTGAGACATTACGGTCGTTGTCATGAGAATAGGAGCCTGCCTCTTCTGTTGTCTTTGTGTGGATGTTGTCATCCCTCTAATCCCTTAAGTCTTAAGCTGACCACTTTTATGAGATTCAGTTCTTAAAGGGTCTAACTTCGGCTCCTCTGAACCCATAAGGACGGTAGGAGTAGCACCATATGGATTTGTAGTCAAGAGGGCACTAGAAATAGAAGGCTAAAAGGAAGGCACGTCACTTGTTTCACCAGTAACGAATCAGATCCTTTCTTTTTCTTGATAGGCTTCTAGGTAAAAGGTTGCCTGCCTCTCCTAATTGAGCGACCAGCTGCTAGAAGTTCCAAGTTGCCTTAAATTTTCGTTAGTAACAATGCAGGGAACCTCCAAGAGTTCCTTAGGAATTTTCTGAAGCCTAAACAACATGTCCTCTAAGTCTGCCCCAGCAGCTGCTTTTACCATACCTAAAGGAAAGTCCAAAGAAAGAAGAATAAACCCCTATCACTTGATTTCACAAAACTACAGAATAAAGCATATGGGCGGAAGAAACCTAAATCCTAAATTCCATTGGTGGAAACATGAAGAGTTGTCCTAAATTCCATTGGTGGAAACATGAAGAGTTGTCCTGAACAAAGAAATACTCCCGCTTAAACATACTGTACTTGGAATATAGATTCTCAACTGGTCTGTATTTACTCCTCGCCTTAAGATAAATAAAAGGAGATTCCTCCATCTTACTTTTTATAGCATATAGAAACTTAATCTAGCGATGAGTAGGGGGATCCTAAAATTCTCTCATGAAGATGGAGTACAAGTTGGTAAGAATGGCATATCCGTTAAGGTGCGGCTGGAATGGAGAAATTTCTAGATATACTACGAAATCAAGAATCCTCTGAGGAAGAGTGGGTGGAGCCCTAGCCGGACAATGATAGCGAGAGTAAACCATATACCCTTCGAGTGGAGTGTATTCTTGTTGTTCCACAATAGGTAGAAGGAGATCCTCCCTAGGAATACCGTAAGTGGAGATGATGAGATTAAGCTGCTTGGCCATCAAATTTGAGGCCTTAGGGTCAATGGTATTCACTAGCAGTTCAGATGGCCTTCATCCATGCACAAGAGAATGAACAGAATTAGGTTGATTAACGCGATGCCCAGACGGCGTAGGACCTGGAGGAGCGAAAGAAGATGGTGCCTGATCTCCAGAAGCAATGAGGAAATGGGTCTGATAATGATCCGACATATCTATTTGATATGACAACTTATATCATATATAGCGGAAAGGGTGGAAGTGTTCATGTGTGTGCATGAGTGCATATATATATCTGTATGTATGTATGTATATATGTATATATATATATTCCTAACACTTTCATTCGGCTGGTAACCGAACCAAACCCTTAATCCCAAACCAACCAACAAACGAAGAATGAGACAAGCCATATGGATCGTGACGTGTAAATCAATGATTATGGATGCAAAAATGAAGGGGAAGATGGATAGAGTAGCTTACCATGGTTAGATGATGGTCTTAGCTGGATAAAACGAAGCTTTGAAGGCGATTGGCAATGGCAGCTTTAGGGGAGAGGAACAGTCATGAAAGTCTGATGGTAGGAAGGAAATGGACTAACATGTTTGGTGGAGGGGAGTTGGAGTTTATTCTATTAGCACTTTATGTTGTGGTGGTTTAGCAACTCCCTCTCATTGTCTTTAGGTTTGACATCCTTTGTACCATGGTATCTTGGCACATGTTGATGTTCGACACCACTTTGGGCTTGTTATATGCTCGATCTCTTAAGAAATTGTTTGGGATATGATATCACTTCCTCCTTACATGCTCAACAACTTCTATAGTTGTTGAAGCTTGAAACCTCCTCTTCCTTCATTCAAGCTCGATAACACTTGTAGCTTGACATCCTTAGAGATTTGATACCTTAATGTGATATCTATTCAATTGTTAAAGTTCGATGACCTTCTTCATATGCTCATATTTGATACCTTCTAGGTTTGCCAACTTCTTGGGATTAGAAACCTTCGAAGACTCACTATCCATTCTTAAATGTTTGACACTTAGTGGTTCGACATCTCCCTGGGGCTGCTTGAAGTTCGATACCCTTTACTAAATGCTTGATTGCTTTTCCTTCTTCACACTCGGCATCTTGAATTTTAATATGTTCTTCCATGGTGTTCCACATCTTTATTGGTAGTAACATTTACCCACCCTTATGTTAGAAGAAAAGTATTATACTTTGGTATAATGTTGACTTTTCAAGTTGTTGCCTCGATGTTGACGTTTGCCGCTTCGATAACCACATTGTCGCCTATTCATTCAAATTGAGATCAATGCTTCTCATTGCTGCCCTTTTCCTTTTATAAATACGTGTCTTCTTCTTTAATGTTTTACCTGCAAGTTATTCTCGAAACAACAATGTTAGCTTTCCATTTTAATCAATGATTTTTTATTTTCACAGCACTCGAGCTTGATTATTATCTTGATTTAGATAAAGAGGAGGTTTTTAATTTTTGAGATTAAGGTTTAATTGATCGGGTACTTTTGATTCTAAGAATATTAGCGTTTATATTCAAGTGTTGTTTGCGGTATGTTTTTTACTATTCGATTGAAGTTCGATAATCTTTACTGTGAATTCGAAAATTTTCTAGAAACTCGATAATTTTCTAGGGTTTTAATTATGATAAAATTGGTACCCTTTTAAGGTCTCGACACTCAATTAAGAATTTGATTAATTGTTAAAAACTCAACGTTCTCTTAAAAATCCAACAACTTACCACTAATTAGTCACTGGTTTACGAATTGTTTACTCTTTTTAAATTCGACATCTAATTTGAAATTCGGTGCATTTTTAAGCTTTCACCCACTAGATATAGTTTCGACAATCAGTTAGATGTACAATATCTATCTAGGAACTCGATAACCAGTTATATGCTTAACAGCTGTTTGAAAGATTATTGTTTCAGTTATAGACTCGGTAACTTCATAGTGTGTAGCCATCCCTTTATAAATTTGACAACTAATTAGAGAGTTGTTATATAGGTTACAAACTTTATATCTTGTTTATGTTCGACGTCGTATTATAGATTCAGAAAGTAGTTATACTCATGAACTGTTTATGCATTTGACACCTTACAAACTCGATAATCAGTTGAAGAATTTCTAAATAAATCGAAACTCACTTTATTATTTAGGAATTTTGTTACAATTCACACCCCAATGGGCCTGATTACTAAATCGAAAACCAAGTCCAACAAAGCATGGATCATTGATTTGGTATCCTGCAAATGAAACAAAAGAATGCATATCAGAACTCTAACAAAATAGCTTATAGTGGAATAATTAAAACATAACAGATCACATTAGTACTGACCAAGATTTGATGCTTCCCAAAATCAAGTGTCCTTGTCAGCACCGAACACTCCAAGCACCTGTACATGCCCTTCTAACTATCAGGTGTGCTGTAATGAGGAGAGGGTCAAAAGAACGTTTTGGTGTTTGGTAAAATTAGACATTTTGTACATAATACTAGTTTATGCCAATTTTTCGTTATATCATTTTATTTCAGTTTACATTTTCATTGGTCATCTCAACTCCATGTTTGCTTAGGAACCATTTACATCTACCTTTCGTAGATTCATAACTATATGTGTATACATACATCCCATGGTCCCCTGATGGACCCAGATACCATCCTCGCTAGTATCTCTCATTCAGCACCCCATTAAGATCCATTGTCCTCGCTGTGTCATGATCTCATCATCGTATAACTCAAGGAAGTCCTATAGTGCTTACCGACGGCCTTTCATACATTTCGTCATACTCTTTCCGATGGTTTTTATACATTTTGTCATATTCTCTTTGGGGATTTTCTACATTGTCTGCTTCCTAACGTAGACCTGGCTCCACTAACCACCCCCTCCATATTTTGAAGGAATCTCGTTATGGGTTAACTAGTCTTGCCGTATCAAACAAACTAGTAAACAACTATGGCGATGCATGATCCAATATGGTCCACCCTGGTAGGCTATAGAAAAAGACCAGTTAGGTGTAACCCTATCCTTCCCATTGACCGCTCGGGACTGATGACATTCCCGCTCTATGCGATCCTACCTCTCAATTTGGTACCAATACTCGCTACATAGTGCCCCATCCGACTCACCATCCGTTTAGGTTTCCTAATGCAATCAAGGTAATACCCTCCTCTAAAATAAATTTGAAGCATACTACTATATCCTGAGGTTACCCCTTATCTATATGCAAGCATATAATCTCCACGGGTCCTATGGTTGGACATGTCTCACATCAGTATGATGTTACACAACTGCTAGTAGCCATTTACGATGGGCAGACTTCTGTTGTGTAACCCTACTGAACTCGCATTCCAACCTACTATAATGACCTTTTGTCATTTTCTTTATATAATTTATACATTAAATTATAATAATTCACAACCGTCATAAATGCATATTCGAGGCTTCTTACTTATATATATATATATGTGTGTGTGTGTGTGTATGTATATGTATATGTATGTATGTATGTATGTGTCTGTATATGTATGTATGTATACACACACACATTCTTATATACTTTTACTTTCATTGCCTCTATAGTTCTTATAGTTGACCATTGGTCTCCATTTTATTGTGTGTTTCACTTTTACTTCTACTTTAAATTCGTTTATCTATTTCTTTTTATCAAGTTCATAACTCCATTTCCACATATTTTATCCATTCTCTATCTTTCCATTTCTATTTTCATGTTATCCCTTTTTATTTCTTCTTCCCTATTTTTTCGCATTTTCTTCTTTACTTACTTTAAATCTTATTGGTACTTCACATCTTAACTATTTATGACATTTTCTCACATTCATATTCTACCATTTCACTTTTGAGGTTTATTGCATTTTAATGCGTTGAACAATGTTTCTATTCTAAATATGTTAACACTATAAGTTTCTATGTCTTATCCAAAAAGAGAGATTTGTGCGGTGTTTATAATTACAAGGAACTATCTTTCTTTTTATTATTTGAAATAGACAGTACAAAATTTGGTAAATATCCTTATGTTGTAAATCTCTTTCTTTTTAGGTGTATTCTTTGTCATTTCAAATATCGCATTTTTATTTATTTAAACTTGATAATACATAGAAATCTACTAGCAACATTTAAAATTCCAACGAATTAAAATATCACTTAACCCTTAAAATCTTAATAAAGTTTCCTTTAATTTACACTCTTTTTCTACGTTCAAACACTGATATTTCATTATTAATTTCATAACAAGTTACAAGGATAACATGTGTAAGCAAGTTCTAAACTTTTATTAAATCTCTATTATAATCCATTCCACAATCTTTTTACTAGATTTATTCCATTTAAATTCATTACGCGTAAACAATATGTGTACATCTAACCATTACGCCCTTGCAAATATAAATCTAATCATTACGCACTTGCGAATTTATATCCAAACTGATTATAAGTAACCATACTTGGAATAAATTGCAATGGAATAAATCTAATTTTATTACAAAATATGTAATTTTTCCCACTCACCTTTCTCATGCATCCCCAAATCTCCAGATCATATCCCCGTTATCTGTATTTCGACTCTTAGCTCTATTTTGATTTCCATATAACATATACATACAAACCTATTGGAATTTGGATTAGAAGGAATTTATAGTTGATTATAAATTTAGATCTAGGTTTACAGTTTACCTTAGTTATGGTGACATGATTTGAACAAATTTTCTATCTCTGTTATCTTTACAATCCTCTAGTGGTGTATACATACAAACTAGCAACCTAGAACTATTTTCTAAGAACTTAGAGTTGTGGAGGAGAAGAGAAAATGGCAGAGCTTCCATTGTCATTAGAAAATTATGAGTTGAAAGTGAATCCTAAGGTCTGAGTTTATAGAGGTTCAAATGAGTGTCAACAGCTAGATTAAACTGATTTAAATCCGTCCGTTTAGAAAACAATGTTCTACCGCCTTTAAACATACACGAGTCGACCTTCCATATCCGTGGTCGACCTGGATAAGTGTAGGGTCGACATGTGCTATTTTGAACGGTAATATTACTTCGTTCTTTTCTTTGTTAATTTGTTTTCTTGATTCAATTATCTTCTGTGTCTGTGTCTATTTCCTCCGTTAATTGATCTCGTTCAATTCTTTCCCCTTTTATAAACGCTCTAAGATTTTAATTTAATGTTAACATTTATTAATACCCAATCTTCCATTAATGTTATTAATTAGCGTTAATTGATTTTATTACCATATTTACATATATAATTATTAACGATGCTAAAACTTCAAACATTAATAACTTTTCCGTTTGAACTCCGACGGAAAACATTATATATGAAAATTGATCAGAAAATCACCACGAACAGAACGGTATAAGTTCCGTGGCCAGATTCTAACATTTGCAAAAATTCTATTTTTAGCACTATTACGTATTTATTGCATTTCCTTTTAAATTAGGTAGACTTACAATCGTGGGGTGTTACATTCTCCCTCTTAAAAGAATTTCATCCTCAAAATTCTTCAAGGGTTCAACCATGTAGCCTACCGTACATCCATTCTAAGCTAACAACCAATTTGTGTACAAACGATTTTACGACCAATCATGTATAAGCACACGGTGTATTACAACATATATGATAGGCATACTAAGCAATTTTAAATTGGCGCCTAATATATGAATGCATTATTTTAAAACAATTTTGAAAATACGGTGCAAGCATCCTAAATATACTGGTAGTTCTATATTAATGCAAATTTTTGAAAAATAAAAAATCATTTTTCATCTAAATTCTCCTACACCCCTATAAATAAAGGTGTAGTTCAACCAATTTTTATCCAATTCGACCATCCAAAATCCTCACACGCCATTGCTAACATCCAAATTAAGAAAAATCCAGTTTTCGAAACCTATTTTCTTATGCTAGGAAAAGGTCTAGATGGATTCCATATTTCCATCCTTCTCTTTCGTACCTTATTATTCCCACTGTATCTTGGAATTTTTCTCTTTTTGTCTCCAATTCTTTTCCAACTTTTCCAAGTATAGTTTGCATAGTTAGTTTTTATCTTAAATTTATAAAACAAGGTTTATTTTAAAATCAACTTTTTATTACTAGCAAGATATGGAGAAAGTGATTCTCTAACTGTAGCAGCTTCACCCTTGTTCCTAACTGTATTTTATTTTACTGCCACTTCTGTTGCACATAAAATCCATACAAACCAACCTGTCAACTACTCCTTAATGTTAAGTATGTGGCATTTTCAAAAATTGAAAATTTCTTTTTAATTCAATAATATTTCTATATCACTTTCTAAAATATCCACAAAATTATATATTTTTTTAAAAAAAATTCCCAAAACATTTTGCAGAAATATTTTATCTTTCAAAAGTATATATATGTATAGGTTTTTCAAAACAAATTTTTCAACATCTCATGAAGTCGGGGTCTAGTCAACAACCCAATATCCATATGCTTCTCTTTATTTACACGGTAAATTTTTAAGTTTCAAAAACCTTTCTTTTATTTATACTAGCAACCAGCAACCAAGTTCAATTATATATTCCAACATTTGAGGTACAAGCACATTGACCTGTGTCTACACAACATCCTTTCCCTGTCCTTCGCCCACTAGAATTTACCTACAATTTTATTTTATTTCTGTTTTAGTAGTCAATTAAATAAAAAAATTATTTCTTAACTTCCAATCTCTACTATTTTCTTATCTTCTGCATTAGTTGACTATCATTTTTGAAATTTCCTTATCTTTATTGTTTTCCCATAACATTGCGGTCCACATTGAAAACAATATAAAAGGAACATTTTGTAACATCCCCCTACTTGGAGGCCCAAAACTAACAGCTACGGATGCTGCAGTCATCCATAGTTATTAATCCTCGGCGACCAAATATGGCGACATTAGATACATTAATACACAGAAACACAAGAATATGGAAAAAAAATTAAACAACAAACAAATTCCACATTCCGTTTCAAATTATTCCAAATTGATTACATAATCCCAAATCGCAGACCACGTTCGGATAACATATAATTATTACAAAATACGCCAAGAGCGACGTATGAAGATGCCCCCTTGGTAGTTCAGAGTATATAGATAAGAAAGAAAACAATTTGCCTTTACAAACAAAACACACAGCGAAATTAAAAGAACTCTAATAACAAGCTTGCCTCCTGCACGTCCTCGGAAGCTTTATTCGTCTAAAAGAACACCGGGAAACCTTAACTCTCAACCTACTCAAAATCGATTGAGTACCTGAGAGTTTAAGGGGAAAACAAAAACTTCCAGTCAGACATAAAGCCATGTATGAATAATAATTTACCATCTCAAACCATTTAGATATCTAGTGAGACCACGTAGCTTAGCGGAATGAGTTTTCCCCTCAATAGTATCCTAAAACATTTATAAAACCATATACTGTGCTCCTGCATCCATAATGATTAAAACATAGTACATCAAAAACTTTATGATGATATGTAAAACAAGTAAATCAAATCTAGATTACCCATCCCCATTCATTCTGACTATCTGTCTCAATTATAGTTTCTAGGATTACTATTAACTTGTTAAATGTTTATGGACTATCTGTCCAATATCATAATTTTCATGGGATCACTAAGAACATATTTGTAACTCCAATGTCTTATCTCTTATCCTAGTTTACATGGGCTAACTAAGAACCTATTGACCGACTATCAATATCTTAATCCGGATATAGTTTTCATGGGCTAACTACAAACCTACTGGCCCTTGCCAGAATCAAATCATAGTTTTAATGGGCTGACTATGACCTTTTGGCCCTTGCCAATACCTTTAATTAAGATTTTAACATCTGTTAAGCTATATTCACTATTGGGTCAACCTAACTGATTATTCTGCCCTTTCCCCAAAATACAATTAAGGGTTAATAACAATGTGAATAATATTTCTAAAATCTTTATTGATGCCATGGTTTTTCCTTCAAAAATGAGAATGGGTTATTTGTTTTAAAACTTTAAAAACATCACTTTCGAAACCACTGGATGACCTCCTTCGAAAGCATAGAAAACTCTTTTCAAAACACTAAGTATATACCCTTCGAAACCAACGATACCTTTCGATGGTATCAAGAAAACATTCTTTAAAACATAGTTTCAAAACAAATAAAAGTACCCTTTTGAAAGCATTGGGTTTACTCTTTAAAACATCCTTTAGGTCAAATTGATTATATACGAAAGTGTCTCTTTCGAAAGCAATGATAAAATTGTTTTGGGGAAAAGTTGATGGTGTCAGAACCATCTAGTCGAAAGCAGCAGCCTTTTAAGTTAAAATATTAAAGGATAGTGTCAAAACCCTCTTTCGGCACCATTGCTTTCGAAACCCTTAACCCCTTTCGGAAGCGTTTAGGAAGTGGCTTAACTTTGATTAAAACAGAGATAACCTTTCGACAGCATAGATGGCTTCAATGCAGTCGAAAGGTAAATAAGCGGCTTGGCCTCGACTTGGTCGAAACCAGTCCCTTCGGAAACTCTTATTTAAGGAAAAAGTTCCCCTTTGAAAGCTATTTATAAAGTCCTTTTCGAAAGCATGGCTTTCGACTATGTTGAAAGCTTTAAGTAAAACAAGGCAGGACTTTTAACTTTTGAAAACAAACTAAAGGTTTTGACTTTATTGGGTATCAACTAAGTCGAAAGTCCTTCAAAAACCAGGCAGGCGTTTATCTTTTTAAAAGTGAACCTTGGTTTCGACCCTGATGAAAGCCTAGCTTTGGACACCCTACCTTCCGCTACTTACCAATTCTACTGATACCATGTGCCTTGGTTCCGACTATGCGGGTTTCGACAGAGATGGTTTCGACTGAGATGGTGCGGAGGTAAAGGAGTCGAAAGATGCCCCCGAAATAGGCGGAACCACCTTTTTTTGAAATACCGATATATAGCTAAACATGGTAATTGCTTTCTAACCCGCCAATTGTAACTCCTTGATTGGCTACTTTAAAACTTTTCAAATGATTTACCATTAGGAACTGCCGCATTAATTTAGATCTGAATCAAAGAAACATAACGTTTTAGCCCTTCCATATAACAAAACCAACATTTGTAGAAAAGTCCCTCTTTAACAATAATTTATTTTCCCTAATAAATTGACTGGGAAAAATTCCCAAAAATCATAGAAAATCAGTTTTATCATGTAATCAAACATGTTAAAATTTTAGACCCAATTTCTCCGTGAAATACTTGAAATAAATTTTAAACCCAATTATATCATATTTTCCTTTAGAGATTCATGATAAATTTTCTATAACTCGAAAAATTCTGAAAATTAAAATTCATCTCCAAAATCATGTTTTACTTAATATAAAAATTTTCCATGGTAATCTAAAGATATAGATTCTCGGTTTTACATCAAAACCGTGCAAATTCATATGTGTATGAATTAAAATAAATCAACATAACATAACTCAAGCATATCATCATCCATGTCAACATAATAAATCAACATATTATAGCTCAAGCCATATAATCATAGAATAAAAATAGAGTTGGTATAAAATTATTATTCACCTTAGGCATGATAAGGAATATGAGATTTGTTGTTGATTAATCCTTCCTAGCTTTGATCCTTAGCTTTTGATTGAATTTTCCTCTTTTCCTCTTTGTTAATGGCCGGCAATATTTTTATTTTCTGATTTGTGTTTGTGATGGTGAGAAATGAAACGTGAATGGACAAAAATGAGGAGTTTATAGCCGTATAAAGTAAAATGGATATTTACTAATATGCCCATATGTAAACTGATTAACCTTTAAACAAATTTAAAGCCCATTTATTTAATTATTAAGCACGACCCTTTATATAATTTATTCAATTCTCAATCCCCTTATCACCATTATTCTATTTAGTTTATCTAATTAAATTTCTCTGGATAATGTTATCAAAAATTAAGGATGTTGCAGGCTCCCCCTTAATGAATTTCTTTCTCGAAATTCAGTATGGACTAAATACTAAACATAGTAATCATCTGTAACAACACCTAACAACCATACTAGTCTAACTGACTAGCAACTATCTATATAAATCTAATATAGACATACCCTCAAAGCAGATCAGGATAAGTATCTCTAATCCTGTCATCCGTCTCCCGAGTACAGTCCTTCTCGTTGTTGCTCCACTAAACTTTCACCAACCTGACTATCTTATTCCTTAATCTTTTCTCATCTTTAGCTACAAATCGAACTGGTTATCTAACAATAGTTAAATTAGGCTATACCACTAAGTCATCCAACCCTATCGGAGGAATAGTAGTCTCTGGATCATGCACATACTTGCGAAGATGAGACACATGAAATACACTATGGACACCTGCCAAACTGCTCGGCAACTCTATTCTGTATGTGAGCTTTCCAATCCTCTCTATAATTTGGAATGGACCTACATATCTTGGGGCTAACTTCCCTGACTTTCCAAATCGTATCATACCCTTCATTGGTGATACCTTAATGAAAACCTTATCTCCAACTGAGAATTCTAAGTCCTTATGCCTCTTATCTGCGTAACTCTTCTGTCTTGACTGAGGTTTCTTCATCCTTCCTCGGATTAACTCAATCTTCTCTGACGCCTCTCTAACCAAATATGGACCTAAGACTAATCTGTCTCCAGTCTCCAACCAACATGCTGGTGATTTGCATGGTCTTCCATACAAAGCTTCAAACGGCACCATTCCTTTACTTGGCTGATAACTATTGTTATAGGAAAACTCAACCAAATGTAGGTGATCCTCCCAAGATCCACCAAAGTCTAATACACAAGCTCTCAGTAGATCCTCGAGTACTTTGTTGACTCTCTTTGTTTGCCCATCTGTCTGAGGCTGATAAGCAGTACTCATATTAAGCTTGGTACCCATCACTTCCTGTAGACTCTTCCAGAATTCACTAGTGAACAAAGCATCTCTTTCACTGACTATACTACTAGGAACTCCATGCAGTCTAAATATGTTTTTTAGGAACAACTTAGCTAAAACAGGTGTCGTTCTGGTTGACTTAAATTGAATGAAATGGGCACTCTTAGTCAATATGTCCACTATTACCCATATACTTTCATTGCCTCTATTTGACCTTGGTAACCCAGCTATAAAATCCATAGAAATTGAATCCCATTTCCAAACTGGAATCTCTAAAGGCCAAAGAAACCCACTCGGTTTCTGATGTTTGGCTTTCACTTATTGACAGTTTGCACACTGCCTAACCCACAAGCCAACATCCCTCTTCATGCCTTCCCAATAGAAGCTCCTTTTCATATCTTGATACAACTTGGTCCCTCCAGGATGAATCGTAAACTTGGACCGATGACATTCTCCAAGAACTTCTTTCCTTAAGTCCTCCACATTCGGAACACACAACCGTCCCTTCCTTCTTAGCCATCCTTTCTGGTCAAGGTTAAAATCTTTTAAATCATCGATCTATGTTCCAACCTCCAATCATCTGATCCTTTCAACTAATACTGGATCTTCCTTCTGCTTAGAGGTAGTTTTCTTAATCAATACTGGTCGAACTTCTAAAAAAGATAACCTGGCGGTATTCTGACTAGAACCAGCAGTCGATCTTAACTGCACATCACAACCGACTAAAGCTTCTAAATCCTTCCACTCCGCCAACATAGCTAACACCACATTATGATGTTTCCTGCTAAGAGCATCAACCACTTTATTACCTTTTCCTGGTGTATATTCTATACCAAAATCATATGCATCCAAAAACTCCAACCACCTTTTCTGTCTCATATTCAACTCCTTCTGAGAGAATAAATACCGTAAAGACTTATGATCGGTATACAACTCAAATCTCTTCCCTAAGAGATAATGTCTCCAAATCTTCAATGCAAAGATCACAGCTGCCAACACCAAATCATGAGTAGGATATCTAACTTCATGCGATCTAAGCTGCCTAGATGTGTAGGCAATGACTTTACCATTCTGCATCAACACCAATCCTAATCCAGTTCCACATGCATAAGTATACACCACCAATCCTTGGTTTCCGTTTGGAACTACTAACACAGGTGCATTGGTCAACAAATTCTTTAACCTATGGAATGCCTCCTTACATTTGTCGGACCAAACAAATCTCGCTTCCTTTCTGGTTAGCTTAGTTGAGGGTGCTGCTATCCGCGAGAAATCGTTAATGAATCCGCGGTAGTAGCCAGCAAGTCCAAGAAAACTCCTGATCTCGGTCACCGAATCTGGTCTCTTCCAATTATTCACGGCTTCGATCTTATCTAGATCGATTGACAATCCTTTCTCTGAAACCATGTGACCAAGAAATTTTACCTCTTTCTTCCAGAAATGACACTTGGTAAACTTTGCCTTGAGCTGATTCTGTCTCAGCATCTCAAGCACCACTCTAAGATGAACTTCATGCTCTCTCTCGTCCCTAGAGTAGATTAGAATGTCATCTATAAATACCAACACAAACCTATCCAAATACTCTTGGAAAACTGGGTTCATTAAATCCACAAAGAAAACAGGTGCATTTGTTAATCCAAATGGCATCACCAACCACTCATATGAACCATGCCTAGTTCGAAATGTTGTCAAAGGAATACTGTCCTCCGCCACTCTTAACTGATGAAAACCTATCGCCAAGTCCAACTGGAAAAACATTCTGGCTCCACTCAACTGGTCAAACAGATCATCTATTCTTGGCAAAGGGTACTTATTCTTAATTGTCCTTTCCTTTAACTTGCGATAATCAATGCACATCCTTAACGACCCATCTAGTTTCTTTACGAACACCGCGGCCGCTCACCAAGGCGAACTACTTGGTCTAATAAAACCCCTTCCTTCTAGATCCACTAGCTGCACCTTCAATTCCTTCATCTCAGTTGGTGTCATCCTGCTAGGTGGTCTACTTACTGGTTTAGCTCTTGGCACAAGATCTATTCTAAACTCAACAGCTCTTTTCAGAGGTAGTCCAGTGATTGGCTCAAAGGCATCTGCAAACTCTCTTGCTACCCAAACCTGGCTTAACTCATTTCCTACCTCCATAGCATTAATCATAGCACAAACACTTCGGTTAGTATCCTCTACAAAGAATATAACTCGGCTACGACTATCAGGGTGTCTTAATGATATCTCTTTATATTGGCAAAATATTCTAGCCTCATACCTACCCAACCAATCCATACCCAAAATGATCCCAAAACCTATGAAATCAATAACATACAAACTGCATGCAAATTTATGACCTAACAAATCAAGTTTTAACTGGTCACATCTTAACCCTAGAGTTGCATATCCTCCTATTGGATTCGCAACCCTTAAGGAAGTAACTAGGTAGGTAGGTTCTAAGCATAATCTATCAACTAAACATTGAGATATAAATGAATGTGATGCACTGGTATCAAAAAGTACTCTAACTGGAATACTCTGAATCAAAAGCGTACCTTCCTCATAGTCTTTCGTTTATCAGCCGCAGTAGGCCTAGCTGGTCCTATAGCAAAAACTTTTCCTTTGTCCTCCCTAACTGGCTCTGGGCACTGATTCTTGTATGCCCAACTTGATCACAGTTGAAGCACTTCACATTCTTCTTATTTACAGCTTTCTTCCCATTTCCTGACCGGCATTCATTAGCAATGTGACCTTTCTTGTCACACTTATAGCAAACTACCTCCGCCTTTGACTTCTTAGCAGTATCTCCCTTCTAGGCTCCCTTCTTTTTAAAGAACTTCCTCTTCTTCCCTTGAGAACCCTGAGTTTCCACTGACTTCTCTTTATCTAAATCAGCAAGTAACTCTTCATGGAAAATGGCCATCTCCACCACTATATTACAAGGATCACGGACATGTGTCATTGTCATTCTAGTAAGCTCGGGCCTTAGTCCTTGAATGAAATTCTCATTCCTTTTGATGTCAGTATCTATAACAGCATATCCATATCGAGACTGTTCTTCAAACTTAGTAGCATACTCGACTACTGACATCTGTCCCTAAACTAAATCCATAAACTTCCTCATCAACTTAGACTCAGCAAACTCAAATACAAACTTTTTCTCAAATCTCATTTTAACACCAGCCCAAGTTAACTGCTCTTCCGACACTCCAACAGTGACACTATTCCGCCAATGTAGTGCTGACACCTGCAACTGTCTAGAGGCCAACCTTCTCTTTTGCTCATCGTTTAGTCAGTAAATATACGCTCGCAGTGCAACGGCCAATTCTGAACTTCTATGGCACTTTCAGTTCTCAAGAATGGCTTCCCACCCAAACTGGTGTAATCTCTACTCAGCGATGCAATATTCCCTACTGGAGCCACATGATTAACCCCTCCTGCATTTCCAACAACACCAGCAGAAGCTCCAGCTTGCATCAAACCAACAAAGAACTGATACATCACCCCCATATCTACTAATGGATTTCCAGCACTCACATTAGCATCAGCATTCTGATTACTAGCATTAGCCTGTCGACCCGGATTCCTCCTGATAGTGGGTCGAGCATTTCCATTAGTTGTGGTGCTTCCTCCATCGAGATTTCCTCTTCCGTTTCCTGCTTCCATATCTCCTTTCTCATAAATCTGCATACGAGCCTCAGTAAGATACAGAAGAACGGTCTAAGAGAGCGGGGAATACATACATATATATAAAACTATATATAGCAAATACAAGTACGTTACTGTAACGTTAATCCAAATCCCAATCTTATTATCTGATTCATTGGATTATGATTGGAAAATCTTTTAGGTTTAAGTTTCTTTTAAAGTTTCATAAACCTATGCTCTGATACCAACTTGTAACATCCCCCTACTTGGAGGCCCAAAACAAACAGCTACGGATGCTGCAGTCATCCATAGTTATTAATCCTCGACGACCAAATACGGCGACACTAGATGCATTGATACGCAGAAACACAAGAATATGGAAAAAATTTAAACAGCAAACAAATTCCACATTCCATTTCAAATTATTCCAAATTGATTACATAATCCCAAATCGCAGACCACGTTCATATAACATATAATTATTACAAAATACACCAAGAGCGACATATGAAGATGCCCTCTTGTTAGCTTAGAGTATATAGATAGGCAAGAAAACAACTTGCCTTTACAAACAAAACACACAGCGAAAATAAAAGAACTCTAATAACAAGCTTGCCTCCTGCACGTCCTCGGAAGCTTTATTCATCTAAAAGAACACCTGGAAACCTTAACTCTCAACCTACCCAAAATCAATTGAGTACTAGAGAGTTTAAGGGAAAAACAAAAACTTCTAGTCGGACATAAACCCTGGTATGAATTATAATTTACCATCTCAAACCATTTAGATATCTAGTGAGACCATGCTGCTTAGTGGAACGGGTTTTCCCCTCACTAGTATCCTAAAACAATTATAAAACCATATACTGTGCTCCTGCATCCACAATGGTTAAAACATGGTACATCAAAAACTTTATGATGATATGTAAAATAAGTAAATCAAATCTAGATTACTCATCCCCATTCATTATGACTATCTGTCTCAATTATAGTTTCTAGGATTACTATTAACCTGTTAAAATTTTATGGACTATCTGTCCAATATCATAGATTTCATGGGATCACTAAAAACCTATTGGTAACTTCAATGTCTTATCTCTTATCCTAGTTTTCATAGGCTAACTAGGAAACTATTGACTGACTGTCAATATCTTAATCCGGATATACTTTTCATGGGCTAACTACAAACCTACTGGCCCTTTCCAGTATCAAATCATAGTTTTCATGGACTGACTATGAACCTTTTGGCCCTTGCCAATATCTTTAATTAAGATTTTAACATCTATTAAGTTATATTCACTACTAGGTCAACCTAACTAGTTATTCTGCCCTTTCCCCAAAATACAGTTAAGGGTTAATAACAATGTGAATAATATTTCCAAAATCTTTATTTATGCCATGGTTTTTCCTTTAAAAATGAGAATGGGCTATTTGTTTTGAAACTTTAAAAACATCACTTTCGAAACCACTGGATGACCTCTTCGAAAGCATAGAAAACTTGTTTTCAAAACAGTAACTATATACCTTTCGAAACCAATGATACCTTTTGATGGTATCAAGAAAACATTCTTTAACACATAGCTTTGAAATAAATAAAAGTATCCTTTCGAAAGCATTGGGTTTACTATTTAAAACATTCTTTGGGAAAATTTATTATATATGAAAGTATCTCTTTCGAAAGCAATTATAAAATTGTTTTGGGGAAAAGTTGACGATGTCGGAACCATCTAGTCGAAAGCAACAACCATTTAAGTTAAAATATTGAAGGATAATGTTGAAACCCCCTTTCGACACCATTGCCTTCGAAACCCTTAACCCTTTTCGAAAGCGTTTAGGAAGTGGCTTAACTGTGGTTAAAACAGAGATAAACTTTCGACAGCATAGATGGCTTCAATGCAGTCGAAAGGTAAATAAGCGGCTTGATCTCGACTTGGTCGAAACCAATCCTTTTGGAAGCTCTTATTTAAGGAAAAAGATCCCCTTCGAAAAATATTTATTAAGTCCCTTTCCAAAGCATGGCTTTCGACTATGTTGAAAGATTTAAGTAAAACAAGGTAGGAATTTAACTTTAGAAAACAAACTAAAGGTTTCAACTTTAAAAGGTGTCGACTTAGTCGAAAGTCCTTCAAAAACCAGGCATGCATTTATCTTTATAAAAGTGAACCTTGGTTTCGACCTTGGCAAAAGCATAGCTTTCGACACCCTACCTTCCGCTACTTACCAATTCACTTTGTACCAATTCTATTGATACCATATACCTTGGTTCCTACTACGTGGGTTTCGACCGAGATGGTTTCGACTGAGATGGTGCGGAGGTAAAGGAGTCGAAAGGTACCTCCAAAATACGCGGAACCACCTTTTTCTGAAATACCAATTTATAGCTAAATATGGTAATTACTTTGTAACTAGCCTGCTAGTTGTAACTCTTTGATTGGCTACTTTAAAACTTTTCAAATGCTTTACTATTAGAAATTGCCTCATTTATTTAGATCCAAATCAAAGAAACATAACGTTTTAGCCCTTCTATATAACAAAACCAACATTTGCAGAAATGTCCCTCTTTAACAATAATTTATTTTCCCTAATAAATTGACTGGGAAAAATCCCCAAAAATCGCAAAAATCGGTTTTATCATGTAATCAAACATGTTAAAATTTTAGGCCCAATTTCTCCCTGAAATACTTGAAATAAATTTTAAACCCAATTATATCATATTTTCCTTTAGAAATTCATGATAAATTTTCTATAGCTCGGAAAATTCTGAAAATTAAAATCCATCTCCAAAATCATGTTTTACTTAATGTAAAAATTTCCATGGCAATCTAAAATTATGGATTCTCGGTTTTACATCAAAACCGTGCAAATTCATATGCGTATGAATTAAAATAAATCAACATAACATAGCACAAGCATATCATCATCCATGTCAACATAATAAATCAACATATTATAGCTTAAGCCATATAATCATAGAATAAAAATAGAGATGGTATAAAATTATTATTCACCTTAGGATGATAAGGAATATGTGATTTGTTGTTGATTAATCCTTCCTAGCTTTGATCCTTAGCTATTGATTGAATTTTCCTCTTTTCCTCTTTGTTAATGGTCGGCAATATTTTTATTTTCTGATTTGCGTTTATGATGGTGAGAAATGAAATGTGAATGGACAAAAATGAGAAGTGTATAGCCGTATAAAATAAAATTGATATTTACTAATATGCCCATGTGTAAACTAATTAACCTTTAAACAAATTTAAAGCCCATTTTTTTAATTATTAAGAACAACCCTATATATAATTTATTCAAATCTCAATCCCCTTATCACATTAATCTATTTAATTTATCTAATTAAATTTCTTTGGATAATGCTATCAAATATTAGGGATGTTACACATTTCCTATAATATCGTATGCGTTTTTGCCCCCAATAAAGGCAACTAATGTTTACAACCTAACCTACTGCTGGAAGCTATCCCTCAGCATCAACAACACTAATGATGTTGAGGCTCTATCTCTTATGACTTGAATGGACGTTTCTAACTTGCCATACTTCTACAATCCACATATCTTTACATTTCCTTTATTGCTTCCGATGAATAAGGTCTATTACTTCTTCCATTATCATACCATTTATGGAATAAACTGTGATC
Source organism: Allium fistulosum (assembly GCA_030737815.1). Taxonomy (NCBI): domain Eukaryota; kingdom Viridiplantae; phylum Streptophyta; class Magnoliopsida; order Asparagales; family Amaryllidaceae; genus Allium; species Allium fistulosum. Next base: position 616,822,673 of record CM060901.1, on the reverse strand, counting down.
CTTCCACTATAAGAAACACCATCTATGCACATCTTTAATAACTCATGGCAAATTTGATGGGTGAAATAACTTTTCTAATTCCTATGCTTCCAATAACTTTAAGGCTACCAATATCCTCTATGTGTGTTTACTGTCTCGTTACCATCTACTGTCATCTTCTTTTAACCTATATCTTTTGTTGGTTTCTCAAAACTTGGTATTTACTTCCTTTATCCTTGATCTTCATACAAGCATATTCTAGAACTCATAGAAGCGTGCTTTAATATCATTTACCACTCCTTTACGGGTTCTTCATATGACTTGTACACATGTCTAAAATATTCCTAGGTTCTTACCATTATATTTTACACTCTACGAGGATTCTTTATTACTGCTCCATGAGTAACCATTGCTATCTTTTTCATAGCCTTATTCTTCACCCCATCTTACCTAGGTACTAATTCGTAACTACCCCATATTTAAAATATTTGTTCGGCTTTCGCCATTTTTTCTCTCCAAAAATTAAACTTCAAACTTGTAATACTCAATCATAAAATCTTTGTCTTTAAAAAGTACAATTTAGAAACCTTTTGAAACTATAGTCCAAAATTTTTTAATTTAATTTATTCAGTAATCTAAAAGAAATTGTTAGAAAAACAAGATTTTAGAAAGTTTCTTTTCTTTTTCTTCAAATCAACTTTTTCTTTTAAAGACCCTTTTTAACTTTTACTTTTCAAAAATTGGGATTTTCAGTTCAAATTATTTCTTAAGTTTTCCTTTCAAAAACTAGTTTGTTTCACCAACCATTCTTTTCAAAAATATACTTCGCAATGTTTCTAAAACATCTTTCATAATTTTTAAACAATAAAAACTGGAGTAGATAAGAATAACGCTCATTCTATATTTTTCTACCATTCATACTATCTCCACTTCCCATCCTTGGTGGAGTCTCTAATATCATGTGAGTTCAAAAGATACTTGAAATAATGCACACAACAAAAGAAAATGTTCATTTCCTTTGTTCTGTTCTTAATTTCCTATGTTGCTTTAAATTAGATTACTTAGCATTTTCCTTGATATAATCTGCTAACATTGTTTCCTAATCATTATTTTATGTGAATCCTAATGTTGTTCTTATATTTTACAATGCTATTACTATTCAACTTTCCTCTACCTTAACTACACTGATTCCATTTTTTCTCTCAATTAACTATTTCTTAGTTGTTGTTTTGTCTTAGTGTTCTAAATCTTCTTTCTTGTACTATTTACCCTATTCGAAACTTGTACCACTTCCTATTGCCCATCCATAAAAATGTTTTTACATCTCAAAAATTCTCATTACATAGAAAAATCCACGTGCTATATTGCTCTATTTTTTTTAAAAGAAAATAGCTTTCTACCAAATTTCTTTTATCGAGATTTTAGATTTTGACAAATTCTAATTTCTACCATAGCTTTATATTTTAAAATTTTATTTCTTTACAAGAAAACTGGCGAGCTATATATATACTCTATAACGTTTTCAAACAAATTGCTATTATAAAGCCCTCTTATGGAAAAATTTCAATTTAATTAAACATTTAATTCTCCAATAAAACCTTTATTATATAAACATTTTTCCAAAAATCCAATACCTGCTTACTTTTTCAATCATTTTTCAAAAAAAAAATTATAATTCGGTTGGGCTCAAAGTGAATTTTTAACCATTCCCTTAAGAACATACTTCCTTCAATTTACTAATTACTCCTTTTCCAATATTGAAAACCTAATTATCTATTAAGACTGACCATTTCACACATTTCTGCATAAACTTCCCCAACTTCCACTATCTATAACATATGGATTCTTATTTTCCTTTTATCTGGACATATTTTACACTATCAACCGACAATCATACGGGGATCTATAATCATTGAGGTATTAAGACCCGACCAGGGTATCATGTACCATCCAACTTTCGGGATCTTCCATATGCAACTACTATATAATTGGAATTCTTAGGATTTAACATATATTATATTTATATTTATAGGAAAAATACAAATACGTTCACTCAACGTTTCCTAATATGTCAAGATCGACAAACCTAATCTATGATATCAAATGTAACAACCCGCACCCCAGTGAGCTGCAAGCACTAGCTCCTAGTGCGACTTCATAAAAAGCAATCATTGATAAGATTGAAGAAAATGTGCCTCAAAATTGCCAATGATCTCCCTACGGTCTCAAGAGGTAGTCTCCAAGGCTTCACACAAAATCTTCACTGACAACATATGCATGCTTGAGTAGGGTCAGGCAGAACTGTTGTTGCTTGATGGGAACTTCCCCCCGTACGCTCCGCCATCCATTCCAAGTTTTGGGACCTAGGTCATAGTATCCCAATCAAACTTCAGATTCAGTAAAATTAGAAAAAGTCAGCTCGAATATTGCCTCTTGTCTCCCTCCTCTCTAATGCGCATACTGAGACTGAGCTTTATTTCCTTCGCCAACGAAAAGCACGATAAATAGCGCTTCACCACTCTGTCTGCATTGTTGTCAAAGGTCCTAGAAAGAGACTGGCCCAACTTAAATGAGATATGATAACTTCCTTGAATTTTCGCTTAATCAAAAATCCAAGTCCATTAAAGCACGGATCATTGGTTTGGTATCCTACAAATGAAACAAAAGAATGCATATCAGAGCTCTAAGGAAATAACTTACAATGGAATTAAAATATAACATATCATATAAGTACTGACCAAGATTTAACACTTTCCAAAATCAATGTCCTTGTTATCATCGAACATGCCAAGAAAACATTCTGGTGATTGGTAAAATTAGACATTTTGTACATAATACTAGTTTATGCTGATTTTTCATCATATCATTTTATGTCTGTTAAATTTTCATTAGTCGTCTCAACTCCATGTTTGCATACAAACCATTCTTATCTACCTTCCATAGATTCATAACTATATGTATATATCTATCCACACACACACACACACACACAGAGAGAAAGAGAGATATATATCCCATTGGCCCCTAAAGGACGAAGATATTATCCTCGCTATTATATCTCATTCAGCACCCCATCAGGATCCATCGTCCTCCTCGTGTCATGATCTCATTATCGAATAACTCGAGGAAGTCCGAAAGTGCTTGACGATGGCCTTTTATACATTTCACCATACTTTTTCCGATGGTTTTTCATACATTTTTCCATATTCTCTTTGGGGAGTTTCTACTTTGTATGCTTCTTAACGTGGACTTGGCTCCATTAATCACCCTGTCTATAGTTTGAAGGAATCTTGTTATGGGTTAACTAGCCTTGCCCTAGCAAACAACTGTGGCAGTGCACGACCTAGCGTGGTCCACTCTTGTATGCTATAGACGAAGACAGCTAGGTGTAACCCTATCTTTTCCCTTAATCGCTTGGGACTGATGATGTTCTCGCCCTATGTAGCCCGACCTCTCAATTTGGTACCAACACTCACTGCGTGGTGCCCGATCCCGCTCACCATCTGTTTTGATTGCCTAGTGCAATCAAGGCAATACCCTACTCTAAAATAAATTTGAAGCGGACCACTCCATCCTGAGGGAACCCCTTATCTATACGCAAGCGTATACTCTCCACGAGTCCTATGGTTGGACATGTCTCACATCAGTACGATGTTACACAACAGTTGGTAGCCCCTTGCGGTGGGCAGACTTCTATTGTATTACCCTACTGACCTCGCATTCCAACCTACTTTAAAGACCTTTTGTCATTTTCTTTATATAATTTATACATTAAATTATAATAATTCACAATCATCATAAACACATATTCGAGGCTTCTTACTATATATCATATATATATATATATATTCATTCTTATATACTTTTACTTTCATTACCACTACAGTTCTTATAGTTGACCCTAGGTCTGAATTTTATTATGTGTTTCACTTTTTCTTCTACTTTATATTCATTTATCTATTTCATTTTATCAAGTTCATAACTCTATTTCTACCTATTTTATCCATTCTCTATCTTTCCGTTTCTATTTTCATGTTAACCCTTTTTATTTCTACTTCCTTATTTTTTTGCATTTTGTTCTTTACTTACTTTAAATCTTATTGGTACTTCACATCTTAACTATTTAAGACATTTTCTCGCATTCATATTCTACCATTTCACTTTTGAGGTTTATTTCATTTTAATGCATTGGAACAACGTTTCTATTCTAAATATGTTAACACTGTAAGTTTATGTCTTATCCAAAAAGTGAGATTTTTGCGGTGTTTATGATTATAAGGAACTATCTTTCTTTTTATTATTTGAAATAGACAGTAAAAAATACGGTAAATATTCCTATTTTGTATATCTTTTTTTTAGGTGTATTCCTTGTCATTTCAAACATCGCACTTTTATTTATTTAAACTTGATAATGCATAGAAATCTACTAGCAATGTTTAGAATTCCAATGAACTAAAATATCACTTAACCCTTAAGATCTTAATAAAGTTTCTTTATTTTACATTCTTTTTCTACGTTCAAACATCGATTTGTTATTACCAATTTCATAACAGGTTACAAGGATAACATATGTAAGAAAGTTCTCAACTTTTATTAAATCTCTGCTATAATCTGTTCCATAATCTTTTTACTAGATCTATTCCATTTAAATTCATTATGCGTAAACAATATATTTACATCTTGTTATTACATGCTTGCAAATATAAATATGATTGTTACACACTTGCGAATTTATATCGAAATCAATTATAAATAAGCATACTTGAAATATATTACAATGGAATAAATCTAATTTTATTACAAAATATGTAATTTCTCCCACTCACCTTCCCCAAGCGTCCCCAAATCTCCAGATCTACTCTATGTTATTTGTATTTCAACTCTTAACTCCCTATTCTGATTTCCATATAACATATACATATAGATCTATTAGAATTTGGATTAGAAATAAGAGAATTAGGTTGAATATAAATTTAGATCCGGGTTTACAGTTTACCTTGGTTGTGGCGACTTCATTTTAACCTATTTTCTATCTCTGTCATCTTCTACAATCCTCTACTGGTGTATACGTGCAAACTAGCAACCTATAACTATTTTATAAGAATTTAGAGTTATGGAGAAGAAGTGAAAATGGCAGAGCTTCCGTGCTCATTAGAAAATTATGAGTTGGAAGTAAAGCTCAAGGTCTGAATTTATAGGGGTTCAAATGAGTGTCAACCGCTAGATTAAACTGATTTAAATCCGTCTGTTTAGAAAACAATTTACTGCCACCTTTAAACATACACGAGTCGACCTTCCATATCTATGGTCTACCACAACGGTCGACTTGGATAAGTGTAAGGTCGACCTATGTGAATGGTAAGATTACTTCATTCTTTGATTTTTGTTAATTTGTTTTATTGATTCAATTATCTTCTATATCTATTTCCTCCGTTAATTGATCTCGTTCAATTCTTTCCCCTTTTATAAATTCTCTAGGATTTTAATTTAATGTTAACATTTATTAATATCTAATCTTCCATTAATGTTTAGCATTAGTTGATTGTATTACTATATTTACATATATCATTATTGTCAATGCTAAAACTTCAAACGTTAATAACCTTTTCGTTTGAACTTCCATTGGAAAACGTTATATATAAAAATTGATCGGAAAATCACCACAAACTCAATGGTATAAGTTTAATGGAAAAATTCTAACATTTGAAATTTTTTTATTTTTGTCACTATTACCTATTTATTGCATTTCCTTTCAAATTAATTAGTGTTAAAATCGTAGGGTGTTACAAATTTGATACTTTATTTGGATTCGACATTGGGTTATCGGTTTGACACTTTAGTATAATCTGAATAAGGTGGTATAAGTATGAAATCTTTATTAAAGCTAATGACTGGTCATGATTCGACATCCAGTCATAAATCTAACTGTTAGAAATGAGTTTCCAATTGGTTATGAATACCTTATATATCTACAGACTCGACGTCTCATCATCGTTCGATATCTAAAAATGAACTATTTAATGAATTATCGACTTGTTACAAGTTTTATATCTAGTATTGGTTTTGATATTTTACCATTATGGACTGAATAATTTTTAATTAATCATGTACTCATTGGTTAAGCATTTAGTTATTCACTTTTGCATCTATATTTAGGAGAATTTCAATTTTTTTAAAATATGTAATACTTCCCTAATTTTGTATAATATCACCTGATAGAAAAATGGATAGCAAGAAATCTGAAAAAGGCATTAAACCTTCTCCTGCTTCAAAGAAGTGAGATTATAAGCTTAACCAATCCTTTATAACTTCCCAGCAGAAAGTAGATTCTATTCTTCAGCAATTTGGGGTTACAAATATAGAAGCCATGGTCGTAGGTCCATCTGGCAGAAAAGATAATCCTCCCGAAGGATTCTTTACTTTTACTCCTATTCATATCTGCCATTCAGACTACCTTCCTTTTACAGTTCGTAGAGCACTTGGGAATCTCTTTGATACAATTAACTCCCAACTCCTACACTTATTTAAGTTGCTAGGAGGTCCTTACCAAGGAAGCCAAACTTCCTTCACTAAATGCTGAGACTCTTCATTCTTTAGTGAATCTTGTAAGAGTAGATAAACAATAAGATAGTTATGTATATTACCTCCTCCCTTACTCAAAGTGTTTAATCACCCATCCAATCAACAAGACAAGGGATTGGGAGAATCAATTCTTTTACATTAGATGTTATACTCCTAAGATCAAGGGGTCATTTCCTATTCTCGGTAAGTTTTACTGCCTCTTATCATTTACGTTATATTTTTTCACTCTCATATGATGAGTATTCTATTTCAGGATCTGCTCCTAAACAATCTAATTCCTCTGTCACCACTACTATTAAGGCTTTGACTCAAGCTTCTAAAAGCATGGGGGACAGGCTCAAGCTTTTGACCGGAACTAACCTTCGCAAATACTCTTTAAACTAAAACAACCATAGAGTGCTTGGAGAACCACCGATGGTAAAGGGGGATGCTCATGGAATAAGATTCCTGGTTGTCAGCAATCGAAAAACTTTTTCTATTTCTTCCCCCATTCAGTGTGATTCCTCTAGTAAGTTTATATTGTAATTAAACGAAGTTTCTTACGTCGGTGTCATAGGAATTTTCCTTTAACCTAGGTTCATCTGCTATTGTCGTAGGCTCTAAATCTAAGAAGGCTAAAGCTCATGTTTCTTCTTTGGCTGAATCAACTAAGGCTTCCCTTTTTGGGTGTTTTATTGCTAAAGCCATTGATGCTATAAAAGGAAGGCGGGCTCCAACACTCCAACTGATGCTTTGATCCTCCTTCGAGCAAAAAGGATAAGCTTAGGGAAAGCCAGACTTCCATCATTATTGCCGAGGAATCAAATGTGGATGCTGCTTTGGCCACTCACGATCCTAACATGATTAATTTAAGTTCTCCGAACTAAAATGCGCAAAAACATATAGAGGATATTCACATCCCAAATCCTTTACTAGACATCTCGCTTTTCACTTCTGATTTCAGTTTCCAAAGTTTGTATGAGGAGTTAGGTCTGCTCCTCTTCCCACTGAATCTCTTCCTTCAAAGGCTCAGGCTCAAACTATCCTTATGGGCTTTAATATCTTATTCGTTCAGCTGCCTAATCTCCAACTGTGACTTCTCTTATGCCACTATAGCCATCAACTTTATCAGCGGATCATCTTTATGTTCTTTATCAACAACTTTTGTTGGTATGTGTCTCATAGTATTTTGGCTAATCTAGACTCTAGTTTGGTGCATCCTTACTTAGCTTATTTCTACCATATGTTTCAAGCGGCCAAGCATATATTTTTTCTTCAACTGGCCTCCCAAGGACCTGTTGGTCAAGTTGTGGAGCTTAAGGAGTAGGTTTTCGCACTAACGACTAAAGTTGGGCTTCTACAGACTCAAATGATTAATGTTGCAATCGAAAAGGAAGAGGCTATTATTAAGAAGGGCAAACTTGCCTCCTCTCTTGATGAGGAGAAAAAAGCCAAATTGTTATTTGAAGAAAGCATGAAGACTTTAGGGATGGAGCTTGAACAAGCTAACAAAGAGAAAGTCAAAATGGCCGATAAGATAAAGTCATTGGAAAGCCAATTGGAAACTAAAGATGTTACCTTGGTCTATGCTAACAACATTATAAAGGATGCCAAGAAGAAAGTTTCTTTCTTCCTTAATCAAGCTTTTACCATAACAGAGAAGTGTTACGAAGATGCCCTTTTTGCAGCATATAATGACAACATCAGCAAATGCCCTGACCTGGACTTCCCTTCCCTCCCAAATCTGAATAACACATTTAAGAGGAACTTCGATCTTATTCTTGGGAGAGTTCAGGGATCGCTCCAAGATCAATTTCGTGAAGAGGAGGCCATCAATCCTAAGGAATTATTATCTTCCATGACCCTCCATTTGGTGGAGATGAAGATTTTGATAAAGGGGAAGATGACGACCAATGGTGATGATGATGATGATTAAGAAGGGGATGATGGCAATAAGGGTCTGGAAGAACCAAGAAGCGGGGATAAAGGATCAGGCGGCCACGAATTAGACTCGTATGCACGTGACATAGGCTGTAACAACCCGCATATTTCACGATTGTATATTTAAATGTTTTATTTAAATATTGCACCGTTAATCGGATTAAAGTCCGAAATGTTACTTTTTGTAAACAGTCGAATTGGGACTCCAGATCACTTCCATTGAGTCCAAAATGGAGTTTACAACTTTTTTGAGTATAAACATCGATATGTTTGGAGTTGAGTAGAATTTGCTATTTTTCTATTTGGGCTGTGGGTTTGTGTTTCAGCCCACTAACCCATCTTAAAACCCTAACTCAACTCCTCTTCATTCATTTCATTCCTCATTTCCTAACATTCAAGCTCTAGAGAATAATGGGGGAAAAGATTGAAAATTAGAATTCCAAAACCCTAGTTTGTTTAGGAAATACAAATTCAAGTCCAAAATCAAAGAGAAGCTTAGGTAAGCATCCTCTTCATCTTCTCCATCTCAATCTCTCTTCAAATTTCAGAAATTCCTAAACCCTAACTTAGGAAATATTCTTCTTTTGAGCTTAGATTGAAGCTTCTTGAGTTGTTGTTGAAGAGGAATTGATCTTAGCTTGTTTTAGAGCCTCTCACTTGAGTTTTTGGGTTTAAAGGTGAGTTCTTTAACTCACATCTACGTCTATAACTTGCTTTGTTGTTAGGTATGAATCCCTAACATTTGTGCATGTTCATTTGCTTTTGATTGGAATTGATTTGGTGAATTTTCCAAATTTTGGTGTTTTGGTCCAATTTTATGAAAATCCTTTTAAGGATGTTTGGACATTGATATTTGGGGTGTATCGAAGAGCCTATAAGGCTGGGTTGTCGCTTGGCATAAATCCCTACTCATTGTTGCTCGTCTGATCGCTCCCGAAACAAATTGGCCATCATTGGCCTAGGTTCAATCTTCGCCTGAGCTTCAGCTCAAACGTCTGGTATAAGGATCAGACGTCTGAGGCTAAGGAATAAATATTCCAGACGTTCATCTCAAACGTCTGACCTTGCTTTCCAGACGTCTGGGAGATCCAGACGTCTGAGCCTACTTCCTAGACGTCTGGGTGATATGGAATAGAATTTCCAGTTCCTCAGTTCAGACGTCTGATTTACTGGGTCAGACGTTTGGTTAGTGTTCAGATGTCTGCCTTGTAATTTCAGACGTCTGGAATCTTTCTGGATTATTTCCAGAGAACAAATCCAGACGTCTGGATTCTAAACCAGACGTTTGGAACTGTGCATTTTGCCTAATTTGGGCTGTTTTGTGTGGATTTCCAATTTTAATCGGTTTTTGTTGATCCGGATAGTTTTTATCACTTATTATCGACTTTGATGACTTCTTTCTTTGGATTTTTGGGAATATCCGTTTGACGGATTTGATATCGATTTTTATGGATTTAATTCACATTTTCGTATGTGAATTTTTGGTGATTGATTGTTTCTACAATCATTTCTGTGGTTTGTCATTTTAAAATACAAAGGTTTCTATACTAGTAGTAAATACTCAAACTCTTTCATCAAAACGATTTCAACATTTACTTTCAATAAAAAACTCGTTTTAAATCCGTTTTCCAACCTATTAGTATATACAAACCTTTACCTCATTCGTACAAGAAATCCAATTAAACAACTTAGCAAAACAAGTGGTATGAAACGCTTGCGTTTACTTCGTCGGTTAATTCTTGGACTTGTTCGATTGAACTCTCGTGACAATTTTCGAGTGGAAATCAACAATTTGTTCGTAAATATTTAAGTTAAGACAGTGGTTATGGGGCATGAAGCTAAACTCATCTATTTACTAGCTTAGTGTAATTAACACTTCTTATTGATCAATGATGATCAATTTATGGTTTAGACTAGCGAAGTGCGATGTCTCTTTGTCCACGTGGTGGACAATACCTCGTTTTATTGAGCTTCGTCTCATTTTTATGGGCTAGCGACCCATGGTCTTTGGACCGTTCGTGGAGCATTCAGATCGATAGGTCGGTGCATGGGGTGTATCTTTTTAGGTGCATCGATGTCCGACTAGGAATGGTGTGTATCTTTTTAGGTGCATCGATGTTCGACTAGGCATGGGGCGTATCTTTTTAGGTGCGTCGATGTTCGATTATGCATGGGGCGTATCTCTTTAGGTGCGTCGATGTTCGACTATGCATGGGGCTATCATTTTAGTTGCGTCGATGTTCGGTTCATGGGATAGCGACCCATTTGTGATACACGTGTTGGGGAGTTTTCATGCTCTCGTTTGTGATAGGCCTTCCCCTTTTTGTGATTTCTGGATTTCTAGTTGATTATTTCTAGAATTTGTGTTTCACCGATTTTTGCGATTGGCATTGATATGTTTTGTCAATATTTGTGTTTTGGTGAATAATTTAAAGAATATGCCATTCTTTTTTGTGTTTGAGAACATTTGAGATATTGAATGATTTTTGTTGTTATCTGATGTATACTTGTCATAGTATGGCATTATTGTTATCATATGTTTTTGTGATATCTCTTATCCTATCTCATTTTATATGATATTTATAGCTAGACTGATCCGTTTATTATTTTCTTCTTAAATAATACTCGGGTCAGACTGAGGTATTTCAGGTGCTTCTGCTTGACTTCTTATCAGGGTTCGTCACCTGACTTTTGGCTAACTACTTTAGCTTAGTAGTTTTTGTTAGTATACATTTGAGATAGAGACTCCTTGATGTATACTTATTCATTTGTCTAGCACTTTTATCTATTCTTTTGTGATGTAGTGGATCTTGTATGACCACTACTTTGATGTACACTTCTATGTGATATATTCATATCTGTTTCCGCCTTTGTGATATGAATATCTGTGACTGATTTGTGTTATGTTTATTTCTATATTTGTTTCCGAAGTCCTCATAGCCACTGTGTGGTAGCTTTGAGTTTGTATTTGATATGTCGGATTTCCTCTTGAAATAAAATGTCAGTTATATTATCTGACATATCGGTACTCGCACAAAGCAATTACACAGATGGTCGCTCCTCAACAGCCTTATTCTTCTTGCTAGTCGATGGCATTACCCCGTAGTGTCCTTGGCTAGTGTGAGTATAGAGGTGGGGCGTAACAGCTTGGTATCAAAGCCAAACTTCGGAACAATGTAGAATAATCTAGCAAGGATCATTGTCCTAAGTCGTTCTAAGGAATCGTGCCATAGGATTTAATTCAAGTCTTCGTACCGTTCTATCCTATTTCTTTTTATGATGCCTTGTTTTATCAATCAAGTTTGTTTGATATTCATTCTGAGAATAACCTTTTTCCTCTTCTTTCTTTCTTTCTTAAAGAAGAGAAATGGTTAGACCAGGGCGTCCCAGCGCTGGTCAATCCAGTGCTACTCCTCAAGATGGAGTATTTATGTCTGCTCAACAACTTTTAGATCTTGTGAACAATGCCCAAGCTGCCGGACCCGTTCCAGAGCCTACTCACCCTAAATCCGGGTGTGCACGCTTGTGCAGAGATTATACCGCGTTGGGTGGAAGGCCATTCAAGGGTTCCGAAAATGTTATAGAAATCCAAGCTTGGCTTAGATCATGCGATCGCATCTTTTATCGCATGAATCTTGTGGATCTACATCGAGTCCAAGTGGCTTCTAGCATGCTCCAAGAAAGAGCATTAGATTGGTATGAGCTTTTGATTTCGGAAACTATTGAAGCGTATCTTACTTGGGAGCAATTCCGGGAAAGATTCGAATTGATGTTTGTGCCGGAGGCCGAAAAAGTAACTTTGGCCCGACGCTTTATTGACCTTGTTCAAGGTGAATCTTCTGTGGCAGATTATGTCGCATCTTTTGAATCTCTCTCTAAATATGGGGTCGAGTATATTAATACCCCATTGAAGAAAAATCAGAGATTTGTCTATAGGTTGAATAAGAAACTCAAAAAGCCTTTATATCTGAAACTAGAAGTTTCTTTCGATCAGCTTATAGATATCGCTCTTCGACTTGAAGAGGCCGATAGAGAAAGTGATGTTGAAGTTGGGGGTGCCAAATAGAACTTCAATAATAACATGAAGAGGCCTATTAAGTTCAAAGGCCCCAATCCCAACAAGAAAGGGAAGCAAGAAACTTCGGTAGCAAAGACTCCTACCTCTAGTCGTGGACAATGCTACAATTGTGGTTCTATGGACCACTATGCAAATGAGTGTCCGAAACCCCTTTATTGTCGCTATTGCAAAAGTTTGAGTCATCATATATCTGTGTGTCCCATACTTCAAGCAAGAAGGAGGGAAAGCTAAAGGTTGTGCAAGCCTCTACTAGCACTTCTCTTGGTCAAGGTATTTCTCATTCTATCCTTGATGGCATTATTATGTTTTGTGATCATCCTATTCGAGTTCTTTTATTCGGGTGCATCCCACTCTTTTATATCAAAAGAACTTGTTGATTCTTTTTCTTTAAATATATGGGTTTGATGACTTCATTGAGAATTGCGAATCTGATTGGTAGATTTGCAACACTCAGTTTGCTTTGCAAAAATGTCGAGATTATTTTGTATGATTATTCTTTTCGAGCCGATTTGCATGTTATGCGTTACTTAGGCTTCGAAATTGATTTTTGGGAAAGGATTGGCTTAATCATTATAAAGCCCATATCCTATGACCTGAGAGGACTATCCATCTTCGACATTCTCAATCTGTTAAGCATATTTCTATTGTTTGTAATGATTTTGATTTCCAAATTCGGTGGCATCATTTTATTCTTTAAACCCACTTGATGAGGAAAGTGTTATTTCTCTCATTCAAGTAGTTTGTGAATTTTCTGGTATATTTGAACTTGTCTTAGGATTACCACCTAAGCAATCTATTGAGTGGTGCTAAGGTCTTTTCAGCTCGACCTTGCCACCAGTTTTTATCAGCTACGAGTTGCGGAGGGTAGCATTCCGCACTCGTTATGATTCTTGTGAGTGGTTCGTTATGTCATTCGGTTTGACGAACCTTCTACCTTATTTCATCCAACTTATGAATCGAGTATTCTACGAATATCTCGATGAGATTATCCTTGTATTTATTGATTATGGATGAAAACAACAATTTAAAATTTGCAAATCTTTTTAATAAGATATTTATAAGTATGATTGGATTTTGTTCTTAAAACGAGCAAAGAATATTTGTAAAAATTTTAGGAGACATGTTTATCATATAGAAGATGATTTTGTGTTGTTTTGCCCATTGAGTGCTTTAAGAATTCTGGTCGATGCGCTTGATCAACGTTATCGATAGGAATCTCCTAAACGCTATGATGAGACAGTCAAACACAATAAATTGACTTGTAAAAAAGTAATTTTTTCTACAAAGATGATTACATAAAGTTAATTATAATTTTGAATGTCTTAGCTTTTCGGGAAAGAGGATCGTTTAAAAGAACTCCTTTCCGATGATTTTATTCTTGCAATTCCCAAAGGGAACCAAGAATTAATTGTTTATATCGATACTAGTCGTATTGGTTTGAATGTCGTTCTCATGCAAAGGGAACGTGTTATCACATATGCTTCATGACAATTAAAGCCTACTGAGACTGGATATGCCACTCATGATCTAGTGCTCGCGGCTATTATTTTTGCCCTTAGAATTTGGCGTCATTATCTTTTGGGAGAGAAATTTGTTCTCTACACCGATCATAAATCTTTGAAATATTTATTTTCTCAAAAGGAACTTAATTAGCGTCAACAACGTTGGCTCGAGTTCCTTGCATCTTATGATCTTGATATTCTTTATACTCCGAAAAAGGGTAATCGTGTTGCCGATGCCCTTAGCCGAAAGCAACAAGCAGTTGTTTCAATGATGATATCCGAATGGAATGATCTCGAGACTTTATCCACTTGTGAGATTCGAGATTGTGAATCCAATTTATGTTCATCTCTTGTTTTGTGTAGCCTTGAGGCTCATCCTTCTTTTTTGGACCGTACCTCTTTTGGCTAAACTCTATGTCAAATTAAATTTCATGGAGTTCCTACTTCTATTGTTAGCGATCGTGATCCATTATTTGCTAGTGGATTTTGGTAAGGTCTTCAAAAAGCTTTGGGAACAAAGCTTAATTTTAGCACCGCTTATCATCCTCAGTCCGATGGACAAACCGAGCGTGTGAATCAAACTCTTGAAGATCTTCTTCGTGCATGTGTTCTTGATTTTGGTGGAAGTTGGGAAGATCATATTTCTCTTATTGAGTTTTCCTATAATAATAGCTTCCAATCTAGTATTGGTATGGCACCTTTCGAGGCACTCTACCGAAGGCTATGCCGATTTCCTTCGTGTTGGCTTGAAGCCAGTGAGAAGCTGGTTTTAGGTCCAGATTTTATTCGTGTTTCACCTATGATGGGTGTTGTGTGTTTCAGTCGATCGGGAAAATTTATACCTCGATATATTGGTCCATTTCCCATCACCGAACGTATTGGTTCCGTGGCTTATCGCCTTTTATTACCGGCCCAATTTTCTGCTATTCATGATGTTTTCCACGTCTCTCAACTACGGTAATGCCTTAGGGATTCCGATTCTATTCTTGAGCCCGGTGTAATTGAAGAAATTGAAGTTTCACCAAATTTGACTTATGAGCAACATTCTATTCGTATCATTGCTTCGGAGGTTAAACGCTTTCGAAATAAAGATGTTCTTCTTGTGAAAGTTCAATGGCCCTCAAATCCTAAGGATTGCTCTTGGGAATCTAGAGAATTCATCGAGCGAACACATCCGGACTTACTCTCTCGTGCTCCTTAGGGTAAACTTCTCATTTCAAAATTTCTTCTTTTGTGTTGTTATGCCTTACTATGGTTGTTACTTTTTATTTTCCTTTTAATTATTGCGAGGATGCAATTTCTTTAAGGAGGGGAGTCTGTAACAATCTGCATATTTCACGATTGTATATTTAAATATAGCACCGTTAATCGGATTAAAGTCCGAAATATTACTTTTTGTAAACAGTCGAATTGGGACTCGAGACCACTTCCATTGAGTCCAAAATGAAGTTTACAACTTTTTTGAGTATAAACATCGATATGTTTGGAATTGAGTAGAATTTGCTATTTTTCTATTTGGGCTGTGGGTTTGTGTTTCAGCCCACAAACCCATCTTAATACCCTAACTCAACTCCTCTTCATTCATTTCATTCCTCATTTCCTAACATTCAAGCTCTAGAGAATAATGGGGGAAAAGATTGGAAAATAGAATTCCAAAACCCTAGTTTGTTTAGGAAATACAAATTCAAGTCCAAAATCAAAGAGAAGCTTAGGTAAGCATCCTCTTCATCTTCTCCATCTCAATCTCTCTTCAAATTTCAGAAATTCCTAAACCCTAACTTAGGAAATATTCTTCTTTTGAGCTTAGATTGAAGCTTCTTGAGTTGTTGTTGAAGAGGAATTGATCTTAGCTTGTTTTAGAGCCTCTCACTTGAGTTTTTGGGTTTAAAGGTGAGTTCTTTAACTCACATCTACGTCTATAACTTGCTTTGTTGTTAGGTATGAATCCCTAACATTTGTGCATGTTCATTTGCTTTTGATTGGAATTGATTTGGTGAATTTTCCAAATTTTGGTGTTTTGGTCCAATTTTATGAAAATCCTTTTAAGGATGTTTGGACATTGATATTTGGGGTGTATCGAAGAGCCTATAAGGCTGGGTTGTCGCTTGGCATAAATCCCTAGTCATTGTTGCTCGTCTGATCGCTCCCGAAACAAATTGGCCATCATTGGCCTAGGTTCAATCTTCGCCTGAGCTTCAGCTCAGACGTCTGGTATAAGGATCAGACGTTTGAGGCTAAGGAATAAATATTCCAGACGTTCATCTCAGACGTCTGACCTTGCTTTCCAGACGTCTGGGAGATCCAGACGTCTGAGCCTACTTCTCAGACGTTTGGGTGATCTGGAATAGAATTTCCAATTCCTCGGTTTAGACGTCTGGTTATTGTTCAGACGTCTGCCTTGTAATTTCAGACGTCTGTAATCTTTCTGGATTATTTCCAAAGAACAAATCCAAACGTCTGGATTCTAAACCAGAAGTCTGGAACTGTGCATCTTGCCTAATTTGGGCTGTTTTGTGTGGATTTCCAATTTTAATCGGTTTTTGTTGATCCGGATAGTTGTTATCACTTATTATCGACTTTGATGACTTCTTTCTTTGGATTTTTGGGAATTTCCGTTTGACGGATTTGATATCGATTTTTATGGATTTAATTAACATTTTCGTATGTGAATTTTTGGTGATTGATTATTTCTACAATCATTTCTGTGGTTTGTCACTTTAAAATACAAACATTTCTATACTAGTAGTAAATACTCAAACTCTTTCATCAAAACGATTTCAACATTTACTTTCAATAAAAAAATCATTTTAAATCCGTTTTCCAACCTATTAGTATATACAAACCTTTACCTCATTCGTACGAGAAATCCAATTAAACGACTTAGCAAAACAAGTGGTATGAAACGCTTGCATTTACTTCGTCGGTTAATTCTTGGACTTGTTCGATTGAACTCTCATGACAATTTTCGAGTGGAAATCTACAATCTGTTCGTAAATATTTAAGTTAAGCCAGTGGTTATGGGACATGAAGCTAAACTCATCTATTTACTAGCTTAGTGTAATTAACACTTCTTATTGATCAATGATGATCAATTTATGGTTTAGACTAGCGATGTGCGATGTCTCTTTGTCCACGTAGGGGACAGTACCTCGTTTTATTAAGCTTCGTCTCATTTTTTTGGGCTAGCGATCCATGGTCTTTGGACCGTTCGTGGAGCATTCGGCTCGATAGGTCAGTGCATGGGGTGTATCTTTTTAGGTGCATCGATGTCCGACTAGGCATGGGGTGTATCTTTTTAGGTGCATCGATGTTCGACTAGACATGGGGCGTATCTTTTTAGGTGCATCGATGTTCGATTATGCATGGGGCGTATCTCTTTAGGTGCGTCGATGTTCGACTGTGCATGGGGCGTATCTTTTTAGGCGCGTCGATGTTTGGTTCATGGGATAGCGACCCATTTGTGATACACGTGTTGGGGAGTTTTCATGCTCCCGTTTGTGATAGGCCTTCCCCTTTTTGTGATTTCTGGATTTCTAGTTGATGATTTCTAGAATTTGTGTTTCACCGATTTTTGCGATTGGCATTGATATGTTTTGTCAATATTTGTGTTTTGGTGAATAATTTAAAGAATATGACATTCTTTTTGGTGTTTGAGAACATTTGAGATATTGTATGATTTTTGTTGTTATCTGATGTATACTTGTCATAGTATGGCAATATTGTTATCATACGTTTTTGTGATATCTCTTATCCTATCTCATTTTATATGATATTTATAGCTAGACTGATCCGTTTATTATTTTCTTCTTAAATAATACTCTGGTCAGACCGAGGTATTTCAGGTGCTTCTGCTTGACTTCTTATCAGGGTTTGTCACCTGACTTTTGGCTAACTACTTTAGCTTAGTAGTTTTTGTTAGTATACATTTGAGATAGAGACTCCTTGATGTATACTTATTCTTTTGTCTAGCACTTGTATCTATTCTTTTGTGATGTAGTGGATCTTGTATGACCACTACATTGATGTACACTTCTATGTGATATATTCATATCTGTTTCCGCCTTTGTGATATGAATATCTGTGACTGATTTGTGTTATGTTTATTTCTATATTTGTTTCCGAAGTCCTCATAGCCACTGTGTGGTAGCTTTGAGTTTGTATTTGATATGTCGGATTTCCTCTTGAAATAAAATGTAAGTTATATTATCTGACTTATCGGTACTCGCACAAAGCAATTACACAGATGGTCGCTCCTCAATAGCCTTATTCTTCATGTTTGTCGACGGCATTACCCCGTAGTGTCCTTGGCTAGTGTGAGTATAGAGGTGGGGCGTAACATAGGCTTTCCTGATCTACCAGGCCCCCAGGATGCTTTGCAGGAAAACATCCCTTCACACGCTTCTTCTCTCAGGCAACAAACGAAGGAAAAAGCCCAAGCTCCAACTTCTCAAGTTCCCGTCATGCAGGTATGAAATTTATTTTAAATGTCCAAATTTATCTACTAGCTTTTAGTTAATAAGCTCACTACTTTAGATAAGGAAAAGATCTAAATATTATTTTGAAACTCTGTGTGAGAAGAGCGAGAGAAGTACTTCGAGATGAAAAGGATAATCGAATAGCATAACAACTTATCTGAAAATTACAAGCGCCTTTGCCTTCATGCCAAACGATTAAAAAACTTCAAGGAAATATGAGGTACTCGACTCTTAAAAATATCTCGCCTTCATAGAGAAAGAATTTTAAAAGAAAATGCAGAGTTAACTACACTCTTCTGGATGCTTATTGAAGATAGATATGCTTTAGTAGAGTTTCTCTGCAAAATTTATTTTTGTAGTATTTTTGTCGACTTTTCTTTCTTAAGTGAGAAGACTGGAGGTTTAATTAAACGTCTCGATAATAAATATTTAAACAAGCAAGGGACTGATCCCCATCCTAGGGAATATTAAAATCTTACCAATGTTGTGACCGTTCCACTTCCCCCAACATTCCCCCCCCCGGGAAAGTTAAGTTCATTAAAAGAGAGATTCATTTTGAGTTTTACAAAGGGTCGATATTGTATGAACCCAAGTAATTTTGTTACTGTATTATGTAATTCAAACAATGATAGGAATTCCAATATCTTCGTTTCTTTGCATCTTAGCTTATTTCCCTTAAATCATACAGATTAAGGAATCATCGATTAGTCTGTTTTCATGGAACTCTTAAGTAAATTTATAAAATTATAAAGAGACTTTAAAGAGAAATCGTTAATTCTCAAAACCTCTCGGCTAGCAAAATATTGCTTCCTTAGGGATATTTAAGAAGTTTACACACGGCTTCGACACTTTCATTTTGATTTCTTTGGCAATGAAAAAGACAATTTACTTAAAGAGATGTGAACTAATTATGCCAAATTGTTATGTGGTGAAGCCAATCCTACGGCCGGGAAATGGAACTACAATCGATTTCTACCGGTTAATAACCCTCCAGGGTTTAATGTTCCTTTTTTTACTCTACCCTTTCTATGTTCACGGGCTCACTCAAAATGGCCAAAACTGTTGTATTTAAACTTTAAGAATATATAAAACTTGTATTATTAATGTAATTTGAATTTGTTTGTACTTGTAAACCTTCTTGCTGCTAATAAAGAACACATTTTCTTGTGTATTAATTTCTTTTTCTTGTTTACATATTTTTATTAGGAAAAACAATTATCGCTTGTATTTAGAAGTCCAAATCTCCTTTCTTGATTGGACAATATTAAAGCCAAGATGATATCAGTCATTGAGAAGAAACGCTCTTCTCATGATGCTTCAACTTTGTTATTTCTGGATAACCCAGATATGGAAAATTGGCACGATAATTATTATCAATTGAGATCTAATTTAAACAGCATGAAGGAAATGACTTCTAGCTTAGAAGAGAAAATTAAAGAGAAAAACAAAGAAATCCAAGGGCTGAGAAGGAATATGAGTGTGTCTTGCCAGTCTGGACCTTCATTTTAAAAAATCAAGGCCAGTGCAGAAATTGCCCGATTACATCAATGGGTAATGGATCTTGAAGTCAACTTGTTAAAAATCCAAGTATGCTGTCAATCTTTAGAACTCATTGCAACTGGAGGCGAATCCAGCCTTCCCACTCCTACCCATGCGAGAACGACTATGTCCTAATCTCTAGCTGGCAAAGAGGCATTCCCTTCCTTGTTAAACCCACCTCCGGGCTTAGATCGTGGAGAAATCTCCAGATGGTGCCAAAGGGTTAGGTAAGAATGCATCTAATTTTTAAAAGGAAACTGGGATGAAAAAGTCCTGAAATATCTCAATAAGTATCAAAGTCAGGTTGAGGAGTTAGGACATGAAAAACATGTTCTTAAGTGGAAAGTTAAGGAATTACATAACAAGGTCAAAACTCTCAAAGGAGCCAATAAAACGCTCGACCATGAATTAAAAGTTTAAATTAGCTCTATTGATGATACAGATATTATCCGGAAGAAGGAGAAGAAACTCAAGGAATTTTTGAATGCGGCGACTAGTCACATCGCTAAACCTTCCCCAGCTGTTGAAGACTTGAAGGAAAAAGTGCATGACCATTATTCTTAATGGAGAATAATCGAAGAAGCATCATTTGGAAACTTTTGACTGGATTCTCTTATTGATTAATCATTCTTGTTATCTATAATTTTTGTATATGATATATAAAATGTAAAATGGTAAATAAATTTATACTTGAACGGTTAATGCCTTGAATAGACTTTGTATTTTCGGACTCGTTGTACCTTTTGAGATTTATGACTTACTTCTGTGCTTTAGTACAATTCCATATGATTTGTGGTTTTTGATCAAGCATAGATTTGCTTGCTCTTTATTCCCCTGCAGAATGCTTTAGACCAGCCTTTTTGGTTCTTTCTTCTCCTTTTGGAAAACTATACAGTAAATAATTATGGCTTTCGTAACTTTGAGAAATTATTTCTTTCTTAAATTAGTTATTTTGCTTTGCAAACGCTGAAGAATATTTTTGAAAAATTTGTTAATCTTTGAAACTTCAAAAGCTTGGTTTTGAAATTCATTTTCCAAAATAATTATCAGCAAAACTTTAGATAAGTCTGATCAATTTGCTTTCTCATTTTTATTTTATGGGCGAATCTTGGTTGCTTTAAATATCATTATCATGGATAGTGTCTTGGAGTAATTGTCTATTTGATGACTTTTCTCCATCGCATAAGCATAGATAGTTGCTAGTTAGCTTTGATAAAAGACCAAAAATTTATCTGACAAGAAGATCATAGATTTAGTTTGATAAGAAAACAAGAAATACATCTGACAATAGGACCAGAATTCCATCAGAAATTCATTTGATAATAAGGCTAGAAGTTCATCTGGTAAGAAGATCAGAAATCCATTTGATAATAAGACCAGAATTCCATCTGGTAAGAGGATCATAAATCCAACCATTAATGGAAATTCCTGTTATTTGATAATTCGAATTCCAATTCAAAAATTAAGAATTAAGAGCTAATTCAATATTTCAAAGGATGAAGCCCTGGGCCTAAGTAATAAATCATAAATTCTCAATGTCTATATTTTGACATTAAAATTCCTCGATTCTGGGTAATAAACAGTTTTTGATCCTTCCTTTGAAGGTTACTTTAACTTTGCTTGGTACAGAATTAAATGTGTTTGACTGTTCTTCCTCTAGAAAATTGCTTTGACCTATCTTTAGGGTAGATCTAAACTTGCTTGGTTGATTTCTTTCGCTCCTTATCACTCTTTGGTTAATGATTTAAGCTTTGATTCTTTTCGCCCCTTATCACTCTTTAAATGATGATTTAGGCTTTGATGCTTTTCGCCGCTTATCACTCTTTGGGTGATGATTTAGGGTTAAGCCCTTATTACCTTATATGTAATGACTTAGGATGATCGGTGCGTTTGGTTAGCCATCTTAAGTAGGACCAAAGTCTTACCCGTCCTCTCTCTAGAAGGCGCTCCATTCAGGCCCTATAGGCATAATCGAAGACTAGTTGGTGCTTTGGCTAGGCCTCCTTAAGCGAGACCAAAGGCGTACTCCATCCTACTTTAGGAGGCGCTTCGGCCAGGCCACAAAGGTGAAACCGAAGGCTTGTAATGCTCTGGCCAAATCTTATATGTGAGACCAAAGGCTTCCTCTGACCTCCCTCTAGGAGGTGCTTTGATTAGGTTATCTTGGCAAGATCAAAGGCTTTTTCCTTTATTTTATAAATCCTTTTCACGAAGCATTCCTCCTTATTGATCACTTGATCTTTGTAGACAGGTTTTCCTTTTACTTAAATCTTGTTAGAAAATTCTTGAAGCTCTCATTAACTCAAGAAATTCTCAATCATTCCTTTAAGAGCTCGACATTGATTGGTTCCATGTCTATTCCTTCGGTGATATTGGTAATAAGCACCCATGAGATTTCTTTTATTTCCTAGTTGCTTCTTCTTTGAAGGCCAATAGTTCAATATCTCTTTAGTTAGGAGATAGATATTCTCGTAGGAGGTGGCAAGAGAACGAATGTTAGAGGATCGGACATTTCTAGGGTATTGTGCTCTTTGCTCCCTCTTGACTCTTCTATAACATTGGATTGGCGCAATAGCATTGTCCGTAAACTTTATCTTTAAAAAATCTCGAGTTTCAACTGGAGTAGAAGAGTGACTCTCTATTTATTCCCACTTTTGGGAAAACTTGTTGAAGTCTTTTGTTATTTCTCTTTCAAAAATAGTTCCCTTAGATTGGAGTTATATGGTCTTCCTCATTCTTAATAATAAGCCATTCTTTTTGGTGGTCTGCTCTCTCAGATTAAAATAGTGGCTATGAATTAGGGTAGAGCCTACATGGAATGGATTTATACTCCACTTACTCGGATTATATGGTGTCGCCTGTCTCTTTTCTTCCATAATCTTTAATGCCAACAAACTCAACACTTGTTCTTCGTGGAATTGCAAACTATGAGTGACTTGATAAACTGGTTTGGCCAAGTGTGGCTCGGAGGATCCTTGTTTCGAAATGGTCATTATGCAAGGTTTGGAAAGTCCTATAAGGAAATATGCAGGTTGGGAAAATTCTTTATATGCTGGCTAAGAAAATTTCTTTATCAGAATATGCAACGAGTCAGAGGTTCAGACCCTCCTTCTAGCACCGAAATGTTAAAAAAATTCTTTATTAACCCAAATATGCAAGATAGGGCAAGCCTAATTTAGATAAGGGCATGAATGGCCTTATGCAAAGCTTGAGAGAATTATGCAAGTCCAAGTCCAAGTCCAAAAAAATGAAATATGCATGTACATAGTCCGAGTCAAGTATAAGAAGTCATATGCATGTTATAAGTTTAATAAACGGTCAAGTATCTTTATACATTGAATTATGTTATGCAAAGTTCATTGCCCAAGTCCTTATGTGCAAAAAGTCAAAAATGTACAATTAGTTCTATAAAATCCCTAATTTGATTAAGGGTTTACAACTTGAAAATGTAAGAAATGAGATGACAAAAATTTGACCCTTTCATTTGTCCATGGGGTCCATATATATAAGGTTGGCAGCAGGTGGTATGGCTGCCACGTGCCTTTCGATATGTTATGTAAATTGTTGATATTTGATATCCCCTTCTATTGTTAATATTCGACATCCTTTATATTGCTAATATCCAACATCCTTTGTATTGCTAATATTCAATATCCTTTGTTGTACTAATAACCTAATATTCGACAGCCTTTGTTGTACTAATGACATTCGGCCTCTTTTTTCCTATTGATGACATTCGACATCCCTCTTCGTATTGATGAAATTCAGAATCCTTATTTGTACTGATGATATGTTGCATCCTTCATAACTTAGAACTTGATATTCTTTATGTACTTTGAAGTTCAACATTCTTTGCTGCTTGTGAAGCTTGATACCACCTGTCGCTTGTAGACGCTTTACAAAAGTTATAGTTATAAAAGCTCAATATCTATTACTTGTTTCATAGAGTCTCGATATACCCTCTTCGTGACTATGTATTTGATATCTCTTAATGACGTAGCACCCCACTTTACTCTTTATTCTATTAACACTTTATGTTGTAGTAGTTCAACAACTCCCTCTAATTGTTTTCAAGTTCGATGTAACGACCACGACTTTCTCTCCATAGAAAGTCGCATCGCTAATAAGAAAGAAAGGGGTGAGAAATAGAAAAGAAGAGAAAGAGAAAGAAAACAACACAAATACTCACAGCGGAAACGAACAAAATATATTATATCACATAAATATTACATAGTATCATATACATCACTTATCAGAGTTACATAGATTACACATCACATACTAGACAGTTATAAACATCTGTCTAGTTATTACATCTCAATACAAAACAAAGATCTAAACAAGATCAACACAGCGGAAACTACTATCTATATCTACAACGCCGAAGCCTCCTGCTCCATTGCTCCTCCACAATTCGTCAAGGCTAACCTGAATCCCTTGGCTACTCGTAAAAATTTGAGTACCCAAGAGTTTATAAAACAGAAATAAACAACTTGGGTCAGACATGGGTCTGGTGTGAGTAACAGGTTAAACTTGTTTAACTTCAAAACCTTTTTGAAAGAAAAGGTATCACGTAAGACTCCCCACAAATAAACATGGGTAAGTTTTTACCTTACGCTAACCAAAACATTTGATAGGAAATCTGATTTTATTATAATAGGGTCTAAGGTTTTCAAGTAAAATATAGAAATAGCTGAAATGCTTACATCTCACATTCCAACATAGTTGGGCACAACTAATACGTACGGCACTTATTGGAGTTTGGATTCCATACAATGGCAGGGCTACTGGGGTACCGCCCGTCACAGTACGTGGCCTAGATCACCGTACCGAGGAGTACGCCCGCTCCCCTGCAACACAAAGCCGGAACCATCCCTTACTGGATAATTCCGAACAAGATAATCCCGTAGTTGGCGCGACCAACCACACACTAAGCCGAATAAAAGAAAAGGGACCTCTAGACAGGGATCTATCTTGCTCTCAGTGGGTGCTACCCACGAAGCCTTGCTGCACCTCCCCTGTTTTAGCCATTCCCGGTTGATGAGGCTTGAGGTTACGATTACCTTTAATCAGAACATATCACTTAGAATGCTCATCGTCCGCCTGACGATGTGCTGAAAGCATTCAATCCATACAAGTTCGTTCCGGGTTCGAACGAAACCGAAGGCATTATCTCGTTACACTCGTTTTGGAATCACCCTCAGAGTTAACGACAATAACCCTTGCACTCTGAATCTTCATCTTCACTTGAGATTCACGACCTATCGTTAATTTGGATCGATGTGGTATTCGGGTCTCCAGACCTGGAATTCCGGTATACGGAAACCCGATCCCGGTCTCATCGAAATCCAAAACGTATCTTTTAAGGGCCAAGTTGTTTTAAGGTTAAAACAATTCAATTCTTATCTATATACACAAAGATAGATAATTCAATAGATAATCTACATTATCATCCCAAACAGATAATTCACATTATCATTATAATTCAACCAAACATCCATATCATATATCAATCATATCTCATTAGAGATATCAAACAATGAAATACATTCAATCTCATTCATCCATCCTTAAGCAATGATTTATATCATCTAATTAATTTAAAGTGAATTAAACTAATTACTTCATTCTATAAATCCTGCTTACTTAATTATTAATTAAACCAATTAATTAATCATTACTCTAAGTATCCATCTTAATTAATCATTCCTAATTAATTACCCTTTAATTACTTTAAGTAATTAATACTTAATTAATTTCACAAATTAATTATCTTAAACTATTCAGTAATTAATCTTTAATTACTTCATTAATTAATTAACTATATTTAATTACATTAATCCTTAATTAATTACAATTAATTAATTACTTTAATCACTAATTATTTATTAATTAATCTTAATTAACCAATCCTTAATTACATCATTAATTAATTAATGATCCTTAATTATTCTTAATTAATTATCTTATTTAAATTAATAATTAATTAGTCACATTTATTAATCACCTTTGATTAATCTCATTTAGTAATTAACTATCCTTAATTACTCTTCCATAAATTAATTACTCATTAATTAATTATCTTTTAATTAATCCCTTGATTAATTATACAAAAGTAATTAAATTCAAATTACTTCCATTATTTCATCTCCCTTAATTAATTACATCCAGTAATTACCTTTAATTACTTTCCTAAGTAATTCTTTAATTACTTCCATTAAGTAATTACTTAACCAATTCATAAAAGATTATCATTCTAATTGATTATCAAAATTAATCCCATTAATTAATTATTTAATTATCCCTAATTAATGATCTCTCATTAATTATTAACAATTCTTCATTTAAGTAATTAAACTTAAATCAACCATTTCTAATTACAAATAATTAATTCTTAATTACTAATTAATCTCTAATTACTTAATCAATTGCTTAATTAATCTTTAATCCTTTGATTAATTAATCCCTAATCATTTATTAATAATTTATACTTATCTAATTAAATGATTCTTAATTTCAAATTAATTACCTTTAATTAATTTACTTAAAATCTTAATTAATTAACACCAAATCATTAATTAATTAAATTATTAAATTACTCTTTAATTTCCTTATTAATTTAATGAATCCTAAATCATTAAACCTTAATTAATCTCTAAATTAAAGTATTAACCTTTACAACTACTTTAATTATTATTAACAAAAGACTTTAAAACATTTACTTTAAAATCTTACCTTAATTCATTTCAAATTAAAGATTTTAAATAAATTACAATTTAGCTTTAACAAATTTTAAAGCCAATTTACAAAATCTTTTTAAATCCAAATGTTAAAGGAATACTTAACATTTATAAAAGAAATTTATAAGATTTCTAACCCAATTCATTTAAAATTCAAACCTTCTTTAAACATTTTAAATTTGTTTAAACATTATAATTTAATAAACTTATTATTTCAACTAGGATACAAATTTAAATTTAATCCATACTTTAAAATTTGATTTAAAACTTTGTTTTAAATCCTACTTTATATTTTTAAACTCATTTTAAAATTTAAAACCCTGTCAGATTTTAAAACTGGAACATCACAATCTACCCGAGCCTATACAAAAATACTTCGAGGCAAAACACTATATTCTTCGAGTCACTCACGTGAGAATCTCGAGTCGAACCCGAGACTACATCTTTCCCAAACAAACAAACAACCCAGACACCGTGATATCTCGTGCACGTGCACATCTGAAAACTTCGACGCCGACCATCGATACCATCACCGGCATATCGTCTACGACCACCCCTCACGATCGCGACCTCCAGAACCACGAACAACTCCAAAAATCGAATTCGAGCAATCTCGATCACAACCTGGAAACAGACCCCAATCCTGGAAAATCCTTCGAACTCATCCCTCCGATCATCAGATCGTCTGAAATTCTGGCCACAACTTTGACAACGTTCCCGCTCCTATTTCTCCAAATCTGGTGGAGCTCGATTCACCAGAGGCGCCTTGATGATTGAAACTTCCGACCATTCGAAAACTAGGGCTACAGCCCATTCCGATCAATCCCCATCGCCACAGAGCTTTGACATCACTTCTGCTATTTTTCCCTACCTCACCCATCATCCAACTATCTCCAGTGAGAACCACGTCTCCGACAAACTACTAGATCATCAGAGATCACCCAGAATTCAAATTCTGGCCAAACTCAATCTGCTCCTACTATACCCCTCTAAAAATTGTGATTTCACTTTTAAAATTCATGATTTGGTTTAAAGATTCAATTTATAATCCTGGAATGCTTAATTATCATATTTGAATTTTATACAAAACTAAAACTTCCCTGTTCCTTTATATTTACAGAGTAGTTTTCATTTTATTTTAACTTAATAAAATTTTAGACTCTGATTTAGACTGGAACAAACAACATTTGTTTAAAGTCTAAGTCCTAACAGAGATTATATTAGGAGGTATTAAATTTTTGATCATGATATTTACTTCTAAAAGAAGAACAGATAAAAACAGGTAAGAACAGATACAAAATTAAACATGCATTTATATATCCATAGAAATTCAATCATATCCATGCATTCGATACTTCTTTTATTCCAGAAAATTCACATGCAAACAAATATCCCTACTTAAGTTTAAAAAGAAAGTTACTCACGTATTTAAAGAAGATGAACAGAGCCTTATTTTGAAACTGCTTTTAAACTTTAGAATCTGAATGCCTGCTTTTAAAACTTGAATTGCTAGCTTTAGAAACTTGCATGCATGCTATTTGTTTGTTGAGATATTGCTTTAGAACAGGTTTACTTGCTTCCAGACTTTGAAGGGATGAATGCAGACAGGCCTTGAAATGATTCCAGATTTGATAAACATGCAGGCAGGCTTAAATGTTGAAAAGAATTGCAGACCTTTGTTTTTGATTTGAAAATTTGATTATAGATCTTTGATTTGGTTTGAGGAATTCTCAGATTTGTTTTTGAAGAAGAATGTTGGCTGATCTGATTTGCTTCAGATTTGTATTGGAGAATTGGTTTGGGTTTTCTTGGTTTTGAAATGAAGATTTAAAAAGAAAATGAAGTGAAGATATGCAAATGTATATATGTATGTAAATTATGATTTTATAAAATAAAAGAAAATGAAATTAATTAAGACACTTGTCACAAAGATTTGTTACTTAAATTACACATGTTAACATGAAGCCTAATATGATGACATTTGTATTTTTGCTAACTTTTATTTATTTTAAAAGTAAATTAAACCTTTTCTTTATTTATTTAAATGCTTATCTATATATATATCTTTTTAAAGAGAAACAAAAACTAATTATATTTTATACATAAAAGTTTATACAAATATTCTAAAATCCAAAACAATTTAAATATCTATTCTTTTGAATTTCAAAACTTAAATTCAAATTCAAGTTAAATTAGATCCTAAGATTCAATTAAAATATACAATTATTTATCAATTTAAAAAATAACAATTCTATAGTCTTTTAAAATCTATTCATACAAAATTAAAAATAATATATTATACTTATTATTTGAAATTAACATATTTGATAATTTAAATAATTTATATAAGAGATTATATTATCAAGTAATATTTTAAAAAGAAATAAAACAAACCATTTTTGTTAATCTTATTTATATTTAAACTTAAGTTAAAATATATTTTAACCAATTTAAACATTTACCTAAAGTATATTTAAAACTATAAAGTTATTTATTTAAATATCTTTGAAAAGTTCCTATTAAATTTAATCTAAATTTCCAATTTACCCAAAGCTTCTATTTACAATATATACAAATAAATATGTAAATATTCAAATAGAAAATATCTTATTAGATTTTAAAAGATAAAATTACCAATTAATACTAATTTAATCAGATTATTAAATTAAATTCAAATCTTATTATCAAAGATTATCCATATCAATTTAATTATTAAACAGATTATTAAATTGATATTGTCAAAATTTCCGGGATATTACATTCCTCCCCCCTTAAAATAATTTCGTCCCCGAAATTTAAACAAAGGTAATTTAATAATCTTATTAAAGATTTAAATTCAAAACACAAGCACATACTATCATCCATATGCTAACAACCATAGTAACCAATTCATTCAATCAATCAATTCTAACTATCTAGACTAAATTCTAGATAAAATTCCTCGAGTTTCCCCAAGTATATATATATACCGGGATACTCGCTCTACAAACAATCTAAACTATTAAGCTATAGATCTCCTACACATCTAGATCTACAGAACTAAACAGAATATCGGACTACAGACGAGTCTGACTCAATAACCAAACTTCCCAAAACTGCAGATTCTAAAACCAGAGATAGATCAAATACATATTCCCTCAGAGATACGTAAAATACAATGAATTCCAGTTATCCAAACTGACAATTCAATTCAGAAGTCCAAATACTTATCCAAATCAAAACACAGACGAGATCCAAACATAACTCTACTTCACAACATCAGAAGATTCCAAACTTACTTCTCCTATCCAGAGATACACTCCAAACTGCTTTCGCTGCTCAACTCTGATCTGAGGTAGAACACAAGCACAGACTGGACAACTCACTTCTAGAAATAAGGTTCACGGATCCATACAGAAAACTCGGATACTCCAGCAAAACTTGAGTTGCTTCGCCAACTCCATCTCTAGGAAACATTCTTCCACTAGACTGAACCACCGGTACTATTCCTGGAATCCAGTCGATAAGAAAACTCACCCTTCAGATGTGGACAAACTTCTGACTTCTCTGAAGACATCCAGAAAAAAACTCTGACAACCCAAGAGAACACTCAAACTATCGCAAGTCACTTTTGCGATCAACCCAACCTATTTCCAAAGAAAAACTGTTCCTCTTTACACAATCAGAACAGCTCATACTTAACTATCCAATCCATCGAAGAAATGGATGCACCCTGCTGCTTCTGAATTTCACTTCCAGAAAAACTGCTCATCCAGAAAACTTCCTGCCATCACAGAATACTCCGAGCTGCACTGCTGACACTGATGCTCTTATCCAAAGCTCTTCGAGAAACTCGGACTCCAAACCAAAGCAGAAACTTCATGCTGAACTCAGCCACAACACCGAAGCATTCACACTTCCTTAATCTTGTTCCAAAGAAAACATCTTCGGGAACATCCATCGTCACTGTATCTCATCATACAGCTACTATTACCTGAGGTATCAAGGTACCATCACTCGCTTCTGCCTCATCGACAGATCCAACTCTACTCATCCAAATTTCAGAGATAAACTCCGAACCATTACAGTTTCCTTCGGAGATCGATGAAATCCTTCACCACAGCAAAGCTTACTCGAGACGGTCTTGGGTCTACAGTCTCGACAAATACACTTCCAACCTCAACATTCAAACTCCAACCATTGGTAGTCGTGTTTCACACACCACTACCCTATCTACCTTTATATCCTATATTGGAAAACCCGAACAGGTAACCCAACAAATAGGTAGAAATACATAAATATATATATTTAAAATGATACTTTTTATATAGAAATTATATCTGGGTAAAATTATTTCATCTACCTTTTTAAAACAATATTGTGTCCGTTGGCCTGGTCAAGTGTTTAGAGATCCCTATCAATAACGTTAGCTACTCGTATTGACCAGAATCCATATACCACTCAACCGATCAATTAACACAATATAAAACCATTTTATATAACTAACAAATACGCGCTCTCGTATATATATACTCAGACTCAAACAGGTTGCTACAGATCCTATCTCTAATGAACAATCCTTTCGAACCTAGGTATTCACTCAACCTAGTGTTCTGATATTCACTTAACCAAAAGCTTAGGCATTCGCTCAACCTATGCTCCGATACCACTGTAACGACCACGACTTTCTCTCCATAGAAAGTCGCATCGCTAATAAGAAAGAAAGGGGTGAGAAATAGAAAAGAAGAGAAAGAGAAAGAAAACAACACAAATACTCACAGCGGAAACGAACAAAATATATTATATCACATAAATATTACATAGTATCATATACATCACTTATCAGAGTTACATAGATTACACATCACATACTAGACAGTTATAAACATCTGTCTAGTTATTACATCTCAATACAAAACAAAGATCTAAACAAGATCAACACAGCGGAAACTACTATCTATATCTACAACGCCGAAGCCTCCTGCTCCATTGCTCCTCCACAATTCGTCAAGGCTAACCTGAATCCCTTGGCTACTCGTAAAAATTTGAGTACCCAAGAGTTTATAAAACAGAAATAAACAACTTGGGTCAGACATGGGTCTGGTGTGAGTAACAGGTTAAACTTGTTTAACTTCAAAACCTTTTTGAAAGAAAAGGTATCACGTAAGACTCCCCACAAATAAACATGGGTAAGTTTTTACCTTACGCTAACCAAAACATTTGATAGGAAATCTGATTTTATTATAATAGGGTCTAAGGTTTTCAAGTAAAATATAGAAATAGCTGAAATGCTTACATCTCACATTCCAACATAGTTGGGCACAACTAATACGTACGGCACTTATTGGAGTTTGGATTCCATACAATGGCAGGGCTACTGGGGTACCGCCCGTCACAGTACGTGGCCTAGATCACCGTACCAAGGAGTACACCCGCTCCCCTGCAACACAAAGCCGGAACCATCCCTTACTGGATAATTCCGAACAAGATAATCCCGTAGTTGGCGCGACCAACCACACACTAAGCCGAATAAAAGAAAAGGGACCTCTAGACAGGGATCTATCTTGCTCTCAGTGGGTGCTACCCACGAAGCCTTGCTGCACCTCCCCTGTTTTAGCCATTCCCGGTTGATGAGGCTTGAGGTTACGATTACCTTTAATCAGAACATATCACTTAGAATGCTCATCGTCCGCCTGACGATGTGCTGAAAGCATTCAATCCATACAAGTTCGTTCCGGGTTCGAACGAAACCGAAGGCATTATCTCGTTACACTCGTTTTGGAATCACCCTCAGAGTTAACGACAATAACCCTTGCACTCTGAATCTTCATCTTCACTTGAGATTCACGACCTATCGTTAATTTGGATCGATGTGGTATTCGGGTCTCCAGACCTGGAATTCCGGTATACGGAAACCCGATCCCGGTCTCATCGAAATCCAAAACGTATCTTTTAAGGGCCAAGTTGTTTTAAGGTTAAAACAATTCAATTCTTATCTATATACACAAAGATAGATAATTCAATAGATAATCTACATTATCATCCCAAACAGATAATTCACATTATCATTATAATTCAACCAAACATCCATATCATATATCAATCATATCTCATTAGAGATATCAAACAATGAAATACATTCAATCTCATTCATCCATCCTTAAGCAATGATTTATATCATCTAATTAATTTAAAGTGAATTAAACTAATTACTTCATTCTATAAATCCTGCTTACTTAATTATTAATTAAACCAATTAATTAATCATTACTCTAAGTATCCATCTTAATTAATCATTCCTGATTAATTACCCTTTAATTACTTTAAGTAATTAATACTTAATTAATTTCACAAATTAATTATCTTAAACTATTCAGTAATTAATCTTTAATTACTTCATTAATTAATTAACTATATTTAATTACATTAATCCTTAATTAATTACAATTAATTAATTACTTTAATCACTAATTATTTATTAATTAATCTTAATTAACCAATCCTTAATTACATCATTAATTAATTAATGATCCTTAATTATTCTTAATTAATTATCTTATTTAAATTAATAATTAATTAGTCACATTTATTAATCACCTTTGATTAATCTCATTTAGTAATTAACTATCCTTAATTACTCTTCCATAAATTAATTACTCATTAATTAATTATCTTTTAATTAATCCCTTGATTAACTATACAAAAGTAATTAAATTCAAATTACTTCCATTATTTCATCTCCCTTAATTAATTACATCCAGTAATTACCTTTAATTACTTTCCTAAGTAATTCTTTAATTACTTCCATTAAGTAATTACTTAACCAATTCATAAAAGATTATCATTCTAATTGATTATCAAAATTAATCCCATTAATTAATTATTTAATTATCCCTAATTAATGATCTCTCATTAATTATTAACAATTCTTCATTTAAGTAATTAAACTTAAATCAACCATTTCTAATTACAAATAATTAATTCTTAATTACTAATTAATCTCTAATTACTTAATCAATTACTTAATTAATCTTTAATCCTTTGATTAATTAATCCCTAATCATTTATTAATAATTTATACTTATCTAATTAAATGATTCTTAATTTCAAATTAATTACCTTTAATTAATTTACTTAAAATCTTAATTAATTAACACCAAATCATTAATTAATTAAATTATTAAATTACTCTTTAATTTCCTTATTAATTTAATGAATCCTAAATCATTAAACCTTAATTAATCTCTAAATTAAAGTATTAACCTTTACAACTACTTTAATTATTATTAACAAAAGACTTTAAAACATTTACTTTAAAATCTTACCTTAATTCATTTCAAATTAAAGATTTTAAATAAATTACAATTTAGCTTTAACAAATTTTAAAGCCAATTTACAAAATCTTTTTAAATCCAAATGTTAAAGGAATACTTAACATTTATAAAAGAAATTTATAAGATTTCTAACCCAATTCATTTAAAATTCAAACCTTCTTTAAACATTTTAAATTTGTTTAAACATTATAATTTAATAAACTTATTATTTCAACTAGGATACAAATTTAAATTTAATCCATACTTTAAAATTTGATTTAAAACTTTGTTTTAAATCCTACTTTATATTTTTAAACTCATTTTAAAATTTAAAACCCTGTCAGATTTTAAAACTGGAACATCACAATCTACCCGAGCCTATACAAAAATACTTCGAGGCAAAACACTATATTCTTCGAGTCACTCACGTGAGAATCTCGAGTCGAACCCGAGACTACATCTTTCCCAAACAAACAAACAACCCAGACACCGTGATATCTCGTGCACGTGCACATCTGAAAACTTCGACGCCGACCATCGATACCATCACCGGCATATCGTCTACGACCACCCCTCACGATCGCGACCTCCAGAACCACGAACAACTCCAAAAATCGAATTCGAGCAATCTCGATCACAACCTGGAAACAGACCCCAATCCTGGAAAATCCTTCGAACTCATCCCTCCGATCATCAGATCGTCTGAAATTCTGGCCACAACTTTGACAACGTTCCCGCTCCTATTTCTCCAAATCTGGTGGAGCTCGATTCACCAGAGGCGCCTTGATGATTGAAACTTCCGACCATTCGAAAACTAGGGCTACAGCCCATTCCGATCAATCCCCATCGCCACAGAGCTTTGACATCACTTCTGCTATTTTTCCCTACCTCACCCATCATCCAACTATCTCCAGTGAGAACCACGTCTCCGACAAACTACTAGATCATCAGAGATCACCCAGAATTCAAATTCTGGCCAAACTCAATCTGCTCCTACTATACCCCTCTAAAAATTGTGATTTCACTTTTAAAATTCATGATTTGGTTTAAAGATTCAATTTATAATCCTGGAATGCTTAATTATCATATTTGAATTTTATACAAAACTAAAACTTCCCTGTTCCTTTATATTTACAGAGTAGTTTTCATTTTATTTTAACTTAATAAAATTTTAGACTCTGATTTAGACTGGAACAAACAACATTTGTTTAAAGTCTAAGTCCTAACAGAGATTATATTAGGAGGTATTAAATTTTTGATCATGATATTTACTTCTAAAAGAAGAACAGATAAAAACAGGTAAGAACAGATACAAAATTAAACATGCATTTATATATCCATAGAAATTCAATCATATCCATGCATTCGATACTTCTTTTATTCCAGAAAATTCACATGCAAACAAATATCCCTACTTAAGTTTAAAAAGAAAGTTACTCACGTATTTAAAGAAGATGAACAGAGCCTTATTTTGAAACTGCTTTTAAACTTTAGAATCTGAATGCCTGCTTTTAAAACTTGAATTGCTAGCTTTAGAAACTTGCATGCATGCTATTTGTTTGTTGAGATATTGCTTTAGAACAGGTTTACTTGCTTCCAGACTTTGAAGGGATGAATGCAGACAGGCCTTGAAATGATTCCAGATTTGATAAACATGCAGGCAGGCTTAAATGTTGAAAAGAATTGCAGACCTTTGTTTTTGATTTGAAAATTTGATTATAGATCTTTGATTTGGTTTGAGGAATTCTCAGATTTGTTTTTGAAGAAGAATGTTGGCTGATCTGATTTGCTTCAGATTTGTATTGGAGAATTGGTTTGGGTTTTCTTGGTTTTGAAATGAAGATTTAAAAAGAAAATGAAGTGAAGATATGCAAATGTATATATGTATGTAAATTATGATTTTATAAAATAAAAGAAAATGAAATTAATTAAGACACTTGTCACAAAGATTTGTTACTTAAATTACACATGTTAACATGAAGCCTAATATGATGACATTTGTATTTTTGCTAACTTTTATTTATTTTAAAAGTAAATTAAACCTTTTCTTTATTTATTTAAATGCTTATCTATATATATATCTTTTTAAAGAGAAATAAAAAATAATTATATTTTATACATAAAAGTTTATACAAATATTCTAAAATCCAAAACAATTTAAATATCTATTCTTTTGAATTTCAAAACTTAAATTCAAATTCAAGTTAAATTAGATCCTAAGATTCAATTAAAATATACAATTATTTATCAATTTAAAAAATAACAATTCTATAGTCTTTTAAAATCTATTCATACAAAATTAAAAATAATATATTATACTTATTATTTGAAATTAACATATTTGATAATTTAAATAATTTATATAAGAGATTATATTATCAAGTAATATTTTAAAAAGAAATAAAACAAACCATTTTTGTTAATCTTATTTATATTTAAACTTAAGTTAAAATATATTTTAACCAATTTAAACATTTACCTAAAGTATATTTAAAACTATAAAGTTATTTATTTAAATATCTTTGAAAAGTTCCTATTAAATTTAATCTAAATTTCCAATTTACCCAAAGCTTCTATTTACAATATATACAAATAAATATGTAAATATTCAAATAGAAAATATCTTATTAGATTTTAAAAGATAAAATTACCAATTAATACTAGTTTAATCAGATTATTAAATTAAATTCAAATCTTATTATCAAAGATTATCCATATCAATTTAATTATTAAACAGATTATTAAATTGATATTGTCAAAATTTCTGGGATATTACATTCGACATCCTTTGTACCATGGTATCTTTGCACCTATTGATGTTCGACACCACTTAATTTGGGCTTGTTATACGCTCGATGTCTTTATAAATTGTTTGGGATACGATATCTCTTCCTCCTTACATGCTTGACAACTTTTAATGTTATTGAAGCTCAATACTTCCTCTTCGTTCATTCAAACTCGATAACACATGTAGCACGACATCCTTAGAGATTCGATATCTTACTGTGTTATCTTTTTGATTGTTAATGTTCGAAAACCTTCTTTCTATGCTCATGTTCGATACCTTCTAGGTTTGTTAACTGCTTGGAATTTGATACCTTCAAAGACTCGCCATCCCTTCTTTAATATTCTACAGCTTTAATTATAAAGGTTCGATATCTCCCTGAGGTTGCTTGAAGTTTGACACCCCTTACTGAATGCTTGATTGTTTTTTCCTTCTTCACATTCAACACTTGAATTCCGATATGTTCTTCCTTGGTGTTCGACATCTTTATTGGTAGTAACAAGCAGCTTTAAGTATGTTCATATCCAAAGCTACATCCAGTGTGTCCCATTCTTCGAAGCACTCAGAAAAGACAGGAAAATTCGTATGGACAGACGATAGACTAGCTGCAATCTTGAACTTATAGAGCACTTGCAGAAGCCCTCGGTTCTCTCCATACCAGTTGAAGGGGAATATCTTTTCCTATACTTGGTAGTGCCACTCCACGCATTGAGCGCCATGAGATAAAAAGATCGGGTGCAACATCTAGTGTACTACATGAATAAGCATTTCACCGGACTGGAGTCAAGTTATCCTAAGCTGGAGAAGTTGGCGTACTATCTATTAATTGCATCTTGGAAGTTGAGACATTATTTCCAATCACAACCCATTTGATTGCTCACTGATCAGTACCTTGAGACAGGTACTACATAGGCCCGACACTTTGGGAAGGCTTACCAAATGGAGTACAGAGTTTAAACAGTATGAGATAACCTATCATCCATGAACTGCAATCAAAGGACAAGCGTTGTTTGACTTTATCGCTGAATTTACCAGTCATGATGATGAAGTAAAGCACTGGGAGGAAGAAGCTCTTAAGTGGTAGGTGTATGTAGATGGAGCATAAAATGATCATGACTCTGGTGCAAGAGTAGTGTTGTTAACACCCGAAGGAAAGAAGCTAAGTTATTTAGTACAGCTCGAATTCAAGGCAACAAAGAATGAAGTGGAATATGAAGCTTTGATAGCGAGTTTAGAGATAGCAAAGGAGCTGGAAATCAGGCCGATGTGTGTGCACAATGATTCGCAGTTGATAGTGAACCAGGTGCTCGGAGGATTCCAGGCTAAGGAAGAGTGCTTGAATTCATATTTGGAGAAGGTGAAGGTCTTACTTAACGAGATGGAATATTGTGTGATCGGGCATATTCCTTGGGAGGAGAACTAGGATGTAGATGAGTTGCCAAAGTTGGCGAGTTCGGGAGTTGGGCCTCTAATGGGGTCGGTACCTATTATGACTCTACATAGTCCCAACTTCAAGGAAGTGAACATGATTGCAACTATCAATGGCGAGGAGACCTAGACTACACCATTAATAAGGTATTTGAATGAAGGAGTGTTACCAGATAACAATATTGAAGCTAGGAAGGTACTACGGAAGGCGCTCCTCTTTGTCATTCAGGATGGAGTGCTATATTGGAAGGGTTTTTCTAATCCATTGCTGAAGTGCATCGTTGGAAGGGAAGCTGAAGAGGTGCTGGAAAATATACAGCAAGGGAATTATAAAGACCATACTAGGGGTTTACCTTGGCAAAGAAAGTGTTGCGAAATGGATACTTTTGGCCAACATTAAACCATGATGCGATAGATATGCAAGGAAGTGTGACAAGAGCCAGCGGTTTGTAAAGATTCTTAGCTTGCCCCGAACGACTTGACTCACGTGGTCAGCCCTGGCCCTTCTTGGTATCGAGGATAGATTTAACTGGAGAACTTCCAATGGCGTGGGGTAGAGCAAAGTATGCTATAATGGCAGTTGACTACTTTACTAAGTGGGTGGAAGCCGAGCCCCTTACTAAGGTGTCAACGGCCAAGGTCATAAGTGTTTTGATCAGGAATGTGATATGCAGGTATGGAGTTCCCCTTCAAATTATCTCATACAATGGACTATAATTTGACAGTGAGGAATTTGTCGATTTCTGCCAACGGCATGGAATAAAGAAGAGTGTCTCGGTAGTAGCGTACCCGTAGGCTAATGGGCAGGTGGAGGCAGTTAGTAAAGTCCTAAAGATGCTCAAAAAGAAGCACACAAGCGAAAGGTGGTTGTATAGTATAACTCTAAGGTCAAGCATCACCCGCTTAAAAAAGGGACTTGATGTTGAAGAAGATGTTCCCCGACCAGGGGCATTTGATCTTGTATGGGAAGGACCATATGTTATTCACAAGTACTTAGGCTACAGGGCTTTTTTCCTCAGTACAAATAGATAGAGCTTAATTCAGAAGAGCTTGGAATGCACACCATCTCTGTCGTTATTTTACATAAGATTTCTCTATTTTCCAAATTGTATTAAAATTCTATAATTGAAATACTGATGAAATGTATTCTAATAAAGTGTGCATTCCTTAAAAACTTGTCTCAGTGGATAATCGTTAGGAAACGTGACATTGTATTTTCCACTTGAATGCGTTGGACTAACATAAGCACTCTGAGGAAGTATCTCCTAGGCCTGAAGAGCTAACTCGTCAGTTCGAAACAAAACTGGGCTATCACGTTATCTCCCCTCAAACTTCTTGTCGGTAGTAGTGAAATAGAGTGATCCATATTTGGGTGTCCATGGCTAACAATCGGTTAAAACTTCTCGCCGACACTGGTGGACCAGAATGATCCCTATTCGGGTATCCACAGTTGATGATCGGGTCAAACTTCTCGTCAATAGTGGTGAACCAGAGTGATCCCTATTTGGATGTCCATAGCTGACGACCAGCTCAAACTTCTCGCTGGCAGTGGTGGACCAGAATGATACCTATTCAGGTGTCCACAGCTGACGATTTGCTCAAACTTCTCGCCGCCAGTGGTGGACTAGAGAAATCCCTGTTCGGGTGTCCATAGCCGATGATCGGTTCAAACTTTTCACCAGCATTGGTGGACCAGAGCGATCCCTATTCGGGTGTCCACAGCTGACAATCGGTTCAAACTTTTCACTGGTAGTGGTGGACCATAGAGATCCCTATTAAGTTGTCCACAGCTGACGATTGACTCATAATTTCCCTATTGAATATAGTAAGCTAGAACGACTGCACTCTGGCATTCACTTTGGTCAATGGCTATGAACACATGAAGGGTCAGGTAGATCCCTACTTATCGGCAGTAAGGACATGACAACCGCCTAGTTGGTTCACCCCAGGCAGAGAATAAAAAATATATATACACAAGACAAATCTCCAACAAAAAAGACATCGACGGGATGTGGGTGTAGTCGTCACTTGGATGACCCAGACTTAGAGATGACTTTCTTGCTATGATGCTTTGAACCCCTATGCTCGCGCTCTTTCTTCTCCTCTTTCCCCTTAGTGGGGTAGTGGTGTCGAGCTCATCCTATTTCTTCGCCATCTGCATTAGCTCCTCATGGGCCTCGAGCTTAACCCAAGCCAAGTCACTGAAATGTCAATAACACTTGTTGTTTTAGCCTCTGTGGGATTAGGAGCACTCTTGATCTCGACG
This sequence comes from Allium fistulosum, assembly GCA_030737815.1. Taxonomy (NCBI): domain Eukaryota; kingdom Viridiplantae; phylum Streptophyta; class Magnoliopsida; order Asparagales; family Amaryllidaceae; genus Allium; species Allium fistulosum. The sequence goes on along the minus strand of CM060901.1, from coordinate 616,782,087 downwards.
TCAATGTCCTCCAGGAGAGCGACAATCATCTCATGGTGGGCTTCTTTGCTGGAGGGTCAGATGAGCCTAGAGGCACAGCGCTTGATGGCAGAATGTTAGAGGAAGTTATAGCACCAGCAATGTCTGTCACAGATCCACCACCTATATGGAAATGAGGAGAACCGTCATATACTAGCCAACTCAAATGTACTGAGCGGTGGCCCATGGGCTGTAAAGATAAATCTAAACTCCTTTGGGGGAAATGGGAGATCTCCAAAGTGCTGGATATGAGCTGGGGGAGGAGACACTTCTGAAGGTTGGCTTTTACTGAAGGATCTGAGAAAAATGGAAAATAGTTAGTGGAACATCGTGCAAGGGGACATAAACAACCGGTTTCGGAGCCTAACCTTGCAAAGCTATCTTGGAGGTGAGCCACCATTCTTCCTTTTCTCTGCTTCCACCTTTCGGGCCTCCTTCGCTTCAGCCAGCATAATATAAGCTAGGCAGATAACTTCCATCTCGTCCATTGAGAAGCAAGAATCGACGGCTTCAAGGCATTAAGGAGGGCATCCTTGTTCATTGACATCCTTTGCTTCTTAAATCAATCACTTGTGGATGGAAGCCATAACTTCCTGATAATCGTCCATCCAAGCCAGGCTTTTCTCTATAAACATTCTATAATAGATCTCATCCGAGAGCCCCTCCACCTGATCCAGCTGACTATTTAGCTCATCACACTCAGTCTGCAGCTTTTTCGCCCTAGAAGTTTTAGTAGCTTTGCCTGCAGTCAAGGCCTTGATCTCTGCCTGGAGAGAAACTCTCACAGCTCTCCACTCCACTACTTTTTCCTTTAGTTCGACGATGCTGGGCTCAACACTCTCAGCTATCGCCCAAAGCTCATCCACCCTCTTAGTAAACTTGGCTTCGACATTTTTATAGCCATTAAAAAGAAGCTCGGCCTTATCATTATACTCCTTGGCAGCATTGATATCGGTGGTGTGATCTTGCTTTAGTTGCTCCATTTCTATAGTATGATCGGCCTCGAGCCTCTTGATCTTGTCGTTTTGCTTATTCATCTCCTCATATTGGGATCTCTCCAATGCATCCACCACTTTCTTGTGGTCCAAGTTTTTCTTATGCAATTGCTTCCTCAAGTCAAAGATTTTTGAGTTTTGTGTCACATTCTTCTTACTGATATCCTCACAGCATTTATGACTTCAGCTTGTTACTCTGATAAGGCCTTTTCACCACCCAATCCATCCACAAAAAGCTCAATTGACCCAATGAAGAAAAGCGGGGGTGCCTTGGCAAGAAGGTGGCTGGGGGATCTCTCGACTGATAGGGCTGCTGATATTCATTAAAGTTTGGATCATTAGGGTCAGTTATGACAACTACACGCTCTATCTCCTTCTCCTTGTCTTTCTTCCTAGGGGCAGGGACTACCACTCCTCTCTTGTCCATCTTCTCTTGCTGTTTGGAGGTTTCTGAGTCAAATAAAGGAAAATGTGAATGATGGGGAGACTGAGAGGGACAGACCGGAGTCCGAGATCTTGATTCGCTATTGAGAGAGCGAGATCTTTTCCGTAAACTATCTTTGCGATCCTATTGGCCTTTGTTCCCAGCTAGACGGTAATGGAAAATCTTCGCAGTAAGCCGCATTTTCACTTAGGCTGAATGAAGACACCGCTTGTTTGACATCCTTAGGGGCGCTTTCGGCCCCAACTCCTTTATCTTAGAGCGCAAATTTTCTCTACTCGAGCTCGTGATACCAGCAATGAAAAAATATGATGGATTAAAGCCGGAATAAACACTTGAAAGGTGCATAATTGTGACATGAATGTGTAATTGTGGGAGTGAGAATGAAAGAGCACATAACGGTTGCACAAACCCTTGGGATCCTCGTGGGTCTCCAACTGTTGCTGGATTTTCGCTATAGATGCAAAATCCTTATAATCAATCCAGAACTTCGGGTCTGGAAGATAATCAGGAATAGAAATGTTTCTAAGAATAAAAGTTTTCTCCTCTTCCTCGGGAACAAAAACGTGTCGTAAGGCCTCATCCACCTCTAGATTGGGAGGGGTAGCTAAACCGATATTTCTGGAGAAATGCGCTTCGTCATGATTTGAGATATTACGGTCGCTGTCATGATAATAGGAGCTCGACTCTCCAGCTATCTTTGTGTGGATGTTGTTACCACTCCCTTAAGTCTTAAGCTGACCACTTTTATTAGATTCAATTCTAAAAGGGTCAAACTTTGGCTCCCCTAAACCCATAAGGACAGTAGGAATGGCACCACGTGGATTTGTAGTCATAAGGGCACTAAAAAAGAAGGCTGAGAGGAAGACCCGTCACTTGTTTCACCAGTAACAAATCCGTTCCTATCATTTTCTTAATAGGCTACTGGGTAGAAGGCTACCTGCCTCTCCTAATTGAGCAACCAGCTACCAGCAGTCCAAGTTTCCTTAAATTTTCATTAGTAACAATGTGAGGGACCTCCAAGAGTTCCTTAGGAATTTGCTGAAGCCTACGCAGCATGTCCTCTAGGTCCGCCCCAGCAGCTGCTTTCACCGTACCCAAAGGAAAGTCCAAAAAAAGAATAATAAACCCCTATTACTGGATTTCACAAAACTACATAACAAAGCATATGGGAGGAGGAAACTTACATCCCGAATTCCATTGGTGGAAACATGAAAAGTTGTCCCGAATGAAGAAATACTCCCACTTAAACATACTGTACTTGGAATATAGATTCTCAACTGGTTTGTATTTGTTCCCCGCCTCAAGATAAATAAAGGGAGTTTCCTCCATCTTACTTTTTATAGAATATAGAAACCTAATCTGGCAATGAGTAGGGGGTTCCTAAATTTTCTCATGAAGATGGCGTACAAGTTGGTAAGAATAGCATATCCATTAAGGTGCAGCTGGAATGGAGCGATTTTTAGATATACTAGGAAATCAGCAATCCACTAAGGAAGAGTGGGCGAAGCCTTAGCCGCACAACGATAGCGAGAGTAAACCATATGCCCTTTGAGTGGAGCATGTGCTCATTGTTCCAGAGTAGGTAGAAGGAGATCCTCCCTAGGAATACCGTGAGTGGCGATGATGAGATCAAGCTGCTTGGCCATCAAATTCGAGGCCTTAGAGTCGATGGGATTCACTAGCAGTTCAGATGGCCTTCATCCATGCACAAGAGAGTGAGTGTAATTAGGTTGATTAACGTGATGCATTGATGGTGTAGGACCCGGAGGACCGGAAGAAGACGGTGCCTGATCTCCAGAAGTAGTGAGGGAACAAGTCTGACGACGGTTCGACATATCTATCTGATATGACAACTTATCTCATATATTAGCGGAAAGGGTGGAAGTGTTTGTGTATGCGCATGAGTGTGTGTATATATATATATCCCTAACACTTGCAGTCGGCCAGTAACTGAACCAAACCCTTAACCCCAAACCAACCAACCAATGAAGCATGGGACCGGCCATATGGATCGTGACGTGTAAATCAGCGATTATGGATGCAAAAAAGAAGGCAAAGATGGATAGAGTAGCTTGCCAAGGTTAGATGCTGTCCTCAGCTGGATAAATCGAAGCTTTGAAGGCGATTGGCAATGGCAGCTTTAGTGGAGAGGAACAATCATGAAAGACTGAAGGTTGGAAGGAAATGGACTAACGTGTTTGGTAGAGTGGAGTTGGAGTTTATATAGGGATGGGGTCGCATCCATTTCCAAAAGGAAGCACGCCAAACCAACATTGACCAACGAACCGAGGAGAGGTGACTGACCAAAAAACTATCTAGCCAAACTGAAGAAAAGATGACAAAGTATGTTTGTTGATGGATTTGCCAGGAGGTTCGACAAAGCCCAACTCGTTGATTTCAAAATGATTTTTGGGGGACAAGTGTTATGGGCTAATTCACCCACAAGAATTAATACATTAAAGGGCTTGGAAAGTAGCTTGGATATTGCAAAGGAAAGGTAGGCTAGAAGGCAAGGCAAAGGAAATGAGAATGAAGCAATCCCCCCATCCCCGTTCGGTACCCAAAGTGTTGAACCAAAGTCCTTGTTCGGTACAACGGGTTATTGAACATAAGTTCTCATTCGGTATCCCTGGTTATCGGACAAAATCATTCGTTCAACAAAGAAGGTCGGACCGACATGAAGAAGCAGGAGCCAAACCAAGGAGATGGTGTAGGAACCTAGCCAACAATCTATCCACATGCATAATACCAAAGCACCAACCATCGGACCGAGCCTTCAACCGAGCTAAGAAGGTCATATATGGAATGAAATCTACATATATTCGGAAATTATTGATCATATTCCTGACATCCAGGAAATTCCATCTAGGCGAGAGATGCATGAAAATTTCCAAACTTTCCGAAATAATCACACTAGAACTTCATCGCTATAAATATCCAAGCATTTGGCATACAGAGGGAGAATTTTTGAAGCTTGGAGACTCTATGCTGTTGGAATAGCCAAACCGAGCTTCAGATCTCTATGTTCAATCATAATTCATTATATTTTTTCTCAAATCTCTTGTAATAGCTGAATTATAAGTAAAGGAATAAATTTGAACAGTGGATGTAGGCCTGTTACAGTTGAACCACAATAAATCTATGTGTCTTTTACTTTCTTCGCATTTATTTACTGTTGAATCTGCTATTGTTAATTTGATTGGAGGTGTTTGACCATTACTTATGCAAACTATATATATGTGCATGTGTGTATGTGTGTGTGTGTGTTAAACATATTTTTGGTCTAATGTTTAAAGATTATCGCCTTGAGAAGCAAATGGGTTTTGAAAACTACCAATTATGCCTGAAATTGTAGAAATATTGATAAATACATAAGCGAATAAGCAAAATTTTAATTTAAATCTTATTTGTAATTTCTTTTATTCATTTTTCTACATAGAAAAATTATAAGGTATGTTCTTCCTTGTCGACCATTAAAATTGTTCTCGAACTCTCATGTAAGCTAAGAAACTACAAATGAAAAAAGCAAGATTGAGAAAATGAGTGAAAAGCCCATTTTTATGTAGCAAGCCCCAATGTATAGTAATTTGTGAGTGATGTGATTTACTTGTATTGCCAATTGAAGTCGATGCAAATTACTGACGTGGTGAAACAAACGATCCTGATGAAGACAAATGTCACAATCCTAAAGTATGAATAGTTTACACTAATTAGTATCATGGTCGTATTCATGTATAATTGGAAACGTTGACATGGTTGCATGGAAAGTACCTTGGACTTCTTATCCTTAGTCGAGTATGGCATTCTTTCATACAATTGCTCTTGGTCTTCATATAAACAATTTCCTCTTTATCGCTTCACATTGACTGACCTCCTTTATATTTTTCTTCCCTTATAAATACTATTATTAATTTTCTTAATGATGACTTATTAATATTTTTGTGAAATGCCACTTTGCAATATCCTTTATGCCTTCATGTTCTCAATAGCCTACAAATCCATATATGCAATGACCCATTCTTTTACATATTGGTAGATGGTTAAATTATTATTTACATAACCAAACAACTTTAAAATGGAATAAAAACTTTCAACAATACAGTAATTTTACATTTTTGGGCTTTAGAACAAAATGTCGATATTTTCAATCTAAAAAACTTGTAGAGGACATAACTATGGATAAAAGTCGAATTTTGATCTAATTTTAGTTTCCAAATGAAAGATTTGATAGTTTCCATTTTGTAAAGTGGCCATGGTAGTAGTTTGGCCTAGGCATTTGAAAGATATCGTACCCAAAGCTCATTTTAGGCTTAATGTGTTAGTTTCGGGAATTATGCCAATTCTAGGGTTAGAGAAACCACCAAAACACTATTCCATCTTCATAAAACAATCATAAACCACCATTAATCATTTCTCTGCCTAAAAGATCTTAAAACATATAATTTTGGGCTATAATCAAGAGATTAAGAAAGCAAGCTTAGGGAGACACTAGAGTCATCAATCATTATTTCGTTTGTTATTATTGTCATTTTTGGATTCACGTCCATTTGGGGTTTATTTGATTGTTTTTTCATCCATGGGTAAGTGGTTAATAATCACTTACATGCTATATGTTGAAATATTTGTTTAAAAGTGCTTTGAATCCATTTTTCAAGTTAAATTATATTATTTTATCTCATCTAATTTGAAACGAGTTTCAAACGATATTTTGATGATTTTAAATGGTATAAATCATATATTTGGATGATATAGGCTAATGTATGTATGTTAGGTGTATGACGTAATAGTTGTATGATTTAATTGGTGTGAGATGATGTTTTTTGTATGTTGTGTTTGCATGTATGTCCAAATGAGTGATTACATGGAAATTTAGGGATTGAGATGAGAAGAGTTGATTCTATGGATGGAGGGCTCTTGAGTGTGTTTAGAGGGGACTCTAAAGAGAAGCCCTTTACACAAGAGAATGGAGCTCAGACCATGGAACAAATTAATGGATGGGCATAGAGACAGAGCTAATCGATGTTGTTTAGAGTTCACACGATGATCAAGGCAAGGAAATAGAGATGGATCAACTGCTAAGTGATGGAAATTTGTCTAAGTGATTTGGCTAAGTGATCGATCGACACCGCTCCATGCCAAAGTAAAGACTTAGCATTTTTGGGGCTAGAAGGCATGTGGGATCGATCGCAAGACCAAAGGGATGGAATTTAGCTTAGTAATGGATCAGCCCTAATCCATGATAGATCTGTACCAATCCATCAAAGTAGCAAATTTTGGGTGTTTGAAGCTTGGAAAGGTGAAAGGAGCTGGAATTGATTAGGTATATCAATCAGTACCGATCCATGATGGATCGGTACCAATCAATTATACAATGAAAAATTGATGTGGACTTTTGAGAGGAGCTAGTTGAAGCACCAGGGTTGTCCTAATAAGCAAGTTCTGGGGCGACTTATGGGGCAAAAATCATGTGTGTGCTATTATCATTATCCAGGCAATGAGAGGGGTTGATGTGCAGGTCATGGAGTGGGATTACCTTAGGGGGGGACCTTTTACTATGTAAAGATGCTTACTAGCAAGCGACTCCTAGTGTAACATCCCACATTTTAAGGTTTGAAACTAAGTGCTACGGATGCTGCAATTATCCATAGTATTAATTTTCGGTGACAAAATTGCGGCTATGTTAATCATATCAATAGTCAAAAGCACATGAATATGAAAAATATTAAACACGATTTTATAACAAATTTTCACATTTCATTTCACAAATGATATTTCATATTCATTACATAATCTCATTCCCAAACCCACTTTTAGAGAAATTGTAATTATTACAAAATATTCCAAGGGAGACATATGAAGATGCCTCCTTGGTTGATCAGAATCAAATACTTGGCATTATACAACTTGCCAATTACATCCAAAACAACATAGCGGATAAATAGAGACTCCTGCTATAGCTAGATTGCCTCCTGCACGTCTCCGGAAGCTTATTCGTCTAATTGGAACCTGAAATCCCTTACTCTCAACCTACTCAAATGAGCACCCAAGAGTTTAAGAGGAAAAACAAAAACTTCAAGTTAGACAACAGTCTGGTGTAAATAATAATCTACCATCTTGAACCAAATAGATAACTAATGAGACTGCGCCATTGAGTGGAACGGGTTTCCCCTCACTAGTACATTAACCAAAACATATTAACCATATATTGTGCTCCTGCATCCACAATGGTTGGAACATAGTAAATAACCTTTACAATCACACAACTTAGGTAAGTATGACTAATCTGTCTTTATAGTGTCGCCCACATCCTTACCCAATCCCGGAATCATATAATGAATTATCCATCCCAGTTTAATTGACTATCCGTCTAATTTCAAATAACTATCTGTCTCAGTTTAATCTGGCTACCTGTCTTATATATTTATATATATGGATTATCCTCGTATATGAACATTTTTATGGATTATTTATCCCCTCCCATGTTGACAACCCATCACATATGGTTTCGTTAACAAAATTATATGGACTATCCATCTCATATGTAATTATTACTTGGATTACCCATCCCTTACCATATGAACTACCCATCACACATGGTTTAGCAATTTCAATTATGTGGACTATCCATTACACATATTCCATTCATTTAAAATAATTGGACTATCCATCACACATATTCCATTCATTTAAAATGATGTGGATTATCCATCACACATCACATAGTTTTCCTTGGTTAACTATGAATCCTTCATTAACCTCATATAGATTATCTCCTCCGACATTACGTGGACTATCCATCTTATATCCCATAGTTTTCATAGGATGACTATGAACCCTTTACTTAACAATTTTAATTCATGTTTAACCCACATGTTCAACCTATGTCTATTGGTGCCCTAATTAAGTTGTATATCCCTTAAAATTATAACATCTCAAAATAATTTACATTGATCTATGTTGAATTCAATAAAGAAAATACATTAATATCTCCAATGATTACTGTTGACTTTATTCTACCTTGGTAACCCTAATAAATAATGTCAACTTCATATAATTATAGCACATAACAATGTAAACACTGGTGCCCCCAATGATCAAAGTTGAAATCATAAAACATATGGCTCGTCGTCATTGATTAGGACAGTGGAGAATATTCCCGACGTTAACAACAATGGTGACCTTTATCCAAGGTCGAAAACAAAAACTAAAATCCTTTTAAGTGTAAAACTCTATATCGAAAACAAGGTTGTTTACATATATATGATATAGGTTATCCATCTTTTAAAACAAAACTTTTGATATTTGTAAATCATATGGCTAAATGCCGAAACCGTAGGGGTGTCAACCCTCTTGAAGATTGGCTATACCGCCTCTTTAAAACATAATTTTAATTTACAAAAAACTTAGCCTCATCTGCTTTAAAAAGAAGAAATGCGGCATTGATGCGGGGCGGCATCGTCGCCGACACAATGCAAGATCAAACCTTGTCGACATTAATGAATAGCGGCATCAAAACTAACAACGTCATTGTAAAATATTATACTTAGAATACTTTAGCCACTATGCCGTGAATATCTATATAAGGTCGACGTTAAAATAGGCAGCGTCATTTAAAAACTTTGGTGAATACAAGCGGCATCTATGATGCGGCGTGTAAAACTTTAAACACTTAGATAAATCAGGATATGGCGATGTCGACTATATTGGGTTGCCAACGAGGTCGACATCGACTTGGATGGAATCACTCCATAACTACCTAAGTAGCTATCATAAGCCTACCTCCACATCAACGTCGACACTCATGGATGCGGTGTTACCTTAGGCTTGGCGATGATACAAGTGGCATGGCATTGTCGCAATTATCATGAAAACTGCTTTATTACTAAAAAAGCAATTACTTTTCACCAAAGCTTAACTCTTGTCCAATTTCTATTGGATAATACTATACTTTAACAATTTATTTTTTAGAAAAACTGTCACACGTATTTTTACATTTCCAAAACATTTTCCAGCTTAATTAATTAATAGCCTTAATTAATTAATAATTTAAACGCTTCTCTAGCATATTAAATTCACAATAATTCAGAATCACTGGGGAAATCCTTGAACCACAGAAATTTAGAAATATGATGTTCTTTATAATATAAAAATTTCGGGATCAAAAACTATATTTAATTATTTTAAACAATTATAACCCGAAACAATAGTATTTCCTCCTTGGGAAATTCATAAAATATTTAATATAACTTGGAAATTATAAAATAAAAAACCATCTCCAAATTAATGTTTTATACGACATACCAGAAAATCAAAGCATTTGGAGACTAAAAAAATTACGTGTTTCTCTTAAAACCCATTCAAACAATTTCATAGAAATCCCATAATTCATTATTCTATCCAAATAATGAATGTACAACCATATCTTGGTAAAAACTATCAAAATTATTCGGATACTACCTATAGCCGAATTTAAAAACAAGAAATAGAGATGGAACACTTATTATTCACCTTAGATTTGGATGGAGTTGAGATTTGATGTTGCTTTAGATTCCCTAAGCTCTTTCTCCCTTGAATCACTTGACTTCGTCTTTCCATAACCTGTTAATAGTCGGCCTCTTCCCTTAGGATTTTAGATTGTTTTGATGTTGAAAAAAATGAGAATGAATGAGAGATGGTGAGGGTTTAAGAGATAAAAGATGGATATATTCATATTTTGCCCATATCGTAATTTCTCTTATAGGTTAGATTCAAACAATCTTACTTAATTGATTAAGTATGGCATGACCTTATTAATAACCAAGCCTCATTCCCCTTAACCATTTACATTATTCTATTTAATCTATCCAATTAAACATCCTGAATAATGTAAAACTAAAATTAGGGGTGTTACAGTCTCCCCCTTAAAGAATTGCATCCTCGAAATTCAGTAAGTACTACATGAAAAGCACATCAAACATGCAAACAATGCTAGTATATCCTACCAACTATAAAGTCTATATATATTACATACCATTATAACAGCTCAGGATAAGTATCCCTAATCATGTTCTATGTCCCCCAAGTATATTCTTTCTCGTTGTCACTCCACTGGACTTTCACTAACTTGAATGCCTTGTTCCTTAATCCCTTCTCATCTCTCACTACAACTCGAACTGGTTGTTTCACAAAAGTCAGATCTGATTCTACCACTAAGTCTTCTAGTGCAGTCAGAGTAATAGTAGTTTCTGGATCATGCACATACTTTCCAAGATGACAAACATAAAACACTTTATCGACTCCTGTCAAACTACTCGGTAACTCTACCCAGTATGCGAGTTTACTTATCCTCTCTATAATAGGGTACGGTTCAACACATCTAGGTGTCAATTTCGCTAACTTTCTAAATTCAACCACACCCTTCATCGGTGATACTTTAATGAAAACATGACCTCCAGCTGAGAACTCTATATCTTTACGCCTTTTATCTGCGTAACTTTTCTGCCTAGATTGAGCTTCTCTCATTCTATTTCGGATTACTCAATCTTATCTATGGCTTCTCTTACCATACCTAGACCAAGGACTACTCTGTCTTTGGTCTCTAACCGACATGTTGGTGATTTGCACAGCCTTCCATACAAAGCTTCTAAAGGCGCCATTCCTATACTAGTCTGATAAACATTATTATAGGAAAACTCAGCCAAGTGCAAATGGTCTTCCCATGACCCACCAAAGTCTAGTACGCAAGCTCTCAACAAATATTCAAGTACCTTGTTGACTCTCTCTGTCTGCCCATCCATCTATGGATGATAAGAGGTACTCATCTTAAGCTTGGTACCTAATACCTCCTGTACACTCTTCCAAAACTCGCTAGTGAACAAAGCATCTTTGTCACTAATTATACTTCTAGGAATCGCAAGCATTCTAACAATATTCTTTAGAAATAACTTAACCAACATAGGTGCTGTCCTGGTTGACTTAACGAGAATGAAATGTGCACTCTTGGTCAGTTTATCCACCATGACCCAAATACTTTGATTTCCCCTAATCAACCTTGGCAACCTATCAATAAAATCCATGGATATCGAATCCCATTTTCAAACTAGTATATCTAAAGGCTAAGCGATCCGCTCGACTTTTGATGCTCGGATTTAACTTGCTTGCAATTCACACATAGCTTCACCCATAAGCCTACATTCATTTCCATACCTTCCTAGACGAAACTTCTCTTCATATCCTGATACATCTTAGTTCCTCCAGGATGTATAGTAAACTTCAATCGATGACACTCCCTAAGAACTTCCTTTCTTAGGTCACCAACATCTGGAACACATAACCATCCCTTCTTCCTTAACCATCCTGTCTAGTCAAGACTAAAATCTTTCAAATCATTGATCTTGGTTCCACCTTCCAACCTTCTAATATTTTCGGCTAATAATGGATCATCTCCCTGCTTAAGAGCAATCCTCTCGATCAATACTGATTGAATTTCCAAGCAAGACAACATGGCGATACTTTCACTAGTACTAGCAATCGACCTTAACTGCACACTAAGTAGTCAACGCCTCCAAATCCTTCCATTTTGCCAACATAGCTAACACCTTACTCTAATGTTTTCTACTAAGTGCATCCCCAACTTTATTTCCTTTCCTCGATGTATACCCAATACCAAAATCATAAGATGCTAAAAACTCCAGCCACCTCTGCTGTCTCATATTCAACTCTTTCTAAGAGAATAAATACCTCGAAGACTTATGATCTGTATACAGCTTGACTCTTTCTCCTAAGAGGTAGTGTCTTCACATTTTCAATGCGAAGATCTCCGCTGCCAAATCCAAATCATGAGTCGGATATCTAACTTCATGTAGTCTAAACTGTCGAGAAGCATAGGCAATCACTTTACCCCTTTGCATCAGCAAAGCTCCTAATCCAGCTCCACATGCATCCGTATACACGACCAAATCCCGATTCCCATCTGGAACAACTAACACGGGCGCGTTGGTCAACAAATGCTTTAACTCAAGAATGCTTCCTCACATTTATCATACCAAATAAACTTTATCTCCTTTCTGGTTAGTTTAGTCAAGGGTGCTACTATCTACGAGAAATCCTTGATGAATCTCTTGTAATAGCCAGCCAACCTAAGAAAACTACTTATCTCGGTCACTGTCTCGGGTCTCTTCCAATTATTTACAGCTTCAATCTTAGCTGGATCCACTAACAACCCTTCTCTGAAACTACATAACCAAGAAACTTCACCTCTCTTTTCCCAAAATGACACTTTGAAAACTTCGCTTTTAGTTGATGCTGCCCCAACGTCTCAAGCACTTTTCTAAGATGAATCTCATGATCTCTTTCATCCTTAGAATATATCATAATGTCATCAATGAATACCAACACGAACCTATCCAAGTGCTCTGGGAAATTTGGTTCATCAAGTCCACAAGGAAAGCAAGCGCATTAATCAATCCGAATGGCATCACTAACCACTCGTACGAAGCATATTTCATTTGAAACGCTGTTGAAGGAATACTATCCTCCACCACCTTCAATTGATGGAACCCCGTCGCCAAATCCAACTGGAAAAATACTTTGGCTCCACTCAACTGATCAAATAAATCATCAATTATTAGCAAAGCATATCTATTCTTTATTGTCTTCTCATTCAAGTTACGATAATCAATACATAATCTCAACGACCCTTCCGGTTTCTTTACGAACATCATGACCGCTTTCCAAGGCGAACTGCTTGGTCTAATAAAAATCTTTCATTCTAAGTCCACTAGCTGCACCTTTAACTTCTTCATCTCAGTAGGTGTCATTCTGCTAGATGGTCTACTTACGGGTTCAGCTCCAGGTATAAGATCTATACGAAACTCAATAGCTCAATTTGATGGTTGTCCTGTAACAAGCTCGAACAAATATGCAAATTCTCTTGCAACTAAAACCTGATTTACTTTGTCTTCTACTTTCATTGCACCCAACAAAGTATAAACATCCACACTCGACTTTTCTACTGAGTATATAATTCGGTCACTACTATTAGGGTGTCTAACTGATATTTTCCTATTCTGGCAAAATATCCTAGCATCATATTTCCTCAACCAATCCATACCTAAAATAACCTTGAAACCCGCAAAATCAGAAAAATTCAAACTACGGGCAAAAGTATATCCTAGCAACACAAATTCTAGATGGTCACATCTCATCCCAAGAGTTGTGTGCCCTCCTATGGGATTAGCTACCCTTAAGGAAGTAACAAGGTATGATGGTTCTGAACATAACTTATCTACCAAACACTGAGAGATAAATGAATGTGATGCACCAATATCAAATAATACTCTAACCGGTGTGCTATGAATCAAAAGCATACATTCCATCATAGACTTCCCTTTCTCAACAGCAGTCGGTCCTGATGCAAATGGCTCCAAAACAAACACCTTTCCTTTATTAGCCTTGGCCGCTTCTGGACATTTGTTCTTATATGCCCCCACTTGATCCCAGTTAAAGCACTTCACGTTCTGCTTACCTACAACCATCTTGCCATCACCCGATTGACACTCATTAGCATAGTGCCCCTTCTTACCACACATGCAAACGATATCCACCTTCCCTTTCTTAGCAGCTCCACCCTTCTGATCTCCCTTTCCCTTAAAGAACTTCCTCTTCTTATTCTGAGAACTGTGGGTTCCAACTAGCTTCTGCTTCCCAAAACTAGAAAACATCTCCTCGTTTCTAATAGCCATTTCCACCACTACATTTGATGGATCCCTAAAATGTGTCATAGTTTCCCTAGCAATATCCGACCTCAATCCCCGAATAAACTTTTCATTCCTCTTAATAACGGTATTAATAGCGGCATACCTATTTCTGGACAGTTCATCAAACTTAGCAGAGTATTCCAACACTGACATTTCCCCTTACTCCAATTCCATAAACTTCCTAAACAAGGCTGATTTGGCTACCTCAGATAAAAATCTTTCCTCAAATCTCCTTTGGAATTCTTCCCAAGTCAATTCCTCTTCCAGTACCCCTACAGTCATCCCGTTCCATCAGAACAAAGCAGCTACTTGCAACTGTCTTGAAGCCAACCTCATTTTCTGCCCGTCCTTCAGACCCAAATTAACAAAAATTCTTTCGCAGTGCAACAACCATTTCTCCACTTCAATGGCATCTTAGTTCCAAGAAAAGGTTTCCCACATAGACTGGTATAATCTCCGTTCAGCTTAGCATAGTTATTGCCAGCTGCCGCTACATGATTAACTCCTCCCGCACTCACAGCATTACCCCCAACTGCTTATACAGCTGCTCCAGATTGCATCAGGTTAACAAGAAACTAATACATAGTCCCCATATCTACTGGTAGGGTCATAGCACCTACATTGGCATTTGCATTTTGATTAGCATTTGCTAGTCGACTCTGGTTCCTCCTAGTATTGGGCCGAGCATTTCCATTGGTTGTGGTGCTTCAGTTATATAGATTCACTCTTCTGTTTCTTGCTTCCATATCTTTCTTTCTCGTAGCCTGCATAGGAGCCTTAGTATGATACAGAAGAACGGTCTAAGAGAGAAGGGAGAATACATACTTATATATATATAATACAAGTAATTTACTATAGCATTATCCCATACCCCAATCTTTTTCTCTGATTCATTGGGTTATGTTTTCAAAACTCTTTAGGTTTAAATTTCTTTTAAGTTTTACATAAAACTATGCTCTAATACCAACTATAACATCCCCCTTTTTAAGGCCCAAAACTATGCGCTATGGAAGTTGTAGTCATCCATAATATTATTTTCCGATGATAAAAATGCAGCTATATTAATCATATCAATAATCAGAAGCACATGAATATGAAAAATATTCAGCACAATTTTAAAACTCACATTTCATTTCACAAATGATATTTCATATTCATTACATAATCTCATTCGCAAACCCACGTTCAGAGAAATTATAATTATTACAAAATACTCCAAGAGCGACATATGAAGATGCCTCATTGACTGATCAGAGTCAAATACTTGCATTATACAACTTGCTAATTACATCCAAAATAATATAACGGATAAACAGAGACTCCTACTATAGCTAGATTGCCTCCTACACGTCTTCGGAAGCTTATTCATCTATCTGGAACTTGTAATCCCTTACTCTCGACCTACTCAAATGTGCACTCGAGAGTTTAAGGGGAAAACAAAAACTTTAGGTCAGACAACAGTCTGGTGTGAATAATAACCTGCCATCTCGAACCAAATAGATATCCGGTGAGACCACGCCGCTGAGCGGGACGGGTGTTCCCCTAACTTGTTCCTTAACCAAAACATATTAACCATGTACTCTGCTCCTGCATCCATAATTGTTAGAACATAGTAAATACCCTTTAAAGTCACACAACTTAGGTAAGTCTGACTAACCTGTCTTCATAGTGTTGCCCACACCCTTACCCAATCCCCAAAATCATATAATGGATTATCCATCCCAATTTAATTGACTATCCATCTAATTTCAAATGACTATCCATCTCAATTTAATCTGGCTACCGGTCTTATATATTTATATATGTGGACTATCCATCTTACATATGAACATTTATATGGATTATCTATCCCCTTCCATGTGGACAACCCATCACACATGGTTTCATTAACAAAATTATGTGGACCGTCCATCTCATATGTAATTATTACTTAGATTACCCATCCCTTATCATGTGGACTACCCATCACATATGGTTTGGCTATTTCAATTATGTAGACTATCAATTACACATATTACATTCATTTAAAATGATGTAGACTATCCATCACACATCCCATAGTTTTCCTTGGTTAACTATGAACCCTTCATTAACCTCGTAGAGACTATCCATCACCGGCATGATGTGGACTATCCATCTCACATCCCATAGTATTCCTAGGATAACTATGAACCCTTCATTTAACAATTTTAATTCATGTTTAACCCACAAGTTCAAACCTATGTCTATTGGTGCCCCAATTAGGTTGTGTGCCCATTAAACTTATAACATCTCAAAATAATTTACATTGGTATTCCCAATGATCTGTGTCGAACTCATTAAAGAAAATACATTGGTATCCCCAATGATTAGTGCCGAGTTTATTCTACCTTGTTAACCCTAATAAATAATGTCAACTTTGTATACTTATAGCACATAACAATGTAAACACACTGGTATCCCAATGATCAAAGTCGAAATCATAAAACATATGACTCGCCGTCATTAATTAAGATAGTAGAGAATATTCTCGACGTTAACAACAATGGCCACCTTTATCAAAGGCCAAAAACAAAAACTTAAATCCTTTTAAGTGTAAAAATCTATGTCAAAAACAAGATTTCTAACATATATATGATATAGGTTATCCACCTTTTAAAACAAACTTTTGATATTTGTAAATCATATGGCTAATCCCCAAAACCATAGGGTTGTCGACCCTCTTGAACATTGGCTATATCGCCTCTTTAAACACAATTTTAATTTACACAAAACTTAGCTTTGTCGACGTTAAAAGGAAGAAATGCAGCATTGATGTAGGGCGGCATCATTGCCGAAAGAATGCAATATAAAACCTTGTCGACATTGATGAATAGCAGCATCAAAACTAGCAGTAATTGTAAAATATTACTCTTAGCATACTTCGGCTACTATGCCACGAATATCTATATAAGGACAACGTTAAAACAGGTGGCGTCATTTAATAACTCTGGTGAATACTAGTGGTATCTATGATGTGGCGTGTAAAACTTTAAACACTTAGATAAATCACGTTATAGCAATGCCAACTATATTGGGTTGCCGACGAGGTCCACATTGACTTGGATGGAATCATTCCATAACTACCTAAGCAGTTATCATAAGCCTCCCTCCACATCGACGTCGACACTCATGGATGCGGCGTTGTCTTAGGCTCAGCGATGATACAAGCGGCATGACATTGTCGTAATTATCATGAAAACTGGTTTATTAGTACAATAAGCAATTACTTCTCACCAAATCTTAACTTTTGTATAATTTCTATTGGATAACACTATAGTTTAACAATTTCTTTTTCAAAAAATTTGCTACACGTCATTTTTACATTTCGAAAACATTTTTCAACTTAATTAATTAATAGCCTTGATTAACTAATAATTTAACTGCTTCTCTAGCATATTAAATTCACAATAATTCTGAATCACTGGGGAAAGATCCCAAAAAACATAAAAATTCAGAAATATGATCTTCTTTATAATATAAAAATTTCAAGCCCAAAACCTATATTTAATTATTTTAAATAATTAAAACTTGAAATAATACTATTTCCTCCTTAGGAAATTTATTAAATATTTAATATAACTTGAAAAATTATGAAATTAAAAAATCATCTCCAAATTAATGTTTTCCACAACATACCAAAAAATCAAACCATTTGGAGACTAAAAACTTAGGTTTTTCTCTTAAAACCTATTCAAACAATTTCAGAAAAATCCCATAATTCATTATTCTATCCAAACAATGAATATACGACCATATATTGGCAATGATTTGGACACTACATATAGTCGAATTTAAAAACAAGAAATATAGATGGAACACTTATTATTCACCATAGATATGGATGGAGTTGAGATTTGATGTTGCTTTATTTTCCCTAAGCTCTTTCTCCCTTGAATCACTTGACTTCGTCTTTCCCTAACTTGTTAATGGTCGACCTCTTCCCTTAGGATATTTTTTTGATGTTGAAAAAAATGAGAATGGATGAGAGAGGGTGAGGGTTTAAGGGACAAAAGATGGATCTATTCCTATGTTACTCCTCTTATATTTTCTCTTATATGTTAAATTCAAACAATCTTACTTAATTGATTAAGTATGGCATGACCTTATTAATAACCAAACCTCATTCTTCTTAACAATTTAAATTATTCTATTTAATCTATCTAATTAAACATCCTGAATAATGTTAAACTAAAATTAGGGGTGTTATACCTAGTGACACGACTGGGTGCGACGTTAATATGGTTGACCCGAGATTTACCGAGGAAGGACGTTTATCAACGAACAACGGCTAGTAACACGTCTAAAGGTGTTTACTAGCAGGGTCATTTAAATCGTATTTCCATTAAAGCAGCAAGAGCCATAACATCCCTAATCCACTTGAGATACGATAGGAATTTTTGATTTATGATTGCTATGGTTGTCTTTATTGATGATATGTATTACCGAGTCTAATCCCTAATACCTAAGTATATGATAAGATAGAGCTATGCCGCAAAATCCTAGTTAAAGCACTTGGCACGCTTCTACTACTACGTTTTTTTCAATTTAGCGCTATTAAATAACGAATCTACTTAAAGCCCTATTATTTTTCGCTACGCTTGCTAAATCGGTGTTTTTTATCATCCGCTTTAACGAATTTTATCTAAAAGGTTAATTTGACCAGTCCTCTTATAAGCCAAATCAATAAATTTAGGATATAGGTCTAAGTTTAGATCCTAACTGCTCAACATATATTCTATTCACCAAGTTTAAATTGTATGGATCACGATATTCTTTCGATTATTATATAAGAGTGAATAATGTTTGTTTTTTCTATACAACTGATATGGGAACTGAGAATAAATCTAAGTTGAAGATTATATCTCCCATAATTATTTTTACACCTCCGCTTATCCCCACTATAGCTTTTTGCACCTCCACCGCTATAAAAACCACTACGTGCTTTAAATGCACAAAGATGAAGTAGCATACCCCTTGTTGTCGTAGTGTAGCATATAATGTTTACATGTGCTAATTTGTTGGATCCAAGGGTAAGTGGGGTATGTCTTTCCATACCATTGCTATTGTTTATGATATGTCCATATCTATTGTTTTAGGCTTATAGACTACTCATACTAGATTTATCTGACCAGAGGTTATTTGCTCTTCCTATATTCTTGAGTACTCTTAAATGAGTGAAATGGAAGTCAAATATGATAATAGCACATGGAGCTATGGGGAGCACAATCAAGAGTCATATGCTTACTCATATATAATATTTTATGGACTATTACTACTTCTTCTACTCTGTAGTGGTATGGAGCTATCAACATTTTTGGTATATAGAAATAGTTTTTATTATGCAGTTTATAATGTATTAGAGATGCATAAACTCATATATATTCTTCGATATACGACCTTACAAACCTCGTTGCACCGATGGTGTTTATTTTGGTTCATATGATCATGTCATTGTCTCATTTGTTTTACGCTATATTTGATAATATATTTTGTCTATGCACCGTGATAAATATGATAGATTATCAAGTAATCGTATCTTTTTACCGTGATGATTTCCCTTCATTGGCCGGGTGCCATTGTTATATGGTATTTGGAGGTATTGGATACCAGAAGCGGAGGGAGGTCAACATGCTTGTATCAGAGCTTAGGTTGAACAAACACCTAAGTTTCTATAGTAGATACATTAGATCTAGGGTAAGAAATATGCCCTAGAATGGATTGAACGGTAAATAAGAGTGCGTACTTGTTATATTTTAATTTGCAAAACTATATATAAAGTAAGACACATTGCACACACGAGTACCTCTTTGTTATCCTTTATGAGAGATGATCATTCTTATCAAAGATTGCTAATGAGTCGACAGATAAGAAACACAGCAAGGAACTCGATATAGGAGTAAAAGCTAGAATTGACACTGAGGCAGTTGTTTACCTCGATATGCAGACTATGTTCACACTAATGATGATGATTAACATGATGTAGAATGCACAAGGAGGAGCTCCTATTGTAGTAGCTGATGGTGGTGCTCAGGTGGAAGCGAAATGAGTTGATATTAATAAGCTAAACAAGGATTATAGTTGTGCGGGATTGGCTAGACACTTGTGAGCATATCTTTGATTATTTGAAGTTGGAAGATGATCAAAAAAGGAAGTTGAGCTCACGGCAACTTCAGGGAAGAGCAATAGGTTGGTAGAATGTGACAAAGTTGCTGCTCCCGAAGATCAGTTTATTTGGGATCGATTTAAGGCACGGTATGAGGAGAAATTCATTCTCGCTGCTTAAAAATCCATCTTTTTCAAAAAGTTTACTGATGTGAAGCAAGGTGATATCTCTGTTTCAAAGTATGTCCCTGAGTTTGACTCTTTGTCAAAGTATAAGATGCCACTCATCAATGCTCCGCTAAATAAGAACGAGAAGTTCATAATTGGTCTGAATGATTATCTTGAAGAGCTTGCACCAAAAGTGTAACATCCCGCACCCCAGTGGGTTTGAATTTTCTTTAAATCAAAAATCCAAGTCCACTAAAGTATAGATCGTTGGTTTTGGTAGTCTGCAATAAAAAAATACATATCAAAGCACTATCGATATAAACTCACAACATAATAGTAAAGTATAATAAAACATATAGCTACTGACCAAGGCTGAAACTTCTGATATCTAGTGTCTTTGTCAGTGTCGAGCATGCATAAGGAAATCTATCCTTCCATTGTTCCCAACTTGCACCAGTACCCATCTCTAAAGGTATCCTGTGGGTTGTAATGAGGAGGGGGTCAGAAAAACGTTCTAGTCATTGGAAAATTACACACTTTAGACATAACACTAGTTTATGTTGATTGTCTTCCATTACATGTTATGTCTTTTGTTTTTATTTAGTCGTCTTGACTTCACGTACATGTACGATATGCCCCGTATACCTTAAGTCGACAATAACTATATACTTATATATAAGTACCACAATCCCTCTTTGAACTAAGATATTTTCCCCGCTAGTATCCGTAACCCAGCACCTCATCAGGATCCATCATCAATGCAGTATCATGTCCTCGTCTTCGTGCATACCGAGGAACTCCCGTAGTGCCTAATAATAGTGTCACAATAGTTTAGCCTTATTTTATTCGTTTTTAAGAGACCTCTATGAAGGGTTATTTAGCCTTGCCTCATGACAAACAAACTAAAAAACAATTGTGGCGGTGCATAACCTAAATGTGACCTACGCTAGTAGGAGGTGTAGCCCGTTTAGGCGTAACCCTCGTCTTTCCACTAACCGCTCAGGACTGGTGATGGTCTCGACCTATGAAACAACTTCTACTCCCGCATATGGTACCAATCTCACGATCATAGCGCTGAGCCTTGCTCACCATCCCATTTAGATTGCTTAATGCAATCACAAAAATACCCACTTGTTACTTAATACCCCCTAAAAGGTTAAAAAAGACTCTACTTGTCCTTTGACACTTCGACCGAGGCAAACCATCCTACTTGGTATTCTCTTCACCTATACGCAAATGTATAATTCCATAGGTCCTACAGTTGAATGTGTCCCATATTAGCATAATGTATACACAAATACTGGTAGTCCATTGTGATGGGCAGACTTCTATTATGCAATACTACTGACCTCGCATTCCAACTCATTTTAATGACTAAGTCATTTCTAATTAATCTAAGTTATTGAGTAGATCAACGATTCACACCCATCATAAACGCATACTTGAGGCTATGACATATATTCATAGTTATTTATTTACTACGCCTCCAATGTTCAACTCTTAATATTTAGTTATTCTTACATAACTGACTCCTTATTTCTTTATCATCAATTTAATGTCATTTACCGCTTACTTTTATCTTAAAAGATTTATTTATCTTTTACTATTTAATTCCTCTTTATTTTATTTGATTTATTTTAATGTTCCTTTTAATTCTTAGTATCTTCCTTTGGTTACTACTTTCTTACATACTGAGTTCATTACTTTACCTACATTTCTTCACTTTTTATTTAATTTACAACTTGTCTTTTTTTGCATATATTAGTTTTACATTTAGATTGACATTATTGTTCATACTTGCAATTCTTTAATTTATACCTAGGGATTCCTGCATTTTAATGCATTGGAATTACATCTTTCCCAAAAGGAATTGTTAACACTGTAAACTTCTATAACTTACCCAAAAGGAGATTTGTGTTACATTTGGAATTACAAGAAATTATCGTTTTGTTTTTATTATTGAAATAGACAATACAAGATATGGTTTTATACATCTCTTTCTTTTAGGCATTGTTATTTGGCATTTTGACCCGGCTATATCTGAACTGATTGGACAAGTTAGACTCGACAATCATCAAGGCCAGTAAGCCCAAAAAGATGATCGTGGGAGTCTAGAAATCAAGTACAGACGGTAATATAAAGCTATGATCGAACGGAATCAAGAGATATGCTCTACAGAATGTTCTAAGTATGGAATATAGTTTAATCTAGAAAAGGGATCGGGTAATTCCTCTCTACCAAAGGGATCGAATTACGTCAGCTAAACAAGCGCAGCTCAATGGAAAACAATCGATATATCAAATCCAAAAGTCCAATACATATGAAACTTTGGGAACAAGATGTGGGATCCTTAGGGAGTCTACCCAAGGGATCGCACCCTAAAAGGATCAAGCAAGAGGGATCGTCCCTCTTCTCTCTAGAGGGATTGGCCAGAATTGGCAACATCACACATTGCAACAATGATCGATCGACAACTCAACATCTATAGATCCAATCAACATGAAACATGGAGGACAAGTGCATTATAACATGATGAACCCCTCATAGGGATCGTAGCCCCCAACTCCTCCAAAATAGGGATCGGTCCCGAGCACTATTTTTTAGGATTTGGGCCATACGATCCCTCCTATGGGCCTCTATGAATCTGGAGAGCCTTTTGCCGAATTTTCAGGGAGATATTTCGTCGTCTTCCACTATATATACAAACTTGATTGTTCATTTTTGAGATTTTTTACACTACTTGTTGATCTGTATACTTTTTTAACTAAGGATTCTAATCTGATCTCTATTGTACTCAGTTTACAAAGTGATTAATAAAGCTATCTCTTAAAAGTGGATGTAGGCAGACAACACCGGACCACTATAAACTGATGTGTTTCTGTTAATTGCTTATTTCTTATTTCTTTATTGCTATATTCTCTCTGTTTGCATTTAATATTCTTCATTTACTCCTCTACTACAAAATCCCTATTGGGTGTTTGTGCCAATTTTTGGTGCAAACATTTTAGTGCTTTCATTGAGAACTAAAGATTCTCAGCTCTATTTGGATCGCTTTGTTGCTGTTAGATTGCATAAATCCAAGGAAGAGGTCCAGAACTATCCTCAAATAGTTTGTCCATTCTATTCAGATTGGCAAAAGTCTAAGGAAAACTATCAACAATGGTTAGGAACACCAGATTTACCTTTAAAAACGCAGAAGGAAACAAGAATGCTAGCATCCAGCAAGGAGGCTAGAGTAATCTACCAGTAGATGTTAATGCTACCAATCCAGTTGATGTCCAGAATCCAGCTGATTCCACCACAAGAGCTAATTTCCAGAACCTGATAAGAGAGCTCATGGATAACCGCCGATAGTTGAACCAGCAGATTCAAGCCAATATCGATTTAACGAATCAACTCAGGGATCAACGATGCGGGAAAACTAGGAGGGAGCCAACTCCCTATTCTGCATCGGAGAGCTCTACTTCATCAGATGATTATCATAGATGCAGATCTCGCAGATCTAACAGATATCACACAGAAGTGTCTGGACATCAAAAAACAAACCTACGTGGGTTACCAGGACCGATCGGACCCAATCCCTCTATAGGGATCGAGGTCGATCCCACCTCCAGAGGAGGAGCCTTACCTTTTTCGATGGAACTCGAACTGGGGCCGCGCAGTTGATCTGGATGCTAGAGTTCAAGCTAATGCAGATCAGTTACCTCCCTGGAATGACGATGATATGAACCCACATCAAGAGAATGCTGAGCAAAGAAGGCATGGAACGGCCCATAGACATTGACCAAACCATTCATGTGAGGTGGAGCACAACTACCGCTTGGCTTTAACTATCCAAACACCGGACTTGATGGCTATGATCAAACAGCTAGTAAGGGAGAGCCAAGGCTTAACCAATGATGATTGGAGGATCTCGAGAAGCCATACCCCATTCGTTGATAATATCCTACATGTGGAATATTCAAGGAGATTCAGCATGTCATCGATGCCTGCCTACGAGGGAAAAACCGACCCCAAGCAGTACATCATGACATATGAATGGCTAATGGATTCCGCACGAGCTGATGATGCCACAAAATGCAGATGTTTTCTTATTACTCTCTCTAGCATAGCGATGGTGTGGTTTACGAGATTACCCCCACGGTCAATCTCTAGATTTGACGATTTAGCAACAAAGTTTGTGGAGTAATTTCGTATGCATGCAACTCGCCCCAAAGATGTAATGTCCCTATCAAGCGTGATCCAGGCTCTGGGAGAATCGCTGAAAGATTACTTGAAGAGATTTCATACACACGTCCCAGAAGTCAGTAATCTGAATGACCATTCAATATTTATGGTGGTAACAAGAGGGATTGACCTAGAATCTGACTTTGGCGATTGGCTAGCTGGAAAACCACCCATAACAATGGAGGGCTTCTACACAATAGAAGCTCAGTATTTAAGGAAAGGGGAAGCTAGACACTCTAGAAAGAAGGATGTTATGGGACCGAGTGAAGAGGGAGTGCAGAGTAACATTGCAGTGAAATAGTTCGGGAAGAGTTCTGGAAAAGTTTAAGTAAATGTCCAAAATAAACCGAATTAGCAAAAGAAAGGAAGTGATAGGAACCGTGAACGAAAGAGGGATTCTGAAAGAGGAAAGTCTATGATTTCAATGTATGATGCCTACACACCACTGAATACATCCCCAGAGAATGTCTACTTGTCTACATGCAATACCATGCAGTATAGGAAGCCAACTCTAAAAGAATCGACGGAGAAACAAAAGAAGACTGGAAAATACTACTGGTTCCATGAATGCTATGGTCACAACACGAATGAATGTAGGCATCTTTAGAATGTTATCGAGAAGCTGAATTGGGAAAGAAAGCTACAATAGTTTGTTAAAGTCCAGTAGGATGGTGGGCAAGGGATATCCGACCACAATCGAGGACAAGCGCCACACAGTGTTGAGAAGCCTGCGCAGACTGGTGCAAGATTAGTGATCAATATAATCGCTGGAGGACCACATCCAACTGACAAGAGCTAGCATGAGATGGAGTGCTATGCTAGCGCAACCAAGCATATGAATTTTGAGTGTTGTTCAAATATAGAAGATGGGGCTCCGGCCAAACAGCAGCGTACAATGGCAGATGACACTGTATTCAAAAATAGAGATGCAGAAAAGGTGGAGGCATCGACAGTCGATCCAATGGTTATTTCGGTCATGATCGGCCCCACCATAGTGAGGAAGATCTTGATTGACTGTGGTAGTTCCATGAATATAATTTTCAAAAAGACTTACGATCAGATGAGGATGGAAGCCAAGGACTTGAAACCATCTAAAGCCCGCATTCATGGCTTTAACGGTGTCGTGACTGAAGTTGCCAGTTATGTTGAATTGCCTGTAAAGTTGGGAGAAGGTGACCGCAGCAGAGTGTGAATGTTGCCATTTGTAGTCTTGGATGTTGAATCTCCATGCAATGCTTTTTTGGGTCGACTGACCTCCTAACTGAATTACAGCGGCCCTTGCCCCGTAGTGTTTGACTTTGAAGTTCCCAACTGATAATGGTGTTGGAGTTATACACGAAGATCAGGCGACCGAACGTGCCTGCTATTAGTACCTTAGGTATTGGTTTTGATGATAACAACTATAGGACATTATATAAAATAGAGATACTAATGTTTTATCAAGATATATGTAGTATATTGTATAGAATATTAGACAGGTATTAATTAAGAAGACTTTACAGTATTAAGATGTTGATATCAAGAGTAGATTCAAGATGCCGATATAAAGTTTCAAGAGTTCAAACTTGAAGACTCAAAAGTATTGAAGAGTTTAAGATTTCAAGATATTCCAGATAAGTTATAGAGTCATAGAATTTATATTAAAACGTTGATATCACTTTCCTGATCTCTTTTAGCTTCTCTAATTATTTTTTAAATTGTTTTCAAATATACTATTTTTAAAATAATCTTTTCAAAATATTTCCAAAATGATTTTCAAATCTCTTATACTTATAAAGATATTATTTTAGTGTTTTTAAGTGTATATATATATTAAATTATTGTTTACACTTCAACAATTTATAACTATATTGATTATATATATATTATTTACATTATATTAAATATTCTTATTAAATCTTTCAAAATTATTTTGTAAAGTTTTAATAATTTTTAATATGATTAAAATATTATAAACTATGTTTAAATGTTTGTACAAAGTTTCAGAATATTTTACAAAACCTAATATTTTCAAAAAAAATTAAGTAATTTTTCAAAATACTAATGGATATTTTAGTTTTTATTCATGCAAGTAGATTAGCTTTTATTTTAGTTTAATTAGTTCTCTTCTTACTTTGCTCTCGTTTTTCTCTTGTTTTTGTTTCATGTTGAACTCTACATTTGTTGAAATGATAACAAATATGGGAGGCTAAACCCCTTCAATTTAGGGGTAATGAAGTTCTCTTATCACGATTCAACATAAGGACAAGGAAGAACATGAGACACATCTTCGTTATGTTCTTGAAACTCTCAGAAACCATCAGCTTAAAGCCAAGTTTTCTAAATGCCATTTCTGGCGAGACGAAGTGAGATTCCTTGGCCATATTGTTTCTGAGAATGGCATTTCAGTCGATCGGACTTGCCTCTGGTTCAAATCCTTCTGAGAAAAGATATACCTCAAGGACTTATGATCAGTGAATAGTTCGAACTTTGTTCCCAAAAGATGATGCCTCCAAAGTTTCAAAGCAAATACAACAGCAAGAAGCTCAAGAACATGAGTGGCATAGTTCAATTCATTAAATCAATTTTTATTCTTTAAATCCGTATTTACATTCCTAGGTTCATTACTATATCAATTTCATTTACTACATTCACTTTGTCAAAACTTCGTTTATTCATTTATCAAGACTCGTAATTTAATCACTTTATCTTCTAACCTATTTACTTCTTAAATCTCATTTCGATTAACTTTGTCAAAACACTTTGTTTAACTAAATAAATTCACAAATCCGTTTCAATTCATTACATTAATTCGTTCTCATTTATTTCAATTAAATTCATTTCTTTATTCCAACAAATCTAATTTATTTAATTCGAAAAATCCATTTTATTTATTTCAAGCAAATTCATTTATTTCATTAAAAAATCATTTTATTTATTTCAAAACAAATTCATTTATTCGGTTCAATAAAATCATTTTATTTATTTAAAAACAAATTCATTTATTCAATTCAATAAAATCATTTTATTTATTTCAAAACAAATTCATTTATTCAATTTAATAAAATCATTTTATTTATTTCAAAACAAATTCATTTATATTTACGTTACCAAATTACCATACAGTTTTCTAAGTTCATTCCATAATTCCAAATAAGTCTCAATTTCAAAACGTTCTTTGTTGACCGTTCGGTTTCTTATTTTAATTATCTATCCTAGGCCAATTCATTCAATTGGGTATTTATCATTTCAACCCGATTCTATTTAAATTCAAAAATCAAAACATACAAAGGGAACTTGCAGTGTGATAGCTGGGATGGTGTCAAAGTAAATAAACAAGCAATAGCATCCATTTGCAACAATTCAACAATTTCAAATAATCCCGAAATAATCGTATTAATTCGCGTTTGTTATTTACGCCAATTAATATAATTATTTCTAGAATCTACACTATCATTTCATGTAGATTAAAGATTATAACATTTCGGTTTCACTTGGTCGTTCAATTTCAATTACAACAGTTAATTCAATACGTTCAATAGTCCAAAGTGACATTTATCAAATTCTACGTGTCAAACAATTTAAAGGGTCAATTTAATTAATCAATATTCATCATATAAAGGGGTCAAGTTCAACATATGTCATTTAGAATTTATTGTCTATTCTATATCAAATTCAGTTTCAAATTTATTATCAATTACAATAACAACACATTTAATATCACATAGCAATTTGGCGTCATAGCTATTTAACATACTAACTTCAATTCAACTTTTAACATTCAATCCATTTAACGTCCTAATTAACATTCATAACATCCAACATCTAATTATCATAGTATAATAGATCTTTGAGTCGTGAATCGACTCAAAGATCTATTATACTATGATAATTAGATGTTGGATGTTATGAATGTTAATTAGGACGTTAAATGGATTGAATGTTAAAAGTTGAATTGAAGTTAGTATGTTAAATAGCTATGACGCCAAATTGCTATGTGATATTAAATGTGTTGTTATTGTAATTGATAATAAATTTGAAACTGAATTTGATATAGAATAGACAATAAATTCTAAATGACATATGTTGAACTTGACCCCTTTATATGATGAATATTGATTAATTAAATTGACCCTTTAAATTGTTTGACACGTAGAATTTGATAAATGTCACTTTGGACTATTGAACGTATTGAATTAACTATTGTAATTGAAATTGAACGACCAAGTGAAACCGAAATGTTATAATCTTTAATCTACATGAAATGATAGTGTAGATTCTAGAAATAATTATATTAATTGGCGTAAATAACAAACGCGAATTAATACGATTATTTCGGGATTATTTGAAATTGTTGAATTGTTGCAAATGGATGCTATTGCTTGTTTATTTACTTTGACACCATCCCAGCTATCACACTGCAAGTTCCCTTTGTATGTTTTGATTTTTGAATTTAAATAGAATCGGGTTGAAATGATAAATACCCAATTGAATGAATTGGCCTAGGATAGATAATTAAAATAAGAAACCGAACGGTCAACAAAGAACATTTTGAAATTGAGACTTATTTGGAATTATGGAATGAACTTAGAAAACTGTATGGTAATTTGGTAACGTAAATATAAATGAATTTGTTTTGAAATAAATAAAATGATTTTATTAAATTGAATAAATGAATTTGTTTTGAAATAAATAAAATGATTTTATTGAATTGAATAAATGAATTTGTTTTTAAATAAATAAAATGATTTTATTGAACCGAATAAATGAATTTGTTTTGAAATAAATAAAATGATTTTTTTTAATGAAATAAATGAATTTGCTTGAAATAAATAAAATGGATTTTTCGAATTAAATAAATTAGATTTGTTGGAATAAAGAAATGAATTTAATTGAAATAAATGAGAACGAATTAATGTAATGAATTGAAATGGATTTGTGAATTTATTTAGTTAAACAAAGTGTTTTGACAAAGTTAATCGAAATGAGATTTAAGAAGTAAATAGGTTAGAAGATAAAGTGATTAAATTACGAGTCTTGATAAATGAATAAACGAAGTTTTGACAAAGTGAATGTAGTAAATGAAATTGATATAGTAATGAACCTAGGAATGTAAATACGGATTTAAAGAATAAAAATTGATTTAATGAATTGAACTATGCCACTCATGATCTTGAGCTTCTTGCTGTTGTATTTGCTTTGAAACTTTGGAGGCATCATCTTTTGGGAACAAAGTTCGAACTATTCACTGATCATAAGTCCTTGAGGTATATCTTTTCTCAGAAGGATTTGAACCAGAGGCAAGTCCGCTCTGTGGGTTATGGGCCCAAGTGATGGTGTCCTCCTCGATACGAGAAGTAACGGATTCCCACCAATCTTGTGCGGCATCTTGGAGTTGCCAAGCAGCAAGCTGACGCTTCTGAGCATCAGTAATCTTCAATCCAGAAAATATCTTCTCCAAACCCTTAAGCCATTGCTGAGCCTCTATGATGTTCTCGGATCCAGAAAACTTAGTACCTCCCAGTTGCGAATACTCCTTGCTAAGAGTAGTGAATTTGACAGGAGCTGGAGCGGCAGGTGCAGCCTGGGCAGGACCATTGCCTCTTCCACCTCTAACATTTCTTCTGGTACTCATCCTGAAATACCAAAAGAGATTTAGAACCAAAGATAAGATGATAGAATGCTAAGAAAACTAATCAACGAATCAAAGGAGCTTGAATTTTTGAAAGGATTTGGATATTGAATCGATTCTCCTCATTCTAGAGTATTGCTACCCTATCTCTAATGAGTTTCTTTGATAATTAATGATCTCTTTTTATGCTTAATGGAAATGATAGAATGTGGTTTAACTTGTTGTTTTAGCTTTGAATTTGATAGCCTATGTTGTTGACACCAAATAGGCTATACTTAAACAAAGACAAACACAAATTATGTCTTCATCTACATATGATTATGGTAATGAAGTGAATGCTTAAATCAAAATTTGATGGTCTATATTTCTAATCAATAGTTAATAGGTCATGCTTAAAATAGATTTTATTTTCAACTTCATTGTCATTTTTCATGAGAGTTGGCAAGTGGTTTAATGGGTGTATTATAGTTTGATGGCTTATATTGGGCTAATTAATAGCACAAATGTTCCATACTTATAATAAACACATCAATTAAATTCACTAATGACCAAAAAAGGAGATCATAATTTCATGTTGTGTTGATTTATGTGATCAAGTGAGTGGATTTATCTCTAAATTGTTTTCAAACTCTCATATTTTTATCAATTTTCTTTTGCTAGTTTATTTTCATTTTTAGCTTAACAACACTCTTAACTTTGGTTAATTTGATTGAACAGAAATTTTAAATCTAAACAATTCTCTACGGATCGACCCATACTCGCCACGTGCTAACATTGTACGCTG
This sequence comes from Allium fistulosum, assembly GCA_030737815.1. Classification (NCBI taxonomy): domain Eukaryota; kingdom Viridiplantae; phylum Streptophyta; class Magnoliopsida; order Asparagales; family Amaryllidaceae; genus Allium; species Allium fistulosum. The sequence continues at coordinate 616,750,979 of CM060901.1, read as the reverse complement.
TGTGCTTGCGGTAATTTTAATTTAAATTCGATCGGCTATTTTCCAATCCGATGGCTATTTAGCCGGTTCGAACACCTGCCATCGCGAACCATGCATCAAATATCGACCCAAGGCATGTCCCGGTGAAATAGAAAAGGCGTGGCATGGATCCGGGAAGATCTGCCGCCCTTAAAGAGGAGGTTGATAGGCTCAAAAGCAATGGGTTTATTCGTGATGGCATCTACCCTAAATGGGTACCCGATCATGTACTTGTGAGAAAGGCGAACGGAAAATGGCGGACGTGCATTGACTATTCGGGTTTAAACAAGGCATGCCTAAAATATAGTTTTCCCCTTCCAAGGATTGATCAACTGGTGGACTCTACTGCATGGCACGAATTGATATCTTTCATGGATGCGTACTCTGGATATAATCAAATCCCGATGCACATCCCTGACCAGGAGCATACCAGTTTTATTACCGACGTTGGATTGTACCTCCATGTGGTAATGCCATTCGGAATGAAGAATGCTAGAACAACCTATCAACGCCTAGTTAACTGAATGTTCAAAGATCAAATTGAAAAGATGATAGAGGTATATGTTGATGATATCCTCGTGAAATCACGACGATCAAGCGGCCACATTAGAGACTTAGCAGAAATGTTTGACATCCTCCGATATTACAAAATGAAAATCAATCCTATGAAATGTTCTTTTGGCATTGCATCGGGAAAGTTCTTGGGTTTCATCGTCAATGCTCGGGGCATCGAAGCTAATCCCGAAAAGATTCAAGCAATTCGCAACATCCAAGCGCCATAGACTATCAAACAAGTACATAGCTTAAATGGTAAGGTTGCTGCCCCGGGCCGGTTTATTTCCAGAGCCACCGATAAATGCATTCCGTTCTTCGACCTGATTAGAATAGGGCAAAGGAACTTTGAATGGACACAGGAGTGTGAAGATGCATTCTAAGATTTGGTGAACAACTTAGAGAGACCTCTCATCCTATCAAAGTCAGTGGATCATAAAGACTTGTATATCTACTTGGCTGTGTCGGTACACGCTATAAGGGCCGCATTGCTTCGCGAGGAGAATTGAATCCAGAGACGGGTCTATTATGTTAGCAAGCGATTAACAAGAGCTGAAAGGAACTATCCAAAGATAGAGAAATTGGCATACTGCTTGTTAATTACTTCACGAAAGCTCCACCTCTATTTTCAAGCTCATCCCATCAACATTTACACCGATCAGCCGTTACGACAGGTCCTACAGCGACCTAAGATGTCTAGCAGGTTACTCAAGTGGAACATTGAGCAGAGCCAATTTGACATTACCTATCTCCCTCGAAGAGCCATCCAGGGATAGGCACTGGCGGACTTCATAGCCGAGTTCACTGCACAGGATGATCTCCTGGAGAGCAGTGAATCCCCTACCATCCGATGGAAAATGTATATGGATGGAGCCCCCAACGATTGTTGTTCTGGAGCCGAGTCATACTAGTAACTCTGGAGAAGTGATCTATTTGCTATGCTTTGAAGCTTGACTTCCCTGCAATGAATAATGAAGTCGAATATGAAGCTTTAATTGCTGGACTTAAACTTGCCAGGGAACTAGGAATAAAATTTCTTGAAATCTTTTGCGATTCTTAGTGGGTGGTATACCAAGTCAAGGGAGATTACTAGGCTAAAGGACAACGACTCGCTCCGTACCTTATCTAAGTCCAAGAGCTATTGACTGACTTTGAGTATTATGACATCACGCACATTCCCCTAGATCAAAACAAAGAGGTCGACTCATTGGCAAAGTTTGCTAGCACCAGGGATGCACAACAAATGGGCTTGGTTCCAATCGAAGTACTAGACGCTTCGAGCATAAACCAGATGGAAATCGACTGGGTACTAGAGACGGAGCCTAAGAAGAAGTCGTGGATGACTCTGATTAAAGATTATTTACTACGGGGAATCCTTTCCGAGCGGAGGAATGAAAGACAACAGATCCTCCGCACGATATATCATTCAGGACGGAGTCATGTATAGAAAGGGTTTTTCCGTTCCTCTGCTCCGGTGTATCGCTTATGATGACATAAAATGAGTCCTAAAGGAAGTTCATGAAGGGGAATGTTGCGATCACATTAGGGGGCAAACCTAGCAAAGAAAATACTCCATTATGGGTATTACTAGCCAAATGTCAACCGAGATGCTGCTGATTACTTTAAGCAATGTGACAAGTGCCAGATGTATGCAAAAGTTCCAAGAGCTCCGTCAACGGAAATTACACAAATGGTCAGTCCATGACGTTTGCCGTGTTGGGCATAGATATTATCGGTTTCTTATCGATCTTTAAAGGTGGTGTGAAGTATGCCAACGTGGCAGTTGATTACTTCACCATATAGGCCAAAGCAGAACCTTTAACCACGATCACGACGAAGAAAATAATCAACTTCATTGTCCGGAACATCATCTGTCGTTTTGGTCTTCCATAAACCATTGTAACTGATAATGGAACCTAACTTGACAATGCTAAATTCAAAGACTTCTGCCATCGGCATCATATTGAAAAGAGATTTGTAGTAGTTGCTCACCCTCAAGCAAAGGATAAGTTGAAACTATGAACAAAATCATAAAGTCCATTCTGAAGAAACGTTTGGAAAAAGTTAGAGGCAAGTGTGTGAATGAACTTCCAACAACATTATGGGCTTATAGAACCACCCACAAGTCTGCGACTGGCCCTTGCTTACGGCTCTGAGGCCGTCATCCCTGTTAAACTCTAAGTCTTTTCCCATCGAGTGACCTACTACGACCCCAAAATGGATAGAGATATCCTCTTCGAATCTCTAGACTTGATAGATGAGAAGCGCAAAGAAGCTGATTTGAGGGCAGCTGCACATAAACACCGAGTCGCCCGATACTACAACACTAAAGTCCGACCCAGGACCTTTGAAATCGACGATCTAATCTTGAAATGGGTTTTTCCTATCCCGTCACACATGAATCCTACTTGGGAGGGACCGTATGTCATTGAACAGAGGCTTGGTGAAGGAACTTTCAAGCTAAGGACTATTGATGGCTCACACTCTCAAAGGCATGGAATAGCGAGCATTTATGACGCTATTTCACTTGGTTTATTCTTTTTCGTTCAGTTGTATTCAATTTTCAAATTTGCTTTACAATTTGATTTTCCAAATATGTAATAAGACAAATTATATCATTTCTTTCCATTTGACAAATAAAGTTTGAAATTTCCTTCATATATGTGATTGTTGTAGCATTACATATTAGTTATGATACCCGACTAACTAATATTGACATGTCCAAGCAGGTTCCTAGAGTTTGGAGCCAGCCGATTATACAAGTTCACGATTTGACTAAATAAAATGAACGTGGTATGACCGTTCATTCGATGATTCTTGCTCACAACCCGATGAGCGGAGTAGCTAACAAGAAATTGATGTGAATTAACCATCCGATAATCAAATTAATCCCACCAAGCGATGGGACAAACATGAATCAAAAAGCGATAGTAACACGACCGATCGCTCTCCAAGTTAAACCCCAGGCTTGGGAGTTTATCAATCAATTAAGGAAAGTACGGTCTGACTATGTTCTGAAATAACTCTAAGTCCTTAGAGTATGGACTGGAGTATAAAATGGGGTGCGATTCGACCACCCGCCAACCAACTCTTGTCCCTAGAGTGCGGATATGAGTATAAACAAATAGATGAGTGCGGTTCGATCACTCACTATTCCATAAACTCCGACCTGAAATCGATGGGAGGAGTATAAATTCACTAAGGATGGAATTCGACCATCTAGTATCTAACTCCTCTGACCCAAGACTGGGGGCAGGAGTATAATCACTTAGGTCGCTAAATCCGATAGTGTAACACTAGGGCTCGAGTTGGTACGACTTAAGGCTACGACCACATGGAAGCCTTGGGATAGAATTAACAGATTATTATCGGAATCAATGAGCAACGAATTACAAGTACATTGAATGGAAAAGTAATAATTTGGCTACTCAAACAAAATTCACATAAGAGTTCAACAAAAAATAAAGAACTTTTGTTTATATATTAAACTTGGAAATCGTAGCACAAGTTTATCCAAAAGCGGGGGCCTTACCGCACAAACAACAGCCAATAAAAAGAAAAATAGTTGCATAAGCTACATACAAACTAAGCCAATGTGACGACTACTTCTTTTGCTTGTTCTCCCTTTTGAGTTTCTTGGGAGCGGACCCACCCGAACCTCCGTCTGTTGCTCTCTTTGATCCTTTACCACTGCCTTTACCACCTTTGGCAAGAGAACTTTCATATGTTGGAGGGAGTCCTCCAGGAACCGACTCGTCGAATGGAATGACTTGCAGTGGGACTAGGTTTGGATCATCGACATCAACATTAACGAGTTCAGTTTTAGCTTTCCTCTTCAATAACTCCTCCCTCTCAAAGCGCTCCTTCAGGCTGAGCTCATCAATTTGTTCAGAGGCACCCGTGATCATAACATCATCAGATTCATCGAGAAGTGGCTGACCATCGGCTGTTTCATCAGCAAGAGCTCCAATAACTTAAGACTGGGCCCTGGAATGTTAGTCGCCGCTGGAATGTCAGTAAATGTCGGTTGTTGCTCCACAGCGGCTTCCCAGAGTTTGACTGGGAGCCGGAAGACCTGCAGATTTGTGGAAAAGGTGAATAAGCCCATAACTATTGGGCATAAAGAACGAAACCTTTCGAGTAATGGAGAATAGAGCGGGATACCTGCATCTGGCTAACTTTCAGTTGTTGTAAGAGTGCTCCTTCTTGAATAGGAGTCTGTGACTTTGATTTATAACCAGGTATATCTGGATCATAGCTCGGATCTTATCCCGGGCCAAGTGAAACTGATACTCCGGCTGGTTAAAGTGAAGAAGAACCTTTAGGATCAAACCTCGAAGCTTTAGCGATGTCTTTCCCTTTCCCAAAGGGTGCCAAAATATCAAAGTATCGGAGCCTTACAACGGCAAGTTCTAAAGGTTCATTCCCATGAAGGATCTCTCGCACTAGTTTCTCCTGATCCAAATTGGCGTCCTGAGGGCTTTCTTCCTCATTTCAATGATATATTCCCAAGCCTTGGCAAACTATTTAAGGTATCCCTCTCCAAGAAAACTCAAGTCATGGTGGATTAGGACCTTGACGTTGTATTCAACAATTAGAGGATCAAACATGTCCTTAATCTCATTCCGGCTAGCCTCTTTAGCATCCTCCAAGTGGGTCTCAATTTTCCCACAAACTTCATTACGGCCAGCTTCACTTGCCTCTTCCTTAAGGGCTTCGAATTGAGCAAGCTGCTCGTCAAGTTTAATTTTCAGCTCTCGAGCCTCGACGACCTCTTCACAATACTTTTGAGATTCCTCTTGAGCCTCAAGTTTTTCTTCCTTCTCTTTCTTAAGAAGATCTTCGAGTTCCTCAATGCGATAGACTACAGTGTTTTTCTCTTTTTGTAGTGTGTCCTTCTCCAAAGCAAGCGCATCGCTACGGCTAAGGGCAGCATCCGGCTCCTTTTTGTTAGCTATTTCCAAACAATTAACTGCTTTGGAGTTTCTTTAGTACTCTTCTTTGCAGCGGCTAACTTCGTGGTCAACTTCGTGATCTCATCATCTTGGTGTTGATTATGTCTTTATCCTAGATCACCTCCAGCTTAAGGCAATCGATTTCATGTTGCTTTTAGTAAACACCTCAGAGATTTTCTTAGCTAAGTGCTGGAATGCTTCATGCTGCACAAAAACATCACTGACGCATGCGAGTGAACTCGCTTTAATATTTCCTAGAATTGTGTGGTTAAAAGGACGAAACTTTAGTCCATCAAAGAAGATTTTTGGAAATTTGACCTTAAGTACGGCCAATTGTTCTACCGTACAGACCTCAGGAGCTGTAGTAGTCAAAACTGGATCAGAAGTAACAATAGAATGTTTGCTCGAGCAGCGATCGCGAGGCTGTCGAGAACCAAATGAACCCAAATGATGCTCGGGTGACACAATAGTTTAGGGAACATGAGAAGAGGTCTGATCGCTGCTATGTATAGGAGGATTGGGCTAAACTTCCTGAAGAGATGATTGAGATTTGGACTTGTGCTTAAAGGATGAAGACTCCCTTGAATGATGGCTTCTTTCCCAGCTGTCACCCCTTTCTCGACGCCTGCTCGAGTCTGAACCACAATTGGATCCATAATGTGTTGAGGAGCCCCTCAAGCGATCAAAGGCACGAGAGTGAGACATAGCACCTGCAAGCCAAACAAAATCGTGTAAGTGACAATAAAATAAAAGATAAACAAAGATCGTGCAGTAAAGTGCATGTGATTGTGAGTGTCCTAGTGTTCCTCCGACGGACCAGTTGTTGTAGCCTTGCTCATGGGATTAATTTCTCCTCTGCCAGTAGGAGGAATGTCATCACCCATCCTGGTGGGAGAATTAAGCCCCCCGACGCTTAAATTGGGAAAGTCAAAGGTCAAGATATCGTCGGAGATCAGGAGACTTGAGAATACTTCCATCGAACTTTCTAAAGGCTGAGAGGAAGACTCTTCTTCAACAGAGGTGATGATGAACTCGGACATTTTAGCGGTTTTTCTCCTACGGAGTTTGTATGCTAGCTTTTTTCCTTTCTTTTCGGTGCATGAGATTGGGTGCCTTGTGATGATTCGACCACAGGCGCGTTGATCGAACCTACATCATCATTTCATGGCTCGTTGGCTTCATCGCCTCTAATTTCGCCTTCTTTGGAATTGTCCTAAGCCTCCTCGACCAGGGGCATGACAGGGCTGTCAGTGCCACCTTTTTGTCCGACCACATTTCTTCGCGGTGCAATTCTTCCTGGAATTCGGATGTTGCAACCCTCTTCTAGAAACTCGAAAAGAGATAACCACTCATCAGTTACGAGTGATCCAATGTCCCTGACTTTAACTGGGGTAGCACGGATTACAGAAACCGCTTTTGAATAATTATTGCCTTCGAGTCATGAATGGACACCTGCAAATTTTCAAGGTACTTATTAGTTCAAGATACGACTTGGACTTAAGAATTTGAAAATAAAGTGAAGGCAACACTTACGTCCTTCCAACCATCGCCTCGCGAAGCCGGGCGGACTACGAACATAGAACCATTCATGCTTAAAGACACTGATCATATTCCAGGCACCAGTCAGAACTTGACAGTTGGGTGCGGGCATGAGGAAAGTATAAAAAAGGCTTCCCATCCGTCACTAAAAATGGTAGATGAACATGATGTCCTCAGGAGATGGTGGGCGGAACAGAACATCCATAAATAGCAAGAAAGTGCCATGAAGAAAAGCATAGTTGTTTGGATGCAGCTGAGTATGAGCTATTCCCAAATAATTTAGCATCTCTCGGATAAATGAATTAAAAGGTGAAACACATCTAGCCCAGCACTTAAATTTATTACAAGCTGTTTACCCCTCCGGGGCAAGTGGGCCCTGTCATTCCTTGAAGGGACTAGAACATCTCAAAACGAGATTCCATATTTAGAGCACAGCCTATGGAGAGCGGCCTCACTAATTCTGGAGGCTTAGGAATCCACCGGATTATCCAGAAATACAGTACCCTCTAACGTGTCAGGGGCAGGATTCATCTCTTTCACCGGAAGGATGAGAACGTCTGAGAAAAGGTCAACCAATGGACCGAAACTCTCTGGTTGCTTAGTTTGGTGTTCAAGAGAAAGTCTACCGGATACGGTCACATAACTCGACTCGGCACCTGGATTGTTGTGCTGTGAAGGTTGTCTAGAAGACATTGTGGCTAAATGCCCTAAACGTCTGGAGCCCATATCAACTAAACTCAGTAGATAATCAAGATTAGAGAAATTAACATGTCCCCCCATGCTAAGTGTAAACTAGTGTATACAGTGTCGTGCAGTGCAGAGATAAACAATTCAAAATTAAAAGAAAAGGTAGTGAGAGGCTTTGGATTCCGACCCGAGTGACCGTCATCGCTGACCATTTCAATTGGCGTTTACATTGATCAGTTGTGCAAGCTTCGGGATCGACCATCGACTTGTTGAAATATAATATTCATTATTGAAGTACTTATGCTAAGTTGTAGTCCATATCTAAGTCCCAGAAGTTTAATCACTCTCCAGTTCGATATTGGATATACAAGTCATGTTGTCCGTTGTAGTTATATGTTGAAGTTCATTAAGACGGGATTGGTTCTGATTATTCATATAAGTCTACATGGATTGGTTTGTTTAAGTGTTTAAGCTCGGGTCAAGGGCCTAAAATCGGCTAAGTCCCCATAGTCGATCCCTCTCATAAAGCAAACAACTAATCCAACATGACCGATCCCTATTCGTAGCCGATCCCTATGCCAAAGCCAACTTGACCAATTCCTATGACATGCATCTGCACTGATACGTATACTTAGCCGTTTTCACACTTCCCTCAAACCTTTACTCCAATCCCTCAGGTGACACGCAATACCGACCCTCTCTCCTCCATACTCCATCAATGACTGATCCCTCCATGCTCCACACACGACTGATCTCTCTACTTCCTTCATGCTTCACCCTTTTCCTTCTTCTCTTCTACCATCTCATCGAACCCAATGTCGCCACCGTTCTCTTCTTCACCTAATTCAACCCCTCTTCCATGCAATATAACATGGAAAGACCTATCGTCTCGTCACCAAATCAAACACAGTCAAAAAATTAAAAACCTACCTATGTAAATAAATCGGCGGTGGGATGTGGAGAAGACAACGATGATGGCGATGGTGAACGGTTTGGAGATGATTGAAATTGAAGGGGAAGAGGGATCGGATTGATAAAGGTATGAAGGGTTGCGATGGATTTTGATTCGAAATTGAAGAAGGAAGAGAGGGGGAAAGGTTCGGCTCCACTAATTTCTGAAGTAAGGTAATATGGGAAGGAGGGTTCGGATGTGAAATTGAATAAAGTGAGCAAGTGAAGGATGGAGAGGAAAAAGTATTGGCTTATATACAAGCCAAAGGGATTGGTCCAATGTCAAACAGCCATAAAGCAATAAATGTAAGGTTCCTTACATAAAAAGGGATCGGATACTATCCCTATCCAAGAGGAATCAATCTGATCCATATATATATATATATATAAAAATTGATAAGAAGAAGAAGAGAGAGAAAGGGATCGATTAGGCAAATTCTGATCCCTCCTAGAAAAAAAGGGGAAAGAAGAGAGAAAGAAGGGGACCGGGTGTGATCCTTAAGTGAGAAAAGGAAAATTCTGATCCCTATTCAAAAAAAACAATAAAACATAAATGCAATGACATTGCATCTAACTTAACAGAAATTGGTGACTGACTCGTGAGCGTGCAAACACATTCGAGAGCTAACGACAAGAACGTGTACCTGAATGTGCACGTGTATATTCTAAAAATTCAAATTTTGAAATCAACAGAAATTGAATTCTCACCTGAAGCATTCAAAGACGAAACTAGATCAGATAGCCAAAGCTTACCAGCCCCGTGGAACCAGACATAGATAGCAACTGACGGAATATAATCCTTAATTTATACTATTGGAAATCGACCAAGCGTCATGACGATCAAAGAGAGATAAGACACTTTGGGAAAGTAATTCAACGGAAGGATAGTGGCTATTCAGAAAACTGGATGGATTTCTTTTCGCCTCTAACTTGCTTCGATTCAAAGCATGTCTTGTTCGACACAAGACATAATTTAGGGGGCAAGTGTTATTCGGCATTTTGACCCTGCTATATCCAAATTGATTTGATAAGTTAGACTCGACTGTCATCAAGGCCAGTAAGCCTAGAGCGATGATCGTGGGGTTCATAAATCAAGTACAGATAGTAATACGAAGCTGTGATCGAACGGGATCAAGAGATATGCTCTACAGAACATTCTAAGTATGAAATATAGTTTAATTCAGAAAAGGGATCAGGTATGATCCCTCTCTACCAAAGGGATCGGATTACTTCAGCTAAATAAGTGCAACCCAACGGAAAACAATCGATATCTCAAAATCCAGAAGTCCAATACAAATGAAACTTTAGGAACATGATATGAGATTCCTAGGGAGTCCACTTTAGGGATCGCACCACAAAAGGAGCAAGCAAGAGGGATTGGCCCTCTTCCCACTAGAGGGATCGGCCAGAACTGGCAACATCACATATTGCAACAATGATCGATCGACAACTCGACATCTATAGTTCAATCAACATGAAACTTGGAGGACAAGTGCATTATAATATGATAAACCCCTCATTGGGATCACAGCCCCCAACTCCTCCAAAATAGGGATCGGCCCCGATCCCTATTTCTTGGGATTTGGGCCATACGATCCCTCCTATGGGTCCTTATGGATCTAGAGAGCCTTCTGCCGAATTTTCAGGGAGATATTTCGCCATCTTCCTCTATAAATACAGACTTGATTGTTCATTTCCAAGATTTTTTAGGCTGCTTGTTGCTTTATACTCTTTTGTAACTAATAATTCTAATCCAATCTCTATTGTACTCAGTTTACAAAGTGATTAATAAAGCTATCTCTTCAAAGTGAACGTAGGCAAACAACACTGAACCACTATATGTCGTGTCTCTGTTATTTGCTTATTTCTTATTGCTTTATTGCTATATTATCTCTGTTTGCATTTAATATTCTTCATTTATTCCTCTACTACAAAATCCATATTAGGTGTTTGTGCCAATTTTGGTGAAAACAAGCATATTCCTTGGTATTTCAAAGGATGCATTTTTTTCTTAATCATAAAACTGGATATATTATAGAAATTTACATTGCAACATACTTCAATCCAATGAATTAACATACTACTTAATTCCCAATTCAATTTATCATAACTTCTATTTCATATTAACTAACATATGCCATTTAAATTCACAAATCTGGAATATTTATAAGATCTTATTAATTTAGGGACTACAACTTACATCCTTACTTTCCAGACTCAAGTTAACAGTTCACAGAATATGTAGGCATGAGTTCAAATTTCATTACATGCATATAATTAAGCCTATAACTCCAAAATAATTATATTTAGGGATACAAGGAATAGATTTACAATGAAATAAATCAATATTATATAAAAAAATATATAATTTCCCACTCACCTTTAAGTTTTCCAAATCTCCATATCTAAACCTTGCTATATCTGTTTAACTCGCTTTTTCTCCCTAATGGAATAAGTACCGCAAGCATACACATATGTTTTAGAAATTTAGATATGAGAAGAGATTTGAATTAAATTTTTATTTGGATTAAGATTTATCTTTTCTTTCAGAATTGATTCATCTTGTATTCTTCTTTTCTTTTATTTTTCACTATTCTCCACAAAAAAATATATATATATAATATACTGATTTATAGTTTCTATATTTTTTAGAATTTATGGAGAAAAGAAAATGGCAGAGCCTCGCTCCTTGATTCAGAAAATATGAGAAAAAAGGTGAAGGGTTAGGCCTGTATTTATAGGTGCACAAATCAATTTCATCCATTAGATTTTAATTTGTTAAATCCGATCCATTGGCCTAGGTTCAATTTATAGCCAACATCATCCACCGCTCGACCGCCACATCGACCGCCACTCCCCCTATCGGTCGACCGGTCCAAGTTATAGGTCGACCAGTTAGGTTAATTATGTTAATTAATTATGTGATGCTTTGTTTATTGATTTAATTCCTTATATGACTGATCGAGATAATTTCTTTCTATTTTGATTAACATTAACCTTACTTAAATGTTAAGTAAACGTTGATGTTTATTAGCTTTTTCAAATTATATTTATTTCCATAATTACATATATAATTATTTATGATCCGAAATATTCAACCGTTGATAATTTTTTCGTTTGAGCTCCAATCGGAAAACTTTATATATGAAAATTGATCAAAAAGATCACCACGAACACAATGATGTAAGTTTCGTAGCTAAATTCTAATGTTTGTAAAATTTCTATTTTTCGGTACTACTAATTGTTAATTAATTTCTTTTTAATTAATTAGCGTTAAATTTACAGGGTGTTACAGAAAGCCAAAACAAAATGTTGTTCCAAAGGAAGAAACTAAATGACAAGTAGGTGGAGGTGGAAAGAGTAAGCAATCCTGGAACAACAAGGGAAAGAAATAGATGAAAAGCAAGGAGGGGCAAAAAAATACAAATTCGATCCAACTTACTACAACTGCAAAGAGATGGGACATCTCTTTGAGGACTGCCCAGCTATTAAGAAGTGTGCTTCAATTGTGATAAACCTAGCCATATAAAGGACTGTCCACCACCGGATAAGGAAAGAAGGTGGTGAAATCTTATGCGTTGAATGTTATTCCCAACTCATTAAGTGCTCCATCGACAAAGGAGAAGGGGAAGGCATCACCATCCAAGGTATGCTTTTTATTCATGATATAGCCTAGGCAAGGAGAGGAGTTGATATGCAGGTCTAGGAGTTGGATTCTAATGCATCGACTTTGCCGATATTAAGGCTAAAATTTTAAAGTTATGCATAGAAAGGAACTCTTAGCAGAGATGCTCACCATTGTTTTTATTTTCTTGGATAGAAGTTGTTGGTATATCCTCTTGTTGGACAAAAGATTTTAGATTATCTGGTTATATTTATCTAGTTATATTTTTGGGCTGAGTCAGCTCGATAGGTTTTTGGTGACTTATGAAAACTAATAAGTTCATAGTAACATTGAAAAAACTATGCCATGAACTATTTATATGGGATTGGGCAATTATGAGAATGTGTGATTCGTTGACCCTAGTGACCGGTGGACTATTCATTTTGACCCATTATGCATGATGTTGATGTTATGTTCCAATCATTTTAGTTGTAGGGCAAGTTATTGTTAACATATTGTTTGATACGATATTACCGAGGGGGGACCTATTCTGCTTAGCAGCATGATCTCGCCAAGTATCTATTTTAGCATGAGAGTGAACTAATGTTATTCACATTGGATTTTTGTTCGACCCAAAGTTTTGGATTTCCCCTTAAACTATCAGGTGCTTAATTGAAATTGAGCGGGTTGAGAATATGGTTTTTCAAGTTAGATGAATAAGCTTCTAGAGATGTGCAGAAGGCTAGCTACTATTTAGAGTTAATTTCCATTGTGCAACTATTTTTATTTTCATTGATTGTATGTAATGATAGGGGTTATAGCGGTCTACATAGTTACGGCTTCAATCATCTAAAGGGGCATCTTCATATGTCACTCTTGGTTAGTAATTACTATATTTTATCTAAACGGTTTAATTATGGGGTTATGTAATTGAATGTGATGAATTTGCAAATTTATGAACGAATTTTTTTGTTAAAGTTTATAAATTCTTTTACTCTTGATGTTGATGATACAATAACTAATCTCATTTTGTCACTGGAAAAAATGCTAAGGATGGTTGCGGCATCACTAGCATCTATTTTCGAGCCTCAAAATGTAGGATGTTACACCTTGCTATCTCTTTGATCTGAGCTCCTGATCGTAAAACCATCGCTACCAACAAAAAGCTTAAAGCATCACATATAACTACCCCTCACTCCGTCAAATAATGACTGGTTCGCGGTAAGAAAGTCTCGTCTATCGTGTCCTTGCTTGACTATTACATCTTCTCCAGTCCATCTTTATCCTGGTCGTCCAATCTCTCTACCCGTCTCGTTTTTTTGTGGCCCAGCAAAAGTCTGACAAAAGCATATGGTTGACCTTACATAAAGAGATGATGACTCCACACTGTACCCCAGACAAGATTAACATAAAATGACACTGTTTATTTGACAATAGCTTCACTATGCAGCAACAACCCTCTATATTTCGCAGTCCACATGGCAGCGACATCACTTTTCATCAACAGCTCTTTGCCCTATGTTGTTATTCTAACACAAGCACGCCATGGTACGACCCACCAATTGACCTTCATTTGAACCGTTCTCTCATCCGGTGTCCTAAATAGCCGCCATGTAAAGTGTATATCATCATCAATGGTCATAAGAGAACTCAGTGTCCAAAGTTAATTTGAGCCCTTCAAAGCATGATCTCAACGGTTATATATAAAGATTCTCATACACTTGTACAAAGCTGGAATTTTCCAATCTTACGTTCAAAATAACTTAGCTCAAAGCTCATATAATAATTCCTTGTAACCAAAAATATCAAGCAATAAAACTTACAACCATAGTGGACGTATATCTTTACCAAGATCGAAACACTCTACGTCTTATGTTATTTACTTTTTTAGCATTAGATATGTTCTCTTTCTCAACTCCTCATTTACATTTTTTTACTAGAAATTAGTGAACATCTTTGTTAATATCTACCACTAATCATAATTTCGATGTTGACTAGAAATCTAGTCGACACCTAAGCTATCGCATTATCTTTCCCATAAGCTATCCAGATTATCTTTGCCTAGGCTCACGCATTTTATCTTTCCCATATGTTGTTGCAAACTATCTTTCCCTAGATCGTGACATGTTATCTTTCCTATATGTTGCCGAAATTATCTTTCACATAGATTTCCCGAATTATCTTTATCAAGGCTTATAATTGTCGCTCGTTTTGAAAATGGCAGCTTTGTAGTTAAGTTCAAATGACAGTTACTTAGCCATTTCCCACCCACTTTGTACACTTTTATTGGTTCTTGACATCCTTTTTTCAGTTTTGACAATGTAATTGTATGATATTTGGAGAATTTGTCTCCTACTAGAGTAGATTTTCCACTTAATTAACTACTCATCTTCTCTTCTTTTTTTTTATAATAAGAGTGATACTTTATTCAAGTGGAGCACTCATTTTGATCCATCAAAGATTCGAACTCATGACCTCTAGAACCTATTTTACAGCGTCATACCACTAACCAGTTGAGCTAGTGGTCTTTGACCTTCTCCTTTTATTTTAATTTGAAAATCCAAATAAAAACAGGAAAATTATAGGCAAAATTTTCTTAAAAAATCATAAAAGTCATAAATCATATTCTCAACATGATATCTAAATTTTAGCCAATAATAATAAGTTCTCATATTTGTGTGCTATCTTAAATTCCAAGATATTTCATTTTCCGCCTTTAAAAATTCATAATGGGTTATTAAAGGATGGGAAAATTCTCAAATGAAAATCCTATCAGAACATGTATTTCATTGCGATTGTAGTTCATACGTTCAAATTATACCCAAAATAGTTTACTAACTTTCATAGTTTTCTATATATGCTTGCTTATGACAAAACAAGCAAACCCATGATTATAAAATATTTAAAAATATCATACAATCATCAAATCCAAATTCACACAAGGGTAAACCTGAAATAAGGATAACATTACTCACTTAATATCTTTTCGTTGATTTAATCCTTAATTATTGTAGATGATAGCTTGTTCTTAAAAAAGGCTTGATCTTCTTTTGTTTTCTTCTAATTTCCTACCATTAACATTCTTTTCTTTTATATTTTTGAAAGTATGAAATGAATGAAGAGAGGATGGATTATTTAGGGTTGCTACATGGGCTTGGGCCACTCCATATCCCTAGCCCTACGTCTTAATCCTCTAGCCTCTCACTTAGATTATAACACACTTGCTATTTATAAAATCAAGTCTTTAATCCTTTTAAATAAAAATTTACTACAATTACTCTTTTCTCAAATTCATTCAACTTTCTAGGTGTCCATATACATTTGGTTAATTAAATTCATTTTGACTAAGTTTCTTTATTTAGTTCATTTAATCAGTATTTAAAAAACTTTTCATCATTTATACTCATGTAATTGGCACTTCAAAATATAGGGGTATTGCATTACACATTTCCATTCAAAGTTATAAACGCAAATGCTCTAGATTTAACTTTCATAGCATCCATGTGGTAAAACATCACTATGGACACATTCACTAGCGGATTGTGCAGTTAAAGCCTCACTAAAGCCCTGCAAAGTCTTCACTATAGCGCATAGCGCTCTTCAACTGCTACACTTTTTCAATATAGCGCTATTAAACAGTAGATCCGCTTTGAGCTCCGCTATTTTCCGCTACACCCGCTAAATCAAGACTTTTTAGCACCCGCTTTAGCAACAATAATATACAAAGGTTGATTTGACTAGTTTTTTTTAAACAAAATCAACAAAGTTAGGGTAATGACTTAATTATAAGATGTAAGAGCTCGGTATAAGTTAAAAATCTACTGTAGTCACTAAATCTAAACTGCATAAATCATGATATTCTTTGGTTTGTTACACTAGATTAAACAATGTTTATTTTTCCTATGCAAATGAAGTGAGAATGAAAATAAATTAACTTTAAATAGCTGGTTTTTTATCTAATAAAGGTTTTTTGCGCCTTTGTTATTTTACGCTATATCCCCAATTTATCCCACTATAACTTTTTGAATCTCCATCGTTATGGAATCGCTAAGCGTTTTAACTGCACAGTCAGCGGACAACCCCACTCAACCTTATAGTTTCCATCGTTGTCGCCTACAACCACTAACCAAATTGGTAAACCCCAATTAGTTAGCCCGTGCACAAGATTGTTCATCAAGCGACTTAGTTATAGATAAGTTGCAACAACAAAGAGCTAACTTGATCTCGATCAAAAAAGTCACTATGGTTATATAGCTTCTCCTAGCATCTTCATCATTATCCTTTAGTCATCCCCATTGATACCTTCACCCTAATCCCGCCCGATCACATTCACTAGATAACTCTAACTAGTTACCTTCTCTTCCCGGTACCATCTCATGTAGGTGATATAATGATCAAGAGTGAGTACACGATCTAAGAACATATGTAGAAGTAAGTAAACACACATCCATGTCAATCACAACATCCAACAAAAGATGCACAAACAAACCCGACATTCACTTTATCACACTTATCTTCAAGCACCTCTTAGTTCGCTAAGGGATCATTACTCTGCCTACCCTCTAGGACACCCTCGGATGCTCAATCATTTAAACAATAGCTCAATAAAATGACATCGATCACCTAAGTTCCATGTGTTGACTTTAGTTTGCTCCCTTTCCTTATATGAGCGTCATCTAGCGATCCCCTCCATGCGAGCAAACTCAGGAGAGCACGCACCCGTGGCATTGTGTGAATCCAAAACTAAGTGATCACACCTATGAGACGAGCACACCAATGTGACAGAGCCTTGGTTGCATAAGCATCCACTTGGATTACATGCACCCTAGCGAACATCCCCTACTTACTCGAGCATTCCCTAAGTTAGCATCTCATTACGATCACATAGCTCCATCGATGTCACCTTTATGCGATTATACAACTCCTTGCGAGCCACTCCCATCGAACACCTTTCTCGATCGCATGTGATTTAGCCTCATTCTCCTACTTCCATGTTGCTTACCATTACAACTTTCCAACCAAAATTAGTTTATAGGTGAGGTAGCACCCCATCGAAACAACGATACATGTGGTGTCATTTTTCTTTTTTCTTTTTCTTTTTTTCCCCAAATTACACAAAGAGAGACAAAATACTAATATCATTATTTACCATTTGTAAATATCACTTGCACACTTAATTACACTAATGATTGCAACTAATTGAAATTCGAACAGGATGCATCATGCAAAAGGAGTAAATTTAAGACTTCCCTTCTTGAACAGGCTTAATTCAGTTGCCCTAAGATTAAAAATAATCATAGGCATTGTAACGACCCGACTTTCCACGCCCGGAAAGTCGCATCATCAATAAGAAAGAAAGGGATAGAAAAGAGAAAAGAAGAGAAGAGAGAAAGAAACAACAACAGATACTCACAGCGGAACGAATGAAATATAATATAACACATAAGATATTACATAGTATCATATACATCAGAGTTACACAGATTATACATCACATACTAGATAGTTATAAACATCTGTCTAGTTATTACATCTCAATACAATACAGAGTTCAATACAAAGATCAACACAGCGGAAACTGTCTATATCTACAACGCTGAAGCCTCCTGCTCCATTGCTCCTCCAGATTACTCGTCAAAGCTAACCTGAATCCCTTGGCTACTCGTAAAAATTTGAGTACCCAAGAGTTTATAAAACAGAAATAAACACTTGGGTCAGACATGGGTCTGGTGTGAGTAACAGGTTAAACTTGCTTAACTTCAAAACCTTTTGAAAACAAAGGTATCACGTAAGACTTCCCACACATAAACATGGAAAAGTTTTTACCTTACGCTAACCAAAACATTTATAGGAAATCCAGTTATATTATAATAGGGTCTAGGGTTTTCAAGTAAAATACAGAAATAGCTGGAATGCTTACATCTCACGTTCCAACATAGTTGGGCACAACTAATACGTACGACACTTATTGGAGATTGGATTCCATACAATGGCAGGGCTACCGGGGTACCGCCCGTCACAGTACGTGGCCTAGATCACCGTACCGAGGATCACGCCCAATCCCTTGCAACACAAGGCCGGAACATCCCTTACTGGATAATTACCGCACAAGATACCCCACGGTTGTCATGATTCAACCGCACACACTAAGCCGAAATAAGAAGGGACTTCTAGACAGAGGTAATCTTGTCCTACTTGGGTGCTACCCACTAACCTTGCTGCACCTCCCCTGTTACAATGTTTTGGTTAGTGTAAGGTAAAAACTTACCCATATTTATTTGTGGGGAGTCTTACGTGATACTTTTTCTTTCAAAGGATTTTCAAAGTTAAGCAACTTTAACCTGTTACTCACACCAGACCCATGTCTGACCCAAGTGTTTATTTCTGTTTTATAAACTCTTGGGTACTCAAATTTTTACGAGTAGCCAAGGGATTCAGGTTAGCTTTGACGAGTTTTCTGGAGGAGCAATGGAGCAGGAGGCTTCGGCGTTCGTAGATATAGTATTCCGCTGTGTAGATCTCTGTGATAGTGTTTGTATTGTATTTGAGTTGTAATGTCTAGACAGATGTTTATAACTGTCTAGTATGTGTTGTAAGCTGTGTAACTCTGATAAGTGTTGTATACTATGTAATAGTTTATGTTATTAATATAATTTATTCGTTCCGCTGTTGAGATTCTGATGTTGTTTTTTTATCTCTTCTCTTCTTTTCTCTTTTCTATCCCTTTCTTTCTTATTGTCGATGCGTCTTTCTGGTCGATGAAGGGCGGGTCGTCACAGTTGGTATCAGAGCTTATTCTTGAAACTGCTTTTAAACTTTAAAACTGAAATGCCTGCTTTTAAAACTTGAATTGCTAGCTTTAGAAACTTGCACTTGAATGCTTGATATAAAAATTTGCATACAGAGATGCCTTGATTTAACATGCTTCCAGGTTTTGATGATGAAAATGAATTGCAGGCTAAAACTTTGATTTAGTTGCATCTTGTTTATATATAAGAAAATTGCAGTTTATTAAAAATAAAAGAAAAACAAAAATCTAAAACTTGACATTGTCACTAGAGTGGTTAATTAGTTTACATTTGTTAAAACAAAGTCTTTAGAGAATTACACATGTCCTTTTTAATTAATTTATATTTATTTTAAATGTAAAAAACCCTCTTTTCTCAATTTATTAATTACTTATCTATATATATATATAAAGTATTTTAAAGAAAATAAAACCAATTATGTTTATAAATAAAAGCTTATCCAATATTTATAAAATCCAAAACTATTTAAAATCTTACCTCTTTTGAATTTCAAATTAATTTTAAATTCAAATGCAAATTATATTTTAAAATCTAATTTAAAGTAAATTTAAAACAACACATTCAATTTTGAAATAACAATCCTATTTACATTAAAGTTTATTTATCTCTATATATAAAACAATATATTATAATTATTATTTGAAAATAATACATTTATCAATATTAAAATAATTTATAAAAGAGATTATAAATTTCTACTATTACTAATTGAATTAATATATCATATGTAATTTGTATTTTAAACTTATATATATACTCTTAAATCATATTTACTAAGAAATATTTAAAAAGAAAATAAAATAAACCTTATTATTAATTTTATTTAAAACCATATAGTTATTTTGTTTAAATAGCTTTGTAATTTAAATAATAAATAAATTCTTGTTTTAAAAAGTAATAAAAAAATTATTAATGAAGATCATTAATTTGAGATTATTTAATAATTAATAAATGTGATTAATTTTGATAATTAATTTGATTAATTAATTAAGGATAATCATTTATGAAATTGTTTAAATATAATTACTAAATGGAAGTAATTAAGAAATCAATTACTTATTGTAATTAATTAAGTTAATTAATTCGATTTAGTTTAAGTTAATCAATTAAGTTTAATTAATTTAGAATATAAATGGGTTTTTATTTTATTTTCTTTTAAAGATTTCATTTATTTATAATATAGGAAAGCATTTATTAAATAAAATATGTATTTATCTATTTAGGAAATAAATATAAAAGCTTTTAAAATCTTTTTAAAAATAAATATATAATATAAAAATAAATAAGGACAAGTGTTAAGTTCTAAACATCTTAAGTAACATGTGTTAACATAATAAGAATTGTAAAGACAAGTGTCATTTTTATTATCATTTTTTTTCTTTGATTTTTAATAAACCATAAATTAAGTTAAAATGGATATAAATTTGCTTTCGAATGATTTCTGAAAAAAGTTATCTTTGCATGTTTATTTATATGTATGCACTCTATATGTATGTGAGGAATTTAACTGTGCATGTTGATATATCCCTGTTTCCAAGTTTTAGTGTTAATCAGTTTATCAAATCTATATCTTCTTATTTATTCACTGTTAGGACTTAGATTAAAAAAAATTAGTTTAGTTTTAATATAATCTAAGTACTAAAAATATAAACAAGAATGTAAGTTTTAAAATATGCTTGATTAACACTAAAACTTGGAAACAGGGATATATCAACATGCACAGTTAAATTTCTCACATACATATAGAGTACATACATATAAATAAACATGCAAAGATAACTTTTTTGAGTAAACATTCTTTTTCAAAAGTTAAAATGGTGGTATTAAGTGATCATAATTATTTGATGATGGAATTAAGTATAATTACTTAGTGTAATTAATAAAGTGTAATTACTTAGTAAAGTAATTAATGGTAATTACTGGATGTAATTAATGGAAGATGATTTAAGAATGGAAGTAATTTGAATTTAATTACTTTTGTAATTAATCAAAGGATTAATTAAAGATAATTAATTAAGAATAATTAATTTATGTAATGAAGTAATTAAGGGAAGTTAATTACTGAATGAGATTAATCAAAGGTGATTAATAAATGTGACTAATTAAAGATTAATTATTAAATGTAATTAATTTAAATGTAATTAATTTAAATGGAGTAATTAATTAAAGAAGCAATTAGGGATTAATTAATTAATATAATTAATGATATAATTAAAAGTTGATTAATTAAAACTAATTAATCAATAATAAGTAAATTAAGAGTAATTAATTAATGTAATTAATTAAGGATTTAAATAATTAATTATAGCTAATTAATTAATAAAGTAATTAAAGGTTAATTACTGTATTTGGTTAAGAATAATTAATTTGTGAAATTAATTAAGGATAATTACTTAAATGTAATTAAAGGATAATTAATCAAGGTGATTAATTAAAGTGGATAATTAGAGAATGATTAATTAATTTATTTGTAATTAATTAATGATAATATAAGCAGGATTTATAGAATGAAGTAATTAATTTAATTTATTTTAATTTAATTAAAGATGGTATAAATCATTACTTATGGATGGTTGAATAATATTGAATGCTTTGCATTGTTTGATATCTCTGATGAGATATGTGTTGATCTGTGATATAGATGTTTGGTTGAATGATAATGTGAATTATCTATTTGTGATAATAGTGTAGATTATCTATTATGATATTGTGAATTATCTATCTATGTGTATATAGATAATTGAATTGAATTGTTTTAACTTTAAAACAACTTGGCCTTAAAAGATACGTTTTGGATTTCGATGAGACCGGGATCGGGTTTCCAGATTTGGATATCCGAATACCACATCGTTCCAAATTAACGATAGGTCGTGAATCTCAAGTGAAGATGAAGATTCAGAGTGCAAGGGTTATTGTCGTTAACTCTGAGGGTGATTCCAAAACGAGTGTAATGAGATAATGCCTTCGGTTTCGTTCGAACCCGGAACGAACTTGTATGGATTGAATGCTTTCAGAACATCGTCAAGTGGACGATGAGCATTCTAAGTGATGTGTTCTGATTAAAGGTAATCGTAGCCTCAAGCCTCATCAACCGGGAATGGCTAAAACGGGGGAGGTGCAGCAAGGCTTCGTGGGTAGCACCCACTGAGAGTAAGGTCATCTCTGTCTAGAGGTCCCTTTTTATTTCGGCTTGGTGGTGCGGTTGCTGATCACAACCGTGGGGTGATTTTATTCGGAATTATCCAGTAAGGGATGGTTCCGGCTTTGTGTTGCAGGGGAGCGGGCGTACTCCTCGGTACGCTGATCTAGGTCAGGTACTGTGATGGGCGGTACCCCAGTAGCCCTGCCATTGTATGGAATCCAAAATCCAATAAGTGCCATACGATTTAGTTGTGCCCAACTATGCTGGAACGTGAGATGTAAGCATTCCAGCTATTTCTGTATTTTACTTGAAAACCCTAGACCCTATTATAATATAACTGGATTTCCTATCAAATGTTTTGGTTAGCGTAAGGTAAAAACTTTTCTGTGTTTATGTGCGGGGAGTCTTACGTGATACCTTTTGTTTTCAAAGGTTTTTAAAGTTAAGTAACTTTAACCCGTTTACTCACACCAGACCCATGTCTGACCCAAGTGTTTATTTTCTGTTTTATTAAACCTTGGGTACTCAAATTTTTACGAGTAGCCAAGGGATTCAGGTTAGCTTTGACGAATCTATGGAGGAGATATGGAGCAGGAGGCTTCAGCGTTCGTAGATATATAGTATTCCGCTGTGTTGGTTTCTCTGAGTCTTTTGTTGAGTTGTATTTTGTGTTGTATGATAGACAGGTTTTATAACTGTCTAAAGTATTGTGTTGTATAAGTTGTGTAACTCTGATTATGTAAAGACTATGTAATAGTTATGTGATATATTATATTTTGTTCCGTTTCCGCTGTGAGATTCTGATATTGTTTAGTTCTTTCTTCTCTTCTTTTCTCTTTTCTATCCCTTTCTTTCTTAATAATGATGCGACTTTCTGTGGAGAGAAAGTCGTGGTCGTTACAGTGGTATCAGATTTAATATTTAATTACTTTATTAATTAAATATAAACTTTTGTATTTATTTACTATTAACTAAATACTTTATAAATTCATATAAATAAATTCCTTTAAGGAAAATGATATAAAAGAAATCTTATTTTTAAATAAAAACTTTATTCATATATTTTTAAACCCAAACCATATTATTATTTTAAGATATATATATTTTTCTTTAAATTCAATCTTTAAATTCAATTTCAAAGTTAATTTAAAATCTAAATTTAAAATCAACTCAAATAAATATAGATATCCATTTTAAACAATTACATTATAAATTGTAAATAATTATCCTATTTAAAATCAATTTAAATACACATATATATATATACATTTAAATAATACTTATTAAATTTGAAATAATATGTCTATTTAAAATTTGTTTATAACTATATTTAAAAATAACTTATTATTAAATTGTTTGAAAATAACATTTTACCCATTTTAATAATTAATTTAAAAGATTATCATATTTTAAATCCCTTGAAATCCCGGGATATCACATTTTAACGACCCGACTTCCTATGCCCAGGAAGACGCATCGTTAATAAGAAAGAAAGGGATAGAAAAGAGAAAAGAAGAGAAGAAAGAACTAAACAATATCAGAATCTCACAGCGGAAACGGAACAAAATATAATATATCACATAACTATTACATAGTCTTTACATAATCAGAGTTACACAACTTATACAACACAATACTTTAGACAGTTATAAAACCTGTCTATCATACAACACAAAATACAACTCAACAAAAGACTCAGAGAAACCAACACAGCGGAATACTATATATCTACGAACGCTGAAGCCTCCTGCTCCATATCTCCTCCATAGATTCGTCAAAGCTAACCTGAATCCCTTGGCTACTCGTAAAATTTGAGTACCCAAGGTTTAATAAAACAGAAAATAAACACTTGGGTCAGACATGGGTCTGGTGTGAGTAAACGGGTTAAAGTTGCTTAACTTTAAAAACCTTTGAAAACAAAAGGTATCACGTAAGACTCCCCGCACATAAACATGGAAAAGTTTTTACCTTACGCTAACCAAAACATTTGATAGGAAATCCAGTTATATTATAATAGGGTCTAGGGTTTTCAAGTAAAATACAGAAATAGCTGGAATGCTTACATCTCACGTTCCAGCATAGTTGGGCACAACTAAATCGTATGGCACTTATTGGATTTTGGATTCCATACAATGGCAGGGCTACTGGGGTACCGCCCGTCACAGTACGTGGCCTAGATCACCGTACCGAGGAGTACGCCCGCTCCCCTGCAACACAAAGCCGGAACCATCCCTTACTGGATAATTCCGAATAAAATCACCCCACGGTTGTGATCAGCAACCGCACCACTAAGACGAAATAAAAAGGGACATCTAGACAGGGATGACTTTACTCTCAGTGGGAGCTACCCACGAAGCCTTGCTGCACCTCCCCTGTTTTAGCCATTCCCGGTTGATGAGGCTTGAGGCTACGATTACCTTTAATCAGAACACATCACTTAGAATGCTCATCGTCCACCTGACGATGTGCTGAAAGCATTCAATCCATACAAGTTCGTTCCGGGTTCGAACGAAACCGAAGGCATTATCTCATTACACTCATTTTGGAATCACCCTCAGAGTTAACGACAATAACCCTTGCACTCTGAATCTTCATCTTCACTTGAGATTCACGACCTATCGTTACTTTGGATCGATGTGGTATTCGGATATCCAAATCTGGAAACCCGATCCCGGTCTCATCGAAATCCAAAACGTATCTTTTAAGGCCAAGTTGTTTTAAAGTTAAAACAATTCAATTCAATTATCTATATACACATAGATAGATGATTCACAATATCACAATAGATAATCAACATTATTATCACAAATAGATAATTCACATTATCATTCAACCAAACATTCATATCACAGATCAGCACATATCTCATCAGAGATATCAAACAATGCAAAACATTCATTATTCAACCATCCATAAGTAATGATTTATACTATCTCTAATTAATTTAACATAAATTAAATTAATTACTTCATTCTATAAATCCTGCTTACTTAACCATTAATTAATTATAAATAAATAAATTAATTATCCTTTAATTATTCATTTCAATTAATCATCCTTGATTAATTATCCTTTAATTACTTTCGAGTAATTAACCTTTAATTAATTTCACAAATTAATTATTCTTAACCATTATAGTAATTAACCTTTAATTACTCTATAAACTAATTAACTATAATTAATTATATTAATCCTTAATTAATTACATAAATTAATTACTTTTTTAATTACTTATTATTGATTAATTAGTTTTAATTAATCAACCCTTAATTACATTATTAATTATATTAATAAATTAATGATCCTTAATTACTTCTTAATTAATTATCCTATTTAAAATTAATTACATTTAATAATTAATCTTTAATTAAACCACATTTATTAATCACCTTTGATTAATCTCATCCAGTAATTAACTTCCCTTAATTACTTCATTACATAAATTAATTACTCCTTAATTAATTATCTTTAATTAATCCCTTGATTAATTACAAAAAAGTAATTAAACTCAAATTACTTCTATTCTTAAATCATCTTCCATTAATTACATCCAGTAATTACCATTAATTACTTTACTAAGTAATTACAGTCCATTTAATTAATCACATTAATTAATTAGTCTTAATTAATCTTATTTATTAATTAACTTTAATTAATCACATTAATTAACCTTTATTAATTATCTAAGTAATTAATTCTTAATTACCTTTCATTAATTACTTCCAAAAAGTAATTATCCTTTTTAATTAATTAACCTCTAATTTCCTTCATTAACTAATTTTTCTTTTATTAATTACATTCAATAATTATACTCAATCAATTTCCAAAGTGATTATCCTTAATTAAACCAAAGTAATTATCTTAAATTAATTACATTAATTAGCTGTCTTCAATTAATTAAGTAACTATACTTTAATTACTTAATTAAGACCTTAATTAATTAAGATAAACCATTTACCTTAATTAAACACTCTAATTAAATATCCTTTAAAACTTATCTCCTTTAAATATATTTAAAAACTTTGTTTAACCTTTATTTTTGAAACTTACTTAGAAACTTGTTTAAATTTCTTTTCTTAAAAACTTGATCTAGTACATTTATTTGAAAACACTTTTGAATTCAATTACAACATTAATCTAGTTTATATTTACTTTAAAAAAACAAACAATTTTAAACATTTAAATTTTTGAAAACATATTCAATTTTAAACATACTTTTAAAACTTGACTAACATTCTTGTTGGAAATTTAATTAATTTAAACTTGCTTTTGCTTTTTAAAACCTGAACTCGATTTCCCTTTTTAAAATTTTAAAACCTGGAATCTAAATTTACTTTACAATTAAAACCCGGATTTTATACTTATAAAATACCCGAGCCAACGAACAAAAATCCCCGAGCCTACCCCGTGTCCCTCGCGATCACCCACTTACTTCGAGTCGCACTCTCGTTTCCCCGAGACCATCTCACCAATTGCTCCGATATCACAAACGTGCACGTGCACGTACACCGACGACTTGGTCACCTTAATGATCTTTAATTACAAATTAATTATTAATTACTCTAATTAAATTAATTACATTAAGTAATTAACCTTTAATTAAAACACATTTATTAATCACGTTTGATTAATCTCATTCAGTAATTAACTACCCTTAATTACTTCTTATTAACTAAATTAATTACTCCTTAATTAATTTCTTTTAATTAATCCTTTGATTAATTCACAAGTAATTAAACTCAAATTACTTCACACTTCAATTACTTCCAGTAATTATCTATTATTTACTTCCCTAAATAATCATATCTTATTAATTACAATTAAGTAATTATTTATCAAATCATCCATTGATTATTCTAAATTAATTAAACTTAATTAATTAACTTAACTAATCAATTTAACTTAATTAATTACAATGAGTAATTAATTCCTTAATTACTTCCATTAAGTAATTACATTTAAACAAATTCTAAAATTGATTATCTTTAAATTAATTAATCTAATTAATTATTAAAATTAATCACATTAATTAATTATTTAATAATCCATAGTTAATGACCTTCATTAACTATTAACAACTCTTTAATTACTTTTCTTAAGTAATTAACTTAGATTAATTATTATTAATTTCAAATATAATAAATCTTAATAACCAATTTAATTAATCTTTAATTATTTAATTAATTAAGTGTTAACCATAACTTAATTAATCTTTAATTACTTTATTAATTAATTCTTAATCATTAATTAATATTCTAATTTATAATCCTTAATTATAAATTAATTATTCCTAATTAATTTATCTTAATCATTAATTTATTAGTTTAAACCTTTAATTACCTATTTAATTAATCCAAATGATTAATTAATCAAATAAATTAATTATCCATCAAATTTCCTAATTAATTTAATGAACACAAATCTCTAATTACTTTAAGATAAAACTTTGTTCTTATTAATAATCAAGTTATCATTTACAAAGTATTTTAAATCAATTTACTTAAATTTTATCTTCAAAATTTCATTTTAAATTTAAAGATCTAAAATGAATACAAATTATCTTTAACAATGTTTTAAACAACATTTCTAAAATTCTTTTATTTACAAGTTAAAGAAATACTCATCTTATAAAAGAACTTAAAGAATTTAAATTAATTTTACTTTTAAATTCTAACCATTTAATATCCATTTTGACAATTAAAGTTATTTAAATTATTAAATTTAAAAACTTCCTTTTATTTCAAATCTGAAATACAGATTTAAATTTGATTCTAGTTTTAAAATTTAGATTTAAACTTACTTCCAATTTCAAACTCAAGTTCAATTATTTAAACATTTAAGGTTGTTAAAATATTTTAAATTTCAACAATTTATTTTATTTTTGAACTGAGATTCAAATTAACTTGAATCAGATTAAACTTAGATTTAAAAGTTGTTTAAAACCTTTACTTAATCATTTAAACTTAGTTTTAAAACTTTTAAAACAGATCAGGTTATAAAAACTGGCAACTCTAATATGCTCGAGCCTCTCCTATTTGCTTCGAGTCGCACATCCAAAATCCTCGAACATCACTCGAAAAATCTCGAGAAAAACTCGAGCCATACTCCTCTGTTATTAACCAGACTTCACCCAGACACATCCACGTCCATGTGCACGTGCACCGTCCGATCAGTCCCCTCCGACCATCTCCGACATCTCCACCACATCGGCGATCAACCACCGACCAAACTGCGATCATCCATTCCTACATCCATACTCGAAATCGAAATCGAGTTATCTTGATCAAAATTTGCTCAGCAGCCAACACCAGAAACTCCTCGTCTTCGAAATCTCGACCACCAGAAGTTCTGTAATTCCGACCATGTCTTCGTCAACCACCAACCTTCCCTCACTCAAAGCCCCTTTACACTCGATCGACCAAAGAGACTGGGGTGATCATTTTATCAAGACTAAGTAAAACTAGGGTTAAATTTTTTAATCCTAAATCATTACTTCCTCGATACTTTAATTTGGTTTCCTATAATTTTCCTGGTATCTTCGATCATTCCACTACCATTATTGAAGAATACAACATGCCAAACTATCGAGATCAACAGAATTACCCACATTTTCATTTTAAGTTAAAAACAGAACTGCACCTTTATTACCAAACTAAAAATTATGATTTTAATGCTAAAAATCATATTATAACTTACCTATTCAATTTATAAACCTGAATTTATAAATTACAAAGTTTGAATTTTTTTACTTTTATATAACATGCACTGTTATTTTGGTTACAGAGTCACTCAGACTAAAAGTTTGACTTAATTAAACTTTTTAACATTAATATATGATAAATCAAACATATTTTGTTTAAATATTAAATCCAAATCAACTCTAGATCATGGGATAATGATTTTATATCAAAAACAGGAGCCTGGAATTACAAGAAAACAGAGACACACTGATACAAAACAACATGCACACCTATATACATTCATGTATATGCAGAATCATCTATAAACATTCACACCACAACACAATTATCACAGAATTAAGCATGCAAACATAATTATACTTAAGTTATTTTAAGTAAGAATGTTACTCACCAAACATGCAGATGAACAGAGGTTTATATTTTGAAAATCTTTTGAAACTGAGAAACTTGAATGCCTCTTGCTTTTGCTTATTTGGTTTAAAACTTGAATTTGCTGGGCTTTACTGATTGAATTTAGAACTGCATGCATGCTTTCCTCCAGGTTTGAGAAGAATGCAGACAGCTTTGAGTTGTTTTCCAGATTTCTCTTGCTTCCAGATTGAAGAAAGAATGCAAGCAGACTGGTTTTTGAATTTATTTCAGAGATGAAAAGAATGCACACCTTTTGATTTCAGATTTTCAACTTGGTTACAGGTTGATTTGAAATTAAAGTTTGAGGAGTGTTACAGATCTTTGATTTGGTTTGAGGAAAATTTGTTTACTGATTTCAGATTTTAATTTAGAGAAAATTTTGAGCTTCTCTTGGTTTTAAAAAGAAGAAATAGAAAGAATGAAGTGAAGATAGGCAAATGTATATATGTATGTAAATTTATGATAAATAAAAATAAAAGAAAAATGAAAATGAATAAGACACTTGTCATAAACATTGATTACTTACATTGCACATGTTAAAATGAAGCCTTAGGATAATGACACATATCTTTTAAGTAATTATTCATATTTTTATTTATTTAAAAAGTAAATAAAATGCCTTTTTCTTATTTTATTAAATACTTATCTATATATATAATTACTTTTTAAAGAAACAAAACTAATTTATAAATAAAAGTTTATACATATATTTTAAAATCCAAAACAATTTAAATATCTATTCTTTGAATTTCAAAACTTTAAATTCAAATTCAAATCAAATTAAATTCTAAGATTCAATTTAAAAAGTCAAGTTATATATATATTCATATACAACTACTTATTCAATTTAAAAATAACAATTCCATAGTCTTTAAAATTCATTCATATTTATAAAAATAATACATTATACTTATTATTTGAAAATAACATATTTGATACTTTAAATAATTTATATAAGAGATTATATTATCAAGTAATATTTTAAAAAGAAATAAAACAAACCTTTTTGTTAAATCTTATTTATATTTAATGCTTAAGTTAAAATATATCTTAAACAATTAAAACATTTATCCACAGTATTTTAAAACTATAAAGTTATTTATTTAAATAACTTTGAAAAGTTCATATTAAATTAAATCTAAATTTCCAATTTACCAAAGCTTTTCTATTTACAATATATACAAATAAATATATATATATATATATATATTCAAATAGAAAATATCTTATTAACTTTTAAAAGATAAAATTCACCAATTAAATACTTATTTAATTAGATTATTAAATTAAATTCAAATTTTATTGTCAAAGATTATCAATATCAATTAAATTATTTAACAGATTATTAAATTGATATTGCTTAAATTTCCGGGATATCACAGGCATAATGACTAGTACAAACGGATATAAGATCCAACATTTCTCATACATATGTATTTTAGAATATCTCATAGAGTCTGGTACAAAAACAATATGAGTTAGGAATTATCCACGCTACACAGTTTAAGGCTGTATCAAGGACTGAGTTCACCCGTAGGCTAATATGATTACAACTTTTATTGATAGAGTGGTCTTAGTAGCATTTCCTTGTCCATGCTGCTACTGAACCTGCAAAGTGCACCAAAATTGTTTTTCAGTTTATATGTTAAACGCTGCTTTAAAGAAAAGAAGTTCTCTTACCACTCTTTTTAGAATAACATGCATTGTTTTGAATCTCTATCCACACATCTTGCACAGACATAGCTTCTTCTACGCTTTTCAGTTAAAGCCGAAAGGAAATGAATCCTGATATGCATGTTGCTATAAGTACACACTTCAGCTGTCTTAAACATTTCCTTTGAATAATCAGATTTTGACTCATGGAGTGATCTAAATTTGGCTGCACTGCCAATCATTAGCTATACAAGATATTGAACAGGTGATATAAAATTGGAACAGATAAGCAAATGTGAAGTCCAGTTCAGCTGCATTGGTATATCAGAGTTTTTTTTTCCCCCTCAATGCTGTTGCCGGTTAGACCTTTATAAAAAAGAAAGGAAAATAGCATATCAGTGTTACAAGTAACAAACAATACAGCCATAAGATGTGTGGAGGAAGGAGTACTCTTATTGCAATACAGGAAACCATATACTATGCAGCTTATGAATTTTTCTCTCCTCTAAAAGCTAAGCTGATTAAGCTCCCATAAGTCCATAATTTCCCCTCTTTCTCCTCTGTACCAAGAGATAAATAAATCTCCTCACAAGTTCTAAAAAACCAGCCTTTCCCAAAAGCAGCCAAAACTAAAGGATCGGTATTGGTTTCTACTTCTCTTTCTAAATAAGAATTCCTTTGCCATGCATCCAGCACATGAGTCCCACTGTACCCGATCCTACAAGCATCAAATAATATTCCAAATGATACCATATCAGGTTTCAATTTCTGCATTTCTATCCTAGAAAAAGCACAATCTAATGCCTTGAAATCTTTGATTTTAAGGTAAAATAATCCAAGAATATTCATAATGGTTATATTATTCCCACCATTGACTGCATCCATATTTCTAACAATAGATTCAACCCCTTTCTTACTCAAAAGACAAGCAGACGAAAGTAAAAGAATACACCAAACAAGATAGTTCCTACCGTTTATCGAACTTATCTCATTTCCAAACTCCTCTAACCTAGCAAACCGACTATTGTCTATGTAAACTTTAGCCAATTTTCTAATTAGGGATTCCTTCATATATGCTTTTGAGTTCAAAACTCTTCGGTATATTTTCTCCGCTTTGTCTAAGATTCCTAGGTTGGAATATGCCTCTAGAATTGTTACCAAAGTGTGAGGTTGCAAATTCATTCTCTTAGACTGTAGAGTTTTATGTACACCTTCCATTCTTTTTATAAGTCCTCCTCGGGCAAATTCTATTATTAACAAGTTATACGTGACTTCGTTTGGAGAAGTTCCTTCTGCTTCCATTTTTTTAACACATTTGCTCATCTCATCGTATAAGTTGTAGTTTCCATAAGCTTTTATAAGTCCATGGTAAGTTTCTGGAGTAGGAACCGTACCACTCTCTACCATTTTATTCAAAATGTGTATTGACTTGTCAAACTCATTATTAATGGCAAGTCCATGGATTATGTCATTGTATATTGCTAATGTAGGAACGATACCATCCTTCTCCATTTCACAAAAAGTTGAAATGGCTTGCTCTATTAAATTTCTCTCACATAATAACTTAATGATTTTTGCGTAATTGGTTTCACAAGTAGGGGATGATTCTTTATTCTTCCATGCATCGAAAACCTGCAAAACATGTGGGAATTTTCATGCTTGCCTCAAAATGAAGAGAAAAAGCGATGTCCAAAGTGAACAAAAATTGCTGTGAAACAAGAAGAATATAATATGCATTCTACTATATGGTTATAAACAGCGCACGGCGTGAAATGATGCAAAACCTTCCTAGAGTCTGGCACACGACGCGGTGAACGACGTGCGTATTTTCGACTTAATGCGCATGTTGAGAAATTTTTTTATTATAGATAACAATAATTGAAAAAGCCCAATACAATTAATATTTATTTTACTAAAAACACAAATCCATTTGAAAATATCATTAAACACAATGTTACAAGCACAGACGTTCAAGTACAATAATCTTGCCGAAATCCTAAAGAATAATACATATTACTGATAAACTACAAACATAAATCTGATTCATATATATTGTATCTATATATATTACATAAAAAGAATTAGATTTTTATTGTCAATGACAACATATCTTGTCTTCAAGCAAAAAAAATCATTAGAATATGGAAATTGATAATGATAATATAAGCATACTCATATGATTAGTGATAATCTTTATGGATTATTGGATTGTGATAAATAAGAAAATAAAAAATAAAATTAAAAAACAACAAAATATTAAAAGGCGTTGTTTTTCATTGTGCACAATGTGCATCGTTCCATGTGTGTTGTGACTTAAGGTGAATAGGCGCAATCGCCGCAACACGTCACACCATGTCTTTCATAACTATATTCTACTACATGGAATCTCTGAAGAAAATTTTCACAGTACATGTTTCTCTAGTTTATACATATTAAGTTGATAACTAGCCAAGTCATTGATACAAAAAAATATGAAACTATACACACAATGACACAAACCTGTTATTTCTTCATACTATGTACTATTTGCATGAAAATATTAGACATACGTATAAGGTGATGTTAAGAAGCATCAAAAAACACAATTTAAGTGTTAATCATTTAGATATAAAGCTTTGGACAAAGCATCAAATCGGTAGTTATCTACTAATGATAGCCACGATATTTTTTTTAATGGGAGTTGTGTATTTGTGAAGTGATTCAAATCTACTTCATGTACTGTACCCATGGTGTACATGCACAATACGTGCATCTTGTATTATCAGATAGTAAATAGAACAAGACTTGATTTGTCTTGGTATTTATTATCCTTGTGAGACGTAAATATGTCTTACTTGCAATGCTATCATCTTTGCGTAATTCACATTGCTACAGCACAAAATCAATTCATAATTTCAAAATCGGACATTACTAACAAGATTAATAAGTTAACAAGCATATTGTTTTCACACCTACAAAATTATGACTTTGAATTTTGAACTTGTAGAGTATGATACAATCCCAAATAATTCGACTACAAAGTCCGTTGATGTACAACACTAGAAGTAAACACTTCAGCTAATAGTTCTCTTTTCTTTTGCAATATGATCTAAAAGGTGTTTGGCAATAGTTTAATCTTTTGATTAAAAGTAACAAACAAGTTTGATTTGCAAATTGAACTGTTGGGGGATAACTTAATTTTTTTGACCTAAAAGTAGGAAAAAAATTTGATAAATCATATGCAACAAATACTTTCTTATGATGTATTTCAAAATTTACGACTAAACCATATCGCAGTTCCTACTTGCCTACACATTTACTTACTATTCACTCAAAACCACTTATAAGTTACCATCCAAAACTCCTTCATAGATATTTAGAATAAGTCGTTCCCAAAGGCTATGTTCATATATGGTGTTTGGGATCTTTGGATTAGCTATTCTGTGGCTTTTATATCATAAATGTTTTGATTGAAGCAACAAATCTTAGCTTTCCTCAAACACTAGTTTTTCATATTAATTTTTTGAAGAAGCTAGGATTTGTTGCTTCTTCACAACAAAGTTTCAAAGTGAAAAGCTAATCTAAACACGACTTCGGTGAACAAAAGTCACTATGAACAAATTCAACAATAACACTAATCTTTCATTCAAAAATAACACTGATCCATCTTTCAAAATGTTAAACGGATAAATTGTTTCATATCATCCATACTTTATTGATTTTTAGATGAAAGGGAAAGAAAAAAAGTAGATTGGAAAAAGGTACCTGAAGAGCCTCACTGATTCTTTCTTCTTCCAATAGCAAAACAACAACAGCCCAAAATTGCTCCTTGCTCCAGTCACCATCTCTTTCAAATACACGAATTGGATCCGAATCAGCTTTAGAAACCTCTTCAATTAATCTCTTGAGTCTATTGTTATAATGAAAGGACTCAACAAGCAAATTTTTGTGCTGCTGTTTAACAAGATCATAATTGTTGTTAAGGTTACTATGGTTATGGATTGATGAGCTAAAGGAACGAACTGCTGAAGATTTAAGACAGGGTTTAAGAACAATACTGACTGCGGGGATTGAAAATGAAAGGGACTTGATTGGAAAATGGTTATAATTGAAGGGGTTCTGCGTAAGAAC
Organism: Allium fistulosum; assembly: GCA_030737815.1. Classification (NCBI taxonomy): domain Eukaryota; kingdom Viridiplantae; phylum Streptophyta; class Magnoliopsida; order Asparagales; family Amaryllidaceae; genus Allium; species Allium fistulosum. The sequence continues at coordinate 616,715,847 of CM060901.1, read as the reverse complement.
TTTCATTCTTTTATGGCGATTCCAGGAGTAAATTGTGACAAAGCTGACTACTAGGACCGGTAAGGCACCTGATGACCAATAGCCGGCGTAATCTGGATAAAATTTCAACTAACCTAATCGAATGGATTCAAGAAGATCTGAATTCGGTCCAGACCCCGTGAATAGAAAACTTGTGATGATGAAAATAACCACAAAGAACCAATCAAGCCGATCAAATTCAAAAGATTTGAACAAAAATCATAAAATATAAACATGTTTAATACTATTAATCAATCAAATTCAAATTGGTTCAAACCAAACCTCATATTAGATTGAAACTAAATTTGAAAATTCTTAGTTTAGATTCGGCAGAACCAAACCCAACTAGATCTAAGATCCAACGGATCGATTCGTATGATCTAACTAGACAAATCTAATTATCACCCTTACTAGTTACTAATAACAATTTTATTGTAAATAAGTTTAACAATATGCTTAATATTAATGCATAACCACAACATTATCATATAGTCAACGCCTTATGGGGAACGTAATTGGTTGAGGAAGTCAGATTTCACTGACAATATCGAGAATTCAATGCATGATGACTGGATTACCCATGTGATTGACTCGAGACACATATCAGAGGCACAATGTAAGCTTCCTCAATGTTTACAAGCAATGGTTTGGTTCTCTAAGTCTTCAATATAAAAACACATTAACTATAACATAGCCACAATTATACTGAGCTTCATTTGGATGTCCACATACTACTAAAGTCCTCCTTGGACACATTATTGTGAAAATGTCCTATTAAAATCTTGGTAGTTTGTTCGCATCAATTAAGATTTCTTTCGATTACATCGATTCTGATGGTTAGTTATCGGATTTTTATATTACAATATCATAAATTAATTTCTTAAGCTTTGAGGTTGATAATGATGTAAATTTGATTATATAAGTTAACATTTGTAATAAAATCATGTCCAAAATAAAAATATGTTTTCAATTTTATTTATTTTTGTATGTGTTTTATTATATGTATTGATAGAGTTAAAGGCGTGACGTAGGGGTAATAAATCATTATTACATAACTTGACTCTTATAAGGGAATCTTGTTGAAATAAGCTTTTGATTTAATTTTATTTTATATGTATTTTTATATAAAGATATAAGTAATGTTAACTAAACACATGGTAATACCCCGTAAATTTTAATAATATAATAAAAATTAGTGTTTAAATTAATAGTGATAAATAAATAAATTAAAATAGTAGAGGGGAAAATGGTTAGTTTTCTAATATTGTAATTTGGTGACGGGACATGTGTTATTGCGACCGGCTTATTTTTCTAATTTACCCGTATATTTATTTGTTTGGTATTGATAGCTTATAAGAGAGATACAAATGGTTTAATGATCAGCTAATTTGACGCCAAACGTTTGAATTTGAATTTTTGAATTTAAAATAGCCATTGAATATCCCTTCCTCTATAAATAAGAATTATGCACTTATAATTCATTTTCTCTCCACTATTTCATTTCTTCCTGAAGGCCCCAATCTACTCGTTACTGGCAATATGGACCTCACACTGGGGAGGCTCTTTTGATATCTCGTGGGTGAAGGAGTTCAACGACGATGATATGGTGATAGGGAATGATAATGATGAACAGGGCAGGTGGCTTTCTATTCCGATTGACAAAGGGCGACCTGGAATGCTAAACTCACCTTTCATGGGATCTACGATTGAGGACCTCCCTTTCGGTCCCAGAGTAGATCGAGAACTCCCTATGCTCGCAATTCTTTATTAGACCGATTCCACTCAAGCGATCGAAGTGTAAATCATTCCCTTATCCGTTGCCCTGAAGACACTCATGTCTTTCCACAAAAGGGGGTGATGGGTTGGTTGAGCTCCTGGGTGTAATGTTGGCTCGGGTAATGAACATCAAGCAAAGTCTTATTTACGCATGGCATGTAGATCTCTGATGCGGGTGGGAGCAACCCCAACGGGGGGTCTCTAGCACAACTCACTCGCAAGCCTCATTCACTATGTTGAATGTGCTTCGGACAGTGGGCCGGATGGGGTCTGTTCTGTCGCTGTTGGGTAGTCGTGCCATATTTAACAATGGCTAGTGCATCCATCCTAGCCTTAAGTTAGCTTGGTTCGTAGGAAATCTTCTCGATGCTAGTCAGACCATCAACCAAGCTGAGCCACATATCATTACTCAATCCTGGAATGAGACGGATGGTGCTTGCTCTAATGGCAATGTTGGCATTGTGGTCATTTGAGTTCTCGGCCTCATTTTCACCGTTGTTCATGATGTGATGAGTTTTTGAGTAGAGTAGTGGTATGTAGAGAAGAAAAGTGATGAAAGTTGATAGCTTTTAGGAGAGGCCCTCCTTCTAGCGCTAAAATGTTGACGAAAAATATGGCCAACATCGGAATTATGATTAGGAGTTGATATTAGCAAAGTGTACATACTAATAAATTAAAATGGAGGAAAGAAAATGTAATGTAGTGAAAATGCTAAAACAAACACACAAAGTTAGAGTGGTTTGGTCAAGAATAATCTACGTCCGCTATTGTAGTAACTTTTATTGCTTTGAGTCATTTGGTTATAATTACTGCTTTTACAGGAGACAATAATGAGGTAATAAATGAAAATTTGATCCTTATAAAAGTGCATTTAATGTTGTACTTATACCAGTTGATATATTGTTCAAAAGGCTCGGATTGATGCGTTAATCCACACACTTCCTCTCCATTGTTGATGCCGTTGAATTGCCTAAATGTGGGCCAGCTAAGGTGCCAGCTAGGATGAACAATTCAAATAATGGCTACCTAGCAGACCGTACTAAAGCATGTTTTTGTCATATAGGGTGGCATGGGGAAAAAGAAGTGTTGAGCAGTAGTGTTGCTGCTATATGGACAACGAAGGACATGGAGAGGTTGCTGCATAGTACCGCTTTTTTCAAATGAATAGTGTCGTATATGTCAATTTATTCAGTGAAACTGTGCAGAACTATTGCTTATTTTAGGTAGAGGCAGCCATGTGATTTTGATAAAAGCATGCTGAGCTAGGATAAAATAAGAGATACGGTGCGGGCAGGCCTTAGAAAGGTTGTATGGTAGCATAGACTTAGCGGTCGGGAGAGGAGAGCAGGAGAGTTGCCTTCATAATGTGGGAAGGTTGTCTTTGATGAATCGGCTTTTACTAAGGGTCGTACTTAGTCGAGCCATTATCCAAAGCTGGTGGCCACTAGGCGTTGTTGTTTATTGCAGCCAAACAGATGCCTATAAGGAAAATAAGACAAGTAAAGTGATTCCGAGGCCACACAAGGTGAGGTAATAGCATTAGGGAACTATCGGGTCGGGCTGTTTATTGCCCTACAAGAAATATGAACAACATTTAGACACTTAAGATTTATAGTATTCTCAAGTCAAAAAACTATTGAACATAGTCATATGAGATATTCTATTTGACTTTATAATTAACCAATAATAAGACACTCGGTCAATCGTTCTATAATTATTCTAGATAATCACACATACCTAACCCCTTGGTGTACCAAACAATCATGGGTAATTCACGGTTAATCGTATAAGGAGTGCTACGTAAACTAGTCTTAGTGGATGTATAGATCTCGCTCTCAATAAATCTTTACCAGAAATATTTAAAGACAAATATTAATTTACATGATTTTATACTCATGGTTACAAATATATATGTAACTACAATCAACTAAATAATTTTTCCAAGGATTTTCTACTTGAATATATTTAATCTATTTAAAAAATTACTTATATCCCAATATAACAATATATACAATAGAAAATAAAACTAAAAGATTACTTTATTCCGAACAAGATTCACTATAAGAGTTAAGTTATATAATCAAATTACATGATTTCCCCTAAGGAACACCCTTAACTCTATCAAAGCCAACATATTTTGCAACTTAATTTGGTGATTGCTTACATTAGTTGAGAGTGGCTAAAGAGAGTGTACCATTGACGGTGTTTCGAACCAGATATGATTCGTATGATAGTGATGCCTATCGACTTAACCAGCGCACTGATGTTTTTTATAGACTCGATAAATAGAATTTTATAAGAGCATTTGGAGAGGTTCATGCTAATATTCATTAATGACATACCAATCCATTCAAGAATTAAACGCGAGCATGAAGTTCATTTGAGTGTAGTACTTGAGACACTGTGGCAATATACATTAGAAAAGAAATTTTCTAAACGCCACTTTTGGAAGAAAGATTTGAAGTTTCTAGACATGTTATTTCGGAAGATGGATTGCCAATATATCCTTCAAATATCAGTACCAAACATAATGTGTTAGTCAGAATTTGTAACAACCCAGTGTCGAGGGGTGATTAATAAAAAACTATTAATGGTTATTTAATTAATTGAAATAGATTTTTGAAGACTAAACGAGAATAATTTTGGAAGTTGTTTAATAAATGGGGTTAAATGTAAAAATGTGGTAATTAGATTAATATGATTCAAAATATGGAGATAATATTTTTGTTAAAAGGCTAAATTGAACACTTTTGAATAAACAATTAAAATAAGAAAAAAATTGTACGAAATATTTTTTAGAAAATTCCATAATATTGAAAAATTACTTGAGAAATATAAATATAGTTTTTAATTGGGATTTTATTGTAATTTGAGTTAAATAGAAATTATTTTCACACACACACACACATATATATATATATATATAAATGGAAAAAAATAAGTAAATATTTATTTTCTTAAGCCTAAGCCCATGCTCGACCATCGCTACATCCAGATTTTTCTAATTAGAGACTATTCTCTTCGTTGGGAAAAAATATTTGCTCACGTATCTAGTTTCCTAACTAATTCTGTAACGACCCAAAATTTTAGTGATTTTAATTATTAAATTAATTGAAATTTTGTGAAATTTGAAATACTTGAATTTGAAAATAAAAATTTATTATTTAGAATACGTCTATTTAAACATAGCAATTGGAAAATTTTCATCTGTTAATATTGAAATTTATTTTATTGAGTAATTTTATTTCAATTTAAATCAGTTAAAATGGATGATAATAAAATATTTTCCAAAACCTAAATATATCAACATGAGAAAATTTATTTAGAACACTCTGAATCAGACTACGAAATTCGTTTCGCGAAATTCGGACGTTTCTAGCTCCGTTTGGATTTCCCGTACGGAATAGCAACGTATATCGGCACTGATTATCGACTTTTGATCGGATGATCGTACGACTAATATCTGTATACCGTTTTGACCATCTCATCGTGCTAATCCTAACGGTCTGTATTTTGAGGTCAGGTACGCGACGGAAATGGAAAAACTATGCGTCGTACCGTACCAAAATTTGTGACTTTTAACTTTCCTTTACTTTTCAAATTTGAAACATATAACTGCAACAATAATAATTTGCTTTAATGAGTCGGCTGAATCTTTGCAGTACCGTTGCTGCTACATTAAAACCCCTATATAATTCAAACCTATTCTATTCCTATCCTACTGTTTCTTCTTCAATAAATTAAATATATTGATAAAGTATAAAGTGTATATATATAAGCAGACTCCACATTTTTCTTTTAGACCTGAAGCCTTCTTCTTCATCCATTTCTTTGTCTTTTACTTCATTTGTTTCTCCAAAGCTTGAAACGCCGCACCCTCTCACCTCTCCAACTCTCATTCTTCCCGAGCTCGCCACCACCCTCCAGCTCGCTCACGCAAGAAGCCCAAACCACCTCACTTTAAAACCCCTCGCCATTATCCCACTCGATCAGCCACTACTCTTGCCATGCACCACCCCTTCCCTTCAATCTCGTCCCTTTCTCTTCCGACGACGAGCAACCAGCCCCACGCCTAGCCGCCAAACCCAACCGAGATTCACATCACCCTCACCGTGCCGAACAACCACCACCTACCATGGCCTCTCTCCATTCCCCTCCAACCCACCTTCACCTCTGGTTGTCCCAACTCCCTGCCGTGCTCCGCCTCATCCCCTGGCACTAGTAGCTGTGCCACACAGTTGGCAACCCACGCCAGAAACCCAACGAAGAACTGGCCTCTGCCACCGTATCAACTCGCCCACGTCATCTTGCATAGCCGATATCTCCTCCCTCTGCCTTTTGCCCTTCCATTTGTGTGTCCCTCTGTGTAAGTGTATACATTTATATCGTGCTTTGTTATTATTTTCTTGTGTGTGTGTATATATAAAATATGTAGTTTATATATATATATATATATATATATATATATATTAGTTGCAGTTTTATATATATATTGTTATAGGCATGTCAAGCTAGCTATATGTGTGTTGTCTTAATTTATATATAAGGTTGCAGTATTGTTTGTATATAGATTCATACATATTTGTTATGTCTGCTTATATATATAATCTAACTAAGTTTGTATGTATGTTTAAAGGTATTTGTATATATTATGTTATATTTACATTTTGTATTAGCATTTGATTTCAATGTATTAGTTTAAACGTTATATATATATATTATGTTGGACGTTTTAAAAGTTACATATTTTATATATTTATTATTTGTCTACTGTTAGTTATATATATGTATATGTAGTATAAAGTTTTGCTTACAAAGTTTATCTAAAAAGAAGTTTATATGGTTTTGGTGATGTATAAGTATATATATAGGTATAATAGTGTATGTTATTATATATGTATACGTCAAAGGTTTTATTATAGAAATTGTATATGTTTTGTTTATAATCTGAGTTATAAATATTTGTTTTGTTTTGTTGCATGAAATCGTATATATTATGTTAGTAGGGTATACTATATGTTGTAGTTAATTACAGGTTGTAGCTATAAATTTAATAGTGTATTAAAAATATAGTATATATATATATATATATATATATATAGACTTACAACATATTTTATTATAAAAGTATTATATATGTATGTATGATTGTTCATATATTCTATTTGTAGATATATTCTGGTGGGTTATTATACTGAGTATACAATGTATATAATAATATATATGTTGTTTTATTAGTTATAATATGTATAGTTAGTATGACAGCTTTTATATATGTTAAAGTATGTAAACAATATATAGTATATTATAAAGCTTATAAGTCTCGACAGTTTATATATACATATTTTTGTTCATAATTGTACTTGAGCTCTGTTTTTTTATACAGTGTACTTAAGCAATGTGTTCGTTGTATATAAAGTATAAAGCTATACAGTTTATTTTATATCAAGATGTTGATTTTGGTTTATACAGCTTATAAAGTTATAAAGGTTTTCAAACTATATATATAGGGCTATTTATATATCAGGTAGTAGCATATATGTGAACTGTATATTTACAATAAAAAAGGGTATTATGTATATTATATATGTGTGCTTAATTAAAACATTGATTTTAATTATATATATTGTTTTAATATTGTTTTAAATTAAATATTGATTTCATAGAAATAATAATAATAATATATAATTCCTGTTTCTATCGAGCTGATTCTAATTGTTTCATCGATTCCTGTTATCAGATCTATTCGTCGAATTCATGCCAATCTTGCTCTGCTTTGAAATTCGTGCTTGGATCTGTAACTCATTTCATCGTCAAAATTTCTCTAGCCTCGAAAGGTAAGCAATCACTCACGATTAACGTTCTTATATTTATTAAATTTGATTTCAATTGAAACGACAATTGAAATATGCTGCTGTTAGTTATTTAAATTGTTATATATGCTACTATCAATAACCGTTCACCTGTGGGATATGACACCATATCCTGTTGTTTATATTATATTGTTATTGATGATATATGCATGTTATATTGTTTTCTTATCTGTTATCACTCTGCAAGTTCCCTGTTAGTATAGAATTCACTATGGGTTGAAATGATACATACCGAACGATCTGTAGAATAGGAGAAAATCGTTATGGCTTGAAATGATAAACCCAAGCGATTTTCATTGAATTGAATTGGGGATTTCGGGTTGAAATGATATATACCCGTATATTTTTAAATTACAGATTGAAATGATAAATATTTGTATCACTTGACCATAGTATAGAAACTACATATAGACACCGCTGGTCTATATATAAATATTTTGAAATGTATTTTCTATGGTTTCAAAGGAAATATATATGGTTTATTTAAATTTGAAAATATCATATATATGAATAAGTTTTAATATAAATTAGAAGATTGAATAATAAGCTTTAAATTTAGTAAAGTTTGAGTTAAGTAAATCACAATATGTTTAAGTATCTATTTAAAAATTTAATTTAAAAATAGATTTATAATGATTTTATAAGTTAAAGGAGGATAAATGTAACGACCCGTAAATTTTAACTATTTTAATAACGTAATTAGTTGAAATTTTGTGAAAATTTAATAATAAAATTTTGAAATAAAAATTTAATATTTGGAATACGCCTACTTCAATATAGCAACTGGTAAATTTTCATCAAATAATTTGGAAGTTTATTTTCTAGTGTAATTTTATTTCAATTTATATCAGTTAAAATTGATGATAATAAAATGTTTTCCAAACCTGAATATTTTTACATAGAAAAATTCTAATCCATCTTCTGACTAAGACGTCATTTTTCGTTTTTTCAAATTCGGACTTCTTTAGCTCCGTCGATCTTATTTTTCTGCGGTTTTGCTGCATTTTCCGCTAGTAAAAATTTCGAATTTTTATAATTCAATCATACCACTGATATCTGTATACCGTTTTGATCGTCTCGTCGTGCTAATCTCTACGGTATATTCACTTCTGTGTTTTGAAGTCCGGTACACAGCGAAATTCACGGTAACGGTGATCGTACCGGGATCGAAATTCTGACTTCTGATTTCCAACGTCTCTTTGATATTCCACCGTTTGAACTAAAAGCCATTTGCTTTTAGAATTCCCAGAAATCAACGTTCTTACTGAAATACATCTATACCATTGTTTACGGTTTCTTTATTTCAAAAGAAAACAAAGGGGCTCGCATACATATTTTTCTCTGAACTGTTCATTTCCTTTTCTTTTGCAATCCTCTCCTTCTTTACAGAAACTTGCCTCCTATCTCTTCCGCAGCCTCTCACTTCCCCTTGCATGCTTCCCTTCCCTCTCTCCTCCATGTTCGGCCCACTTTCTCTCTTCATCCTCCAATTCCTCACCTCATCAGCCATCATCTTCTCCCGCCTTCGCCTAGCCTACTCACAATCCAAAGTTCCACCTCCAACTACCGAACGACCAACAGCCCCACCCCGAGCAACCGAGTCCACCTGGGCGCCACTGAAACGTGGCAACAACCGCCTCCACAACCGAGCCCGCGTCCATCTTCAACTGAACCCATCTTTCTCTCCAGACCCTGCAACTCATCTCCTCCAATGGCCAACCAAAGCCACAGCCTCACCGAGATCCGAACCACGCCTCCAACCCGTGACCTTTCCTCCATCGGCCCCGGTGACGCCGACCTTGCTGACCATCCCCTCTTCCCTTGCTGAACTAGCCTTGTCCCTCCGACCAGTTCTCTAAGGTTCTTCTCCTCTCTATTATATATGCACCTTTGTATATGGTAGTTTATTTAGTTCATTTTATATATACATAAGTTATAGAGTATATTATATTATAAACGAGGTGTCATCTATGTTTTGTTTTATTGTATAACATGTTAATTATATATATATATATATATATCAGTAGCATATATACTATTGTACATATAATATCTTAGTCTATGGTGTATAAGTTAATGTATGTTGGTTCAAGTATATATAGGTATGTATATATTACGGTTTATATATATAAAGTATATATAATTGGGTCGATTGATGGTTATCTACAATAGTCTGTTGTTAACATTTTTTTTAGTTTATAAATTGTAAATTGATAGAAGCTGTTCAAACTAGATTTGTATAGTGTTATGTATATATATATATAATATGTAAATCTATAGTATTTATATACTTGATTTTTTTGTTGTGTGTCGAACTGCATATGGGGGTATGTTCGTATATTTTATATATGTTGTATTAGTGTATATAATATATTATAGCAAAGTATAAAATATGTTTTATAAGTCATATATATATTGTTTTGCATATGGCTTACAAATTTGTTCCAAAGTCTGCACATGTACACGTTAGTTATAGACAATGTATGGTCCACGTCAGTGAAATATTTCGATAGAGTATGTTGCCAGTCTGCATATATAAAGTTTCAAAATAGGTAGGTATTATAACAGTTGGGTTTCTCTGGTATAGCATCGATAACAGTTATATTGTTTATAATTTAAGAAGTTATAATCGTTGAGTTTTATAATCTGTATGATTTTATAAAAAAAAGATATTATGAACATATCTTGTTTTACGTTATATATATACATGTTTGATTTATAAATATACATGTCTGAATAGTTCATAACATAATATGTATATAGATTTTATCTTTGATATTAAAGTTAAGTTATTGATTGAAATTATATATATCTTATTTTTTAAAAATGTTTAAATTTAAAACAATGATTTTGAAACACTTGTGTGTGTGTGTGTGTGTAATTTAATATGTGTTGAAATTAGAATATGATTTTTGTATATATATAAATTTTAGGATATATCTATATAAGAGCATTTATACTATTTATCTTCATCGATTCAGTTCTGATTTGATTTCATCTATTTCTATTTATCAACTTGTTCGTCGAATCGTGTCCATCTAGCTTTGCTTTGGAAGTCGTGCTTGCGTTTTGTAACTCAATTTCATCGTCTATCATCTATAGCCTCGAAAGGTGAGCAATCACTCACGATTAATGTTCTTATATTTATTAAATTTGATTTCAATTGAAACGACAATTGAAATATGCTGTTGTTAGTTATTTATATTGCTATATTTATGCCATCATCTGTATTTGTTCACCTGTGACACCTGACACCATTATCTGTTATTTATATTGGTATATATGCCATCATCTGTATCTGTTCACCTGTGACATCTGACACCCTTATCTGTTATTTATACTGATGATATATGCATGTTACCGTTGTTATATTATTATCATATCTGTTATCACTCTGCAAGTTCCCTGTTAGTATAGAATTCACTATGGGTTGAAATGATACATACCCGAACGATCTGTAGAATAGGAGAAAATCGTTATGGGTTGAAATGATAAACCCAGCGATTTTCAATTGAATTGAATTTGGGATTTCGGGTTGAAAAGTTATATACTCGAATATAATTTAAACTACGGATTGAAATGATAAATATCTGTATCACTTGACCATAGGATAGAAAATTATATATAGACACCATTGGTCTATATATATAAATATTTTGAAAGATGATTTCTATTGTTTTGAAAAGAAATATATGGTTTTAATAAATATTAATTTTAAAGATTTATTTAAGTTGATTTGAATCAATATAAAAATATGTTTTGAGTATTTATGTAAAATTTATATTTTCAAATATAGAGTTTATAATGTTTCAGGTTGAAAGATAAATTTGAAATTGATTTGGAATTCTTAATTATTTAATAATTTTACTTAAATAAGTTTGATTTGAAATTTATTAAATTTGAAATCTTAAGATATGTTTTATAACTTGAATTTGATTAAAAAGTGGCTTAAATGAATATTTCAAACTTATATAAATTTAAAAAGGGATATTTTGTTTATATAAATTTGTAAATTGAAGTTGTATTTAGATGTATTGAAATGATTAAAGAAATATCTCAGAAACTAAATGTAATGAATTAAATTTAGATATAAATGGAATTATCAAATTTAGTTTTCGAAATGTGGAATATTTAAAGCTTTGAAATATATTGAAATTTAATGGTTTATTTTGTGGTTCAAATATATTTGAAATTGATAATTTGAAATGGTCTATTTAAAAACTGAATCGAATTGTAATTGATGATTTGAGATTTGATTAAATTTGAATTTTGGAATCCGAGTTGAGTTGAATCGATTTGTGAATTTGTGGAAGCTATTTTATTGTATAAAGTATTTTTAAACTATATCTACAACTATTTATATTTTACTTTAAAAATTATGTTAATATAAACTATTTTATATAAATCATTTTCAATATATATTATTTTATTATAAACTATTTTAACTTATAACTATTTTATATAAACTATTTTATTTTATAAACTATTTTATTATATACACTAATTTTAATATCTAAACTGTTAAGAGGAAAGTGTTATGAATTCCAAAATGTTATGATTTCAAACTATAGTTTCAAAGTGTTATGAATTTCAAGGTTTTGATTTCCAAAGTGTTTTGATTTTAAAAGACTTACGATTTCGAAAGCGATATAACTTTGGAAAGTGTTATGATTTTGGAAATGGATTTATTTGAAGTGAAAATGATATCGTATGGATATGGTTTTGAAATGGCAATGATATTTCGATTTGAAATATAAACTATTTTGAAAGTTTACTAAATGACCATCGGTATAATTAATACGTAGTTATTAAAGAGACCGGGATCGGATATGGTCATACTCTCTGTCGATACCGAAAACCACTTTAATAACTAATATACGCGGAGTGTTGATCCAGAATGAAGTGGATGGTTTGGTGAACGCGTTGACTGAAGAAAGAGAATGATATTGGATGACTCCTGACATGACTAAAACAGGAGCCGCGCCGGGCCATTGTGGTTCGCCACCTCTAGCAGACACACTTCTTCGATACCATATCTATTACTTTTGTGATTTGATTTGGGTGCACCCCTTTGATTTGGGAGTGTTGTTTCGCGGTGTTGAGGTAGTAGCTGCTATGCTCAACATCAGTCCGGATCACGCAACTACTAGTGTCCTAGTTGGTATCACCTCATGTACCTTGTCATACTGATTATCCTATCCGCGACCACTATGATTTGTTTTGTGTTATACCTATGGGGTACCCTCTGATAACCACTAGTTTACGGTGGGGCTTACGGTGCTGTATAGACTATGACATTATAAAAAGGTGTTAAGGGTGATTATGGTAACGCCTTAACGCTATTTTAATATCGTACTTTACTGATAGACATTATCTACTTAGCGTACACTACTACATAGTAGATAGTTTAACGGATCCTTAGAGGATGGTTATCCCAAACATCCTTTGAGTTACTTGTAATTCAGTTGATATTTCACTTGAGTTGGATTTATTGATATAAGAATGTTAATCCTGACTCGAGTGTTTTGTGTTTTGTGTTTTGCTTTACACTCAGGTCAGACTGAGTGATACAACATTTGAGACTCACCTTTGGAGTTGGAGCTTCTCTTGGAGATCCAGCTATATATCCTGCTTTCAGTTGTTCAGTTGATTCCAGTGATGTATTCAGATCTTGTATTTGACTATTTATTTGAGATATCTATGTATTCAAGACCTCTGTTGTACCTTGTTTAACTCTGTTATATATATAGTAGCTTCATGAACTACTATTCTTTTGTTTCCGCTGCATTATTGTTATATTACTCTGTGTCTGTGATCTGTGATAATTTTATTTACTGTATATGCTGAGTTTTGCCAAATTTAAATTAACAATCCATTGTTTTGAATTATTCAAGTCCGGCATGTGTGGATTTATTGTTGATTTGAATGGTCCAAAATAGTGGGTCGTTACAATAAATTTGAACTTATTCGAAATTGTATTTACGTAAGAATTTTGTTTAATTAAATTGATTTGAAACTTATTGAATTGGAGGGTTTTAAATATGATTTTATAACTTGATTTTGATTTAAAGTGATTAATTAGATATTTCAAGTTTTAAATAAAGCGAATGAATATTTAGTTTAATGTGATTCAAGGTTATTTAAATGATAATGGATTTATTAAGTGAATATTTCGAAACTAAATAATAATGGAGTTAAAATAAGGTATATATGAAATTATCAATTTAGTTTTGAAAGTGCTATAATTTGGAAATATATATTTGAAATAGAAATGATATTTTGGTTTTGAAGTATAAATTATTTTGAAATGACCACGGTGTTATAATGACGTTTGGTTGTAAATAACATATAATTCTACATAGTAGATAGTTCCACGGATCCTTAGAGGATGGTTATCCCAAACATCCTTTAAGTTACTTGTATTTCAGTTGATATTTCACTTGAGTTGGATTTATTGATATAAGAATGTTAATCCTGACTCGAGTGTTTTGTGTTTTTCTTTACGCTCGGGTCAGACTGAGTGATACATCATTTGAGACTCACCTTTGGAGTTTGGAGCTTCGCTTGGAGATCCAACTATCGATTCAGCTTTCAACTTTCCAGTTGATCTGTTCAGAGATGTCATCACTGTATTTGAGATATTCTGTTGTATTTTAGTTCAAACTCTGTTGTTTATATAATAGCTTCATGAACTACTATCTATATATTCCGATGCATTATTATATTACTCTGTGTCTGTGATTCTGTGATTGATTTATTTACTGTATATGCTGAGTTTTGCCAAATTTTAAGTTAACAATCCGATATTTTGAGCAATTCAAGTCTGACATGTGTGGATGCGAACGGTTGAAAATACCCGGATGTTACAAATTCCCTAACCCTATTTTCCTAAAGCAAGAATTAAGAACTCTCCTCACTCAGTAATTAAAATAAAATCAAAGAAATTACTATTGCTCCCCAAATATGAGAATATTCATCTTGATATTGGTTTACATCTATGGGTATAAAGGAATTAAGATTTTGGTTATGTTTCGAAAAGCTGGAATGTGTAGACACAATGGAAGAACATAAGAAGATGAAGTCTAGAGCTTCATGTGAGTTTTCGCACTCATATATCTATGTTTATATTATGGAATTGATTGTATACATATGCATTTGATTGATATAGGGATGTATATGGGTGTGTGTATGTGCGTGCGTGCATTGAATTGAATTGGAGAAGAAGTTGTCAAGAAGAATGAGGAAGGGCAGCCAGAAGTTGATCGAAATATAAACTATGGCCATGAATGGGTATGACTGGTAGGTTGACCAGTCAACCACCAACTGAGCGACCGTCGGTGATCAATCGGTGGTGCCATAGGTAAACTAAAACCCGAGAGTGATTAAAATATATATATATATATATATATATAAATAAATAAATATAAATATATAATATATATAATAAAATAAAATATAAATAAATGAAATATGTTTTATGGATATATATAGAGAGAGAGAATTAAGAATATGGTTTTATATAAAAGTTTTATTTACACTCATTTAAAGATATTAATTAAATAAAAAGTTAATTTATGTATTTAATCTTTAAATAATTATTTTAAAGGAATGTCTAAATTCTGATAAATAAGAAATACTTCTAAATTAACATTTAATAATTTCAAATTATATTTTATAATTAAATATGTTTAATTAAGAATTATAATAGAATGTGTTATACAATTTGATTAAAGGGAATATATATTTAATGGTTTAAAGTTTATTTCATTATCCAATTTAATTCTAGAATAGTTATTATGCGTTTCTAATATCCTTATTTCTGTTATATTGATTTTGGATGTCGTGGATGATTCATCGCTTGATATTATTTCAATTAGCAGCTTTTGATGTGATTTAATGCAGTGAGGAATATTTCTATATAGTTTAATGATATTGCCATTTTGGATATTATTGATGAGGAAGTTTCAATATTCTATGTAGCAAGAAATCTGAATAAATGGAGTTATGGTACCGTTTGGTATGGGGCTTTCAGTAATATGTCTCCAATTATTCTTTGGACTCATTATATAGAATATGATGGAGATTAAGTGTAATTTTTAAGCAGTGAATAAACATTTGAGTATCGCGTAGTGGTATGAGAAGCTGATGTGATATTTATTCGGTTATTCATTATAAGTAAATGACACTCAAGTGGGTGGATTAGAGATATTATGCTATACTTACATGAGGGAGAGTGCTCATAGTGATGAGTTTGGGCAGGCACCCGTAATCTCATAGTAGTGAGCTAGGGCAGGTACCCACATGCTCATAAGTGGAGAGTAAGGCTTCGAGCCTACACTTACTAGCACTATGTTCCACTATCATGATGTACTCCTAGATTATTAGCGGGAGAGGACCAGATGGTTAGTATCCACCCTAGCGGCCTGATCGTGGGGTCATACTCTAGACCGTGACAGCTTTTGTATTATGGATTAGGTAACTCAAAGGGTAGGTCCTCTATAGCCCTTGTGTCACTTAGGCTAGCAGTCTGTTACCTACAGGGGCAAGTTCAGGGTCATGACCAAGTGCTTTGTGTAGATGAGGAACAGGTAGATATTTGTCATGATGACCATCGAGGTAACCGAAGGTTGTAGATTCAGGTCAGGTAACCCATGTGTATGACTCTAGAGCAGGTAGGTGCCATTAGTCTCCTTGTGGTGCTAACAGAGTGGTGGATTGGCATATACTATTGATATACCTCGATTAAGTATAAATATGTGTTAGATGACCCAAGTTAGGCGACCCATATATTGGTATATGTAAATGATCTACTTGGGACTTTGTGTCTATCGTATAGCTATTCTCCATCACAATATATTCTTATTTATTCATATATGAGGAGATGAGATTATATATAGATATGTGTCCAGAGTATAGTGTATTCTCATATCTTTTATCATACTGATAGGCAACCTATCATATATATATATATAAAAATTGTTGATGTCCTTATATATTATACTAATAGGCAGCCCATATATTGGTATATGTAAATGATCTACTTGGGACTTTGTGTCTATCGTATAGTTATTCTCCATCACGATATATTCTTATTTATTCATATATGAGGAGATGAGATTATATCTAGATATGTGTCCAGAGTATAGTGTATTCTCATATCTTTTATTATACTGATCGACAGCCTATCATCTATATATATATAAATTGATGATGTCCTTATTATTTGAGATTGAGAGTATAGTGTATTCTCATATCTTTTATTATACTGATAGGCAGCCTATCATATATATATATATATATAAATTGATGATGTCCTTATTATTTGAGATTGAGATATATTTGGGCAACGTTATGTGCTAGCCTGACTATACTTGGTGATACCTCATTTATAGATGATTTTCGGATATGGACGATTCACCCAATTGATATTGATTCTATGATTTATTGATTGGCTTGATGTTATATGAATGATGACATCTTTATGCATGGGTTATGATATTTGATGTTAAATGATGCTTTCGGATTGTCTATGATATTTTAATTATATCATGCATACATTACCATATATAGACTGACATTATAGTTGTTGTCTTGAGTAATTCTAATAGTGTTATCATATTATTACACCCTATACATATTAAGTTATATATGTATATTAACCCAGTGATTTAGACATAGTTTGACTCGTGTGTTATTTATGTAATACTGGAGTCAGTCCAAGACATTTCAGGTATAGGGACGATGAGACCAGTTTGTATTATTGTTACACTCATATTTTTTGAACCCTGTTAATAGCAAGGTAACGTAACACCTGGAATAGATGCCCTCAGGATAAAAGTTGAACCGCGAAAAGGAAAAGCAAAGAGTAAAGCAAAGTCAAAAGAATACTGCGCGAGGAAACTGTAGGACAATGACAAAGGTACAAACTACGTTGATCCCCCTAAATCTCAGTATTACATTGCGATAATGAGCCCAAAACCGAATACGGCCACAGGTTGCAGTAAATAGTCTTCAACCATAATACATGGAACTGTAGCGTAACCAAAATCCTAAAATAACAATAAAACGTTAATGTTGTGCTGCGACATAAGGAGTTATATAAACGGCATCAAAACATAACATACTTCGCTTAAAAAAGATACACACCATCAATGACATACCGACTCACAAGCCAATATATATGAATAGAAAATTGTGCTAATAATCTTGCATTGAAGGAAAATAGGGAGGCGCTGACCACGCTTTCTTTTAATACTAGAAAAGAGTGAAATGGCACAATGTGCCGTTATTAGGACAAATCAATAAAGAAATGCACCGCCCTCAAGACACGAGTGCAAATAGAACTTCACAGCACCCAATGGGATGAATAAACCCCATTATCATTCCCAGAGCTTATACATTGCTAATATCTCTAAGAAAGGATCTGTTATGCACTCACTGAGGGATACCTAAGCGATACCATGCGGAGCCAAAAGCAGTCCAAGGGCTACACACAGGACCGCTCGAACAGTGCACCAACGTAGATCTATGCTCACGAATGAGTGACAACGATATAAGTCTTCCTCACTAATAACTCGCGTAGTCCATCACTAAGAGTAGCTTGGCACAGAATTACATAGAGTGATTGCATTCCCAGATGGCGGCCGATCGCCCTAACTGATCTTATAAATATCATCAATACTCAGGGCAAATCAAAGGAGCGACCATCTTTTGAGGCCAAAGTAATAAAAGCGACACAGTTCACCTCGAAGAAAAAAAGGACTACAGCTTGTTATACTTAGATCTGCAAAAAGGTAATAATATCTAGATCACTCGCTCTTCAAAAAGTGGAAACTCAGAACCCATTCAAATTTGAGACCTCCCGTCTCAAATTCAAACATTCCCGCTTTAATTTCAGATATCACCACCTCGATTTCAAACTCCCCGCCAACTCCTAAAATTTAACCCCACAAATCATGGTTTCCAGCCAAAGATATGTCAATGACCTATACCCACCAAATAAACGATGTGAATGGATGACACATTGCATAATCCAACCGTGGGAATTAAAGCAGTGAAAGAAGAGCGATTGTAGGAATTTGTATACATTTTCTACACTATAAATAAGAGATAGCCTCAAATGGAAAAGGGGATCCAATTTTGGAAAAGAAAACAAATTGTATCTTCTACTCTTACTCCCGTCCATCTAAAGTTGTACCAAGGAGAAATATATAAACAAAGATTTGACCCATGGACGAATGATTTTGAAAGAACTTGAACCACATAAAATTCATGTGTATTTTATTTCGATGCATAACTACTTAATTATTTAACCTCAAATCCCTTCCAACTTTGATTGGCAAGTAGAATATAAACCTAATTTGACATTTTAATAAACGGTTAGAGTATAACTACCTGGTTGTACAAGCTTCTAGTGACACAATCCTTACTCAAAGGCAGATTTAATGTCACCTAAATTTATTGATTCCAAAATTATGGAAGTAATTTAAGCCTCAATTACTCTACGATCATTTGAGATGTTGTGAGACAAAAAATATCATCAACATTTTTGGTGCTAGAAGGAGAGTACAAACCTTTGTTTCCCTATTTTTAGTAAGCTCTACCTATATCTCCCTTATAAATCATGAATCCCACTGATCCATCTGTTCCTTTCACTCAAAAACGGTCAATCATAGCTTCCACAGCTGTTCGTCGACGGAAATTCTATCGGTTTAGAAAACCGTCGAACGAATTTAAATTAAAAATAACCGCAAACGCACGGCGTACACTTGTAGTACGTGGCGAATACGGGTCGATCCGCAGGGAATTGATGATTTTAAAATTCTATTCAATCAAATTAAACCAAAGTCGAGTGAAAGTTAAACTAGAGAATTAAAAAATTAGCTAACTAACCAAAAGAAAAGAAATGCAAATATAAAAGTTAAATGACAATTTAGAGAATAAATCCACTCTCTAGATCATGTAGTTCAACATATATGAAATCATAATCTCTCTTTTATGGTCATTAGTGCTTTAATTGATGTGCTTATCATAAGTATGGCATATTTGTGCTATTGATTAGCCAATATAAGCCATCAAACTATAACACACCTCTTAAACCACTTACTAACTTTCATGAAATTTGACAATGAAAATGAAATCTATTTTAAGTATGGCCTATTAACTACTGATTAGAAATATAGACCATCAAATTTTAATTTCAAATCACTTTCTTTTGCCATAATCATATTTTGATGAAGAGGCAATTAGTGTTAGTGATTGTTTAAGCATAGCCTATTTGGTGTCAACAATATAGGCTATCAAATTCAAAGAAAAAACAACTAGTAAACCATTTCTATCATCATCATTAAGCACAAAAAGAGAGCATGAATTAACAAATAGTTGAAGCTACATAATTAGAGAGCTCCATTACCCCTAAATTGAAGGGGTTTGCCTCTCATATTTGTCATTTGATTAACAAATGTAGCTTGCAACATGAAAGCAAAAAGAAAGCAAAATGAAAGCTAAATGAAAGAAAACTATTCTAATTGCATAAAAGAAAATCTACACTACTAACATGAAAGGAAATGAACATGTAATTAAAAGGAAACAATAATTACATTGCATATAAAAAGGAAAGTTACATGAAGTAGAAATGGCTAAGTAGCCATGAAAAGAGAAAGAGAACTTGTCTTTTTATTTTGAGCCTAAACTAAACTAAGGAGAGACTAAGGGAGGAGTTACATGAAACATAAGGGGATTTTATACATGTGCTAAACCCTAATTCATATTTTTGGGGAATGCCCAAAATACCCTCTTAGGAAGTGTGGTGGCCAAGTTATCATTAGCTTCAATAATCCCTCACTTAAATGTACATGAAGCCATTAATTCCATAAGCATGTGCATTAGCCTCTAATTTGTACATTAAGGTAGGTGGGTAGGTGGGGTCCTCCATTATCTTCACTTTGAATTATTTCCATCTTCATTTGTTCTCTTCACTCTTGTGCATGCATATATCATCATGAAACCACTTGTATATGAATTTAAATTCCTACAAAATAATATAGAAATTTTCAATTAAATTTTGGAAAATTAATATATGCACAAAAATGACCATTTTGCCGTTGGATGAAGATGAATATGTGACAATTTGAAATAATTTGAATTTTGGTTTAAACAAGTTAAAATACCCAATATGATCATTTATTTAATTTAAATAGATTAAATATGGTGGTAAAAATATACATATTTATGTGCACATCAAATACCCCCACACTTATCTTTTTATTCGTCCTCGAATAAAGAAAAACTAAGATAAATCCGTTTCCGTAGGGAGCACAATTGCATTGAGCGTATGCAACAAGCCGTTAAACCTCTAGGTGTCCCCAGTAGGACGAGTGTTGTCTCGTGAGGGTTTTCAGCGAATACTACCCACAAAATCCACATGCAGGATGAAAATATTTACAAAATGCAAGATTTATTTACAAAGAGATGAATGCGAGTTTTTGAAAATATTTACGAATGAAGGATTTACTTTTAAATTAACACGAATAAGTTAAATATAGGTTTGGTTATTATCTTGAAAACTTAAGTCATTTACTTGTCAAATTTCCACAATAATGAAGTTATCAAAGCAAATATACTATAGTTTAACTCGTTGTTTCGGTTGATAACACAATGCTACCATGAAATGGATCCTTAGTTGATTATCAAAGTTTATCAAAGTGGTATCTTTATTTCTTTTCAATAACAAGTCAAATCAAATAAGTTAAAATAGTGCTTGGATTTCATTTGCTTACTCTCTCCATTTCTTTTTGAAAATTTTGTTGATATTGACAATATTTACATTTTCCTAACTCAGATAAACTGAGGCCAGATATATTACCCATGCATTGCCTTGCGGACTGATGTGAGGGGAATACAGAGCGTGGCGAGTGAACACACGAGTGTGAACACTTATTGACTGTAGGCGTTATTAGTAAAAGAATTTTTATATATATACACCTAACTCAGATAAACTGAGGCCAGATATGCCGATCGTGCACTGCCTTTCGGGCTTACGTGAGAAGGGTACAGAGCATGGCGAGTGAACACACGAGTGTGAACACATGACTCTAGGTGTTTATAAAAAAAATACATATATACAAATGTTTTTTTATACTTATTTTTTTTTAAAGGGAGAGAGTTTTGCAAAATCATCTTAGCACCCTTTAACTTAGAAGACAAAAACATGTTATATCCTTTACTTTAAACTCACCACTTTTTAAAACAAAGATTTTCAATTAGGATGTATTTCATAATTAACACATATGAATCTTCCTATATACTAGTTAAACCATTGTTTTTTGTAATCAAACTTCATTTTTATTTTTGTTAAGACAAATAAATTTTCAAAAATTTCAATTTAATTAACCAAAACCATATATTTATCCAATAGTGTTTCTTTTTAAAAATAAATCAAAAATGCTTAACCATTGTATTTTTTTGTTTTTGAGATTTTTTTTAAATTTTGGAAAGAAAAATAAAAAATAAACCATGAAAAATTGAAAAATGATGATGAGTCTCCCCCCACACTTGATTTTGACTGTGTCCCCACAGTCACCCAAGTGGAAGGAGAAAAATAAAAATAAAAACATGACGTTTATTTAAATGAAAATTAACTGTATTTACACGAGATCAGAAAGTATATCGTCAAAAAGTAAATGAAACGGTCTTCCAAAGACCGATTCATTTGTCTTGTCAAATATGCGAGACACAGCTTAAACTTGAAAAACCAAACCATAAAAGATTTCAAAGTTGAATGTTGATTTGGAAAAACGAATGTCATTTTATTAAAAATCGTACGAGTTGTTTGTTGTCGATGATTTTGGGGGTTGATAAAACAACTGATTGAAATTCAAGTTTATTTTCACCATTTTGAACGTCAAGCTCATCATTGAAAACTTCTTCAAATTATTGATTTAAAAATCAAAGTGGTGATTTAAATCTTCCCCGTCGGAATTTAACAACTCATCATCCAAAAGTCAAAAAAATTCGTGTTCATTGAATTCGTCTTCCTTATTTGGATTATCAACAACTTCATTGTGTATCTCAAGTTCAAAATCTAAAGTTGATGTATTCAAAATTTCAAAATCGATAAAAGGAAGATCGAATTTTAAATTTGGTTCCACACCCTCAAAAGAATTGAAATCCAACTCAATTACCGTGTTTTCAATAACTTCGTTAAGATTTTCGTTTTCAATTTCAAAAGTTGTTATTTGAAAATCGTCGATTTGAGTAAAAGGTGGATTATTATTTAACTCGTCACATGTTGAGATTTGATTTTGTTTATCACGTTGTTTCATATATGTTTCAAACAACGAATCCGTGTGATCATTGTAAATTTCGTTCATTTGTTCAACAAAATCCAATTTATAATTATTAGCTTGAGGATTTTCGATTTGGATTTGTTGAGAACAAAATTTTTCACTTGTATCATAGTTGAGATGATTTCCATTACCAAAATTATTTGAAAAGTGGATCACCTTTTCGTTTTGATTTTGAAATTCATTTTGGAGTTCAAAATTGAATTGGCATGGGTTATATTCGAAATCGTTTGAATTTTGAAGTGAATTCAAATTTTGATTATTTTGAAAACTTTGATTTGAATCATTGCCCAAATATGAATTACACAAACCATTTATCATTTGATTTTGTTGTGTAGAGGTTTCAAGTAAAGACGAAATGCTCTTTTCAAGACTTGAGGGTTGGTCATCGTTTTGAAATTTTTGTGGTTCAAAATTTGAATCATTTAAGCAATAGTTGTTGTTAAAATATCCATATGAATTTGGAGTGAAATCATATGGATTATATTGATTTTCACAAGTATTGTAAAATTCACGTAAGTGGGGAAACTCGGACATTTTCAAGAATGTTTTTGTTTTTTTTTGTAAAGGAAAAATATTTACAAGTAAAATTTAATTTTCAAAAGGGAAATTGTTTTTGTTTTGTTTTTCGGTTTTTCAAAAAATAAAAAAAAATTGAATTTTTTTTTTGATTTTCTTAAAAAAACCAAGAAATTTTTTTTTTGGAATTTTGTTTTTGATTTAAAAAAAATTCAAAAGAAACGATTTAAAAATTTGGAAAGGAATATTTACAAAAAAAAATTTATTTTGGATTTTGAATTTTTTTTAAACATGCATGAACTAATGCAACTAAATGAATGCAAGGGTTAATTACAAATGATTTATCCTAAGTTAATCCAAAATTGTATAATCACACTTTGTCTTAAATCAACAAGAAAGTTCTCAGTCAGGTAACGGGCAGGATTTATCGGTGCACCACGAATCACCGTAGCAATGCAGCCGAAGGTTTAAGTACCTTCAGAGGAACAACCACTATAATATTTACGAATCACCGTAATATTTATAAATGGTTATTACTCTACCGTAGCCTAGACACCGAGAAATTAAATTGTTCAAAGAAGACAATTTGTCAATATACAAATAAGCGTTATAGATGTCTAACCATTATTAATCTAAATCTAGGATGAAATGCAAAGCAGAAATTAAACGTGTATTAACAATGCAACTACGAATGAAATTTTGTTTTTTTTTTGAATTTTTCTTTTATAAAATGCAAGCAAACAACAATGCAAGGCAAATAAAAACAATATATATAGCAACCAAGCAGTTTTTTTTTGCAAGCAAAGCGAAGCAATTATTTTTAGCAAGCAGCTCCTTTCCTTTTCTTCTTTTGCAACCTAAAAATAAAAACAAGATATATATACAGTTTTTTTATATCGAAGAAGAAACCAAAATAAATGAAAAACAAAACAAATTCAAAACAACCCCTTTTTTTTAAGAGACTCTTTGTTTTTTTTTGGAGAGGAAACTTAAAAGTGCAGTTTTACTTAAAAAAAATTGTTTTTTTTTGAAAGATCTGAAAGAAACTAAAAATAAAATAAAAGAAAGCTTTAACCAACAAATTTTTTTTACAACTCTAGAGCCCGGCCCGCTTTACTAATAAACCAAACATGCTTCCCAAATTAATCTCCGTAAAAACAACTTCACTGCTACACTCAAAATCGAAATCGAAGTGTTCAAATCACTATCCAATTCGTTTTCCAATTTGATTCTCAGGAGAAAAAAATTGGTCGCATCTCTGTTTGAAGTATGCGTATTTATGGACTTGGAGGCAGAGATGCGATTCTCGAGTTTGGTTTGGGTATGGCGATGGTGATTGGATTGGAGGCGATTTGATTTTTGGTTTGATTCCGGCGATTGTAAGGGATGGAGCAGGGGTTCCAGTGGTTTGTGATGGTTGGATGTTGTATGTGGTGATTAGTGAGTGGTGGCTGGTTGAGGAGTGCGTACGTGGGTTGGTCGCTGCTGCTGTTAGAAGTTCGAATTGCCAGTAGGCGATTGAAACAATTGGAGGAGCTGGCGATTGGTTTGATGGTCGTGTATGTAGTGTATTAGGGGGATGTTGTGGTGTTGCAATTTGATGGTGATGGAGGCTGCTTTTGAGATTCGGTTGTAGTGACGTTTGTGGAAATTGAGGGTAAGTGGTTGTAGAAATTAAGGGAGTTCAAAGCTATGGTTTTGCGGCTATTGCAGGTACAGTTTGGTTGCGGTAGTTCGAGAACTGTGGTTCTGGGGGTTGTCTTTTGTATGGCAGTGATGGTTGATAGGAAGTCACCGTTTGTACGTGCTTTGGTATGTGGTCGAGTTTGGACTGTTGGAGTGGGTGTATGTCGTGAGCAGTTATGTGGAAGGTTGATGTTGTGGTATGGTATTGGCCGGTGATGAGGCTTTGAAAATGATTGTGTGAACAGTAGGCAGTGTGACTGTAATGGTGGCAGTAGATTGCTAATTTGTGGTGAACGGGTTGAACTTGATGGAGTTATGATGTGAAGCACTAGACTGTGGGCAGTTTGTGATGTTGAAGAGGAAAGGGGGAATTTGTCGAGGTATGTGAAGAGGAAAATGGTATGATAGTTTGGCTTTGTGAAGGAGATGATCAGAGGAAGTGAGGCTGGTGATCGTTGTGGGGATGTTTGGGTGAGACAGTAATTTGGTTAGTTTTGAGGATGTGTGGTGAACTGATGTGGTCGGTCAGTGATGAAGTTTGTGCATAGTTTTTGCACTTACTGTTGATGGTGGGATGAATGATGAGGAGATGGCAGGTGAAAGATGAGTGAAAGCAAGTATTCTATAGTGAAAGCAGTAATAGGTGTTATTGATTGATGTTGAGTAAATGGCTGCAAGTGGTTGCTTTAGTTTGTGGTCGTTGAGGCAGTGATGGTAGCCAAAGGTTTGCATAGTTGTATGAGGGAGAAGTTAGTTAGATATGGAGGAAGTGAATGGCTGTGGTGGGTGGTTTGTTTGTAAATGTGTTGAATGAGATGGTGCAAAGAATAGAGACAACATGGGAAATGGTGCAGAGAACTATGTGCAGAAAACTAAGTAAATGAAAAACAGTGTAAACTGTTTTGTAAATAAAAGTGATATTGTAATGTAAAAAAAAATGCAATGAAAAACTATTTTTTTTTCTTTTTGAAATGACTTGTGATGTTTTTTTCTTTTTTTTTATAAAATTGCAAATGCAATGCAAACTAGAAAACAAATAGAATAAATACACTCACACAAATCAAATGCACACAAAACAAACATACAAACACCATTTTTTTTTAAATGCACACACACAAAAATTAAAACACACAAAAACTAACAAAAAAAATTAATTCGAAGAATAGAAGATAAAATTAAAACAAATACCCCGGCAACGGCACCAAAAACTTGTTCGTCGACGGAAATTCTATCGGTTTAGAAAACCGTCGAACGAATTTAATTAAAAATAACCGCAAGCGCACGGCGTACACTTGTAGTACGTGGCGAATACGGGTCGATCCGCAGGGAATTGATGATTTTAAAATTCTATTCAATCAAATTAAACCAAAGTCGAGTGAAAGTTAAACTAGAGAATTAAAAAATTAGCTAACTAACCAAAAGAAAAGAAATGCAAATATAAAAGTTAAATGATAATTTAGAGAATAAATCCACTCTCTAGATCATGTAGTTCAACATATATGAAATCATAATCCCTCTTTTATGGTCGTTAGTGCTTTAATTGATGTGTTTATCATAAGTATGGCATATTTGTGCTATTGATTAGCCAACATAAGCCATCAAATTATAACACACCCCTTAAACCACTTACTAACTTTCATGAAATTTGACAATGAAAATGAAAATGAAATCTATTTTAAGTATGGCCTATTACCTATTGATTAGAAATATAGACCATCAAATTTTAATTTCAAATCACTTTCTTTTGCCATAATCATATTTTAATGAAGAGGCAATTAGTGCTAGTGATTGTTTAAGCATGGCCTATTTGATGTCAACAGTATATGCTATCAAATTCAAAGCAAAAACAACTAGTAAACCATTTCTATCATCATCATTAAGCACAAAAAGAGCATGAATTAACAAATAGTTGAAGCTACATAATTAGAGAGCTTCATTACCCCTAAATTGAAGGGGTTTAGCCTCTCATATTTATCATTTGATTAACAAATGTAGCTTGCAACATGAAAGCAAAAAGAAAGCAAAATGAAAGCTAAATGAAAGAAAACTATTCTAATTGCATAAAAGAAAATCTACGCTACTAGCATGAAAGAAAATGAACATGTAATTAAAAGGAAATAATAATTACATTGCATAAAAAAAAGGAAAGTTACATGAAGTAGAAATGGCTAAGTAGCCATGAAAAGAGAAAGAGAGCTTGTCTTTTTATTTTGGGTCCAAACTAAACTAAAGAGAGACTTAGGGAGGAATTACATGAAACATAAGGGGATTTTATACATGTGCTAAACCCTAATTCATATTTTTGGGGAATGCCCAAAATACCCTCTTAGGAAGTGTGGTGGCCAAGTTATCATTAGCTTCAATAATCCCTCACTTAAATGTACATGAAGCCATTAATTCCCTAAGCATGTGCATTAGCCTCTAATTTGTACATTAAGGTAGGTGGGTAGGTGGGGTCCTCCATTATCTTCACTTTGAATCATTTTCATCTTCATTTGTTCTCTTCACTCTTGTGCATGCATATATCATCATAAAACGACTTGTATATGAATTTAAATTCCTACAAAATAATATAGAAATTTTCAATTAAATTTTAGAAAATTAATATATGCACAAAAATGACCATTTTGCCGTTGGATGAAGATGAATATGTGACAATTTGAAATAATTTGAATTTTGGTTTAAACAAGTTAAAATACCCAATATGATCATTTATTTCATTTAAATAGATTAAATATGGTGGTAAAAATATACACATTTACGTGCACATCAACAGCCCAAACTGAGGCAAAAGCCTCTATTGAAACCCTCATGGATCTCATCATAATCACGATTCAGACCTTCTCTAACCAGGCAGACCAGCAAATGAAGGGCATAAAGGAAACGATGACTCAAGGTATAGCTCTTCGACCAACAACATCACCACCATCCACAGCCCACTGACATCGCTCATAAAGCATGCTGACTATGCAGTAGGTGAGTGATAATGGCACTCTTAGAAATGGAAACGGTGAGGCTGGCCTATGAGTCAAAACCAAGTCACCCATTATTAATCCACTGCTGTAAAGAGAAAAGATAGTTCAATCTGCCCTCAACAACGACAGTGCTACCTTACCCTTCAAGGACCACTCGATCCGCTCTTAATTTGGGGTTCATTCGCTTTTCCCTCCTACTATTCCTTCTAGTACAGAAATCCCCAGAGTATCTTTGGATATGAAGCTCCCAGCTGGCAAGAAGAGAGACGCAAAAAAGCAGTGAAGGCTCGATAACTTGGATGACTACATATGTCCTTAAGATAATGAAAGTGTGTACGCTTGTGCACACTAATTACGGATCATGTAATATGGACTAATATATGCGGAATGTTATTTACAATTGCTATACAAGTAAATATTCAATAAACTAACTATATAGCAATTCACAGATATAGAATAGTAAATGCAGTAAATTGTAAAAATCACACCAGGGATTTTTATACTGGTTCGGACCTCCCGTCCTACGTCCAGTCCCAGACTCCTATCTGGATTTTCACAACCAACTACCTCGCTTCACCCGGAGGAACAGGTTTACAACACCCGAACAGCCGAACGGGATTTCGTGCCTCTTACAACACCGAGGACTTCAACAAAAACAAATACAATTGTCGTTGACAACTTGTGCTCTTGATAACACGGATTTGTCACTTGTAGTACACCCTTCCTATAATCTTATCCTCAAAATATGTGAATGATGTATGTGAAGATTGAAGGAAGTATATTACTTTTTTGAATCAAAAGATATGAAATGATTTCAATGATTCAATAAGCAATTGAAATGTTTTAGAGCTCAAGACAGAGATCAATAGAATAGAGATTAGAATAATAGAATTGGTTATTTGAAATAATGATTTCATGATGTTTATATAAGAAATAAACAGTTGTAACCTTTTGTGAAAAGGTACAAACAAAGGTCATGATCATTGGTGAAGAGAAAGAGAAGCAACCGTTGAAGAAAAGGAAGTGTCTGTACGAAAGGTTGCTTTCTGTTTGAAAACGGTCGACAGGTCAAAATGGACCAGTAGACAGGAATTTGAATATATATACGTTATGTACACTTGTGCACGTTATCTGTGCATTCTGGGCAGAAACGGTCGACCGCCTTGTTTTAAACCGGTCGACCGGTTTAGCCCAGACTGCACAGTCAATGTGCACTCATACATATATACATTTATATTCAAAGATTGAAGGTATGAGATTATTTGAGGATAGATTTTAACATAAATAACACTACTAACATACCAAATAATCAACCTCTAATGTATGGAGCTCTTTGTGTCTCTTTAAAACCAATGAATAACTTCTTTTTGTCGATCATGGCTTATCCCTTTGTCAGAAATCAAAACTCTATAAAAATCTTGACTCAACATTCTCCCCCTTTTTGATTGATGACAACATATATCTGAAGTTCTGAATCTCCCCCTGAATATGTGATCTCCCTGAGATTTTGTCTGTATTCTTTATATATATATATATTCCTGCAAATAATTGTTAGCTCTTTCTCCCCCTTTGTCATCGACAAAAAGGAGTAATAGATAATGGAATAATATAGGAATGTATCAACCAGAATATCCATTTTCCTCTTTTCTTAAGTGGTACCTGCAAAAAATATAATTAAGACCATGGTACCCACTTTTTATAGGGTCCTAAGAGTTAGATCTTAGGAATCCAAACCCATACGGGTCTGGTATCCCCTTTATATACATAATTAGAATTATAATGCACAGTATTCATAAAATTCTGAATATATTTGTTCCTAATCAAATTGTTATTTATTTTAGGAACCCATATTTTGATAGTCTTGACATTTTTCTTCTGAAATTTCACAACTGGCTTTGGTTTGGAATATAATAAACTAAGATTTTTTTTAACTTCAGTCTTCTTTCTTTTATTATCAAGATGTTTCTTGATTTCTTGTTTCTTATATCCCAAACCTTGTTTATTTGATGTAGATTGTGAACTTTCAATGATTTTTGTCAAATTTTCTCAACCTTTGTTAAAGTTAGAAACATTTTGAGTAATGTCATCAAACTTTGTTTGTGAACTAGCTTTTTCTAGGTCTAGAATTTTGACTTTTGCCTTAAGCTCATGATTTTCAGTAGTGAGAGCATTATTTTTCTCTTTTTGAGTTTCAATTTCTTGACTCAAAAGAGATAATTGAGAGTCAACATTAGATGATGATTCTTGAAGTTTTTCAAGTTCTTCTTCTAATATTTTCTTCTCGTCTTTTAACATATCTCGTTCAAACTCTGCTCTACTCAAATCTGCTTTGGCTACTTTTAATTGACGTTTTATGTCTTTATATTTGACTATCAATTCAGAATTAATATCAAGTAATTCATCAAATGTAGGAATTTGTACCTCATCTTCTGTTGCCATAAAACAAACATTAGCTTGTTCATTCTCCTGATCACTTTCACTTTCAGATGAGGATGAGTCTGAATCATCCCATGTTACTGAGAAGGCTCGTTTCTTTGACTTGTCCTTCTTATGTTTGAATTTATCATTTTCTGACTTCTTCTTTTGTTCTGGACAATCCTTCTGCATGTGCCCCTTTTTGTGACAGTTGAAACATTCTATAGTTGATGAAGATGGTTTGTTTGATCCAGATTTCCTTTTGTTGTAACGACTGGCTTTTCGATATTTTAGGATTTTTTTGAATCCTTTTGCAATGAATGCCAAATCTTCATCTTCAGAATCTGATTCATTTTCATCTTTCTCAGCATGAAATGCTACATTTTTCTTTTCTTCTTTCTGTTCTTTCCTAGCCTGCAAATTTGCTTCATAGGACATTAAATTTCCTATCAATTCATCTGGCTTCATGATGGAAAGGTCATTAGCTTCTTCAATTGCTAATACTTTTCCTTCCCATTCACTAGTCAGAGAATGTAGGACTGTTGACACAACATCAAAATCTGAATATTTTTGTCCTAGTCCGATAAGTGCATGATGAATAGTTTGAAACCTTGAATACATATCATTGATTGTCTCATTCGGTTTCATTTTGAAATTTTGAAACTGACTTTTCAGCATGGCTATTTTGGCTTGTTTAACCTTGTTAGTACCTTCATGAGTGGTTTTCAACGTTTGCCAAATTTGATATGCAGTAGTGCAGATACTAACACGGTTATATTCATTTTGGTCTAATGCACAAAACAACATATTTATTGCCTTTGCATTTACGGCTGCTGCCGTTTTCTCAGCCGTTGTCCATTCTGAATATTCAGTTGTTGGATTCACTATTTCTTTTTTAGTAGCATTCCAAGCATCATAGCTATTTGATTGCATAAAAAATGACATACGTGTAGCCCAATAGCTATAGTTGAGACCATTAAAGAACGGAGGTCTTTGTGTTGATTGACCTTCCGTGTAAGTGTTAGTGCTAGTGCTTGCGTTATTTGCCATATTACAAGAATATATCAAATAACGGTGTTACGGTTATATGATGACCGTGCTCTGATACCAAATGAAAGTGTGTACGCTTGTGCACACTAATTACGGATCGTGTAATATGGACTAATATATGCGGAATGTTATTTACAATTGCTATACAAGTAAATATTCAATAAACTAACTATATAGCAATTCACAGATATAGAATAGTAAATGCAGTAAACTGTAAAAATCACACCAGGGATTTTTATACTGGTTCGGACCTCCCGTCCTACGTCCAGTCCCAGACTCCTATCTGGATTTTCACAACCAACTACCTCGCTTCACCCGGAGGAACAGGTTTACAACACCCGAACAGCCGAACGGGATTTCGTGCCTCTTACAACACCGAGGACTTCAACAAAAACAAATACAATTGTCGTTGACAACTTGTGCTTTTGATAACACGGATTTGTCACTTGTAGTACACCCTTCCTATAATCTTATCCTCAAAATATGTGAATGATGTATGTGAAGATTGAAGGAAGTATATTACTTTTTTGAATCAAAAGATATGAAATGATTTCAATGATTCAATAAGCAATTGAAATGTTTTAGAGCTCAACACAGAGATCAATAGAATAGAGATTAGAATAATAGAATTGGTTATTTGAAATAATGATTTCATGATGTTTATATAAGAAATAAACAGTTGTAACCTTTTGTGAAAAGGTACAAACAAAGGTCATGATCATTGGTGAAGAGAAAGAGAAGCAACCGTTGAAGAAAAGGAAGTGTCTGTACGAAAGGTTGCTTTCTGTTTGAAAACGGTCGATAGGTCAAAATGGACCAGTAGACAGGAATTTGAATATATATACGTTATGTACACTTGTGCACGTTATCTGTGCATTCTGGGCAGAAACGGTCGACCGCCTTGTTTTAAACCGGTCGACCGGTTTAGCCCAGACTGCACAGTCAATGTGCACTCATACATATATACATTTATATTCAAAGATTGAAGGTATGAGATTATTTGAGGATAGATTTTAACATAAATAACACTACTAACATACCAAATAATCAACCTCTAATGTATGGAGCTCTTTGTGTCTCTTTAAAAACAATGAATAACTTCTTTTTGTCGATCACGGCTTATCCCTTTGTCAGAAATCAAAACTCTATAAAAATCTTGACTCAACAGATAACACCACAATGGGGGAGGAATAATCTTGGTTTCCTTAGATCCCTCAATACCCTAAGACGTCTCCTCTTCCAGGATCTCTGCCTCTTCCTCCCTGATTATCCACCTTTATCAACCAATGGCTACCAATCAGACAGTGATTTCGATGATGGGATGAAGCCTAGTCCAAAATCGGAACCTGAGAACCCCGCTCCGCCATCATAAAAGGATCTAGAAAAACATTAGTACAATCAAATCATTAAGGATATTAGCACTTTCCGCTCGAAGACTAGGAAAGTCAATTACTATGTTCTCAGCACCAACCATCATCTTGGCTAAGCATGGAACTGAAGTGATTGAGATGCATACCGATTTGGAAGTCCCAAGGTAAAGAAGTACAAATGTCAGAAGAAGAACCAAGATCGAAAGCCTAATGCACTTGGGGACTTTTGGAGAAAATTAAAAGTGAAGCAATTACTACGACTGCAAAGAAAATGCTTGATACTGCGTTAGGGATCTCAGACCTCATTCTGAATTATCTGCATTAATATGTAATAAACATTGTAATTATTATAAAAATAGTAATACAATGAACTAGTCCTAGGGATATTAAACGGCTCGAACCGGTACAAAAGGCTCTGTGTTAATCTCTCTAACGTAGCTAAATAACTGAACATAGGGATATTGAACGGCCTAAACCAAAATAAAAAACCTCCATGTTAATTATGTTAACATAGCCGCACTAGATGTAGGGATATTAGACGGCTCGAACCGATTACCAAAACAAAACTGCACAAATGCAGCTCGGCTTTTCATCCAAACTACCGAACTGGACGAAAGGATATTGGATGGACTAAACCAGTATAAAAACCCCTTTATCTTAATATTGTTAACATAACCACACTGAATGTAAGGATATTAGACGGCATGAACCAGTTATAAAAACTATGCGCATGATTTGAGAAGGTTGTAAACATGCGACCTGACTTCACAGCCAAATATCAATCTGCCCCCAAACAGCAAGGCAAACCATGCCAACCGCACAAATGTGAACTTGCCTCCAAACTGTTAGTCCATGAGTTGATGGTTTTGATGACAACAACCTTAGAATAAGATTATAAAATATAAATACTAACATTATAGTTTAGATATATATGTATATGCAGGATTTAACCATGCAGGTACCAAGAATGAAGACTGCACAGTATAGAGATTCAAGATATCAAGATTGAAGACTCATGAGTATCAAGATTATCAAGAGTTCAAGATTTCAAGATAAGTATTGAGTCTAGAATTATGTTAAAACTTCATAATAGCACTGAAATCTTCACTCCATTTTTCTTTGGGGATGGAACCAATTTCTACCTTTTTAGTGGCTTACAAACCCATGACAAGTAGCTTACAAACCTACGACAAGTGGCTTACAAACCCACGAACATCCTGGTTTTGTACAAGTTCTCGAGTCCTGATGTGATGAGATATTCTATAGGAAGAAGCTTGCAAAACTACTTCAAAATGATTTTCAAAACTACTTGACAATGATTTTCAAAACTACTTTTCAAAATGTTTTAGCCTTAAAAATTATCTTTTCAACTGATTTTCAAAAAGATGTTTTAGCCTTAAAATATTCTTTGTTTTTGTTTTTAATAAACTCTTGTTTTAAGCTTCGTTTGTTTTAAACTATCTTTTAATTATAATATATTTATACTCAGATTTAAATATAAAATTATAGTAAAATTATATATATATATATATATTATTCTCTATATTTATCTATGTATTTTATCTATAGTCAAGTATATATATAAAGTTTAAATAGTTCTTAATATAAGATAAAGGTTATTTTCAAAGAAAATCAAATCTTTAAAAAATGCTTTGGGATGTCGACATGCCCTAGTACCCCATGTCGACATAGTGTCAGTTAAGACCAAAAAATTGAATTTCAAAAGAAGTGTCTATTCGCCATAACCTTTCATGAATAGACATGGATATTGTTCTTCTATAAATAGGGGTTAGTTTCAACGAATTTAATATATCAGATTTTCTGGTTTTTCACTTCCCTTCTTCTTCCACATTTTCTTATTCAAAATCCTATCATCACTCTGCCAAAATCAGCATTGAATCTAACTAGATCATCTCTGGTTTGATTCGCTATCACTATCTCATCAAGATCCTCAGTGTTATTCAGAGTTATATGCTTTCTTTGTAATCAATAGAGTAAAAGGTGTGATTGTAGCCTTGGAAATCAATCAAGTGAGAAAAGGTGTGATTGTAGCCTTGAGAAATCAATTGGGTGAACTTGTTGCCCAGAAATCAAGTATCTCTACCCAGAGGATTGTGATTCTAGAGGGTGTATCTCGTGGCCTTAAAATCGAGGGTTGTAATTGTTGAATTGCTTTTGAAAGGAAATCCGTACTTAGTTGTGCGGGACTGGATGTCGGGTAACTCCGAACCAATATAAAATCCGGTGTGTTCTTTCCTTTACTGCATTTACTTTATTTCTGCATTTGTGTTTGATTCTGTGATTATATCTGTGTTTGAATATTTATACATTTGTGTACAAATCAACAGTAACTCAAAAAGATTTAGTAATTTCTTATAAACACTATTCACCCTCCCTCTAGTGTTCATTCTAGCCTTAAGATCCGTATTCCGCATTCCTCACATTTGGTATCAGAGCAAGGTTTTCAAAAGTTTCATAATCTGATTTTTGAAAAAGTTTTTTTTAAAAAAAATGGCTATATTTAAGAAATTTGTTAATGCATGTTTAGAAATATTCAGATCATCATTGTCTCTTGAGTCTGCATATAATCAATATTCAAATACAAGTTGTCTACTAAGATTGTTTGATGTGAAGGAATCATGCTTTATGGGAGTTGAGGAATTAATCCAGAACAAACAAATTGTGCAGATCAAAAAGAACAAATGGATACTTAATAGTGGATGTTCTAGACACATGACTGGGAATCCAGATATGCTGAATGATATAATATACAAAGACGGAGGACTGGTTAACTTTGGAGACAATTCAAAAGGTTATGTGATCGGCATCGGCAAAGTCGGTAACTCTGAAACTCCTATTATTACTAATTTTTTGCTAGTTAAGAATCTGAAACACAATCTTCTAAGTATAAGTCAACTATGCGATAAAGGATATAAAATTAAATTTGAAAAAGATAAGTGTCACATTGAAGATAATAATTCAACCATAATATTTGAGGGAATTAGGAAAAAGAATATTTATATTCTTAGTATGAAATTTCAAATGATAACTTGTGTCTTTTGGCAAATGCAAGTGACCCTTGGATTTGGCATAAGAGATTTGGGCATTTGAATTTCAAACTCTTATCTAGACTGTCAAAACATGATCTAGTAAGAGGCCTCCCTAAAATGAATTTTAAAGTAGATAGTCTATGTAATGCATGTCAACTAGGAAAACTTAGAAAAAGCTCTTTTAAATTAAAAGATATGATTTCTACTACGAAACCTCTTGAATTACTTCATATTGATCTATTTGGTCCATCTCAAATTCTATCAATAAATAATAGTAAATATGTTTTTGTAATTGTAGATGATTATTCTAGATTTACATTGAAAATATTTTTAAAACATAAAAGTGATACTTTTGAATATTTTAAGAATTTTTCAAAAAGGGTTCAAAATCAACTTTCTCAAAATATTATAACCATCCGTAGTGATCACGGTGGTGAATTTGAAAATGAAAAGTTTGAAGAATTCTGCACTAAAAAGGGAATAATTCACAATTTTTCATTTCCAAGAACTCCACAACAAATCGGAGTAGTAGAATGTAAAAATAGGACGATTCAAGAGTGTGCGAGAACTATGCTTGCTGATAGTAATTTACCAAAGTACTTTTGGGCAGAAGCAGTTGCTACCGCCTGTTATATTTTAAATAGAATTTTAATTAGACCTTTAACTGATAAGACATATTATGAACTTATTTACTCAAAGAAACCTAAGGTATCTTATTTTAGAATTTTTGGAAGTAAATATTTTATTTTAAATACAAAAGATAACTTAGATAAATTTGATCCTAAATCCGATAAAGGTATCTTTATCGGACACTTTAATAGAAGTAAAGCATACAGAGAATTTAATTTAAGAACTAATACCATCGAAGAAACAATGCATGTTTCATTTGATGAAAATTTCAAAACTTTTGAAGAAATAAATGATGAAGAGGATTTAATCACTCAAAACCAAGAGTCAACTGAAACTAATAATGAATTAAATCATCCTAATAAAAGGATTAAACTTTTAAAAGATCATCATATAGAAAATATACTTGGAGATATGCAATCTGTTGTTAAAACTAGAAACCAACTAAGTCAAATGAGTAATGTAGCTTTTATATCAACTATTGAACCCAAAAATCCAGAAGAAGCATCAACTGATGATTCATGGATTTTGGCTATGCAAGAAGAATTAAATCAATTCACTAGAAATGATGTTTGGGAACTTGTTCCTAGACCTAAAAATAAAACAATAATTGGAACTAAATGGGTTTATAAAAATAAAATGAATGAACAAGGAGAGTTTGTTAGAAATAAAGCCCGGTTAGTCGCTCAAGGTTATTGTCAAGAAGAAGTAATAGATTTTGATGAAACCTTTGCCCCCGTAGCAAGATTAGAAGCCATTAGGATTCTACTTGCTTTCGCAAATCATAATAATTTCAAATGGATGTTAAAAGTGCATTTTTAAATGGTTTTGTAAAAGAAGAAGTATTTGTTGAACAACCACCACTTTTTGAAAATGATAAATTTCCAAATCATGTTTACAAACTTAAGAAAGCTCTATATGGCCAAATTAACTCCTAGATCCTGGTATGATAGACTAAGATCTTACTTGTTACAATCAAATTTTGAAATAGGTAAAGTAGATAATACTCTTTTTATTAAAAGAAATAAAAATGATACTCAACTAGTACAAGTCTACGTAGATGATATCATTTTTGGATCAACTAATTTTGAAATGAATAAAGAATTTTCTGAAATAATGAAAAAAGAGTTTGAGATGAGTCATATGGGTGAATTAAATTTCTTTTTAGGATTATAAATAAAACAATTAGATAATGGTATCTTTATTGGTCAAGAAAAATATGCTAAACACCTAGTTAGTAAATTTGGTTTGACTACTACGAGTGGAAAACCCACTCCCATGGCAACCAATGAGTACCTTAGTAAAGAAGATCTCTCGAAAGATGTAGATCAAAAATTATATAGAGGAATGATTGGATCACTACTCTATATCACTGCGAGTAGACCTGATATCATGCATAGTGTCTGTCTCTGTGCAAGGTATCAATCCCAACCTAAAGAAACTCACTTAAAATCTGTAAGACGTATTATAAGATATGTTAAACACACCTTTGATTATGGCTTATTTTATCCTAAAAATGATTCGTTTGATTTAATATCTTACTGTGATGCTGATTTTGCTGGTTGTAAATCAGACCGAAAAAGTACAAGTGGAACTTGTCACTTTTTAGGGCATTCTATGATTTCCTGGTTTAGTAAAAAGCAAAACACAGTTTCTCTATCAACAACTGAAGCAGAGTATATTTTTGATGCTTTGGCTTGTTCTCAAGTAATATATATGCAACAAACTTTAAAAGATTTTGGTTTAAATATCTCAAAATCACCAATTTATTATGATAATACTAGTGCAATAAATTTATCCAAAAATACTACTCAACATGCTCGAACTAAACATATTGATATCAGACACCATTTTCTCAGAGATAATATAAGTAGAGAAGTAATTACTCTCGACTATATCAATTCTGAAAATCAAATTGATGATATCTTAACAAAACCCTTAAATGAATCTACATTTACTAAATTAAGAAGAGAAATAGGTATTTGTTCATTAACTGAAATATAAAATATAAATAACAAAGTATAATTAAAAATTAAATCAAATAGTAAAAATATTGAGAACCATGTCGACATCCCTCCTATACCCATGTCGACATATAACGTTTTGTTAAAATTTAAAAAATTTCCCACCAAAATTCAAATGATTGGTTATATATTCTTCTTATTTTTGAAATTTTCTTCATTCTCTTTGTTCTCTTTCTATTCTATCTTCTGAAATCAATTTATTAATGGCCTCCTCTTCCAAATCAAACATAAAATCAACCTTTTCATTCCCTTCTCCTAGCTCTGGTCCGTTCCAACGTACTACGCTCGCCCAAGTGACAAAAATGGAGGATTCACTGAAGGATGCAATTCAGTTAATGACTGAAATTCAAATAGTGCAACTCCGAATGGCAAAAGAACAGGAAAGGCAAGGGAAAATCCTTAGAAATTTGCAAAAATTTCTAATGGACAATCATGCTAATCCAATCTTGATTGACGAGGACTCTTCAGGAGATCATGAACAAGAGGAAAGTGAAGAAGAAGAAGAAGAACCAATGGAAGAAGAGCATGTGGAAGACAACGACAAAGTCATTTGCGTTGGCGAAGTATGTTTTGACAACGACGGAAACTTGGTTGAACAACGTGGAAATTTCTGTTTCCATTATCCAAATTGTTCGATCCATGGATCTCCAATTGTCAAAGATACTCAGTAGTTTCTTCCTTTTCGTTTTTCATCGTTATGTGTATATTTGTCACATTGTACGAAAATATAAATATAAACATATATATATAAAAATAAATATTATATATAAGTATTATATAGGTACTTGGTTAGGAATGTTAGTAGTTTAGGACTAAGTTTTAGGTTTACAAGTAAGTATTGATTATGTATGATAACACTATCATTATAATCATATAGGATATTAGACTAAGAGTTATATAGTTTGGAGTTAGTTTGTTTTTGTTGATGACAAAGGGGGAGAAATATAAAATAGAAGAGTTAGGCATAGATTAAGGGGGAGTTATCAGTTTTAGGGGGAGTTATTAGGATAGAAGTAATATTTTATAAACAAAGGTTGTCATCATCAAAAGGGGGAGATTGTTAGTCCATGAGTTGATGGTTTTGATGACAACAACCTTAGAATAAGATTATAAAATATAAATACTAACATTATAGTTTAGATATATATGTATATGCAGGATTTAACCATGCAGGTACCAAGAATGAAGACTGTACAGTATAGAGATTCAAGATATCAAGATTGAAGACTCATGAGTATCAAGATTATCAAGAGTTCAAGATTTCAAGATAAGTATTGAGTCTAGAATTATGTTAAAACTTCATAATGGCACTGAAATCTTCACTCCATTTTTCTTTTGGGATGGAACCCATTTCTACCTTTTTAGTGGCTTACTGTGACGCCCCACCTCTATACCCATGCTAGGCAAGGACACTACGGGGTAATGCCGTCAACTAGCGCGGAGAATAAGGCTGTTGAGGAGCGACCATCCGTGTAATTGCTTTGTGCAAGCACCGATATGTCAGATAAAATAATAACTTTTCATTTCATCTCAAGAGGAAATCCGACATACCGATACAAACTCAAAACAACTAGACAGTGGCTATATATATAATCTTCGGAAACAAATATAGAAATAAGCATAACATAAATCAGTCATAGACAGTTCATATCACAAAGGCGGAAATAGATATGAATATAACACATGAAAGTGTACATCAGAGTAGTGGTCAAATAAGATCCACAATAACACAAAAGAATAGATACAAGTGCAAGGCAAAAGAATATGTATACATCAAGGAGTCTAAATCTCAAATGTATACAACAAAAACTACTAAACTAGAGTAGTTAGCCAAAAGTCAGATGATGGTTCCAGATAGGAAGTCATGAGGAAGCACCTGTAATATCTCAGTCTGACTCGAGTATTATTTAAGAAGAAAATAATAAACGGATCAGTCTAGCTATAATTATCAGATAAAATGAGATATAAGAAGAGATATAATAATAAAACGTATGATAACCAAAAATGTCATACTACGTCAAGTATACATTAGAAAACCCACAAAAGTCATACAATATCTCAAGAATCTCATAGCTCCAAAAAGAACGTCATATTCTTTATTTAATTCACCAAGCCACAAAAATGACATAAGTATCAATGCCAATGGTAAAAGCTGGTGAAACATAAAGTCCAGAAATCAATAATTAGAAATCCAGAAATCACAAGAAAAGGATGGCCAATCCCATAAAAGTACCAAGGCCAATCACAAGGGTTAATGACACACAAATTCACCAATGCACAAATATTGATAGAGCTTATTAATGTAAATCACGAAAATTGGTGAAACACAAATTCTAGAAATCGTCAATTAGAAATCCAGAAAGATCACAAAAAGGGAAAGAGGCCTGTCACTAAAACGGGAGCATTAAAGCTCACCAACACGTGTATCATAAGATGAGACGCTATCTCATGGTCGCTAACCATCAATTTTGAGCCGAAGCTCCATAAAAATGGCCCGAAGACCATGAGCCGAAGCTCCACAAGAACGGCCCGAAGACCATGAGCCGAAGCTCCACAAGAACGGCCCAAAGACCATGAGTCGCTACCCCACAAAAATTGAGCCGAGGCTCCACAAAAAGGATCTTCGCAGACTCACAAGTGTAAATTATACTAAG
Organism: Allium fistulosum; assembly: GCA_030737815.1. Classification (NCBI taxonomy): domain Eukaryota; kingdom Viridiplantae; phylum Streptophyta; class Magnoliopsida; order Asparagales; family Amaryllidaceae; genus Allium; species Allium fistulosum. The sequence goes on along the minus strand of CM060901.1, from coordinate 616,674,466 downwards.
CTAGTAAATAAATAAGTTAGGGTTCATGTCCCATAACCACTAGCTTAACTTGATTATTTACGAACAAACTGTAGACTTTCACTCGAATAGAAGTGTAAATTACACTAAGCTAGTAAATATATGAGTTTAGCTTCATGTCCCATAACCACTAGCTTAACTTAAATATTTACGAACGAATTGTAGATTTCCACTCGAATATTGTCACAAGGGTTTCAATCGAACAAGTCCAAGAATTAACCGACGAAGTAAACGCAAGCGGTTCATACCACTTGTTTTACTAAGCCGTTTAATTAGATTTTTCGTACGAGTGAGGTAAAGGTTTGTATATACTAGTAGATTAGAAAAATAGTTTAAGAAACGAGCTTTGTAATAAAATAGTGTTGAAATCGTTTTGATGGAAGAGTTTTGATATTTACTACTAGTATTGAAACCTTCATATTTTTAAAGTGACAAATCACAAATGTGATTGTAGAAACAATCAATCATCAAAATTCACATACGAAGACGTGAATCAAATTCAAAGAAATCGATACTAAATCCATCAAAATGGATATTCACATAAACCCCGAAAAAGAAGTCATCAAAGTCGATAATAATTGATAACAATAAGTCGGATCAACAAAAATCGATAAACCTTGGAAATTTACTCGAAAATAGGCAAATTAGGCAAAATCAGTAGTTCCAGACGTCTGAGAGGTGTTCCCAGACATCTGGCCCAAGGTTCTAGAAGTTTAAGTGTTTTCTCCCTTCTATTTTTAATTCCTGGGCCATTTCAGACGTTTGAAAATTTCAACCAGACGTCTGAATTTGATTTCAGACGTCTGGATTTTGTTTCAGACGTCTGGATTTTGTTACTACCTTTTCCAAACCCCTTTCCAAACGTCTGGATTTGGTTTCAGACGTCTGAAATTTATTTCAGACGTCTGAAATTTTCTGCTAGGCAAAAAAAACAGCCTAGCTAAAAAACGACAAATCCAAACCGAAATGCGATCGAACGAGCGACGAGCACTAAGGGTTTACACCAATCGGCAACCCGGCCCTATAAGCACTTCGATGCATCACCAAAAACATGTTCAAACATCCATAAAAGGATTTTCATAAAATTGAACCAAAACACCAAAATTGGAGAATTCGCAAAACCAATTCAAATCACAGTAAATGAACACAAAATAGATGTTAGGAATTCATACCTAATAACAAAGATAGATATAGACATAGATGTGAGATAAAAATCTCCCCTTTATACACGAAAACACAAGAGAGAAGCTTTGAAACAAAGGATAGACCAATTCCTCTTCAATCTCAACTCAAGAAGCTTGAATCTAAGCTTAAAAGAGAAATATTTCCTAAAGTTAGGTTTAGGAATTTCTGAAATTGAAAGGAGAATGAGTTGAAGAAGAAGAAGGAGATGCTTACCAATAGCTTCTCTTCGAATTTGGAGCTAGAACTTGAGTTTGCAAGAGGAACTAGGGTTTGGAATTTCTATTTCCCATTCTCTTCCCCCATTTTCAGTTGAGCTTGAGTGTTTGCAAAATGAAATGAGTGAATGGAGAGGAGAGGGGCTAAGTTAGGATATAGGGCTGAAACCCAAACCCAAACCCAAAGTGAAAAAGTAGCAAAATTCTACTAACTCCAAACATATCGAAGTTTATACTCAAAAAGGTCGCAAACGTCATTTTGAACTCAATGGGGTTGGTCTCGAGTCCTAATTTGACTGTTTGCAAAAAGTAGCATTTCGGACTATAATCCGACTAACGATGAAATATTTAAATATTCAATCGATAAATATGCGGGTTGTTACACTTACAAACCCACGACAAGTAGCTTACATACCTACGACAAGTGGCTTACAAACCCACGAACATCCTCGTTTTGTACAAGTTCTCGAGTCCTGATGTGATGAGATATTCTGCAGGAAGAAGCTTGCAAAACTACTTCAAAATGATTTTCAAAACTACTTCAGAATGATTTTCAAAACTACTTTTCAAAATGTTTTAGCCTTAAAAATTATCCTTTCAAATGATTTACAAAAGGATGTTTTAGCCTTAAAATATTCTTTGTTTTTGTTTTTAATAAACTCTTGTTTTAAACTTCGTTTGTTTTAAACTATCTTTTAATTATAATATATTTATACTCAGATTTAAATATAAAATTATAGTAAAATTTTATATATATTATTCTCTATATTTATCTATGTATTTTATTTATAGTCAAGTATATTTATAAAGTTTAAATAGTTCTTAATATAAGATAAAGTTTATTTTCAAAGAAAATCAAATCTTCAAAAAATGCTTTGGGATGTCGACATGCCCTAGTACCCCATGTCGACATAGTGTCAGTTAGGACCAAAATTTTGAATTTCAAAAGAAGTGTCTATTCACCATAACCTTTCATGAATAGACATGGTTGTTGTTCTTCTATAAATTAGGGTTAGTTTCAACGAATTTTATATATCAGATTTTCTAGTTTTTCACTTCTCTTCTTCTTCCATATTTTCTTATTCAAAATCCTATCATCACTCTGCCAAAATCAACATTGAATCTAACTAGATCATCTCTGGTTTGATTCTTTGTCACTATCTCATCAAGATCCTCAGTGTTATTCAGAGTTATAGGCTTTCTTTGTAATCAATAGAGTAAAAGGTGTGATTGTAGCTTTGGAAATCAATCAAGTGAGAAAAGGTGTGATTGTAGCCTTGAGAAATCAATTGGGTGAACTTGTTGCTCGAAAATCAAGTATCTCTACCTAGAGGATTGTGATTCTGGAGGGTGTACCTCGTGGCCTTGAAATCGAGGGTTGTAATTGTTGAATTGCTTTTGAAAGGAAATCCGTACTTAGTTGTGCGGGACGGGATGTAGGGTAACTCCGAACTAGTATAAAATCCGGTGTGTTCTTTCCTTTACTGCATTTACTTTATTTCTGCATCTGTGTTTGATTCTGTGATTATATCTGTGTTTGAATATTTATACATTTGTGTACAAATCAACAGTAACTCAAAAATATTTAGTAATTTCTTATAAACATTATTCACCCCCCCTCTAGTGTTCATTCTAGCCTTAAGATCCGTATTCCGCATTCCTCACACAAACAAGGGGGCAGGTCATGCCAAGCATGTAGAAAAATATGCATGTCAAAAGCTCAGGGCAAGATTTACAAGTTGCGCAAAAAGTTAATTCAGAAAATGGCAAGGAAAAACGATACATGGAATGTACTGCCACCAACAGATCAAGTACAATTCCAAAAACTACTCAAAGCTTGCCAGGTAAACATCAAAAATAAGGATTTTCTTATATTATTTAAAATCCTGTTAGAATACACTAAATACTACGCTCATATATACACGACCAGTATTTCTACAAACACCTTGAAAAGTGCAAAAGATAAACAACGCACTCCAATTAAACGAAACTGCATTACAAGTCTGACCCTGACTCGGAGGAAGAACTAGTTATAATCCTTCTCCAGTGGTATGATATGTAGGAATGCAGTGCAAAAAATTGAGGAGATATGCCCTCAAGTTGATTGATAGAAGGTGGGTTATTCAATTCAGTAATGACAACCGATGAACGACTGGGGGAAGCACGGTTATAACCAGAACGAGGATTGTAACTAACACCAGCCCAATGGTAATCATAGCCATGCGGATCAAATTCATAATCCACCCGATTATATAAGAAGGTCAGATTAAAACTTGGTCAAAAGTGAGTGATAAATCAATTGCATGCTTCACACCAATCTCTACCTTAACTTTACCTACCTTCACATCGTGAAACTTTTCCAACAAGGAAGCCCTATCTAACCCCCACTGAGAAACTGCAGTATAGTTTAGGGGAGTTTCACACTCAAGATTGAATATCTTATTCCTAAGGGCATTCCCACGTCTCATAGAAACCCTCCTCGTTTGTTCAATCTCGTACAAAAGTTGATCCCTTATTTTTTTAGTGGTCATAGATAAAGGAGCAAAGAACTCTTGCATAAAAGAAAGGTAAGGTGAAGTGCGTGTTCCAAAGGTTCCCAATTCCTTCTTATAATGTTCCTCTAACTCATTAAACTTAGTCTCTTAATAATTTTTCAAATCATTCTTTCATTTAAAAACATCGTCTGGATTAGCCCCGGAAGGAGGTGCGAGGGCAGCACCTGATCTAGAAGTAGAACCAAGGTTCAGAGTTGCAGAGGATGCATCTTCGGCACTAATCTGCTTTGCAAGCTGCCCATCTAATTCTTCAACTTTACATTTCAAAGCTCTAGTTTCATCCGTATAAACGACCTTGTATACACTTTCAGCATTCTTCAGTAAATCTTATAATTCTACAACCCTAGCCATAGTAGAATTAAGCTTTATGTCAAAAGTGGCCACCTCCATGTCTTGATTGGAAGAAGCAAGCTGAAAATCAAATAAGCTCACACAAAATGAAATTAAAGAGGAGTATAAATATGTAAAACAAGTAGAAAAAACTCTTAAACTTCGAAAAGAAATCTCAATTCACTTAACATATATACAACCCCGAATACAAATTCCAACAATGTAAATTCACAAAGTAATTTCCTAACGAAAGCTCCAATAATACTATCCTAAGACACTTAAGACAAACTGGCCGGCGGGGTTGAACTGACGGGAAAGGTCCTTCGGGGGTCATTGCAAATCCTGTCCCAATGGTCCATTGTTCCTTTTGCGGTTAATTTGAAATTCCGCCATATTGCATAATAAATTCTGATCAAGTGAAGGGTAGAAATATTCGAGGACATCCTTGGCACGTTGTAGGAGAACCTGCCCCTTCATAATCTCAATTTTTTACCATCTAAGTTTTTCTGAGAGGGAGGCAATCCTTTCCTAAGCTGCACTCAAAGAATCCTCATGGTCATATATTCTAAGTACAACCTCCTTCCTCGTGTTTTCTACGATATCAATCAGCTGAGCCTTAGTTTCGTTATTATTCCTAGCAAAGTCGCTGAAGTATATAAAGGGGATTAGTCTTCCATCCTTCCCTCCTCTTCTTCCGCTTATTAGCTAAAGAAGGAGTTGCGCCTAGTGAAGGAGCAAGAATCTAAAAGATCGTATGAATCTTATATAATATGGCTTATGTGTATACCAACGTATATAGTCTAAACTAAGCAGAACTAAATAGAAGAGTATAAAAATAGAATAAATAAAAGCAATCACACTATGATTTATACTGGTTCGGACCTCCCGTTCTACATTTAATCCCGAAGCTCCCCTTCGGAATTTCCTTTAACCAAATACCCTTGCTTCACCCGAAGGAACAAGCAACACAATAGATTTCTAAGTAGACAAGATTGTGTTCTCAAAACACAAATTTTGACTACTGATACAATTCTACTTGTAATCTCTTTGATGATTCAAAATGCATGCATTGTGATTATGGAAGAGAATCAGATGATTCCTGAGTATAGAATTGAATTTGAATGTAATAGAGTAGAGAGCATGCACAAGAGAGTAGAGATCAAGAAAGTAGATTAAGAAAAGTTTGAAATAAATTCATGTTGATCTTTATATATAGATATCAAAGAATTATATTGAATATGTGCAATCATTCAACACAACCATTTCTGTTTGCAGAGATGCTCACAAATAATCGCAACTCTTCGATACTTTTCAAAAAATAGCCATTATAGGGTAATCAGTCGATTGAGTATAAAACGTCAGTCTGCTAAATAAGAACTTTGAATTACATGGCAAATTTTGAAAATAAACATGTGTAATAAAATAGTGAAGTTTGGTCGACTGAATAGTATTCTCAATCGACTGCCCTTGGTCGACCGAGAATAATATTCAATCGATAGAACAATGTAAAAACTGTTTTTTATAAAAAATTCTTTTCAAAACTTGTTAAAACTCTTTGATAATTAAAAGCATTTATATGTAGATGTGTGTGCATATGAACTACCAAAGAGATTTTACAAGAGTTTCTAGGACCAAGTACATACATTCGACTTGACGAACCATATTTTTGTAGCTTTTGAAATGCAGATGATTCATCTTGCTTTCTTCTTGAATTTCTGATTCAGTAGCTTGTTATACCTGTACGATATTGTATACTAAATCTCTACTACTAATAATGGTAATTCAATGAACTAGGATCAACCGTGTCTTTTTGAAATCCCCAAACTACCCTTCACATGTCACCCCCCTTTACCATCTGCTTGCTAACCCATAAAAACAATGTTAGCCTCATTTCCTAATCCTCCACTCCTTCAACTACATCGACGCAATCCTCCACTACTTCAACTACATCGACGCAATCCTCCACTAACTGAAATCAATTCTACACCGACGGCGATTTCTACGTCTTCTCCAACGATCGACCACCCATCAATGGATTTCACTATCAATTTACATCCAACACCGCCAATAACTATTTGAAATAAAAGTGTTGTGACCATCAATGATTTTGCACGTATATCACATATCCATCCATTAATTTTTTTAAAATAAAAACCAAATATCTTTAGCTATTAGATGCACGTATCGTGCAATTTATACTAGTATACATAAAAATATTGTTATCATCATTAAAACATAAAAATGGGGTTCTAACAATCTCCCCCTTTTGATGATGACAACTATATGAATTAATATAAAAAACATATGTATCTCTCCCCTTTAATGCATGCTCCCCTGTCAATATTTTCTCCCCCTTTAATATCAACAAAAAGACGAGAATACAATAGAGATTACAGTATACAAAGATATATCATAGGGGATGTTGATGAAATATAATGCTAAGTACATAAGCAAATACACAAATACATGCGACTATAAACGCATATAGAACAACAACATATGAAAGTCTTATGAGTGAATATCAAAATCACTAAATAGCAAATTTCAACTCTACATTGTCCAAACACAACTACATGAATTTAATACTAATGACATAAAACCAACAGAGTAGTGTGAGAATTATTACAATATACTTCGCAAGTTCAATGCCAAAAGAAACCATGAGCACAACTACATCATAAGTTTCGGACACAAACGACCACAATACCAACATAGCATGCAGGTCACAAGTTCAAACACAAATACAAAGTAACAACACAAATACTTCCAACACAATAAAACACAAGTAAAATAAGTCCAACACAATATGCAAGTAACAAAACAAAGAAAAGACCATCATCAAACCATTCAAAGTAAAAGCTTACCAATCCAAGAAGTCTATCTAATTCTTTGGCTTGGAGTCACGAGTTGAAGACGGTCGTGAACATGAGGAGAGCTTATTCCATATCTTCTCCAAGAAACCAAGCGTAGTCTTCTCAAATATCTTTTGGCATTTAATCATTTGTCTTTGTTGTTTGTAGATAATTTCTTGGTTTTTAAGGATGACAGCATTGGAGGTCTTTGATGGCTCAACAAAAACAAGTTCCTTATCACTATCAGAACTCAAATTAATCTCTTTGGAAATTTCTTGTTAAGTAGGTTGCTACTCAACCAGTGGATCTTGAGAAGTTAATTAAGCTAAGTCTTGTTGAACCGTACAAGCTAAGTGGACGTTGTATGGTACAAGAGGTTCAATTTTTTATGGTAGCTTCATAAGAGAGATGGATTTTTGGTCTATCACTTTCAACAAAATGAAGTCTTGCATGCTATCAACATTGATTCCATTGTACATGAATATTTTAGTTAAGTAAGAGGCAAATAACATCATGTGTCGAGCGTGTGCATGGAAGCTTTTAATTCATCATGTATAATCCTAGCCAAATTTAACTTTCATGTAAATAGCATACCTTGTAGTTATTATCATACATTTTCTCATAACTACTAGTATGAGGCAATATAGTATGAAGTATCATTTTGTTTAAAATTCAAGCTTGTGGACGAAGATTTACCGAAGTATTAGCCATATTTTCAACATGAAATAAGTAACTTATAGAGTTGTAATCAAAGTTATCATAATCAGTATCTTCTAATTCAAGTCGAAGATTGGAGCAACCAAGAATAATTCCCAAATCTTTTATCGATAAAACTATATCAACTCCTAAAACCTTAATCCACAAGATACCTTCATTGTCAATGGGCATCTATAAGTCTCCATAAAGGTTAGCATAAAACATTCTCACTAGAAATGGATAAAGAATTTCCTTGTTTTCATTTGCATTAATCAAAAGAGAGAAATTCATGTTCTCTAGCAATCGCCTCAATTCCAAATGCTTCGAAGTCGGACATCTTGTAAGATGTTTCTTGAACTGCTCTTTTGTCATTCAATTCATTAAAGTGTTTTAAGGCATTCTTGCTACCATTTAGCAATTCCAATTGAGTATTTGAGGCAAATTTGGGATGAGAGGGATTAGATGAGGGAGCCAGATTAGGAGCTTTTTCTCTTGGCCTTCTCTTTGAAACAGGGAGTTTCTGGAGTTTTTTCTTTGGAGCCATTGATTCGTTGGTCAAAGCTTTTAGAGAGACTAAGGTTTTAAATTTGAAAAGGTAAAGTGATGATTTGGGTGAAGATGCACGATCTTTGACATTTTAAAAAAAATGGCAAACTACTAGTTCAGTCGATTGGCAAACCTATTCAGTCGACTGAATCTATACAGAGTGGTTTCTTGAGAGTAAATTGCAATTTTTAGTCGACTAAAATATATAGGTTTAGTCATCTGAACTACCCTGGTTCAATCGACCGAGCATTCAATTAAGATGACTGAAATGGGCATTTTTGGTTCCAGAGATTAAATATGATTTTAGTCGGCTATATTAATAACTATCAATCGACTATGTATTTTTTTAGAGATCATAGGGGTTGACTCGATTGGGGATTATTTTTATTTGACTGGAACTGGTTCTAAGTGCTTTTATTTGTAATTTGATTGTTTATATGTTTCATAACTTATATAAACTATGAATTATATGTATGCCCATATTTTTTATTTCGAGAACTTATTTATACTATATATATTATATATATTTGAAAATTATATACACATATGTTACATATATATAAAAACTTATATTCAACATCATTAGCATATACATATTTAAAAATTCCATTCATTAAAGCTCAATCCTTAAGTCATCGATGGACTCGATTCATCTTTAGACGGATCAGTTTCCCACAAGTTTTCAAAGCATGATTCATATATTTTTATCAGGATTGATGGTGAATTCAATGGACTAATAAGTTGCTTCGATGAGGTAGGATGTTTATAAGGAGTAAGCTGTTTGGAGGGCCTTCCAGTGGAGTGAATGCACTGCTTTGTTGATGATTTTCCACAAAAACGCATTATAGACTTCTCTATAAAGCTTAAACGTTCTCCCTGATGACATTTCTCCTAATACAACTCATTTTGCAACCATATAGATTCTCTCTGATAGTGAGCTATTTCATCAATATGTTCATCTTGTGCCATAGTTATTTCTCCTTCAAAACTAATCGATTGCTTCACCCTCTTGCTTTTTGGGGAGTACCCGATATGTTCTGAGGGAGATGAGGTAATTCTAATGTACGATGATGTATTATCAAAAGTTAACATCATTTGGAAGAATAGTTTTTATTAAAAAATGAAACTAATTTTGATGGTAAAGTGTCTTAAGACACAAAGATTAATAGAGAGAAAGATACACTAAGTTAGGAGAGATGGTTGTTAAAAAGCCAAGAATTTTAACCACTCATTATCTTATTAGTTTACTAAAAGTAGAAAGAATTGTTAAAAACCAAAGAAATTTTTAGAAAACCGTAGTTTTAAAATTCATATAATTGTAATTCGCCAAGTTAATTTTCTATCATTCGCTAATTTTTAACATACAAGTTATTGAGATCAATTATAAATATAAAAAAGTTAATTCCATACAAAAGAATTTAAGGATTATAAACATTTGATACCCATTATGTTTCACCGGGAGAACTTTAAACAACTTTTTATATTATAACCAAATTTACTTTATACTTATGAAGTCATGGTAATAAGATTATTATGAAATTAATATTTTAGCGAACAAATTCCTATATCATTACACAATTTTATAAAGGTAGATTTACAGAGAGGCTTAGTAAATATATCGGCAACTTAATTTTTGGTATTAATAAATTCTAGAGAAATAGTGTCTTTTTCTACATTATCTCGAAGAAAATGATAGTGAATATCAATGTGTTTAGTTCGAGAGTGGTTAATAGGATTTTTCGATAAATTGATAGCACTCGTATTAGCACAATATATAGGAAATTTATTATGTTTTCGAAAACTCTGAGAGTTTGTTGCATGCAGATCACTTGTGCATGTGCTAAAGCAGTTGATATATACTCGGTTTTATAAGTCGATAGTGGAACACAATTTTGTTTCTTACTATACCATGAAATCAGAGATTGACCGATAAAGTGACATGTGTCACTCATACTCTTTCGATTCGTTTTGCAACCACCAAAATTAACATCATTATACGAAACTAATTCGAAAGAGCTACCTTTTGGTCAAAAGAGCCCGTAATATTTGGTGTTGGTTACGTAACACAAAATTCGTTTCATAGCTAGATGATGTGATTCCTTAGGCTGTGCTTGAAATCTATCACATAAACAAACACTCATCATAATGTATGGTCTAGATATAGTAATGATCCTATCATACTACGATATAATTTTTGATCGAATGCTTTTCCGCTTTCATCTTTATCTAAATGCAATCTTGTGCTTATTGGAGTTGGTTTACTTGACGTGTTATCCATTCCAAAATGTTTTAACAACTCTCTTGATAATTTTCTTGATATATAAAGATTCTATTTTCTAATTGTTTGATTTGTAGACCCAAAAAGAAATTCAATTCTCCTATATGTGACATTTCAAACTAATTTTCAAAATATTTGAAAAATCATAACATAAGCTTTCATTTGTTGATCTAAATATTATATCATCTACATAAATTTGAACAACTAATATATCATCATTTTTCATTTAATAAATAATGTAATATCTGTTTTACCAATTTGAAAACCATAATTTAACAAGTGACCTAAAAGTCAATCGTACCAAGCACGGGGTGCTTGTTTTAGACGATATAGTACTTTCTTAAGTTTGAAAACATAATCAGGGTATTCTTCATGAACAAACAATCGCGGTTGTTTGATAAAAAACATTTTATTTAATAAAGCTATTTAAAAATGCACTTTTGACATCCATTTGATATAATTTGAAGTTATAGTGACATGAAAAAGTGTGTAATGTTCTTATAGTTTCTAATCGAGCTACAAGAGCAAATATCTCTTTATAATCGAATCCTTCTTCTTGATTATATGGCTGAGCTACTAATCTTTCTTTATTATGAATTATATTTTCATTTTCATCGGCTTTGTTTTTGAATATCCATTTAGTTCCAATTACAGATTGACCATCCGATCTTAGTACAAGTTCCCAAACTTCATTACGTTCAAATTGGTTTAATTCTTCTTGCATTGCCAAAATCCAAAAATCATCTTTAGCGGCCTTTTTATAGTTTTTCGGTTCAATATTTGAAATAAATGCTATGATACTTGTTTTATTTAATTGACTTCTAGTTGTAACTCTGGTGTTTACATCTCATATTATATTGTCCATTGGATGATCTTTTGAAATTCTAGGTGGTGATCCCAAAACATTATTGTCATTATCATTATTTTTTGCATTTGTATTTCATTTTCATTATTACTATTATTATCCGAGACAAAAGTTTGATTAAGATCCGATATCTCTTCATTATTATTTTCTCTTTCATTTTCGTATTCTTCATCGAATGAAACATGTATACTCTCTTCAATAGTATTTGTTCTTTTATTAAAAATTCTATAGACTTTGCTTCATTCAGAATATCGTATAAAAATTCCTTCATTAGCTTTAGGATCGAATTTGCCTAATTAATCTTTAGTATTTAATATAAAACGTTTAGAACCAAAAGTTCGAAAATAGGAGACTTTCGATTTCTATACTAAGAACATTTCATAACAGGAATTTTTAGTCATCTCTTAATGATACATGATTAAGTACATAACAAGCGGTAGAAACGGCTTCGACCCTAAAATTCTTTGGCAAATTACTACTGAGAAACGTTCTTGCATATTCTTGAAGAGTATGATTTTTCCTTTCAATTAAACCATTTTTTTGTGGCGTGCGCGGACAAGAAAAATAATGACCAATATCTTTCTTTTTACAAAAATTTTCAAATAACTCATTTTCAAACTCGCCTCCGTGATCACTTCTTATATTTTTAATTTTTATATTTCTTAGGTTTTGAATTCTTTTAGAAAATATTTTAAAAAATTCAAAAGCATCACTTTTGTGTTTTAAAAATAAGGTCCAAGTAAATCTCGAATAATCATCAACAATCACAAAAACATACTTATTATGATTTATTGATCATACTTGATAGAAACCGAACAAATCCAATTAACGTAGTTCTAGCAATTGCTTTGATGATTTTTCTTTTTTGGATTTAAAAGAGCTCTTCTTTAGTTCACCATATTGACATGCATCACATAAGTTTTTGACTTTAAAACTAATTTTTGGTAAACTTTGAGTTCATTCTTAGCTAATTTGTCGATATACTTAAAGTTAATATGATAAAACCGCTTGTGCTAGAGTCATGGATCATTGTGATTGGCAACTAGACACAAATCATTGTCATGTTTAATATTCATATAAAAAATATAGATATTTTTTTTTCTCATTCCCTCAAAAATCAAGTTTTTATTTTGATCAAAAATGTTGTATTTATCTTTCTCAAAATCTATTTTTAATCCTTTATCACAAAGCTGACTTATACTTAAAAGATTGTGTTTTAAAATTTTCTATTAATAAGATGTTAGAAATTATAAGAGAGGTAGATATATTGAAATTAATGACGTATCCACTTCCAACTACGAATCCCTTCGAGTTGTCTCTGAATGTCATGGTACCTCCATCAATGAATGTTATATAAGATAACATATTCAGATTTCTCGTCTTGTGTTTGGAGCATCCAATATTGAGTATTAATTTCTCCTTGTTTTTGATTTTATTTTTGGGTACCTGCAAAAGAATAGGAATTTCATTGGTACTCACTTCCTACATTAGGGTCCTATGTGTTAGTAAGAGACGGTAACCATATCCAAATGGATTTGGGATCTTTAGAGATATAATTACGGTTATTAATGGCATTTACTAGATAGTCATCTATATATTTTTGCCTAATCAATTTATTATTAGTATTTGGAATCCAAATTTTCAAAAAATTTGAATGAATTACTTGATTTAACATTTTATTTGGACTTCTTTAACATAGTATACAAAGTACTATATTTATTATTACTTTGCTTCGTTTTGAAACCAAGTCACCCATTTCTATTCCAAAGGGTTTTGAAATTTTAACTAAATTTTCTAAAATTTTCTTTTCTTTATTAAATTTAGAAATATTACTAGTAATTTGTACCAATTTTTGTTTTAGTTCAAAATTTTCACTTCTAGTTAAGTCTAGACTAGATTTTAGTCCATAATTCTCATTGCTAAGCTTATAGTTCTCAATATTGCTAGCCTTAAGTTCATCGATTGGATTTTGAGAAGATAAGTTTTCACAAGAATTTTGTGAAATTTCTAGTTCTTCCTCTAGAATCCTTTTTTCATCTTTTATTAAGCCAATTTCTAGTTCAGCTCTATTTAATTTTCCTATATTTTCTTTATATAATTTCTTTATATCTCTAAGTTTATCATCTAATTCTATACTTATTTCCAAAATCTTGTTTAAGAGAGTTCAAGGCTTACCTCTGCTGTGGTGGTCATAAAACAGACATTTGCCTGTTATGAATCATTATCACTGTCACTTTCTGAAGAGGATGAGCCTGAAACGTCCCATGTCACCTAGAATGCCTTTCTCTTTTTCTTGAACTTTTCGAACTTATTTTTCTTCTTACCATTGTTTAGTACCAGACTGCCTTTCTTCATATGACCAAATTTGTTGCACCTATAGCACTTGATAGATGTCAGGTTAGATGAGTCGAATTGCCACCGTTATGTGTCTTTGTTCTTGAACATGTTATAGTTTTCGGCAATGAATACAATCTCATCATCGTCCAAATCCGAGTCATCGTCATTGGCTTTGAATGCTATACTCTTTTTCTCTTTTTTTCACTTTCCTTTCCTGCAAGTTAGCTTCGTACGACATCAATTTTCCTATTAATTCTTCAACTTTGAGTTGAGAAAGATCGTTAGCTTCTTCAATAGCTAAGACTTTTCATTCACATTCAACAATCAAAGAATTAAAAATACGTGTGACTAGATTAAAGTCTGTTAAAGTGACTCCTAGTACCAGGAGATTATGTTTAATCATTTGAAATCTAGCATACATATCAATAATAGTCTCATTTGCTTACATATTGAATGAAGAGAACTGATTCTGTAAAATAGATTTTTTTTTTACTTTATTCATGCCTTCACGAGTGACTTATAGTGTATGCCAGATATCAGAAATAGTTTTACAAAGCATAACTCTTGAGAACTCGTTTTTATTAGGTAAATAGAATAAAACATTCATAGCTTTGGCATTGTTGGTCCCTGCGGTCTTTTAATCATCTGTCCAAGTACTCATTTCAGTAGCAGCGGCTTTATATTTGTTTGAATAACTTGCCGGATTTCAAGACCATTAGCTTCTATAAGTATTCTCATACATGTGGACCAATAAGCATGGTTAGATCTAGTTAATAGTGGAGGACATGCAGTTAACTAAACTTCTTGAAAAGTATTTTCCATATATGGACGATTATTCAAATACTTTGTTACGATAATTTGAAATAACCTTGCTTTCATACCAAATGAAAGATCACACAGATCTTGTATAATATGGCTTATGTATATACTAACGTATATAGTCTAAACTAAGCAGAACTAACTAGCAGAGTATAAAAATAGAATAAATAAAAGCAATCAACCAGGATTTTTATACTGGTTCGGAACTTCTGTCCTACATCCAGTCCCGAAGTTCTCTTTCGGAATTTCCTTCAACCAAATACCTTCAATTTGCTAGGAGGAACAGACAACACAACATATTTTTCTAAGTAGATAAGCTTGTGTTCTCACAACACAGATTTTGACTGTTGATACAAATCTTCCTATATTCTCCTTGATGGTTCAAGATGTGTGCTTTGTGATTATTAAAGTGAATCAGGTGATTCGAGAGAGTAGAGATCAAGAAAGATAAATTTAGAAAAGTTAGAAATGAATTCAGATGTTGATACCTATATATAGATATCAAAGAGTTATATTGAATAGCTACAATCATTAAATCACAACCATTTCTATTCGTACAGATGCTCATGAATGATCACAACTCTTTGAAATGACTTTTTAAAAATTAGCCGTAATAGGATAATAAGTTGACTAAGTATAGAAAGTTAGTCTACAGAATAATAACTTTGAATTACGTGGAAAAATTTAAAAACAAACATGTGTAATAAAATAGTGAAGTTCAGTTAACTGAATAGTATTCTCAGTCGGCTACCCTTAGTCGACCGAGAAAAATATTCAATCAACTGAACAATGTGAAAACCGTTTTTTATAAAAAAAAATCATTTCAAAACTTATTAAAACTCTTTGCTAATTAAAAGCTTTTGTATGCAGGTGTGTGTGCAAATGAACTACCAAGGATCTTTTTAAAGAATATCTAGGACCAAATACATACATTCAACTTGACAAATCATATTTTTATAGTTTTTGAAATATAGACAACCCATCTTGCTTTCTCCTTGATTCTTCGATTCGGTAGCTTGTCATACATGTACAATATTGTATACTAGATATACACAGAGATATAGTTGTCATCATTAAAACATAATGCTAGGGTTCTAGTAGAACCAAACCCAAACTGGGCTCACCTACCAGTTTTCCTCGTTCGGCGTCTCCCTCTTCCTCTATACAGCGGGCAAGTTATGCAGATAGGTCTTCTATAGTTTTATTCAATTTCTCTATCTTTTCCTCATAAAAAATCCCATAAAGTTTCTCCCTATTTAGCATTAACTGCTGTATCTTACCTAACTCTAACTCAGCAGCATTAAGCTCAATATGCAACTTGGAGTTAAGTTGATGTTGACTGTTCAGTGCACCTTTCATCTCCTTGAGCTTCATATCGACCTCCTTTAAACCTTTCTTGAGTCTTTTATTGGCAATTACAAGATGGTTATTCTCCTCATCTATGACTGTAGAAGGACCCTTCCCCTCAAAAATTCGACTGTAGGAAAATCTAAATACACCATGTCAAAATAAAAATGGGAACATGTATTATTAACTACATCATCATATGATAAAATCAGCAAACCCATGTACAAAGAAACTTGCTTATAATAAAAAAAGGAAGAAAGGATTCAATCATTATATAAATTTCTAAGCCTAAGCTTAAACCACTCCAAGTGGGGGCTATCAGGTGGGAAGGTGCTACTTTCTAAGGTATATAGCCATCGACGCATCACAAAGTCACCAAGGGCTTCTTTTTCTTGAACTACTTGGTTAATCTTGGAAAGTATTCCCTTCGATCTCATCCCTAAGTTTTGTAAAAGATTCATCTAATTCTTCCTCAGGCTTGCGGATAACCCAACACTAAGGCCAAGGCAATCTAAGGCCTGAGATCTAAGCCTGGCTTCGCTTTCCCTGAAAAGTGTAGTAAACATAATTTCTTTAGAAGTCTAAAACAAGAAGAAAAAACAACAAAGATGCCTGGTCATTCATTAAGTAGTAATGGAGCAAAATAGCAACAACTGGTCATTCATAACGAAGTCAAGAAGTAAATCCCATTCAGTCACACATCCGAAAATTGGTACAAATGTTTTAAGTATTTACATTGAGATTTGAAATGACCTCGATCTCCTTAGCCACATCAGTATCCTTAGAAACCTCACCATCCTAGGATTCCTCATCCCCAGCAGCTTGCATAGAAGAAGAAGTAGAGGCATTCTCCATGGCGTCCTCCTCATCCCATTTAGCCCGTCGGTAGGTACAAACTCTAGCAATCCTGTTTGAGTCCCCTAAAAAGACAAGTTTGATCTCTTCCGTGAATTGACGCCGAGCCGAGGCGTAAAGTTTGTAGACCAAGGTGGAAGTGCTCTCCTAAGCATCTTCCGCAACATCAGTAGCTCCACATCCTTCTCCTTTAGCTTCATATCCTTCTCATTAATCTCTCGATCCTTCGAGGCCAAGGCCTCCTCCGCAGTCTTCTCTTTGCCTTTCACTCGAAGACGATATGCATCGTCATCTCCCATAACCTTAGCCTTCTTCAAAGTAACTGAGTTAAGGTTTGCTTCAAGTTCAGCAGTACAAGCTAAAGACACGACCTCCTTTCCCTCCTATCTCTTCTGAGCCTCAATTATCAAGGATTTAAGCTAAAATGATATAATAATAAACAAGTAAGGAACGGTCAAAGAAAAAATGGAGAGAGGAAAAGGGTAAGACACTTACGTATGACCAGGACCTCTTCATCACTGCTACAAGATCATAGGAACGAAGCTTGGGAAATAAAAGGGGAAGAAGGAATAGTGGTGACAAAGCAATACTAAATAAATTATCTAGGTGAGTCTTTTCATACCTCTCAACAATTTCAGATACGGTGCTCATAGGCAAAGACAGATAACGAATGCTAGGATCAAGAGCGGACTATAGAGATGAACAGGAAGAGTCACTGAAGAAAAAATAGGGGAAGCCGGTGAAGGAGGAGGGGAAGTAGAAGTGGCTAATTTCTTTGAACCGTGGTTAGAATCTTTCTCAACGGTACATTTTTTTCCTATTCATATCTTTCTTCGCGGTTGGCTAGACGAAATGAGCATATCCACAAGGTCATCATCCATTTTACCTACATATAAAAAGGAATCTCAAAATTAGAAAGTATTTCCAGAAGCACAAAATAATGAATATTTAATCTATTTTAGAAAATTATACCCCTAGACTCAGCCGAAGTCGGGGAAGGCTTAAAAATATTGCAAGAAATTGAGTGATTCAGGCGTAGAAAATTATGTTTCTTCAGCATTCTTTTATTAAAAGCTTTTTTATTTCCCTCTCCTTTGTGTTTAATCCCAGAGTGCGATCCCTAGCAATTCATATGATTCGACGTCCTCTTTAGAAAAAACAATGTGAGGGGGATATTGATGAAAAAATGAAGGAAAATTATCTAAGTTTGAAATGAAAAAGTACAGATTAGCCCAACTCTGAGTCTTCTAGGGGACATCTGAAAGAACCGATTTTTGGCTTGGGTATGGAAAAAGCCAACGTTGCCCCTTGAAGGACTTTTATTAATATACAATAGAAAATGAAGCTCCTTACAAGTGAGGTCGTAACCATTCTCTGCATAAAGGATAAAAGTGGCTATCACAAGAGTATAAGAAAGAGGGGCGAGTTGGATAGGTACGAGATCACTAGCAGACAACCATTGACGAAGGACTGAGTTTGGGGGGAGATAAAGCCTGCATCGTATATGTTAAGGTGTGAGAGTGGTAAAACCTATTGGGGCATTACTAATACGCTTATGAGTTTCGAAAACCCTAACCTCATAACCTGCAAAGCCAAATTGATTTAAAATGCCCTTGGCTTCTTCCAGTCGAGTAATTATAGAGGGTGGAAGTAAGGAAAAAGAAGAGAAGGAAGCCATTTCGGAATCTCAAGATTAGTTAAAAATAAAAGAAACGCTAAACTAAAGAGATCAAATAGAAATAAAAATAAAAACAAGATTGTTACTTCAATCTAAAGAAAAATATGAATTCAAAGATATAATCGATATAATGGATATTGATTGTTTCGTTTCTTTCCTTCTTTGAATAAGAGCGTAAAAAGAAACAAAAAGGAGTTGAAGGAAATATATATGTACTTTAATTTGAATTCTTACCACACGATCGAAATGATGAAGAAATTTGCGAAATGTCAATAGATTAGCAGCCAAAATAATGAATATAAAGACCAAGAAAGATTTTCCTAGAGAAACAAAAGTTTTGATTTAACAACAATCTAGAAAGTGGCCCAATAAGGGAAAGACCCGAATACAAGGGCATTAAATGCAAGAGCGATTAGTAAGATTATTTCCGCCGATGAAAAGAAAGGAAGGAATAGAGAAAAGAGACGGGATGCGTAGACACATGTACAAGTCTGCACCGATCTTTGATTGTCGAAGACTAGGGGGCAAGTGTTACACCCACATTTTTCGAACCTTGTTAAAGGCAAGGTAATGTAACACCTATAACAGAATGGGATGCTCTCACGATAAAAGTTGAACCACAAAAAGGAAATGCAAAGAATCAAGTGAAGTCAATATAATACTGTGCTGGAAACTGCAAGACTACGGCAAAGGTTCAAACTGTGTCGATCCGCCAAATCTCAATATTACATTGCGATACTAAGCCCAATACCTAATACAGCCACTGGGTGCAGTAAACAGTCTACAACCATGATACACGGAACTTCAGTGTAACCAAAATCCCAAATTAACAATAAAACTTCAATGTTGCGCTGCGACACAAGGAGTTATATAAATGACATCAAAACATAACACGCTTCGCTTAAAAAAGACGCACGTCATCAACGATATACTGCAATCACAAGCCAATATATACGGATAATAGAAATATGCTAACAATCTTGCATTAAAAAAAATAAAGAGCCATTGCCCCGCTTTCTTTTAACAATAAAAAAAGAGTGAAATGGCACAACACGCCGTTATCAGGACAAGTCAATAAAGAAATGCACCGCCATCAAGACATGAGTGCAAAGAGAAGGACTGGGCCGCACTCAAAGGGCTGAATAAACCCCGATATCATTCCCAAAGCTTATACATTGCTAATATCTCCAAGAAAGGATCGACACTGCACTCACTGAGGGCTACCTAAGTAGTACCATGCAGAGCCAAAACCAGTCCAAGGGCTGCACACAAGGGCGCTCAAATAGTGCGCTAACGCAGATCCATGCTCATGAATGGATGGCAAAGATATAAGCCTCCCTCATCAATAACCCACGTAGTCCATCACTCAGAGTAGCTCGGCACAAAATCACATAGAGTGATGGCTTTCTGAGATGGCGGCCTAATTGCCCTAACCGACCTTGTAATTATCATCAATACTTAGGGCAAATCAAATTGCCATCTTCTGAGGCAAAAATAATAAAAGCGACGCAGTTCGCACTAAAGAAAAAGGGGACAAAAACTTGCCATACTCACATCCACAAAAAGGAAAAAAATGCCTGGATCACTTACCCTCCAAAAAGTGGAAACTCAGAAACCATTCAAATTTGGGACCTCCCACCTCAAATTCAAACATTCCCGCTTCAATTTCAGATATCCCCGCCTCGACTTCAAACTCCCAGCCAACTCCCAGAATTTAACCGCCCAAATCATGGTTTCACACAAAAGACATGTCAATAAAATACGACTACCAAACAAACGATGCAGATGGATAACACATGGCATAATCCAACAGTGGGAATTAAAGCAGTGGAAGAAGAGTGATTGTAGGAATCCGCGTGCATTTTCTACACTATAAATAAGAGATAGTCTTAAATGGAAAAGGGGATCCTTTTTGGAAAAGAAAATGAATTATATCTTTCACTCTTACTCTCATCCATGTAAACTTGTACCAAGGAGAAATATATAAACAAAGATTTGACCCGTGAATGTAGGATTTTAAAAGAATCTGAACCACGTAAAATTCTCGTGTCTGTTATTTTGATGATTTACTACTTAATTATTTAACCTCAAATCCCTCTCAACTTTGATTAGCTAGTAGAATATAAACCTAATTTGATATTTTAATAAACAGTTAGAGTGCAACTACTTGGTTATACGTGGTTGTGTAAGCTTCCAATGACACAACCATTACTCAAAAGCAAATTTAATATCACTTAAATTTGTTGATTCCAAAATTGTGGAAGTCGTTTAAGCCTCAATTACTCTACAATCATCTGAGGTGTTGTGAGATGAAAATTCTCATCAATACTTATCTTGACATAGAGGAGGCTGGTATATAGTACTGTTGTATATCATCTTGGTATTACATAGTCTCATGTATGTAGATCCTTGTGTTGTATATTGGACACACGTTGTATATTTACTATTGTATATTATCAATGCGATTCTGACTTAGTATTATCCATTATTTTCCATATATTGTGTATTATTTTATCCTAGAGACGCACGTGTTTATTACTTTGTGCTGATACTATGTACGTAGAGGTGAGTTACTTATTTGATTATTAAATACATACCAGTATTAGCTCAAGGAAATATTCATGTGTGTGCCCCATATAGTCTTATTCTCCGTATTATCTGACAATATTACCTAGTAATACTCTTAGATAGTGTGTGTATAGAGGTGGTGTTTAAGAATTCTTTTCTTTGGAATCTATATCTTCAAACTTCAAATGAAGTTTCTACCACCAGATATTGGACTACTAGACCTATACTATCAATATGGGGGAGTTTCCTTAGGAAAATCACTTTTACGAGAAAATGCAAAGCTCTATGCCAGATAGACTATTATAATTATATTGTAAAAAGAGATTTCATGGTGCAATTGTTTGGAATTCAACAACTGTCGACGTTCAAAAGATGTGAATTTTCATGAAAAATTACTTGTTGGTATTGTGCATACGTTTCTCATAGAAGCGGCAATACTTCTTTGATAGTTGTTATCGTTCAATCACCCCTATCCGAGGCGGCTTCCTGTAATTTTCGGTTCCTTGTGTATCAAGGTAAATATTTCAACGGCCTCGTTCAATAGGGTATAATCTTTAGGCTTTAGATATCTTGGACGCTTTTTGATGTTTGACTTCTTTCTACCAACACCATGATTCCTTCTCTTCTGGTTGTTGTTATTTCCAACGTTGACTGTAACATTCCCGGCGCTCTCACTGATTTGCTTTATAGCAACGTTGCTTTACATAATTTCACTCGATGGTCTACTACCAGCTTTTCCAACGACCAGATCTGTCTCTTCCAAGCATAGAAACTGGTTGGCCTTTTAATAGAACTCCTTCATGGTGGATGGATGTTTCATCTTTAGTCATTTTCCAAAATACATATCCGGGTGTATTCCTCGGATCGACACCGTTAACACATTATCCTCACTTGGATTGTTTACCTCGGTCCTAGTGCTATTAAATCAACTCAAAAAACCTTTAAGAATCTCTCCAAGACCCTGATAGATGCTCGATAGGGACATCACTTCCTTCGACCGAGCAGTGTGGAGCATAACTACTCCATAAACTTCCTTGCTAATTAATGGAATGAACATATGGATTTCAATATGAGTTGAGTAAAGCACATCGTAAATATTCCATCTAGAATTATAGGAAAACATCTACACCTCACTGCATCTGTCGCTCGGGCATTATCCATGTGTCATTCATACTTTATTAGATGATGTCTAGGGTCTGTTGTCCTATTATATAATGGCATCATAGACGTAATAAACATTCATGGATAACTTTCCTGTAGGATATCATCTGTGAATAGGGTTCTTCTGGGCATCGAGCCCCATTCATCATTACTTTTATGCTAGTTCTCATTCACCAGTCTTCTTACCATGTCATCTATATACTCAAGATCAGTCGGATTAACCAGACGGTAATCATAAGGTATTTCCCCAAGTGTTTGGCTCCGCAAATGCTCTCGATGGATGTTTGGGTTACCCTTTCTCTGGGAGAACCATTCGTCCAGCTATTTGTTGTCTACACTCTCTTTGATGGTTCAGTGGCATTTCTTTGAACATCGACCACCAGTAACTTTCTCAACACCAGCACTAGCCCCCTCTTGTAATTCATCATCTGACCCATCAATCACAACTCGAGTTCTTAACTGGATACTGAGTCATGGTGACCCAGTGTTGAATTATAATTTGTTGGCTAGGGTTCTCCCCATACCTCATTTTCAATGTCCCAACCTCTCACCTTTCCATTTTCTACTTTCCATCTTTCCAGGTTCTGTTCGATGAAGAAGAACTCGCTTCTTCCAAGTTAGAAGATGATGATTTTATACAACTCTTCTTTACCTTTTGGGTAGTTAAGTCATCAAAGCAAGGCTACTCTCTACTTACTTCTAGATAACATTTTGACTTTCTAACATTCTTCTGTTCATCTCGATCATCATTTTATCCAAATCCACTCTAGTCACCATCTCCAGTACACTTAGAACTTCAGCACTAACCGGTTTATTGTTCCTTCTTCGTTGCCAGCATTATTACTGGGTCTTGAGACGACTGACTTCTCTTTTTCCTTCCTAGGTGTTATAACTATTATATATCCAATGATAAAGTTTTTGCAAATCTAAGTAATCAAGGATCTTCCAATAGCAGCTTTCTAGATCTTGCTTGTGGATAGTGGTAATTCAAACTCTCAAGGCAGATCTATGAGTGAAAATCTTGAAAATTTTCAGTGAAAGTCTCAAAATGTATGCACCAACAATGAGACAAACATTCAATCGAATAATAAGCAGTAATTAGAGAAATAAAGAAATCGAAAAGGATGTAAAACACATAGAATTTATAATGGTTCAGCCAAAATCAATAGCCTACATCCACTTTGCTTCTGATTTCTACTTTCTTTTATAACTCAGTTGCTTACAACTCTACTAAGGATCTAACGGAGTATCGAGGTAAAATCTATTAATTCATAAAGTAAGAAAAGGATCCCCTTTACGTGCTCTCCTACTTCTATTTATAGGTGAAGATCAACAAAATAAGCTCCAAAACTTTCTCCCCACATTCCCCAAGTCCCGCGTGATGCTCTAGAGAAAAAGCGTGGCCAGATTAACATTTGGATGTCAACTTGGTACCGAGTTGTGCTTCACAACTCGGCACCGAGTTATGAGATCTCTAGACTTTGTATACTTTATCTTGTTTGTCTCCAATTTCTTGAACATGTTGCGCTAACTTAATACCCATGACTCGGTACCGAGTTTAGGGGCATGAGTTGGTACCGAGTTGTGACTTTTACTTGTATTTTTCCACTTTGCTTTTCACTATTTGACTTGTCTGAAGAATGACTAAGTACTTTCCAATGATAAGCAAGGTTCAGTATCAATTCTTTGGACTTCGTCTGAATTCTGGTTTCTAGACATGTATTTTCTGGCTTCTGGTCTTACTTCACGATCATTCAATGGTTCTAACTCATCCAGATTTGTTTGGTTCAAAAGTAGGATAACAATAGTCATGTCGGATTTCGCTTTAAAAGCAGTGGCCCCATCCACTGCATAACACTCATGACTTTCTCTTCATTGTTCCTACCTACGAAGTCCATCAATATGCATTATTTTATCATGCTTAAACATACAGTGGAATTTCAGCGATTTGACTAAGCAAAAATAAATAACTAGTTTATAAAAAAAAGTACAGGTTTTAGAAGACACATAGAATAAATATAATGTAACGACCCGTATTTTTAACACTTTAAAAATACGAATTAAAATGAAAATTTTGGATAAAAATCCGAAGGAAATAAAATTTTGTGTTGTTAAATGTGAATTACAAGTTAAAATACAAAACTGAATTCTGAAATAAGTTATTTGTAAATTAAATATGGATGTTAACTTGTAGTGAATGTAAATAATGAATTGAATTTGATTGTAAACCAAATATGTTATGATTGTAAACAAAGAATAAATAAAATGGTAGATTTAATAATGGAAGTTTATGTTATTGAAACTAATATAAATAAATGTAACTTAATATTACAGTTGATTGAAAGCAGATAATAACTGAAACTGTAATTTGATAAAGATGTTAACTTGTAATTGAACGTAAGTAAAAGATTTAAATTTGAATGTAACAAGTAATTGAATTGAATTGAATTTGATTGTAAACAACGAAATAAATAAAATGTTACATTTAATATTGAAGTTATAATATGGAAATCAACGTAAATGAATGTAATTTAATATTACTGTGAATTTAAATAAGATGATAGCTGAAGAAAATGAAAGTAAATGAATTATAAACTATTGATAATAATGTATAGGTAAATGGTTGATTCAATTATGAAAGTGTAAATCGAAATAAAAGAATTCATTGGAATTAAGTAACTTGAATTTGAATTACAATATAATTGAACGCTGAATCTAATATAATCTTTTATATTGGGTTTATAATGGAAAACTGCATTGTAGAAGATTGTTAATTACTGTGAAATTAAAAATGGGATTTGTGAACAATTGAAATTTGATTTAAAAGTTAATAATTTAAATTGGGAATTTTATATAAAAATTAAATAGTCGAATAAATTATTTTTCGAATATTGGATTTAATTAGACAATTAAATCGATAATTTAATAAGTTAAATTTCAAAAATAATTGTAAATCGAGTTGAATATGATTGAAAATGATTTGCAAAATTTTATCTTATCATATTGGAGTTATAGTAATGTTATAGAACTTTTAAAATTGAATTTAAAGTTAATTTGTGAAAATTGAATATTTTTAATATTTAATTATTGACTGAAAATAGCCATTTTTCGAACAGTCTCAGAATTGAACGAAACCAGTTCCATCGGATCCGTAATAGTTTGTTATTGTCGGATTTCAATTTTCGTACCAATCGGAGTTATCGTTTGACCGTGGCAGCTCGAAACGCATCGAATTGTTTTAATATTAATTCGGCGAGAGAAAATAGTCATTTTTCAAAAAGTCTCGGATTTCGACGAAACTTGTTTCATCGGATCTGTAATGTGATATTATTGTATGGTTTCGAATTTTGTGTCAATTGGATTTACCGTTTGTCCGGGGCAAGCCAAAACGCATCGAAATCGGTTTAATTTAAAATTGATCGTTTTTCTCCGTAACTCGCACAGATGACCGAATTAGCCTCCGAAACATGTTCCATTGCGTTCGGAACGTGGGGTAAACCTTAGAAACGCCAGCCGGCACGCTTCGTTTGGAGTTCGGAAAATTTTCGATGAATAGTGTTTTGCCAATTTTCTTTATAAGGACCTCACATCTTCAATTTGCAGACAAAAGCCCAAAACCCTAATCCAAATAGCTCCAGCCGCCACTAACACATTCTAAGGCCAGAAATTCATCTTCTTTCCTCCTCAATCTCTCTCAATCCGTAGACAATTAGAAGAAGTGTTCAACATGAAAGTTCTAGAGCACGAAGAGAGCTTTCAATCCATACGGAGATGATGGGGTATGGCGCGACGTAGTGGAGGCTATGGGGGCTGGAACAGTGGCCGTTCGGCCTCGAGCTGCGTGCAAATGGTGGGGCCGAGTTCATCATGGTGGTAGGCGTGGGTGGTGGTGGCCGAGGCGCTTCGAATGGCGGTAGTTTGATGAAGTTTCGTCAAGCATGGAGGCGGTGGCACGTAACCCTAGCTAATGGAGATGGGTTTTGTTTTGTGCGTGTGTAACCTGGAAGATGATCTTGTGCGGCCAGATCTGATGGGTTGAAAATGGACGGCCCAGATGTGTTGAGGTGGTAAAAATATAAAAGGAAATGTAAATTTATATATATTTTAATACGTTCAAACTTTAAAAATGCATAACTTCTTCATACGAGGTCCGATTGGAATGAAACTTTTTGCATTGCGATCGTAATGACAAGAGCTTCGAAATGAAACTAGTTTGGATGGATTTGGAGACGGTGGAAATTTGGGCTAAAGTTGGGCGTCGTCCAGTTTTAGTTCCAAACCGGAACATCTCGACGACAACGGAAAATCAAAGTGAGTGTTTTATAATGCTCACAACGTACTAAATATCTTTATGGTAGTTAAATTTGACATTATGAAGTGTTATGATTTTATTTGTCGTTGTTTGATAAAATTTAATTGTCATATAGATTGTCATTTGAATTAACCGTTGAAAATTAAATTGACAGTTAAATTGAAATTAAAATTGAATTGCGATTGAATTACCTGACATTGATAACTATGAAATTGCCATGAATTGTATTGTCTATTGGATGATGTATTTCGATGGATGTTATTGGTCGATATTTTAAATGTTTGGATGTTTACTTGCTTATATATACACTGTTATGCATACATATGACACCGTGATTTTGTTAAGTGATATATATTCATCCCTGACATTTAATTGAAATAACTAACCACTTGGCCATAGGTTAGAGAATTATATACGGATACCGGGTTGGTTAAATTAAATGATTTTAAAAGTTGTTTTGAAATTATTTAAATGAATTGATTTAAGAATAAAAATCTAATTTATGGAAATTGAATTATTTTGAATTGAAGCTCGAGATGTTGGAATTTAAACTTGGTAAATGAAATGGATTAATTATTCGAAGTTTAGATTTTTAAGAAAAATTGAAATATGGCGTAAAGTTTTGAAAGTCGATTTGTTTTAAAAGATTGGACTTTTAATCGAACTCTGAATATTTCTAAGAAAATTTATATGAAATGATATTTCAAGTTTGAGTTTGGAAGTGAAAATTAATTTGAAATTGAGATTTAATTAATTTGGAATTAAATTGAAATTTAAATAAATTTGTGAATTGAACTAAATTGAAACTATTGAATTAAATTTGAAGATAAAATTGATTTGAATAGGATTTGAACTGAAATTGATTTGGAATGTAATACTTAAATGAATTCTTGAAATCCGAATATTAATCTAAGTTAATTAAATGGGAATTGTTCCAGAAATTAAGTAAACTACTTAATACGGATGTTTAATTTGAAGTATATTCTAATTTGAATACGAAATGGTTTTAAAGCGAATCTTATATTTTTATATAAATATATGAACTGTTTTGAAATGTGAAATATTTAAAGTTTCGAAATATATTGGAAGTGAAATTGTTTATTTTGTGGTTCAAATATGTATTTGAAATTGATAATTTGAAATGGTTTATTGAGAAGCTGAATCGAGTTGAAATTGATGATTTGAAATTTGATTAAATTTTAATCTTGGAATTCGAGTTTATGTGAATCGAAACGAGATATTCAGGCGAAAATGATTTTGAAATCGAAATGGGATATTGAGGCGAAAAATGATTTTGAAATTGAAATGAGATATTGAGGCGAAAATGTTTTGAAACAGAATCTTACATCTTGAATAGATATGATGATATTTGAAATGGATTTGATTTTGAAGCGAATATGATATTTTGATATCAATTATGAATCGATTTGAAATGTAAAGGATCGAACTGGTGTGAAAAATATAACGTAGTTATTAAAGAGACCGGGATCGGATATGTGCATACTCTCTGTCGATACCGAAAACCACTTTAATAACTAGTATACGCGGAGTGTTGATCCAGAACGAAGTGGATGGTTTTGGTGAACGTGTTGATTTGAAGAAAGAGAACGATTTTGGATGACCCCTGACATGACTAAAACAGGAGTCGCGCCGGGCCATTGAGGATCGCCATCTCTAGCGGACACACTCCTTCGTTACCATGTCTATTACTTTTGTGATTCGATTTGGGTGCACCCCTCGATTTGGGAGTGTTGTTTCGCGGTGTTGGGGTAGTAGCTGCTATGCCCAACATCAGTCCGGATCAGGCAACTACTAGTATCCTAGTTGGTATCGCCTCATGTACCTTGTCATACTGATTATCCTATTCGCGACCACTACGTTTTGGTTTGTACCTTTAGTATATGTATTGCCCTCTGGTGACTTCCGGTTTTGGGGAAACTACGGTCTTGTATATGCTCTTGGGAATATAAACTGTGTTAAGGGTGGAATGGGCCATGGCTTAACGCTATTTTAATACTTTTACTTTAGTGTAGACATATTATAATAGCGTATTGTACTACATAGTAGATAGTTTAACGGATCCTTGAGAGATGAAAAATCCCGTAACATCTCTTAAGTTATTGCACTCACGTTGACACTGGATAGGAGATGTCAAACCCCGTAAACATCTTTGACGCCGTCACACTCATATTTTCTTATTCGATTTGACTTACATGAGATATTTTAGTCCTGACTCGAGTGTTTTGTCTTTTCATTACGCTCGGGTCAGCCTGAGCATTTCAGATAAGGTTGAAGATCTATTCTGGAGGACGAAGACGGAGTTTGGTATTACATCATTTGTATTCTACTACCATATTATTTTTCCGCTGCATTATTATATTATCTCTGATATGTATGTAACTCTGATTTATGATGTATAATAATAATCAAATTTATTTATTTAACAGCTTCATGAACTGTTATTTTATTATTATATCTTGTTCCTTCCGCTGCAAGATTATGAGTTTGCTTCTGTTCTTTCTTTCCTTTTCTTATTTAACCCCAATAACCATCCGCCTTTTTGAACGGTTTGAGTTGGACATGTGTGGATTATTGTCGACTTGAACTGTCCAAAAAGGAGGGTCGTTACACTAATTCCAAAAATATCACATCTTCATTTCTTGTTAAAGAAATTCCATTTTACTTATTTACTTTCTTAAATAATTTTCCAAAACTCAATTAATAAAGAAAACTCAATTTCAATTATTTACGAAGTAAAATTCACTTATTCAAAAATTCAATTTCACTTATTAAAGAATTCAATTCAATTTAATCATTAAATAATTCAATCTCATTTAATTATTTAATAATTCAAACTACTAGTATCCTAGTTGGTATCGCCTCATGTACCTTGTCATACTGATTATCCTATTCGCGACCACTACGTTTTGGTTTGTACCTTTAGTATATGTATTGCCCTCTGGTGACTTCCGGTTTTGGGGAAACTACGGTCTTGTATATGCTCTTGGGAATATAAACTGTGTTAAGGGTGGAATGGGCCATGGCTTAACGCTATTTTAATACTTTTACTTTAGTGTAGACATATTATAATAGCGTATTGTACTACATAGTAGATAGTTTAACGGATCCTTGAGAGATGAAAAATCCCGTAACATCTCTTAAGTTATTGCACTCACGTTGACACTGGATAGGAGATGTCAAACCCCGTAAACATCTTTGACGCCGTCACACTCATATTTTCTTATTCGATTTGACTTACATGAGATATTTTAGTCCTGACTCGAGTGTTTTGTCTTTTCATTACGCTCGGGTCAGCCTGAGCATTTCAGATAAGGTTGAAGATCTATTCTGGAGGACGAAGACGGAGTTTGGTATTACATCATTTGTATTCTACTACCATATTATTTTTCCGCTGCATTATTGTATTATCTCTGATATGTATGTAACTCTGATTTATGATGTATAATAATAATCAAATTTATTTATTTAACAGCTTCATGAACTGTTATTTTATTATTATATCTTGTTCCTTCCGCTGCAAGATTCTGAGTTTGCTTCTGTTCTTTCTTTCCTTTTCTTATTTAACCCCAATAACCATCCGCCTTTTTGAACGGTTTGAGTTGGACATGTGTGGATTATTGTCGACTTGAACTGTCCAAAAAGGAGGGTTGTTACACTTGGTATCAGAGCTTTGGTTTAGATTACCTGAGCTCTAGTGGGGAATAACTCGTTGAAATAGGGTTGAAACCTATGAATGAGTTTGAGTGTATATGAGAGAGCGTACTTGTTATTTGCTATAAAATGGTTTTATATTGTGTTGATTTGTTCCGTTGAGTATTTATAAATTCTGGTCGGTACATGGGACGCCATGGCATCGATAGGGATTTCTAAACACTCGAATAGGACAAACTGACATAATATCGTTTTGAATTATATTTTATATAAATATTATTATGAATATATAAATTTTGATTGTATTGGTTGGTAGGAGATGATAATATTAGATTATCGTCATCAATTGGTTGACTTGTCAATATTTCTAAATTATTGACAAATGAGAAAAAAAAATGAATTTGGGAAATATAATTGAAAATGGAATTAAATGAATATGATTTTGGATTTGAGAATATAAATTCCAATGTTTGAAATTTGTTGCAAATGGTTTGAAAATAATATACATATTATATGAAAGAAACTCGAATAGGAAAGATTTTAAATGACTTTGAAATGAAATAAGTGATGTATGCCCCACTTGACGTTTGGAAAATAAGTTTCGGTAATGTGTGCATGCATTATCGACGTTTATTTTTCAAGAGTCCGAGTGGGGGAGACCACTAAATGTTTTTTGTACTCTTCGAATAAACTAGAAATTGAAATTTTTCTAAAATATGAAATAGAATTTAAAGGTTAAAATGAAAATTTAAATTGTAATAGTAAACCTTAATGTGATAAATAATAAATTAAAGATTTGTTAAATAAGCTCAACACTAGAATTTAATGAAAATAAGTTGTATATTATCAACTACACTAAATTTGCATAACCATAACTTACCTAATATTTAAAAGTTTAAAATGCATATTTTGATAAGTAAGTAAATAATATACAAGTATGATAGTGTAAATAAAATGTGAAGATCAAATTGATAGTTGCAAATATAAAAGAAATGAATAATATATACTTAGTTGATGGTATGAAATTTAATTTGAACAAGCAAAATTATTGAATTAAATCAATGAGGAAAACAAGTAAAGTGAATTATGGAATTTGATATAATTCAAACAAAGTAAATGAATTGAGTAAACTTGATTTGTTTGGAAATGAATAAACCAATTGAGACAAATAAAAGAAATTGATTGACTTGGTGGTAAATTTGGTATGGACGTTAATGTTGTTGTGCTTTGGTTGTAGATGGATGTTAGGTGAGTAAATATGATTCATAATGTAATGGAATTGAATAAATGGAATAAAAATTTAAGTTATTAAATTCAATTTGTAGTAAGGTGATGTTGAATATAATTGAATTCAATTTAATGTGAAGCAAAATTGTCTTGAGTTAAAATGTGGAGGTAATAAAGTGAATAAACCGGAAAACGAATTTAATGTAAACTTATTTCATAAAAATATAAAAGAAATTAACAACTTTGGGTTATTGCTTGATTTTCCGGAAACTTTAAATTGGATAGTTTGTATTTGTAATAACAAACAAATGTAGAAATCTAAAATTGTCCGGTATGTGCTGAAACTAAAAGTACCATAACTTTTAAATGAATAATCGGAAATTGATGATCTTGGACTTTTCGGAAAGCTTAGAATCTGTAGCACGACTTTTGTTTAGAGTATTTCAGAAAATTCATTCGTTTACTAGGTTAAAAATGTAAATGTCTATCGCTGTCCTGTGTAAGAATAAGCAAAACCAATAGCATTTGACCTTAGTATTTATGACATAACTTTTACTGGTTTATCGGATTTTCATGATCTTGTACTTTCTGGAAACCTCAGAACCTATGCTCCAACTTTTGTTTTAGAAGCCTTGCATTTTGCTGAAGTTTAGAAGGTCGAAAGTGTGCGTGAAGGTCGCTGACCTGCACGGACCTAAAACGTATTCTCGTAGTAAAACGACCGTAACTTTTGAACGGATAATCCGAATTAGACGATTTTGGACATTTCGGAAACCCTGAAACAAATGCTACAACTTTTGTTTTAGCTTGCAAAATTCTGTCGTTTGTTTGGCTAAAAACTAGAATCTACTTGCTGTCTTGAATATAAAATTTTCAGTTTGGAAGTTAATATGTTATGTATATGTTGTATATGGCAAGTATATTGATCTATCATTATATGCATGGTTCTAACTTGGTTGTTGAGTATTTTAGTAGGTAGAAAAGGATTGCGCTGCACTTCCGAAACCCGTTTCTGCGCTAAATGCAAAATGTAAGTAAAAATTTGCTAGTAAACGCTAATAAAGGTACGTATTCGGATTATTTATCGTATTTGGGTTATATATATATTGTTTTCCCCATATATGGGATGCCTCATTATTTGAATGAGATGTATATCGATTATATTTGTTATATTTGTATGGGAAATATTTTCCCGATCGAACCGCGCAAAGGAGATGCTGCTGAAATTTTCCGTAAATCTGAGTGTTAGAAAATTTTTGAAACTTTAAAACCTATAATTTATTTTCTAAATGTTAATAGGGTTTATAGGTATATAAGATGATAATAACTATTACCTCGTTCCTTTTCGAGGACGAAAAGTTTTAAGCGGGGGAGAATGTAACGACCCGTATTTTTAACACTTTAAAAATACGAATTAAAATGAAAATTTTGGATAAAAATCCGAAGGAAATAAAATTTTGTGTTGTTAAATGTGAATTACAAGTTAAAATACAAAACTGAATTCTGAAATAAGTTATTTGTAAATTAAATATGGATGTTAACTTGTAGTGAATGTAAATAATGAATTGAATTTGATTGTAAACCAAATATGTTATGATTGTAAACAAAGAATAAATAAAATGGTAGATTTAATAATGGAAGTTTATGTTATTGAAACTAATATAAATAAATGTAACTTAATATTACAGTTGATTGAAAGCAGATAATAACTGAAACTGTAATTTGATAAAGATGTTAACTTGTAATTGAACGTAAGTAAAAGATTTAAATTTGAATGTAACAAGTAATTGAATTGAATTGAATTTGATTGTAAACAACGAAATAAATAAAATGTTACATTTAATATTGAAGTTATAATATGGAAATCAACGTAAATGAATGTAATTTAATATTACTGTGAATTTAAATAAGATGATAGCTGAAGAAAATGAAAGTAAATGAATTATAAACTATTGATAATAATGTATAGGTAAATGGTTGATTCAATAATGAAAGTGTAAATCGAAATAAAAGAATTCATTGGAATTAAGTAACTTGAATTTGAATTACAATATAATTGAACGCTGAATCTAATATAATCTTTTATATTGGGTTTATAATGGAAAACTGCATTGTAGAAGATTGTTAATTACTGTGAAATTAAAAATGGGATTTGTGAACAATTGAAATTTGATTTAAAAGTTAATAATTTAAATTGGGAATTTTATATAAAAATTAAACAGTCGAATAAATTATTTTTCGAATATTGGATTTAATTAGACAATTAAATCGATAATTTAATAAGTTAAATTTCAAAAATAATTGTAAATCGAGTTGAATATGATTGAAAATGATTTGCAAAATTTTATCTTATCATATTGGAGTTATAGTAATGTTATAGAACTTTTAAAATTGAATTTAAAGTTAATTTGTGAAAATTGAATATTTTTAATTTTAATTATTGACTGAAAATAGCCATTTTTCGAACAGTCTCAGAATTGAACGAAACTAGTTCCATTGGATCCGTAATAGTTTTTTATTGTCGGATTTCAATTTTCATACCAATCGGAGTTATCGTTTGACCGTGGCAGCTCGAAACGCATCGAATTGTTTTAATATTAATTCGGCGAGAGAAAATAGTCATTTTTCAAAAAGTCTCGGATTTCGACGAAACTAGTTTCATCGGATCCGTAATGTGATATTATTGTATGGTTTCGAATTTTGTGTCAATTGGATTTACCGTTTGTCTGGGGCAAGCCAAAACGCATCGAAATCGGTTTAATTTAAAATTGATCGTTTTTCTCCGTAACTCGCACAGATGACCGAATTAGCCTCCGAAACATGTTCCATTGCGTTCGGAACGTGGGGTAAACCTTAGAAACGCCAGCCGGCACGCTTCGTTTGGAGTTCGAAAAATTTTCGATGAATAGTGTTTTGCCAATTTTCTTTATAAGGACCTCACATCTTCAATTTGCAGACAAAAGCCCAAAACCCTAATCCAAATAGCTCCAGCCGCCACTAACACATTCTAAGGCCAGAAATTCATCTTCTTTCCTCCTCAATCTCTCTCAATCCGTAGACAATTAGAAGAAGTGTTCAACATGAAAGTTCTAGAGCACGAAGAGAGTTTTCAATCCATACGGAGATGATGGGGTATGGCACGACGTAGTGGAGGCTATGGGGGCTGGAACAGTGGCCGTTCGGCCTCGAGCTGCGTGCAAATGGTGGGGCCGAGTTCATCATGGTGGTAGGCGTGGGTGGTGGTGGCCGAGGCGCTTCGAATGGCGGTAGTTTGATGAAGTTTCGTCAAGCGTGGAGGCGGTGGCACGTAACCCTAGCTAATGGAGATGGGTTTTGTTTTGTGCGTGTGTAACCTGGAAGATGATCTTGTGCGGCCAGATCTGATGGGTTGAAAATGGACGGCCCAGATGTGTTGAGGTGGTAAAAATATAAAAGGAAATGTAAATTTATATATATTTTAATACGTTCAAACTTTAAAAATGCATAACTTCTTCATACGAGGTCCGATTGGAATGAAACTTTTTGCATTGCGATCGTAATGACGAGAGCTTCGAAATGAAACTGGTTTGGATGGATTTGGAGACGGTGGAAATTTGGGCTAAAGTTGGGCGTCGTCCAGTTTTAGTTCCAAACCGGAACATCTCGACGACAACGGAAAATCAAAGTGAGTGTTTTATAATGCTCACAACGTACTAAATATCTTTATGGTAGTTAAATTTGACATTATGAAGTGTTATGATTTTATTTGTCGTTGTTTGATAAAATTTAATTGTCATATAGATTGTCATTTGAATTAACCGTTGAAAATTAAATTGACAGTTAAATTGAAATTAAAATTGAATTGCGATTGAATTACCTGACATTGATAACTATGAAATTGCCATGAATTGTATTGTCTATTGGATGATGTATTTCGATGGATGTTATTGGTCGATATTTTAAATGTTTGGATGTTTACTTGCTTATATATACACTGTTATGCATACATATGACACCGTGATTTTGTTAAGTGATATATATTCATCCCTGACATTTAATTGAAATAACTAACCACTTGGCCATAGGTTAGAGAATTATATACGGATACCGGGTTGGTTAAATTAAATGATTTTAAAAGTTGTTTTGAAATTATTTAAATGAATTGATTTAAGAATAAAAATCTAATTTATGGAAATTGAATTATTTTGAATTGAAGCTCGAGATGTTGGAATTTAAACTTGGTAAATGAAATGGATTAATTATTCGAAGTTTAGATTTTTAAGAAAAATTGAAATATGGCGTAAAGTTTCGAAAGTCGATTTGTTTTAAAAGATTGGACTTTTAATCGAACTCTGAATATTTCTAAGAAAATTTATATGAAATGATATTTCAAGTTTGAGTTTGGAAGTGAAAATTAATTTGAAATTGAGATTTAATTAATTTGGAATTAAATTGAAATTTAAATAAATTTGTGAATTGAACTAAATTGAAACTATTGAATTAAATTTGAAGATAAAATTGATTTGAATAGGATTTGAACTGAAATTGATTTGGAATGTAATACTTAAATGAATTCTTGAAATCTGAATATTAATCTAAGTTTATTAAATGGGAATTGTTCCAGAAATTAAGTAAACTACTTAATACGGATGTTTAATTTGAAGTATATTCTAATTTGAATACGAAATGGTTTTAAAGCGAATCTTATATTTTTATATAAATATATGAACTGTTTTGAAATGTGAAATATTTAAAGTTTCGAAATATATTGGAAGTGAAATTGTTTATTTTGTGGTTCAAATATGTATTTGAAATTGATAATTTGAAATGGTTTATTGAGAAGCTGAATCGAGTTGAAATTGATGATTTGAAATTTGATTAAATTTTAATCTTGGAATTCGAGTTTATGTGAATCGAAACGAGATATTCAGGCGAAAATGATTTTGAAATCGAAATGGGATATTGAGGCGAAAAATGATTTTGAAATTGAAATGAGATATTGAGGCGAAAATGTTTTGAAACAGAATCTTACATCTTGAATAGATATGATGATATTTGAAATGGATTTGATTTTGAAGCGAATATGATATTTTGATATCAATTATGAATCGATTTGAAATGTAAAGGATCGAACCGGTGTGAAAAATATAACGTAGTTATTAAAGAGACCGGGATCGGATATGGACATACTCTCTGTCGATACCGAAAACCACTTTAATAACTAGTATACGCGGAGTGTTGATCCAGAACGAAGTGGATGGTTTTGGTGAACGTGTTGATTTGAAGAAAGAGAACGATTTTGGATGACCCCTGACATGACTAAAACAGGAGTCGCGCCGGGCCATTGAGGATCGCCATCTCTAGCGGACACACTCCTTCGTTACCATGTCTATTACTTTTGTGATTCGATTTGGGTGCACCCCTCGATTTGGGAGTGTTGTTTCGCGGTGTTGGGGTAGTAGCTGCTATGCCCAACATCAGTCCGGATCAGGCAACTACTAGTATCCTAGTTGGTATCGCCTCATGTACCTTGTCATACTGATTATCCTATTCGCGACCACTACGTTTTGGTTTGTACCTTTAGTATATGTATTGCCCTCTGGTGACTTCCGGTTTTGGGGAAACTACGGTCTTGTATATGCTCTTGGGAATATAAACTGTGTTAAGGGTGGAATGGGCCATGGCTTAACGCTATTTTAATACTTTTACTTTAGTGTAGACATATTATAATAGCGTATTGTACTACATAGTAGATAGTTTAACGGATCCTTGAGAGATGAAAAATCCTGTAACATCTCTTAAGTTATTGCACTCACGTTGACACTGGATAGGAGATGTCAAACCCCGTAAACATCTTTGACGCTGTCACACTCATATTTTCTTATTCGATTTGACTTACATGAGATATTTTAGTCCTGACTCGAGTTTTTGTCTTTTCATTACGCTCGGGTCAGCCTGAGCATTTCAGATAAGGTTGAAGATCTATTCTGGAGGACGAAGACGGAGTTTGGTATTACATCATTTGTATTCTACTACCATATTATTTTTCCGCTGCATTATTGTATTATCTCTGATATGTATGTAACTCTGATTTATGATGTATAATAATAATCAAATTTATTTATTTAACAGCTTCATGAACTGTTATTTTATTATTATATCTTGTTCCTTCCGCTGCAAGATTCTGAGTTTGCTTCTGTTCTTTCTTTCCTTTTCTTATTTAACCCCAATAACCATCCGCCTTTTTGAACGGTTTGAGTTGGACATGTGTGGATTATTGTCGACTTGAACTGTCCAAAAAGGAGGGTCGTTACATATAAGCATAAAACATGCTGCTACAGCAGCATCAATCTACTAAACTGACGATAAAATCAATAAATAAAAAACCGAGTAAAGGATTAGATCTAGTGCTATACACTGTTTTCTTTTAAATGGACCTTACCCGCCTAGTTAATTTTTCAGTAATCTAGGATTTGGACACATGTAAGTACTAAAAACAAGTGAATAGAACAGGGAAAAAAAATGGAATGCATAGAATATTGATGAAAATGGCGAAGTAAGGAATTGAAGATAAATTGTGATGAGAAATTTAAGGAAGATTTAAAATATTCTTTGATAGAATCTAAGAAATGTTAGGAACAACAGTATCAAAAGAAGAGAAATTTTAGGTGTAGAAATTAGATTTAAAATATAAAGTATATCCAAAAATTACATACCTTAAGAAGTGACGATGGAATAAACTATGATTGGTGGAGTGATAGTCGATCAAAGGAACAACGGTTGAACGAACTTTGGTTGTTCACCGACAGTCACCTGTTGAAACGATCATTGGAGAAGCACGGTCGGAGGAGCAGTATGGTTTTGGATTCGTGCTTGAAATTGATTTCGTTTTAGATATGTGTTTTACTTGATTCCGATTTAATATGAATTATGAAATATCATATGTGATTTTGGGTTTAGAAAATGAAATTGTTACAGAACTACTGAAGGGGCGCTTGTTATGTTATGAAAAGAAATAGCAGTATCCAAACACAAGAAAAACATGCTCCTAAATAAATTGGCTTAGAAATCCATTTGCAGGACTATGGTGTAGGGATGGCAATAGGGTGGGTTTGGTGTCCAAGCCCGATAGACTCACTTCTGTTTTGACCGATCAAGGCCCGCTCCATCGGGTCATCGAGGCGGGTAGACGCATGACTCATTCTTAGAAGCTTCGGATCTAGGGTTGGGTCGGGTCGCGACTTGGTTGATCCGTCCCAACCTGAACCATACTACTGAGATCTCATAAAATCGCTTTATTATTATAGCAATGATTTGTTGATCCTTTTATACATAAGCGGTTATAACATGGATATTCTAATGTTCCATTCAATAAGTTGTATGATTTTTATGGTATTAAGTTGCATCACTAATAATTATATGATAGCATATGCATGTTTTTCTTGAATTGTTATCATACATCTTATTTTTATTATCTTACTTATCATTGGAAGCGCGTTAATACCTGTATTTATTTTATCATTTAGTGACAATTCCACTTACAAATAAAATAGATAAATGTTTGGACATTAATACATAATTTTGAATGAATACCTAAAGCCTCATCAGGTCTAGGAGCGTGACGGGTCTATCTCGATCCGTATGGTTTCGAGTACGGGGTGAAAGTCTGACCCCCGCACCGGATCTACGGGATAGATCTAAAATATGATTTAAAAAAATCAAAGGCGGATCTCTGATACAAAAAACTCACCTCATTGTCATCCCTACTATGATGAGGGCAAATCCCTGTATGATCGGTTTGATAATCCAAAGATAAAATTGCTTTCAAATTTCCAATGCTTAATGGATGAGGAAACCAATGATCATGTGGTATGCGGTGGATAATAATTACAACAGATCATAAATTTATCAATAATGTTTACGGTTTCATTTTGAAATGCCAAATTTTAAAAGATAAATAAAAATAAGACGGTCGTCTCTTTTGTGTTATGAGGACATTTTGATTCGCTGAGTTTTGCGACATATCAACATCTCCATTTTCATTGTTGCACCAACTTTTGATATTTGATATTTGATGAAACAGAAATATCCAGTGTTGCACACAGATTTGGCCAGCAAACACAAACCAGACAAGCAAATGAAAATATATAAATCAAGTTGTTTTTTCACATCAATTACACGCAAAATACATAGATGTAGATAAGCTACAAATCATATACAATTTACCACATATATGCTACATTTTTTCTTCTTTCACTATCTATCTTCTCTCAACAATTGTTTTTCATGCATACGGCTCGTGTAGTTCTCTTCAATGTCGACCTTTTTCCCTCTACCTCTTCTGTAATCTTTTCTGTGCC
Source organism: Allium fistulosum (assembly GCA_030737815.1). NCBI lineage: Eukaryota > Viridiplantae > Streptophyta > Magnoliopsida > Asparagales > Amaryllidaceae > Allium > Allium fistulosum. Next base: position 616,634,611 of record CM060901.1, on the reverse strand, counting down.
TCTGCCTGTTATTTTCTTTAGGCACGTGATGATGATGTTGATGATGATGATGATTACCATTACCTTTATGATGGCGTCCATTACTTGTTGGTAAAGTATAATCATCACTACGTCTACGATGATGATGATGATGATGCACATTCTCATGTATTACCAACCCTTCACTACTACGTCTTCTCTTCACATGTGTTTTACAATTCTGACTTCTTTGCATTTTATGACGGTCCTTATCTTCTAAAACACGGTGTGCATGAGGCCTCTTAGTGCCTTTACCATGTTCTACTATTCTCTTTGTTTCTCCTCCACCACAACACGAATCATAAATTGGATCAAAGCAACCTTTTTGGTGCAGTAACCATATAAGCACTATAACTGTTGCAGCACATTCATAACCGGATTTCATTACTAAAAACATGTAAAAAGAATGAATACATTAGTAGGTAACTGTACCTGATGGAATGGTTGATAAGAGTAATGCAAATAGTATTATCCAGCTCGCACATATGTATTGTATGTGGCAAGTTATATCAAAAAAGCTTGAGCATTTGTTTCTGTTCAAAAATAAAAGCTGCTGAGAGCTACGCATATTACATATCTGTGTTTCATTGTCTAGCCTATCAACTTTAAATTAATTAAAATATATTAAGTCCAAAACCTATACAGTTTTGTTCCTGTTACTTTGCACAAAACTTGGATCTTAAACGTAGATATATAACCAAAGGATGTGAAAATAGAATACATACCTACATGTTTTGCCTGTAAAGAAATCAACCAAACCATGCAATAACATCTTGAAAAAACTCTTGATAGATTCAAAAAATCCACTTATGCCGCTCTTTTTCATTACATCTGCACCTATTATCTGCGATGATATTTCAAATTACTACATGGAAAATGATTGCTGTTGATAGATTATGGACATATGTTAAATAGCAATTCTCCAAGCCAACGTGTATAACAAGTATTGGAACTAGCTAATATTGAAGATAGACTCTTTAAAAGCTGTTGATATAATAATCACCAGAACGAAAGAAAGTGCAAGTAAATTTTAATCATACTTCATTTGGTAGCTATATGCCAAAGAAAGCATTTTAGATCTGAATTTGTCACCCCTGTATGTGAATCGTGTGCAATATATACATGACTAGTCCATTAAGGAGATCAATTCCTCTGTCCTCTTCTTCTGTATTTCCTGTCCCTCGCTCAAATCTCATCCATTCATTATTGATAAAAAATAATAATTTGTAGGATCCACACTCAAAATGAATTGTTTAGATATTATGGGGGAGGAGGGCACACCATTATGGGGACAGAGGAATTAGTACCTTGATTAAGCAATTAATTATTTGTACACCAAATCCATAAACTAAAATATTATAAAATTGAGTTCTACTAGATGAGATTTAAATACAACAAAATTCGTGCTGATTATAAATAACAAATATATCTCTCGAAATATAGTATACTGATTAGAAAACCTGTGTTCCATTATCAAGAATGGTTTCAGTAGTTGTAAATTGGCATTCTGCTCTATCAACTTCGCTAAAATCAGAAGCCTTCAAAATTGCTGTCCATAGACGTAATCACAACTTCAATAGAAATAAGGAGATTATAAAGCAATTAGAAAATAAACGCGGTAACAGTGAGATTCAGTTTTCTCAATTGTTGCAACTAACCTGTACATTCGTATTTTGCAGCTTGTTCTGTTGTTGGGTACAGGTAAAACGAACGAACGACAACCTCCCCTGGTTTCATTATGTAGTATTGTTCCTGCAATTACATAAACTATGTGCCAGTAAATGAAGCTCATGTGATGAATACTAAAAGGGTGGAACCAACTGCGCGAAGCTCAACTTAGGGAGGGTTTGTGAAAAGTCACAATAACAACTAGTTTTCCTTAAATTAAATACACTAAGAGACCATGAAAACAGGGGAAGATACAGACATAGTTTCAATGTATGTAAATATGAGAGGCAGTGAAGGCATGGATATCTTCACAGATAGTCAGAAAACATGTGTTTTTTTTCATGTAACACTGCAAAAGGCATGGACTTCTTTATACATCAGTGCAAAAAAGGACTTATATAGATGATCAGAATATCATAGAAAGGTTTGTTCTTTATGGAAGTTTAATCAAGACCTTTATAGGTGGTTCCCATTTTGGCCGCTGTTCAAATAGTAGCATAGATTTGGAACATGATCTCGTGTATCATAAGGTAGCTTTTAAGAAATTTATTTTACATGGCGTTGCACAATTATCTCAAATATGCATGAGTATGAATAGCGATAAAATTGGTAAATAGGAGAGGCCTGGGCGTAACTACTGCTAGTTCAAAAAAAGGTGAAGGACACACTTGAACAAATTTCATGTCATATGAACCAATTGTAATAACATGGACTTAACTAGAAGTTTCATGATATATTTAATCACTACACCAAGCTCAAGACACGGAGCATACCTCCATGTAGTTGACACCCTTTTGACAGCCAAACTGCAAGCCAAGTTATTTGCATGAAAAAAGTGTGGAAAAATAAGACAACTATATGTAGAGAAATAAAATAGAGATCAAGATTAAAATAAATGAAATGATAGACTATGAAGACTATAATGTAAAGGTTGTCCTTAATAATTACTTGCAGCAATGTAAAACCGCTTTTCATATTGTTAAATGGTTTTGTGATAATAAATGGTTCCTGGGTACCAGAGCAGGTTCGCATCTGTGTCTGATAAATATACGTGCTCGTGTCATCCAATATCCATGTGTTTAACTTAACTCACAAAAAAGAGGGTACATTGAAAATAATCTCACATCGGGTATTAAATATAATGAATCTTGTGATAATACATGGTTGTCAATAGTAATTATGCTATATTTTGAATGCATCTTTTTTAATTGGTGAAAATTCATAAGCATGCTATTTTAAAAATCTGATGCTGTGAGGAACTACGTAAATGTCAAATAGTATTTCAATTTTTGTAGATATTTTATAAATTTATTGAGGTGGAGCCTGACGCAACGGTTAGGTCTCGCATGGCGATCTGCATCAAAATTTGGTCGAGGTATTTGTGATATACAAACTACATTCACATGACAACTCATAATGATACAAATTCTCAGCTACTAATAATTGGTAATATCTTCAGTTCTGAACATTTACATTTCAATCAAAATACCATATTAAATAATCATACATTAAAAACAATGTTTTACCGTCAGACTATATGATGCCTCTAATTGACCTGTGTTCTTGGTTGATAACGTTGCCGTGCCATATTGGGTAAGGGCTTCAAATGTTGGGATATTTATACTTATAATCTCGCCCGGACTCCTGAAAAATATTAATACCTTTTTTTACAAATAAAAAAAATAACAAAATATGATGATTGCAACATGTATGGAAATGTTAGACATGAGTGTTCTGATTTACAATATCATTTTTCTGCTACAGCAAAAACAAAAATGATCTTTTTTTTTTCCTTTTTTTGCAAGCATACCAGAATGACCGTACCTTTGATAAACATATTGTATGTCATCAGCACGCAATTCAATCAACAAATTTGTGTTAAGAACTTCGGTAATCCCTATTGAAAATGAATGTGGCCCTGCATTCTGCAATATTTAAAAGCAAAGAGGTTTACAAAAGGTCAATTACCATGTGTGGTTTAGTGGGGATATAACATGGGAACGGTAAACAATACCGGATGCTGATTGATTCTTTCAAACCTTCCATCCACAACATATTGAGGCGGTTGCTTCCTACTAATGCGATTTTGGTCAGCCTGTCTAACAGTAATATAACATAGAAGACACGGGTTGAAAAAAATTCCTATATCCATCAAAAAATTTTATGAATGCTAACCTCCCAAAAGTTCCATAACTGGTTATGCAGGCAACTCCAAATTGGAGTTTCACAAAAGTTTGGTTGCCCATTATATGCTTCATAACTAACACCAATTTTGTTGCATTCAAGACCATCCAGTGTAAACCTTACTCTCTCTAGAAGCATCCATTTTGAATAATCTTTCCCAAAGAAGTGAGGTTGACCTTCAGGAACCTTCGTTACAAAAAAAGCTTAGATTAGAAAAGGAGATTGTCATGTGCAAATAATTTAGTAGTAAGCATTACAAAAATTTGTGTATGCTCATCGGATTCATTGAATTTCTGCTTCTTCTTTTTCAATAATTCATTGGATTTAATAATAATTTCAGGAATTGGATGTAACAATGATAAAATTACAATCCACCTATAAATTGAGGTTAGAAGTACATATAAAAGTAATGAAACAATTGCTTTGACATACCAGACGAGGAGTTACAAGATAAAATTCTTCAAATGATGGAACATCGTTATAGCCAACAAAATCTCCGACCAAATTAACTCTTAGGAAATTATCATTTGATAGTACTGTCCTATTTTCGGGACCAACTACAACCTCCTGAAAGCGAACATTGAAAGGGACTAATTATCACTCTGACAATAAAGATGATTTACTTGCAACAGGGAACTGTAATAAAAATGGTACATAACTATTCCCAACAACAGAGCAAAGAAATAGGCAACATGAGTTCAATGTAAGTTACTGAAGATATATAATGAATGAATCAACATTAATACAAGTACAAATATTTGAAACGAATAATAAGAAGTTTATTTGGTGAAAATGATACTGCACAACTATGTCGCTCGAGACAGAGCAAAGTGTTAGACGCAAAAGGTTGCCCTTAAAGTTCAAGCGAAATCCAAACGAAGTTTGGATGGAATTTGAGGCTTGCCAAATGAACTTGATATGAGTAAGGTTTTCATTAAATAACTATAAAAACAATAACTATATCTTGTATGAAGCTAAAATGGTTTTGATAGTTCATCGTCAATTTATTATTTTATTATGAGTAATATGAATATTTAATTGTTTTGGTGATAACTCAATGCATAAAATAAATCAAACAATATTATAAAGTATAAACAGAATGTATGCACAGCAAAATTTATATAATAACCATGTTCAAATATTCATATACCAAATAATCATAAATGGTTCAAAATTAAAAGTTTGATTATAGTAAATAATTTAACGTTGTATAGAGAATTAATTGCTTTAGGTTGTATTCAAAAAATAATTAAGCAATATAATTTAAGAATAAATATAAAGTAGGAAGAGAAAATGAAGAAGTCTTTAAATCAATTTGAAAAGGTGAGAAATTAAAGAGTAATTTTTTACTCTACCAATATTTTGAATTATGGAGAAGAATTGTTGATTTGAGACTTTTGACTATGTAATTCGTAAAGGAACAAAGGGGAGTTTAATTTCGAAATAGTATTTGAAGAGTTTCAACGAATAAGAAAACGATGGAGTGCTTTTGTTGTAATTGAATTTAATTTGGTCAAAGAAAAAGATGTCATGGGAAAAATGCCTATATTTTACGCTTCGAATGCAAAGCAGAATAAAGTGTCAAAGTAAAAAAGCAGGGCACTAAAATTTGCAAAGCAGCTCCTAAACAACACTCCACGGCACCTCGGCGGTGCCCTTGACGGCATAGTCGCACAAGCATTTAGAAGCGGAAATAATGCTGCAGTAGTGTTTAGACAAGAGCAATATAACAGAACCTACTGAAACAGAAGTTCCTTGTTTCACTTGGATATTAACAGTAAAACCAAGGGATCGCTTTCCAATTCCAAACACATGGAACCTTGCAGAAGAAGAAAACAATGGTTAGTCTCTTGTCTAACAACTTTAGTGCTTTTTTTGTGGATAAAAGTCAAATAGTATTGACCAACTAATATCACATATGATATAAGAAAATGCAGTCATCATTAAACTAATTATTTTCCATTGACTGACATAAAAACATGACTGAAATAATAACATTTGCACGTATTAAATTATACATATTTCCTATTTTCATTTCTTGATAATAAATATCAATTATCATTTAACTAAATCGGCACATATTAAGTTATTAGCATAACCCCTAAAAGAGATGTGTTTCATGTTCAACCATATACTGCCAGCTTTGCGTCAATGTGAAGTTCTGGAGAACAAGTAATGAGAAAGGGAATGAAGACAATAAAATAGTAATAGTAATAAGAATTATCAAACTTTAGATTGCACCAAAATAGGGTGTGACATTTTGTTTCTCAAAAGGCTCAGTATGTTCAGTAGAGTTACTTCTTATATATCAATTCCAATGTTATAATAGCATAGTAGAGTATTGATATGGGGTTCTAATAAGCATATTCAAGGCAACGTCAAATGATTAGATCCCAAATGTGTGTTATTCTGGAGAAGAAGAAAAAAGCATCTTTAAATAAAACAATAATCACATAGCCAAATAATATCAACATGTTGTAAAAAAGAAGTGGAAAGATTATGAATTTGTGCATTAAGGTCATACCAATCACCAGGAAATCTGAGACAATGTGCCGTATTGGCTTTTCCATTAAAAATTGATTCAACTATTGACAGATAATAAACCCGTAAATTCTTTAGTTAAAGAATGAAACAACAAAGTATTATTTAGCCAAATGTTACTTACAGAAGTTTCCACAAGATGAAGGTACACGATGTTGCGGCCCACAAGGACAACACGTTGGCTACAAAATTAAAAGGCAGCGGAACATTATCTATTTACATAGTCAAGTAAACAGAAATGTAAAATATCTTAAGAAACGATATTTAGCATGAATTGTCTAATATCCTGCAAACATACATATAGCACTTTTGTAGCCCTTTCATATTGGTTGTTGGATTCTGTAAATTAGCGGATGAGATTTAATTTGAATATTTGGTATCCTCTGTTTTGGCTTATCATTTTTCTCTCTCTTACATCCCCATAAAATCCATCCACTAATTTACAAAATTCAAAGCCAATATGAAACGGTTTTGTGCAAAAAAAATGGGGGCAAACACACACTTCAAACAATAAGGGATTTATAAGGTTTGGAGGTGTCTTTTACTATAAAAAATTGGATTGAACTTATTTGTTAGAAACATTCTATTTGTTAATTGGTTCATCTACACAAAAATTTGAATCATATCAGAACATTAACTCCTTCAAAATAGTAAGGGAATATGAAACATATAGAAAATATTTATGTTAGTCATCAATTTGAAATGTGATTTTGAAGGGTTTAAAAGTTCCTAAATGATTCAATCTTTCGCAAAGATAATCTCAGTAACAAGCATAACATACCTATTAAAAATCGCTTCGATCCGAAAAAAATTGCACATATAGATGAAGGGGTATTAAAATGAGGATTTATAAGGTGGGAACCTTGATCCTTAACTGTGTGTATGTGTGTGTATGGAAAATGATAAAGATTCCCTTCCATACCCTTTCATCTCTTTGTGTTTTTCTTCTTCTTAATACGCAATAAAAATACGTAGATATGTTATTAGTTGACAGAAGCATCTATGCAAAATTTTGAATCATTTTGAAACATTTAACTTCTTTAAAACCGTAATCCAGTGTGAACCGTTGGAAAACATTTCAACCATCAATTTGAAATATAATTTTGAAATGGTTACACACTTCGAAATGATTTAATCTTTTGCATGGAAGATCTCCCTAGTAATAAACATAGTGTGTTACTGTTGACATCTAGGAAAATGCTTCTAACTGCCATTAAATTTTTATTACATATCAATTCTTTTTACATGCTTATGGCCACCAAATCTAATTTCTCATTCAAGCCTAAATAACAGTAGCATCTGCATATCGCTCAGAAAATCTCACGTACCAAGTCTTAGAACATAATCAGAAAGTAAAATTTTCAAACCTTAAAGGCAAAAAAAACTGTCTTTTTCTGATAGATAAAGCCAAGTGATGATTTTAGTGTATGAACCTAATTTCTATGAACAAAAGGAGATTAGTTTACTTTTTATTTCTTAAACTTTATTTTTCTTCAACATATCAATCTTAGATTTTTTTTTAAATTTACGGTTTTTTAGTTGTTATTTTAGAATAAGTAACGATCCCATGACTCACACAAATATAAAGGGTATAAAGTAAATGAAAATCCCAATGTATGTTAGTGAATTATAATTTTTTATCATATAACGTTTAAGCCATTTTTTTCTATGTTTGGTTGTTAGATGGAGGACACCGATCACAATAAAATTGAGAATGTTCTGTTTGTTTCAAATGAAAATGTGTGATAATGACAATATGGAATATGACGATTGATCAAATGCTTCAAAAGACATGCAAGTTGACTTGACAAATCATTTCAGCCGATCAAGCAAGTATTTATTTAAAATTTCATCATTTTCAATATGGTCAAAAAAAATTATTTACTTTATTTTTTATTTTTTGTAGGACGTGTGACTTTTATTGTGTTTTAAAAAGAGTTTTATTTGGTTTACGGAATAGAAGGAATAACGGTTGTGTTTTGAAATAGTTGGGTGTCTGTTTATTGATAATAAAATAATGGTTGGTGTTAAGTAGAGAACCAAACTTTGTATGGTGGTCTTTAGTTTTGGCACAAAATTTTATTTCTTCCAAAAAACTTTGCATGAAATGACGGAGAGAAAATGAATAGCCCCTCGTAGCCTCCTTCCTTCTTTAGGTGTCAAATTTGTTTGAGACGAAACAAGGCCTTGTAGATATATAACTCAAATGTGTCAGTTCAGTGGAGACCATGTTTCAATATTTATTTATCCTGGTACATTTTTACGGAAAATAACAGAAATGTATAATACTAAATCACTGTAATTTGAATTTATTTTTTCCATCAGCGGATATTTCATGAAAAGTTTGGTTTATGGTTGCACTGCAGATTAGTCTATTATGGTTGAACATTTATTTCACTGTCCAATAATAAAGATTCCTTTGAGATATTCCTAATGTGAGATGTTTTGACTGATCTCAGAATTTAGTACTGCACGTTTTGGTTTTCTCCTTTTGTAAATGTATTGAATAATAGAAACAATTTATTGCTGTAGTGGATACTTCATTTTGATCTTTCTTTTAACACAACACATCCAGCCTGCTATGTGTTTTCTTGTTCTTTTTTTCTTTTTCTTCTTTCTTTCTTTCTTTCTTTCTTAAAAAGTAAAATAGTACATATACACTACAACCTAGCACATAAATGGTACCTGTGTATGCTCGATGACATTTCCATCTTTGTCCGTGAGCCTACAGTATGGTATTCAAATCCATAAGTTCGGCTAGAAGATAAAAAACTTTTTCTTGAAAAGACACAAAAAGAAAATTTATGATATTTGAGTAAAAACAAGATTGTGATAGAATATGGTATATAACTTAATTTAGTATGACTGTTTAGGCTGCATTCGTATGTTTACCAAATTTAGTAGCAACTGTAAAAGTCATCAATATAAAGCAATTATCTTAGCCGAATGCCACTGCAAGAGGATAGCTATTGCAAACTTGAATCCATGAATACCTTAAAATCACCTACCACCGAAAGAAAGAAAAGCAAAATAAAAATGTATATTCCATGATCACAAATAATCTTTACCTTTCACATATTTTAACAACATCCGCACCAGCATCAGGTTCACATTTTCGAGTTCTGACAAAATATTCTTGAGGTTTATAAGAAACATCCTATAAAACCACAAAAAACTAGTTTAGCATTCAGTGATCTGAAAATAAAAGAGCATTTATTTGAGAAACCAAGACATATATGAACTGTTCGGGCGCACGAGCAGACATTAGTGCCAAGGACTATATAACATGCAAACCAGGATATATAAAGCATAAATGTAAGCATGTATAATTAAACACGCACACATACATAAACACACACACATGTGTGTATGTGTGTGGAGGCTAGGATCGACAACACCTCATTTTCGCTACACCTCAAATCCTTCTTATTTCAGCCACAAATTCCTCTTTAAATAATTATATAAGTGATAGGAAAGAGAAACTATGATTATCTAAAGAAGAACATGTGGTTGCAATCAAGAGAGGTTTAAGTGTAGTAGATCCTTGCCATGTGTATATATATACACACGTACGCGCGCACGTATGTACATAGAAAATTTTATTAGGATACAAAATATAGACACAATCGGTGATACAATAGATCACCACCATTAAATTGCTTTTTGATTTCCGCATTTCATATAAGAACAAAAAAAATCCAACAGTTCAGATCTCTTATGTTACCAATTGTGTTTTACTTTATGGCTAAATAGCCGACTCATATACATACACACACATATACATACATACATATATAAAGCGTGTTCCTCTTTAAATAATTATATAAATGACAGAAAAAAAAACTATGATTATCTAAAGAAGAACATGCGGTTGCAATCAAATGAGGTTTGAGATGTAGCCGATCCTTACCATGTGTATATATACACGCGCGCGCATATGTACATAGGAAAATATATTGGGACACAAAATATAGACACAGTTGGTGATATAGTGGATCTCCACCATTAGATTCCTCCTTGATTTCCGTCTTTCATATAAGAACAAAAAAAATCCAACGGTTCAGATCACTTGGGTCACCGATTGTGTTTTATTTTATGTCAAAATAGCCGATCCATACACACACATATATATAAAGCATGTTCCTCTTTAAATAATTATATAAATGACAGGAAAAAGAAACTATGATTATCTAAAAGAGAACATGTGGTTGCAATCAAGGGGGGTTTGAGGTGTAGTGGATCCTTGCCATGTGTGTATATACACACACGTACGCATGTGCGCGTATGTACATGGGAAAATATATTGGGACATAAAATATAGACACGGTTGATGATACAATAGATCTCCACCATTAGATTGCTCACTAATTTCCACCTTCCATACAAAGGACAAAAAATCCAACGGTTCATCTCTTGTGTCACCAATTATGTTTTATTTTGTGTCTAAATAGCCGACCCATATACATATACACACACATATATACATATATATACACACACACATATATATATAAAGCATGCATAATAAACCAAAATTGCAAAAATAGTGTCAAAGAGTATACAACATGCAAGAGCAAGGGCTAAACTATGAGCAAATCACTTGAGAAACCAGGATGTAGTCCAGTCAAAATTTCGTAAACCTTTGCACATATAATTTTAACACCCGTAAGGTTTTACGTTGTTTATAAATATTTTTTTAGAGCACAACCAATAATGACTTATTCAGTGAAAAAATGAACTGAACAAGCTACAACGCATATGGCCTGTTCAATTTTTCGTGATCGGTTCAATTCAATTATGTAATTAGTGAACCAAACAGAAAATCAGTGGATAAAACGGTAAATAGTTTGTCGTTTTATTGCAAAATATGTTAAAACGGCAAAGTTTTTGCTGTTTTATTCAATTCTTGCAACAAAACGACAAAGTGTTTGCCCTTTATTGCAAATAGAATAAAACGGCAAAGACTTTGCTGTTTTATTTAATATTTACAATAAAACGGCAAAGTCTAACATGCCATAAATAGTCTGGATCAATATGAAATCCTGCTTACCCCTTGGTAAGAGTTCACAACAACGATGCAACTCAATAGAATAAGCTTGTCGAATACCAAACAATAACCAGATTTAGGATAAATTAAACAATTATATTCATTAGTAGAAGATGCACACCAAAATGAACTTAGGAACATGAACTTTCATTGATCACATTACTATGAAAGAAAGCAAGAATAGTAAAGTGTGACGCAATTCATACCCTAATATATATTAATTGGTATAAAGCATATGCTGCAGACTTATTGATGGTGATAACTGGAGGTGTACGAATTCTTTGCATGCTCTGTGTGCTGTTATCTTCCATTTCAACAAGTTCAGCAACAATCGAAGCTTCCCCTCCACTCTGCCATTGTCAAAAATATAGATATTGCAATACCAAAATTAAAAGACTGGTTTAATCCACGTAGGGCTTAAATTGCTCAACCTGGGCTTATTGAAACAAACTCCAATTTCAATCGATTTACGTTTGAGTAAAGGTAAATTAAAATCACAATACACTTACCGAACCACTGGGAACAGCAACATTAACTACAACCTTCTTCTCGCAATCCAGTTTATCAGTATCAGATTTCGTGCAGCGCTCGAGTTTCGATTTTGATAGGATTTCTATCGCGAATGTTGGATATTTTGAATTTAAATATATAAGCAATAAAAAGGAGGAAAGTAAAAAATTCATTTTGATTTAGAAATTTATCGGAGCGAAAATAAATTCATATTTGATTGGAAATTTCATTTTTCACGTTTTGTAACCGTACCCGCCAAGGCAGGTTCGGAAATTTTTTGAACTTTGGCCAGTTTAAAAGTTATGATGCAAATAAACTATTTACAAATATGTTTCATTTACGGACGCCAAGCTGGGAATAACTGATCGGCGTTATCTCAAATATTGCGGGTATGTAAATATTTAAAAGAAAAGCATGGATTGACAACTTTTGAAAAGCCACCAAATGTATTTTAAAAAATAAAACAGACGCATTTTCAAAAGTCTCATGTGTAAAATGTGAGTGCTATTGCAACTACATCCGTCGTTTTACCAAAAGTCGTCGGTATATAATTAAATATTAAAAAATATGTTGACGAAATATGAAATGTCGTCAATTCATTGTTGTCAGTTTGACGCTAATGTGATCAAAAGTGATCCATATTTGTAAATATTTTCAAAAGTGCTTTATTTGCCTAAAATTTTTGTAAAACTGGCTTAAAATTCACAAAATTCTCTAGTTTATATGATTTTCAGTGTTTTGACTGTTACAAGAGATACATGAACAGTTGAAAATTTGAATGATAAATTTCTCTAGACTTAACATGATGATAGATATGAGGGATCCGTTGTCTTTCCAATGACTACATCTACATCCACGCTAGAATCCCGAAAACAATTTTGCCTATTTTCGAACAATAAGTCAAACTGTTTTCCAATTAATTTACCCTGTATCTATCTATCTTTGTCTATCATGATCCACTTTAAATTTTGGATAACAAGAATTTTAGATTTATTTTATTGTTGTTACGAATACCGTTACACGAACAATAAATCTTCTTGTAATATCTTACAAAACACGGATGGTTCAATCAGAATTTTAGAGGGGCGGCCAAGAAATAAAACAACGAAATATAATTAGATTACCTACAAACGGTAAGAAAGTTAAAAGAACAAAATTTGTATGTTTAGCAATTTAGCTATCACAAAACGAGTTGAATGATCTAACTATAAACTCTCAATTCAATTTGATGGGCCTTAAGAACGGTAGTTTGTTTTTGGCAACTGCTATTTATTATAGTAGAAGAGAAGTACTATAATGAAAATGAATATCCATATCTTAAGTGGAGGGAGGATATAAGAGGTGTTGCTTAGATTCTATGGTTCTAACCCTTTCTACATAAACTCATATACTACTTTCGGATGGGATAGATCTTCCCTGGTAGAATGATGCACAGCAAAAATGAAGGGAATGAGTTTTATGCATGAATGATGGGTTCGTGGGATCAAATTGAGATTCACATGTTCATTCATTTTTCCTTGTACACAATTTCCTAGTTCAAAAGTTTATGGTTTTATCATTATTGATTTTTTAGAATTGGATACGTCAAAACTGATATCTTTTAGGGTGTTATTAAAGGACACTAGAAAATATTAAGAGGAGAAACTGTTTGCATGTAAAACAAGCAAACATCCTCAATCGATTAAAAATGGAATTGAAAAGTAGGAAATCCTCAAACATCACGGTCAACTATAGTAAGGTTGGCAATTAAACCAGACCTGATGGACCCGGACCCGACCCGACAGGTCTCGGTTCTAGGCGGGTTGGGTTTTTTCAGGTCCAAACTATACATTTTAAAAACCTAGACCTGATACAAGCTTCGGGTCGGGTCGGGTCTGGTTGGATAATAACACTAAAAATGAATATATTTCAATGTTGTTTGGTCGGGTATTTCAAGTCGGGTCGGTTCATGTTGAGTTTGATCGGGTCTTTATTGTATTTTTCATCACCTAGATCAGACCCGAGACCCATCAGGTTTAGTTCGGGTTTGGGTCTTTTTGGGTCGATTCGGTTCGGTTTTGTGGTCCTCGGTCTAATTGCCAGTCATAAGTAAAAACAAAGTTGAAATACCTGACCAGATGAGACGAACCACTATTTTTAACATCTAAATTCAATTATAAACAACGTCGAAATATGTTTACAACTAAATTCAAATATTAAAGACAGTGGACTGTGGATATATAAAATTAAAAAAAGTATAAAAAGTGAATATAAAAAAAGAACCTCATAAATTTAAATATAAATAATATTTCAATAATTCATTATTACACAAATCTAATACATCAGATAATATATATATATATATATATATATATATATATCGACTATTAAAATAATAGCCAACAGGGTTGGCTTAGTTGGTTGGTGGTCTAGACTATGATATTAAAGGTCACGAGTTCAATTTCCGAGATCGACAATTATTAGCATTAATGAACCATGTTCGAAAAACTATTAAAATGACAACCATGTAATTACGATGCAAGAGATATACCAATCAATTATATGGATATGATCCATTTCAGATCCTTCGCTCCCTCTGTCGTTTCTACCTACAAACTTGCAATTGCATGTACATACATATAATAAAGGGAAAATGTGTTAACTATGTTTGGACTGCTCCTAACTCTATACACTTCGGCCTAAGGCTCGAGAGCTATTACATAGGAAAAGACTGCCTACGTATCATATTTGGGGGATCAAACCCACATGGTTCTATTTCTTGCGCTTCACCTACATCCAAATACTTGTTAGTACATAACAACCATAGTATCCATGCAACCAATGCAAATAGTACAAGTAGAATAAAATATTTCTACTTATCCATCATAACAAATAATCATATGGGGAATAACAAAAATGGTACATTCAGCCACTAAACATCACGTACATTTAACAACACTCGATGTCAACCTAGGTCATTAAATAAGCAAATAACAACAACACAAATATACTTACATGCGTACTAACCACCCATTATAGTAATGCATCATCAATGTAAGTATAAATCATCAAACATGTACCATAATAGTGACACAACATCAATCATCAAATGTACACTAATCCAATCAATATTGGTAATACAACATCAATCATCAAATAACCATCATCAACTTTTCATCGTCTAAAGTAATAATGGAAAAACATCGCACACTCATCCTAATGTGATTGCATCATCATAAAACAACATATATGATGTTAAGTAAAAATCTAGTCTAACCCTATGTGCCTGGAGATTAAAGGAAGGTAAATTCTTAAGTTCAATATACAAGTCAAAGGATTCATATGCAAGTCATTACAATTTCAATTCGATCTAATGACTATTGAAATCACAATCTCAAGCTTTTTATTATACATACTAGAAAATTAAAATGAGAAAGAAGAAGAACTAGGAACTAGCCTCTTTCCAGTAGGGGGTACATGCTTATTTATAGAAACTCCCGCCTTTAGATTCATGACACATGTCATTTGAGGAAATTAACGGTCATGATTTGCTAAGTGAAACATGCTCGAGATAACATGTGTGGCACTGCCCTTCTTTAGCTCCTTTACGATGGCATTGTACGGTTAGCCCAATAGAAGAATGCCACGTGACTAGTTAAGATATTGATTTTGGGGATATTCGTCAAAGTGCAATGGCTCTAGATTGTCAACTTTCGATAGCCCGATTTGCCAATACACAATAACCTTGAAGCATCATCCCTTGATAACCCATTCTATCAGTATGTGATAGCCTTGAAGCATAGTCCCTTGATAGCCCAAATTAATCAACACATAATAGCTTAGGTACATCATCCTTCAATAGCTAATTCAATCAACATGCGACAGCTAGGAAGCCTCATCCTTCAATAGCCAACTTAATCAATATGCGACAGCTAGGAATCCTCATCCTTCGATAGCCAACTTAATCAACATGCGATAGCTAGGAAGCCTCATCCTTCGATAACCAAATTAATCAACATGCGACAGCTAGGAAGCTTCATCCTTTGATAGCCAAATTAATAAACATGTGATGGTTTAGGAGCATTATCCTTCGATAACCAAATTCATCAACATACGACAGCTTGGAGCATCATCCTTCAATGGCTCAATTATCCAATATGCGATAGCCTCGGAATATCACCTGTCGGTAGTTTAATCGTTCGTCTAATGATAGCTCTGAGATATTAATCTTCCATCTTGCGATGGCTTCGACTTTGCAATAGTTTGCTTTGGCTTTCAATATATGATGGCTTCATCTTTCACCAGTTTGTGCTAGCTTATTTTAGCCTTCAATATGCAATAGCCCTTTTATTATCAATCTGCGATTGCTTGCTTCTAGCCTTCAACATGTGATAGCCCTTTTATTATCAATCTGTGATAGCTTGCTTCTAGCCTTCAACATGCGATGACCCTTTTATCATCAACCTACAATTGCTAGCATGTTTTGGGTATAACATTTGCCCCCATTTTATACTTTAGTGTAAAATGTCATTCCTTTTAGCCTTTTTAACCTCTTCGTATTCTTGAAATTCTTTATCCTAGCAATATATTTTTCCCTTTTCCTTAATCTAATGGTTGATTTATTTTCTTTCCCACTACAAGAATTTTGATTTTTAGTAGCGCTCAAAAAACGCTACTAAAAGTTTTAGCAGCGTTTTGATAAACGCTGTTATAAAGCCCGCGACTAAAAATATATGATTTTTAGTTGCACTTATTTCAACGCTACCATAAATTGTTTTACTGCAGCGTTTATGAAACGCCACTAAATTCTTTTTTTGCAGCGTGTATAAAACGCTACCAAAATGTACTTGGTCTGCTCAAAAATATTTTGGTAGCGTTTGTTAAACGCTGTAATAGAGGACGCAGTTTATTGACAAAGCCTGTAGCCGCGTTTATTAAACGCTACTATATATGCTCTCCTCCGACCCTTTATTTTTTTAGCATTTTTAGTAGCGTTTTCGAAACGCTACTAAAAATATTCCAGCTCTGCCTATACATTGCCTCCAGTTCAATCTTGTTCATAGCTTATAACATAATACATAAACACACACACATTAAACAACCGCAAAATACATATACACATACACATTCAAACATAAACACATTTAAAAACCACAAAATACATAAACAAAAGCACTAACATAAACAATATGTTAACCGTACATAGAAGTTTACACAACCGAACAGTAGTTTCAAGACAAAAGGTTAACCGTACATAGAAGTTTACACAACCGAACTACGTACCACAAACAATATGCTACTGCTGCAGTTAAAGTACCATAAACATCTAAACTAAGTAAGTACAATAAACAACCAAACTACCTAACAAGTACGATAAACTAGTGCTGCTACTGCTCATTCTTCAGAAACGCCTACCTGTAGACAAAATATAATCAACAGTGAGACTCAAGTTATAATCAATACTGAGATAATAATGACAGGACCATCAATACTGAGAAAACAATGAGACTAAAGTTATGCACAACTGAATATGTGCAATCTTGTGTTCAACTGAATATGCACAACTGAATATGA
The DNA here is from genome assembly GCA_030737815.1 of Allium fistulosum. NCBI lineage: Eukaryota > Viridiplantae > Streptophyta > Magnoliopsida > Asparagales > Amaryllidaceae > Allium > Allium fistulosum. The sequence continues at coordinate 616,617,090 of CM060901.1, read as the reverse complement.
AAACTAAAATAATGTGCATGTTAGTTTTGGCCAAGAATAAAATGAAAATGAAGATTTTTCATCAATGTTTTGTACATTTTATCTTTGCCTGTACATTTTCATATACTCAAACACAGATTTTCATATACTCGAACACAGATGAAAATATAAGTGTACATGAATTATTTTAGATAGTGAAATTAGGTAGGTGTAAGAAGTCTGCCAGACCCATATGGATACAGCCAAACACAGATTCAAAAAATTCATAACGATAGATGCATTTGTTGATAAAAATATGGGATAATAATATAATATGGTCCTAGTATGTAAAATGACTGGAAACTTAGGAATAAATTATCTTTTAAGTACGTACAATTAGTCGATATAACTTATGGCTATTGATGGATTAAACCACCGACTAATTACAGTTAATATATACAACATAAATACCATATTTTGATAAGCCTGATCATAGTAAATTCCAACATAAATTCTAACTTACTCACATTGTTGCATATTCACATAAATCATTCAAGTACAACAACTCATTGCACATCTACAAGCAGGTTATAATGAGGCAATTTAGAGGAAAATTTCAAATAACTTTGAAGGCGGCCCCTTTTCAAATCACTTAGGCATTATAATTATTTGAGTTGATGGTTTAAGTATTTTGTTGCTACTGGTTATCCATGATGGTAATTTTGCAAGAAGTTTTCAATTACATAAAGAATTGCATACCTTTCATTTTGGTTCCATAATGACTTTTGCTATCGGCCAAGCTATGGGAACGCTAAAGGCATCTTCCATGCACGTCAACTCCGATGTAGGTCTCCATAGCACTACATCCGGAACTCTCACAATTTCAACCCAAACTTTTACAGCATCATGTCCCAATGGACGACAATGGACCATCGATATTGGATCAGTTGAAGCGATAGTTCCTTCAGCCACTACTTCGTTCGTTTCACCCACATCAATCAACTTGCATTTATTATCTTTTGTCAGCTTTGCAATCGGCTGGAAAAAAATGGTGCATATTTCAAACAGTGCATATTGAAAACTGTGTACTTATTTTAGAAACCAAAGCATACAAAATGCAACAACACAGTGGTGCATATTTCAAACAGAAGAAACAAAATACAAACTACAAAATATTTCCAGCATATTTACTTACATGTTGTGGTTTCTTCGCGATTATGGGTGTGGATATCACGGGAGAAGTCGCACAATTTACATTCCTACTAACTGCATCTTTATTAACTTCAACTTTTGATTTTGGCCATGCTACTTTCCTACCAACTGCATCTCTAACGCACGACATATCAACTGTGGGTCGCCACAAATATGCATCTCCATTTATTACATTGGCCACCCAAATCGCAAAGGCAGTCGGACCGAGAGGAATACCATTAACAAGATGTTGTGGATCTCTGGCATAGATTCTTCCTTCGGCAACTACCCCTTCACCCTCATTCCAACCATAAATCTTGCATTTGTCGTCTTGGGCGCTGTTGTCACTCTAAAAAGGAGAAGTGTAAATCAAGAGTTTAGTGATTAAGTGAAAATATTGTACAAGACATATTTCTAAATTAAATTTATGGAAGACCGACGTAAATATTGTGAATTATAAAATTTACCGTACTGACTTCATTCAGCTGTCCTCGCAGCGCCCTCTTAATGCAATTTAATGGCCATGCTACTACCTTATTCTCAGCGTTTGCTAATACTGTCATTTCAGGTGTTGGCCTCCATAAGTAAGCATCTGGTTCTTCCACGAAATCTATAATAACGCTCACAACATTTGGTCCAAGATGAATGCCATTGACAACCTCATTTGGGTCCATGGACAACACCCTCCCATCGGCAACAACTGTAGAGGTTCCATCCCAATTCAACACCGAACATACGTCGTCATTGCTCTACAATTATTCAACAGAAAATTATAGCAATTACTGGATCAAAAACTAAAATCCAAATGCTATTTCTTGAGTAATATAATTATTATTTTTACCAATTCAGGTGTGCTCCCTTCTTTCGAACTTTCTTTACCCTGCAGCAAAGCACTAATATTAGGATATTTTAATCTTAGGAGCACTGAAGTGGATACGCACAATACTTAAAATGTCACTAGAAACAGTCCAACAAGTTTGAATGGCAGAGTACATACAAAAAACCAGTTGTTGTAGCATCATTTACAAACATGTGTGTTTGAATTCATTATTTTCAAAATTATTATATAACAAAAAACCAGTTGTTATGCACTGTTTTGTTATTCCCAGTTACTACAGTGTTTTTATATATACTTTGATGATATGCATATTTGCAATAAATTATAGGTGCATCAGTAAACCTTGTTCATCATAGACTTACCTTTTATGTTCAATGATCAAGTGTTAAGACGACATGTGCACCCAAAACTTGTTGAGAGTTTTATTTGAGAAAAAATGAAAAGCAAGCAGGAACACCTATACTACATATACTGTTTGGATACTCAAAATGGATGCCAAAGATTTATGTGAACAGATGACATTAGAAAAACATTTATCCATCAATAAAATGATCTTCGGCAGAATATGTCAAAGAAGGTATAAACTAAAGATGAAAGGCCCATCAACTAATTCTGTTACAATGTTCTCGGGTATAATATGATTGTAATTTTATTAATAAAAGCGGATGGATAATAAGCTGCATTTGCAAGTGTGAATTTATTCATCTACTATACAAGAATAAATAACTTTGTAAATTGTAATTGTGTGCCAAAATAAATAGTACTGGAAATCAATCATTAATTTAAATAGGAAGAAAGCATCAAATTATTATATAGTTGACACCAAAACAAATATCATTCCATGATAAACAAACTTAAACATTCTCGTTGCCTAAAGATAAATTTAGACATGATACAAGAGAATATCCCAACGGATAAATAGACTCATTTAATAAAGAGTTTAGTAACCCATTCCAAAGTTGCTATAATCGATAAATAATGAAAAGAATTCACGAATATGAGACTCAACATTTGTCTCTTACAAACCATTTGAAAAGGTGGGCCCTGGACTAGGCCACTAGACAACTACCTAACACGCCTCCAACTTTTTAAGGGTCTCCAATTATTATAACATGTTATTCCCAGTGAGCAATGCAGCTACAATGGGGCCTTAATTAGCCGAGTCTGACCAAGCTTGGTATTTTCACACTAAAACAAAGTGTTGCTTGTTGTTCGGTTCACTTGCTGCCTCAAGCCATTGTACCCAGTGTTTTCCCAATGTCTACTTAATAAATTACTTTTAAAAGTTTACCTTTTGGTCCACCAGCATATGTACCATTGTGACGCCCCACCTCTATACCCACGCTAACCAAGAACACTACGGAGTAATGCTGTCAACTAGCACGGAGAATAAGGCTGTTGAGGAGCGACCATCCATGTAACTTCTTTGTGCGAGTACCGATATGTCAGATAGTATAGAATGCATATCATTTAAGGAGGAAATCCGACATACCGATACAAACTCAAAGCTATCACACAGTGGCTATATATAATCTTCGGAAACAAATATAGAAATAAACATAACATAAATCAGTCACAGACATCCATATCACAAAGGCGGAAGAAGATATGAATAAATATATAACACATGAAAGTGTACATCAGAGTAGTGGTCAGAAAGATCCACGATAATACAAAAGAATAGCATCACGTGCTATACAAAAGAATAAGTACACAACATAGAGTCTATATCTCAAAGGTGTACATCCAAAAACTACAAATCTATGTAGTTAGCCAAAAGTCAGAAATATCCTGAAGAGGAGTCAAGCAGAAGCACCTGTAACATCTCGGTCTGACCCGAGTATTATTTATAAGAAAATAATAAACGGATCAGTCTAACTATAAATATCAGATGATATGGTATAAAGTAAATGGCATGGCATGAACATGAAATAACTATTACGACATACTACTATAAGTATGTAAATGATAATCAACAAAAGATTAATCAATATCACAAGAATCTTCTCAAAGATAAGGTGGGGTATCATACCCTAAACTTGTATTCATAACAAGTCAATAACACATGAATTCACCAATGCACAAAAACCGATATCATATCAATGAAAATCATGAAAATTGGTGAAGCATAAAATTCCAGAAATCATCATCAGAAATCCAGAAAACACATAAAAAAGGGGGGGAGGCCTAACACATGAATGGGAGCATGAAGCTCACCTACGCGTAAACACATGACGAGAAGCTATCTCATGGAAGCTATCCATTAAATTTTCACACAGGAATGGCCCGAAGACCGTAGGGTGCTACCCTAGAAATGTGATGGAGAAACATCACATGATCGGGGTATAGTCTCCCACGTAGACAAAGAGACATCGCTCAATCGCTAGTCTAAATCACAAAAATGATCGTCATGATCATAAGGAAGTGTCAATCACACCAAGCTAGTAAATATATGAGTTTAGCTTCATGTCCCATAACCACTTGCTTAACTTAAATATTTACGAACAAGCTGTAAATCTTCACTAGGAAATTGTCACAAAAAGGGTTCAATCGAACAAGTCCAAGAGCTAACCGACGAAGTGAACGCAAGCGTTTCATACCACTCGTTTTACTAAGTCGTTTAAGTCGATTTCTCATTCGAGTGAAGTAAAGGCTTGTATATACTAGTAGATTGAAAATCGGTTTGAGAAAACGAACTTTTGATATTTAAAATAGTGTTGAAATCGCTTTGATGAAAGAGTTTTGATATTTACTATTAGTATTGAAACCTTTATATTTTTAAAGTGACAAGTCGTAAAACGTATCACAAAAATTCACATTCGGAAACGTGAATAAAATCCAAGGAAATCAGCTCAAAATGCATCAAAATGGAAGTTCTGATGAATGCTTTTCATATAAGATTGCCTACGCAGAGTAATACGGGGTTCGACCTGCCCGGTCAGGTCGCGGGGGTCCAGGGGGCAGCGCCCACGGCGGGGTGCGGGGCAGCGCCCCGTCACGGTATGACTTAGTGAAGGCAAGCTGTCCAGCGACCTAAGGAAAAATAGGTGGGCGACTAAACAAAGTGGCCGATAATAAATGATAACAACAAAAAGGGAATCAACCCGATTTGATTAGAGTTGGATATTCAAGCTAAAAAAACAACTAGGCAACGTCTGAATCTAGAAAATAAACTATTTTCCAGAACAGAATTCAGACGTCTGAATCCTAGATTTCAGACGTCTGAAATAGGCACTTTTTAGCCTATTCCTTTTCTGGTTCAAAACGAACCAATTCAGACGTCTGAAATTTTGATTCAGACGTCTGAATGCTGGGAGAAGAAAATTCCCAGTATTCCATTCAGACGTCTGAACCATACGTTCAGACGGCTGAAACTGTTATTCAGGGCATTCCCTGAACCTAGGCCAAAAATGGCCAAACGACATCGATAACGATCGGTCGAGCAACAACGACTCAGGAATTGCACAAGGATAAGTGTTAGGAATTCGTACCTAACAATCGAAGATAATTATTGACTTAGATGTGAGATAAAAATCTCACCTTTATACACAAGCACAAGTATGAAGGAGCTATAGAACAATGGCAATGACAATCTCTTTTCAATCCCAACTCAACAAGCTTGATTCTAAGCTAAAAAGAGAAACATTTCCTAAATTAGGTTTAGGAATTTCTGAAATTGATAAGAGAGTGAGTTGGGGAAGAAGAAGAGGAGACTTACCAAAGCTTCTTCTATTGATTTGGAGCTAGAACTTGATTTGTAGATGGAAACTAGGGTTTTAGAGTTTTAATTTCCCATTCCACTCACCATTAATCTCTTTAGAACTGAAATGAAGAGGAGGAGGGAGTGAATGAAGAGGGGGTTTCAGTTTGGAGTGTTAAGTTAAAACATAGGGCTGAACCAAACCCAAACCCAAAGTGAAAATGGTCGAATTTTTGACTAGCTCCAAACATATCGAAGTTTACACTTAAAAAGATCGCAAACGACATTTTGAACTCAATGGGAGTGGTCTCGAGTCCTAATTTGACCGTATGCAAAAAGTAGCTTTTCGGACTAACATCCGATTAACGATTTTAAATATAAAAATATAAAATCGATAAATATGCGGGTTGTTACAACCATACACCTCAATTCTGCTATTTCCTCTCGACATTGAGATAGTTGTTTATCTCTAGACTGGGCCACAGCTAGCTTGGTTAAGGTGCAGCCCCTTCCCAGTGCCCTTAACCGTCCTGGTTTATCTTGTCCCAATACATTTGCAAGAGCATCTCCATTGACATTCTGTGACGAGATGGAGTGTGATAGGCTAACAAATTTTTTAATCTCCGCCTACATAAATAAATTCATACAGATAATGTACGATGGTAAAATCATCATAGTTTCGGACAATTTTTTATATACCGATAAAATAAAAAATTCTTACAATAGTATTTGCAGCTTCCACGGTCACTGGTTCACCATTTTTTTAATGTGAGATTTAATCCAAACATCAGCTCTAGTTATGGACGATGGATTTGGATTTCCTTTTTTCTAAATTAAGAATAACATTAAACAAATAAACTGACAGATATAAAATAATATTAAATAATGCTATACTTAACTAACTAACCATGTCCTCGGTCAATCTAGCCATTCCTCTACGACCAGATGTGTGTGGAACTTGTTTAACCCTAAGGGCCGAATATTTCTCACTTCGTGTCTGGAAATATTGAAAGAAGTTAGAATTTAGTAACCAAAAGTATATTACAGATATCTTAATGTTACCTTAAACTCTGGACTTGTTTTGGCCTTCACAAACTTTCTCCATTCGTTCATGTTTTTTATGTTGGTAGGTTTCAGTTTAAGTCTTTCCTCTTCGTTCTCTGCTTTATTTAATTTTCGAACCAATTTGCTTTTTGAGGATCTCCAAACTGCTCCCATCTGTTGAAATACGGCTTTTCTTTGCCATTCCTCTTCCAATTTAAATCTAACCTGCAACAATACATGAAAACATGATATTAACAGTAGAAAACATGATATTAACAGTAGGTGAATATAAAGAAACATGCTATGGTGAAGCAGAATGCTGTCAAGCTAGTACAGAATTGGTGAATATATGACTTTATGGTCTCTAAATTTTGAAGAAATCTGAATGAAAATCATGAAATAATCACCTGGTCCTGACATTAGACACCTAAAATATATCTATAGGATGTGTACTCTTGAAGATGATAGCAACGTCACTAAAAATCAAAATTGGTATGATTTCAATCTCAAGTGAGCGGGGATATTGGTGTTTAAATTTTTTAATTCCATCCAATAATCTATGACAACATTGTTTAATTTTTGAAGAATAGCATTTGCAGTCTAAAATAATTGTTCTGAAATCATTGGTCAACTGATTTTATCAAAAATAATAATTAGAAAACAATGAAAGTTTATCAAAAAATGATTCACTAATTTTATAAGCAAGCAAATTCGTACTAATGTACTTTAGTAGATGACTCAAATTATGATTTGTAACACATAATTCAAATCATGTTTACATTTTTGCCTTAGAAATAATCATCCGGACCCATAAATCTCTATCATTCTGAACCGTCCGTGAAATATGAATATTTATTTCTAATTTATTTATCTATTAAATGTTAAAAAACCAGAAATATGAACAATTGAATTTCGGAGGATAACCCACAATACGAACCTGCACTAATGATGATTCAAATTAACAAATTAAGGTTCTTAAACAGAATTCAGGATAAAATGTTTAAACGACATGATTCAACTACTAGAACTTGTGGATTTCTTAATTTAAATTCCTATTTATTATAGTCAATTTAAAAACCGCAAATTGGCAAAACAATATGACTAATAAAACAAACAATTTTTCAAGCTCTGAAACTACTAAATCTGACTTATGTAAAACTACTACGTCCTTGATGCAAAATTATAAAAGTCAGCTAAATGGAAACTAGTTGAAAGTGACAAAGATGAGGAGTGTGATCAGATGGTTACTTTCCGGATAACAGACTTGATAACATATGCATTAAATAATTGCAACTATAGATAAAAGAAAGAAACTGATTTTTTTCTTAGAAGGCATTGCTTGAAGTCATGCAGGCCGTAACACCTAAAGTGACCCATATGGAATCTATGTAAAACCTTACATCATATAAACAGATGTAACATGCATCCCTGTTTTTGATTTATATTTGCCGACTACTTCCAGGTTTCATGCAAAGCCACTTGCCATTTGCCGTTTACCTGGTTTTTTTTAATTATAGGACAAAAGACATGACGAAGACACTTATTGATGACTTTCTCTATGATGTAAGTTATATTAATTGCACATTAACAGATTGGTAAACGTATGGATCATGCAACTCCTTTAATTAGACTTACTCAACTATCATGTCTCTCTCAAAGTCTTAACATATGAAGGCAAAATATTATGTATTACTTTGCAATTCACTATTGTTCTAATTTTCCAAATTAGAGTCTAGTATTACAGATAATTTTGACAAAATCATGGGTGTAGCCAGACTCTCCATGTCCAGACATGTTGACATTCAATATCTTCCATAATTCAATTTTGTGATTATTCGTACTTGGTGTACAAAATTTGTACTTTGGTTAAAACAGTAAAACAATTACACAGTTTAACCCTGGACATAGCCAAGCTTTTATTCATTTAATAAAAAAAACATAAATATATAAAGGTGTAAACTAGGGTTGAATAAAAGATCTTCGTTATTAAGGTTGAATCAACAATTTCAGTTAGAAATTAGGCAGAAATTCGAATATACGATGCATGCAAATTAGGGTTAAATCAAAATAGAATCACAAAATCGATTTAGACGATTCGTACCTAAATATACCTAAACGATTGCTGGCTGTCGTGAGGATGTTGAGTAATGCCGCGAGGACGTTGAGCAAGGACGGAGTGGACAATGAAATGGGGAACTTGATCTTCAGTTGATGAAATTTGAGCAATTGCTGGCTGCCGCGAGGATTGAAAAGGGGAAAAAAATTTCTACAGAAGTAGATCGAAATGGGGAGAGAGTTTTCTAAGTATACGTGAGATGGAAAACAATGATTGGTCACGTTTATTTTTGGCTAGGTGGAAAAAGTTTTCTAAGGAGCGGGAACAAAAATTTTTTAGTCATGAAACATATTTTGAGAAAAATATTTTTGGTTGCATTTATGATAAAATGCCACAGTTTTTTGCAACCGTAAATGGTTTTTCTTGTAGTGTCCTCTCCTACAAATGACATCCTTCCCTATTTCTTTTCTTTTTACTGGCTTTCTAAAATTCTGATTTCAAATCGCCATTAACCTTCCTAAGACACCCTAATTCCTTAAATATTCTATTTTGGTGATGATTTACTTATTGTTAACGTACTGATTATGTTATCGATTTATTATTGTTATTTGATTCTAGCTTAATTTTTGCTAGTTTTGGGTTTTAGCGAATTTGTAGATTTCATGATTTTTCACGGTCTTCTTCAGATTCACTTTTTAAATTTTCATTTTGATCCATTATTAGTTGCTTAAGCTACTATTTTTATTAGTCGATTTTGGGTTTCTTTAAGTCGGTATTTACTTATTTACTACTGGCCACATTTTCTATTTCAATATGTGATAGCCTTGATTTGTTGAACATTCACTAGTTCACTATGCGATAGCTTATTTTGCTTGCTTTACTCAACTTGCAATAGCTTGGTATATAGTAGCTTATCTTATTTACTTTTGTCAAATGATCAAACAACGATAGCCCAGTGTGCGATTGCTTCTTTTCTTATTTTTCTCTACCTGCGATAGTTTGATATGCGATAGCTTATCTTATTTACTATACTTAAATGATAGCTTGGTATGAAATAGTTCATTTTATTTGCTTTACTTCACTTATTATAGCTTAATATGTGATGACTTATTATATTCAACCCACGATAGCCTGACATGAAATAGTTCATCTTGTTAGTATATTCAATCTGCGATAGCCTGACATGAAGTAGTTCATTTTATTTGCTCAACTCCATTTATAGTAGCCCAATACATGATAGCCTATTCTCTTTCCTTGTTCAACTCGTGATAGCTCAACGCAGGATAGCTTATTTTGTTTGCTTTATCCAATTTGCAATTGAGCAACACACGATAGCTTCATTTACTTTATTTAATTTACGATTGATTATCATGGATAGCTCATTATATTTGCCGTATTTATCTCATGATAGATTAAAATGCAATGGCCTATATCCCTACCATGTAATAATTTATTTTTTTATTTAATCATGGAATGACTTTACACATTTTTTATTGTTTCCTTGTTACTTGAAAATTCACTAGTTTAATTGAGTTAGGACCCTTTTGGTTTAACTATTCTTTAAATAACCTATATTTAAACCTTGTTTCTTCTAATTAGAGCTTTATTAACCCATATATTTAATGACAATGATATAGGCACTATGGCCGGGAACAGGAAGGATTGCTCTAAAAAGTCACAGAGTAATCCTTGGCATAAGAAATCTTCAGAAGAAAAACTTTATACTTGTTGTCAATCTTATTTCCCGAAGCAGGAAGACGTTGACTCTATATTACGATATTTTAAAATCTCTCTTGTCATATTGTAAAAGGCTCTCCGTACAAAGAAGACTCTGTTAAAAAATTTCGAAAATTTAGGGCGCTAGAAACTTTTTGAAAATTTGTGGAAAATTTTTGTTAACTAGAAAAGTTGATTTTTGAATTGTATTAGAAATCAAGGGTTTTGTGTTAGAAATGAAAGCCAATTGTTTTGGATAAAACTAAGAGGGTTTAGAGAAGTAAATGTAGGATTTTAACTGAGTGGGTTTTAAAGGTAAATGGGTTTAGGAGCATTTTCCTACCTTAGCAATTTCGGGGATGAAATTCTTATAGGGGGGAGGAATGTAACGACCCGGAATTTTGCTCGTTTAGTTTTGAACATTTAATTTATTTTTAAATGTTGAATTTGAATTATTAATTGATTTTGAATATGAAGATTCTGGTGGAATTAGTGAAATGGTTTAAAGTTTCAAATATAGCGATTAATTGGATTTGGTAAATATAAATTTAATATTTGAAATTGGGTAAAAATGGGAATCTGGAGTTAAATGGAATGGAAATGATTTCTAAGTTGATTTAAAATTCTATTTGGATTAGAATTATAATATTGGACTTTTGGAGGAAATTAAAAGTCGATAAGTTAAAATTTGAAATTTATATATTAATTTAATAATGGAATTTAATATATAGTAATAGTGTAAATAATGAAATTTTGATTTAATATAAATCAGAATGATTTCTAATGTGGATATAAATTCTATTTGAATTATAAATGAGTCACTAAGATTTTAAAATTCGAATTTCAAGCAATTCCGTCAATTTTGGAAATCGCTCGATTTAATCGACGCGTTAAAATAGCCTTCCGGGGCATAGTCTCAGAATTCGACGAAACTAGTTCCATTGGATCCGTAATAGTATGTTATTATTAGGTTTCAAATTTCGTAGCATTTGGAGTCACTGTTTGGTTGTACGGAATAGAAACGCGTTGAAATAAATATCGAAAATTTAATATTTTAATTCGATACGAAAAGCTATCTTCCGCATATGATTGAATTAGGCCTCGAAACATGTTCCATTGTGTGCGGAATAGGAGTAAAACATTATAAATGCCAAGTGGCACATCTCGTTTGGAGTTCGTTCGGAAAAGCATGTAAGTTTTGAAAATAATATTAAAATAATATTATATACGTGTGTATATATGTGTTGAAACAGTAAAAACCCTAGTCTCTCCTTCACGCAGCTGCCACTAACAAATTAATGGCCGAAAATGGCCGGCTTCTTTCTCCATTATCTCATGATCTATCGATTATTAGAAGAAATCACCAACTAGAATGTTGTAAAGCTTGGAGAGACGAGTAAATCCAACGGTCGAGATCGAAATCGACGTGACGGGATGACCAGAAATCAACAATGAAGGAGCTGCGGTCGTTCACGATTTTCATGAGGAAGGAAGCACCGAGTTCGATAATATTTTGGGCGATGGTGGAGTTTGCGTGGGCGCACGTGGTGGCGCTGTTGGATCGGTTTCCGGCTGTCTGTGGTAGTAACGGCAATCAGCTCATTTTCGCGACGATGGGTTCAAGTATGAACGAAGAGGGAGGGGGAAGAAAGAAGGTATGGCCTTGATTTGCAGATCTGGGTTGAACGTCCCAGATTTCGTTTCGGTAATAATAAAAAAAGATATTATTTATATAATTTATATTCAAAACTTTAAAAATCCATATCTTTGTCATACGAGGTCGAAATTAGGCGAAACAAGCGGCGATGGAATCGTGGCGATGAGCACTACGCTCTGGAATATATCTGGAGATATTTAGAGCGAGTTAAAATTTTAGGTTAAATCGAATGTGTTCGATTTAATTTAAAATTTGAACGTTTGGCGAATTAAAAATCAAGGTGAGTTAATCTCACTCAACTTTGGACTGCTGTAATTAAGACTGCTGTAATTAATTTTAAATAGTTAAAATTAATTATTAATTGATTGGTTGGGTTGATATATTTTTATCAGTTGAATGTGATATTATATATAGTAATATATATATATATATATTGGAGTGATTGATATTCCTGCATATACATAGTGAATGAGACCCTATGCGCCCCACATAATAGCGGATGACCATATATACCGCGATATTCCGCCTTAAAGCAGAATTGGTATTTTTATAATGTATTAACATCTGTGGATGCACAACAGGTTGGAGGGATCCAACGGGATTCCTCAAAAATGTTGAACTTAATTTCATATATAGTGATATATGTTTTGTTTGAATAATCTTTGATAGATTATGGTGTGTTTTGAATTGGTTGGATGCTGTGACGGTTATGGCCTAGATTTTGGTATTTTTAAATACCAAAAAAATATGGTTTTGAATTAGTAAAGAATTGTAAATAGGGATTTTGAAGTAAAATATTTATATAGAGTTTGGATAAATCAATTGGATAAAATAAAAGGTTTTGAAATTGTATTTAACTATTTCGGGATATTGTGAACATGGGTTTTGGAATAAAATATATATAAGGAATTTTAAATGATAAATTCTTAAGCGGTACTTGTCTAAATACAAAAGGTTTAAAAATCGAGATTTTTAATAGATTGGAGGGATAGGAGTGAAATTGGAAATAAGTATAAAGTGGGTTATACTGGAACTTATGTAAGATTTCTAAATTTACGAAATGAAATTAGAATCGAGAAATTGGGCTTGTTTTAAAAAAAAGGATTTTTAGTTATTAACTAGGTAACTATTAAAAGTGTTAAAAATATTCTAGAAACTAGTTAGTTAATTATTTTATGTTAAAGCATATTTAATTATTAATTAGTAACCTTATCATGATTGTTAAAGATTTATTATTATTTAAGAAGTCAGCATTATTATTTTAAAAGATAAATTATCAAATATTAATATGGCTTTGTATAATTACTTTTATTTAAGTATATTTACCTAGATTTAATTTGGAATTTTTTTTGAGAAACTTATAAGCATTATTTTGAGATAATTTTTAAGTAAAGTTTCGGGAAGTAATGGTTTACTCGCATGGCGTAATCGGAGGCAGTGAGTGCCTGCAGTTAAGTCTTGGATTTCTCTGGGATAGGACGTAACCATTGAGTTGTGAATCCACGGATTGATACCGCGGTGCTACTTTCCATATTATTTTAAAAGGGTTTTCAAATATTTTTGAAAAGGGTAATTTGTGAATATACTGAATTCTATAAGATAAGTACATACTTTTGGATAAAGAGATTTAATTTATTTAAAATTTAAATTAAATAAGATTTGGAGTTATTCAGTGGAAAATGGAATATTTTGGTTGAATGATTGTTTATTTGATAGTTAAATAACCAACTATCAAATCTGGACCCAAAATATAACTTTGGGAATATCTAGGAGGAATATGGAAATTATATGGTACAATTACCGTTCGAGGTGCTATACTATACGTATAAACTCGTTTCGTTCTCCTAGGACGTCTATAAGGAAATCCATCCACTAACGGTTAGGAGGTGATCTCTGATCTTGTCTTCTTCTGTTTATTTCCTAAAGAACCGGGGTTGAGTTTACCGGAAAATATCGAACGTTGTTTCGTAGAGACCAGGATCGGATAAGTTATCCGAGAACCACTTCGATCCAACGAGTACGCTTTCGAAAGGAAAACAAGAGGATGGAGTCGAAGATGGAGTATGAAGTGCAAGGGCTAATTGCTACTAATCCTGAGGATTACTCCAAAATAGATGTAGCGGGAATAGTGCCTTCGGTTCCGTTCGGACCCAAAATGGACTTGTATGGATGAATGCTATCAGTACATTGTCATTGGAGGACAATGAGCATTCTAAGTGAAATTTCCTTAAAAGGTAATCGTAGCCTCTAGCCTCATCAATCGGGAATGATTGAAAATCAAGGGAGATGCAGTAAGGCTAAGTGGGTCGCACCCAATTAGGGTATGTTTATCACCTTTCTAGATAACCTCAGATATTATTTATTACTACGGTATATGGAAGGAGCTCGAGAGAGGGGGGAACACCCGAGGTGATAGCATATTCGGTCTATCTAGGTTAGGGATAGTCCGGTCTTGTGTTGCAGGGGATCCCGGTGTGGTCCTCGGTACGCTGTTTCTAGACGTGTAATGTGACAGGTGGTACCCCAATGCCTAGTCATTCGTATGGAATCCATTCTCCAATACGTGCCTTACGGTTTTGATTGTAGAGTCTAGTATGCTGGAATTTAATTAATGTAACAATTTCAGCTATTTGAATAAGTATTTGTACTTAGACACTATTATAATATCAGAGGATTTGATATGAAATGTTTTGGTTATCGTAAGGTAAAAACCCGTCATGTTTATGTGTGGCATGGTCTTACGAGATACCTTTCATTTTCGAAGGATTTTTGAAAACTTTAATAATTCAAATTGAGTGTGTTTTCTCACGCTGGTTTTCTAGACTGACTCGGGTGTTATTTTATTATAATGCTCGGGTCAGACCCGAGTATTACAGCTTCAGGTTAGGATGCTATGGAGCTTAGGAGACAAGCTAGAGACCGAGACGTATTCTCATACTTGTTTATTTCCGCTGCAGTGTTTGTTGAAATTACCAGCAATTGTGAGGGTAGGTTGTTATAACTGTCCAGGCTGGTAATTATTGATTTGTGTACTCTGATGTGAGATATGTATATTACAGTTTAATTTGTGTAAAGAACTATTTATATTATATGTTGTTCAGTCCGCTGTGAGATTCTGTTTTGTTTAGTTTTCTTCTTTCTTCTACCTACTTTCTTTCCCCTCAACAATCTGTCTTTCCGGCACTCGATCGTTCGGCATGTTATACAATAAGCGTATTTATGTAGATTCACAACAATTTCATAGTTATTAATATCGGGTATCTTACTGGCAATTCAATTTCAATTTCAAATTTAACTGTCAATTTTAATTTTTAACGGTTAATTCAAATGACGACTTAGATGACAATTAAATTTATCAAACAACGGTCAATAAATTTATATCACTTCATAATTTCAAATTTAACTAACATAAAAATATTCTAGTACTTGTGAGTGTTATAAAACACTCACCTTTTATTTCGTTGTAGCTTAAACGTTCCGTTTCCATTCAAATTCGAATAGCATTCGAATTTAACTCGAAATTTCAATAGCTCCAAATTCAGACAATCCAATTCCTATGCATCGTATTCGTCGATAAGAACGCAACGCAACCAACCGCGTCCCGGTTGGACCTAAAACAAACGAGATATTCAATTTATAAGAATTTGAATTTTATTAACAATTTATATAAATAAATTACCACCCATTTTCATTACCCACTTAAACTTAAAGCCCGACCCAAACCAAAACTCCTTCTCCCCCAAACCTTCCCCCTGTACACGAGAACAAACCACGGCCTCGTCCTGAATGTGCACGTGCACGAACACACTCCTCACTCTAATCCCCACTCGGCCATCACCACCACGTTGCCTCCGCCACCCCGATGCAAAACGCGACCTGCTCGAGACCCCCCTATTATAGTACATGGTCGCGACTTCCTCCCCTCGACCGCACCTCACCAAAACTCGTCCCTAGGTGCGCCTCACCCCCACGACCACGAATCCAAGCTCACCTTCCCAAATCGACTCTTGCTTCCCCCAGAATCACCAACCCTAATCGACTGCCTAAACAGTCGAGTTCCCCACTTGAAAGCGCACCTTACAAACCATACCTCGGATTGAAGCTCTTGGAAAAATACGAATTTAGGAAGTGGTTACATTTTTTTTTGGAGTAGATTACAAGTATTTGATTTTTGAAGTTCTCATTTCTTTTTTTTTCTTTTCTTTCGTGAAAAGTTTGAATGAAAGAGAGAGGGAAGGACAGCTTTTAAAAGAAGGTGGGTACATCATAGGGTGGTTGGAAAAGTAAGAATGTGGGCTGATGTGATGGAATGGTCAAGTCAATATATAAATTATTCTAAATTTCAAAAATATCTAGCTACCATTTCTGGATCCCAATCGAGGCATATCGCCTGGTGTTCATAATGTTATACCCCTACTCCGAATGCAATGGAACAAGTTTCGATTACTAATTCTATCGTATGGAGAAGATAGCTTTTTGAACCCAACTATAATATTGAATTTTCGATATTAAATTCAATGCGTTTTTATCCCGTACGACCAAACGATAACTCCAAACGCTACGAAATTTGAAATCCGATAATAATACTCTATTATGGATCCAATGGAATTGGTTTCGTCGAATTCCGAGACTGTGCCCCAGTGGCTATTTTTTTTATATGCTAATTTAAATGAGTTATTTTTAAAATTGAGTAAATCACTTTTAAATTCAAAATAAATTTTGTATTATCTTCATTCTTATAAATAGAAATTAAATAAGCCTTGAATTATTTTTATCAAGCTTAAAACCTAAGATTCAATTATTTAAGCAAATTCCAATTATTAAATTATCCAATAAATCACTATATTTGAAATTCAAGTTAAAAATTAAATTTTAAATATTTAAAATCAATTAAATATTCCAATTTCAAATAACCAAAATTCTAGGTCGTTACATTCCTCCCCTTAAAAGAATTTCGTCCCCGAAATTGCAAAGGTAAGAAGAATGGCCCAAAACCCATTAACTTTTCCAAAATCAATTAGTTGAAACAACTTCCCAAAATCAATTTTTCGAAACCACATATCACTTTTACTAATTTCTGAATTCATCCATAGATTCCAAATAATATTATTCATCCAATCGTTTCAAGTTATAACCAAAATCAAATTTTAGTTATTAAAAATTTTCTACAAATTTTTCCAACTCCTTAAATTTTCGAAAATTTCGCCAGAGTCTCCTTTGCGCGGCTAGATCGGAACAACTACAAAATGCCACTACGGGCCCCAAACCAACAAAAGAAAACAAAAGCCAAGTGGCTCAATCATAAAACCATCAAATCAAATGACAAAATAAACATGTACCTTTTTGTCAGGCAATCCAATTTTTCTTGATTTTAAATACTTGCATCTTATTTACCAATGATATCCAATCATATAATTTAAAATCATTTTATATTTGCATTTTCAATTTCCAATATTTTCTTTACTTAAGCCCATACAATGTACATATATCATCCGTACGCAATATCAAATCTGATCGCTCACTCGATCATATAATTTCACTTCTGAACTAGTATCATTCACACGACTCTCTAGTGCGGACTCAGATTTGGTCCCTTGATCAGAATCCATTATTCTCCTTGCATAGCCATATACTATGATAGAGAATTCTAGAATCAAATCAAAAATCCATATCTAGGGTTCGCCGTCGAGAATCGAGTGAAAAATCCTAACTCGGATCGATATAAATTATCTCGAATTTCTGTGCTCGAATCTGGATCCCTTCGTTATGCGAATAAAATAATATATGTACAACTTATGTATTTATTTCTATTGATTCTTAGCTATACCAAATTCCTTTGTTTATATTTACATCATTTCCATTCAGTTATTCACCGCTATCATTCACATTTATAATTCACATTGCTTAATTTCTTAGTATATTTTCGATACCAATTATCTCTTAAGAATTTTCTCCTCAAATCTTCTTAAGTCAATTATAAACATTTTTATACAAAAGTTCTTATGTTTATTACCACTTCACCCCTTAAAATTTATATCCACTTCTATTCAAATTCAAATTCAATTCCATTTAACTCAATTTATCTCCCAATTTTATATATTCAATTTTATCAATCATATCCCAAACCATATTTACTCACTAATTAAATTAGTTAGTTAACTTAGACCATTTCATTAATTATTTCAAATCTCAATAAATTCCATTTTCAAAATTTATTTTATTTAGTCCCACTTAGGCTAAATTTCCAAATTTCATTTTATTAGTTCAATTTAATTCACTTAATTTGTTCACTTCACAAATTTATTCTACTACCACAATCACTTCACTTAACTTTTCTTAAGTTAAATTTTATCTCTTATCTTAATTTCACAATTTCTTTTCTTATCTATATAATTTCTCAAATTTATAAATTCAAAACTTATGTTTATTTATTTCATAACACTTAGATAGCAAATTTCAGAATCTAAACACCCGGATTAATTTCAAATCATTTTGAAATCATATAAATATATACATATCTCACTTTTATCTCAGATCAATTTTTTTAAATTTCTTAAAATCAAAACCCTATTTATCAAAACAAGACTCCGTTAGCAAATCATTAAGGTAGCAATCCATCACTCAGAAACTCGAAAATGAACACCGATGATGTCGCGATCATCATCAGAATTATTTTCCAGCGATCGAAGTGAGTTCAATTCTTTTATTTCTTTTGAAAAACCATTTTTATTCAAAAAAACACTTCCAAAATAATACTATCATTATTATTTCCAAAACACTTTGGAACTCATTTCAAAATCTCTGGGACTTAGATTCAAAACTTCCCAATTTAAATCCACTTTAATTTATAAGTCACATCTATAAATTATATTTTAAAATTTTCACTTTCTTAAAACATATCACAAAAGTTTTATCATTGTTTATTTTATAATAAACATCTTTTATTAAGGCACAACAACCAATTAATGATAATAACCAACATTATCATTCCTTACCACCAACACACTATATATATACCCTAATAATTTCTGAAAAATTATTTCTTTATATATAAAATATAATGAGGGTAAAATTATTTCATTTACCCAGTTTCAAAACAATATCATGTCGGGTTGCTATGTTCAAGTTTTTAGAGATCTCTATCAATAACGTTAATTACTCGTATTGACCAAAATCCATAAGCCACTTAACAAATCAACTAACACAATATAAAACAAATTTTATATTCACTAATAAATACTCGCTCATATATACACACTCAAAGTCATTCTAGGGTACTACTGACCCTATCTTTAATGAGTAACCCCATAAAGCTAAGGTTATCGCTAAACCAAAGCTCTGATACCAGCTGTAACAACCCACATTTCGGAAGGTTTAAATTGGCAATAATCCACACATGTCCAACTCAAACAATCCGGAACATAGATAATCAATGCGGTTAATTAAGAAAAATAAGAAAAGAAGAAGAAAACAAACACAGAATCTCGCAGTGGAATGACAAAATATAATAATCAAATAAACAGTTCATGAAGCTGTTTACTATACATTTGATTATAATGTATACAACATTTATCAAAGTTATATACAATAGGAATAAATAAAATAGTGCAGCAGGCAACATGATGCAGAAATAATAATATTAATAATATACCAAATCTTCGTCTTCGTCCTCCAGAGAATAATCTTCGATAAATTGAAAAACTAAGGACTGACCCGAGCGTAATGAAAAGACAAAACACTCGAGTGAGGACTAAAATATCCTTATGTAAGTCAAATCAATATCGCATATAACATGAGTGTAATAGCATCAGAGATGTTTACGGGATTTCACATCTCCTATCCAGTGTATAACGTGCGTGCAATAACTCAAGGGATGTTACGGGATTTTCCATCTCTTAAGGATCCGTAAAAATATTTATATGAAGTAGAATACGCTACATATATAATGTCTAATCAATAAAATAAATATTTTTCTTGGCTTTAAGGCTTTACATTGACCCCCCTTAACGCGTTTTTAAGCATTGTCGTACAGTTTGCATATAAAACACCAGTAAACCGTAGGTGGATAAGGATGCGTTGTGATACGACAACACTAAACCAAAATCTTAGGGGTCTCGTATAGGGATAAAAGTATGACAAGGCACGTGAGGGAATGCCTAAGGTAGGGTACTACCAGTTCGGGTCGTAGGGCTGATGGTAACGCATCATGCCATGACCGCCCACCGCGTCCATCCATCCCATATCGAGTCAAAGAGAGGCTATCCCAAATCAAGGTGCACCACTCGAAACCAACAACAAGAGTAATAATATGGACCGAGTCCATGAAAATCAAAGAACGGATGTCCGCTCGGGGTAATTAGCCCATTTGGCCCTGACAAGCCGTCCTGTTTTAGTCATTTCAAATTGGCGCAAGTACCGGGGTCTATCCATCATCGTTCTCTTTCTTAAAATCCAGCAACCGTCGCCAAATCCAACCACTTCGTTCTGGAGTCTCCTCCACGTACACAATTTTTAAAGTGGTTCCAATATTGATAGAGAGTATGCCAATAAGAGGCCCTAGTCTCTTTCACAACCAAACATCGTTTTACACACTGGTTCGTACTTTGACATTTCAAAAATAGTTCATACTTGATATCAAAATATCATATTTGCTTCAAAATCAAATCCATTTCAAAATCGTCATATTTACTCAAAATATACTATTTCAATTCAAAATCATGTTCATCTTAATATCTCGATTTCGATTCCAAAACTGTTTCGAATTTCAATTTTGATTATAACTTCATTTAACCCAATTCGTATTTAAATCCATGATTTAAATATAACAATTCCCACCTTAACCAGTTTGAATTTTAGAAAAATAGTTTGAATAGTTTTGAAATAGTTTAAATAATTAAAATGGTGCAAATGCTTAAAATAGTTAAAAATAGTTTAAATGGTTAAAATAGTTTAATATAAAATAGTTTTAAGTATTAAAATGGTTTATATAGCAAATTAATTTAGAAAATCAAAATAATTTGAATATTTAAAGAATATAGATTTTAAACAGTTTATACTAAATAATTCATTTGAAAAATAGTTTCAGAGTCTGATTCAACTTCCAAATCTTCTCAATTCAAATCAATCCAATTTCTATTTCCATTTATATCGATTCAATTCTGATTCCAATTCGAATTTAATCGATTCCAAAATTGTTTCAATTTCATTCTCAATTCCAATTAATTCAATTCAATTCCAATTTGAATTAATTTCAATTCAATTTTCAATTTTTTAACCATTTCGATTCATATAAATTCGAGTTCGACTTTAAAAAATATCGATTAAAATCACCGAATTCAAATTAAATTTCAATCTTCGAATTAAGATTCAAAACATAAAACAATTTCCATTCTTGAGTCCAAATCTATATATCCAATTAAATTACCTTTACTTAGCAAATAATACAAGGTTCGAGTGAAATTTCAAATCCGTTTTAAAACAAATCAATTTTTGAAATTCAAATCGTATTTCGATTATAACTTCAAAATCTCAACTTCGACTATTTAAACAATTTCGATTACCAAATTAAAATTTTAAGAATTCGAGCTCAAGTTCGAAAATAATTCGATTTCCATAAGTTCAATTTTACTTCTTTAAATCAAATCATTTAAATAATTTCAAATCAAAAATTTTAAAATCATTTAATTTAACCAATCCGGTGTGCGTATATAATTTTCTATCCTATGGCCAAGTGATCAGTTATTTAAATTTAATTTCAAGGATGGATATTTATCATTTCAATCCAAAATAAATGTCATAGGTATATATCATTTCAACCTGTTTCTTAATTTATTCGAAATAATTCAATTTATAGTTTTATATACTGTAAATAATTTACCAGGTAATAGCAGGATATATATAAAATAAATACACATCCAATCATCCAAATATCAATCAATTGGCATCCATCACAATCAATCATACAAACAGACAATATAATTCACAACAATTTCATAGTTATTAATATCGGGTATCTTACTGGCAATTCAATTCCAATTTCAAATTTAACTGTCAATTTTAATTTTTAATGGTTAATTCAAATGACGACTTAGATGACAATTAAATTTATCAAACAATGGTCAATAAATTTATATCACTTCATAATTTCAAACTTAACTAGCATTAAAATATTCTAGTACTTGTAAGCGTTATAAAACACTCACCTTTTATTCCGTTGTCGCTTAAACAATTTGTTTCCATTTAAATTCGAACAGTGTTCGAATTTAACTCGAAATTTCAATAGCTCCAAATTCAAACAACCAATTCCTATGCGTCGTATTCGTCGATACGAATGCAACGCAACCAACCGCGTCCCGATAGGACATTAAACGAATGAGATATTCAATTTATAAGAATTTGAATTTTATTAACAATTTATATAAATAAATTACCATCCATTTTCATTACCCACTTAAACTTAAAGCCCGGCTAGAACCAAAAATCCTTCTCCCCCAAACCTTCCTCCTGTACACGAGAACGAACCATGGCCTTGACCTGAACATGCTCGTGCACGAACACCGGAGCCAGCGCCGACCATCTCGAGTTCACCAACACACTCCTCATTCGATCCCCACTCGGCCATCACCACCACGTTGCCTCCGCCACCCCGATGAAAAATGCAACCTGCTCGAGACCCCCCTGCTACAGTACATGATTGCGACTTCCTCCTCTCGACTGCACCTCACCAAAACTCATCCCCAGGAGCGTCTCACCCCTACAACCACAAATCCAAGCTCACCTTCCCAAATCGACGCTTGCATCCTCCCGAATCACCAACCCTAGTCGAGTGCCCAAATAGTCGAGTTCCCCACTTGAAAGCGCACCTCACAAACCATACTCAGATTGAAGGTCTTGGAAAAATACGAATTTAGGAAGTGGTTTCATATTTTTTTGTTGAGTAGATTACAAGAATTTGATTTTTGAAGTTCTCATTTCTATTTTTTTTTCTTTCGTGAAAAGCCTGAATGAAAGAGAGAGGGAAGGACAGCTTTTAAAAGAAGGTGGGTACATCATAGGGTGGCTGGAAAAGAAATAATGTTGGTTGATGTGATGGAGTGGTCAAGTCAATATATAAATTATACTAAATTTCAAAAATATCTAGCTACCATTTCCGGATCCCAATCGAGGCGTGCCGCCAGCGTTCATAATGTTATATCCCTACTCCGAACGCAATGGAACAAGTTTCGAGTCCTAATTCGATCGTATGGAGAAGATAGCTTTTTGAACCCAATTATAATATTGAATTTTCGATATTAAATTTAACGTGTTTTTATCCCGTACGATCAAACGATAACTCCAAACGGTACAAAATTTGAAATTCAATAATAATACTCTATTACAGATTCAATGGAACTAGTTTCGTCGAATTCCGAGACTGTGCCCCGGAAGGCTTTTTTTTATATGCTAATTTAAACGAGTTATTTTTAAAATCGAGTAAATCACTTTTAAATTCAATTTAATTTTTTTATTATCTTCATTCTTATAAATAGAAATTAAATAAGCTTTGAAATTATTTTGATCAAGCTTAAAACCCAAGATTCAATTATTTAAGCAAATTCCAATTATTAAATTATCCAATAAATCATTATATTTGAAATTCAAGTTAAAAATTAACTTTTAAATATTTAAAATCAATTAAATATTCCAATTTCAAATAACCAAAATTCTGGGTCGTTACAGTTCGAGTGATGAAGACTTGTGTGAAAGATGCCGAACGTAACCTCGACATCGGAAATGGCTAAAGACAGAGTAGGCTGCATAATCTGGGGTTTTGCTAACCCACGACAAGATATTGTCAACTCCAAATCTAGAGTATGCATATCGATGTTGCATGCGAGAGTTGATGGTATTTGGTTCACGTTGTACATGTTTATGTTCGGGCGTGGGTCTTTGTGTTTTCCTTATGGTTTATTTTATCTAGAGATATACGACGCTCGAAAGGTAATTTCTGATCCTTGTGCATAGAGTTTGGATTCGGCTTCTTCAAAGAAATCTCCGTGGAAAATCCATTATGTGAACGTTCCTTATCGATTTTGATTGTATTCCTAATGTGTTGTTAAATATAACCAATGTAACCATTTCAGCTATGTTATAATATTTATATTCTACACCCTAGACATTATCTATTATATCACCTTATGTACCTATTAGATGGTGATTCTTTTGAGGGGATAATCGTATGGCATTCCATGCGGTCTCAAAAGTACTGTTATATGTTGATTGCATATTTCTTGAGTTTCTCATACCAGCCTTATGTTTGACGCTTGGTTTTTGTTTTCCCTAAATTCCTCGCGTGCTCTTTCGAGTAGCTTGAGAAATGCATGTTTTCTTTGATGTTCTTTGGAACTCGAGAAGATGAGCTGGATGTTTCACCTACCATAGTATTCCTATTTCCGCTGCATTACTATATTGTACATCAGCATTTGTGAGGACATGTTGTTATAACTATCCAAGCTGATGATGGTACTTTGGTTTTGTAACTCTGAGATTTTTGTATGGGAGTAACCCTTTGTACCGTTCCTTTGATATTATATATTATCGTTCCGCCGTGAGATTCTGATATTGTGTTCTCTTCTTACTTGTTCTATTCGTTTTTCTTTTCTTTTTCACCCTAACAATTCGTCCTTCTGACACTTGGATGTTCGGCACACGAATACCGTGGATGTATCAGTGTTGACGTTCGAGGGTCGAAAGGGCGGGTCGTTACACAATACTAAACTCCATATATCCTAAAGTGATATGGTGTTGACGAAGATAACGTGTGTATATTATATCATCACTTAACGGTACTACTTAAGGCGATCTAAAATTTATCAAAAAGATGTGTAAGCGATGAATTTAGCAAAACGGTTACACCTTCAGATAATGTGATGCGTAAACGTTAATATTTGAATCGTTCAATATTAATCACAAACTAAATTTACACCTGTCAGTCGCATAACGACATCTGTCAATTCTTTAAATTACCATATGCATTCGTTAGTTTACCAGGTGTTATAAATTGATTAAATTAATTAATATTTATGAAATATTAATTATTATTTTATTTGATGTTTTAGATGTTTTTAATAATTTGGGCTCTTAGAAATGTTTTGAATGCCACTAGAAATTGTTTGGATGTATATATAAACGTTATATGCACACGTATCGATATAGGATATCGTTATATATTTAAACGAGCTTTAAATATAAACAATCGCTTAACAGGATAGACATATTTAGATATTTTTGACCATGAAATGATCATGGTATGGCCGACCATGAAAGTAAGGGATTTGTTCCTGGATCTAGTTGAAACGAAATGAGAGAATGAGTAAAAGGTAGCAGATATTTTTCTCCCTTTCTCCCTCTATAATACCAGTCCAAACCAAACTATTTTCCACTTGATGAAACCAACCCTAGCCACCATCATAGTCCAGCCAACCTCATCACCTCTTAACCAAACACCCCTCTTCCAAAACATCCAAATACAAACTCAAACGTTGTAGCATTCAACTGTTATAATCTCGAGTGGAGGATAGGAGATCCCATGAGCAATTCCAAATCAAGGTGTTATGAATGGCAGGATCTTTAGAGATATAAATTAATTTTATTTGCACGCTCGTACTTGGTAAATCTTGATATATATATATATATATATATATGGGCAAGGATCAACTACACCTCATTTTTGCTACACCTCAAATCCCCTTATTTTAACCACATGTTCGGATTTAAATAATTATCGTATCTCTCTCTTGTCACTTCATTCTATTATTTAAATCGAAACATGTGGTTGATATCATGGGGGATTTGAGGTGTAACAAAAATAAGGTGTATCCAGCTCTTATCCTATATATACTAGTACGTTGGACGTGTGTAAAGAAAATTAAAAGTAAATTCATTTTATTCTGAAATAATGGTCTTACGCATAGATAATACTTGACACAAAAAAATATGTGATCTAATTTCTTTTTATTATGAAATGGCATGAATCAGTATGCACAAAACTCGATGTTATATTTTTTCGCATCAATTTGGTTTTATTGTATAAATGGAAAAAAATATCGTGCAAATTTATAATCTACTTTTTCATAAGAATATTCGTAAGCTTGAAATGAAAGCATGAATAAAAGTTGTTTAATTAATTCCAAATTCAACATTTTGCGGGTATATTGGATACGTTAACAAGTGATGCTATTAATCGCACAATTATGTCATGGGAATGCATTGATTTTGTTTTCTCACTGATATAGTTATAGTAGGAGGAAGACCAATATCAAGTCCTTATAAATAAGCCAGAGATGTAGTCTCTACATTACAAAAAAATATAACAATTTTCTAACTAAATGGAAGAAGTGGCTTGCATGTGTAGAAGTAAATTCCACCTAAGGCAATAATAATAAATGGCAGCTCAATTGCAGGTGTAAGTCCACATCTTCCATAATGTTTAATGTATGCGAATGTTAAGGTAAATTAGTACTATTATAGAAAGAAAACATAATTTTAATACCAATATTATTCTCTAAATAAAAACTAAAAAGGAGTGAAATAAACAACATCAAGAAATTCTTGGTTGGTGGATGTAGGATAACAAACTTAGCTTTGCAGTTATAGGTCCTAATTTCCATATGAAAGAAAAGCTTCTTGTGTTTTAGGATGTTAATGAACTTTTCAACTTGAATTACATATAAGAAGCTGATGTTCTCAATACCTAAAATAGTGTTAAATATTTGTATTATTCATTATTAGCTTTTTCCAAATTAGTTTCTTTTCATGAGAAGTAATACATATTTACAATCATTCCAAATAAAATCATTCAATGAGTTTGATATCCTTAATTTTCTTTCTTTTATATGTTCATATGTTTAAATGAAACGATGTTATAATATATCGTCTTCCTCTACCATTTCGTATCTCATCACCATTTCACTATTATACATAAAACTTTTGCTATCTTATACATATGTCTTCCTTGATATAAACTTTTGTAGCCTATACTGTTTCAGTCGACGCATCATGTATTCTGCGTTATGTAATGTAAACAGAACTCTGTAGATTTAATTGACATGTGTAGCTTCAGCTATTTAAATATAAAGTATAAGCCTTCAACTGCAACTAACAATTTGAATTTTAGTTTTAAGAACATTGAAACTCACTCAAATTTACTCATTTCTTACTATAGAATTATAAATTATTACATAAATCAACTAATAATACAGCGACTAATTTCTATAAACAATATTAAAATTGTCATTATAACTATACATATATATATATATTATAATTTGAGTGATATATTATAATATATATGATAATTTCAGTAAACTATATATTATAATTGCAGCTAACAATTTTAGGAAATTGTATATTATTATTATTATATATATCTATATGTGTATATATATATATGTATATGTATATGTATTGATATCAGTATTATCGATATCATTATTATTTTACACTTATACTTTATGTTGTCATTACTAACTTGATTAGTATTAATATCAGTAGTTTCATAATTATCAAACATCTAGCTTACATGGGCATAATTGATCAAATAATGTCAAAATCAAAGAAATTAATATGCCAATACAGTATAACATTGCTAAAGTCAAAGTAAAGAAAGGGAAAACACATAAGTTCCATTCTAGAATATTGTTTATACTACAGGAGATTCATTACAAATTTACCAAATTTTAATTGTATCAACATGTAAAATACTTAAGTAACAAAAGATTATCTACTAATTTACCAGTTATAAAAGAAATAATGAAAATGAGCATACTCCCATTGCTAACTTCTTAAGAAAAACAACAATGAAAAAATAATGTTGGAAACAAAATCTAATAAATTAAGCAATTAAAATGAAATTGATTAGTTACGCTATAGAAATCAAAACACAAAAAGATATTATCGAATAAAAACAAATGATTATAGAGTTATGACCAAAGCATACAATACATTTGGAGCACGATTTTAGATAATTTTAAGCTATAGATTATTAATTGTTTTTGGTATAGTAAAATTACATGGATGGAAACAAATTATTACCATAGTTTGATTAAGATTAAACTTATATGTTGTTCACTTCCAATTAGCAATTGATCATTTTAGAATTATTTGTACTAATAGATATTATTTAAAGTTGACGGATTCAAAATTGACATATCAGTTGATCTACATCAGTAGCTCGAGTTTCATACTATATAACCTAAAATGGTTAATGAATATAACAATATATTACCTAATTGATGTTTCTTCGACCAAAGCATGGATCTCTTCCAGGCCCAATAATCAGGGAAAGATAAAACCTAATTGATATTTCTTCAACCAAAGCATGGATCTTTTTCAAATTTGATATTCGAGAAAAGATGAGGACAAGCCATTGAAACTAAAAGTAAGGATTAGAAGTAGCAGGATGAAAAACAATGAGGTTTATTCTGAGAATTGGCAATTAAGAATGATAAAGAGAGGATTGAGTGCAGAACAATGTGGCGAGAAGTTATGCAAACATGCGCCCGTAAATTGACAAAAATAGCCTTACCTTAGCATATAAAGTTATAAGGGCATTCACGTAACTTCAAAAGCTTCATTTGATAACATTCTCAAGACACGCACACACACACATGCATATACATATATAATTTAGAAACTGTTTATATATTATTTTATAAAATAGAATTCAAGTTTTAAAAGCTTGCATTATATACATATATCTCGGCTACATATAATTATTTTATATAAAATTTATTTTATGAATTATTAAATTAATTTAACACACATATATTATTTATTTTTAGGTAGTTACTAAATTATGTATATATATATTTATAATTAGTTTTATAATTTTATGTATATATAAATTAAAAAACATTATGTTTAAAAACTTAAGGCCTTTGATTAAGAAAAATAAATATTATTTATTTTATTCGGCCGAGAATAATATACTTATACATATAAATTATTTTGTAATATAAAATATATTTAAAACATAATTATATTTATTTAACTTTGGACCGAAATATATAAATGAATTTTTTTTATAAAATTAATGTGTTTTGATTAATTATAAATATTAATGCTTAAATATTTGAATTATACACACACACACATAATTCATTTTAAAAAGTCAAATTGTTTATATAAAATTTTGACTAAGTCAAACTTGGTTTGCAATAAGATATTTTGAATGTTTACTTAGTCAAATAAATGAATTTGAATTTATTAATATTTTCGTATTATATTACATATAGAAATATATAAATTTAATTTTATATTTATATGGCAATATTATATATATATATAGATATGTCTAAACTATATATTTGCGGTACTTATAATATATAGGAAAATAGTATATAGGACAAAATTAATCAGATTTTTAGCTTCAAGGACATGCTCTGAATTTTTTAGTTAGAATGACAGACTTTTCAATATAATATAGCAGAAGGACGGTGCTACTATGTAGTATCGGTTTCGTGAACTGCAGTAGCAGTTTTGAAGTACATAACATTTTTTGATTTGTAGTGGTATTTTATGATTTGTAATACCATTTTGTAGGTGGATTGTGTAATCTTAGACTACAATGTTATTTTGTAGTAGCATTTTATGAGTTGTAATAATATTTTTAATTGAATTAAATTAGAATAAAATAATACTATATAGTATCAGTGTTGTTCCATGTTGTTTGTTGTATTTTACTTGTAATAAAAATTACAATTATGGTCCATTTTATTTTGTTTTTAAATATTTATTGTGCTAGTAGTAGCAGTTCTGAATTGTAGTTTTTTTTTGAATTGTAATAGCAGTTTATACACATTTAATAGTATTTACGAATTATAGTAGCAGTTTATGAATTATAGTATGAATTATAGTAGCAGTTCATGAATTTTTATCAGCACTTTTTGAAAAAATATACCATTTTATAGATGAAGTGTGCATTTATTATGTTTGTAGTAGTAGTCTATGATTTTTTTTTTAATTGTAGTACCAGTTTATACACATTTAATAGTATTTATGAATTATAGTAGCAGTTTATACACATTCAATGGTATTTATAATTGTAGTAGCAGTTTTATACAAATTTTATGTTTTTTTATAGTAGTAGTAAATGATACTTTATACACATTTTGATAGTAGTAAATTTATAGTAGCAGTTTTATACACATTTGATAGTAGCAGTTTTGTACACAATTGATAGTAGCAGTTTTTTGATAGTAGATATACATTTGATAGTAGCAGTTTTTTGATAGTAGATATATATTTGATAATAGCAGTTTTATACACATTTGATAGTAGTAGTTTTTTGATAGTAGATATAAATGATACTGTGCAATATCAGTTTTTTTGTTTTTTGAAAAAATAAAATAATGATGCACCTTTTCTTTACGTATAGTAGGATATGTATTGATAGTGATTATGAAGGGGTAAATTTAAATTGAAAAAATAGAAGTATATGTATATTTTAGCTTATAATGACATTAATGAAACTGCCTAGTATCATTTTATTTGATAAAAGGAAACTGATACCACATGGTAGCAGTGTCGAACCTACTACTAAAATTTCAGATTTTGCCGATTATAGTAGTGTTTGGAGCGACAACAAGGCTGGTGGCGCAGGTGATGGTGGTGGGTGGTGGTGCGAAGAGTGGTTGTTGGTAATTTTGGTGGTTTGTCCTTATTATTAATTTTGGAAGAATGTTTGTCCTTGTGGCTAAAATATCGAGGTTGTGTCCTTGAGGCTAAAAAATACAAATTTTTGTCCTTTAAACTAATCCCCCTACTTTGATATTTATATTCCCTTGATATGTATATTAATTCATCTTATATATATATGTATATGTATATATAAACATAATATATATGTATATACAATAGATATAAATCTCAATATATATATATATAGTTATACACATGCTTTATTTATCATACAGTTATGTAATATAATACAAAAATATACTAGTTAAGTTAGCCTAGGAATACATGTGATATATTCAAAATATACTTAATATATAATTAAATACAAATGTTTTAAAATAAAATAATATTTTATTTAGATTGGATCTATTGCTAACTAATAGTTTGCATATGCCCATTAACATCCAAATAGGATTTTTTTGAAATTTACCAATTTCACCCGCTACCAAGTTCCAACAACACTTTCATCCCCTATCTTACATGCATAGAAATTTGCCCTACCTCAATGTTAACCACATTAAAGTTAGGCATTACATTTTCTTCGAGGTTGGCATTATGCAAAACCTCTTGTTCTTGTTTGAACGTTCACTTTCTTCGTCTTTTCCATTTTAGTTCAACTTAGTAAGCCAGGATTGTCTATGTTTTATGGAGAAAACTTTTGATAGCTTTCTCAATGAAAGCACTAAAATGTTAAACCAAGATGTGGCTAAACTTACATGCACAAGTCAAGGGAGTCTATGATACTTTGGGCAAGAGGATTGGTTCTTGGACAAGTATGCAAGTAATCAATTATGCAAATAGGCAATTATGCAAGTCTTTTGTCACAAAGTCCTAATTAGAATTTGACCTAGCTGGCCACTAAAATTCCAAATTAAGATCTTTATTCAAGCTTCGGGTATAAATGAGGAAGAAGATAACTTCAGAATTCGCCCCTTCTTAAGTGATGTTATTTACAAAAAATATGTATAATTAGATTCTTGACACATGGCAAACATTAACTGTGGACGGTTGAGATTCTACTAGCTAGTTATTGATGCGGTACATCATCGAGATGACATGTGGCACAATTTGCTCCCCTCATCTTTTCATGTTTAAGTGGCATGGTTGGACCAATATGAAACTGCCACGTGGATAATCAAATAATTTTAAGGGAATTTTTAGATATCCGATGGTACTTTTAGGCATGCAATAACTTCCATGCCTCAAATATGTAATAGCTCTATTGCCTTGAACATGCGATAACTCTTTAGACATGCGATGACTCTTTCATCATGCGAAAGCTTAGTTGCTTTAAACATGCGATAGCTCTTTAGATATGTTATAGCTTTCTTGCTTTAAACATGCTATAGCTCCTCTTCTTTAGAAGTGCGATAGCTCCTTCCTTAGAAGTGTGATAGCTTCATTCTTAGAGGTATGAAGCTTCATTCTTATAAGTGCAATAGCTCCATTTTTGACATGTGATTGCTCTTAATCTTTAGAAGTGCGATAACAGTTTGCCTTAAACATGTGATATCTCTTTTGCCTTAGTATGTAATAGCTCTCCATCTTTTAAAAATGCGATTGATCCTTCATCTTAAACATGCGATAGCTCCATTTCCATACTTGTGATCGCTTCACTTCTATGCTTGCGATAATTCTATTTCTATACTTACGATAACTCCATCTCTATATTACGATAGCTTCTCTTTTATACTTGCGACAGTTCACCTTTTATTAGCAATCTTTACTTTTAAATTATTATTTTTGGGTACAACAACGTGGATCCGAGGGGACGTCGTCTGAAACAACTCCCATTTGTCTCCTTCGTGAGACCGTCGTTCCATTGCCTAACCTACGTCCTTTAGAAGAATAAGAGCTTGCTCCATCCATCACCTAGTGCACCATGGCTAGATTAGATCTACCATTACTCCGAAGAACATGCATAATTCTCTTCATATTTGTATTTAATTATGAAGAATTAGTAGCTTTTATGAAAAAAGTTGGTTAGAAATTAAAGAAATTGGGTAAATGAGATCTGAAATGTAAAAGAGAAGACGACGCCGGATAAGAGAATAACCGGATATAATATACTAGGTCATCCAACATTTATAATGTTGGATAAAATAACAGCTAAGCTTATCCTGCAATATAAACTTTGGACAAACCTACTATTGAATCTATTGTTCTTTCCTCTCATTTGCATGTTGGTGGATGTATATTTGGTCATGTAGTATAATTCATCTACCCATTGTTGGATGGGAGGAAATCATTTGGTCCCAACGTTTCCTTTTCCAATGTGCCCAGTCAATCAAAATACAAGGATTTTTACAGAGATGTACTTTCTCTTTCAAAGTAAATGTGTTTTTTGCAAAATTTGTACAAAAATGTTATGTCTTGATTCGTTAGGCACACCTAAACAGGAGAAGTTGGGACAAGATGATTTTCTCCTTGCTAGGTATGCTATTACCTTATCTTTTCACATCAAAATATTTTCAACAAAACATATGGATTATTAACAGATGAACAGGATGAGAGCAGAACACCTGGATTCAATTTCTGTGTCCTAATGTACCCATTCAATAGACAATTGCCACATAGATATCTATTTTACGACAAAATCCCAGGTACAAAGTATAATGTGTTATAAAATGAAGAAAGTAGAAGCCATTAGAGAGAGAGGCAGAAGATATATTATTCATTTCTAAAAATAGACATGTATTTACATTACATAGCCTCCTTTATATAAAGGCTTCAGAGCTAAGTATTTAACTTATTTCACGATGTGAGACTAAACAAAGCAACATAAAAGCATATTCATTTCATGATTTACATATATTGCAACATAATGAAGTTTTGTGAAAAAAATAATGCATTTTAATTGGATGGGTACTTCGGGATAGGTAGCCTGGTCTACTGATTTGCTCACGAACATGATTGATTCGCGCACAGAAGTCATTGCTCCGTGTTCCCAAACCCCTACTCTTTCCAATTTTCTAATATATCACCACCCATATTCTGAGCCTTCTCTATTTCCAATTTTCAACTATTTGATTATTTAGTCGTTTTTATTTCAATTGATCGATGATTAAATTAATAGACAAACATATGTCTGAAGATCATGTTGGGGAATTTTGCGATTCGAGACAAATTTGATGGCGATTATGAAGAAGATAATGCTATACTTCTGACTTCAAGGATCTATGGAATAAATTCTTTCAGACAATAGTTCAACCCACCAGGTACAAACGGGTTATCGAACTATTGACTTTCAGGATTCAATAAAGCCCTATAACAGTGTAATCGGATTCAAAGTTTGCACGCCTTTGATCCGATCAAGAGCACTTTAGCAACGGTATCTGATGATGCAATTTGTATAGAATAGAAAGAAGAGGAAGAAGAGAGCAATTCTGTGATGATTTATGAGTTTGCAACATGATTATTTTTTCAACGATTTGTGGGCGTCACTATTTATAGTGGTAGAGAGGTGTCTATTTGCCAAGCGTCACAACGGTCACGCGCGTCTATTCATTTTGCAACGTTACAATTTTCCGCCCTATATTCAATTTCAGAAATTCCGGTTTTGGATTCTTAACGGGCTGCAATCTGGCCTGTTACTGTTCATATATGATCCAAAAATATTTTTAGATCCGAAACCTGTACTCGGTCGGACGACGGTGGTGCGCATGTGGTGTTGCATGACTTCTCTTCTTACAACAAAACAAACATGTGGGAGCCCCAAGGTCCCAACATTTACATGAAAAAACTTTATTTATATCAATATATTGTATAAGTTTCTATCATGCGGGACTAACTTCTCTTCTTCCTCTTTACTTCTTCTCTTTCAAATCAAAACCCAAAGCCCCAATAAAATATTTAAAAATTTTACAACAGATCAATCTCTGTTGATCAACTCTAATCTTCTCTACAAGGTCTTTCATCTAACTTTTATCCATTTTATTTTGGTTTATTCGCCTTTTCTTTTCTTTGTAAATCCGCGTGATGATTAAATGCATTGTTCGAATGAACAGTAGACTGATTACTTCGGTTAATTGTTCTGCCTTTTTCTTTCATCTGAGGCGAAAACGTATTGTTGATTTGCGTTAATTTGAATCTTTTTGCCCCCTGGCAATTTCATAAAGTGAATATTTACGATCTTTTGTAGCAGTTAATGGGACTGCTTCTACACTTGTGTGGTTATCTTGATTTCAAGAGCAAATATGGATCTGGGAGCGTATATATAAAGCAGATTAAGAACTTTGTACTACAAATATTCTTTGAGTTCTTTGACGGGGGTTGCTTCTCTAGTTTCTATATTTTCCCCGAACCTTATCAAATGATACCAGTTCCAAATGCCGTTTTCGTTAGGTAATGTGATTTTATCTATGACACTGTTTATTTTGGATTTTGGTATTACATTGATGGGATTAGATTTTTTTTTGTAAAGCTGTCGTGAACTTTTTTAATATCAGGATATAGAGTAGAACTGTTACAGCATTTATTACATCAAAAGAACTGTTGTAGCATTCATTACATTGAAAAACTAGTATATTTGTTAGTGAAATGATACTGGTATTTTTTAATAGATTTTCGAAATGTTGTGCAGTTGGGAGAATGGATATAATATTTGATTAGATGGATAGTTGGGTAGTGTTAAAAGTTAAAACTGATGTATTTGATATTCGGTAAAGTCGGCAGCATAAAAGACCAGACTATGTACTAGGACGACATAGCGTAGAGGGTCAAGCTGCTTGACTATGCCTTATTCTCATCTGTGAGTTGCTGGCTGCTGACTATTCGACTCCTCAAGCCTTCAAACGTGGGAATATGTTGTAAATCTACTGTTACTTTTTTTGCTTTGTTTATTTTGATAATCTACTATAGTAATATGATTTAATTTCATGTCAGTGTTAACGTTTGTTTTAATTTTAACTTCGTATTTCAAATCATGACTTTGGAATAGGTCTTATGAGCTGGGTTGTCTAAGACGAAATTTATTTTGTTGCTCACTAAGTATAAAGTTAAAAAAAACATAAACAAAAAATTAGAGTTATATTCACCATATCGCTTGGTTCACATACAAAATATATAGTTAGGACAAAATGTTATATTATAACCTCCTACAATATCATTTTAACCAAAAAAACTTCTTCTTGCATTCTTTGTAACAAATTCTTCAATTATGTCTTCATAATTTAGCACATTCAAATATTCATTTTTGATAGAAATTATGGCTAATCCATTTAATCTCTTTTGTGATATGGTAGTCCGAAGATAAGTTTTGATTAACTTCAATTTCAAAAAACTCTTTTCCACCGAAGCAACCGTGACCGGTATAGTCAACAAAATTCTATATGCCGTGCATACATTCAAAAACCCACACATTACGATAAGACTTTAAAAAATCAACAATGTCAATTGATTTTATAATTTCCAATGGTAGAATTCTTTTCAATTGTCGAAGTTTATGAAATAATTCTTCTCCGCAAATATCACGCTCTTCATCATGTTTCAAAAAAGTTTCTAAATCAAAACATTGCCCTTTTAATTCTTCACGTTCAATATTTTTGAACTTTGCATTCAATTGGAACCCAAATGTCTCTTCATAAAGCTAAAATTGCTTAAATCGCTCTTTAAGTGAAGAAATAGCTTGATCAATAATGTGAAGAAAGTAAGAAATTCTAAAGTTATCTTTTGGAGATTAGCCATCGAGAGCATCCACTTCCACATCTTCGTCAAATTGTTTCTTTCTACGAACGACTCTCTTTTTTATTTCAAATTTAAGATCAACAAGACCAACTTTTTCTGCAAGTTCCTTAGTTTCATTCATAAAACTTTCGCAACCATCTTCTCTAAGTTTTTTGAAAAATACAATAAGCTCATTTACTCTTGCAATGACATCTTCTATATGTTGATTCACGAGTTTTGATTCATGACACAAGCTTCAGAGATCATATATGAAAGCGACAAAAAGAGAATAAGTGCATACCGTGCACTACAAAGGAGATAATCTTACAATCCAGAGATTAGTATGGATATTTTATTTTATTTGAGTCTTAGAACAATGTTAAAATCATTCCTCAAATAGTCACACACGCACACAAAACATTTTATAGCAAAAACTATGTTCACTGTGCATATAACACCAGGTCGGCCGACCGATCAGGATCCTCGGTCGACCGACCCTGTATCATGTGCACAGTGACTTTCTGTTTTGTATACGTTTTAAACTCAGCTGACCGGCCAGGTTTTCCGGTCGACCGACCAGAGAAAAACGGCTAGTTTTCTGAAGAGACGCGATCATTTCATGAAGAGGAATGTCCTCTATCTCAAGAGGTATGGACACAACTGTTAACTAAAACTCTTCATGAAAGATTACAACTCTTCTACAACTATATAAACATATTCAATTCACTTCTACAATCACCGATTCTTGTTTATATTTCTGAAATCTAATCTCTATTCATTTCTGCAAATAAAAGCATTCACTCTCATTCAATATCACTAGAATCCTTGAATTATTTCATATACTTCGATTCTACGTGATTATATTCCTTCTAAATCTTCACACACATATATACTCTTGAGGATTTGATTATAGGAAAGTTGTACTATCAAAAGACAATCAGTGTTATTCAGAACACATTCGTCAACAAACTATTTGTATTAAGTTGAAGTCCTCTTCGGCTGTTGAGGCGGAAAAATTCCTGTTCGGCTGCTCAGGTATCGTATACCTATTCCTCCGGGTTAAGTGAGGGGTTTAGTTTAAATCCAGAGGGTATTCTGGGACTGGACGTAGAACGGGAAGTTCGAACCAGTATAAAAATTCCTGGTGTGCTTACTTTAATTTGTACTTTACTGTTATTACCAGTTTCCGCATTAACATACCATATTACACGATCCTTAGTACTACACGTGTACTTTCATTTGGTATCAGAGCAAGGTCATCCTATAACCATCACAAAGTTATTTGATATTTACTTTTAGTAATATGGCAACCACACAAATTAACGATGTTAACACTCACACTAATTCTAGTTTCACAGAAGGTCAATCGACTTCACGACCTCCACTTTTCAATGGTATAAATTACAATTATTGGTCAACTAGAATGAGAATCTATATGCAATCAAGTGGATTTGATATCTGGAATATTATACAAAGAGAGTATACAACTCCTACTGGAGAATACTCAACTAGGAGTAACACACAAAAACTAGATGCTACTTCAAATGCAAAAGCAATGAATATTTTATTTTGTGCATTAGATAGAAATGAATTCAATAGAGTTAGTATGTGCACTTCCGGTTATGAAATTTGGAGAACTCTTAAAGTTTCACATGAAGGAACGAACAAAGTTAAATTGAGCAAAATTTCTATGTTGAAACATCAATTTGAAAATTTTAAAATGAGGCCAAATGAATCTATAAATGACATGTACTCTAGATTTCAGGATATTTATCATGCTTTATTATCACTAGAACAAAAGTTTACTGATTTTGATGTTGTCACAAAAATCTTGAATTCTTTAACGGATGAATGGAAACGAAAAGTCTTAGCTATTGAAGAAGCAACTGATTTGTCAACATTAAAACCAGAAGAGTTGATAGGTAATTTAATGTCCTACGAAGTAAATTTGCAGGCAAAACGAAATGGAGCACAAGAAAAGAAAAATGTAGCATTCCAAGCAGAAAAAGATGATTCCGACTCAGATAATGAAGATATGGCCATGATCGCTAAAAATTTCAAATTTTTTTTGAAATTCAACAGAAACAAATTCAAGGGAAACAAAAATAATTCCAACAACAATTCCAATAGCAGCAAACCATCATCTTCAACAATGGAATGTTATGAATGTCATAAGAAAGGACACATGAAGAAAGATTGTCTAGATCGTAAAAAGAATAATTTCAAGAAGGACAAAACCAAACGAAAAGCTTTTTCAGTCACTTGGGACGACACTGACTCATCATCCTCATCAGAGAGTGAAAGTGATAATGAACAAGCAAATGTATGCTTCATGGCTTCATCAGACGATGTAAGTGATTTTACTTTTGAAGATTTAATTGAAATAAATTCTGAATTAGTAAATTTAACAAAACAACTTAAAAAGAAAAATAAGGAGTTGCAAAGAAAGTTAGATAGAACAGTTTTAGAAGTAGATATGTTAAAAGATGAGAAGGTAATATTGGAAGAAGAACTTGAAATCTCTCAACAATCGAATTCTAACTTATCTTCTCAAATTACGTCAATATCTGAGGAACTAGAAATTCAGAAAAATAAAAATGATGTTTTACTTTTTGAAAATAATAGTTTAATATCTAAGATTAAGGATTTAGAGTTAGAAAAATCTAGTCTTAAAATAAAATTTGATGATATTTCTAAAAATGTTTCTAATTTCAATAAAGGAAGAGAAAATCTTTCTAGTATACTAGAAAACTCTCAAACTTCTAACAATAAATCTGGACTAGGATTTAAGAAACAAAATAATTTTGCTAAAAGTAAAATTAATAATAAAATTAAGAAAGATATTAAGAAAACAGTTTATTTAAATACTAAAACTATTAAGATATGGATTCCAAAAACAAATAATATATTAATAAGGAATAAACATATCAAAAGTTTTATGGAAACTGTTCATAATAACAAAAATTATGTCTATAAAGGGAATTCTGAACCCGTATGGGTTTGGTTTCCTAAGATCTAACTCTTAGGACCCTAAAAAGATTGGGTACCAACTTTTTATAAATTTTTGCAGGTACCACATAAGAAGAGAGGAAAATGGATTTTAGATAGCGGTTGCTCAAAACACATGGCTGGAAACAAAGAAATGTTATCAAACATTATATACTCAAATGGAGGAGCAGTCACCTTTGGAGATAACTCAAAAGGATATATCATTGGCAAAGGCAATGTTAATAGCAACGGTACATCTAATTTACCTCTCATTACTGATGTTTTATTAGTTAAAAATTTAAAACATAATTTATTAAGTATTAGTCAACTATGCGATAAAGGTTTTAATATAACTTTTTCAGAAAATAAATGTAACATTTTTGATAAAAATCACAACATCATTTTCGAAGGAAATAGAGATAAAAATATTTATATCCTAAATATGAATGTTAATAATGATTCAAATTTGTGTCTAGTAGCTAAAGAAAACGAAAAATTAAAAATATAAGAAGTGATCATGGAGGCGAATTTGAAAATGAAGTTTTTGAACAATTTTGTAACAAGAAAGGTATTAACCATAATTTCTCTTTTCCTAGAACACCACAACAAAATGGAGTTGTAGAAAGGAAAAATAGAACGTTACAAGAATGTGCAAGAACTTTACTAAATGGAACAACTTTATCGAAACATTTTTGGGCAGAAGCTGTAGCCACTGCTTGTTACGTACTAAATCGCGTTTCTATTCGTCCATTAACCAAAAATACACCATATGAAATTCTAAATGGAAGAAAACCAAATATTTCATATCTAAAAGTTTTTGGTTCGAAATGTTTTATTTTAAATACTAAAGATCAACTAGGTAAATTCGATCCAAAATCCGATGAAGGTATATTCGTTGGATATTCGGAACGAAGCAAGGCTTATCGAATTTATAATAAACGAACTCAAATTATTGAAGAAAGTTTACATGTTTCTTTCAACGAAAATTTTAAAAATATAAATCCAAGTGTTACTATTGATTCTGATGATGAATCTACTCAGAATAAAAATAATAATGCAAATGAAAATTTTGATATTCATGAAACCAATACAAACGTGACGTCTAATATAATAAAATCTCCACCTAGAATTTTAAGAGATCATCCTGTGCAAAATATAATTGGAGAAGTTAATACGAATGTTAAAACTAGACATCAATTAAATCAAGTTGGTCATGTAGCTTTTCTTTCTAACATAGAACCTAAGAATATAAAAGAAGCTTCAACTGATGACTACTGGATACTTGCCATGCAAGAAGAATTAAATCAATTCGAACGAAACGAAGTTTGGGAACTCGTTCCTAGACCCAATGACCAATCAGTCATCGGTACTAAATGGGTTTTCAAAAATAAAGCAGATGAACTAGGAAATATAACAAGGAATAAAGCTAGATTAGTTGCACAAGGATATAATCAAGAAGAAGGTATTGATTACGAAGAGACGTTTGCTCCAGTCGCCCAACTTGAAGCAATACGAATATTATTAGCTTATGCGTGTTTTCATAATTTTAAACTATATCAAATGGATGTTAAAAGTGCATTTTTAAATGGATTCATAAAAGAAAATGTTTTTGTTGAACAACCACCTTTGTTCAATCATGAAAAATTTCCAGATCATGTATATAAACTTAAAAAGGCGTTATACGGTTTAAAACAAGCACCACGTGCTTGGTATGATCGTCTTAAAGGTTATTTATTAGAATCTGGCTTTGAAATCGGTAAAGTAGATCAAACACTTTTTATTAAGAAAACTAATAAAGATATTTTAATAATTCAAATATATGTTGACGATATTATTTTCGGCTCGACAAATGAAAAATTATGTCAAGAATTTTCAACTATAATGACAAATGAATTTGAAATGTCTCATATGGGAGAATTGTCATATTTTCTTGGATTACAAATTAAACAAATTGAAAATGGAATTTTTATTAATCAAGAGAAATATTGCTATAATTTAATCAAACGTTTTGGTCTTGAAAACACTGCTGCCAAACCAACTCCCATGAGTACAACGGTTCATCTCGATAGAGATGAAGATGGCAAAAGTGTTGATCAAAAGTTATATCGTAGTATGATAGGTTCTTTACTTTATTTAACAGCGAGTCGCCCAGATATTATGATGAGTGTCTATTTGTGTGCTCGATTTCAAGCAAATCCCAAATAATCACATATGAGAGCAGTTAAACGCATTATTCGCTATCTAACTAAAACCAAAGATTTCGGACTATTTTATCCGAAAGAATGTCCTTTCGAATTAGTTTCCTATAGTGATGCTGATTTTGGAGGAAGTCGGACGGATCGAAAAAGTACGAGCGGAACGTGTCACTTCATTGGACGTTCCTTAGTTTCTTGGTTTAGTAAGAAACAAAACTGTGTTTCTTTATCAACATGTGAAGCAGAATATATATCTGCTGCTTTGGCATGTGCACAAGTCGTATATATGCAACAGACATTACAAGATTTTAATTGTCATCTTGAAAAATCAATAATTTATTGTGATAATACCAGTGCAATAAATCTTTCTAAAAATCCGGTCAATCACTCACGAACAAAACACATTGATATTCGACATCATTTTCTTCGTGATTGTTTGGAAAAAGGATTAATTAATCTAGAATTTATCAACACTGAAAATCAAATAGCTGACATTTTTACTAAACCACTAAATGAGAATACCTTTATAAAACTAAGACGTGATTTAGGTATAATGTCGTTTAAAGACTTATGAATAAAAATATGCAAAAATATGGAAAAACAAAAATTATTTTATTTCTGACCAAAGCGGCACTCGAACTCATGACTTCTGACTTATATGTTAGATGTTGTAGTATAGCCACTTGAGCTATGGGTGTTTCTTGTTCCAGCTCTGTTTCCAATTTGTACCATTAAAACTTAATTTCAAAATATACTATTTTTGACTCTAAAGCATTGTATGTCATTCATTTACAAACAGTCTTTGTTTAAAAAGTTCTGTGATTAAAACTAAAATTTGATTTTAAACCACTATTTTTTTAGAAATAAATGGTTATATATACATACATATGTTTATTGAATAGAACATAAGATACAAAAAATCTACTTACAAAACAAAACTTGAAACAAAAATGTCTTCTAACAATGACGTCTACAATTCTGAAAATTCTCATCTTTCTTATACATCCCCGGACGACGACTATTCTGATCGCATCACTGAAAATGGTCCCCAACCTACTTTTCCAATGCCTAATCGTGTTTTAGAATTCCCCTCTCCAGATAATGACCCCCGACACAGGTGGAAACCATGGGAAGACTCCCATACAGGTTATACACCTGATAAAAAGAAAGGGAAAAAGGAAATGATAGTATCTCCATCAACCAAACAAAAGATTGATGAAATTCATCACTACCAACAACAACAGATGAATATGCAAAGGGAACTTTATTACGAACAGAAAGTCACGGCAAGACGTTTAAGCTTCCTTGAAAAGATTGCCATGAAATTTTGTTCATCTAAGAAGGATGATGTTGCTGAACCTTCTTACAGAACTCCATCTCCTTCTAACCATGTTCAATCTCCAATAGCTCCAATATGGTCACCGGTAGAAAACGTTCCATCTCCAAATTCATGGGAACGTCGATGCTGATGCACCATGGCTATAATTTACTATATATATGTTATTATTTTGAGTAAGATGTATAGATATATATAAATAATATAATTATACTTCTATAATTCTTGTTTGAAAGACAGCATAAACTAGTCTGTTCACATGCCTCGGTCGACCGAAAAATCTGAATCGGTCAACCGAAGCTGTCCCGAGAGGTTTTTAAAAACAGATTTCTTACAAGTCGGTCGACCGAACAACCTGTCTCGGTCAGCCGAACTTGTTTCCAGAATGACATTAGAACATTTTTTTAACTCGGTCAACCGAATACCCTGCACCAGTCGACCGAAGTTCTTCCCGAAAGTTTCAGCACTATTCTGAACCTCAACTCGGTCGACCGACCCAGGGATTTCAGCTGACCGAACGAACTTTTACTGCTGAAGTTGCCTACATATTTTAACCCAACCATTCACCTTTTTATCTCACCTCTTCACTTTACTCTCCCACAACAGATTTTAACCCTAGCCCCCATTACAACCTTCCTAAATTTCTTCAAATTCTTCAAAGAAAAAATGGCACCCAAGAAGAAATCTAAGACTACTGCTGGCCAATCTTCCTCAACTCCTGTAGACTCTCAGATTGCTTCTTGGCTAGTAAGTGAAAAAGCTTTAGAAAGATGGATAAGGCTTCAAGATGCAAAAATCTTTGAGGAGTCTTTTGTAAGTTATCCTGATTTTACCGCCTACGGTGTTGAAAATGCCGCTCTTGAAAGTGGTCTTGATGCTTTTCTTGACCATAGGAAAAACAACTTGAAAATTAATCATATAATGGTAAAGTTATTCCTAGCAAATCTCAACCTTGTAAATCCACCGAGAAACACTGAAAATTGTGTTTGGACATCGGTTTGTGGCACTTCGATTTTTCTCTCCATTGATCGAATGAATCATATTTTAAATGCTCGACCGGGTGGAATATCATTACATGATGTAGACTGTAATACATCAACTCGTGATCGCCTAAGTCATCTATTCTTTGAAGATGATGCTACCGATTTAAGGCAAACTTCATCTCTCCGACCTAAAGCACGACTCTTTCATCGATTCATGATGAAGTCTATTGTTCCAAGAGGAGGGTCATACCACTTAGTATATCCCGAAAACTTCAAGGCGTTATATGCTATGTGTGGAAATATTCGGGTAAATTGGACACAACTTCTCATGGATGAATTCCTTACGTTCAACCAAGGGAAAATTCTCCATATTTATTATGGAGAATACATAATGCGGTTGATTAATAACTTTGTCACCCATGCTCCGGAATCCGAAACATCCAAAGTTCGTACCTTTGACTC
The DNA here is from genome assembly GCA_030737815.1 of Allium fistulosum. Classification (NCBI taxonomy): domain Eukaryota; kingdom Viridiplantae; phylum Streptophyta; class Magnoliopsida; order Asparagales; family Amaryllidaceae; genus Allium; species Allium fistulosum. The sequence continues at coordinate 616,572,585 of CM060901.1, read as the reverse complement.
ACGAACAATAAAATTAATGAAGTTACCCGATGCACCATCCCAAATCACCACCTTTCAGCAATGGCGTACCATTCCACGAGAACAACTACGTCGCAGCTATTCTACACCTCAATCATCCACTCATTCTACAGAACGTATAACTCGTCAGACCTCTATCCAAAGACCACCTTCCGGTACTAGCACAGCGGCTGCCATTGATATTTTGGCCCAAAATCAACTAGCTTTGGATTCTCGCCTTCGAAAAATTGATGGGCGTTTCAAGAAGATCAAAGGCTTCTTCGTAAATTTATGGGATGCCTTATCATGCTCTTCTAAAGCCGGTGCTTCATTTGTTGCTCCTGGAAAAAGACCAGCACCAAATTTCTCTTGGTCTACATCCGATAACACAAGTTCCAGCACATCGGCAACTCCCGCACCTTCTACTCAAAGACGGGGTAAGGAACCGGCTCCTCTCGATGAATATCTTCATCCAGAACAGTGGGATACCGACGATGATGAGGAGTAATGGTAGTACTTTTACAATTTATTTGCTTTCAAGAATTTCTTGTACTTTATTTGTTTCTTAATTATTGTTATGTTATGTTCTAAGCAAACATCTTTAAATTATTTCTAATTAAGCTCAAGAATGTACCATGTAAATTTCAATGTTTTGCATTACTTTAATCTGTTATAAGTATTCCTTTTTGTCGATGACAAAGGGGGAGAAATATATGCAAACTAACAAATTTTTGCAGAAAAGTCGCCATATATTCAGGGGGAGAACTATAATATATATGTCAATATTACTTCGTCACATAAGTATTGTCATCAATCAAAAAGGGGGAGAATGTTGATTCATGAGTTTTGATTCATGACACAAGCTTCAGAGATCATATATGAAAGCGACAAAAAGAGAATAAGTGCATACCGTGCACTACAAAGGAGATAATCTTACAATCCAGAGATTAGTATGGATATTTTACTTTATTTGAGTCTTAGAACAATGTTAAACTCATTCCTCAAATAGTCACACACGCACACAAAACATTTTATAGCAAAAACTATGTTCACTGTGCATATAACACCAGGTCGGCCGACCGATCAGGATCCTCGGTCGACCGACCCTGTATCATGTGCACAGTGACTTTCTGTTTTGTATACGTTTTAAACTCAGCTGACCGGCCAGGTTTTCCGGTCGACCGACCAGAGAAAAACGGCTAGTTTTCTGAAGAGACGCGATCATTTCATGAAGAGGAATGTCCTCTATCTCAAGAGGTATGGACACAACTGTTAACTAAAACTCTTCATGAAAGATTACAACTCTTCTACAACTATATAAACATATTCAATTCACTTCTACAATCACCGATTCTTGTTTATATTTCTGAAATCTAATCTCTATTCATTTCTGCAAATAAAAGCATTCACTCTCATTCAATATCACTAGAATCCTTGAATTATTTCATATACTTCGATTCTACGTGATTATATTCCTTCTAAATCTTCACACACATATATGCTCTTGAGGATTTGATTATAGGAAAGTTGTACTATCAAAAGACAATCAGTGTTATTCAGAACACATTCGTCAACAAACTATTTGTATTAAGTTGAAGTCCTCTTCGGCTGTTGAGGCGGAAAAATTCCTGTTCGGCTGCTCAGGTGTCGTATACCTATTCCTCCGGGTTAAGTGAGGGGTTTAGTTTAAATCCAGAGGGTATTCTGGGACTGGACGTAGAACGGGAAGTTCGAACCAGTATAAAAATTCCTGGTGTGCTTACTTTAATTTGTACTTTACTGTTATTACCAGTTTCCGCATTAACATACCATATTACACGATCCTTAGTACTACACGTGTACTTTCACTATATTCATTTCCTCTCGTTGACGTATTTTGCTAACTCGATTAATATTATCAAGTATTGTATACCAAATGCACAAGCTAATCAAAAATTCAAAATTCTCCAAAACATTATGACACAAACCTTTAGCCTCAATCTTACAATATCATCATTGGAATTATTTGCAATTTCAATTAGCGTATCTCTAAGCGCTGGAGCTTGATTTCTTATTGCTTTTACACTTTCAATGTGACTTCCCCAACGTGTAGCGGATAACGCTTTTGGAGTCAAACCTTTCACATAATCTCTAAGTATATCCCATCGATGAGTTGAACCGGAAAATGAGGTATAATTTTTTTGCACATAAGCAAAAAAAATTCTAGCTTTAATGCATGATTTGACCATATCACATAGTGCAAGATTCAAAAGCTATGACATCCACATGAAATATGAAAAGCCATAAGATTAACATCAAGTAGAAAGCCCTAGGATTAACATCAAGTAGTCTTTTTTGAATGCCTTGATGTTTCCCTACGAAATTTAATAATAATATGATCAATCAACACATCAAAATTAAACAATATTGTTAGTCATAATGAAGCAAATCATACCTCTCATATTCGAACCATTTTCATAACCTTGACCTCTTATATCATTAATGTTGAGTTTAAGATCCATCAACTCATTTTCAAGCTCTTTAAAAAGACCAAGTCCCGATGTGTCATCCACTTTAATATAACCAAGAAAGCATTCCTCCACTTTTGTATTTCTTGCATCATCAACATCCACACATCTTATGATAATCGACATTTGTTCTTTATGGGTCACATCCGGAGTGCAATCAAGGATAATTGAAAAAAACTTTGCTTTTAAATTTTTTACAAGTATTGTTTCTTTAATCTTCTTAGCCAATAGACCTATCAATTCATTTTGAGTTTTGTGGCTAAGATAATGATTATTGGTTTCATTATTTACCACACGTCTTAAGTGATCTTCCATTATTGGATCAAACTCGGCAACAAATTGGATAAGTTGACAAAAAAGTCCACTGTTTTTTCTTCATAAATTCTCTCATTAGATCCACAAAATGGTAAATTATTTCGAGATACAGTCTTTACAACACCAATAATACGCACAAGCACTTGCTTCCAACGTTGTCTCTCTTTATCAATTCGAGATTCCATTCTTTTGTCAATAGTTTCTTTTTGTTTGAGCCCTCTATGCAAATCAACCCATTTGATAAGATTTGTGATGTGTATTGGATTGCTTTCATGATCTCTAAGTTTTGAAGAAATATTATGCCAATCATCTATCCCTTATTCGGCTAGCTTTAATGTTTTTTGAGTGTGTTTGAATAACTCAAAACAAAAACAAAATTTTTTGTCACATTCATTTGAATACACTAACCATTTTCTTTCATGCTCTTCTCCATGTGGATAACCACAAACACAGTGTTGGAAGTAAAGTGTCTACCATTAGCTTTATTTCTGGGAAACAGGTCGTTTTCTTTACGATTTTAATAGGTCCTTGTTGAACAAACATAATTCTCTTTGTGTCGGTAATCTTTCCCCACAATCCCGGATCATAATTGACATCAACATCTTTTTCAAGATTAAGAACAACTTCATCATTAGCATATTCATGAATAACATCATTGTTATGATCATGCATGAAAATATCTTCGTTATGCTCCTCTTCATTCATAGCAATGTCATTGATATTTTCATCTTCATGTACTACATCAATGAATCCAAGACCTTCATCTACCTCAACTTTTTTATTAATGTAATCATCTTCGCTATTACTTTCTCCAATTTTACTTGAAGTTGAAGGTTCAAAGTTTTGAGCTTTTGCTTGAAATAAATTGGAAATTAAACCAGCTACTGATTAGCTTGTTTGTCTTTTCATTGTTTAACCTTTTTGTTGTAAGCTCCAGAATTTTGTTTTCGAAACTTTATATGATTTTTGTCATCATCATTCTTCGTCATTATTCTCTATTTATAATAAGAGTGAAATGATAAAAAAATTGCATGATAAACATATTTAAAGTTGCATAACTTTTATATCCAAAATTGTAATTATTCATCTTGCTCATCTAACAATTGTTCAAATTCAAAATCATAAAATAACATAGCATAAGTTATTAATTTTATTGTTAAGTGAAAAAATATCAATTCTTCCAAACCTTGCTCCGGTTTTACTTTGGTTCATGAAATGGTATTTCTTCCTTTAATCAGCTTAATAGAATTATTGACAATGGTTGCCTGAAATTCTATCTAAAACAAATTTAATAACCTATCATATAACAAATTCTATTTAAAACAAATTTTAATTAGCTTCATGAAATTCAATCTAAAACAAATTTATAATCTATCATAAAACAAATTCTATTTAAAATAATTCTATTTAAATTACTCAGATAAGCTCCTCCCTTCCTCTATCTCTGTTCAGCTTGCTGTTGGGCATGTTGTGGATGTCCGTGTTATATACGGTTGGGTGCCTGAGATTTGTTCTGCCTGTCATTCCTTTGGCCACCTTGCCGTTGCCTGCAAGCATTCTGCCGTCTCCGCTGCGGCTCCCAAAGTTCCTCTGCCCGGCCCCCTCTCAGGAAATGGATTCCTAAGGCTTCTCCCACTGCCTCTCAGTCTTTCAACCCTGATGTTCCTTTTCCTAGTCCGGATCTTCCTCCATGCTCAGCTGCTAGGCCTTCCTGCCCTTCAGACCCTGATTTCGTGGTTCCTTCTGATCTTACAATTATCCCCTTAGCTCCTCCCGATCTTATGCCGCCTTAATTGTTTGTTGTTTGGGCTGAGTCCGAAAGGTGTTGGGTTGATCTCAAATTTGATATGAGATTTAACCCCATGGAGAATTCTTATTTTAGATTTGTTTCAGATGATCAACTGGACCTTGGATGCCTTTGTTACAGTATATATTGTGATTCTTTAGTGCTATCTATGGATGCTCAACATGCGATTTGGAATGCTGACATGTTAGCTGATGCTACTTGGGACCGATCGTTTATATACTCTCCTGATTCTGTGGATTACGATCCTTGTCTTACTATGCTCTTTCTCCCTTTTATTGGGAATGTTCCTTGGGTGTCTGCCCAGAAGACAGCGGACTTTGGTCTTTCTTCCCCTTTGGAGGAAACCTAGTAGTCGAGTAATTTGTAGTAGCTATGACGTCTCTGTCACAATCCTGTGCTGTATTTTCCTGTTTATTAGTAGCTAAGGTATCTCTATCTTTCTCCCATACTAAAATGTTTTATTACGTTCGTGATAAAAAGTGGACGGTCCACTATAAAACCGGCTGGTCTTGCCCAAAAAGAAATAAAAAATTTGAATCAGTTTCATGAAATTCTATACAAAAAAACAGCAATCGATAAAAAATAATCAAAGGAGCGTTAAAAAAAACAGCGACTAAACTCTAATTTAATAATTTGCCCCAAGTTGAACTCAAATAAAAAAATCACCTTTGTAGTGCTGTTGTGCAGGGCTGCCTAGCCTAATCCGCTAGTCGTTGCTATTCGTCTGATTTCGCTGGTCGTGCGTCTTTTTTGTTTGTGCCCTTTTTTTTAATTCTGTTGCCTTTTCTTTTTTTTCTTTCGCTGTTTATTTTTTGTTTAAGCCTGAGAGTTGCTGTGTGCCGAGGAGGGTTGCCCTAGGCCTTTGTCTTGGTTGCCTTATGAGTGGGTCGGGCCTGCTTTGGAATCCATTGAATTAGTGAATTTTACTTCTGTTTAAATTTGATCAGTAACTTTCTATTGTAATTTTTCATCCGCTTAATCAATAGTGGAAGCATGGAAGAAAGTGCAGAGCTGCCATGTATTCAAAACAGAGCGCTTCATTCACACAGAAGTAATATATTAATCAAATAGTTAAGGCCAACGTAGACTTTTATTCTCATAAGCAAATGCATGAGTTGTGATAGGATATACTAGTATATAGAAAGGTTACATAGTCAAACCAGTTGTTTCAGCACCGTCCCCGTTTCCAGCATCGTAGCTGCCACCAACATAACTACTTTCTTTGTAACTGTTGAAATAAGTACCGTTATAATCCGCCTCTTCTTTAAAAAACCTCAAGCCCTTTTATTGTCAAGCCAATTTCTTTTTCTTCATCCACGTCCTGCAATCGACGGCCACCGCTGTCACCATTGAACGACCCTCCAATTTGTACTCCATGCAGACCATCATCATCATCACCTTGTGCATTGAGTTGTGAATGATCCTCACAACTTACATAACCTTCATCTTCTTGTAATAAACTCCTCCCTTTGTTTTCAGTGAAGCAGCGAGCATCGGAAAAGGCTTGCATTGAAATTATAAGCATTATTGCCGTAGCCATGATAAGAACTTTGTCGAAGGCCATCTTCTCTGCTTAGCTGCTGTTGAAGGCATTCGGGAATAGGTACTTTATATATACTAGTGTGTAACCTGTGCATTGCACATGGTAATGTTGTTAAAAGATAGTATTTATATTTTAGTTATTGCTAAAAATATATTTTATTATGGAATATACGATAAATGTACTGTAGTATATTAATCATAAATTAAAATGGCATGCAACGCTCGGATATAAGGTTGAGGGTTAAATTCTCGCTAATTACTTTTCTTTATAAAAATTAATTTCCCAACTCAAAAATAATTATAAATTAAAATTGTTAATACTGATATGTAAATATTTTATGTTATGTGACATACATTTTCATATGTATAAGTGAATAAATTACTTTACTATTTTTGTTAATATGATTGCTGTCTATACATCGAATGACATTTTTTTAAAGGATTTATAAATGGATTAATGAACATTAAATAATTAAATTTATTTAAATAAATTGAATTAACGATCAACATAACTAATTAAAGATAAAGAGTCAAATGCAAAAAAGTTGGAGAAAATTGAGAATTTTTTTTACATATCTATAATTGAGAAGAGCATATTATGTTAGCTTATCTATGCGAATTTTTTTCTATTATTTAGTTTTTATTTTAATTTTATCCTTGTAGTTAACCATAGATTTCATGTTGTTGTAGGAGGGTCATTCTTACAACTTTGATAATTAAAAATAATGTTATGTAGCATTTAGTTGATTGGGTATGGTTTAATAACACGTTGAAAGTGAAAATGCTTATATAATACAATTTTTATCGGTGTAATATGTGCGTTCACATTGTAATGTTGTAAATTATAAATTTCTCTTTCAAAGGTTGTTAAAAATGAAATTATGTTATGTAATGTACGATAAATTTTTAGAGATAAATAAATTAGAAATTAAAAGAGTTATTAATGTATAAATTTTATGTTATATGATTTAAATATCTTTATATCCGAATAAAGAAATAATTTTATTATTTTTCTCATATATATGAATATTGTATATATTGAAATTCCTATATATTTAAGATTTGTTAGATGGATTAATAAATATATATTAGTTAATCATATTTATTTAAATAGTTTAAATTTAAGATTACACAATTAGTTAAATATATGGTTTTGAATGTAAAATATTAGGAGATAATTGAGATGAGTTTCTAAGTAATTCTAAAAAATATGAAATTTGGTATTTGAAGTTAATAGAATTTTAGAGTGCAATGTATGATAAATTCATTCAATAAATAAATTATAAAGTAAATTTTTTATTGTCATTGACTCATTAATGCATATAATTTATGTTATGTTATTTATATATATTTGCATCAAAATGATTTTTTTAACCAATTTGTTGATGCATTGTAGTATACGTATTGAAACTTGCATCTTTTAGGATTTTTTAATAAATATTATTTGACTAAGTTTATCAATTAGTTTAAAGTTTGAGTTATGTAATTAATTTAAATGTCTGGACTTTAATTTAAATTTTCGGAGTTGATCGTCAAAGATTTATAGATAATTGTAGATTTTCAAAAAAAGTAGGTACTTAAATGTAAAATAGTATGAGAAGTTTAGTAGAATAATTGTAAAAGTGGTAAATTATAGGATTTTGAAAATTAAATATCTAGACTTGGAGAGAATTAAGGTGGATAGAGAGAGCTCCTAGAGTTAATGAGAGAGCTTCAAATTCTTCTGCTTTACTATTATTTAATAGATAGATAGCTGTTGCTTTGTAATCTCCGCATTATTGGAGTATAGTTGATATTCAAAGAACGAAGATTTGGTACTAAATTGTACGGCTGTTGGCTCTGATCCACCCAGCAAGTAAGAATCTGGGTAACGTAGATAAAATCGAGGATGATTATGATGCAAACAAATTGTAAAATAACATGACAAAAGAATGCTTGTTTCGTTGTACTTCAGAAATATTAGTGCAGATATCCCATGTTATGCATGCATATGTTGTTTTGCTACACATTAAAATCATATTAGACGTACATGGTTTGTGTTTGGAACACTAATTACATTTGAAATTTAAATGGACAATAAACCACACTGGTCTTGTAAACTTGATATCTAGTAGAGTTACTGGACAATTGGACGGGTGTACATACTTCATGTTTGACGGAATGTGTGCATAACTCGAGTGTGGTAGTGGAACCAAATGCTATAGAACATTTGATTATAGAACTTGATTTGATTTGCAACAACCGAAATGCATAGTAGATCGATATTTGAAGGAGTTGAAAAACAAGGCGATTAGGCTTGTTTGTGTTTTGTGGAGGGACGGCCGAGATGATGAAACTTGAGAAGTAGAGGTTGAGATAATTACCCTCTCACTACTACAGAAAGTTTATATTTTTGACATTAAAATTTTGAAATGTTTGGTAGATTGAGATGCAAAAAGGCCTCGATAATTTCTGATGCTTTCTTGATGTTTTTTTATAGCCGACAGCATTTAAATAGATGTCTCAAATTACCGACGTCTTTATCATTTGTGAACATAAAAAGGTGTCGAAATGCCATTGAAAATTATTGATGCCTTTCTGACATAGTAGACGTTCTGCCACAACCAATACAAACCCGCCTCACTGCCCCTTGTCATTTTCATTACACAGTTTTTCTCCAAATCTTTACTGACCTAAATCCAACTGCTCCCTACCACTACGACAAGCACATTGTAATCGCCGCCACGTCGTTGCCCTCTGCTATGATTAACTGCTACCCTTTGCCATACGACACGCCTCAATCTTCTACCGCCCAAGCACCATCATATCTGAGGTATATTTAATATTAATTTTGATTTTATATTTATCGATAATTTAGATTGCAAATTCAAATTAAAGTGTAGTAGGTAGAGTAATAACTAAAGTTTTAAAATGTTGAGGTAGTTTAAGCAAATGTGATGGTTAAACATAATTATACATAAAAGAACTATGGAGAATATTGATGATAAATTACAATTATGAATGCATGTATGTATATATTTATATTAAATAAATTATCATTTGATGTAACTAAAAGTTTTTTCTTTTTAGTTTATCATTATAACGAGTGGTTGTTTAGACAAGAATTTGTTGTTAAACACTATTTTGTAGTTGGAGTTATGATAATTTCGAATAAAAAATGTGACATTGGTATATCTGTGAAAACCCTGAGATGTTTTGGGCATGTCTAACAAGTATATTGTATGATCTTTATATTGATATTCATTCTCTACTAAAACAGAAATCAATATTCATCTAACATGGTATTTACCGGATCTGTTCTAGTATTGGACATGTTATAAACACAATAATAGGTTGGCCTGCCCAACCCTTAGTGCTCTTGCCTCGCCTTGGATAAGCCTTGACATCGCTCCAACCGCCCAGTATCCATGAAAATACCCTATGCTGCCCACAAACGACCATAACATCCAGGCGGTCAAAGACTTCGGATAGCGGCCATCACACACAACACTCTCAATAGGAGAGCTGTCGACCAGAGTATTTTCCCACATAATGGAGCTCTCGCTCTCCTCTTCAGGCCTCTAATTCCTCATCGTTCAACAACCTATCTGAAGGTCTACACCCCTTCCTCGTATCCCTTATTTTTCCCTGATTGGGCAGGCCTTTGCCAAAAGCATCCGGTCGCTCCTGCATACAGAAGAAATGACTTTTCATCGTTCCACTAAAATGATTGGCATATATGATACTATTTGTTTGACAAAAACAACACTGTGCAGCAACCATCACCTGTTTGTCCATATGGCAACAACATCACTGTTCAATAACAGCTCATGGTTCCCATTTCACCTTTTCGACAATGACATGCCTTGGTATGGTCCGCCAATTGACCATCATCCCAGCCATCCAGTTAATTTGGCATACGAGTTGGCCTGCATCTCAGCCTTACAAAGCCATCAGTGATTGTGAGTAATCCCAGAGGTTGTCACTCTAATCTGAGCCGTTCGAGTCATATTTCAAATACTACAATTGCAATATTTTATGCACGTGTACAAGAATCGATTTTTCATTTATTGCACTCATTATTATCTCCTCTGAACAAGTAGCAAAACTCAAAGAAATATAAATTACTACCATACTACATGTGGATTATTCTTGATCGAAGCACTTTGAACCTTGTGTTTCTTTTCTTGCTTCTGTATTTACCGTCTTATAATCCCCTCGTTTTTAATTTATTAACCACGGTATTGGTAAGTAACATTTGCTAATATCGACTTATATTTGCAATTCTGAGGTTGGTTAAATTTCTAGTCAATATTTTGGCGCTACAAGGAGGACCTTCTTTAAAAAATCTCTCAACTTTCATCAGTATTCTTCTCTTAAAATCATTCTACTCAAAAAATCATACCATGCAAACTAACAATGAAAACGAGGTCGATAAGTCAAATGGCCACAACACCAACGGCGCCACTAGAGCAAGCGCCTATTGCCTCATTCCATGCTTGAGCAGCAACCTGTGGCTCAGGTTGGTTAATGGTCCAACTTTGTGCAGTTAAAGCCTCGTAAAATCCCTTCTATAGCGCATAGCGCTCTTCGACCGCTATGCTTTTTTAATATAGCGCTATTAAATAGCAGTTTCATTTTAAGCCCTGTTATTTTCCGCTACACTTGCTAAATCAAGGCTTTTTAAAACCCGCTTTAGCAAAATTAATATAAAAAGGTTGATTTAGTTAGTTTTCTTTTGAACTAAATCAACAAAGTTATGGTAAATATCTAATTTTAAGACATAAGTGTTCAATATAAGTTAGAAATCTATTGTAGTCACCAAATATGGACAGTATAAATCATGTTATTCTTCGGTTTTGTTATTTAAGATTAAACAATATTTCTTTTTTCCACACAAATGATGTAAGAACGAGAATAAATTAATTTTAAATATTTGAAATGAAGTCTTTTGCACCTCTGCTATTTTTTGCTATATCCCTGCTATACCTTTTTGCACCTCCATTGCTATGGAAATGTTAAGCACTTTAACTGCACACTTTGACTAGATTTAGGAAAACTGCCCGCGATATGAACAAACTTAAGGCTAGGGTGGATGCTCAAGACACTGTAAATTTCAATCATGTGGGCCCAACTACTGTGGACCAGACTTCTATCCAGCTCACTGCCTCTAGCACTATCAACATAATGCATGATGACTGTGAGAGGGCCATGCTAGAGACCTCTATCGGAGCTTCTTTGGACCATAATAGAGATGTGCATACCATGCATGAGAAATTTTACACCCATGATGTTCCTTTACCCGAACTTGCACCGCATCACGAAGCCTAGGAAGATCATTGCTCCCCCTTTGTGGAAAGATTTTCTACATTTGATTGTCTTCAAGTAGCAAATGAGGGGCATGAATTTCATTTCGATCGTCGAAGTGGCGACAGACGGGCTAGAAATCACGAGCATATGGAGGCCTTAGTTCATTCCCGGCCTAAAGGGAGGTCCCCAAGCCAAGATACCATGAAAAACCCAATATTCTAGGTCACCTTCTGTCAAAAGAAATAGGAGGCCGCCTACACCAGTTCTCAACCGTGGTTCTCCATCGCCATAACAACATCATCGACCCCTCTAAAAATCTTGTGGATCGTATATTATCTAACTTGTGTATAATATGCAAGTGTATAAGTTAATGCAATAGCAGGAAATAAATAGTAAAGTATAAAAAGCGTGCAAACTAGAGTTTTTATACTGGTTCAGACCTCCCATCCTACGTCTAGTCCCAAGCTCCCCTTCGGTATTTCCTTTAAACAAATTACCCTCACTTTGCCCGAAGGAATAGGCTAATACAAAAGTATCTCTGACAATCTTGTGTTCCAAATAACATAGTTTTTGACTTATAGTACAAATCTTCCTATGATCTCTTTTTGAGTATATGAATATGAATGCTTTGAGTCGTAGGAAGTGATTTAACCAAAATTCTATTTTGGTTATAATAGATTGAGAGTATGTGAACAATGTATATGCAGGAGAGTGTTTAGAAATCAAGAGAGTAAAGAATAGATTAATCTAAGTTAGATGATTTCTACTTCTCAATCAAAGTGGTATTTATAGATTTAAAACGGTGCAGATGAAGAGTTGTTACAATTTGAGAAAGTTTATTCATTTTAATGGCTGCAAAGTTGAAAGGTGATTTCCTTTTGTTTCAAAATAGAAGTCTCTATTCAAAATAGACAGGTTTAGCCCATGACAGACGTCTGTGGTAAAATCCTCAGATGTCTGTGACTTGTTTAATTTTTAACCCAAGAATTGTCACAGACGTCTGTGGTTTTATCACAGACGTCCGTGAGGTGTAAAAACAGTTTTTCGTCTTAATTTTGATGTGTATGAAATTATGTGTGCTCGTGTATGCATATATACTCAAGGAGACCTTAATAATATTATATCTAGGACTCTTTTATAGTAGAATAACCTTAGTATGGTCAATGAATCTTCGTTTCTCTTTGAGTCTTAATATCTTCGAGCATGGTGTCTTCTTGTAGCATATATCTACAACCTTGATAAGGTCTATATATGTATATTATTGTATAGTTGTTATCATTGAAACTTAAATTGGAGATTCTAACAATCTTCCCCTTTTTGATGATGATAACTATACAAAAAAAAATCAACTATAGAGTGGAAGTATTATTATGTTTGTCTCCCCCTATGTATATGCGTCTCCCCCTATGTATATGCATAGATTTCTCTCCCTTTGTCATTATCAAATTGGAGGGAAACGATATAAGATATAATGATATTAAATAGTCATAGCATGTTATCACTTCAGATTAGGGAAAATCAAATATGAAAGTTCAAAATAAAGAGTCTTGACAGACGTCTGTGATGTTTCCACAAACGTCTGTGGCTACAGAGAAAATTTACCTGTAACTGGTGACAGACGTCTGTGGTATATTCACAGTCGTTCGTGATATGAAATTTCTGGCATATAGAGAATTTTTTTAATATCAATGAAAATTTTAATATAATAAACAATATACATACCGAAAATTAATAAATAAACATAATTTATATGATGTGTAACATAAGTTTTAGTTTTTGTCGGAGAATTCAAAATTATTGATTTTTTGTATATCCCACGAATTTGGTTCAACTTTTGTATCGTCTAGTAATGGCTTTAGTGGAGACCAACTTGGATGAGCTGGAAATCCAAGCTTGGTTTGATGGTCCCGGTTTGGACAGATTTCTCGGAGTAATGTTATGCGCTTTTGTAGGAGTTTCTTGTAATCGAGGAGACTTTTGATGTATGCAATTTTTTGTTGGTGAATGACCACAAATTGCTAGATTATACTTTTCGAGAAAATTTAGATGAGATCCTTGACGTCGTTGCTCGTAATACATTTCATGTTGAACGCCATCATTTCTTGTTGATAGTGATATATCTTATCGACTTTGTCAGTGAGAGATGTTGATTTCAGATCAATTGATCATTTAGCTTTCTTTCCTTTAGGAGAAAAGCCAGTGTGGTATGTTGGTGATGCAATAATGTTTAGAGAGTCAGAACGAGTTGATGTCGGTGTGGATTTAGTTGGTGATACGTAAGTGCTATCTGACGAAGGGGATTTATAGTCGATAGTTGAATAGGTGGAGTCGTGGTCGAAAGACATTGTATTATTTGCTTTAAAAATTTGTTTGTGTTTATTTATGTTTAGATAGAATATAATCTGAATTTATAAGATAAACTTTTTCTATATTTAGAAAAATAAGTTGAGGAAAATGAGTTAAGTCGTAGGAATTTAACAAATATTAGTTTGTTTTTAAATGGTTGTTATTTAGAACAATTCATGTGGTTGTTAATTCTAAGTTATAAAGTTAATTGTTCAGTTGAAATTGTATATAAGCTATTAGAAATTTAAGTAAACAAAACCTTACTTCCATAACTTTAGTTAACCAATTCATTGAACGAACAAATTCCTAGATCCCGTCTTAACTTAATAAAAGTTAGTTCACTTAATGGTTTTGTACAAATATCAGCTATTTGATTTTCGGTATTAACAAATTCTAGAGTTATTATTTCTTTTTCAACATTATCTCTCAGAAAATGGTGACGAATATCTATATGTTTTGTTCATGAATGATTAATTGGATTTTTAGATAATTTATAGCACTAGTATTATCGCAATATATTGGAGATTTGTTTATTATTTTTCCATAGTCTTTAAGTATTTGTTGCATATATATTACTTGAGCGCAAGCTAAGGCAGCAGAAATATATTCGGCTTCACATGTTGAAAGAGGAACACAATTCTGCTTTTTACTAAACCACGAAACTAACGATTGACCAATAAAGTGACATGTACCACTTGTACTTTTCTATCCGATTTACATCCACTAAAATCTACATCACTATAAGATACAAGTTCAAACGTACTGCCTTTTGGATAAAATAGACCATAATCTTTAGTGTTGGTTAAATATCGTAAAATCCGTTTAACTGCACGATGATGTGATTCTTTAAGTTGTGCTTGAAATCGTGCATATAAACGAACACTCATCATAATATCTAATCTACTAGCGGTTAAGAATAGTAAGGATCCTATTATGTTTCGATATAATTTTTGATCGAACTCTTTTCCATGTTCATCTTTGTCTATATGAGTAGTAGTACTCATTGGAGTAGGTTTACTTGATGTATTATCCATTTCAAAATGTTTTAGTAATTCTTTACAATATTTTTCTTGATTTATAAAAAGTACCATTATTTAATTGTTTTATTTGTAATCCTAAAAAGAAATTTAATTTACCCATATGAGACATTTCAAATTCGTTTGTCATTATTGCAAAAAAATTATTACATAAATTTTCATTAGTAGATCCAAATATAATATCATCAACATAAATTTGAACAATTAATATATCCTTATGTTCTTTTTTAATAAATAATGTTGTATCTATTTTACCAATTTGAAAACCGGAATTAATTAAATGTGATTTCAATCGATCATACCAAGCCCGAGATGCTTATTTTAAATCATATAATGTGTTTTTAAGTTTAGAAACATGATATGGATATTTTTCATAAACAAATAGTGGTGGTTGTTCTATGTAAACATTTTCTTTTATAAAACCGTTTAAGAAAGCACTTTTAACATCCATTTGAAATAACTTAAAGTTATGCTGACATGCAAAAGCAAGTAATATTCTTATGGCTTCAATACGCGCCATAGGTGCAAAAGTCTCTTCATAATCAATTCCTTCTTCTTGATTGTATCCCTGTGCCACTAATCTTGCTTTATTACGTATAATATTTCCATTTTCATCAGCTTTGTTTTTAAAAACCCATTTTGTTCCAATTACCGACTGATCAGTTGGCCTTGCTACTAGTTCCCAGACATTATTTCGTTCAAATTGATTAAGTTCTTCTTACGTTGCTAAAATCAAGAAATCATCATTTGATGCTTCCTTGTAATTTTTTGGTTCAAAATTAGATATAAATGCTACATTACTCATTTGATTTATTTGTCTTCTAGTCGAAACTTTGTTATCTAGATTTCCAATTATGTTATCAATTGGATGATCTTTTAAAATACGGGGTGGTGATTTCAAATTACTGTTATTTTGATTATCATTATTATTTTCAGTCATAGTTTCAATGGCTTTATTTTGATTAGTGTTAGAAATTTCTTCGTCGTCTTTATTTATAAAGTTTTCATCAAACGAGGCATGAAGGATTTCCTCTATAACATTTGTTCGTTTGTTAAAAATTCTGTAAGCTTTACTTTGATCGGAATATCCAACAAAAGTTCCTTCATCTGCTTTTGAATCGAATTTACCAAGATTATCTTTTGTATTTTAGAACAAAGCATTTTGATCCAAATATTCGAAAATATGATACTTTTGGTTTCTTTTTGTAGAACACTTCATAACATGTATTTTTAGTCATAGGTCTAAGAGTTACACGATTTAATGCGTAAAATGCAGCAGCAACTGCTTCGGCCTAAAATTCTTTGGTAAGCCACTTCCATTTAGGAGAGTTCGAGCACATTCTTGTAAGGTGTGATTTTTTCTTTCAGCTACTCCATTTTGTTGTGTTGTTCGTGGAAATGAAAAATTATGAGTAATTCCCTTTTTATTACAAAAGTTTGTAAATAATTCATTTTCAAATTCTTCACCATGATCACTTCTTATACTTTTTATTTTTAAATCCATTAGAGTCTTAATTCATTTAGCAAAAATTTTAAACATTTCGAATGTATCACTTTTATGCTTTAAAAATAGCGTCCAAGTATATCTTGAAAAATCATCTACAATTACAAAGACATATTTATTGTGATTTATCGAACGTACTTGAGTTGGTCCAAATAAGTCCAAATGAAGTAATTCAAGAAGTTGTTTAGTAGAGATTTCCTTTTAGATTTAAACGAGATTTTCTTTAATTTTCCAAGTTGACATGCATCGCACAGATTTTTAACTTTGAAATTTATTTTGGGTAATCCTCTTACCAAATTGTTTATATATTTGAAATTTATGTTACAAATTTTTTTATGCTATATCCATGGATCATCATGATTTGCGGTTAAGCATAAATCATTATTACGATTAATTTTCATGTTTAGAATATAAATATTTCAATTTCTTTTTCCTTCAAAAATTAAAGTTTTATTTTGATCATAGATATTACATTTATTTGTTTCGGTATTGATTTTGAATCCCTTATCGCATAATTGGCTTATACTAAATAAATTATGTTTTAAGTTTCTAACTAATAAAACATTTGAAATAATATGAGAAGTAGGTATACTGACATTGATGACGTTTCCAATTCCGATAACATATCCTTTGGAATTATCTCCAAAAGTGACCGTGCCACCGTCCATGTAAGTGATGTTTGATAGCATGTGTGCATTTCCCATCATATGTTTGGAGCATCCACTATCGAGTATCCATTTCTCATTATTATTAGTTTTGTTTTTGGGTACCTTCAAAATAATAAAATGTTTTAATTGGTACCCAATTTCTCCGTTAGGGTCCTATGTGTTAGTAGAAGAAGGTAGCCATACCCATGAGGGTTTGTAACCTTTAGAGATGTAATTTTCATTATGAACTATATCTTTTATATATACATTTATGTCTTTTTGTCTAATCAATTTGTTATTTGTTTTAGGAATCCATGTTTTAATCATTTTTGTTTCCTTATTTTCATGTTTAGATTTTGTTTTTCTAAAATTTGTATATAATTTACTATACTTCTTGAATCTTTGATTATTATTAGAAACCATATTATGTCTAGAATGTTTATGAATTTTTTCGTCAAATCCTAATCCCTTCCTATTTCCTGATGGTTTTGAAATCTTTATCAAATTATCTAGATTTTGCTTTCCTTTATTAAATTTTGAAACATTATTAGTAATTTTATCTAATTTATTTTTGAGATCAGAACTTTCTAAATTAGATAATTCCAAATTTTGTTTTAATTCATTCTTTTCTTTTTCAAATTTATAATTCTCTATTTTGTTATTCTCTATATCATGTGTTAAAGTAGCATTTTGCGTTGATAATTTTTCTACATTCTTTTTATGCCAATTCTAATTCTTTTTCTAAAATAGTTTTCTCGTCTTTTAACAATCCAATTTTTAATTCAACTCTATTTTTTCCATATTTTCTTTACTTAATTTTTTTAATTCTCTATACTTGTCATCTAATTCTGTACTAATTTCAAGAATTTCATCATATGTTAATTCAGGACGTACCTCATTTGTGTTTGCCATGAAGCAAACATTTGCTTGTTCTGAGTCATTGTCGCTATTGGATGATGATGAGAGTCTGAGTCATCCTAAGTTACTTGAAATGCTCTTCTCTTTTTCTTGAAATTTTTGATTTTTTTTCTTTTTATCATTGTTGAGTAGTGGACAATCTTTTTCTTCATATGACCAAATTTATCACATCTGAAGCACTTCATTGATGTTTGATTTGAGGAATTTGTGTTGCTGTTGTTTTGAAATTTCGTCATCGTTTTGAACTTCTTGAACTTGTTGTAATTTTTGGCTATAAAAACAATCTCATCTTCTTCCAAGTCGGAGTTTTCATTACTTGCCTGAAATGCGATTTTTCCTTTCTTGATTTTGTTCTTTTCTTGCCTGTAAATTAGCTTCATACGACATTAGATTTCCTATTAACTCTTCGACTTTGAGTTGGGAAAGATCGTTAGCTTCTTCGAGGGCTAAATTTTTCCTTTCCCATTCGTTTGTCAAAGAGTTCAAAATTTGTGTGACTAAATCAAAATCAGTGAATTTAACTTCTAGTGCCAAAAGACGTGTTGTATAGTTTGAAATCTAGCATACATGTCAATAATTGACTCATTTGATTTCATTTTAAAAGATGAAAATTGATTTTGTAGTATAGAAATTTTTGTTTGCTTAACTTTATTTGTGCCTTCCTGGGTAATTTGTAATGTACACCATATATCATAAGCAGTAGTGCAAAAGATAACCCGTGAAATTCATTTTTACCGAGTGAGCAAAATAAAACATTCATAGCTTTGGCATTGTTAGATGCCTCTGCTTTTTGTACATCAGTCCATGTGCCAATATCTGTAACGGCCCGTAATTTTCAATAATTAAAAATATTTAATTTATTAAGATGTTGGTGTTAATATTAGAAGAAATAAAAATTTGTGATTTATTTGTGAGAAAATAACTAGAATGAAATGTAATAATGTTAATGTAAGGTAATTGATAATTACTCTAATGCAATTTCAATTAATTGAAATGATTGTAAATATAAAAATGGGTTATAAATTGTAAATAAGTAAATAAACCAAATGTTGTATTAAACGGTGAAATTGTATGTAATTAATTGAAATTGGTTAATATAGAATAATCAATCAATGTTAGACACTGGATATGAGATGTCAAATCCCGTAAACATCTTCGACGCCGTTACACTCATATTTATTTACTGTTGATTTAACTTACATAATATCTTTTAGTTCTGACTCGAGTGTTTTGTCTTTTCAATTCGCTCGGGTCAGTCTGAACTTTTCAATGTATCGAAGACTGCTTTTCTGGAGGACGAAGGCAGAGATTTGTATACAATTATTATTTATTACATTTATTCCACTACATCATACTGTTCCGCTGCATTATTCATTATTCTTGTTGTATGTAACTCTGATATGTATTGTAAAAGTGTAATCAAATGTTATTTGTAAAACAGCTTCATGAACTATTTATTTGATTATTATATTTTGTCATTCCGCTGTGAGATTTTGTGTTTGTTTTATTTCTTTCTCTTCTTTTTCTTATTTACCTCTTAACAATCCTCCCTTTTGAAATGTTTGAGTTTGACATGTGTGGTTTATTGTTGATTTAAACCGTCCAAAAAAGTGGGTCATTATATTTGGTATCAGAGCTTTGGTTTAGCGATAACCTTAGCTTTGTAGGGTCTGACTCATTAGAAATGGGGTAGTAATACCCTAGAATGAGTCGTTGAGTATATATATATATATATACGAGAGAGAGCGTACTTGTTAGTGTTATAAAAAGGTTTTTGTATTGTGTTAATTTGTCTTGTTTAGTATTTATAAATTTCGGTCGGTACATAGGAAGCTATGACATCTATAGGGATTTCTAAGCACTTAATAGGGCAGATCGACACAATATTGTTTTGAAATATGGATAAATGAAATAATTTTACCTAGTATTATATTTTTGTATATAAAAGGATAATTTTATAAATGATACAGTAGAATGTGATATATTTGTTTGTTAGAAAGTGAAATTTTATAAATATTGGTTGTAAAATAGGATTTACAAATAAAGTAAATATAAATTGGAATTTTAGAACTTAAGTTCCGGGATTTTGAAAATTTCTTTCAAAAGATTTTGGAATACGATATTAGTATTATTTGGAAGTATTTTCTGATATAATTATTTCAATATGATTTGAAAGAAATGTTTAAAGGAATTTGGAAGGAAATAAAATTCTGTACTCCATTCTCCGTCGCTGGAAAATAATTTCGGTGATGAGTGCACACATCATCGACGTTCATTTTCGAGCTTCAAAGTGGGAAGACTGTTGTAGTAGTTTTACTACACATTTGTTTTGATAAACAAATATTAATTTTAAATTTCTAAATATAATTGGATATATATAATTTATGAGTATATACATATATATTATTTTAAATGATTTGAAATGTAACCCAGAGTTAGTTCTTATACTTTCTGATAATTAGTAACTTTCAATTATTGTAACGAATGAAATCTTAACTATTTTAATAGTTGGAAGCTTCTAAATTGAAAAAAAAGAAATTATGGGTTAAGTGATTAATGAAATTTAAAGGATTGAAGGATTGGCACTTATAAATTAAAGTGTAATTAAAATTAAGAAGACGTAATTATTGAACATTTTGTTAAACTAAAGTGAATAAAATAAACTTGTGTAACATTCAATTACATTCTAAAAGACATATATATATAACTTACCAAAATATTAAAAGTTGAAATGTTAATAGAAATATGTAATGGAATATTGTACAAGTAAACCTTAAGAAATGAAAGTGTTCAATGGAATTATGTTTATGAATGAAGAAATTAGATGTATAAGAATGTTATAAACTTAAGTTAACAATTTGAAATGATAGTAATTGAATTTAATAGGAATACTGTAAGTAAACAATTATAAACTTAAGTAATGTTGAAGCTAATTATAATTAAATTAAATAGTAAAAGTGAATACTACATATATGAAAGAAATAAATAAGAATTTTTTTTAAGTATTAGTTGCTTCACAAATGAATATTGATGTTGAAAGAAAACCAAAGTAAAACTGAAATAAAATGTAGTAATCCTTTAATAATGAATTCATTGATTATTTTAGATAATTGAATGGAAATAACTTATGTAAGTAAATGAATGTAAATTTATTGGAAAATAGCATTGTATGTATAAATGAGAAATGAAATTTTTGTAACAATGAATGTAAATTTGTGAAAATAATCATTGTATGAATGAATGAGAAATGAAAATTTTGTAATAATGAATGTAAATTTATGAAAATAATCATTGTATGAATGAAAAAATGAACAGTAAATGATGTGAAAGGAGATTTATAAGAATAAACTAAAACGATGTTTGAAATTATTGTTTATTTTGGCTTATGGGATGTTTGGGAAAGGATACTTCTAACTGTATAAAGATGTATAAATAATCTATTAAGTTTTATCTAAGACTGTTGAGTGTATGGTATACTTAGTAGTTTATTTATCATTTTATACAAAGAAAAGTTTATGAACCCGAACAAACCATTTGTTTTGGTTGTTATGGATGGATGGTTGGTTACCTTGATTTCATATGATGATTGTATGGTTTGTTGCACATGACTATTGGTATGTTATGTTGGTTTGTTTGTTATTGATTGAAACAACATGAATATTACTCTTTACATAATTATTAATGTCTTTGGATTATATAAGTGAAATACTGGTTATGGAAGCAATTGCTACTGCTTTTGGTTTCATAAAATAAGCGTTGTTTGCCCGACAAATAGGTACATTTTCGGATTACAGTTTTATAGCGATATTATATTGTTTTCCCGTGGTTTGAGATATTTTATTTTTGAAATATGATATATATATATATATGTTATTGTTGATATTATTATTTCTCCTGGACCTCTCCGTACAAAGGAGGCTCTGCCGAAATTTTCCATGAATTTTGGACTTAGAAATTTTTTGAGAAAGTGGAAATGTTTTCAAACTTTATTGAACTTGAATATGAAAGGATTTAATTATTTTTTAAATTGATATATTTTATTTAAATTATTTAATTTTGTAAATTAATTGTTTATAAATTGAATACTTTGAATAAGATATATTAATTTCTTAATTCTTCCTCTTCCCTTTTCGGGGACGAAAAGTTTTGAGTGGGGGAGAGTGTAACGACCCTAATTTTCGATAATTAAAAATATTTAATTTATTAAGATGTTGGTGTTAATATTAGAAGAAATAGAAATTTGTGATTTATTTATGAGAAAATAACTAGAATGAAATGTAATAATGTTAATGTAAGGTAATTGATAATTACTCTAATGCAATTTCAATTAATTGAAATAATTGTAAATATAAAAATGGGTTATAAATTGTAAATAAGTAAATAAACCAAATGTTAATGGTGAAATTGTATGTAATTAATTGAAATTGGTTAATATAGAATAATCAATCAATATGTGAATTTATTAGCCTTTGTTTGTAAACAATAAACATAGAAGTGTGTTTGAAATTGTAAGTTGTAACAATGGTTAATTATAAACTCACTAGTTAATCTGTTGAAGTTTAATTAGAAATCAATTGCAATTAATCTATTTAAATATTGCAGTAAGGTGAATTTAGATGATAATTGTAGAGTATTAATGTAATAAATGGTAAACCAATGTTAACTATGTCCATAAAGCAGTGAATGATTGAATAATAAGATTGAAATCAAAATAAATTAATTTATTTGGATTTTAAATGATAATTAATAAATTTATTATAGTTGAAACTAAACACTGTAATTAGTGTAATATTTAACACTGAATTAATATGGCAATTTTTTTTAAAAGATTATAAATTACTTAGTAATCAAAAATGATAAAATTTGTTAGTTATAAAACTCTAATTGAAAAAGATGATTTTATTAATTTAATAATAATTTATTTAATTAACGTGAAAATAGCCATTTTGGCCACTATCTTGGATTTCGACGAAACTTGTTTCATCGGATCCGTAACGGTGAATTATTGTAGGATTTCAAGTTTCATAGCGATCGGACTTGTCGTTTGATCGTACGGACTCGAAACACGTAGAAATCAATTTAATTGAATTCAATTGAAATAAGCTGATTTTAAAAGCTAACTTCTTCATATAATGGAATTAGGACTTGAAACTGTTCCATTGGATTTAAAAATATCGAAAACATCTATTTTGATATATTGGATGACCCACTTTCATTTCAGAAGCGAAACGGGCTTTTCGGGTCGTTATTGTCGTTCGTACGAATTCAATATGATATTCTTCCTTATCGGGCTTTGTTCATATAAATAGTTTTGTTCTAACCCTAACAGCCTTTTTATTTCTTATTAGTGTACGTACAGGAATTTCTGTCATTCCTTTCTTCCCAATGGCTACTAATATCAAAAACCCTAAATTCCCAATTCAATTTCAAATCAAATTTCAATTTCAAAATTCAAACTCCTCAAAACCCTATCATATTATATACCATTTTGAAGCTATCAACAAGCTTAACTCACTGGTGCAATTCGTTTTTCGATTCGATGCACCGTTTGTCCAGAAATCGCTGATTTAACCTCAGTTGTCCATTCTAGGTTTTGACGATCCAACGGTGGATTGTCGCCCGATCAACGATCGGGAGGCGCCGTTGGGAAGAGGAGGAAGAGCAGCTCCTGTTTATGGCCTTCGTTCCTCTAAGATTTCATCGAGGTCCACCCGAAAATTGAAAGAGGGCAGCGGTGGCGGACACCACCAGGAGAGGCTGGAGCAGTCGCAACGACTATGGAGGGGGGTGGGGGGGGGGGGGGGGTGGGGCTTTAGGTGAGCAATGCGTGGGTGATGATGGATGTGGTCGAAATCGTGTCAGGCGACGGCGATGTGGAGCTCTTGGTGGCGGCTGCTCGTTTGAATGTGCGTTCGAATGCGCGATGTTAGGGTTTCTGGAGATGTGCAGACGTGGTGACGTGGCGTGGTTAGTTAATTATTTTTATTTCAATTTAAAATTTAAAGTTGAATGTTCTAATATATTTAACTTTTACATACATGCTCGGATTTGTGCGCGGTTCATTTCGTTGGGATCGTATTAAAATTTCGGACATTTTGGCACTGGTTTGGGCGAATTCCAAGACTGTTGAATTTTGGGTCTTATTTTGGATTTGAAATCAAAGGTGAGTGTTTTAGCCACTCACAACTACTAAACTGTCTTGTTTTAGTTAAATTGAATTTATGATGTGATTAGAAGTTGATTAACTGCTGTTTGATATATTTAAATCATCATTCCAGTTAAACTTGAATTTATTGAATATAATGGCCATTTAATTTAATATCAAATTTTAATTTGCCAGTTTATACCCATTATGATAATCAGTTATCTATTGATGTTTATTGGTTGTTTTGAATGATGATTGTGATGGGTGTTTAATTATTGATAATTGATGACTGGTTGTTATGTTATTTTATATATACTGATATCACTGCAAGTTCCCTTAGTTTATTGCTAGAAATCTCTATGGGTTGAAATGATACATACCCGAACGATCTGGTAGATTAAGGAGAAATCGTTATGAGTTGAAATGATAGACTTAAGCGATTTCATGGACTTGTAATTAAATTTGGGATTGCGGGTTGAAATGATATATATCCGTAAATATAAAATAATTGCGGATTGAAATGATAAATATCCGTATCACTTGACCATAGGGTAGAAAATTATATACGGACACCGGGTTGGTTAAATTAAATGATTTTAAATCCTTAAATTTTGAATTTAGTTAAATGATATTTTGGAATAAATTTGATTTATATAAACTGAATTATTTTCGAAAATCCAAGCGTTAAATGTTGAAATTGGAATCGATTTAATGAATTGTATAAAGAATTTAATGGAAGTTTCAAGGTTGAATTTTGAAGTATAGATGAAATTTATCGAAATTGAGTTATCGAAAATGTTGAATATAACTTTGAAATCTACTTAATTTGAAGTAGTTTAAATTGATAATTCAAACATGGATTTGAATCGATATTAATTAAATGGTTTTAAATGAGAATCTGAATTGAAAGACCAATTTCAGTTAGTTGATTTGAAGGCTGGACATGGTCAAGATGTGTTGAAATGAAAGAAATGGCTTAATTTTGATATTAATTTCAAATAAATTATTTTAATATAAACTATTTAAAAAAAATTATTTTAAAAATTCTGATTTCTAGATTTTCAAACTATTAAACTATTTTAACCTATTTTAAAACTATTAAACTATTTTAATCTGTTGTAAACTATTTCAATCTATTTTCATCAATTTTAAAACTATTTAAACCATATTAAACTATTTTAATCTATATTTAAACCGATTAAACTATTGTAAACTAATTTAAAGTATTTAAACTATTTTAAACTATTTTAAACTATTAAAAACCATTTAAACTATATTTAAAGTATTTTAACCATTTAAAAGCTATTTAAACTATTTAAAATATTTTAAACTATTTCTAAATTTCAGACGTTGTAAAGTTGAAGTGTTTATATTTAAATCCTTGATTTAAAAGCGGATATGGAAAAATGTTGTTACAACCTAAATTGGGAGTTGAAATGATATTTTATAGTGAAATGACATACTTGAATAAATATGATGATTTTAAATGAGGGTTTAACCTATTTTGGAAATATGAATTCGAAAGTGATATGATTTCGGAAGTGATATGATTTCAAATGTGATATGATTTCGAAAGCGATATGGTTTTAAGAATATGATATTTTGATATCAACTGTGAATTGATTTTGGAAATGTAAAAGAACCATCCGATGTGAAATAAACGTTTGGTTGTTAAAGAGACTGGGATAAGATATTGTCATACTCTCTTCCAATACCGAAAACCACTTTAACAACTGTGTACGTGGTGGAGATTCCAGAATGAAGTAGGATGGTTTGGCGAACGATTCTGTATGAGATATTTACGTAGCCCTGACTCCCGTAAGTCAGCTTGATGTGGCTAAAACATGAGCTATACCGTGCCAAGTGAGGTCGCTTCTCCTATCGGGCACATTTCTTCGATACCATATTTTTACTTTGTGATTGGTTTGGTGGCCACCCCTCGATTTTGATTATGGGAGTGTGTTCCGAGGTGGGCGGTAGTAGCTGCTATGCGTTACCACCAGTCCGAGAGTGCAAATGGTAGAATCCTACCCTGGCATTGTCTCGCGTGCCGTGTCACATGCCTTATCGCACCTTCTACAAGTTTGGTTTGTACCATACCTATGGAGTGTCCTCTGATAGCCCTCCAGTTTACAGAGGAATTACGGTACTGTATAGACTATGGAAATATATAAAATGTGTTAAGGGGGATATGTGTAACGCCTTAACGCTATTTTAATACTTTACTGTAGACACTATTATAATAGTGTATTGTACTATGTATGTAGATAGTTTAATGGATCCTTAGGAGATGGAAATCCCGAACATCTCTTAAGTTATTGCACTCACGTTAGACACTGGATAGGAGATGCCAAATCCCGTAAACATATTCGACGCCGTTACACTCATATTTATTTACTGTTGATTTAACTTACATAATATCTTTTAGTTTTGACTTGAGTGTTTTGTGTTTTCAATTTGCTCGGGTCAGTCTGAGCTTTTCAGTGTATCGAAGACTGCTTTTCTGGAGGACGAAGATGGAGATTTGTATACCATTATTATTTATTACATTTATTCCACTACATCGTATTGTTTCGCTGCATTATTCATTTATTCCTGTTGTATGTAACTCTGATATGTATTGTAAAAGTGTAATCAAATGTTATTTGTAAACAGCTTCATGAACTGTTTATTTGATTATTTTATTTTGTCATTCCGTTTGTGAGATTCTGTGTTTGTTTTATTTCTTTCTCTTCTTTTTCTTATTTACCCCATAACAATCCTCCCTTTTGAATGATTTGAGTTTGACATGTGTGGTTTATTGTTGATTTAAACCGTCGGTGGGTTGTTACAATATCAGTGTCAGGTGCTTCATATTTATTTTGAGTTGCTAGCCATATTTCTAATCCATTTGCTTCCATAAAAATTCACATGCGTGTTGACCAATAAGCATAATTAAACCCAGTAAATAGTGGGGGACGAGCAGTTGATTGACCTTCTTGAAATGTACTTATCATTTTAATAATTTTAATTACATGTTACTGTAGATTGAAATAACCTTGCTCTGATACCAATTGAAAATATTGTGGATCGTATATCTAACTTGTGTATAATATGCAAGTGTATAAATTAATGCAATAGTAGGCAATAAATAGTCAAGTATAAAAAGCGTGCAAACTAGAGTTTTTATACTGGTCCGAACCTCCTGTCCTACGTCCAGTACCGAAGCTCCCCTTCAGTATTTCCTTTAAGTATATTACCCTCACTTCTCCCGGAGGAATAGGCTAATACAAAAGTATATCTGACAATCTTGTGTTCCAAATAACATAGTTTTTGACTTATAGTACAAATCTTACTATGATCTCCTTTTGAGTATATGAATATGAATGCTTTGAGTCGTAGGAAGTGATTTAACCAAAATTCTATTTTGGTTATAATAAATTGAGAGTTTGTGAACAATGTATATGCAGGAGAGTGTTTAGAAATCAAGAGAGGAAAGAATAGATTAATCTAAGTTAGATGATTTCTACTTCTCAATCAAAGTGGTATTTATAGATTTAAAACAGTGCAGATGAAGAGTTTTTACTATTTGAGAAAGTTTATTCACTTTAATGGCTGCAATCTTTCGTTGAAAGGTGATTTCCTTTTGTTTCAAAACAGAAGTGTCTATTCAAAATTGACAGTTTTAGCCCATGACCGACGTCTGTGGTAAAATCCTCAAACATCTGTGACTTGTTTAATTTTTAACCCGAGAATTGTACCAAACGTCTGTGGTTTTATCACAGACGTCTGTGAGATGTAAAAACAGTTTTTCACCTTAATTTTGATGTACATGAAATTGTGTGTGCTCTTGTATGCATATATACTCAAGGAGATCTTAACAATATTATATCTAGGACTCTTTTATAGTAGAATAACCTTTTTATGGTCAATGAATCTTCGTTTCTCTTTGAGTCTCAATATCTTCGAGCATGGTGTCTTCCTGTAGCATATACCTGCCATCTTGATAAGGTCTATAAATGTATATGATTGTATAGTTGTTATCATTGGAACATAAATTAGAGGTTCTAACACCCTCTCTCCAACAAAGCATCAAAGGAGTCCTTCCCTGCTGTGGGGTCAGTGCCGCCCGTAGCATGAAGAGGTGGGCTCCGAGAAGAAATGACATCTTTGCGATAGTAGATGATAAGGATCCGGACCAAGAACAATGATGTTGAGGGTTTGTTTGATTAAAAGAACGGGGAATTCTTCTCCGATGAAATCTTAAACATATACATTCACATAAAGTATGCCTTAGAAATACAATGGGAGCATAAATCCATCCAACCAGATCGTAGCTTCAACTCCATAACCCGAGCCGACCAGCTCTCCGACAACTCCAAGTGTCATTGTTTCCCACAACACTAACTGGATCAGTCTTCCATAGGTTTTTGCACCTTTAGGCTAGCAGCATTCATTCCTGTACCCTAATGTGCATGGATTTTAAGACCCATTTCTTTGTCTCGCGAATAGAATTATGATGGTGAGTGAGTTATGCATCATACAACAAGGACCAAATGATTCACTTTGCTCCTATGTCAACCATTTCAACAACGAATCAATTTTTGCAAGAGGACACGATGACAACAGCTTGGTGGCCGCCCTACGTTTCGGGATGAGTTATCAGTCTAAGACGTGGAAAGAATTGCAAAATTAGCCCATCTTGTCCTTGACTAACTTCTTTCAAAGAGCAAACAACATCATGTAAACGAAAGAAGCTGACTTGTCCAACAACGACGAGGAGGGTAGACAGAGCAGCAAGAATAGCCGGCAAGAGGAGAGCCATTAAAAGGCAAACGACTAGTAAGAAAATAGCAAGAAGTGCTCTGAGGATGGTTCTCGATTCAAACCTATCTGAATAATATAAATCATGATCTTCTTTGGTTTTGTTATAGAAGATTAAAAAATATTTCTTTTTTCTACACAAATGGTGTTAGAACGAGAATAAATTAACTTTAAATATTTCATTTTATATTTAATGAAGCCTTTTGCATCTTCGTTGTTTTATGCTATATCCCCGTTTTATCCTCGCTATATCTTTTTGCAACTAAACCGCTATGGAAATGCTAAGCGCTTTAACTGTACACTCTGACTAGAACTGGGCAAGCTACCTATGATATAAACGAACTTAAGGCTAGGGTGGATGCCCAAGACACTGTAAATTTTGAACCTGTGGCCCCGGTCACTGTGGACCGGACTCATATCCAGCACACTACCTCTAGCACTTTCAACATAATGCATGATGACCGTGATAGGGTCTTGCTAGAGGCCTCTATTGGAGCTTCTCTAGACCACAATAGAGATGTGCATATCATGCATGAGAAAGATTACACGTATGATGTTCTTGTACTCGAACTTTCACTATATCATGAAGCCTAAGAAGCTCGTTGCTCCCCCTTCATGGAAAGACATTCTACATTCGATTGTCTTCAAGCAGCGAATGAGGGGCATGACTCGCATTTCGATCGCCTAAGTGGCGACAGATGGGCTACAAATCATGAGCGTATGGAGCACTTAGTTCACTCTCGATCCAAATGGTGGTCCCCAGGCTAATATCCCGCGAAAGGCAACCCCAGTATTCTAGGTCACCTTCTGTCAACAGAAATAGGAGGTCGCATACACCAGTTCTCCACCATCATTCTCCATCGTCATAACAATGTCGTCCACTCCCTCCCCAACAAAGCATCAGAGGAGTCTTTCCTTAGTATGGGGTCAGCGCCACCCATAGAATGCAGAGGTGGGCCTTCGAGAAGAAACGACATCTCCGCAACAGATAATAAGAATTCAGACCAAGAACAATGACGTTGAGGGTTTGTTTATGACAAGAATGGGGAATTCTTCTCCGAAGAAATCTTAAACATATACATTTACTCAAGGTATGCCCTAGAAATACAATGGAAGCATAGATCCGTCCGACCAAATCTTAGCTTCAACTCCATAACCCGAGCCGACCAGCTCTCTGGCAATGCTAAGTGCCATTGTTTCCCTCCACACTAACCAGCTCAGTCTCCTATAGGTTTTTGCACCTTTAGGCTAGCAGCATTCATTGTTGTGCCTGGCTGTGAATGGATTTTAAGACCCGTTTCTTTGCCTCGAAATAGAATTACGATGGTGAGTGATTTGTGCATCATACAGCTACGACCAAATGATTCACTTTGTCCCATGTCAACCATTTCAACAAAGAATCAACTTGTGCAAGAGAACCCGATGACAACAGCTTGGTGGTCGACTTATGTTTCGGGGTGAGGTATCAGTCTAAAATGTGGAAAGAATTGCAGAATCAGCCTGTCTTGTCCTTGACTAACTTCTTTCAGAGAGCAGACAACAACATCATGTGAGTGGAAAAGCTGATTTGTCCAACAACGACAAGGAGGGTAGATGGAGCAACAAGAATAGCCCGCAAGAGGAGAGCCTTTAAAAGATAAATGACTGGTAAAAAATAGCGAGAAGCACTCTAAGGATGGTTCTTGATTCAAATCTAGGTACTACCATTACGCCTCATTAACTCATGATATGGAAACCATCCATGTTGCCACCCAGGATTGAAAACCCTAAAAGGCCTCCTCTTGTCCAATCTGGATGAAAGGAGGAGCCTGAGGTAGTGGGAAATACTACGAGTTCCATTAATTTAACAGCCAGTCCACAAATTAGTGTTGCCACCTACAAGATGAGATAGAGAGGTTGATATGTGAAGGTGTACTTGCGTAATATGTGAGAAAACAGGTTGAACAATGAAAGGTCCGACAAACGATAACAATATCGCCGTAATCAACACAAAAACATTGTCAATTTAGGGTGGCTCTTATATAACAACCCACATCTTAATGGGACCAAATTTCAACTAAATCGAAACCCAGTCCATTCGGGTATGGATCGTTGATGTTAGCAATATGTAATAAACATAAGTATACTGGAGAGCGAACTCATAGCGGAATAGTAAAATATAATAAAACATATATACCGACTAAGGCTACTACCTTAGAATCAATTTTATTCCTTAGATATCTAGTTGCCTTGTCAGTGCCGAGCATGCAAAGACCTCTCCATCCACCGTTCCCATCTTGCAGCAGTAGCCCGTCCTTCAAAATATAACATGTGGGTCGTAATGAGGAGGGGGTCAGAACAATGTTCTGGTGGCTAATAAATTGCATACTTTATCCATAACACTGGTTTATGCCGATTAATTTTTATTTAAGTGTTATGTCTACTATCCATGTAATTATTCATTTAGTTCCATATGCACGTACGATATATTCAACCTTTTCCAAGGTATAACTATATATGCGTGTGTGTACACACACACACAAATATATATATATATATATATATATATATCTGTGTGTGTATGCATTGAACTACCCAAAAAGGAAACCCTCGACCACTTAATACTTCTTAAATAGGGCGGAGGCAGAGCCAACGGCCATTTAGTATCTCAACCCTAAAGAGAGCCCTTCGTAACATAATCGATAGTCAACCAGTCCTAGCTACGAGGTCGATGATCCATAAATATTGCTTTATAATTTATTTAGCCATATTACTAACGCATCTCAAAGACATATTTAAGGATTAACTAGCCCACCTCTGATAAAAAATAATTAATTAAACTTTGAGGTCCTTGCATATCCCGTACAAATTCTACACTAGTTGGAAGCGAATCTGTCATGGGGTAAAACAAGTCTTTGCTGACGACCACTCGGGACATCTGGTAGTCAAGCCTATACTCTAACCCTACTTCTAAATATTGGTTCACCAACAACACCGACATAGCTCACTGACCCCTACAGCCAAAATCCCGTTTGGACTTACCTGATATAAGTCAAGGAAATTGCCCACTCCAGTTACTTAATACCACTTTTTTACAAATGAAGCAAGTCCTCATTTCCCAATTAGGCACCGCCATAGGTTATTTAAGACTTCTTAAATAATGAGGAGAGAGATCCAACGATTGTTTAATATCTCAATCCTTATAGTACACTCATTGATATCCCTAAAGGTACTAAGCCATTTAATACTTCAAATTCGAGGCTGGTATATTTTACCCCACTAATACACAAACATATATTTCCCTACCCCATGGGTCCTATAGTTGCATATGTCCCACGTCAGTAGTATGTATACACAATTACTAGTAACCTCTAGGTGAAGGGTAGACTTCTATTGTGAAACTTTACCGACCTCGCATCTCAACCCATATTAAACCAAGTCATTTATAATTAATCAATGGGCTATGCCCACTAATTCACGCCCATCATAATGTATTATAGAGGCTATATAATTTCCACTATGGAAATTATTATTATTACGCATTTTAAGTTCATATATTACTATTTATTTATTTACTTGCTATGAACTATTCTTATCTTATACGCTTGTTATTTATTTCCTAAATGTCATTTATTTCTTCATTTCCAATTTAATTGTCCTTTATAAATGTTATCATTATTCAAATTGGACAATCACTTATGATATTTATTTATTCCTTTCAAATCTAACTTATTATGCCTATTCAGTTTTCTTCGTAAATATCATGTTTAATCTTGTAATTAACCCTATTAAACACATTTATATCCTCATTCGATTTCTGTAACTCTCTATTAAATGCCCATTTATTTCCTAATAATATTGCAATCATTATTCATAAATGTTAGAGCTATTACCTCCTTTTCCATTGCAACCTCCTAACCCTTTGATTTATCACACTGTTAATATTTAAACGTCCTAATTGTAACTAATATGAGTACCGACGTATATTTATTTATTACGCTTTACCATTTACCTTATGTATATATATATATATTTTTAATTAGTAGACACAGTTATACATATACGTATTTCTAATTTTAACTTCGTAATTTTTACGTTTAGGAATCTCAAAATATACCCTGTGTAAATTCTACAAAGAATTTTTGTTTTCACATTTTAATATACTAGATCTATCCTTCTCCAATAAGAAAATTATTACCGTTGTACCTTTCCATAAACTACTTAAAAGTGGGACTATTGCTCCGTTTGAAATTACAAGGAATTGTTTGCTTTCATTTCTATTGAAATAGATGGTGCAAATTATGGAGAAGGACATCCATACTTTACACATCTCTTTCATTTAAGCATATTCCTTATTATTCCAAATGACATATTTTTTGTACATAGTTATGAAGTTAGTCAGGCTATGAAAATTTACATAGAAATAAATACAACTAAATTGTACATTCAACGCTACAAAAATTAAAACATAGAAATTTACATTCCAAGTCAAACTAGGGTATTCCTAATGAATGCTAAACAATTTACAACCCAATTAACGTAAATCTGAAATAGACTTCACAATCTTATCAACATCATACTTTACAATTTTTATGGACTAATTTCCAAAATTTCCAAACTAGGGTGTATATGCTATTCCGTCAAAATTACATAACTTACAGAATATGTAGGCGAGATTTCAATTATATATAATCAAATAAAATTCGACGGTATAAATTTCAGTATTATATATAAATTATATAATTTTCCACTCACCTTTCTAGCTTTCCAAATCTCCAAATCCAAATTCATACCTTTAATTGATTCCGTTTTCCTTTCCAACCCAAAAATATGTATAAAAAGATATATACATACCCATTAGAATTATAGATCTGAGAGAAGATTTGAGTTAAGTGGAAATTTTGATTTATAATTATAGACTTTACCCTTTTTTTGCAGAATTCGTTCACTCAATCTCTTCTTCTCTTTTATTTTCCACCCTTCTCCCATATATGTATATAATATAGCATTTTTAAAATTTTTAGAAATAATGGAGAAGGGAAAATGTTAGAGCTCCACTGCTCTATTATGGAAATATGAGAAGAAAAGTGAAGGTCGGGCCTGTATTTGTAGGTTCTCGAATCAACTCTATCCGTTATATTAATATTTATTAAATTTGGACCATTAGACAGAGGTTCAACCCCAGTTGCCATAACCTGAACTGGTCGACCACTCCCCATAGGCGATCTACTGCTAGCAGTTGACCGACCCAATGGGGCTGTCGATCGGTGGTGGTCTAGCATTTAATATTATTTATTTTCTTAATTCCGTGTTAATTATTTTTGATTTGAAAACTTTAAACGCTAATAACTTCTTCGTTTGAAGTCCGATCACAAAACTTTATATATGAAAGTTGCTCTAAAAATCACCACAAACATAATAGTGTAAGTTTTGTGGCCAAATTCTGATGTTTGTTAGGATTCCATTTTGATCCTTATTCAATTATATATTAATTCATTTTAATCTATTTACTGTTCATTTTACGGGGTGTTATATTTTCCCCCTTAAAAGAATTCCATCTCTGAAATTTCACAAGAAATGAATCATGTAATATAGCGCTCCATTATTCTAAACTATCCAACCAATTGGTGTAGAACCAATTCTGCAGCCAATTGTATACAAGTGAATGGTGTATAACAGCACATATGATATGTATGCTGAGTAATACTAAATTGTTGCCTTCTATATAAATGCATTCTTTAAAACAATTTTGAAAATGTGATGTAAACAATCTATGTATACTAGCAGTTCTACATGTATGCAGGTTTTAAAAAACCAAAATCTTTGTTTTTACACAACAAATCCCACACTCCTACGAATAGGAGTATGGTTTAACTAATTTTGCATCCAACCCTCCTATCCACTACCCAACACACAATTTCTAACATTGAAAAATTTGAAAATCCAGTTTTCCTAAATCTATAATCTTATGTTGGAAAAGGAATTTAAATGGAGAATTTTATATTTCCACCCTTCTTTCATGTACCCCTTCCGTTATACAATGGAACATTCTCTTTTGACCCCAAATCTTTTCCAACTTTTTTAAGTACAATTCGCATAAGGAGGTTTATTCTTAAATTTTATAACACAATTATTTTTAAAGCAAGTTTTGCTTACTATCAACAAGGTATGAAAATAGAAATTTCAAAGCTAAAACTTCTTCTTTCCTTGTTATTATCTATGTTTTATATACTGTCACCCTTATTGAACTGTAAAATTACACGCCAACTCTCCCTACTAAGCATGTAGCACTTGAAAATTAGAAATTTTCACATTTTTTGTTAAATATCCTCTTCCCCTTTCAGTCAAATTTGTAAAATAGTCTAAAAATTAAAACAAATTCAAAAGCATTTGAACTTAATTTTTCAAAAGCATTTGCTTTTCATCTTTAAAATAAATTGAGCCACATCTTAACGTAATCGAGATTCAGTCAATAAATTACTGCATATGATTGACCCTAGCATTGCACAATTAACCTTAGATTTTGAAATTTTTTCCTTTTATTTGAAAACAACAGACAACACATAAGCATATTTGTAAATTTTAGCTTTTAAGGCATATGGTTAGTGACCCGTGGTTTTGCAACAACCCTTCTCTGTCCTTTGCTTGCTAATTTTTTTTTTGAAATTATGAAGTTTTTGGGATTTAACCATTCTTTATTTTTGGTTGCTAATTTAATTATTTTCCTAATTTATTTTATAAACTTCCAGCCTTACCTCACATTTCATCACTAATTAAGTGTCCTTATAAGATTTCCTTATTTATACTATTTTCTAATATATATGTAACGACCCGTAATTTTCGATAATTTAAATTAGTTAATTTAATAAGATTCTGGTAATTTAATATTGAAAGAAATAAAAATTTGGGATTTATTAATGAAGTAATAACCAAATGATAGGTAATAATGTTAATTAAAGTTAATTATTAGCAACTTGTATGAAATTCCAATCAATTGAAATAATGTAAATGTTATACTTGGTTAAAAATTTGAATATAAGAAAACAAATGTAAATATTTAATTAACTAATGAAATAATATATTGTTAATGGTAATTGAATGAAATTAGTGTTATGAACGCAATTGTAACATTTGTTTGTAAGTGATAAACTTATAGGTGTGATTAAAGGTTAATGGTAACAATTATTATATGTTACCTATTTGTTTAGTCCATTAAATTAAAATTGGAAATCAATTGCAATTAATTCACTTAATTAGTGCAGTTAATGTAGATTAAATTGATAATTGAAGAATATTAATTCAATAAGATGTAACCAATGTAAATTCTATTCATAATAGGATAATTGAGTGAATAAGAAGAATTGTAATTAAGCCTGATCAATTTATTAGAATTTAAGCTATAATAAATAGATTTATTACAATTAAATGTAATTAAATATTACGTTAATGAGAATTAAGATGGAATTGGAGAATATTAATGTACTAAGACATAGACCAATGTTAATTATATCCATAAGATGATAATTGATTTTATAACAGGAGTGAAAAATCAAATAAATGAATTTATTGGAAATTTTATTTATAATTACTGAACTTGTTGAAATTGAAATTTAACACTGGAAATTTATGCAATATTCAATAATAAATTGATATAGAAATTTATTATAGAGGATTATAAATTACTAAGTAAGCCAAAATGATAGAAATTGTGATTTATTAAAATTGAATTGAAAAAGTGATTTAATTAATTTATTTTATTAACGTGAAAATAGCCATTTTGGCCATTGACTCGGATGTCGACGAAACTAGTTTCATCGGATCCGTAACAGTGAATTATTGTAGGATTTCAAGTTTCGTAGCGATCGGACTTGTCGTTGGATCGTACGGGCTCGAAACGCCAAGAAATCAATTTAATTAAATTCAACTGAAATCAATTTGAAATAAGCTGATTTTAACATAACTTCTCCATACAATGGAATTAGGACTTGAAACCTATTCCATTGAGTTTAAAATTATCGAAAACATCTATTTTGATATATGGGATGATCCATTTTCATTCCGGAGACAGAACGGGCTTTTAGGGTCATTTATCGTTCAGCTTTCAAATCAATCTTGTTCATTCATTTTTATTTCTGATCTGCCTATAAATAGCTCGTTATAAACCCTAGCTCCCTTTTATTTTCTATTGTCTGTACGTACATTTCCTTCTCAACTCCTCATTCCAATGGCAGACAAAGCAAAAACAAAACCCTCAATTCAATTTCAAATTCAATTCCAAAAATTAAACTCCTCAAAATATATCGAATTATATATAGATTCGAAGCTCTCGACGAGCCCAATCTACTGCAGTGATTCGTTTCTCAAATCTGATTCCCTTTTGTCCAGAAATCGATGAATTAATCTCGGCCATTCATCGTGTCAAGGTCAACTTAGTCGGATCATGGAACGGAGGGTACCGTTGTGTGGAGAGGAACGACTGGAGTTCATCGGCGTGTCGTGTTCTTGGTTTCAACGGCTTGATCGTCGTCGTTAATTCATTAGGGTTTAGAATTGCTTGCGGCGGCTGGAGGTTTTCGCGTGGTTTAACGAGGTAGTCGTGGTCGCTAGTTCGGGGGAGGTCAGGTCGGGGCGTGCGTTCGTGAAGGCGTGGCGGCGCGCTGTAGCAGGTCGAGTCATGCGTGAGCATTGTTGAGTTCGGTAGGGGCTGTGACGTGGCAAAACGTGAATGGTGAGCTTTTCTTCTATTTTATTTTATTTAGATTCAAATTCGATTCTTCTAACGATCATAACTTGTGCATACGAGGTCCGTTTTGGGCGCGTTTTGTTCCACTGGGATCGTTTTGAAATTTCGAACATTTTGACGCTGGTTTGGATGAATTTTTAGACCGTTCAAATTTTGATTTTAAATTGGATTTTAAATCAATTTAAATTCAAAGGTGAGTGTTTCGACCCACTCACAACTTCTAAAAATTTCTTATGTTAGTTAAATTAAATTTATGCTGTGATTTGAAATTTATTTATGGTTGTTTGGTATATTTAAATCGTCAT
The DNA here is from genome assembly GCA_030737815.1 of Allium fistulosum. Lineage (NCBI taxonomy): Eukaryota > Viridiplantae > Streptophyta > Magnoliopsida > Asparagales > Amaryllidaceae > Allium > Allium fistulosum. The sequence continues at coordinate 616,534,701 of CM060901.1, read as the reverse complement.
TCCAGTTAGTTTGAATTTATTGTTATTTAATGTATTATTGAATTTAAATTGCCAGTTAGTTCCCTGTTAATGATAATCTGTTAATTGCTGTAATTTATTTGATTGAATTGGATGATGATTTTGATGGATGGTTGGTTGTTGATATTGGATGAT